>CM060962.1:107828109-109077198 GCA_030765045.1 Tenodera sinensis
TGAAAAAACACATTGGCATAATCAGCAAAAGGTACAGAGAGAGAGAGAGAGAGAAAGTGAGATGTGTGTGATAATTTCTTTGACAGATTATTGATATTTAATAAAAATGTGGCCCTAGGATAGGACCTTGAAGGGCACCTTTGTATGTGTAGAATTTCACTATGTCGATCCTGTTTCAACAGCTGTTACTGTTTCTTCTATAGGACTTAAACCATTTGTTAGCTAGCCTCAAATTCCATTCTTTTGAAACTTTCTTATTAAAATGTAACAAACCACTGAATTGAAAGCTTTAGAGAGGAAAGGCAAAACCCACATTAACTAACGTTCTTTGACATCCAGCTTCCAAAATATAGCTAAAAAAAGCAAAGAGTTATTTAGAGGCCTCAGTTTATGGAAACCTAACCATGAGTCCATAAATATTTTCTGGCTTTTAAGAATGAGCATTAATTCAACAATATGACTTTTTCTTAGACTTAAGAGCAAGATTTTAACACATATTGGTGTATATTTGTAATATAGACCACATTGGGATGTTTGTTATGTGTAGAGCTGGGATTTCTACGTAATTACATATTTTTCCTTGCTATTTAGATGTGGGAAAAGTGATATATTTACAAAGCACTAAGTTAGGCTTAATATAACTGAGTTTCATTTTACATGTTTTTGAATATATTACATATTTTTAGTGCTATAACATACAATTACATATTCTAGCATTATCCTATTTGTGTATGTATGTGTGTTACTTGCAAATCCTACAGCTAATCATAGCAACAATCAGCATAATCCTTATTGCATTTGTTTGTATCCTGCAAGCCTAAATGCTGTTCTTACAATTTACCCAGAAAATTATGCCACATACCAGTAGACTATGAATTTCTGTGATGAAGTTTGACACTCAGTGTGGGTCTGTTTTAGTTGCCTCAGTAGTTGAATTAAGATGACAGAGAGGCATTTGAAAGGATGACAAGTGCAGGTAAAGAATCCTCTAAATAGGTTTCACCAAAGATTCTAATTAGTTGCGGAAAACACGTTCATCCCTAATAGCATCACTGATGGCTGTTTAACTAGCCACCTGCATATTGAACATTGATGCTGGAAAGTGGGGGTCAAGCAAGGTATGGGAGGTTATCTTATCTCACTCTAGTTTCTGGGTCATCTAGTGAGCATCTAGATGATATAAAGACTTGTAAGATTCTTTTGATCTTGAAAGTGCTTCATCTATTTGTGAATCCTAGCCTGCCTTTAGGGCTCCAAAGTGGTCTCCTCAGTTGCCTGCATCATGAGCAACTTGGCTGGCTTCCAGAAAGTATCAAACATTTCGAGACGTCAGGACTGCCTCTGCAAAATTCCATTGCTGTCAGAGGATGCAATTGAAAAACTACAATGGAGAAATTGCTGCAAGTGTATTAAATTACCAAAAGTGTTAAAGAGAAATCCTGGCCATTCAACATTCCATACTGTGTGCCAAATTCTAAATGGAGATGATGTTGACCCACCTGAGGACATTTCTCCAGGAAAAATTTCTTTCCTAAAATTTGTGCCAGTTACATTATGTGATGTGGAAAGATATTTCTGTGTCTATAGGAACATTCTCAGTAACAAGCGTCTTTCAATGACCCCAGAAAACATTGAAAAATACAAAATTGTTCACTTTACTAGAAAACATAATGATCTGAGTGTTGTAACTAAGACAATTATAAGTTGGAATTACATATTTCTTCCATTCTACGTATTCTACATATATACTATGTAAAAATCCCAGCTCTAGTAATATGCTATAGACTCTAAGCCATGGAACTCATATAAGCAATTATTTACACACTGTTTATGGTTCAGTTACATTTAAAGTAGTAGTAGTGTTTAAGGGCCCGTCGACAGCTAGGTCATTTGGGGTTACATTTAAATTATATGACTTTCTACACATACTACATAGTTTAACACACAATCTTCTCCAATACAGTATGGTCTCAGAATCACTATGTAACGCACATATACATTGTTTCGTCAAATGGGTTAGGCTTCCACATGGATTATGGTCCTTGAGTCACTATGTAATGCACAAATAATCATTCCTCTAACTAGGATAGGGTTCTACACCTATATATTCGCTACTCCCAACATGCCCTAATCTGGAACTTTTTATTTCACCTATAATCTGGGGTTTACCATATCTCTCACAAACTTTTTTGTTATTTCTTACTCTCCACACAGCATTCTCACAAACAGGTCCATGAATTCTCCGCAATATCTTTCTTTCCCATGCCGCTATCTGTCTTTCATTTTTTTTTGACATGCACAAAGTCTCTGAGGCATTACTACTTGTCTTATGACAGTTCTATGAATTTTCTCTTTCCCTCTTATTGATAGCTCTTTAGCTCTCATTTTGTTCAATAGCCCTCCATAGCATCTATTACCAGCCGTAATTCTTTCTTGTATTTCTTTCCCAACTACATTATTTTCTGTGATTATTGTACCAAGATATTTATAACTGCCAACTCTTTAAAATTTATGCTTAAAACTGTTGTGTATTATAAAACCAGAGCCAAACATATTATATTCTCCTCCTTTATAAAACATTGCATACTCGTCAGATGTCATTATTTCTTCTCCCTTCCATTTCATCTCTTGTACAGCCAAAACTCCTATTTTACATTGTTTCATTATTACTTTCAAATTGTTTAATGCCCCCACTTCCCTCATAATTCTAACGTTCCAGGTTGCTATTTTAAAATCACGTCCTTTTGCACGCTTTGGTTGTTTCCTGTTCATCAATTTGACTTCTATCTGTTTGGCTTTCTGAACTTAAAATTTTTTCCGGAGTTGGGTTGTTGGCCCAATGCCCAACTCCCACCCTGGAGGACCAGGTCCATACATGGGCATCGGCAGACCTTTTTTCAGGGGGGAGGGGCACACGTTGGAAGTTTGCAATCAAACAATATTAAGTCATTATTCTGTTGTCAAAAGTTATAGTATTTCTTGCAAATAATTGTATTAATTTATGCTAAATAAAAATTATTCTTTACTTCAAAATTAAAATAATACTTTAATAGTCAGTAATTGACTGCACATTAAATTCATTAATTTCCCGGGGAGGGGGGCTACGGCCCCCCTTCGCGAAGCCCATGGGTCCATATACAGTATGGTCCCAGAATCGCTATGTAAGGTGTATAAACATCATTCCTTTGTTTCACAAGGCAATTAACCATAACTATAGCAAAATATACAGAGGGCCCTAAGCCACAAAGAGTAGCCGAGAGATTTTTTTATAAGCAAAGAAGTGTAGCAGTAGCACCCAGGCCAATGGGAAATCGTAGCCAACACTTCAGTATACCTAAAATGCAATGGTCACCAACTACTGTGTAATAACTCAGGATTACTATGCACATACCCCCGAATCCCTAATATAAGCGTTTCCTTCCATTGTACTGTGTTGGGTCACCATATGCTATATGGACCTGGTACCTTTAAATGGACCTATATGAATACAATCATAATATCTATTTATTGCAGGTGAAAACTGCTGGATGGCATTGTTAAACAGCAGTACCCAAGTGAAACTTTCTACATTTTAGGTAACATTTAAAATGTTACTTATAGCGAACCTGTTGGTCATCAGAGCAGCTCTATGTACACCCAAACATAAGTATCGCAAGAGAGCACACAAGGCTAAATTTCATTCTAGTAGTGCAATTCAAATTGACAGCATTTTGACATTTAACTTTAAAATCTTAATTCTTGGCAAACTAAAACAAAATTAGCCCTAAATTCTGTGCCTATTATTTACTTCAGTAAAACAATTCACCAGCAAAATCAAAGACATGCTGTAACATTATGACTAAGTTGCACAGAAACAAATATTCCACAGAATTCTACAAATTGGATTTTGAGAACTGAACAACATCCACATGCAATGGGGTAAAAACATAAGGAGAGAACGAAAGAAGAGAAATAAAAATGGACCAACAAAAATTCAACAACTGAATATTAGACCAAAACTGCTGTACTATTTATTTTAAAATATTCTGATTACTAAAAGTGATTTTGCATGCTCTTGCCTAACATATAATACTATGTTTCCGTAAGTCTTCCAGCCACGTTTTATAAACCTGATATATTACTCTATACATTAAGGTGGGTGGAGTTCCAGGTCAGGTCAGGTCAGGTTAGGTGTAGGTTAACGGTATAAATAATGTCAAAAAATGGTTTTATATGTACTGCAAATATACAAGTGCATACAACAAATATACTTGTTTTAAGTTTGATGAATTATAATCCTATTCCCTACAAATTGCATTCATTAACACCTCGTGGGTGCATTTTTGCAACATTGCTCTTACTGGATACCTTGATCACCTTCATAGCTTCCGCTTCAAAGTAACCAAGCTGAACAATTTTAAATGTATTTATACTATCAGTCTCTTTGCTTAAAAAATTTGCCGCTTTCTCTCAAATATGTAGTTGTCATGCTACAAATAAGCACTTGGAATTGACATTTAACCACTTCTTAAAAACATGGAAGTGGGAAACGCCTTTTCTTTCATTTCGTCCTCGTTTTAAATTAACGCGCACTGTATTATATGCACGGCCAATTTAGTCTTTAACAATGAACACAGTTTAGCGCACATTCTTAGTGATTATATGAACATGAGCTAAAATTCAATTTCAGTTTTTTTTGTTTTGTTTTTAGTTTTTTTAAACTTTTGTTTGTTTGTTTTTTGTTTACTTACAGAATTTAAGTCCTCGTTGCCCCAATCCTTGTCAGTCACCCCGAAAGTCATGCATAAGAATTCCAGCAGACAACATCCAACATTCAGGTATCAGGCACACGTGCAACTCTCAATTTCGCACCAAAACATCAGCTGACCAACACAGAGCACCACGAAACAAGCGAGGAGTGGTAGGAAACGAATGGAAAACACGCGTTAAGCCGGTTGTCAACATTGAGAACATATACTGTCAATTCTTCATTTAATCATTATGTTTTAAACTAAATATGTACACAAAACGAGGCAAAGCAATAGATACATTTAAATTAACACAAGTAAATAAGCTCTAAACATCTAAACGTTAACTATGCTTCTAAACAATAAATGTTTGGCAGTTGCCACTTCAGCAGGAGTAGGGGTAAAAACTACTAAAACATGACAATGCGCCATCTCTTGGCAAACCATGGGAACATTTCTAATCCGGTCGGTAAAATATGCGAACCAGTGGGAGCTTTATTTGGCCCACAAGCGAAGGTGCTACCGCTCTACAGAAACTAGAATTGGAGACGTCAGTGTTGCCAAAGGAAAGAAGTGTCCCTAAAGGTAGGGATATTTATAATGCTCTTCTCGCTTCCTGCGCAATCGCTCTTCCTAGAGCTGTCTGCTGATGACGTCACGAGGGAGGCGGGCAGTACCGATATTCACAGGTGCAGCACACACTTTACGTTTACGATTATTCGTACCATCTGACTATCTCTACTCTAGTTATCTTGCTTTCTGACATGAAATAGTCAACGTAGGCGTGTTAATTGAAAACAAAGCTCTCATTTTCTACTATTTCATAAAACAGAAAAGAAAATTATGTGTAGGAAAAAGGAACAAAAAAGTGTGCCACATAATCGTGCAATTCTTATTTTGTTAAGAGGTTCCAACACACTTTTTTCATTTTCTTCAACATTTAGGTTATAATTCCAATGCAGCCCTCACTAAAAGGCATTTTAATAATGTAACGAAGACAGAATGTAAGACTGACCTTCTGTCCTTTTAAAGCAGTAGTTTATTGCCTGAGCTGTTCTTCTAGAAAATAACTCGGTGGTTACTCTGTTTCACCAATATGAAAATGCAACGCCGAGGAAAATGGAATAAATAACACAATTACAACAGCTATTATTTTTTAAAATACCAACATATTTGAAACGGAGAGGGAGAGAGGAGGAGGAGGTAGGAGAACGTTTGACTATCCTTTCGCCTACTGAATCCTTCTTTACAATATGTAATGAAAGTTTATATGTGTTAAGATTAAGTAGATAGAAGAATAAGTCTTGGTAAGAATACCAAAAAGAGAAAAAGGGTTCAGATATAGATGCCCCAGGAGGCAAGGATGAAATGAAGCAACCGAAGGTGCCACACATGGTCGCAGCTAGACAGGCCACAGAGACGCGTGGAAGTCCCTAACAAGTGCTGAGATCTCTTCATTCCGACGCTAGGCCCCGCCAAGCAGCTATCACACCGCGGGTCTGGTATCGCACTGAGCGTGCCCCCTACGACGGAGGACAAACGCATACCAAAGTACAAGGGTGAGCAAACAAAATCATGTGTATGTAGCACATCAGATTTGTATCATTAAAATATATGCTATGCATATTTTCATATCTTAAACAGCTAAAACTAATTTTAGTTACAGATGTTGCGCGTTATCATGGATCACTGCACTGATCAAAACTGGAGAAAATCCTTATTTGAGGTTGTAAAACGGTGTAATTTTATTGCAAATTACGTTTATTAGTGGAATATCATCAAAAAGCACTAATTTCTAAGACAGAAAATTCCGTATTTTCTGGAAAATACATCTTGAAGTCACGCCTATACAATTATTTCGACGAATCACAGAACAACATTTTAAATATGTTTATGTGATTCACAATACTGAATTTGAAGATTTTAACCTGGACACTATAAAGTATCTTGCGGGTTATATTGCATACAAATGGCGGCCCTTTGACCGTACTTTGGGAAGTAAAGGCAGTGACTGTAATTTGCCAAAACAAGTGCCAGGGGGGACTTAACTGGCGGACTGAACAGTGGTGCTAAAAAGTGAAGTAATATGAAGGACTCCATGTTTCAAAATGTGTTCTAGTGATGAAAACACTTACAGCCATAATTTGCTATAAATTTCCTGGATTGAAACAAAGATTTTTTCCCTATATGTCAGGATCCGCACTTTCATTAGGGTACGGTATTTAAATAAATTAAAAGCTGTAACCATGGCAAAAAGAAACACGAGGAAATGTCAGCAATGGGCGTCAGCTACTACTTATTTAACGAATAACCAAATGTAAGTATACTTTTAAGATCAAACAATAATTTGTTATTTCTTATTTTGATTGTAGTTTTGGTGGCGGTAGTGAAATTGCTTTGTAATTAGTAGAACGTGTTGACGAAACTTTCCTATGTGTTTTCAGTTAAGGTATATTTTATACCATATATAATTGCATTTTGATACACTTCTTTAGTTATTGTTTAACCGTTTACGCAATGGAACTGTCAGTCCGTGCTTCAAAATGGTATATGTTAAAACGGGTTTGTAGCGTTTACTATCAATTGGTATATGAACTGCGCGCGCTCTTCACCCTCCTAGTGACGTATGTTGTTTTCAACCAATAGCATCAATTGTGCCGGAGTGGCCTACCTTCTCTCTACTCACTTAGCTTGTGGCCTTCTAACAGGGCGGATTTCATAAATTGACGGACAAGCTTTTAAAAATGTAAACGATGATGATAACTGGTAAATAACGCACAATATAGTCATTATTAATCCTTCATTTAGTGTCTATTGAAATAAATAAACGCATCACTGTGAATATCTATGAATCCTTCAACCTGCTACCGGGCGTTAGCAATTTAAAATTTTTTCCGTAAAATAAGACCAAGAAGCAACCTCAATACTGAGCTGTAGAAAGGATCGCATTATAGTATTAAAACATGCATTTGCTTATTTTAATATATTCAATATAAAAATGCTTACCAAATAGTTTCCTTTTATTGTGTTACGGACCCCTCATTTTCCGGACTCAAAGACTGCAACCCACATACAGTCACTCAAAAAAGTATTCGTCGCGTCAGCTGTATCACATTAATACATCTTTTATTTGCAAATTAATATCAGTTAACTGCCAATGTCTGTGGTTTATAAAATCTTATTGACTACCTATCAACGATAAAGCTTAAAATTGGGACGTATTGCCGTTTGTTTATAATAATGATATAATTATATTATAATAATATTTATAATAATATTATGTTATTTAATTTATTATGTAATTATTTAATTATTAAATATTTATAATAATGATATAAAATGTTAGAACCCGCTACACTTGGAGGTCAAACAAGTACTCGTCTGGCAAACTAGGCAGCAACAAAACTGACCCATTAGAATCTAATGGGTCATCTAATGATTAGATGATTCTCCCTCCTTCAGCTGGCGTACATGTTCCGTGGTCAGTAGGTTCTGCTCCGTGAAACTGAGAACATCAGAATTGAAACCATGGGACGCAAAAATAAGGAAACGACAGAGGAAGAAAGGCGGATTGCTGTACGATGCCTTCAAAGTGGCAAAACATACAAAGAAATAGCGGAAATATTAAATAGGCCGATTACTACCGCCAAGAGCATTATATACAGACATAACCAAAGAAAAACCAAGAAAAGGCCGCCCTTCCGTCATGAATCAGGCTGAAAAACGCCTGATAGTGAGAAAAGTTAAAATAGATCCCAAAGCGAGTGCTACAAAGATTGCTTCAGAAGTGGAGAAGGAAATGGGAAAACGTGTAAATCCACAGACCATAAGAAACATTCTTCATGAAGCTGAATACAACAGAATAGCCCGCCAAAAGCCATATATAAGCAAAATTAATAGAAGCAAGAGACTGGCATATGCCAAAAACCACATTAATGATGATTTCGACTTATGGAAAAAAGTCGTTTTTACTGATGAAAGTAAATTTAACGTAGTTGTGTCCAAAGGAAGAGTAAGAATATGGAGGCAGAAAAATTGTGAATTGGAAATGAAAAATCTCACAGCCACCGTTAAACATGGTGGAGGATCTGTGCTTGTGTTGGGGTATATGAGTGCAAACGGAGTAGCTGATCTGTGCTTTATTGATGGCAATATGGACCACAGACTCTACATCAACATACTAAAGTCGCATCTTCCACAGAGTGTGAACAATATGGGTCTTACAGATGGATATGTCTTTACTCAAGATAATGATCCCAAACACACAGCACTGAACATAAAGCTTTAGCTGTTATATAACACACCACGATGAATGGAAACACCCCCACAATTACCAGACATCAATCCCATTGAGAATGTGTGGAACATTCTTGAACAAAATCTACGGAAATGCAAAATAACAAGCAAGAAATACCTTAAGGAGTACTTAATGGAGGAGTGGAAGAAAATCACTACAGAAACTACGGAAAATCTTGTGAGATCAATTCCTAGAAGGTTACGTGAGATAATAAAGAGGAAAGGAGGGCCCACCAAGTACTAAGCTGTATATGTCTAAGTTAAAATAATAGTTTATATGCTGGAGATGAATACACTTTTGACGTGAGAAGAGATAGCAATACCTTTGTTAATTTTTTTTACTTTTGCTGAAGCAGGAAACAATGTTTTGTAAATATATAATGAATTCTTAGGGTATGAGAAATAAACATATGTTCAAGTCAAGCTTTATTGTTTAACTTTATAACCTTTATTTCATTTTAACGCCTACAAGGCTAGTTAGACAAATACTTTTTTGAGTGACTGTAGCTCCTCATATATATGCGGCTCTGGGTTTGAAGCATGCATACAACTGACGGGCCCATTTTGAAATTCTATTTTCGCACTCTTAGAAGAATCCAGCTTACCTTCTGTTAAAGCCTACTTTGTAGTTTTCTTATTTCAAATAAAATTATATATTGTGCAAAATAATTTTTATTTGTCTTCATTTATTTTCCCTTTCCTATCCTACCCTTTCCTTTCTACCAAAACAAGTCAACTTTTTCTTTTGTTCAACTCTTCTTCTATCTTCCTCTTAACCTTTGCAGCATGCATGGGATCTTTTTTGACCCCAACCATTTTGAAACTCTAATAACTTCTGTTGTTTAATTCACTGAAAACCATTCCTGTAAATAAGACTCCTTTGGACTTTCTTCTTGCATAATTTGGTGTTATAAATATTTTTCCAATCTTGTATGGCTATGAAAACTAATTGTTGTCAACGATGACCCCAAGTATGCAGTATGGAACTTTTATTTCCCTATATTTTTTATTTTATTGCAAGGATATTTTTGAATAATTTGATACACCATTGTTGCGTTAGTCAAACTTTTTATGCTTCAGTTTAAATTTTCAATGTTGTGCTGATTCCTGAGAGATCATTTCAGTTATTAGTTCTCCTTTTATATATTTCCGCATTTACTATTTCTTTTCATTGTATTCTCGCTTTTGAGGCACATAGTCTTTACTGATATATATTTTTTATACTTTCTCTTAGTGCATTACAAAAGCCTACTGTTTGAAGAAAGATTTTTTATGAGACTTACCATTCTATTCTCCGAGAAACTCAATTGTAAAAATACAAGTCCAAATGAGATAATAGTGTAGCATTAGTGTCCAATTGTGTTAGTGTGTAACCTATAGAAAGCTAATTTACAAAAATTGTTCCAAAATAAAAATGTATTTGTTAAATATTATTTTGATTTTCATTTAATTCCAGAAAAGGAGATTATTACATATTCTATTATTATGTATAACTACATAATTATATTTTTAATATCAGGTCTGGGTAATAAATCTTATATATTTAAACAAGCAATTCTTGTATATATATTCCGCACAACTTGGAAACGGTTCTAACAATTTCGACCAAATGTTGTATTCAGATAAGGCTTTACTTTTTAAGTTTATCTATAAAGGTGTAATTCCTGAAAAAACACGATTTTACGCCTAACAGTCACAATTAGTCTAAACCTTATTTCTGCCATTTCACTGCTAATGGGCCAATTTCAAAACAACAAGCCAGAATATTAAAGGTCTCATCAAGAGCTTTCAGAAAACCTAAAGAAAGTTGAGTTAGCTATCTTAGTCTACACGTAACAGTCACAATTAATCTAAACCTTATTTTGGCCATAATTTCTCTGTTAATGGGTCAATTTCAACAAACAAGCCAGGATATTAAAGGCCTGGTCAAGAGCTTTCAGAAAAGCTAAAGAAAGTTGACTTAGCTATCTTAGTCTACGCGTAACAGTCACAATTAGTCTAAATGTTATTTTGGCCATAATTTCTCTGTTCAGTAATCGATTTCAACAAACGAGCTAGCATTTTAAAGTCCTCTTCCAGGGCTATGAGAATACAGTAAGAAAGTTGACCTAGCTACATTAGTTTATGTGTTACAGCTCGTCCTGTCTATATGTTTGAAATAGAAATACAACATATTACATTCATTCTATTTTCTGTACTCACTTTTGTTTTACGTAACAATTCACTTGTTATTCTCTATTTTTTATCAACTGCATACATACCAACGCCTATATATATATATATATATATATATATATATATATATATATATATATATATATATATATATATTGTATGTTGAAGAGTGAGTAAACTGTAAAACCAGTTGACCGATCGCCATGAAAATTGGCACATCTGAGTGTTTTTTCATGGAGAAGGTTTTTATGCAATCGATTTTACCACGCAACATATAATGTTCACATGGTTTTCCCTACTCCCTTTTCTTTTATATAACATACTACGCCCTCTTCTACAAACAATCCATACATTTGAAATATAAGTGCAACATATAACATTCACATGGTTTTTCTACTCATTCTTTTTTTACTAAACACAATCACATTTCTTTTGCTACTCCCTCTTCGACGAACAATTCATACAGTTTTCTATATGATTGAGACAGAAATGCGTATGACATTCGCACAACTTTATCAACTAGCGTTTCTTTCTGTAGTATTTGTTATTGTTCAACAGTGCTTTTGCTTAGTGTCATTCCGATGTTTTAATAAAAAATACAGAAGTAGTTAAAAAGTTGTTGTTGTTGTTGTTGTTTTCTAGTGCCTTGCATCTGGCAATGAAGCCATTAGCATTCGTGCTTTCCAATACTTTTGAACTGTAGTTTCTTCTGATCTTAATGCTTCACAGGTCTTCAAGTGTTCTTCATTCATTTCTGCTGGATCGTTACACAGGATACATATTGGTGAGGCTGAGATACCTATTCTGTAGAGATGACTTGCCAAGCAGTCATGATTTGTCAATAGTCGGAAGGCTGCAACAGCTGTTTTCCTTGGTCTCTGGGGGATTATATCTGGATTGGAAAGTAGTGTAATCCATTTTTTATCTTTGGCATTTGTTTCTATTTCTTGTAGGTATGAATGACAAAAATTTTTAATGATCAAGCGTTTTATTGAGGAATATGAGAAATTGAATTAGGCTTTTGTTTTATTGTTGTGCCTTTCTTTGCAAGTGAGTCTGCAGCTTCGTTCCCCATGACTCCACAGTGTGCTGGAATCCATTGGAGATGAACAGTCTTATTAACTTTTTGGAGTTGTGTTAACATTTTGTAGCATTCTCTAATTTTTGTTGACTTCTTTGTAGTATTTGAACATATTCCCTGAATTGCAGCTTTAGAATCTGAAAGAATTACTGCTTTGTTAAATTTATTTAAGGGAAGATTTAATAATTGTCGGAGAGCAATGTATATAGCCTCTATTTCTCCATCATAATTTGTTGTGTCTCTGCCAACAGAATGATAAAAGGAAA
Source organism: Tenodera sinensis (assembly GCA_030765045.1). Classification (NCBI taxonomy): domain Eukaryota; kingdom Metazoa; phylum Arthropoda; class Insecta; order Mantodea; family Mantidae; genus Tenodera; species Tenodera sinensis. The sequence goes on from CM060962.1 coordinate 107,840,655, forward strand.
AATGTGAACATGTAACTCCAGCTCCAGTAAGGTTCTCCTTGGAGGATCCATCAGTATATATGTGCAGCCATTCTTCTGTGGGATACCTAGTATTTATTGTATCCAGAGCTAGAAGTTTTTGTATTTCTTTTGGTGTGTCTGATTTACTTATTTCCTCTATTAATTCCAAATTGAAGGTAGGTTGCAATAATTCCAATGGATTTTCTCTTATAAGTAGATTTTCTCTGGTGTTAGGAATGTTCAATTTGGATTTAATCTGTGTTACCTTTTCTAGGAAACTACTATGAGTTTTAAGGATTGAAGGGGGGAGGTTCTCTTCTGTCCATTTAGAGTTTGGCAGTCGTAACATTTTCTCGTGTTGGAGCAATGCTTGTTCTTCTATTAGTAGAAGACAAATTATATAATATATAATTATATAGTCTTGACAAATTATATAATAGTAGCCTTAAACATTCAACTAACAACTTTTTTTCTGTTTCATGCGATTGAGAGGTAAAACTGACAGAAGAGAACTAGTTCACCAGTGACATCACCTGCAGCCAGCCCACGATTGGCTTTAGAAGAAAAAATTCACAATTGTAAAATTAGGAAGAATTGTACTATTTATTGTAATTAACTACATATTGTATATGCACTTCTTATTGTATATTGTATAGAAGTTTATGTATAGCATGAATTATGACATATCCTGCATCTTCCTGTAAGATAAATTGGATGAATAAATTGATTGATTGTAAGTACTTTATGTCCTGGGTTTAAGTAACATTTAGATGGTAATTATTATTTATTAATGCCAACAAGCTTACTGCTGGTGTTTTTAAACACACAAGCCGTGTGTGGGCAATATTTAAGAGGTGGAATCAGGACTGAAAAATTCAATGCCATACCCGGGATTTCAACCACAGAATCTTCCACTTATCAAGCAGCTGCTTTAACCACTAAGCTACCATGGCCAACTTGCCAGTATGACACTAAATTCCCCAGCTGATTCATACTTTTTCCCAGTTAGACCACAAGTGAATCTCACATCAGAGATAAATACCCCAAGAGCGACTTACAATTGTAAGTACTTTATGTCCCAGGTTTAAGTAACCTTTAGATGGTAATTATTATTTATTAATGCCAACAAGCTTACTGCTGGTGTTTTTAAACACACAAGCCGTGTGCGGGCAATGTTTAAGAGGTGGAATAATGACTGAAAATTCAATACCATAGCCAGTATTTGAACCATGGATCTTCTGCTTATTGAGCGGCTGCTTTAACCACTAAGCTACCATGGCCTGATTCCACCTCTTAAACATTGGCCACACACAGCTTGTGTGTTTAAAAACACCAGCAGTAAGCTTGTGGGCATTAATAAATAATAAGTACAACAAAGCTTTAGGGTTCTGTGTTGCTGTGTTTCCAAGATGTGCTGTATGAACATGACTGACTTGGAGTTGCAAGCAAGAGCATGTTTTTAATATTGTGCAATTGTTGCTGTCCTCAACAGCTTATTAGTATTATTTATTTCATAATGTACAGTGTACCAAGACAGTTGCTAGTACTAATTTTTTGAAATGGTGAACAATGTGTAATATAAAAATTAGTAAAATGACCATACTTGGAAATATGGGGACAAGTTAGTGATAGTAAAACAGGGAAGGCCTACTCTACCTCTTACGCACTTGCAGTGTGAGCAGAAGGGAAAAGATAAGAATCCTTAGAAAAGGTATATTAATATAAACAATTATGATAAGTATGTGTGTCTGAACAGGTTCATGTGAATTATATAAGCTTAATTGCTGGCCATACTTGTTGTTTGCAACTGAGAAAACATCCTGAAATAGACAGGTTTTGCAATTTTAACATATTAATCACAGTTTTGGATAAACATAAGAGATCAACAGTTAGAGACATAGGATTTGATATGGTCAGAAATTATGAACCTTGCTAATGAAGAGGATGAAGAAAGGCCTAGAAACAGAAATTGTTGTGAAGATGAAACCCATTCTTCATACCTAAGGATTTTCTGTGAAGTCCTGGACACATTACTAACTCAAACTAAATTAAGATTTGAATCACAGATACAGTTGAAATTTCTGGTCCAACTAGACTTTAAACATTTTCCAAGTTATGACAAAAGTTTTCCAACAAATGTATTATGTGAACCGAGAGGACCATATGTTTCCTATTTTGATATATTGTCTTTGGAAAACAAATTGAAAGTGCTATGTTCACTTTAAAAATGTTCTAACAAGTCCGTTCAAACCATTGCAAATTACATGAAATCAAATGGACTTGATGTTGTGTACAGTGAAGTTGATGAACTACTAGATGACCCAGTGAACTTTGTAGCACCTAAAATTGATTTGATTGTAACTCTTCATAAGTGGTTATCAAACCCAATCAACTCTTCCAACTCCAATTCATTGAGATTGATATTATTAGATGCATCATGTACGGTTTGAGTGTTTTTGGTTATTAAATGAAACCTGTTTGTAATTCAAACTAATTTAATATCTTTTATTGTGATATGTTCATGGTCACTACGAAGGACAGAAGCACTGGGGAATAGCAGCCATTTAAAATTGAATGGCAAGTCTGTTGGAATCATCAAGATGTGCAGAATCGAAACATCCCCTCCTTTGCATTTTCACTTGATAATCGTCGCCTCGATGGTGTTATTCATAAGCTTTTTAACAGTCAAGGTTGATTGATTTTATGCAACAATATGAGCCTCTTTTCAATTGCAGATTGTCAGGTGGTAATCCAGGCAATTCCAACAAAATAAAAAATTCTGTGGGATAGTTTACTACATTATCCTGTTTGGTAACTGTGTCAACCGATTTGAAGGAAAATCACCATCCTGGAATGAAATTTTGAATGGACTCGAGATCATTTACATCTTTATTTTTTGTTGCCAATATGACTTGTTCACTCAGCCAATTATGGTTTTTGATGTTTTGTGCTACATTCAGAAAAACATGCTGAATGAGCTCCTTCAGTCAACTAAAAGAAATCATTGGGTAATGTAATGAATCTGGCCGAGATGTCAACTGCGATTTTCCCATTACCAATGTCCAACAATCGATTAGAAAACACATCTGCATTTCGATCTTGTTGCAAAAACACTCACACGTTACTCATCATTTGGAAAGTCTTTAAATGCCGCCATCAATTTGATGATTTTAAGCATGTGTTTAGTTCGTCAGCTACAGTTGATCGTGGAATAACTGGAAGAGTCTGACGAAAACCACCAGGTAACAAAATCATGGCTATACCAAAAATCTTTTGATTATCACAGAACCTTATACCGCAGTTCAGTGCCCCTAGTGACCTCTTGTGGGCCATCGTACATTTGTCCCAAATGATGAATTTGCATATCTGTAGAATCTTCACCATTGTGCTGTTTTTGGCAATGTTGCAAACTGGTGTCTCATTGATTTGCAATATCAGTGGTCATTTCCATGATTTTAAATGTAATAGATACAGCTGTCAAACAGTAGGTTTGCCAAAATGCCACATATTGAAAGTAATTCAAAGTGGCAATTCCCATACAAAATCACCAATTTTGATTTTTCGACTGTTCCTTCTGGGCTTTTCCTAATTTTTTTTTTTCTAAACCATCCCAGTATTGAGGCAAACAAAACAAAAAAGAAATTATTCAAATCGGTCAAGTCATTTTCGAGTTTTTGCAAGACTAATGCATGACAATTAATTTTTATATATTGTAACAATTCCCAATTTTCCATTATTTATTTTCCCAAGTTTTTACAACTAGCTCACTCAACACAAATTAACATATGAACACTTTACATCAACTCTCCAAGTTTACTCACTATCTTTAGTCTTTTTTCTTTACTTTTACATTCAATTAGCTTTGTTCTCACTTACACAAATTCCCAAATAAATTCAAAACTCCCTTTGTCGCTTAAACTTTCAACTCTTAACCTTTTCAACTCTGTTACTTTTCTCAGCTCCTTGGCAACAATCATCCAAGGAACATCTAATCTATGGTAAGCTTACTCCACACAGATCTTAACCAATGTCACAATATATAGATGTGAACTGATTTTAACATTTCCTTCCACTACTGCAAGTGTAGAAAGGAGTTTTTCAACCATGAAATGAATAAAATCTTATCTACGGGCAACACAAGAACAAATTCGTCTGAGAAACTTGGCTCTTCTATTGGTAGAAAAAGATATATTTGTTTCATTGAGAAGACACCACGAGAAATTGTTTTATGATAGTGTAGCAATGCAGTTTACCTCTAAAGAAAGACAGCTGGAATGCATGCAGGCGCAGATCTAGAAATATTCGATAGGGGGGCCTGGTTCCGGTCCACTACCATTTCTTAATAATTAAGTTCATGCTAAAACATGACTAGCTGAATATTTAACTGAAAGAAACAATGTTTAAAGGTAGTACATACCTATACCAATTTTCATAGAAATTGGTTTGTCCATTTTGCATGATGATGAGGTAACACACATATAGCATTTATAGCAACAAAGTAGGATATGACAGGCGGGGCCCGGGCCCCCTGGCACCCCCCCTGGATCCGCGCCTGAATGCATGTATATATAAATAGGTATTGTAAAATTGTTCATTTTACTTTTATAATTGTTGTTTAGCTTGTTTCAAGAAAAATTTATTTAAATGTGCTCTTCATGAAGTTAACATTTAATCAATTGTCCAGATCTGGTAGGCCAAGTTTTTTTTTTTTTTGGTACTGTTTAACACCCACTTTTACTATATATAGCACCATCGGTGGTGATACTGATGATACATCGAATGAAGATGGAGCACTGGTGGAATGAGATGGTGGAGGAAATTGGAGAACCTGGAGGAAACCCACCCTGTGCCGTTTCTTCATCACAAATCCCATATGCAGTCACCTGGGATCGAACCTGGGCGGCCCATGTGAGAGGCGAATGGTGTGACCACTCGGCCATGGTGCGGTCATGGTAGGCCTAGTGACAGCCCAAGTCACAATCCCAGCATATGCTACTGATGTGAAGCAGCTTCTACTTTGGATGGTTCACTCATTGGAGAGTATAGCTAAAGCCAGTAACAGCTCTAACTGTTATGTCACAAACACACTTGTAGAATTGCCCTTGACGTTGCCTCATGAATCCACTCACTGACTTGCTCATTTCCACTGAGTAAACTCACTTATATAGCTACTACCAAGTGAGATGATCCACAGTAATATGTGAGGCTCACATTCAGAAGGTCGGGGGTTTGATTCCTATGGCTGAGTTTCCCAACTCATGGGCTTTTTTTCAGGGGTTTCCCTGGATTGCTAAGCGTATGCTGATAAGAATAATTATATCCCCCAAATTTTGTGTCCCTCCATTTCACCTCACTTCTCATTTCACTTCACCTTTCATCTGCTTGGTTGTTTCAGGGTTCAAAGTGTTGTTGCTCTCTATGAATCGCCTTCCAGATTGGAGGGAGGCCTCCGAGTCCCAGGCCCCTCAGAGGACCTACAGCCTGCAAGGGGGAGAGAGGAGCTGGAGTAGGAGCTGCCATTGGGGAGTTCAAATCTGCAATTGTTAGGGGCCCTGCTGTCTGCTGTTCAGGGTTGCCAATGTTTTAAAGTAAAATTATCGTACCGGCCACTCAAAATTATAGATTTGGATTCAAAATTATCGTACATCATAAACCAAATGCTATAACAATGCATAACACTTATGAAAATGCAATAGTATTGATGTTTATGGTATCCACTTACAAGATTGATGACCTCAATCAGTATTACAACTTTAGCACTTAAGTTTCTCGCACTATTCATCTGAAAGTTCATCATCTTCCTCAACTGTTGCAACATTATACAAATTTGTTGTTGAGATAAACTTTAACATCTTCTCGGTGATTTGCAGATTTCCGGACCCACCACATTCTTTCATAAGCTGAGACGTCTGAATAAGTCCATTTACTGTATCTAGTGCCAATCTGTTTCTAATTTTCATTTTTATTAAACCTAGCTTGGAAAAAACTCTCACAAGAAGTGTTTCTGTGGGGCAATGAAATCACTGATAATGCAACCTCCACCAGTTTTTTGAAATCAGTATTTCCAACAAGGTTACATGTGTTTAACAGCACTCCAGGTTCAGGCATGTTCTTTATTTTACACGGAATATCACGTATTCCGAGTTTTCTCCATTGATCATCAATTTTTTGAACAGTGCCTTCTTCATTGAGATTACCAGTTCTGGGCATGCTGGCAACAAGAGGATAAAGGGTAGAAGGATTAGTAGGATATGGAATGGTTACCTTAGAGGGGTGGAGACAGGTTATAAGGGCAAAAGTGGTGTCGCTATTTGTAATTAATTTCATTTCGCTGGTATGACAAACCAGTGAAAATGATATTTGGCCGGTATCAAAATTATCGTACGGGTTGATAACCATTAGTACATACATTCAATACATTCAAATTATCGTATGCCCCCATAATTATCGTATGGGTTGGCAACCCTGCTGCTGTTGTTTCTCCTCAGGTCTGACCACCCTTTGTATCTCCTTACCTTACCCCTCTCTCCCTGGGGGTGTGACATTAGGGGCATAGGCACAAGTACAGGTTGAGGTGCTAAGTTCCCCTTCTGAACCTTGTCTATCCTATCCTATATAGCCACTACAAATCTTCCAATGAGTTTCAGAATGTTTGAGAAATGGAGAGAAGGGATTACTGAAGGCCCATAATGTAGAAACAGTTTTCATCCCAACCAAAAAGATTCAGTGTTATTGGTTCAGCTAAAGATCCCAGGGAACCACTCACCGTCAGCTGGAGTGTACGAATACCTTGCTCTTGCAGGTCAGTCTATGTGGGCACCACCCACTGCAGTATCAATACCAGGATAAAAGAACACTGTAGAAATTGCCGCCTTGGATAGCTGGAGAAATCAGCAGTTGCCCAACATGCCTTAGAAGCACCTGGTGAACACATCAGCTGCTACGATGAAACAGACATCCTTGCTAAACATCCCATTACCATGCACGCCTATACCGTGAAGCAATCAAAATTTATAATCATAAAGATAACTTTAACAAGAAAGAAGAAGCTCTCAAACTTCATAAGACATGGTACCCTGCTCAACTAAACAGACCCACAGCCAAACCCCGAGGACCAATCACAAAAAAGCACAGAAAACAGGTGGACTGATCAGGTTATGGGAGGGAGGTACCTAGCAGCATATATAAGCCTGCTCTTTCTGCTGGCAATTCAGTTGGGACTGAGAGACCTAGGAGAACTATACATTGTCGCTAATGATGCTTGCCACAGCTTCAAGCGAAATGTCTGGGAGAGGAATGAAGGAGCCCAGTGGACCATGGCCTCAGCCCGGAAGTATATTTTACTAATTCTGACTCTGGCCGTGAAAGCCTTCTTTATTTATTGTAGAGAACATTTTCACAACTTGAATATCTTGGCCTTACCATGTTTGTATATAAAAGAATTGTTAATTTATACAAAGGAAAATGCATCACATTATGTCACAAAGGGGGAATACACTCACATAATATATGGAACAAGGACAAAGTTCACACTACCAGCCACGAAACTAAACTATTTGAAACATCCTTCAAGCATTATAGCTTAAAGTTATATAACTATTTACCAGGTTTCTTAAAAAAAATCAGTTTTTCTCCCTAAAGGAATAAATTGAATACTGTACAGGAAAATTTAAATATTAATAAATCTTATGAACTTGTCTGTTGCATGGTTCCTGTTCACCTGAGGGATGATCTTTGACTCAAGAGGTTGCTTGATAATTGCCTTGAAGACCATGATCATTCTCCACTGGATTTAATATTCTGTTTAAATTTGTTATAAAGTGTTGATATACACATATTCTCTTCTAAGGTACCTGACTGAGGTTTTTCCGATGTTTTCCTCAGCCACTAAAGCAAATGCTGGGTATTTAGTTGTATACCCCAATGTAGTATTATATCATTGTATCACTGTATATGTATATAGCTCTCTATTAGTGTCAAAACTGATAAATCTGTATGATTTCTTATGGTGAATAAACATGCTTATGATTAGATCAGTATCTGAGCATCTCTGAGCAGTTGTACCAGCCTTTGTCTGTTTTTTGAGTACAGCAGTCTTTAATAATGTTGTTATGTTGTTAGCTAATGCTGGATTTCTGACAATGAAGTCATTAATCCTCTTGCTCACCAATATTTTTCACTGATGGATGGGGCACTAGAAGTGGCCGGGCATATTTGAAGGTGGTCTCGATCCATTTCCTCTTGCAGATCACATAGAGGACAAAGTGATGAAGAATATATCCCAATTCTGTTTAAATGTTTTGCCAGACAATCATGTCCTGTAATCAACCTGAAGGTTGCAACTGCTGTTTTTCGATGATACTCAGGAATTACTGTTTGAATGTTTGGTAGTTCCCATCTTTTATTCTTTGATTTTTCATAGTAATATTTTGCAATAATTTTTTTGAATTCAGAGTTGACTAATCTTTTAGCTGCATAAAATGGTAGATTAACTATAGATTTTTGTACACCGCTGGTACCCTTTTTTGCAAGAAAATCAGCCTTCTCATTACCACTCAGTCCACAGTGAGCTGGTATCCATTGGAAGACTAGGTGTTTTTGAAGTGCTGTTAGATGGGTAAGGATTTTCCAACATTCTATAATTGTTTGGTTTTTTGGTGACAACTTGGAAGTAATTGCTATAATTGCTGCCCTGGAATCTGAGAGAATAACTGCTTGCTGAAAATGTGAAATTCTGTACAAAAGATTTTGTAGGGCCATTCGAATTGCTTCAATTTCTCCATCAAAGTTAGTAGTTCCATAACTTAAAGATTTGTAATAGGAAAAGAGGTGACATGTGACTCCAGCACCTGCTCCTTCTTGGTTTGATATCAATGATCCATCAGTATAAATATGGAGCCATTCATGTTCTGGAAATCTAGTATGGATTGTCTCTAATGCCAATAATTTTAGAACACTAGTTGGAGTATCACTTTTCTTAACTTCTTCTGTCAGGTGTAAATAATATGTGATGTCTAATGTATGTGTCGGATTGACTTTAGATATGAAGTTTTCCTTTGAATTAGGAAGGTGTACATTCTTCTTGATGTCTTGAATTTTGGAAAGAAAGCTCTCCTGAGTCTTTAGTGTACGTGTAAAATTTCTCTTGTGCCATGTATTGAATGGGAGTCTGATCAACTTTTCGTGTTGAATAAGAGCTGCTTTTTCTATTTCATATTCAATGGGGTATTGGTTGGTTAGTATTTCCATAGCTGCTATTGGTGTGGTTTTGATAGCACCTGTAATTAATCTCAGACTTTGGTTTTGAAAGATTTGAATTTTTTTTGTGTTTGCTGTTACAAGAACTTCACTGCAGTAAGTAAATAATGGCTTTATATATACATTGTATGAAGAGTTGCTCTGGAACATCCCCACTTCATTCCTGTTAGACATTTTAGTAGTGAAAGGCGCCTCTCTGCTCTTTGTATTACATTTTCTATTTGTTTGGTCCATGTAAGTTTGGTATCAAATGTAACTCCTAAATACTTTGCTTCCTTTGTTTCTGGTAATTGTTGACCCTCAAAATTTAGTTTTATTTTTAGTGGTTTTTTTCTTAGTGAAAAGATTTGGTAGTTTGATTTTGTTGTATTAACAGTCATTAAATTTTCTTTGGGGAAATGGATCGAGACCACCTTCAAATATGCCTGGCCACTTCTAGTGCCCTATCCATCAGTGAAAAATATTGGAGAGCAAGAGGATTAATGACTTCATTGTCAGAAATCCAGCAATAGCTAACAACATAACAACAAATTTCTTTGGTCCACCTTTGTAAGTTGGTTAAGGATTGTTGCATGGTTTTTTCTAGTTCTGTACTTTTGCTTTTTGGTTTTGAAGTCCACATTACTAAGTCATCAGCAAATAGTGCACACTTCACACCTGATTTTTGTATTTGTTGTGGCAGATCGTTAATAGATATATTAAAAAGTGTTGTGCTGAGCACTGCGCCTTGTGGTAAGCCACGGTGTACTTGTTTGTATTTAGATATATTTCTTCCATATCTGGTTGCAATAAAGTGTTGTGTTAGGAAATGACATAGCCATGAAAACATTGGACCTTGTATCCCTATTCTTTTTACTTTCTTTAGTAGTTTTGTTCTGCATATAGAATCATATGCACTTTGGAAATCAATAAAAACTGATAAATTATCTTCTTTTCTATTGAAGGAGTCTTTGATTTCTTGACTGAGAAGTAAGACTTGTTCATTTGTAGAGTGGAACTCTCTGAATCCAGCTTGACATGGGGATATTAAATTTTGTGATTCTAGAAACCAATTTAACCTGTTTGACACCATTCTTTCCATCACTTTTGCTATTATGCTAGTAAGAGCTATTGGTCTATAATTTTTTATTTCTGATGGTGTTTTGTCTTTCTTCAAAAGTGGGACAATTATTGCTTTTCGCCATTCAGCAGGTACAGTGGTTTTCCAGGATAGATTGTAGAGTTTCAGTAGTTGTCGTTTTGCTGTTTTTCCAAGGTTTTTTATGAACTCTGGGTGTATGTGATCTGGTCCAGGAGACTTTGTTTTTTAGATTATTTATTGCAATGTTCAGTTCTTGCATATTAAAATTTTGAAAAAAGATATTGCACTGAGTGTTAGGATCACATTCTCTTTCTTGTTTCAAATCTTTCAATTGTTTGCGTTCTTTTTTATTATTTCTTGTTACTTTATGTGAATTAGCGTAATATTTATTGAATGTTTTGGCTATGGCTGCATCATTTGTTAATGTTTTGTTGTTGTGTATGATAGGTGTGCTGTTGCTTTCTCTCCTGTCCTTGACATTTTTTATGAACTTATGAGCTTTGTTGCCATCTGTCCTATAATCCATTTTTTCTAAGAAATTATTAAAGTGATTCCTTTTAGCAGTATTAATTTCTTTTTCTTAGTGAGGCACATTTCTTTTGCCATATTTGTGTATCCAATATGTTTTTTTTTTTTTGTTCAGCTGTATTTCTAGCTATGTCCCTTTGCTTTTTCAGTTCTTCTAACTGGGGGTTCCAAAAGGGTTTGAAATTTTTAATTCTTCCACGAGGAATATGTTTTTTTTTGCGGTTTCTAGGATGACTTTACAGAAATTTTTGTTCATATGATCTGGTTGGTCATGCAGCTGTGAGTTTGCTTGTTCTTTAAATTTATGTTCTAATTCAGTTGTATATTTGTTCCAATCTGCTTTTTTGAAGTTCCAATACAGATTCGTAAGACCTTGACTGTTATTTGTATTCTTTAGTTTTATATCAGCAATTACTGCTCTGTGACCAGAACTTGGATCTTCTATAACTTGTTTTTTAATTTTTGAAACAATATCTGTTGTAGCTAACAGGAGGTCTGGGTTACTGCCTGCTCCAGGGTAATGTATGAAGCTTGTGGGATCTTCTTTACTATAAATCAGTTCAAAAGTTGTGGTATTCAAAAATTCTTCCACTATTTTCCCTGTAGAATCCACTTTTTCATAACCCCATCTTTTGGAATGGGCATTGAAATCTCCAATTACGACTGTTTTATTTAATTGGTCAATAAGTGAGAGATCTGGTTCATTCCTCGGAGGATTGTAAATACTATATAAATGTAGATGTGTTTTGTTATCCCAAAAATTTAGCTTTATTAATTCACTTTTATCTGTGTTATCCATTTCTTTAACAATTTCAAAGGAGGATTTAATGTCCTTTTTGACTCCAACTAATATTCCACTACTTATCTGTCTATTTTTGGGTAGTAAGTGTAGTAAAAATCCAGTAAAATTGAAGTATTTAAGTTGGTCATTTGTTAGATTTGCTTCTTGAATGAAAAATATATCTATGTTATAGTCAAATACAATTTTATTCAGTTCTACTCTTTTTGTTTGTGTGAGACCACCTGCATTCCATTGTAGAAGTCTGATGTTAGATCTTCTATTAATATAATGTTTTGGTTCTTGAGAAGTAAGTAGTCCCCGCCCGGAGATCCAAATGGGGGACTATTTTAACTCCAGAACATTTTACCCCTCGAGTCATATTTCATAATTTGATATTGAAGAGAGCAATAGCAGTAATAGTAACCGTTTTTTTAGAGAGCACCATATTTTTATGTTTTGGCAGTCACATCGCTCTCTCACAACCCCCAGAATGTCTGGAGGACCACACCTGTCGTTGGTTTACGGGTCTCACCAACCTGGCCGGGAGAATTATCAAAATAAATTCACCGACCATATCCTCTGATTACCGATCAGAGGACGTATTACATGCCATGACAGGTCAGCAATACCAATACCAAAAAATTGTATGAACTACATCTTGTTTCTCTTCTCTTGCTCCCACCTTGTAAAACATAATGGAGACATTTCAAGTTAAACAGTGTCTAAACCACCTGCAGTGTCTAAAAACAGCAACAATTTAGACTTGTTTAACACTGAACATCTTCGCTGCATCAAGCCAAATGATGTCCAGTCCTAAATGTTGTCTAAACATTGATTTTGCAAGCTGCCATTTATATTTACAGTGACATTGCACATGTTTCCGCTTTCAGTCAATATGAATGTAATCTTGGTTGACTGGTTCCTTTTCAGTTATTGCAATTACAATCATGAAATGTCTTTAATCTTTAAGAGGTGGAATCACAAACTGAAAAATGCAATGCCATAGCCAGGATTTGAACCACGGATCTTCCGTCTTTAATCTTCACATTATTTTCCTTAATTCAAACAGTCCTCAGTCTGAATTAGATTAATTGTGTTTCTCTGTGTCTTCATGTTCAAGTCTCAAGAGGTGTATCCAGGCAGGAGTTAAGGGAGAGTTTAGCTCCGCTTCCCCTCCCCCCAGTTACATTTAAGTTTACAAAAATTGAATAAAGAAATAAATTTGAATGCAAGTTTTGCCTCTGCCTTAAATGCACATGTCCCAAAGTGTCCATTAGGGATGAGTATACGTATATCTCTTAAATTGCAACTATTGTACTCACCCTAGCAGTGGCCAGAGGAATAGGAGCAATAGACTACATGTTGGCATGTGCCCTTTATCTCAGTGACCAGGAAACACAAGTACTTCATAACACATTTGCAAAGAGCTTGCAGAGTGCGCTTCACTTTTTACTACTTCAAATATTAGCTGAAAGTTTACTATTTTTTATCCAATGAGTAACAAACTTAAAATTTTTTAGTGTTTTAATCTGATCTTTTTAAAAAGCCAAAGGATGGAGCACAAGATAAACCATGTAAAACTTCTGCAGGTATGGCTTTTACTGTGCCATTGACATGATTACTACTGAAAAAGAATGAGGATCTGCAGTTAATGAAATAAAATAAGTGCTCCTAGTACTTAAATGGAAATGCTTTTTCACAAATGATGCTGACTTTGTTGCAGGAAAACAAATAGATCTAGTCAAACAGGGGCTGAAATAAATAACAATACAGTTAGCTTTTACAATACTAATAACAGTTTTCTTAAAATAAACTCTGGAAATATCATCACTATGAGGTAAAATGTTCCAATTACTAGTTTTTGCTTTCTGATATTGGTATGGTATGTTATTTTTAAAAAAAGGTTAGCCCCCTTCTCCTTTAGGATATTCTGAATTTACCGTTGCCTGATCCAGGCTTTATTGTCCTCTTGTCCTCAAGAGGCAACAGTGTTACTGTTTTTCTATTGTATGTTTAATGCTTGCTTTTACTACATGCAGCAACACAGGCAGTGACACTGGTGATACATGGAATGAAGATGGAGCACTGGTAGAATGAGATGGCAGGGGAGTCTGGAGAACTCAGAGGAAATCCATCCCTGCGCCACTTTGTCCACTACAAATCCCACAGGCAGTCACCTGAGATCTAACCCAGACCACTTTGGTGAGAGACAAATGGTCTAACCACTCAGCCACAGCTTTACGAATAAATTTATTTCTAAATTTTACTTTCCTTAATAACAGCTAATATTGAGTATCTATCTCCATTGATGATGAATCTCATACAAACTTGGTAAAACTTCCTTGTTGAATAAAATCCAGAGAAGAGGAAAACTTCAACATTTATAAGAAAACAGTACATTCAACCTGAAATCAATTTTATTGTATTATAATTTACAAAAACTCATAAATAAAATTTCTCTTAATGTAATGCAATAATGGCAAGTTCCGGCAGTTTAATTATTGAAAATGCACTTAAATATAAAAGAGTTTTAAACTCATTTTTAATGTTTGTGAATTTGGCACTGAAGTGTTGTCTACAATTGTTTTAAGCTGATCGTAATATTGCTGAAACAGAAATGCCATTTGTTATGAAACTTATGAATAAAATTTGTTCAAAATAACCAAGACACAGATTTATTTGCAAAATGCACTTCATATACAAAATATGGAAATATTCATGAAATCTCTGCTTGCAGTGTATTTTATTATACAAGGTGTCATCTTTTCATATTATTGACAAACATGCAGGTATACCAAATAGTCTAACATTATATTAATGGTTGCTTCAGAAGCAATGGATTTCATAACACATGAATAAAATCCAGGCTCAAAAATTGGAAGTTGCATCTTTTCTTCAGTTAACTGTGAGTCCATCTTGTCTGTGAGTGGAAAAAGTAAAGGGGCAACAACATACAATTTTCTTTTTTTCTATCCATTACTCCAAGGCCACAGCTGAAATAGCAGTCCATTATTCCCTCTTCTTATTCAGGATTCACATGTGATTCAGTAATTTTGATCACTGCTTTATTTTTTTATTCTTAAGATTAAATTTTGCTAATTAATTAAAAGCCTTTCTATAGCTTTGTCAATAAATTTATCCTTCTCTGGGAGAGAGGGGATTAAGCATTCACAAGCTTTTCAGCAATGTTCCTCTATTACTTGACTAACAGCACAGTTGTTACTAGTACTTCTTTCCAATTACTATGCAGTCACTACAGCTGTATGCAGAACTTGGTTGTTTATATTTATGGAAAATAAACCCAAATTATTGAATATTTTTCCAAGTCTATTCAGCTCGTTATTTTCCTACTGTGCAGCATAATAAAATTAACATATTGTAAGTGTAGAATTTTCTATTGTTTTGATATTGATCAAGGCTCAAATAGTAGTTTGCTTAGCTATTTTACATCCTGTGTAGCTTCGTATTCCGAGTTAACAGAATTTTACCTCAATGTTACCCTCCCCCCCCCCCCCCCTTTGCTAGAATTAACACTGCTATGGTGAGATTTCACTACATACTCAGCACCTTAAAAGAATGTTATGTTCTGTGAACAGGCACTTTTTAAATTTAACTATAGTTTTTTTTAGTGTTTTCTGCAATGGATTTTAAGACTTAAATAGCTGCTGTAAAACACTCTTTGAAGTGTATACCTTTATGCCCTTTTTACATTCTTATATAAGAGGTATTTAAACAAGAATGTACATGTTACCTTATCATTAATTTTGTTGCCCATTTAACTCATTAAAGATATTTGTTCCCCACGCTGAGCAAGCAATCTACCAGTTCTTGATGGAGTTGGTTGTAGCACTTATCCATACTAACCTCTAACATAACACTATTAAAGACAGCAGACACATATTAAAACACAATAAACTTTGATTTGCCACCATTGAACATCTTATGTAAATTAATTACACTGTTTAATAGATTTTGCCACTTTGGATAGCCCCACTACTACCACCTCCATCATGAACCAGCCTAACATTTGCTGAGGCTGGAGATATATGCTCCTAAATATCCTGTTCAATAGGTGATGTCTTGTGTTTCACCTCCAGAACAAATAATTACAGTTAATCGTTCACACATCACTGCCTAAAATTGTTTATTTAGTTACTATTACCAATTAAAGACCAAGAATGTGATTATCTTTTCTATAATTCCTTCTTATTGAAACATACCAATAAGAAGAAGAATTAAAGCACGCCCATATGACACAAAAAGGCTACATATAAGGACTTCTTTATGCACAGGATTTTTGAAGTGAAAATATTTTGGCAAAAACAGAAGTTCAAGGACATCGCAGCCTCATCCAGATTCAGATTCATTGTAATGTATCTGTTGAACATAATTAGGTGACAGTCATAAGATGGGTCAAACGAAACAAGAAAATGGAAATGTCACATAATTACAAGAATAGCTTGGAAAAAGAGTGTGTGATGTTACTTCTCATCTTGTTGAGAATTAAATGAACATGCTTTAAACAGCAATTTCTGCTGAGTGGTGCAAGTACCTATATTACTCAGAGTTATGCAACCAAACACCAAAGAGCACTTAATCTTGTAACTACAACAATAGAAAATATTTTCAAGCAAACAACAACAAAATGGTAGTCATTGGTGGTAAGAAAAGCTATTTGTGAACAAGCAGTCAAGTGGGAGAAATTCTGCAGCTTGGTCTATCTTCAAAAGCTTGTGGAGCAAGAACTGCAAGTAGACAATACACTTTGAGCATATGAGTATGCATTGATTACAAATAAGATATCAGTAAAATTAGTTAAAATTCATGAGTAGGATTATTGCACTTTAGTTTCACATACTAGGTTATGTTACTTTTGGACTACTGTTTCCACGACGACTGCCACCATCATCTGCTGTATGCCTACTGATGTCGAGGCTGGAATCCTCTTTGGAACTGTTCATGGTGCTGCCCTCTCTTTTGATTGTGAACTTAATATCACCAGCCAGTGGGATAACAAAATTCATCACTTTATGAGCATTTTTGGTTATAAATATTTTATTCCCGTACATTAAGTTCTGCATTGGTTTTTGCCTGTTTTGCAAGCATTATTTCTGGTTTTATGTCATGTTTGGCTGACCAGAAGTGATGAGCCATTGCTGATTTATCTGTGTGTTTGAATTTTACATTTTTAGGTGTTCTTTAAGCCTGGTTTGTAGGTTTCCATATGTCTGACTAGTATATATCCGATTACAGTTTTCACAATTTATTTGGTGGATTCTTGATTTTTGGTCATTTGGCATGGTGTCCTTTAGGGGATGATTCAATAAATTCCTAATGCTATTCATGTTCTATGGAATTAGTTTGATGCTATGCTCTTGAAATAAGTTGTTCCACTTATTGAAAGTCTTGGGGTGAAATTGAAACTAAAGTGTACTCACTGTTTAAAACACTTCTATAAGGCATATGAAAAATACGTAACTTAAAAGTATAAACAAAATAAAGGGAGAGCTGCCAGAAATGTATCATAAAGCTTTTACTTAAATCTTATATCACCTAAATCACAATCTGTTCCACTTATTGAAAGTCTTGGGGTGAAAGTGAAACTAAAGTGTAATCATTCTACTCACCGTTTTAAACACTTCTATAAGGCATATAAAATATATATGAGTAACTTAAAAGTATAAACAAAATAAAGGGAGTTGTTTTTCTTGGCTCTTCCGGTGTAGGCCGCGTCATGTAGGCGTTCGTTGCCGACGTTTCGCAAATAAAGGGAGAGCTGCCAGAAATGTATCATAAAGCTTTTACTTAAGTCTTATATCATCTAAATCATAGTGATATAACTCTAAGGGAAGGGAAAATGCTTTGTATTGGTTATATGCATTTTTCAAATGTATCAGCCAATTATCACAAACGTCTTAATACCATCTTCTTAGTAATGTATCAATAAGATGATCAATAGCATTTTTATGATCATTCATTGCCAATTTAAAAGAAGAGAAGCTTAATTTACTAAAGCAGACATCCAGTAGCTGCCACTCACATGTGATCAAAGAATCTAATGAATTAAGTGTGCAGAGATTTCATGAATCCATTTACATCTGATTTTGCAACATACAATATTTAGGAAAAGTTGTTTAAAAAAAGGACTGAAAGTTAAGAAGCTTGAAAGTTACAACCATTTTGTTCTGTAAGTCATTCATTAGCACTGACTCACAAGCTCCCATTAGAAATACTAATTTTATCAACTTTATTTTAAAATCATTCTTCTTGAGGTAAATAACAAATTTTAAGAGATCCATTTTTTGTAAAATTATATACAACACACATATAAATACTGATTTTTTCAAAATACCATACATTTCTGTCCTGTTTAGTATCTTTCTATGACTTTATTGATATGAGGTTACGGCTGCAGCTCAGCATTTCCTCACAAGTTTAGATGTCTTAGTCATCGCTTTACTTGAGATGCCTTAATCACAGACACTGATATCTTATATAGAATGTTCCAAATTGCAGCTACAGTTCACGCAACCTTTTGTGGATTCCTTGCTGCATTTCCTGGTTCATGCTTGCATATATTCTCCAAAAATGTGTTACTACACTGAATTATTTACTCATTATGTATAATAAGTATATTAAATTAGTGCAACAGAGTATTTAACACAAATGCAGTACATTAAAAAAGCAGGAAAACAATTTAAATACTATTAAAGTATAATATCCACAAGTACATAAAAGTTAATTTAAAAATGTATTCTTATGACCTCTTTTATACAGAGCAAGGAATAAAAATATTGGTAAGTCCAGATCACATTCTGCGGAGATATAAGCAGACTAATCATGCACCCCTTTTTCTTGAAAACAGTTTATCATAATTCAAAAAATACAAGGACATAGATGTAACAAGTTCAGCAAAATACCTCAACTTGCTTTTCCAGCGCTCGAAATGGGATGTTTTTAATTATTTACTATAGGATTATTTCTCCATTCATTTTCTGTTCTTATCAAAGCTTGTATGTTCCCTTTTCTATCTTCGGACGGCTGTTTTTATTTATTCATTTTCTCATCCTATGTCCTATTGATGGATTCACACAATTAGCCAAGCATAGGAACAATAGATTGATGAAATAAAATTAACTTAAATCAAAACTATTCTGGAAGCCTGATTTCAGTTGGACAAAGATAGCTATGTTAAACAAGTTTGTTATACAGAGACATTCTGCACAACAAAGAACCACCATTATGTATAACTAATGAAGTAATAGAATATACCTAAAGGAAAACTGACATTATCTTAACATTAGCACCCTTTTGTTGACAACAGTGACAAAAGCATTGCAGATTTCAAAATATTTTTAAGCATTCCTGGACATTAAAATACAAAACACTGTGCTCCAATTAACTTATAAGTACACTATATTTTCTTGCAAATTAGTCTGTAATACTTTTAAAAGCACCTCTGCACTGGTCCTCTGCCCTGTTAAAGTAGTTAAAGCATATTACTTTATATCCTATTTAGTTGGACTCATTCAAATTATATCTCTCTTAATCCAGACAGATGTAGAGAGACAGAAAGTAAAATATGTTTTACATGCCACAGCACAATACATATCCATTTAACTTTACTGCTGTTGCCCATAATGTCACTTGAATTGTATCACATCATATACTCAACGTATACAATTTATCATTTCATTGGTATTGTATAATTTATCTGCTGTTTTGAGAAATTCCAAAAATTTGTCTGTTACTACATATGAAATAAACTGAATAAATATTCAGCACACTATTATACCAGGTGGAAGGTACTGCTTTGGCCATATGTCAACCACGGATTCTACATAATAAGTGCAACAAATGTCCAATACAATTATCAATGAGCGCTTTCACCAAAAAAACATAATTTGTGTCAAATATTTGGGGCCATCTAGCTTCTTCAGGAATGGATATAAATGGTTTATTATTTCACTGACTGTCATGCAAACATTGTGTGGACAATGTTGTTACACCATTTTACCTTAATTCAAATGAATTTAGCCACAGTTTAATGTTAAAATTCCATCCAAAGTTAATTTCTAAGTGAAAAGTGGCAACACAATGTCTTATGTCATGTGTTCTCACATATATGGTTGAGTGACCAGCACATTCAGATGGTGGGGAGGTTAGGGGAAGTATTGCTTGGCATTATTAAAAATGAGGGGAAAGGGAAGGGCAGGCGACAAGTTCATGCACCAGATATAACCATTGGTGGGTGGGGTGGCACCTTTAGGTAACACTTATGACAAGGGGATAATTAGTTTTATTTCAGCCTGGTAATCTATAAAAGAACACAATTATTTTAGGGAAATGAAGAGGAAGACATTTATTTGTGTATTAAAACAATTACTATTTTTAGCTTGTAATGAATAATAATGTGCATTTGTGGGAAAATCTGTATCCCTTTAAGTCAGCATTGTTTAACCTTAAAGTATTTGTTTTTGATTGTTTCATTTTCCGCTTACTTAACTATGGAAAACTGAATCCTCATTATTACTTAAATGATTACGTCATTTCAGTAACATTCACACCTGTCAGGCATAAAATTTCAATTTGTGTGGATTTGCTTTAGATAGTGGCTGCCTCAGCAATACAATAAAAAACTGGACAAGTGTTTTGCTTACATCTGAGAGCAGTGCTTACCTTGAAGCACACACCGGTAAGGTGCAACACTGGCTGCAGGCATGTGCAGGGACTAATCCCATCAGTCCAGTGTTGCCATTTACATTGCCAAAAAAAATTAACATTTTCACAAAACAATTAAATATACCAAAACAAAACTTAGTATTTTAAATTTGTTACACCTGCATCTATTAGTGAAGTTATTCTAGCCAAAGCAGTATCATCCATCCTGTATACTTCTAGTGCCCTAACAGTTTCGGACAACCTTGTTGCTGGCCACAGAATAATCTAGATGGAAAACGTGTGTAGCACAGATAGTAAGATCAGATACTTTTGTAGTTGTCTACACAACTTCACTAATGCAACCAATGTACCAAGGCATTATCTGTGTGTGAAGCTGAAGAAAGCTGATGGTGCAGACAACCAAGTGGACAAAGCACTACAAGATATACAACTCATACAATTCTGGGTCAATGATTTCAATTCTGTAGCTGCAATGAATCATAATGCACCCTCTACATTACCCAATGTGTAACTCCTGTACAACAAGTTCAAATTGAGTAGATACAAAGAAACTGAAATGCAAGCACTGATTAGATAGAAGAGTGTAATGTGACAATCCCAGATATGGAGGACTGGCTCAACAATGATGAAGATGACACAGGCTCTCACACAATGTATGAGAAAGAAGTTGTGAACAGTGTAAACAAAGATATTACATCTGAAGAAGGGGATACCAATACTTAAGTACCAAAATGAAATAAACTAAAGTTAAAATGAATTTGAATTGAGAGATAAATTTATGTGATCACAAGGACACTTCTGCATATGAGGCATCTGAGCGAACTTAAAGCAAAGGAAATTATCCAAAAGCTGGGGAGGGGGAAAAAAAAAAAAAACCTGACAGATTTTTAAAACCAAACAAATGGAATTCTTATATTCTTATTGAGGAAATTGCCTTCATTTTCAATCATTTCTGTTAATTCATTCTTTTGTTAATATTATCAACTCTCAGCCCCAGTTAGTTTGGACTGAGCAAGATGCACTTTACCTGTTAACTGCTCTAGTATTCTATATAATGCAACAAATTGACTAACTTACTAAAGAGTCAATTTATACATCTTTACTTTTTTCACGAGTTTCTCAAATAGAACATTTCACAGGCATTCATCTACATCCTCACTTACAGACTGACACTATGCCGCAGAATAAACTGCTAAGTAAAACAGCCAAGAGTATCTAAGCTGTCATCTTAGTAACTTTAGCAAAGTATACTGCTTATTAAGTGGGAGAAGAAACATGATTGGTCTAACACTCAAACTTCACCAAAGATACAATATTTACGTGATAAGGTTTTGAGAGCAACAGTGGGGAAGTGGGAAATGGGGAAGTTACTACTGAAATATAGTCAAGTATCAATCCTTTGTACTGTGAAAAACACAGTGAAACCTAGCAAATACTAAGATGAAATATATTAAAACACACCATATTCCAGATAAAACACTACTCCTACAAATTAAAATTACAAACAGTGGCAGCAACTGCAGAATATCAAGATCAGGTGAAATACCTGTCAATTCAACATACATGGAGGGGACAGTATAAGAGAGATGACATGGTAACGACATTTAAAACAGTAAAATGGGGCAAATTGTATTCCGGTGTTCCATTCATGGCTACATACAACATTTCAGAAGATCTCCAAAGAAAGCAACATAACACCTATCACTGAAAATAAATCCAATATAAAATTTCAATAACACCCCAATAAAAAGATACCCCGTCACAAAAAATCTGGAATTTCCGGGAAGGCTTGCAAGGTCTCTGAAGTATGTACAGCCATGGAAAAAATGATTAAGCACATTAGGAGGGCGAAATATTTGTAAGTCCCACATCGTGTTGTGAGATTCTCTTCTCTCATGTGAGATTCCCTTGTGGTCTAACCGAGAAAAGTACGAATCAACTGGGGAATTTAATGTCATACTGGCAAGTTGGCCATGGTAGCTTAGTGGTTAAAGCAGCTGCTCGATAAGCGGAAGATCCGTGGTTGAAATCCCGGCTATGGCAGTGAATTTTTCAGTCCTGATTCAACCTCTTAAACATTGCCTACACACTGCTTGTGTGTTTAAGACCACCAGCAGTAAGCTTGTTGGCATAAATAAATAATAATTACCATCACTTATTATCTTATTTTCTCCCTGTAGCGAGACATTCAGTTTATTCATATGAGCTATTAAGTCTGGCAAAAAAGCCAAATCACATATTCAGTTTACATCATTGGGCTCAGATTCAGGTTTATCTTACATCAAAAGATAAACCATTGCTTTCCCCATTTTTTTCTGAACGATGTTGACGACTGCAGAGCATGTGGAAATTATTCTCCTTTGTGGAAGAGACGATATTCACAAAGAGATGTTGCAGCTGAATTTAATTGGAGACACCCTGCATGGGAGCCAGTGTCACACAGCACAGTTGGGAGACTGCTTGATAGATTCAGGAGTACTGGAAGAGTAAAGGATGCTTCCCGATCTGGGCACCTACACACTTCAGCAGAAATGGAACAAGTGGTTGTGGTGAAAGTAGCAGCAAGTCCCACAAAATCAACTCGCCGAACAAGCATGGAACTTGGTGTTCCTCGCACAACAATCTGGCGTGTCTTAAAAAGGCACAAATTTCATCCGTACAAGTTGCAGTTGTTACACTGTATGACAGAAGATGATCCGGATCGTCATATGGAAATGTGTGATTGGTTTCTACTCAAAATGGAAGATAATTCACAATTCTTATCAACAGTTATGTTTTGATAAAGCAATTTTTATGTGAATGACGAAGTTCACAGACAAAATTTACATTACAGGTCCAACGGTAATCCAAATTGGCTTACTAGCAACAAAGAAGGAGCTGCACGTGTAATGGTTTGGTATGGTTTGTGGAAAGACATTATCATTGGCCCGTACTTTTTTGACAGTAACGTCAACAGTGAAACTTACCTCACAATGTTGCGAGATTCATTATTCCCCGATTTGGATGTCATTGCTTCCTCACCTGACAATGTTGGGAGATTCATTATTCCCTGATTTGGATGTCATTGGTTCTCTACCTGACACTGTTGGGAGATTCATTATTCTCCGATTTGGATGTCATTGGTTTCTGCCCTGGGTGGTTCATGTAGGATGGTGCACCACCACATTATGCTACTACTGTATGTACACCTCTACTGTTAATGGATACTGGATTCCTCTCTGCCCTGTCTGTGTTGCCCACACAGTCAAAGTGTGCCCTGACATCATTCCACTTTGTAATGGCAGCCACTGATTTAGAAAATATGCACTATTCAATGATACAGTTGATATCCCCTACACAGGATAAATCTCCAAAAGTGACCATGGAAGTATGACTCATTTCAGGTACTCTTCACAAAAGTAGAAGGTGCCAATTGTTGACCATATGTTTTTGAATGGGCTGTAACTGAGCTGTCCTGTGTATCAGAAACAAGGGCAGGCAGAATATCAAACCCATCTCTAATTGGCAATTCCTAGGCCCCCCCCTCCCCCCACACACCTTTATCTTAAGGATTCTTTGAGGTGTCTCTTGGAATTCTGGATAGCTGTCCAGAAAATCATCAATGTAGCAGTTCATGTCATACTTATATCCCCCTTACCCAGCATTCCAATTCGAAAATAGCATTGCAACATGCAGGAATGTTGCTGTATTGTCCAGTTCATACAGCCCTCATCATCAATGATATGCTGCATTCTACTCAAAGACAGGAAACTTGTTTCCATATCATGTGGAGAGGTTCAAAGGACACTCTCATGGTACACCCTAGTAAATTCTGCAAACAGTTGCTAGGGAGCAGCTCCAAGTGAAAAATACTGTAATAAGCTCACCTGGCACCAATGGACAATTCAGCTGCCGATGCTGATAAAAATACCACAATGGTACATTGTTAGATGGTGCCACACCATTGTGCATTTCTAGGTAACTGTAGACTCGCTTTAAAGAGTGACATTATAGGTTAGAAAGTGAAGGCACACTTAAATTTGAACATAGTGTATTGTATACTATCTGATTTACTAAACAGGTTTTCTGGACACGATTAAGAACACATCAGGGAGATTATTAATAAGCAGTAAAGAAACAAAACCCATGTCATATGCTGAATGAAGCATTATGAATTTGGCTGAATTGTATATGAGATAGTAAGTTTAGGAAAAGGGAAATAATTACAAAACCATGAGTTATCTTAGTATTCAGTTAGAATATTCATCCATTTCATCCTTTTCCACAAAAATAATGCAAAAATTAACTCCTGTGCCATATGTACAAACAACAAACATGAGAACATATCCAAACAGTTTTAACCACATTTAGACAGCGAGGGATCTACCAAGAAAGCTGAAGCTCTCCCCCCTAAAACCAGGGAAGGCAGCAACCGACTGCCACTCCCTCCATGGGGTTTTCCATTAGGCCAATGCCTGATTTTCTAAACAGGTCCCCCCCTGCTGTTATACAGGGGATGAAAGTGGATATGCCACTTATGCACATCAACCCATCTGGGAAGACTATCTTTTTTTTTAAATTAACGTCCTCCAACATTGTGCCATATCGGATGAATGAATGAAATGAAATGGGTGAAATGATGCTCAAATGAGCCCGAGGTACATGGAGCTTTAAATTACCCGACATTCATCTTCTTAGAGTAGGGAAAACCTCGGAAAAAAACCTTACCCGGATAACTTACCCTAAGCGAGATTCGAACTCGCGACCTCTTGAACGTGAGGCAGACACGCTAACCATCACGCTACTGAGGCGGGCGGGAAGACTATCGATAACCTTGGTAGGACCACTGGACGTCTAGCTTACCAGCTACTAGCTCTGCAGGTTAGTGCCCAATAAAGTTGAGGTGTCTCACAACCCCGCCTTGACAAGTCAGGACGTACTCAATCTCCCATGAGCATTAGGAACCACTGCCCCACTGAGACCAAACCAATCTGAGCAGCTCCCATACAGGAGGTGCTCAGATGTTCAGCCCAACGTACTTCTAGTAACATCAGAAGTACCACGACATGCAGCACTTGCACCATAGCAGCTGAAGGGGCCAGAACCCCTCCCCTACATCAAGTTTTAACCACATGGTAGTCAAATTTTTCAATAAATTACCAGAAAACATTAAAGCTCAAACAAAACTGAAAACATTTAAATCAGCAGTAATGCCATGACTGTTGAATCACTTGTTCTAAATAATAGATGAATTTATGAGAATGTAATTGATATGTCAAGTTCCTGAAACACCCTATGTACACACTTTTATAATGTTAGCTTGCTTTTAGTTTAAGAATTTTTTTCTTTGACAGATCGCCTGTTTATGAGCATCGTTCAGTTGTGTAAATGCAATGTGATAATAAACCTATCAGCTGCATTCTATATTCAATGAAACAATTCTCTTCAATTTTATTCATTCTTAGGTTGAATTTACACAAAAGATGTTTAAAAGGTCAATTTCATACAATTAGAGTATGATAGGCATTTATGTTGGTCAGCTAAATGTTCTTACTAAAGTGTTCACAGTGAAAGCCTTTTTTTATAAATGCTTCAATAATAATTGAAGATTTTGCTGTATTTTAGTATCATCATTATGAGCTTTTGACTTGAAAACTGTCCTTAGTTCATATTTCCAGAAAATGTAATCAGTTTTCCAAAGGACCAGTGCAAGAAATGCAGTGCATTTATGAAAGGATTGGAAATAAAAAATACTATCAGAATCTTTCACAATCATTTTTTAAAGACAACTACAACTACCTGGGAATGGAGATGAGAACCAGAGTGCGCATGAAAGAAGAAAATTAATAAACTATGTGGAATCAATGTGATCAATGGGAAGCACTGATCCTAACCTCAACTAGATAATTTGAATTTATAAGTTCCTAAAATTATTCCACAATAATAGGAATGGGAAACAGAATCACAAGAGAAACTGAATGAATTAAGGCTTTTAATGCACAATGAATTGAAAATGGAAATAGGACAGCAAGGTGATTAGAATACAGACAGCATGGAAAATTGATTTTGCACATTTGAACATAGCTTGTTTAAAATCATATAACTACACCTTTTTGTTAGTCTACAATGAAAAACAGATATACACAATAGTCATAAAATATTCATTGATTGGTAAGAGGAAGTATGAAGCTCAACTTAATTTCCATTGATGTTTTGAGGCTCCAAAAGTTTTCCCAGTGATTGTGCAGACTCACATTTAAAATGCTTGTTATAACTGTTTTCCCATTCTGGTTTATGTCTTCATTTCCAAGCAATTGAGCATCAGGCTTTACCTATTGATAATTTTTTCCATTAAAATCAAATAAAACTAAATAACCATTCAAAATGATAATGTTTTCCATTAAAATCAAATAGCACTAAAGCACCATTCAAAATTACATATATTTTGAATAAGAGCAGCAACAGTCTAAGGTTACAGAATTTCTTCATATGCTTCTTCACAACTACAGCACTGTTTTCCTTTATCTGTTTTTGCTACTGAATCTAAGGATATACAAAATATCTTTTAAACAAAAACAAAAGAAAAATGTTATTTTTTTCCATAATCAATATCATATATTATTTACAAACAAACATTTTAGAGATTAGCCCCTTCAGAAAGGCCACAATTACCTTGAGATTATATCACAAAAAACAAGCACTGTTTCTGAAATTGTTTTAGTTCTGAAATGGTAATAAATGTGATGCTATGTCACTGCTTCTTTCAATTTTACAAATGTCTTCTTTCATTGTGTTTGCTACAAATACACAACAATACAGTAAAAGAAGTGAAAACTAAAAATAAATTAATAGTTTGGAAGGTTTCAAAGAACTGCAAATGCATGCCTGTTATTAGTTCCAGCTTATTAGAAATATATGGATTTACTTGAGGTTGGATCAAATATAAACCAAAGTTATTAATTTATTGAACCAATGAAAAGAAACAGCAATGGTGTATCACTTTTCTGCACAGTCTTCCGATTTAATTTTTACCAATGAGCTTATTTTTTCTTTCTTTTTTTAATTTATTATTTTTCCTTGGAGAAAGAAGGGGAAAGTGTCCATAGACAATTATGCATGAACTCCACAACTCCACTACTGTGACATAATCAAATTCCTGTAGCCCTAGTGTCTCTATATATGGTCAGAACAAATGATGCTCACAGGGAGATAAAATGTTGACTGTGTAGAGGTGTTACAGAGCTGTCCAACCTTTAATATGTTAAAGGAGCTGTGCATGTTTCACATTATCATGGAGAAGAATGATATACTGGGTAGGTCACTGACATTATTTGCTATGATAGGCAGCTTTTGCCTCAAAATCAGTACAGTAAAGTTCAGTAATGTTACTCTTTCATGAACAAATTCGCCAACAAATTACCCTGATATATATAAGATCCACCCTTGTAATTTCTTCCAGTAATAAACTTGTTAAAAATGTAATATTTTAGTTTACCTTCCAATAATACTGTTTATTTTTATTTCCACCTCCACTTCACTGCATGTAAATAGCACATTGTCTTAGATTTCACCAATTCCCCACTTCGAGCACTGGTTTTTCTCTTTACAGTAATATGAATTCAAAACTAATACTATTTTAAACACAACCTTGATGGTCTCAAAATTGTTTCACCACTGATTTCTCCTTCACTTTGGTGGCATTTATCATTCAAAAATAAAAAAAGCCTGTGTAGTGTAATGGTATATGCCACCACAACCTCCACTAAATGCACAAATGCATTTATTGTGCTCATGTTATTTCATTAAGGCCTATCAATCTCTGTTTATGTAGTATGTAGAGTTAGTTCTTTATGTTATACTTCTGTTAAATCATCAGAAAGTGTCCATTACTATGTATCCATTAAACTGATGATGGATTTGGACCCTGGTCCAAATCAATATTATCAGCATAGTTATGATAATTGAAGGCTGTTCACATCACAACTTGCAGGTTAAATTCATTGGAAAAGGTTAGTTCGACCTATAATGGCATCATTCTTTCATTCACCCATTCATTTTACCAACAGAAACTTCAAAAATTAAGCTAGAATAATCCATCACATTTGAGCCTTTTTTAGCCAATTCCCATCACTGTGGTTAGAAGTACCCCTCACTATTGAGCCACCAAGTGCTTGGGGACATATCCTGTTTGCACCTCAGCATTCTCCTCTTCCTTGTTTGGAAGTGTCGGCGTCATCATCTCATGTTTGAGATGGCTGCTACCAGCACTACAATGAACAGCATTGATGGAAGAACTATCACTGTAGTAGATGTGGCAGTATTTGCAGATGCTTCTGTGCACTGACCTGTGAAATTTAACAAAAAGCTTATGTTTAATGGAAGTGGCATATTTCAACATACTTTGTTTTAGATGAAATTATGATTATTCATCCCTATCCAGTTATTTTAATTAAATTTTTTATTTTTCTATTTTCTTCTTAATAATTTGTTCTTTTAAGACATCACTCAACTTTGGAGACTAATCAAGCCAGCACCAAAAGAAGTAAAGAGTGTCCCTTAGTGAATGCAACTTTTAAATTGAATGACTGCTGGATTGAAGTTATTGGACCTGAAATTGAAGACAATGTTATCTGTTATTTTTATGCCAACTATTCTACCTCTCAAACAGAATGTCATCTCTTTGTATTGCGATTAATGATCCTCATTGATGATTGTTAGCTAAGTGATTCACAAAGAATCAGAACATTGTACAGGCCCAATGAAGTTGATTTGCTGCCACTTACAACAATTAATTATTCCAAGAAGCAGTTTGCAGAAAATTTTAACAAAAGATCTGCATACATACTCCTTTAAGATCTAGCTAACAAAGGAGCTGAAGCCAACCAACAATTTGCAGGGTCAAACATTTACTGATTGGATATTGGCATTTGCCATTTATCAGGATTGAGAAAAAGATGCAAAAACCCTCAAGTCATCCTGGCAGTATTTGAAATGCAGACCTCCTGTTCATGAGTCTGTGCCTTAATGACTTCACTACACATGTCAATAGGTGGCTTTAGATGATTTCACTCATTCAACTCCTAGTTACAAATATCTTTATCATTTCCTATTCTGCAATTTTAAGTCACCTGCTAAAATGTATAGGCATCCTTGAAACAATAGATCCAATTTTAATTTCCTTTTAAACAATCAGCCATTGCTGTTCCCGTCCATGGAAAAATACGAATCAGTTGAAGAGTTTAAGGCTATGCTGGCATGTTGCCATGGTAGCTCAGTGGTTAAGAGCAGCCGTACAAACAGCAGAAGATCTGTTGTTCTAATCCTGGCTATGGGATTGAATTTTTCATTTCTGATTCTAGCTTTCAAAGTTTACCTACACAGGGTTTGTGTGTGTGAGAATAATTATCATTGATTGCCCTGATATATGGAAACTATTCATTTAAAAATAGAAATAAAAGAAACTTGCCGGGACTTAAATAAGTGCAATTATAGGTTGCCATTAGGATAAGTGTCTCAAATGCGAGTGGAGTGGAGTAGAGTGGAGTGGAGTGGAGTGGAGTGGAGTGGATTGGAGTGGAGTGAGTTTAAGAGCCTGTCAACAGCTCGTCAGGGGTCTCGAATACGAGATTCCCTTGGGGTCTGCTGGGAAAATGCAAATCAATTGAAGATATTGGGCTATGCTGGCGTGTTGCCTGGTATCTTAGTGGTTAAGAGCAGCCTCATGTAGGGCAGAAGATCTGTGGTTCAAATCCTGGCTATGGCATTGAATTATTCATCTCTGATTCTATCTTTCAAAGTTTACCTACATATGGTTTATGTGTGTTAGAACAATAAGTTCTCATTGACTGGCCTGATACATGGAAAGCAAGTGAATACTGATTTAAACTCTGTGGAGTAAATAAATGCCATCCCAGATCACAAAACAACACAATTAGAAACATGCAAAAGCTTACATCCTGCAGATGCAGCATTCTACAAACTAAGAGGAAAGTGAGCTGTTTACTCTCACTCTCACGACTTTTAACAAATGCCTTGGCTTGTTCAAAGTAATTCTTTTACACTATTATCAGTTTAGATTCCAGTTCTTTGTATGTACACATGCATATGCACAAACATGACCCTCAGAGACATACATATAAATAACAATGGCCATTACAGTGGTTACATGGATGATATAATATATGGGTATGTTCATTCATTTATATTGCCAAGACTAATTGAGCTATGTGGTCTTCATGATTGCGGTATAAGCCTTACTATTTTCCTTGTAGATTATTTTTTGCAAAATTTGAATACTTTGCCATAGCACTAATAGTATTTATTACATATACATTTCATCCCCACCTAAAGGGAATGCAATATGATAACACGGCAGGACTTTGGTTGCTGGCCTGTTAGTGCCATTTAAATGTCACTGTAAGGACTTATCATGCTTCATCAAGTTCATCAAGTACCATACTAATGGAACTAACTTTTGAGACTGATACAATGGTGAAGTTAATTTTTCTGACAATTTTTATTAAGAATGAGACTACAAAGGAATTAAATACATTTATTTATTTCATACCTGTAACTTTGATTTCATAAATTAAAGAATTGAAATTTTTTCATTCCATCTTATAAGAACTTCAATTTTACTTCAAAAAGCCACTGAATTTACAAACCGTTGATTGTGAGGTTGAATGCCAAGGAACCTGTGACACCAGGATTGATATTTCGGTGACAAGATTCGGTAACACTGGAGAGTCTGAGAACAGTAGCCACAGAACTAGTTCCTCCGTGCTTACTTCCATCTGTATTTGAGGTGGCACTTGAGGGAGAAGTGCTGTGACTGTGTGTATATATAAAGCAGAACCTTCGAGCACCAACAGAGTTGCGACTTGCAGGAGATGCAATCAGGTAGCTGGTCCCATTATCTTCCCAGCTCCCATGGCAAAAGTATGCTGTGAACAAACATGCAAAGTTAAGTACCTACCTCAATTCAGCTCAAATGTTTATGTAAACAAATTCTTGTTAGTTACAATCACAAGGTATACCTTATTCATGTTTAATTTGTTGTTAAACATCAGTGAGAATGTACACAAAATTCAATAATTTGCAGTACACATTTCACTGGCAACAGAGGTCTTACATTTACACAGAACTGTTTACATTTCCCAACAAGAGAAAACAGTTGCTGCCTCTCAGTGATCACTAGAGAGACTTTAAACAATGCCTAAAAGAAAAGAGCGTGAAAATGTAGAGGTGGATAAAATTTGGTTTTCAGATTACAATGATGAGAAAAGTATTACTAGAAAAAAGTTTTCACAAAGAGAGAATTATTTGATGTTGCAAATAATGGTTTTGTCTTTTCAAGTGGGGCTTAAACAGTCAAATGGTTAGTAACTTGAAAAATTACATCTTAAAAACAAACTAAATTATCACTGAATTTAAGATGAACTTAAGAATACAGTGGTACACTATATTGGGGGAATTAAAAAAAAACTGCATAAAGGTTTTCAGGATGCACAAGAAGGTAATAATCATTATGGCTGATGTTTCCAATAAAACTAGCTGCAGGTTATATTTCAAAAAATATAAAATTTTGCCTTTACCAAGCATGTTTACCCATGAAACACTGAACTATAGAAAAGAAAATTTAAATACCTTTGAAAGAAATGCTGAAGTTCATTCATATAACACTAGAGCAGAAAACAACTTATTTGTATACTCGCACAGAACCAAACTCCATGAAAATAGCTTCACATATGCCAGTCTATATTTATATAACAAACTACCCCAATATATAAGGGGTACTGAATCCCAACATAAATTCAAAAAGGTTTTATTTAATCTCTATGGGCTATGGCTTTTACAATGTAGATGCATTCCTATATCATGAAGTAGGGTAAATTGTACCTTTGTAAATGATTATTTTTATAACTTGAAGCTTTATACTCTTTTATGTATCTTGGTTTCCTTTTTATATTTTAAATTTGCATTGAATCTTACATTTCTGTATTTGCAATCATCTATGTATCTTGAAATATTTTTCTTTGTATTTTAAATTAACATTCCTTTAACATACGTATCATGTTTCTATGGATGAAATAAATACAATACAATTATTTTTATTATCCAAAGTAAATTTTTTAATATAATGCCACTCAGGTGAACTCCGTTCAATGCCAGGCAGATCTTTGCACATCACTGTCAAACATTGACCATGATTAATGCAGCAGATTCTTTGGAATTCTTCACATTTCTTCTCAAATGTGATCTTCAATTCTTGAATTGCATGAGGCTGAAGTGCATAGACCTTTCCCTATCAAATAGCCCCATAGTAAAAATGCCTGTTACTGTATCATGTGTGTACGGAGACCAGATAACATAGGTGTAACTTGGTGGAAGCAAAAGGGGCATTTGCCTTCCAGTGTTTCCATCTTAACATTTTATTGCACATTCATTTACGTAAATGCATAAAATTGCATTTTAAATTTAGATTAAAAGAGTACATTTCAGCTCAAGTATCAGTGCATTAATTACTTTTCTATGACAATTACCCTGAAATGATGAAGCAATTACATAAACTGACCACAGAGGTTCAGTGCTAATGTAGGTTTTTTATAGAGTGTTTACACAAAAGTGTCTGATATTGCAACAGGAGTTGGGATTTGTCAAAACTAGAATAAATGTTCCTATAAACATATGTCTGGAAACAAATATGTGTTGAGATATGAGCCATTTTACAAAAAATGTGCAACGTTTGCATACAATGGGTTTGGCATATACCAATGTCTTTAAATGTCCCCACAGCCAGAAATCCAATGGATTGAGGTGCAGTAAATGGGGAGGCCATACTACTGAACCTCCTCGGCCAATCCATCATCCATTAAATATTTAAGTATTGTTGTATGATGCGTAGAAAATGAGGTGGTGCCCCATCATGCATAAACCACATGCCTTGTTTTTCTAGAAGCACATGTCCTCCCAAATGATTATGAATATGATTACAAAGATCTCTACTGACTCAGGAAAGAAACATTGGTTAGTTAGCACAATTTTTCCCACAAACTTTCTTTAATTTATGATTAAGGTGCATCCATCTGTTTAACAACATACATATTTTCTTTTTAATTTACCTGAACCACTTTATTAATGTCTATTACTCTAAAGAAATACTGTTGCATACTCTAAAAATTTTACACAAAGGAATCATACTTCAGTTAAGCAATATTTGCTATCTGGATGGGTACTGCATAATTTTCATCCATTAGCTAAATCAGTGATGTCAAACAGTGCGCTTGAGCACAAGCACATACTTTGGAGCCTAGCAGGCCATGCTGCCTGTAACAGCAGCACTGCTTGCTCTTCTTGGGACAGTGTTAATCTGGGCTGAACAACGTACATACCATATAGAAAGTGAAGCCACTTCCACAATTGCCATCCCTTAACATAAACACAGAAATGAATAAATGTTGAGATATGTTGGTCTTAAAGGAGTTAACTGGAAGATTTTCAGATTTAGAATCTCTCAAATCTAAACTGGATCTCTTTCCCTTGCCCTATTCTGTTGATCCTGAGAAAGTTCCACTTGAATTTCAACTAGAGCTTATTGATTTATGCTGTGATTCACACCTAAAAAAAGGGCTTGTAGTGATAACAATATTGCCAATTCCTTTTTCTAGCCCTTGATCCACAAGCATACCCAGAATTTCACAAATTTGCTGCAGAAATTAGGTGTATGTTTGGCAGTACATACATCTGGGAACAACATTTTCTTTTTTATGAATATGACGAAGTGCCGTCTAAGAGCACAGTTGTCTGATGATAAACTTATGTCTACCTTGAAGCTTGCTTCTGTAGTTTATGTGATTCACACCTAAAAAAAGGGCTTGTAGTGATAACAATATTGCCAATTCCTTTTTCTAGCCCTTGATCCACAAGCATACCCAGAATTTCACAAATTTGCTGCAGAAATTAGGTGCATGTTCGGCAGTACATACATCTGGGAACAACATTTTCTTTTTTATGAATATGACGAAGTGCCGTCTAAGAGCACAGTTGTCTGATGATAAACTTATGTCTACCTTGAAGCTTGCTTCTGTAGCTTATGTTTCCCCAAATATTAAGATGTTGTGGAAAAGCACAAAATGGGCATAATAAATAGTTAGGTTTAATGTGTGATCACAAGTAGAGGTTTTCACGTAAAGTTACTTTTATTTGGATTACCAGTCATCCTCTTTAGTTTTCCACATGTTAACAGGTAATTAAATCTTATCTCCAGTGAAGATACCCTTGCTATAGTCAATGGAAACTAAAGAAGTGTTCTACATATACTGGCTGTTTATAACATAAATTTGTTAATTACTCAAAAACCTGATGTGATAGAAAAGGTTTGATTGCATAGATCAGCACATCAGACCTTGTAATAATCATTATTCGATTTCGCTGTACAAAGCCCTTGTGTTTAAGTAGTGTGATTAATTAACACCTTAAATAACTAACTAGTCTTTAATACCTTGATGATGAAATTTGACATTTCATGTTTTCCAAACAGGTTTTATGAAAGATGAGCATTTTTGTTAGAAAAGTTTGAAAATATCATGGGAATGTTATGCATGGTATTCCACTAATTGAACTAATAACTAATCATGTTATTGTGTGCAGTTTATTACCTGAATGTCATTAGCAACAGGTAATTTTTTTTATTAATTCTTATAATGTTATAAACAAAAAACAATTTTCAGAACTTAAAGCTCTGCAAATTAGACAGTTTTATAAAGTGGAATCCTGAAAATATGTAATATACATTCAAACTAGTCTCTTAAATGTCACCCACTGATTCAATATTAACAAACTGTAACCCATTAAGCAGTGGTGGCTATACAGTTAAGCTAGTGAAGATCCACTTCACCAGTTTTAGTTGTATTAAATATGAACCTTTTTCTGTTTTTTTATTGTTCCATTTATATCCCACCCTTAACTCTGATGGTCATATCAGTGACTTTCTCCTGTGGAACTTGCTTAATGGTGGGTTTTGAGTCTTTAGGGATTATATACATTAAGTTCACACACACATTCACACTCTCATTCACACTTCCAGACTCTCAGAAGGATTGGGAATAATCTTGGCTAGTGTTTAACTTCTTGTACGCTTAAATATATAAACAACCATTCAGATATATATATATATATGAGTGTAAAGGGAAGGATGAAAGCTACCAGCTACCTGCCTTCTATTTCACGCCTTAGCCTTGAAGGTGCAGCTATTTCTGTCAGCCAGCATATATAGCTGCATGTTTATATCCGGTTGCCATGACATCGAAGCAGAATATAAGGTTTCACGTATTGCCAAATAACCTGCTGTGAGGGTAAAGTGCAGCTACTCAGTTCAGGGATTTAGCGAACCTCGGCTAGCCTATCGGTTTATTGGCCTCATGAAAGGCAAGCTAACTCACCTCCCTCTCTTATTGTTGTAATTAACTGAACGGTGTAAAACTACTATTCGGGTAAACTGGTTGTGCACTCTAGCTGCCCATTTTACTGAAGCTAGCTTTGCTACAACTTCTGTTTTGTTTAGTTAAAGT
The DNA here is from genome assembly GCA_030765045.1 of Tenodera sinensis. Taxonomy (NCBI): domain Eukaryota; kingdom Metazoa; phylum Arthropoda; class Insecta; order Mantodea; family Mantidae; genus Tenodera; species Tenodera sinensis. The sequence goes on from CM060962.1 coordinate 107,876,533, forward strand.
TAGTGTTAGTGTGTAATAATTATGGAATCAATATTTTTATAGAAATTATTTTATACCAAATGTTAAATGGTATTCTAACCAACAATCCATTATTATTAGACTTTAGTATATTAACCACTCTATGAAATGGTGTGTGTTTTGGCATCTTGCCTACAAACACTTTGACATGGTGTCAAGTTTTAAATTGTGCAACCGTTTTTGCCTCCCCTATACTAGTGTATTTAGTTAATTCACTTACATGACATATCACAAGAGGAATAAAATTCCATTGTATCTGATTTCTCTGAGCAGCCCACTACAAGAGATTCAAAATCGTGGTCACTACAGTCTTCCTTGCTTTCTGTTCCACTCGATGTCATAATGCCTTCTTCTTCACCTTGCCGCTTCTTCCTCTTTGGTTGGGCTGTAATGGATGCCTGTTGCCCATCCACACTCAGACCACTGATGGTGTAACGGCCCAAATATGGACACCTCCTCTTATGCAAGGACTGGGCTGTAAATGTAGAAATGTTGCACATAAGTATCAATTTGATACATACCAATTCTGTATTATATCACAATAGATATTTTACAGCAAAAGCACCTGTTTGCTCCCAAATGGACAAAATAACATATATTAAGATAATGTGTTTCAGAAATCTGTAGTTGTTTCCAATGCTCTCCATATGGTTCACTATGACCTTCAGGGAAATTTCATTCCACCAAACAATGACTGGAGGTACTTTGCAGGCAGTGTCTGTTACATCCAATGGTGGGATACCAATGAGGTTGGCAATGGAATGACAGGACCTACAGCTTTTACCACAGACTTCAAACTATGTTGGACTTTAGGGATACCAGTGATGAGCTAGTCACTGGTGATTTGGATACAGGTGACACAACTTCATAGCCAGAAATCAAACCACAGACCCTCAGAATGAGAGCTGTGAACAAAATCCCTGAGTTACCCCAGAAGCATGTTTCAGAAATGTAGAAACCTAGAAATTAAAAGATTATTAGATCACACTTTTGCTTTCACTATACCATTGTACTTGTCCCCACCCCATCCCCATTAATGAGAACAACATATTACCACATACCAATTATTATTAAAATATTATCATCATTATTAACATACTAAAATAGTGTTATTAAAATAATTGTCATCATTATTGCATCAAAAAGCTTTTCAAAACCCACAAATTACATATAACCTCCCTCATTTTGTTGCTAAATATTTGTTTACCATTGCTGCTATCACAAGGGTATTGGGTGAAGTGAACTAGTAGTACGTTATGCAATATTAAGATGTGTGCACATTTATGAAAAGTGTGGAGCAAGTTTAGTAATTTTCATACGAGCATCTTTATTGCCATTATAATCAAGTTTCATATGACTATTTTTGCTTGAGCATGTGTATAACTATAAAATATTTATAAAACCTGAGTCAATAAGAGCATTGACCTTACCTTTACAGTGAAACAGCTGGCATGTTGTGATATGTGCACAATATGAAAGTATTGAATTTATTCTGATCTCAAATTTGAACATTTGGTTTTGAAACAGAGTAGTGAGTCCACAAGGCCAATGATTTTGTAGTTTGTGACAATTCTTCGAAGTACAACAGCAATAAATTTTGTGAAAATAAGGTTGTACATTTTTATTTTCTCCAATCTATAAGTTATGGATAGAATTTTTCACATATGTTTCTTGATTTTATTGGCAACAAGTTATTAGTCACATGATGTGTCTTTGCAGAAATTTCCAGCAGTGTAGTTGTATCTCACTGTAACTCATGTCCAACATTTTTTTACTTTTCCTAAACTTCCGTTAGTTGCTCTTTGATGGTACACACAAGAGTAATCGATAGTTGCACCTTCTTATGATTGGCAGGAACCTGCACTTTAATGAAGTTGCACTTTAATGAGGTTCATCAAAGTGCTGCTACCAGATGTATAATTACTACATTGAAGCATGCTCAAGTATATAACGGGTATTTACTTTTACTTTCACGTTTATAAGCTCAAGTGAATAAAAGAAGTAAATACTTGCAAGACAAGTAAACTAGAAAATCTGGGAAGTATACTCTAAAAACATGTTGAATAAAACACAAGTAAATATTTGCAGCAGAAGTAAACACAGTACGTTAACTACAAAACTTGGCGGACAGGTGCATGGCCCATGTGATCTTCACTGTTTCCTGCTCCTATATGCTAATCGTCACATGTGTGTCGGTCTTACTTCTGTTAGGTAAGTGTTAAGTGCAGTTCTAGTCCAGTTCACATGTTAATAACATTAAGAGTGTTCAGAAGCTTTTAGTTTTGCTTGAAGTGTTTTCAAAATGAATCAATTGCAGTATATATCGTAGTACATCAAAGAGTGCTAATGTATTATATGTATGTGCCTTCACCATCTTATAGGGAAGTTTTAAGACAATTTGAAACTGAATTTCCTGATGTGTGTGTTCCGAGCAGACACCGTTTGTAAATAAATTCAGGGAGACAGGAACAATTTGTGATAGGAAAAGAAAAGTAAAAAGACGTGTGCTTATGGAACAGAAATTAGACGAAATCAGAGAAAGGTGAGAGCAGTCACCTCGAAAATCTCTTAGGTGCCTTGCACAAGACAGAATTAAAACTAAATATCAGGAGAAAAATTAACACTATAATGGAAGTTGAACTAATGCGTATGAATGAAAATTTCCTTAGAAGACGCCACAGAAGTATTGATGCAGATTGATGGCATTTTCAACATCTGCTGTGGTAAAGCATGACTTGTGTTTATCCTGACAATTGTTAAAGTGATTTGAGATTTGATTTGACGTCCATGTCTGTGTAGCCTTGAGACTGCCAGCGAAGTTCTGCAGTACATGTGCAGGAGGTGGGCCGTGCACCTGCTGGCCAAGTTTTGTAGTAAACGTACTGTACTTGCCAAATTGCAAGGTTGGTCAGAGGCAGCCTAGTCAACCAAACATGTGTATAGGTAGTCTCTGTTTGTTAAAATTGCAGCTTCAAGGATATGCAGGAGAAAAAGTAGAGATGTGAGCCCTAGAAGACTTGAAACACTACTGAGGTTTGAGGATGAAAGTGTTATTTATCAGACCTTTTTCTCCTTAAAGATGGAATATGGGAAGCATAGAAATGTTACGCTCACACAACTTTCCCTACTCATTTTTTAATAAACGCAATTAATTGTTCTTTGCTGTGTGTAGCACAAAGATTCGAAAGCTAGAATCAGTCTGGCAAATTTGATGCTATAGCAAGGATTTGAACCACAGATCTTCCGGTCTCCATCTGGTTGCTCTAATCACTGAGCTACCACGGCAACATGCTGGCATAGCATTAAATTCTCCATTTGACTCACATTTTTGCCGATAAACCACAAGGAGCACTCAAATTAATATGAGATAATACCCCCTAATAGCAACTTATGACATCAAGTACTTTAAATTCCGGGCTTCATAGTTTAACCAACTACAAGGTCAATCAATGGCAATTGACTTAAAAAAGTTTTATGTTTCTACCTACTACGTGTTCATTGAGATGAACATTCGTAGAAATGATTTTATTACACATTTTTTGTAGGTACAATGACAAAATGAGAGTATACAGTAAAACCTGCCTAAAACAGAATGCAATCATTCCAGTAATATTTTACCATTTTCACGGGTTTCTGTCTTACAAAGGGTATTACATATTTTAATAAAACAAAGTACAAAAAATATAATTGCATAGAATTAAATTGAAGGAATAATTTAAAATAAAATTCTGTAAATAAAAAATAGGTGCAATTGTCTGTTTTTCTGTATTTTCAACTTACATGTTAAACATTGTTGCAGTTTCTCCATTAGTTTCTTTTCCCCCACATAGCCGTCAAAATGCACTGTTGCGACTTCTTCACAAGAGAACGCTCTATGACCTCCTTTGCATGACTTCACAACTGCTGTTTCCAGCAGCAATATCTGCTGCACTTTGAATGTCTTCAGTCATGGCAAGTTCGTTATCAAAGCATGTAACTATGTATTAAGCATAATGAAAATCCATCTTAGGTTATTTATGCAATCGGTTCCAGTAAAGCTATTTATTCTGTTTCTGCATTAGGTAGTTTTCCAGTTTAGAGTATTATTTAACATAGGAAATAGCTCCGTTCCGAGATTTATTTTCCAGCTGCCCAGGTTTCCGGTATATAGGGGGTCCAGTTTAGTCATGTTTTACTGTAGTATGCTTTAGCGAGTCAAATTTTTCAAGAATTGGTCACTATAGGATAGCTTTGACATTCCATCCTCTTTGCATGGCCAGGACATTAAAAAAATGAATAGGTACTGACTTCATATTTGAGAAAAGTATAATTATTTGAAAATTCATGGATAACAAAACAATATTGCAAAAATGGTTATCTCCACAAAAAAATTATAGGACGTATGAGGTGGTTAGAATAGCAAGGGCGTATGTGCCAAAATACGAATTTTTTGTTTTTCTTGCAACATATAGTATGGAGCCTACTCTTTAATGGCCGTTAAGTGTGAATGGTTGATACGCCCTGGATATGAACGAATTCTCCATTTGAATACAGCATGGTGTTAGACCTAACGCGCTTCAGCCGGATCTCGAGAATAGCAAAGGTGCAAGCCAACCTGCCGGCCGCTACGCTGTGACAGTCACTCTTGAAGAGAATGTAGCAATAAATCACTTAAGAGAGGGTACTGTTTATTTTCAGGCTTTTACTCCTCATAAATAGTTATTCCTTAACCTTTCAAACATTTTTTGCGGTTTTGTAAATAGTTTTTGCCTAGATGTACGGGGCATTTCTTTAGTTCAGTCTGTTGCTTTTAAAGAAACCTGTGTTTAGTGGCTTTCAGCTCTTGGTTTAACTTCTGTTTGCATTATGTTTCAAGAGTAGTTGCGTTGTTTACTAACAATACCATTGAACAAACCTTTAGTGCATTTAGGGAAGTGATTTACATTTATTAAGCACTATGAGTGACACAGACTCGTCAAGTAAGTCGTCCCAGAAAACGTTGCATGCAGAAAAACCAATGGAAAATGCATATGGCTAAGAAGACGAGAAATACAGGTGAACACGTAAGTTTAAAAACCAAACATGTAGTAAAGGCATGCACCAGAGGTAGAAGAAGAGGCAGTGGCGGATGACGATATTTCACATTACTAACATACTCTGGTTCCTCACGGCACAGCACAGTGGTTAAACATCTTCGGTGATCTAACCATACTTTTTGTTAACTTATTTCTTTATATTCACTTTAGAAGTATTGTTTGTTAGTATTAGAACAAATATTTACCAATATTAAAGTATTGCTTGCAGAATGCTTACTTTAGACGTAAACGTTTTGGTTATAATGCGCATGAAAGCATACGCTATCTAAATTATATTGTTGATGAAATTAACTTTCTGAAACCTTAAATATCTGCCAAATAACATTTTACATTCCTAATTAACAGTATTAATGCATTAGATTAACATCTGAGCAATTTTTCATCTCTCTATACATGATTTTAATATGTACTGCATAGTAAAACTTTAATCACATTTTTCTCAAAACTAGCTTTTGGCGCATACACCCTTGCTATTCTAAGGTCCTCATATATTATGCGCTTCAACAAGATCTATATTTTTTGTGTAGTTAGATTTTTGCTAGGTTGCAAGGTTTCATTAGCGCTAAAGTCTTCATTTGCCTCTGAAATGAGTTGCAACTCCAATCTACAATGCTAATCCATCGAGTACCACTATAGGTTGAATCTTGGATGTATAAACAGTTTGTGAATGTCCACCATTATTGCTTTCCTCTTAATTTTTTCATATTATGACATCCTCAGATTCAAGTAAATAAAAACTATTGCTGTATGCATTATAGTCGATTGATGTGAGTATAGAACTATAGTTTTATTCTGGAAAGTGTTGTATTTCTATTATGTTTATAGAATCTTCACCTGACAAAGAGGTTATATTGGTCTGATTGCATATGTGCTGAAAATTTTCTTTCGTCACATAATACTTTATCAATATTTTTAGCAGTGATGCACCTTTCCAATTTCAACAAACTAGCGTACCCAATGCGAGAAAATGAAGAGCTTTCTACATCTGCTGTTTCCTTGTTTACATGACTCGCTAATCATGTTGTTTATGTCACTCCACCATCAGAGCTGCCAGGATATTTTAGTGAATCCTTGGTAGCTGCAAAGTTATCCTGAGTTAATAAGTAGTGGTTTAAGAACATAATGTTGCGTCATTAAAATCGCTGGAGCCACCCTCATCCCTTTTAAGCAACTTCGCCTTTTCAAGCATGTATGTACATATAACTCTAACTACATTATCCTGAGCAATTATTGTCAATTATGTTTGTATTTCTATAAGTTCTGCAATAAAGGAATACAACAATATAATTAATATAATTCTACATATTTGCAATAAGCGAGTTGAGTGTTGACTGTGGTACTCAGTTTAGACAGCATTACTGTTTTATTTCAAGTATATATGTACATCTAACTACATACTACATACGTATGTAAGTGTAGCTACCATGTCCTGAGGGTGAATTATTGTCAATTACATGTATTACTAGAAGTTGTGAAATAAATGAGTGCAATGTATGTGTATGTATCTGTGTGTTTCTGTGTGCGTGCGTGTGTGTGCTGTTCCTCCCAGGACAATGTTTTGCAAATTTTTATCTAACAGTCCTGACTTTGATGCAGTTCAATATTTACTTGATAATGGCATTTTGTCACTCATCATTAGAGCAAAAGTTAAGAGTATAAGATTTGCAGAAATAACCTCATTTAACTTTATGGCAGCAGGACGGTAGATATGTGTGTAAATTTCAAAAAAGCTGGTATGATAAATACCAGTGGTTGTGTGGAACAGGCACAGGAAAAGAACAAAAGCTTTTGTGTTATTTTTGCTTGATGTTTGGTGGAAAGGGTGAAGATTCTCGGTGCAAAACTGGTGTAAATACAGTAACAATTTGGAAAGAAGGCCAAAAATCATGCAGCATCTCAGAGCCATATTAACTCTGCAGAAAAATTTCATATGCTGGGACAATGCCGCATAGATCATGCTGTTTCGGAGGGACATAAACTGCAAGCCATTAGGCACAATGAAACTGTGTCAAAAACAGGCAAATTGTAGGGCAATTAGTGGATGTTGTGTGCATATATTCTTAGCAATGAATTTTAAAGCACGTATACAGAAACAACAAAGTTGCTCAAGTTGATGCTGATGATTCCTGTTACATTTGTATCAAGTGAGCATGCTATGAGTGCATTGAAATGCGTCAAGACGTATTATTCCATGACAAATCAAAGACTCTAACTTGGGAACATTGGCAATAGAAAAAGAACTGCTTTGGCATATTAATAGGAGCAAGATCAGGGTGATAGAGACCTGGTGGAAGGGAACTTGCTTCTCATATGTGCTTCACAGAAGTATTACAAACAAAAAAAGTCTAATGGCATTTTGTTCTTTGATCAGTCGACTTCGAAAAAATAAATGGTTTTTGTTCCAAATTGGATGCGTAATTCCACAAGAATGTATGAAGATCATAGTTTGTTACTTGTAAGATGCATGGAGTAATGAATTTCTAACATAGTTTCAGTAGTAATTATGGAACATCACACAGGGTTTTGAAATAATTAATTACTTAAAAGAATTAAAGGAATATTCTAAGCAGGTTTTTCAGATGCGAAGTCCTCGGCAACATTGCGTTGAGGTTGGTCAGGGGTCTGAACTGGTTTCTTAATGTAAACAGCTCAGTCGCTTGCAAACACGATTCAGGGTGGCGTAATATTTTGCTAGATAACAATTATGATTGGCCTACACTCGCAAGGGAGAAACGGAAGAACATGACATGGTATTTGTTTATGCTCACGTCACACACTACTGCAGTGTTTGTTTATGTGCTGACCTAGTGAAAGTGACATCCACACAATCTGCAGTGTTGTCAGTTTGTCTGTCTCTTGTTTTTGAAGAAACCAAAATATCTCAGAGTGGTCAGAGACAAAAATGTAAGATACAAAATGTGTTCCAAATACCGAGATCTATCGCTGGTTTAAATTAATGTAATGACTTCCCTTCCACCTGTATATTTGTTGAAATGACAGACAGGCAGATTGAGCTGATTTACAAGAATGTTGTTTAAGGTGAGTTGGAAAAAGCACTTATAATTTGTTTGAAGAACACTGGAAAAAAACATTTAATTTGTGTTTTGAGGAACACCTAGTTCTTTTTTTTTTGCATTTAGTTTGCTGTTTTGCATTGTGCATTCAAAAATAAGTGATGAAATAGTTTATGTCGGAACTTAATTTTTCTGTCTCATTTGGTAACAGCACTTTACATCTGTAATCTAATTATATTAAAACTTTGAAGTATATTAAACGAACAAAGACACAGTTGGAGCGTTCTAGCTGTAAACATATCTGACAATTTTAATAATGTGGGCATCAAGTACGAGGAAAAGTATTTTGTATAGTGGGGTATATCATGGAGAAAATATGCTAATGATGCCAAGTACAAACTTTACTATATGATAAAAATGCAATGAAGTCCAGCAATTTAAAATATATGTTCACCATTTGTTAAAAATTAGAAAACTTCTGTTGCCTCAGAAACAAGCTGCGCTATGAAATATGGGTTAATCAGTTTATAGCATTATTAATATTTGAAGTCTAGAAGCAAATAATACATATTTAATACAAAGTAGGTACTATTGATAAATGTTATAAGAAACCATTATGCAACATAAATTAGAAGACATTTCATTCTCATTTGAACCTATTTGTAATTTGCTGTATACATCTCATGTGGTCATGCCATTGACCCTCATGGTGGTGTTGCCAACTTAAATTAGGGGTGAGCAGTTACATTATCGGAAAGGAAAAACTAGTTTGTTCCAAACCAAGCCAATGGTGAAGGATGAGGCCAAGATGGATCTGTCTACCCTGTTACTTCACACTTCGCCACTGATCAATATATGGAATGCTTCCCACACAGAAGCTTGACGTATGTACTTTGTGTCAACATAACAATATGATGGTTAGCTTTAAGTTTCAACTCTTAGTTTGACCCTCATGGTGGTGTTGCCAACTTAAATTAGGGGTGAGCAGTTACATTATCGGAAAGGAAAAACTAGTTTGTTCCAAACCAAGCCAATGGTGAAGGATGAGGCCAAGATGGATCTGTCTACCCTGTTACTTCACACTTCGCCACTGATCAATATATGGAATGCTTCCCACACAGAAGCTTGACGTATGTACTTTGTGTCAACCTAACAATATGATGGTTAGCTTTAAGTTTCAACTCTTAGTTTTTCCATAAATAAAATAAAATAAGCCCATTAGTTCCCTTAAGGACAATGGCCTCCTATTTATGTGGGGGTAGCTCAGTTATTACTCATACACGAGCCAATTCACATGCGTTTAAGCAATTTGTCTCTTTAGAGCCCCTGTTTTTAGAATGACAGGGTTGTACACAGGTTCCTCGTTTGCCCCATGACCTGATTACCTATTCACTTCACTTGCTAGTTTCGATGTGATCTAATCTACTTATGATACTAGTCCATCACTGTTCCTACCTTTAGCTTTTGTATTGTCCCACATATGTACTATCATTTTATGACATGATGTTTTAACCTCCAAATTGTCTTATTATGGTAGCTGCAGAATTTAAAGGCGGCTGATAGTCGACTATTACTATTCTTTTTACTGTTGTACAAATCAATTTTTGTGGGTGCAAATGATATTTATATCACCGGCTGTACATCCTGATTTCACAGCGTGTTTAACTATACAATACTGCAAGGCATGACACAAGTCTATGATTGGATTTTGTGTTGAGCCAACCGCCTTTAAATTTTGTGACAGCTATAGTTCTTTTCTCCACACACTTCCCTTTCTGGACATGGCAGACCAATGTCTTCCTACATCTGCAATGAATGTGTCAGTTTTTCATACTCTGGTGTTATATTAATGATACAACTAATTTAAGAAATCACATCAAGCATTTGCTTTACTTACTTATAAGTGTTGTAAAAGGAATTGTAGAAGGATTGAAGTACACTGGATTGCAAGCCTCCTCTGGTACCTGGACCATCTGAGCTGCAAGTAAGTTCAAAATGAGAAATTAAAAAGGGCTCCTTTTAGCACTGTAATGTACACCTTAAGAAAGTAATGGGCTGCTGGGTTAAGCCTGAAACATCACTGCCCAAGTTTCTTAAAACTTTTTCAGTTGCAGATTTCCAAGATCAGGAATATTAATTACTTTGAATACTGTTCTATGGTGTATTCATTCTGAAAGAAAGTATTTTTACAGGTCTTCTTCAATTAAGCTGAACACCTTATCTTTTATTTTATTGTACCCCCCACTCCCATCTGCAAAACACATAACCACTGTTTTCTCTTCAAACTCAGTGGTCATTATTGTGATGACACACACTAGAAGAAATTATGCTTACTGTTTTAGTAAAGTCACTTTCATACCATGTGTAGCCAGCAGCATTTTCATTTGTCACAATGGAAAGTCTGGGAAACTGCTGATTGGCTGAAAGGGATTTGTCAGACTTTGAAACTACAAGTGTCAACATAAGTACTGGATTTGGTGGATACTGATACTCAGCCTCATTTGTGACTATGTATTTTAATAAGATGTATCAGGTTTTGCTCTCATATCATGGCTGCATTAAATTCCTTGAGGTAACATCTATCTGAAGCGATGCATAACTCAATTTGGTCAAAAAATGGATTTGGCGGCTTTTCATACTAAGCACCTCATATGAAGAAAACAATTTGCCTCCTAACCAGATTTTCAATATAGATGAAACCTGTATTTTAAGCATTCCAAAATAATTACTGAAAGTGCTTGCCCAGAAAGGAAACAAATTATTCAGGAAAATTGTATCAGCTGAAAGAAGGCAGCTAATCAAAAGAATATATTGTATGGGTCCAGGAGATTAATAGATTCCACCACCATCTTCCCAAGAAAGAAAGGAAAGTCTACATTGATTAATAAGAGCTCTGCCAGAGATCCTTCTGCTCACTTCTGATTCTGGTTCATGAATAGCAAACTTTTTGAACACCTCAAGAAACAAGAAAGTGCAATTAAAGGATATCAAGCTTTGTTGATTTTAGACAACCATTCTACACACATCAGCATTACAGCCATTGATAAATACAGAGAATGAGGGGACTACATCTCCCGAGTCTTCTCCCCTCACAGCATCCACAAAATGCAACCACCTGAGAAGGGATTTTTTTTTTGACCATTAAAACAACATTTTCTCAAGAGTGTGACAGATGGCATGTTTCACGTTCAGAGAGGGCAATCAGGCAGTATCAGATCGGAAACTCTTTGGGAATGCTTACAATAGGATCATTTCAATTGAGAAATGTGTTTAATATTTCAAAAGCTGTGTTATATGGCCATAGAACAAACATATTTACATGAGGATTTTGCTCCTCCTGCTGTCACAGAATGTCCTGTCCCGCAAATGCCTATTGCAACCAGTGAAGAAAATTAAGGTAGTCAGCTGTCTGTTTCTCCACAGATAACTCCCTCCATGTCGGTCTGGATGGCTCAGTTGGTTAAATGCTGGTCTACTGGATTTTAAGTGTGCTTAAAAATAACAGTGCCATGTCAGTAGATTTTACTGGGATGTAAAAGAACTCCTGTGAGATGAAATTCTGGCACACTGGCAACACTGATAAGATCCTGGCAATTGACAGCATCGTTAAACAACAAAATAATTTAACCCCCTCCACAGAAAACCAGAAGCCAGGACCTTCCAAAAGGATAACTGCCTCCACACCAAATCAGGGGCCAGGACCTTCTGACCTATCCCCAAGGGACATTCATCCTCCTCCAAAGCTACAGTAAACTGGAAAGAAAAGGAAACACAAAGGAAAACAGTCTCAAATATTAGCAAGTTCACCATTTAAGAAATCTCTAGCATAGAAACAGTTATTCAAAAAGCGGGATTGCAAAGGGAAGATCCCAAAGGAGAGGCAGCTAACAGTAATAGTCAAAAAGACTGTAATCACTTGCCCACAACTTATAAGTTTCAGTTTCAGATCAATTAGCAATACCAATTTAATCTAGTGAGAGTACGTCCTCCAAAATTGGCATTACTCTCATAAATGTAACTAGAATAGGGAGTCCAGCATAGGATATTATGGTATAGCTCAAGTTGTTCACTCAACTGCTGAGTAATTGCATTCCTACCACGTGCCATCAATTGGTGGACAGATAGTAGGGCCCATAGAACTAAAGTGTTACAACATGTGGCATACTGAATGTCAGTATCCTAATATTAAAGAATCAGTAACTAAGTCTTGTTCAGAGAATGTCAGAAGCATTCAGTGATGCTTGGTGCTGATCTGGTTGTTAAAGAACAATATTAGTTCTATTTTTTTCTGAAACTCTTGTTAACTGTACTAAATACCTTGTTCTACTTCTGATTTGCAAGTTCAAAACCGCACCGCACTTGATTTATTGTTCAGGAGCCATAAGAGTTACACACCCAATGCAACAAGAGAATTAGTTTTGTAATATTTCCTGTCTTTTTAAAGGGTATGAAAAAGAAATTTCCTTTGAAATTATTTTATAGCATGTTTGCTGCTGGAAGGACAGCAAGGCTTTACTCATTTCTCTCTCTTGTTCTTTGGTTTGGCCTTCATAAGAAAAGTTGTTGCTATTCTGTTGCAAGTCATATTTTAGAAACTGAAATCTTAGCTGAGATTTAAATCACATATCTTTGCTTTCTAAACCGATGCTGTTACCAGCTTTCTTTGTATGAGCATACAATGGAAAAGGGAAAGCTTTAGTTTGAATGCTTCTGTTCAAAATATGATTCATTTTTTCCAACCACTGCCCTGCATGTGAGTAGCATGACAGAATGCAGCTTATTTCTAGGCCAGCAACGTTGAAGTCATTGTGTTTGTGGAGAGGCACCCGATAGTCGACTGTTTACAATGAGAGGGTTACCTTAGACAGTTCATGCAAACACAATGCCAAAGGAAAGGTAACGAATGTCCACAAGGTTACAAAAGAACATACTGCAATATGGGAAACATGTTTTCTCTGTTGTTCATGAAAACCTTTATTGCAGACCTTGCAAAAGAATTCTGTTAAAACAAATGATTGTGATGAAAGGAGTAATAGACAAGCTGAATGTGCTGGAATATAGCATGGGAAAAAGAACAGCTGCAAAACTGCAAAATCCTTTACAGAAAAAGGATGGATACAATAAACTGCAAACGAAAATGGTACTTTAAAATACCCAGATGTAGACAGAATGTGTGCAACAGATTTTACATATGCACCTGTGATTTCAGCAGATGTGGAACACAGCTTTTCTGTCTGTAAGTCAGTATTATTGGCAAGGAGACAATCATTTTCGTTTGAAAACCTGAAAATGTGGATTACTTGTTGCTTCAAAGAGACATAGAAGTTTATTCATGTACACAGTGTGAATTAACATTTGCAATAATTATTTAATAAAGATGTTTCAGTTATATAAGTTAGCAGAAATGCTATACACAGTATTGCAGAAATAAAGCAAATATTCATGAGAAATATGTAATTCTACTTGTATAGTCATTTGGAGACTACCGCATGGAGACTACTCTTATTGCTACACCCTGACCCGGCATATTTTACACATTGTCACTCTGATGTCGCAGCCCTACTTAATTCTAATTTGAATGCATTAACAATAATTAAAAGAGGTAATTATAGTAGAAACACTTACTGCTCTGTTGAAGCTCAATGACGTGACCATCCCTCTTATAGAACACCAAGCACACATAGCCACTGTTGCTGCAACATAAAACAGCCTTAATGAGCATATGAGCCTGCTAGCAGCTATATAAAAAGTAATTTATGTTGCATAATGAAAGTTAATGAGTAGGACTGTAAAACTAGGGAACAAAGCTGTACTCTTAATGTGTGATATTGATTGCATATTGATTTTAAAGGCCTCCGTGGCCTATTTTTCTTAGACACAAGGTTTCTGTGGTTTGCCAGAGCAGGTATATAAAATGTTTAACTTTTGTCATGGTAAAGCTTTAGCATAACTTGTGTATATTGTTAGACAATAACAGCAATGTTAAATCAGCGTTTCCTTCACAATCATTTAAGGCAATGTAACTGGTAATTTTGGTGTAAAAAAAATCTAACAGTTTTTAGTTTTTGCTTCTTGCATTTCTATTACACTTATAAATTGTGCTTTCATGCTACACAATTGGTTTACAGGAAGTAGTCACTCACAGTTCTTAATTTTAATGTTGATCAGTGTCAAATATCCTTGTTCACACACATTCTTTTAACCCTTTTAGTGCTGTGAGCTGATCTGCTTGGTTTTCTGAAGTCAGTCGTAGAGAGCCAGAGGTCTGCACCCCATCACCAGTGTAATGTGCCATGGGCTTTTTGTTGACAATTATTATTGCAAAAACTGTGTATAAGTAACTATGCTCAGTGGATAAAGCACTAAAAGAGTATGATCTCCATCTGTAGCATCAATGGTTTGGAGAACCCCCCAAAAAAACCATCGGTCTGCGCCGGAATTTGAACCCGTGACCTTGGGGCCTCCTGGTTTTTAAGTGTGCTTAAAAGCAACAGCTCCATGTCAGCAGATTTACTGGCATGCAAAAGAACTCCTGCAGGACAAAATTCTGGTACACCAGCAATGCTGATGTGATTCTGGCAATTGATAGCGTCGTTAAACAACAAATTTTTTTTTTCTCTCAAAAGCTTCTAAATATAGTATTAAAGAAAAATTTTGCTTTTGCACTTTCAGCTTAAAAATGCATTATTAAAAATGCACATAAGATAGTATGATCAATATAAAGTACTACTAAACATTCAGTGGATAATGCCTTTATATATATATATATATTTACTCAGGGGTCTCCGTCTAGGGGATATGTGAATGGCGACCACAAGGTACCAAGCTGAGCAGAACATTACCTCCACTTACTGGTGTTTTGCTCCTCACTGTAACTTTTCTATCTGACCTTACCTTTGTCATCTCTTGTGCTCTTCCGACCTCGATGCAATTAGGGTTCCCGAGGGCTAGGGAGTCTTTATTTTTCCAACCTCTCCATTTCTCCAATTTCTCTATAAAATCTTAACCCCTAACATGCTGACCTGTCATGGCATGTAATACGTCCTCTGATTGGTAATCAGAGGATATGGTCGGTGAATTTATTTTGATAAATCTCCCGGTTAGGTTGGTGAGACCCGTAAACCAACGACAGGTGTGGTCCTCCAGACATTCTGGGGGTTGTGAGAGAGCGATGTGACCGCCAAAACATAAAAATATGGTGCTCTCTAAAAAGCGGTTACTATTACTGCTATTGCTCTCTTCAATATCATCAGTGAAAAATATTGGAGAGCAAGAGGATTAATGACTTCATTGTCAGAAATCCAGCATGAGCTAACAACATATAAAGAGAAAGAATGGTGTTCTTGAATGAAACAGCCTGCATTATTATTCTAGATTTCTTTAATTTAGTAAAATTATATGCTGTAAAAGAATGAGGTGCGGAAGTATGGTTTAGATACACTTTTCTAAATACTCACCAATAAACTGAGGTAAAGATTTATCATTATCATTTACCATTTTAGAGTCTTGACACACTATAATTATTGCAAAATATTCTGCTGATATACACATATATTACTCCCATATGGCTGTTATTAATCTTTCTTCAATATGAAATTACACAGTTAGTAATAATTGATGAACCTAAGTGGGGGGTGGGGGCACTGTGCCCAGAATGCTGTTACAAAATCGATGTCACTGTCTGATAAAAGCTCAGAGGCATTTACCTCACATCAATTGAAATACTCTAGCAGCTTTTCACTGTGTATACCTGCTGCATACCTCACGAGAACCACTTGCCATTTTTCACATAAAATGCACTGGATATAAACAAAGACTGAAGGGTTGTTTAGTGTTATAAAAGCCAGAAATACCATTATGCACCTGCCTTTGGAAGACAAAGGCTGCACTCTACCAAGAGTAAGTATTCTGTTGCTACGGAATATCACATAAATATTTTTACAGTATAATGTTTTGCAAGCTTGAGCACTGAGGCAACTGTTCTTCTGAAACCATTCACATCAGTCTGGCACTTTAATGCCTGGTAGCTGCTGCACTAAGAGGGTTCAAATAGTACTAGTATAGAATTGGCATGTACTGATAACATTGGCAGACTCTTTGCATTCAAGTTGAGAATTAAATAATCATTTGTGCTAAGTTATTACAATTATAAATATGACTAGGCATTCATTCCAGACTCTTTCTCGGTCATATCCAATTACATACAATTTATAATTACTTCTTAGGAATACAAAATATCCATTACATACAACAGTTTTGTTTATAATTAGTAAAATATGCTTCCATGGTCCACTAGGATTCTTCTTTCCACTCCTACTTCCTACACGCTCTGATTATCAAGAAAAATGATGGCATAGCTGGCTTCAAATGTTTTCCTAGCCACGTTGGTAAGGCAGGATGGCTTATCGGCAAGTTGTGCCAGGTGGTCTCGAAGGTGGACTTGCCACCTGGCTATAAGGCTCAGGGATGTAATCCCTTTGTAAGTCCAAAGAAAATATCACTCCAACATTTCTCTTAGACTTGGTCATAAGAAAGTAGTCTTAGTGTAAAGAAAATAACATTAACATTGTAAATACAGAATGAACTCACAGTGAGGATGGAAACTAAATATTCTGCATCAGAGGCATCATATCACCTTATAATGAAATTACATGTTAAAACATATCAAAAATTTTTAGTGTACCAGTTTTTAAAACAGACTAAAAAGTATAAAATAATTTGTCCTAGCTCCATGCAGTCCTGAAAATTTGTGATTTTGAATTTTTAATACCCACAAAAATACTTGTAAGATTTAAAGCAAAAAACATGGGGCGCATGCAAAAGACAATCGATGCATGAACAGTTCAGTTAAATCACTAACAATTTTGTTACACTGCAAATGATATGAATTGTGTGATTTTTCTCAATGACAGCTACTTCCTACATTTCTTACCATTATGTATTGTATTTTTGTTTCTGCATTTTCAAGCTCTAGTTTAAATACCATTTTTGTAACTCAAGAAGTCAGGTGTGTATAAATGTCATATTTTGCCTAAATATTGTGTGATGCATGTCAGTGGGCATATCAAATATACCCAAATTAGGAAGTAAACATCTTCTTCTTTCCACTTTTACGGTAAATAGACATTATGTTATGCATCACACGTTTCTTATTTTTCTAATTACAGAAAAGCTTAAGAATGATTATATATATTCTTGTAAGTTATATGTATTTCAAAATCTAATTAAATATAACTGTCGGAACTGAATGTGCCAGCATATGGAAGCTTTATATTCAGCACTTAACATTGATCTGTGTTAAATGTCTCACAATCTTACATCCAAAATTTACATAGGCAAAATAGCTCATGACATATTGATTGTTATAATTATATTATTATTAACCAGAAATATATTATGTGCATTATCTTTGTTTAAATAATTATTTGAATATGTTTCTTAAATGCCATTAATGGTACCACAAAAAGCAATATTGCTTAAATACGTGCAGAAAAGAATGTGCTGAATTCTTTCATTTGGAGAAAATAAAATTGAGTATTTAGCTTCTTGTTTGCTCCCCGTCCACCACACGAAAGCCGTATCGGGCCAAGCACACCAGGCGCATGTAATTCATAAGAAAATGATTGGTCTCTTGCCCCTACACCCTCTTGTTCATCAGAAAACATTTGGAGCCAGCTGTACATTAGGACACACAGTTTATTGCAAACCCTCCCACACTAACCGATATCTTCACAAAACCTCAAATCATCATCCACGACAAAAATGGGCCATGATCAAAACTTTAGTGGACAGAGCATTTAGAATATGTGAACCTCAGCACTTATGACAAGAACTAAAATATCTGGATCATGCTCTTTGTAACAATGGGTTCACAGATAAAGAAATAAAAAGAGCTTTACACCCGAAAAAGAAATCCCATACACAAAGGGGAGAACCATGTACTGACAAGAGAGGCACAGTATACCTCCCTTATTTGAAACATACTATAGACCGCATTTCTAAATTTCTTAAGGCCCATAATGTTGAAACAGTATTCATCCCAACCAAAAAGATTCACTGTTTTCTTTGTTCAGCTAAAGATCTTAGGGACCCACTCATGTCGACTGGAAATACAGAATACTGTGCTCCTGCAGGTTAGTCTACTAATGCAATATCAATACTAGGATAAAGGAACACCGCAGACATTGCTGTCTTGGACAATTTTTATTTTTTTTATTTATTTATTTATTTCATTCATATAGAACATATAAATATTGTTGGATATATCGGTTAATACTTACATATACATAATAAATACATTTATAATACAAACATTTACAACTCATCCAAACTATATAAGCATCTATTTATTAAAAATTCCTTCAATTTTTTAGCAAATTGTCGTTTTGATACTTCTGCAATCGGTTTAACATCACACGGCAGTTTATTAAATAGCTTTATACCCTGATATAGTGAATCTTTCATAGACATACTTTTATTTATATTACGTCTATGATAGTTCATGTTGCTTCTTGTATTATATTCATGTATCTGATTACTTTTTATTGGTTGATACTTATCTATTACTAACATTATTACTCTATATACATACAGAGAATAAATGGTGAGTATTCTTTTGTTAATAAATGTTTCCCTAGCTTTTAAATTAAACATAATTCGAACACTTTTCTTTTGATAGAGAGGAATCAGCAGTTGCCCAGCATGCCTTGGAAGAACCTGGGAAATACATCATCCACTACAAAGAAACAGACATCCTTACTACTACATCTCATTACCATGCACGCCTATACCATGGAGCAAGCAAAATTTACCAGCATAAAGAAAACTTAACAAGAAAGAAGAAGCTCTCATACTTCATAAAACAAGGTACCCAGCTCTGCTAAGTAGATTCACAGCCAAACCCTGTGTACCAACCACAGAAATCCATGCTTCCACCTCTAACAAATACATGGACCAATCAGGTATGCAAGGGAGGTACCTACCAGCATATATGTCAGCTCTTTCTACTGGCATTTCAGTAGCGACAGAGAGACCAAGAAGAGTTTTACAATGCCACTGATGATTCTTGCCGCAGCTGCAAACTAAATGGCTGGGAGTGGAAAGAAGAAACCCAGTGGACCACAGCCTCTTAGCCCGGAAGCATACTTTACTAATTATGACTCTGGCTGTGAAAGCCTTCATTAGTTTTGTTTATTTTAAACTGCCAACAAAATTCATATAACTCGGAATTGAGAGCATTGAAATGTGAAAAAAAGCATAAAATACATGCATAACTTTGTACCACCATACTTCATTACTAATGAGGGTAGTACACTGATGTTTTTCTGTGCGAAATATTTGTAAAAATGATTCATGTTTATGTTCGCATTTGGAATGTACACTTTTTCCTTGACAATCACCAAATTTCATGTGAAGCGAGTTTCATTTACAGCTCCTGTCTCTTGGCACATCACATTGAGGTATTTGGGTTTTTAGAACAGTCCCTTCATTGTAATAATCCTTTTCAACAACTGAACTCATTGTGTTCCTTATGGCTGAAGAAATAGCTTTCAGCACCAAGGCTTTCTGATATGAAAAGCAATGTGTGGATCCAATGTGAGGAAAACCTTGCATTAAAGACTTTCATTCAACCAGTCATTGTGCATTAAAAACAATTTTTCAAACACAATCCATTTTCTTCTAATGTAGATGCCATATGATTACACCAGCCTGTGAAGATTTTGCAGCACGGAATATTTTACATCATAATGGTGAATTCAAATGTTCTGATTTCGAAAATAATAATAGTTTTTGCATATCATGTGATTTTGAACACTTCTGATTCTATACAAAATTGAAAGTTTGGTATGCTAATATTAACATAACTGCACATTCGACTTACAGCATGATTGAATTAAAGCATACAAACATGCTAAATCATATAACGTCATATTGTACTAAAGTCTATCTCTGTTCACAGGTAATGTTGAACTGATTTCAAAGGCATTTATTGCATACTACATAAATAGGAACTTATCTTGGAATCCGCAGTCCAGTTTTAATCTTCTCAGCTGGTACCTTTTGAAGCTGTGTTGTGTTATGAAAAAAATGGCAAGCTCGACTGGTATACCTAGGAGGGGCTGTGTGAACAATCCTAACAATTTCTGTTATGTCTGTGGTTGTTGTGATAACGCAACAGAAAAGAAACATTACCATATTTATCAAGAGTTTGTATATGGCTTATTTTAAAATGAAGTTAGGAGATAAGGACAAGAATTTTGCTCCTTGTATTGTGTGTAAAAGTTGTGTAGAAAATCACAGTTCGTTCATCCACGTATACCCTTTGGTGTTCTTACGGTGTGGTGCAAACAACAAAATCATATTAATGACTGTTATTTTTGTCCATGTAATACACCTATCTGGATTCAATAGGAAAGACAGGGCAGGCTTATGTATCCAAAATTGCCATCAGCAATTAGGCCTGTGCCTCATGTACCTGATGTTCCTGTTCCACCACTTTATTGCCAGAAGGTAGTAGAATGTAGAAGATGAATTAAATTGGTCCCCAGACTTAGAAGTTAACGATCCAAATCCACTGAATCAATCAAAATTAAATAACTTGGTACGATTTGGGTCTTACCAAAGAAAAAAGTGAGCTTTTAGGTTCAAGGCTGAAAGAAGACAATCTTTTAGCAGCTGGAGTAACTTTTTATTGGTACAGACTTCGAGAAAAAGATTTCAACGAGTATTGAGTATTGTTTAAGGGAGATTTCAACGAATATTATCTAAAAGAAGGAGAGCTAGTGTATTGTTGTGATATCCCTAAAGAAAGAAGGCATTTTTAACAGCCCACAGATTCACAAACTCATGGACGTTCATTTTAGAAATATCATGACAGGCATGGAGGTTCAAGCTTGGGACTCATTCAGTGAAGTTATAAACAAGTTTTTGGGTAATGTTAAAGATGACCAATGTGAACACATTGTTAAAACGATGCTCGAAAAGTTAAAGGCACTCGGATGCAATATGAGCTTAAAATTGCTTTTTCTGCATTCGTCAGGACCACAAATGCAAGTTAACTCAACAAAGCGGAGGAGAAAATAACATCATAAGGTATGTCTGAAATTTTCTAGTTCAGTGTACATTGTTGCATCTGTGGAATTGAGATTGTTTCTTTGCTTGAATCATCTCACGCATTTTAAATTGTACTTTAAAACTGGAAAAAAGCTCTAATATTACATATTTCCTTTCTGCATAGCAAAAAAATGGTATGTGGTACAAAAAAAATGGAAAGCAGATTTGAATTCAGCATACCACAGTTAGGTTTAAAGAGCTAATAAATCCTGTGCCGCAGAAAAAAGTTTAAATTCGCAGGCCAGTGTTATTAATGTTTTCTCCTGTTGATGTCAGAGGTAATGATTTACACGATAAGAACGTTCAGCACAACTTTCTATTCTCCAAAATAAAAGAAAAAATTTGAGGGCAACGATTGAATCCCCTGAAGTAGGAGAGCTGCCTATGAAGAATGTATTTGCGCTCTCTCAAAGAAGAATGGCTTTTGGCATTTGAAAAGTAGTTTGAAAGTATAAGATGTTATATAGAATGCAATGAAGAGAGTTACATTTTTAAAATTTTGTTCTGTTGATTCAAAACTTCAAGGGTGACAGTATCATCCCTTCCCTAAGTTTTGCTAATGTTCAAAAAGGAGTCCCTTGTTATCGCTACATGGAAATGAAGCAGTTTTGATCTCCATTTGAGTCAGAATTCCTGGCATACCATTGACCAAGCCACTGGTTGCAGTAATACAATAAATAAACAGATATGTCTGCTCTATCCTCTCTTTCTCTTGCAGAAAATTGTGTTTGCATTTTTATCTTTATAACTCTTCATATCTAACTTACTAATATAATTTTGCTAGCATTAACACTTAGTTCCAGCATAAACATAAATATATACCTGCATTGTTAATGTAATTAAAAATATTTTTGAAATTTTCTAACATTATTTTCTTACTTACCATCCACTTGTGACATGAGCAACAATTGTAACTTGATGACTACTGACTCGCTTTTCACTATGGCACAGGATTCTCATTTCCTGGTTAACTTCAATTCCTGTTACTCTCAAAGTTGTGTTCTTGTGGCCCACCGTATAAGTTTTGGAGTGGTCAAGTGTATGCCAGTGATGATGGTCAGAGACAAATGTTGGGTAGCGACATCTACTGTGTTGGTTTTCAACTGTGGAGAGAATAAAAGAAAGCATGACAATAAATATAGAACTCATGGTTTATCGTGGTTTATATATTACTAGGAATCAAGATTAAATATATCTAAATTAAAATAAGACCTAAAATTGTGATAAATGAGCTTGGGTGACTAGGTTAATAATTTTGATAGCATAAATTTTCACAAAGCAATTGAGATGATTTATGGCAATGTATCGATGAAATTTGGCAAAAATTGCCCAAAATTTTACTTTTTCTTTTTGCATTTTTATTATGCTTACACTTTGTACTTTAATGGCATACTTATGTTTTTTCAATATTGACAATTTTTAAAGCTTCAGAAGGGCATTTAAATGTCCCAATGCAGGTGGGCATTTCTTTGTTACCATGGCTTTCAAATGCAATTTACACTTTTACTGGCTTTGAATTTAGTGGGCATTACTCTTGCAGGGAATTTTGCTTCAGAGGAGTTGTGAGTTGGCTGTAATTTGATATATCGAGCTGAAATGCCATGAATCTGATATGTGTTTTGCTTGTAAACAGAGAAGTGCATTCAGTGTTCTGTAATTCTGTAATCTTTCCAGGTTATTTCTTTATTCCAGTTATATATTAGGCATTTTTTAGGTATTTAATAGGTTTTAAGTTTTTCCTTAGCTTATAGTAAAGCAGTAATAAGCAGATATATTATGAGTTTGGTGTACAAATTAGCGAAAGTGCATAGTGTAGAGCAGGCTGTTCCAAATCCACGAGTTTGAGTATGAGCACAGGCGACTACACAGCAGCATTGCATGAAGCACAGCTGTAGAGGGAGTGGCAGTGGAGGATGACAGCCAATACGTTACTGAACAAAGGTCATAGCAAACCCACTCATTCCCTGTTGCAGGTCTCCACCAGTACAACCATGCTGTGACAGCAACTTACCCCAGAGCATAGTTGTGCTGCATTTTGCAGGCTTACTCATGCAAGGTGACGAGTATGCGTCTGTTCACTGGTGAACAACTCAGATGGAACACATTAGTGTAGAGGTTAGCTCAGAACAATACATCTTTAAATTTTGTGAACAATGGGAAGGCAAAAGGAAAAGTTTTCATATTAAGAAACGACCAAGCAAAATTAAAATTCTCAAAAACTGCTGCCATGGCCAAGAAGAATGCAGTAGAGGCCCTCCCACATATGGTGCTAGGGAATTTTAAATTGATTGGATTTAGGTACAGTACAAAAATGTATCGTAACACTTTAAAATCCATTTTTTTTTTTTAGCATTTTTCACTATTCAATATGCTCCTTGGATCCTAGTTTATAACCTATTAGCTTGAAATTTTCTGGAGAACTTCAGAGATTAAGATATTAAAATTTGTCATGCACCAGTTAAAAATATTCAATAATTGAGCTGAAATTAATATTTTTATAGCTCATACTGAAAAGATTGAAAATATCAATAAATTGTATATAAAAGATTTTTTTCTCTTAAACTAATTAAATCAAAACAATGGCTGTATGACAATTTCTTTATATTTGTATACTGAGCTCAAATTAGAAATTTAGCAGAGATACAATAAACTGTAGGGTCCAATGATCAGTCAGCATGTTCAATATTCATCTTACATGGGCATAACCAGATGCTACATGTATCTGTTTTCATAACATTCTGGAAGTTCAAAGGTTAATTCCTTGTGAAAGTTTTACATTAATTTGTTAATAAAATATGACCAAAATTTTTTATAACCTTGAAAAATGTGATGGCTTTTTATTTTTGGTTTCATTTTTAAGTATAAGGTGATAGTAATTTTCCTTGCAATTAATTTTAATGTATAAAATAAATTTCTGTAATTTGATGTTATACTACTTATAGAAAGTGGTATGAATAAATTTATTAATAGTTAACAAGTATATTCTAAGACACAATTAAAGCAAAAAATAAATGCATAAATAAATACATACATACATAGATAAATACATGAATGAATAAACAAATAAAATTAATAAATAAACAAACAAAAATACAATTATAGTAAACAAAAATGCATATAAATTTATAAAGTTTATTCCCTTGAAGCTAAATTGCATTTTTCTTCTGATTCCTGCTAGATAATATGTTGTGTTGCATCCTAATTTTGGGATTTTTTTTTTGGTAGTGTTTAATGCCCATTTTTACTACATACAACACTGCAGGCAGTGACATTGATGATACATGGAATGAAGATGGAGCACCGGTGGAATGAGATGGCGAGGAAACCAGAGAACCTGGAGGAAACCCGCCCTTGAGCCAATTTGTCCACCACAAATCCCACATGTGGTCACCTGGGATCAAACTCAGGCTGCTTTAGTGAGAGACGAACAGTCTAACCACTCGACCACAGCACGGCCATTTTGGGATTTGAAAATATGGCCACTTAAAGTTGGTATATTTCACCTTTCTGCATCATAAACTTAATTTCTAATTATAGACCTTTTACTTGGTCATTTTTGGCAGCCCTGAAAATTTCGGGGGTCAAATTTATCCAATAAATTGTACTGGGTGTGGAAAAACAATGTACCAAAAGTTATAGCACAGAAAGGTAGTACTAAAATGGACATTATGAGGATAGGAACAAGGGTATGCAAAAGCTGTTTTACTGCGTTACATATCTCAACATTAAATCTGCCATATTGGAGTTTCTGATTATGAATCAGAAATTGCCAACTTGCTCCCGGTGGTACTGTCTTGTGGTGACATCTAGCTGTGAGTGATGAACTTCCATTGTGGATTTGGCAGAGGCAATTCAAAATTCATTAAACACAAACACTGGTTAATGAATTTTGAATTACCAACACCAAATCCCCTACACACCACACACAAGATAACACCACCAGGGGCCAGTCGGTCACTTCTGATGATAAGAGTAATTAGCTCTTGAAACTGGTCAAAAAATGTAAATGATGAATTGTTCCAACAACTAACTCAATTTTTCCATACATTTAAATTCACATAATGTTGCTAACTTATTGAAATATTACACAAATATACTGAAGATCTGAAAACCTGCAAAGTATTTCCAAATATATGGAACTTCCGGCCCTAAATATACTGAACAATATACCTGTAGTAAGTCTCATTGTTCGGGAGCCTTCCTTTGCTGAGGTAAGACCATTACATGTTGCATCACCAGATTGTGCCACTTGATACATTTGGTGGTGGCCATGGAGATGATGCTGATCATAAACAAAACATCTGTATCTGTCTTCATCTGATGTTGCCATTTTATGATACAGCTTTCCCACCAAGTAACGTGTTGAGCCATCTTTCCATGTAGCTAAACACACCAATTCTTCCACTGCAAGAAAATAAGGAAAAAGAAATGTTTAAGAGAACAAACAGCAAAATGGGTGCTAGATATTTGTCTGTGAAGGATGGTGTGACATATCAGATTTTCACCCATTACAATATAGACTCATGGCGACTTTGCTTATAAAGACATGCATTCAATAATCTTCCACAAAATTTTAATAACATTTTATTCTTTTAATGCTCATCCAAGTTTTATTTTGAACTACTATCTGGGCACTACATTTTGACAGGATACTGATGCATAATTCTGGTGCCACCTCTGGATTCTATTCTAATGTAAAGCTTCCTGCTATCTATCTACCAATGTGTAAGATGGGAGGGAATTGTCCTCACTTAGATTTTGAAAATGCAAATAAACATATATGCCCATTTTTAACTCAAGACGTTTATTTTATCACAGTTGTCAGAGGTCTACCTCATTAGACAAAGGGAACTCCTTTTTTTCTTTTCTATTCCTTTCCTTTTTTAACCTCCTCTTTTTTGGTTGGTTGTGTTGATTGGTAGTCATTCATGCCACAGACATTTGAATCACTAATCATGTTGCTAACAGGACATGGCTACCGTTTGCAGCCAACTGCATTTTGAGAAGTAAGGCAAAGTTCTTATACATATACTATCAAGTGACAGTGACGCTTTACTATCTACCAAACAACACAGGCAGATCTGGATGTCTAAATCTGGATGGGACAATAATTAATAGAGTCTCGCAAAAAAATAACTTCAGTTGTAAGTGCATGTCAGGATATCTGCTCATTCATAAGCAAATTCATAACTTTTTCACATTTCTTTCCCTCTCTCTCTCTCTCCTCCCCTTTTTCAGATCCTAAATTTGACCTCTCTTCAGTGGACAGTGGGGGACGGAAGAGATGAGTGGCTTGAGTCTCCTCCCAACTGTATATGAAAATATTAGCACTCAATGCTCATAATTCAACTTTCTAGGCCTGAGAATTAGATTATTTCTTCAATTTGTAAGCAATGAAATGATATACAACAAAACTTTAGGCAACTCTGGTGTATTTACAATTATTGCTGTGGGGAAGATTAGCAGGTCTTCATGCAGGTAATGATGAGAGAAAAGTAAGTTTTCCACAGTCATGATTTATTTCAAAAGTTGTTTTCATTCCCCTTAATGTGGGAGTGGTATGTCTGCCTCCTCACCAAGAGCCAATGTTTGCAAATTGTTTTGTGGAAGGTTTTTTTTACATAGTTCCAGGGTTTTAACTTACCCTTAGAATAAACATGTTGTGATCTCCATGAAACCCAGGATCCTCTGAGCATTAATTTCACCCATTTTCATTCATCTTCTTTGCAGGTCTCAGCTGTTAAAATGTATATACAAAACTCTCCTCCCCAAAAGAGAATACTTACACAGTTTAAGTGCATTTTCCTATGTTTATGTTATGGCCAGTAGAAACTCTGAATTGTTCTGTTTAAATCATTGTGCAGATGTTGTGTCTCACGTGTGCATATAGGAACACAGTATTGTTTTAGTGTCTAAAATAAGTGTTTTGCACTTTCCTCATTGTCGATTTTACTATACTTTTCGTATTAGTGCACACAATACATATATTTGACCTGGAAAGTGTTGTTTCAAAGCAAGATTTGCAAAGTAGGTTTTTTGGATTGGTTTGATACTAGTAAATTCTATTGTAAGGTTGGTGGTACTTTGATTTAGTGTTATCTTGGCCATGTTAAACTTTTGGAGGCTGCCATTAAACCCTTTCCACTATACACATGCCACGAAATACGACGTGAGAATTGTGATCAGAAAAAGATCCTGACTGAGAGGGATCGGAGACACGTTTCAGCTCTTGTGAATCAAAATCACTTACAAACCAGACAGGAATTGTTGCAGTCAGTGAATGCAGGTTACTCCCAACCTATTAGTGAGAGAAAATTGCGAGGGGAACTGCATGCAATGCACATTTTGAGACGGTCACCTCGCAATAGGCCTTTGCTCACACAGACACATAAAACTGCACATCTTCAGTGGGTTAGAAATCGTCCAATGTCGACAGTAGCTGACTGGTGCAACATAATATGGCCTGATGAAACTCATTTTTGTTTTTATTCAATTGATGTATGTTGTGGGTGCACCGAAGCCATATGAAGCATTTCCTCCTGATTGTGTGCAAGGCCAGGTTCAAGCCAGAGTTGAGTATGTGATGCTTTGGGGTGTTTTCCTTATCATGGACTGGGTCCACTCATTGAGGTGAGCAGTAACATGAACCAGCAAGTTTATTTAAATATTCCAAATGATCAGATGTTGCCTTTCAGTCAGTATCTGTATGATAAGTATGCTATTGATTGCCCTGTTTTTCAAGTCGACAACAGCAAAGTTCATCGGGCTGCAAGAATATGTGAATGGTTTGATGAACACTCCCCCCATTACATCTCAATTGCCCTGCAAAATCACTTGACGTGAACCCCATAGAAAATCTGTAGGACATGTTGGAACAGCAGGTAAAACGCTGACATCAGTATCCCTGCAATTTGGTGGAATTGTGCAAACAAATCCTCAGCGAGTGGCCAAACCTGTATGGGACATACCTGCACAACCTTTCCATCTTACTTCCTAACCGAATCCAGGTGGTTATCAAGTCCAGAGGTGGAGTTATAAGTTATTAAATAATGCTTGTAATGATTTTTCCAGGGGTGACTCAACTTCTGTCTGGTGAGCTTACTATAATAAAAAAACTATGAACATACTCATAAAGCATACATTTACATTTATATAAAACTTCAATACCTTACCTTGATTAGTCTCACTGAAAATTTGTCATGAACTTAATAAATTTAATATTTGAAGTATTTTAACTCATCTTAAGAGCAACCTCACTTACTAAAATATTGGAGGAACATTTAATAAATCTTGCATTACTTACAAACTTTGAGTATTTAAATACCTGTACTTTCCGTGCCATGTACATCATGACAAGCCTGATAGTGCAGAAGTAGCCTAGACTCATCTGTACATGAATCCACTCTTGATACTGGATTTCCACATTCTCCAGATCCTTTGTTGTATGTGAAGGTTAACGGTGCTCCCTTAAATGGGCAAGTAACTGTTGCCATACCTGGATCTGTTCGAAACATGGAATATAGGCTTGCATCACCTGTTATTTGACCACACATTAGGTCAATGCTCTCTCTGGAGTCACAATATGCTGAAATAGACAGAAAAAACAGGATTATACATTTTGCTCACAAAACATGAAACTTCTGATGCACTCAAATGTTCCAAGCATTTGCTAGCTCCTGAGAGATCTACTAAGCTATGACTCCACTATAAGATATTCACTTATTACCATACAGTGAATTAAACTAGATTTAAAAGCACAACATGCAGTGTAAAAAATAGAGTTGGAGGTTGACTGAACACTCAGTAAGGTTTCATGTAAGTGCTTGCCTTCGTAGGTTGTTACCTTATCAACAGCCGCTGTCTATGCTAATGATATAAGTACAATAATTAAAAACTACATTTGATTAAGCATTCAATGACCCAGGCACAATAATGTTTTCTTTTCTTTCCTTTTCATTTTATCGAATCCTGAACTGAGACAAATAGGCATTAAAAGTTGTAAAATCTGACATTTAGTTGTTCATTTATTTTACACTAGGTACTTTTTCCCCATTATTTATTTTTTGCCCAGTAAGTGTTTTGTAAGTTTTTTTCTGTACAGCCAGAACATTGGACCTTTGACCACAGAAAAAGTAAGAAAGGAAAGAAAGGCATGTAATGGTGAATTAATTAATAGCATTCAAAGTATATGGTATTGCATTGAAATATCCATAGGGGGTGGGAGTGGGGGTGGAGGTGGAGGTGGAGGTAGCGGTAGCGATGGCGGTGGCGGTGGCGGTGGCGGTGGCGGTGGCGGTGGCGGTAGCGGTGGCGGTAGCGGTGGCGGTTGGGGGGGACGGTGGGGATGGCGGTGGCGGTGGAGTGGCGGTGGAGTGGCGGTGGAGTGGCCGTGGCGGTGGGAGTGGCCGTGGCGGCGGACGCGGTGGCGGTGGCGATGATGACGATAAAAACTGAGAGACCTCGTTTGAGGCTTGTACGTAGGTTCTTGGAGCCCTTTGTCCCTTTTGAGCTGGATCATGTAAGTCTGACAGTCCGAATAAAATGGACCACGTCCTATATGTCTGCCCCTTTTACACCCTCAGGCTCCAAAAAGGAGCCTAAGGAAACATCGGTGTATAGTAAATGCTTCGCATTCGCATAATATATTACTATAATGTATAGTATAATATATATAATGTATAGTATGTATAGTATAATATATAATATATATTAGTAGGATTTAAAGTTCATCCCACATTTCCTACCCCTGGGATCTTCTATGAACTCCATTATGCATAAATGTCTGTGCAGCGTGTTGTGGCCAGTCAAATGGCTAACAACACACGTAAGCCTAGGTCTATATAGGTATGTTCAGGAGAAACTTGCTTATTTTCCCACTTGGTCCCACAATGAAATCTGGGCTTGTCGGGCAGCAGTACAACTCCAGGTCTCAAGATGATCCCGAGCCTTGAGCTGGGTTCTCATACTTCACACT
This sequence comes from Tenodera sinensis, assembly GCA_030765045.1. Classification (NCBI taxonomy): domain Eukaryota; kingdom Metazoa; phylum Arthropoda; class Insecta; order Mantodea; family Mantidae; genus Tenodera; species Tenodera sinensis. Next base: position 107,906,727 of record CM060962.1, read on the forward strand.
TTTGGGGGATATTCCGGCTCGGGTCCTATAAATTCTAGGCCCGCATCCCCTCTTCGCCATGGCATCTATCTCATTACCTCAAATACTAGTATGCCAAGACATCCATATGAAGTTAACCGAGCAATTGGCTAAGACCCTATCCAACATATTCTGAAATTGCCGTACCAGTTTGGGTGTGGTTTTAACCGCTATAAGGGCTTTCAAAGCTGCCATGCTATCTGAACAGATAGTAATATCTGCTCATGTGCATGGCCTGAAAAACAGTGGCTGCACTACCAGGGAGAACGGCAAGATTAGTCTTGGAGCTATAGACCCCTGAACCCGTCCTCCACCTGAAGCAGGATCGCCTGTGTACCACGTCGGAGAAACCCTATCTCTGGGCCTCCACCTCCCTGGATGGTATAGCCACTGCACCCTTCTTGTCCCCATAAAATCCTCTCTAATTTGGGTAATATTACACACGCGCTGGAGTCCGTTCAGGATCGGCAAGTGTCCCTTATGATGTAGTTTAAAACACCATCCCCAACGTTCATGGGCGATGCGCACACACCCTCGTAACCTCCCTCACAAACAAGTGCAAAGGAGGAAGGTGCACCAAGATCTCCAAGGCAGACTAAGGGTAGTCCGCATCGCTCCCGCTATCATTAAACATATCAATCTTTGCAGCGGATTCAATTTGGTAGTTCCTTCCCTCACTGAAGAGGCACATCACCAAACCAATGCCGCATAAGTAACTGATAGCCTTGTGACCAGAGTGTACAGCCATCTGGTCACTTGGGGACGGAAGCCTCACCTCAGTCCTATGGCCCTCCTACAAGCCCACAAAGCATTGTGCGCCTTCTTCACTTCATATTCTTTGTGGTTCTTCCAGGTAAGACCTGGCTCTAAGATAACTCCTAGATAATTGATTGATCTGGTCACCTCCAACTTCTTTCCAAGGAGGGCTTCTACCAATCCAGGCAATCCCCCATCTTTGTAAATACCATTATTTCAGTCTCGTCCGGATTCACGGACAAGTCTGTTTCTTTACACCAATCCTCCAAAGTATGTAAGGAGCCCTGCACGATTTCCGAAACAGTACTTGGGAATTTTCCTCCTGCAATCATCAGGCATATGTCATCTGCATAGCCTTGGGCATACACCCCCTCTGTTCAGCTTGTCTAGTAGCTCATCCACAACCAGGTGACAAAATCCCGCCTTGGGGGCTGCCCTGGGGTACTGATGACCTTACGTCTCACCCCCGGGGGCCACCACAGTCAGCCTTCCAAGGAGGCCATAATCCAGTCTGTTCCCATCGGACTGACTATTCTCCTGGCTTAGCTTGACAGTGTCCCAAATATTAAGGGCACACTCAATGTCTAGAAAAAATACCATGACCAGATCTCCACAGACCAGCGCCCCTTTAAGTCTAACGACTAACTGATGAAGCTCCCATTCTGTGGATTTACCTGGCCACTAGGCATATTGCTAAAAATGTATAGGCCTCTGGACCAACACCACATTTTTCAAATGTTTACCAGCCTTTCCAGTGCCTTCAATATGAAGGATGCCAGACTGATAAGAGGAAAATCCTTAAGCCTACAGTAAGACTGTCCGGATTGCCTATAAAAACCACATTGGCTTGATTAGAGATGTGAAACACATCGCATAGCTGGGCAGGCACTATATATTCTCACCGGACATAGAGACAATCTCCTAACTCTATTGAAGAAGCGCCGGCAAAGCTCCATCCACTACTGAGGTTTTGAAATGCTCAAAATAACAAAATGGTCTATTTAGCTTTCTTATAATCCACACTCTCAGAGTCAACACGTTAGCCCTCTTTCGAGGACCCGCGTGCTACTGCCGAGATAGGTTCTTGATCCATAATTTGCGTTCCCGGGAAGTGAGTCAAGCAACAGCCTCAACGTCTCCCCTTTCGATTGCGTCCAAGAACCGGTAGGTTCTTCCAGTGAGGCTAGCCTGCCCCTGCCCCTACCCCCGGAGACCAATAGTTTCTGCGAGATTCCGGTGCTTTCTGTTTTAATATCATACAGATCTCTCGTAAGGAAACCGTGCAACGCGCAAGCATTACTGTGTCTTATCACGATACATACTATTGTGGGTTTTTACAACAGCTGAAGCGCTGTGTAAAGAATAATCCTTAATATTTAGCCCCCTGATACAGCCCTGCCTAAGTCATGGTTCCGGTATCATACCGACTTCAATAATCTGTCTTGTGATGCTAGTATACAGTATCTTGAGGCAGTAATACTGTGCTGCAGGTTGCCCTGTATGAAAGAAATAATTTTGGTCTACCACTGCAGCACCTTGTCTTCTCTTCCAGTGAGGCCGGAACCCCACGTGGCACGGTACCTCTACTGGAGTTAAGAACAGGCTTCCAGGAACGCCTGTCCACCGACCACACGTCACTGTCCCCGCACCCTTACTCTATTCCTCAGCAACGGACCCCATCAACGTAAAGTTGGGCCGGACCAAACCGCTAAAGAGTATTCCTCCTTATTGAGGATGATTTCAACGGAGTCCTCCACACTGACCACAAGCGCTCGTAGACCTTCCACTACTTTGTGCTTATTCCTGGAGTCGCCTCTTGTTATCCACTTCATAGGGTGAGGGTCATATAGCATACATATCTGACGCAACCGGTTTTATTGGGCATGACCAATCCTAAGTGTTTGTGACGAATCAGTTAATACACAAAATAAAAACGCATGTTCCAGGACTTGAACCATCCATCCACATTTGTTGCAGATGCAGGACTGTATATTCCCCAACCAGGCACTGTACTCATATTTGTTTATGTACAGATTTCTACTTCTGCACTCCTCCGTTCTGCATGTTTTGTTCTAAAGCAGCTGTGGCTCACCTATGTTAAGCTTGGGCCAGTGTACTGAGAGAATATCTTTTCTAAATTTATATTAACTATTATACAACTGAACTAAACTGTATTAGTGAAATAAACAGGTAAGTTTAGCTATAGGCTGTTATGTAAAACTAATGTGTTAAAAGTCACTCAGTAATTCTTATTAACTCTTTTATTTTGAAAGAATATCATATAATTTTATATATGTTTGCGAGTTATCATAAAATGAAACAGTCAATTATAATGGAAATGTCCCTTATGACACTATTTAATAACCACATTCCAAAGAATTTTGAAAATCTGCAATGTTAATCTGACTTTCGAAATTGCTTTTGATTTGCCGATTTCTCACTGCAGAACAGGTATATTACCAAGATCCGTAATAGTTGAATGAAATTTATTACTAATTACATTGATGGCAGAAAGAGCTTGTTCACAAATGTATGTGGAGCCAAATCTGCACACTTTGAGCAAGATCGTGAATTTCAAGAAAGCGGTCTGATGAGATATACTATTTTAAAAATTCTGTGAAGGTCGGAGAACTGGGTGGTCCACGATGCTCTTTAAATTTAGCACAAGGTTCTGGGTTGTTTTGGATTTTTAATACTTCAAATTTGCAAGGATATGGAGCATTTATAAATCTAAAACTTTGAAATGCAAAATGGATTTATGAATAAATCTGTTACCCTTTTCAGATTCGAAAGAGGAAGTATTTGTGATTAAAGAGCTATCGGCAGGCGATTACTTAGCCTGCGAACCTAAGATTGGCCACCCCTGGTCTAAAGCATTCATTTAACATTATAACATCGTCAGGGCCGTATTATTTACTAGGGGAGGGAGCAAGCTGGGCAACTTCCCAGAGCGTCAAGTTCCAGGGGTGGCAACATTTCTGGGAAACAGTACAAAAGAGCAACATCTTAGAAATGTCTAGTTCAAATCTTCCGCCCGCAGGGAAATATTGTCGCACACCAGCAATGCTGATTAGTTTCTACGCCACGTGTACGTAGTGTTGACTGGCAGTATAACACACTGCAATGGGAAGACGTTGGAATATGGAGGGGAAGTGTGTTTCATTAGTCGTTAATTTTCCTAACATTACTTGCAAAGGTAGTAAAATTTTGATATACTGATGCCACTTGATTCTTTTTATAATTTGTGAGACGGTGCTCTGACAATGTCAATTTCATATTGTGATTGGTAGCATTATCATATTATGCGTTAAGCGACGTTGTGATTTTGTAGTTATGTTGAATCGTTTAAGGTTTTTCACTTGAAATCTATCTTCTTTCGTTTGCTCAGTTTCAGTTTACACAGTCACTGAAAAAATTACTGGCAGAAAGAAACGCTGCATTGAAAAAGTTCCACGCTTTGGCGTTTTTATAAAATCAACCTCAAAGAACTCAGGTCACGAAGACGCCCCCTCCCGAAGTGAAATTGTTGAAGACCACGAGGAAACACTCCTTCAAAAAACTATAGAAGACGAAGGAAAAATACTTCTACCACCCTGTGGAAGTGGAGATAAAACATCCATCGTCGTTATCAAACTCTTCACACTCAGTGCTGATCCTTTCTTTTGGGAGTAAAAAAACTGATAAAACACAGGACTACATTGCAATGAATTGGATAAAACAAAATAAATCAAGTGACATTTCAAAACCAAAACGCCAGTTTAAAGATGGTGCCACAAGACGCTATACTAAACTATGTTTCCAGAGAAAGCTGGCAAACAATGAAAGTATGGATAGAAATTGTTTAGTTTATTTTGAAAGTCAGGGAGCATTATTTTGTGCACCATGTACTCTGCTTGGGGGAACTTCAGATTTGGCAAGACCTCGTGGTTTCTCGCACTGGAAGCAACCAGAGCTAATCGATATTGTATATTTGATACCCCCTACTCAGAGAACGCCTGAATGACATTGACCCGCGAAAAGTGTTCATTTACTTTCTTGAAAGATAGTACTGTACACAGTACTTAACTTAGTGTCAGCAGCTTAAACTTGAAATTAATCTAACCTGTAGGTACATCATATCTAAGTAGGTATTTCAAATTATTTTCAGAAATTAAGAAATGATTGACATGCTACTACATTACGGAGAATGTCACAGAAGTGGAACTCAAGCAGCGCAGCTGTATGCCTAACGTTAACCTAATAGACATAATCAAACCCATGCTACCTTTACTAATATTGTTACAAAAGTTCGAGAGACTGGAAATATGGCTCCACGAAAGAGGGTACGAAGGAAATGGCAAATAAAATAGCAAAAGTTGCTGTTCTGGCAACTATTGCAACAAACCCTCATTCGGATCTCGCGAAATGGAGACATTATGATCCCTCGAATAAGAGTCCTGCGCATTTTTTAGTCATACTTACCACCCCTAGCACCTGTCGCTACATCAAGGGCTTCACGACAATGACTTTCAAATTCGTCTGGAATACTGCGAGTGCATTCTGCTGCGAGGCCAGACTTTATAAGTAGGATACTGTATACCGATTTACAAATCATGGGAAAAACTTACACAATATGTGCTACTGGTCAACCGAAGATCCACATTGCTTTCGCCAGGTAGAACATCAACGTCATTGAAGCGGCAATGTATGGTGTGGTATTGTGGGACAACACATCATTGGTTCGAATTTAATTGATTGTATACTTAACGAGCGAGAGTGCAAGCGGTTCTCTGGCATAAGTGGCTCAAGACTGAAGCCCGGAGCGATGACGGAAATCTGTATTGGGTAAAACAAGATAAGCGGTTCTCGAGACGTACCTTACCTGTACTGATGGAAGACCTACCGCTTAATTTATGTCACATAACATGGTATCAACATGATGGATGCCCTACTCTTAATGCCTTAGTGGCAAGAAATGCAGGAAACCAGTAATTCCCAAATCGATGTGCAAGCCGAGGCAGTGCTGCTCAGAGATTTTCAGTGCGAACGCCTGACCTCCCACGTTGGAGTTTAAAGAAAAATGTGGTTTATCAGCAGGTTTCAACAACATAAAAACATGAAAAGTGTATTATCGCTGCATGTACTGCAATAACACCAGAAACACAAACAGAAGTGAGTCTTAACAGAAACGGGGCGTGCACAGAGGTGTTGCCATGTAAATGGCCATCTCTTCGGACATGAATTTTAAAGTGCTGTGAGAAATATGAAATCTGACTGCACACCGAAGATACAGTGCATTTCTGAAGAGAAGACGTATGTTTGTTTTGTATATAGTGTATTTACATACGTTTATGTCATTACTTCACCGTGTGCAACGTTACATTTTAATTCAGTTGAAGATATTCACTAACATGCACTGCAATTATCATGACGTACAACTTTAACCCATATTTTCCTCCCTTTGTCAGAGCTTGGTCAGCCATTGATTATGCTTACTCTGATCGGATGATATTCAGTTTCGTTACAGTAACTAGCGTGTATGACAAATTCTAGAAGACCTAAATAAAACACTCAGATGAAAACCCTTTTTCACTTTGTGACTGAAAATTCCATATTATTTTCAGCCTCCTTGATAACAGTGAAATATTAATAGCAGCCTTGACTGAAACGTGAAGTTCGCACGGGAAATCAGGAAGTGCAATTGTTGTGTTTCTTTGTACCTCAGGTGTCAAATTCGAGTTACAATTTCTCGGGATGTAATAAACCCATCGCTATGCAACAAAGGCAATTCTTAATGTGATTTCTACGTTATTAATTGCACCATAAATAATACAGGTAGCCAATAAAAACAAATAGGCAGTTCATGCTGAAACCCATATTTGCTTATGTTTCTGAACGGCCCATATTATTTACGTTAATGGACCCCTCCCCTGCTTTCATGCCCGGACGGGTGTTTTTCAAGATCTATTGTTTCAGAGATATTTACAGAGAAAGTTTTAAGTGTGCCACCTGTATAACGATTTAGAAAGGAATCGGGTCAGTCCATTTCGAATATTTCCCTTGTCAAAGTGAAATAGAATATTGCTATTCTGTCCAAATGATTACAATGTACTGTATATTTTTGGGATTAACGTGAATGAATTTTGATTTAATTTAAGTGTCATGTGTAAGGCTAACTATATTTTCTGAAATATATTCCTGCACCGTTATGTAAATGGTCCTGGAAACTGTGAGGAAGGTCCATTTTTACACATTCTGGGTCTAAGTTTTGTTTTGCAAAGCAAGACATTTTAACACCAGTGTCTGAATATAACATTATGCTGATTTTTAAAAACTGAAAAGCTTCTTTAGGCCAAGAATGGTTAATTTTTCTTGGACAAAGAAAAATTGTAAGCTGCATGTGCGATTCCCAACATCATTACTATGGTTAGGCTAAATCTCAGCGAGTATAAGTAAATGGAAGTATTGCGCTTGATTTGTTTGAGAAACAGTAACACGGGAGGGAAATACGTCGAATCACTATTCCAATCTTAAAGGAATTTTGTTTGTAGAATGAAGTATCTTCCGGGCTGTTATGCCGTGGCCTGCTGGAGATATGTCTTCCAGACGTTTCGTTTACAACTGCGGTAAACATCCTCAGTGGCGTTGTCGAAGTCTCCTCGTAGAAGGTATCACTGCGACTGATGCGTCGAGAGAGGCTCCAGAGGCAGTTCGAGTCGAGCGGGGATGATGATTCCCCCGCTCGAGTGTATTTACCGCAGTACCTAGCCGTCATACGGCTTAACCTGCGGATGGTTTCGATCGTGTCTCTACAGGGATGTATGTTAACTAGGAAACAATTTGTTGGAACAGGGGTTTTTATAGGGGCGGGAGGGATGGTAGGCAGGGATTGGTCCGCGAGCGGGCTGTGCGCGACTTCTGACTGGCCGTTTCCAGCCAGTCAGGTGACGCGCTAATCCCCACCAGGGTTCTGGCCGTCAGTCACTCACTGAGAGGTGAACTGAAACAAGTGATTCTCTCTGTTTTGAATACAGATTGTATTTTTGCCTTTCCCATCTTCAAGATTAGACCGCCGGACTTAAGATGTCCTTTGGCAATCTTTTGGATGGTAGTCGGCGCGGCTGACTCTGGTCGTATTGTCCCAGAGTATTCACCAGAGGGTTAGGGTGGTTCTGGAGTTTGTTATACATTGTTCGAGTTCGAGTTTTAATCACGTCGACAATGTACGGGATACCGGAATAGTCATGTAGGATATGGGCAGGAAATCTCCAGCCAGTATCATAGATCATTCTTAATGCCCGGTTCTGCAACGTCTGGAGTCTGATGAAGGTGGATTTTGCCACCACTCCCCAGATCTCACATCCGTACAGGACCAGAGGCGGGATAATTGCTCGATACAGCTGGAGCTTCAGGCCTAAGGGCATGGTTTGGGAACTGAATATTGGATATAGCTGCCGGAGAGCAGCGTGGCCTTGCAGTACTTTGCCCCTGACGTGATGTCTATAGGTCAGCCGCCGGTCCAGCGTGACTCCGAGATACTTTGCCGTAGGGACCCAGGGGATCCGGCGGCGCCGAAGCACGAGGTCCAGCGGGAGCCGGTTTGCCAACCTGTTAGCCAGGAGAATCGCAGAGCTTTTCTCCGGGTTAACAGACATGCGCCAGTTCTCGCACCATCTACTGATGGCACAGAGGTGGGCTTGTACTTGGTGGTAACTGTAGCGCGGGTTCTTGTTAGTAGCGAAGATCATGAGATAGTCCGCATACTGACAGGTGTGTGTGTTTGGGTGCGTGGGGAGATCGGCCATGTAAGCTGCAAAGAGTGCCGGTGACAGTACACTGCCCTCGGGGACTCCTGGGCCAATGGGTCTTTCTCTAGAGAATGATCCCTCCACCTTCACTCGGAAGCTACGTTCCTGTAGGAAACTAGCCACCAAGTAAATGTATGGAGGGGGGATTTCGTGCTGTATGAGCTTGAAGACAAGCCCCTCATGCCAAGTGGTAGAAAATGCCTTTTCCACGTCAAGCAACACTGCCACCGTCTTAGCCCTCTCCTGGTAACCCAGGGAAGCTTTCTCGGCTACACGCAGTAGTTGCTCAGTCGTGGAGTGGCCAGAACGAAAACCAAACTGGTGTTCCGGTAGGAGACCTTTCTCCTACAATAGAGGTCCGAGGCGGGACAGGAACAGTTTCCCGAACACTTTCGAGACAACTGGTAGGAGACTGATGGAACGGTAACTAGATGGAAAAACCGGACTTTTGCCCTGCTTCAGAACGCACACCACACGCGCCTGTCTCCAGACAACTGGAAAATTGACGCATGCTGAGGCATGCGTTGTAAATGCGCGTCAAGTGCATCACGGCTCTATGGGGAAGGTGCTGGAGCATTTCCGCTGTTACACGGTCCTGTCCAGGGGATTTTCGGGCTTTTAAGGATTTGATGGTGTTAGTTACCTCGCGAGGGGTAACTATCGGGATGTGGAACTCCTCGTGGCCCGCGGGTCCGACTTCTAGGAAGTCTTCTACCGCCTGTTCCACGAGGTCAGTGTGGTCATCGTTCTGTGGATCTTCCCTAGGCTGGAATTGAGTTTCCACATAGTCTGCTAGTGCCTCTGCTTTTTCCCTCGGTTCAAAGACAAGTCTTCCCCGAGGGCTGTGCACAGGATGCCGGTGTACAGTTTTATCTTTCCGCAAGCCTCGGACGATGCGCCACGGTTTCCTCTCCTGGAGGTTTACGTGACGCAGCGTGTTTTCCCAAGCTGCTTGCCTATGTTTTCTTAGGAGTCGTCTCACCAGGGATTTGAACCTCTGGTGTATTACTCCTATCCTAGGATAACGGAATCTCTGCCATAGCCTTCTGACAGCATTCTTAGCTTGAATGAGGCGTTTCAGTGGGACAGGGATAGATGTCGGGTTTGGTGCATCGGTAGGAATGTGGTGTGTGTGAGCACGCACCGTATTTAGGACAGAGGTAGAAAACCCCGTGGCTGCCTCCTCGAGAGCCTCTATCAAGTCTATTCGAGGACGTGCTTCCACAGAGTTTTGAAGGGCTAGGACGGCTGCATCCCAGTCGACTTCTTCCACCCAGTCCGGCACTCCCAGTGCAGTGAGATTAACGTCTGCGTCGACCACAACAGGGTTGATCAGAGTCCAGAGCGTTAATCACAGAGAGGTCCAAGTGAAATGGTATGTTTTTGGTGATCATGAAGTCGATGATATCCGCGGCGCCGCGTGGCGGGTAGTAAGTTGGACCTCTCGGCCCGTGTGCGTGAAGGGCGGGGTTCCCGCTAATGAGACGGTATAGCCCCCGGCCCTTTACGTTCTGGGTGCGGCTGTGCCAGCTTGGGTGTTTTGCGTTGAAGTCGCCTGCAATGCAAACCCTGTGGTGTAGGTTCAGGAGTGCCGTGATGTCCGCTTCATAGAAGCTACAGCGAGAGGCTATTGAAATTTACAAGCACTCTAACAACTTTAATAAGAAGGAAGAGGCCTTAAGATTAAACAGCAACTGGCATCCGGTCATAGAAAATAAAGAACACCATAAGAAGTAGGAAAGCAAGGTAAGCCAATCAGAAGAGACCAGCAGCATAAGAGAGATAGAATCCCCTCCACCAGCCACCACGCCTCTGCGCGCCCCGGGCCAATCAGCGCACGTTGCGCATGGTATAAATGGAGCGCCACAGACAGTCGACGCATCATGGGACACCGGGTTCCCCGCATGGCTTGCGGGCATCCCCGGTAACGAAGGAGACATCCCTTCAACAGCGAAAGCTTAATACATCACAGTCCTCCAAGATAAGCTTGGATTCTAAATTCCAAATTAAATGAACCTCCATATTTGGACCTTTACACCAGCAGTGCCCAACGGAAGTTGCACACTGATTAAGCAGCCGCTGAGGAGCAAAATCTTGCTGCCTCCTTACAACCTACTACCTCAAACTTCACCCGCCACCCTGCAAAACCCTACATCCCGTCATAAAGTGGTTAAGCCCTAAAAGGGCCGGTACACGCATGACACACCTCGGGCTGATCTCAGCCTGCCAGATAGCGTCGTCGTCGTCGTCGAAGCATCAGTCGCAGTGATACCTTCTACGAGGAGACTTCGACAACGCCACTGAGGATGTTTACCGCAGTTGTAAACGAAACGTCTGGAAGACAGATCTCCAGCAGACCACGGCATAACAGCCCGGAAGATACTTCATTCCACAATTTAGACGCCGGCCGTGAAAGCCTACGTAGCTTTAGGAATTTTGTTTATCGCAGCAGTTCCACATAGATGTCGTATGCTAAAGTTATAAGTATAAATAACGGTTATTTTTGTTGTATATGGTAAAATATGAATATAATGTAACAGAGAATGGACAACTTTCATATGCTCGTATGAAATGTATTGATGGTGATTGCCTGGCACACATAATTACTGTAGCTTCTGTCATATTGCTCCATCTTTCGGAGTTTGTACTTGACAGATGTGCCCCTTTACCTTGAGAGCAAATTGACGCATAATACATAAAGGAGGACATTTTGAGAGGGTTCTAGCAAAAACGCTCCTACCTACGCCATGTCCCTTCATTTCACCAACAAGCTGGAAAACCGCTAGGATCAGCCCTACACTTTCCATCCCCCTAACTCACCCTTGCGCCCAATGCTCTTGCAAACTCTACATAGCTGAGCAGAAGGCATTTCCACTTATTTCCGCTAGCATAGTTCCAAAATGGAATAGGAAGTAGTTAGTTCATTTCTCGCCTACAGTTATTTACTGTACCACCTGCTTCGTTTCCGTTGGTGACTAGTCTTAGAGCCTCCTACAACACTATCAACCTTGGTTTTATCATACTTTTGTTGACATACCGACTTGAAGTCATTAAAACTACGCGATAAAAAGCTATGAGTAACACTATCAGGTTATTCAGAATAAGGATTTTATCCTAATTTCTCCTGAATGCCAGCTTCAGCGTTTCTACCGGGCCCTCTGGCACTGCAGGATTACGTTTACTTATGTATGTTTACGGACAGAACATAGCGGCCTTCCTCACTCCCAGCCTGCTGGCCAAACACCAAGGATCACAATCGATTTGTAAAAAAGTTGCCACCCTTTTTTTTTTATTGTTTTCAACTGCCCTGTTTTCATGAACTTTTTAACATTTTTGGTTACTGTAGAGCATTTGTTTATCATCATAGATTTAAAACGTCATAGATATAAATATAGAAAAAATGATGGCGATGAGATGTGGTTGTATCAAAATTATAGAGTTAATTTTTCGATTTGTAAATAACTGATGAGCAATAGTATCCAGAAATGGCATTTGTGCGATTATTATTATTATTATTATTATTATTATTATTATTATTATTATTATTATTATTATTATTATTATTATTATTATTATTATTATTATTATTATTATTATTATTATTATTATTATTATTATTATTATTATTATTATTATTATTATTATTATTATTATTATTATTATTATTATATTAGTAGTAGTAGTATTGTTGTGTTGTTGTTCGTCTTGATACTGCTATCACTTCACGCAAGAATAACTGAAGCAATTACTATGAAAATACGTGTAAAACATTCCTGGTGTTACAGAATAGGGTATTTGTCTGAATTACTTCTCCAAAGGGTGCATTAAGCAGTCTAAATAAAATACCTCCATTACTGTTAGATGACAAAGGCAGTTCAGTTTAATTTGTCTGACTGGCTTTGGTGTATACAACTATGAATATCTCATGAACTAAATCGTACGTGAGAGACCTTTCTGATAAAAGACCTGGATTTTAATCCCCGATACCATGCTTGGGAGATGTTCCGTCACATAATTACGACCGAAATATAAAAGACATCCGCTTCCGTGAAAGCACAAGAGCAGGAAGTGAGAAGTGAACCAGTTGTTTGATCTGACAATTACGCTTGTTGAAGTCTGGCGGTGTTTGGCATCAAAACAAATTTTGGTTTTGCGTATAGAATTTAAAATTACAATGGGAAGGTCGTCTCCCTTCTGCTAGGTAAAAAGGTTGCTAGTTCTGTCCACTACTATACGTCAGGCATACCGTTCTGCGTCACTCGGTGATACCCCGCTTCCTTTTACGCCAACAACGTGCTTTGTTGGTAGCTGGACTACACCATTGTACTAATGAGCAAGAACTTGGACGATAGGCAAACCACTGCGTGTGGCAACGTGAGCATCAAATTTCTCCAATCCTGCTTCAGGGACATTCCCCATATTCTCCTTCCTATTACTTTATACATCCCTTACTGCTACACAATCTCAATGCCTCAGTACAAACGCACTTAACATTCAATAACTGTAAATAATTGTATGGAACGGTGCAGTGTTTCGCGTGCGCAGTAATGGTCATGTTCTATTTGTTGCAGGTATCAGCGGAAGAGTGAGCAGAGTGACAGTACAAATTGACTGATTACTGAGCAAATTACGAGCAGTTCATAACAGTATTACAGAGCTTCAGAGAAAAATGGGAAAGTATATTGGGAATTCTCCGATAGGCCTGATTTGTCTTCAAAATCCTTTTAATATACTGCATATCACAATCATATTATTTCCCCTATATTCTGTAACATATTTAATATTCTGCTAGAGAATTTCCGACGTCTCCGTTTCGTTGGCCGATGAAGTACTTCGCTACATTAGCAACAAGAGTTGAAACGCACACGCAAAGAACAAATTCTCTCTATTCTACAATAACCGGTGTATATCAAATACTTTATCCAATATCAAAACAGCAGAATATGGGCCTGAGAAGAGGTTGTCACAGGGATATTTAAACACTGGCTCCTTCGTTGATTACTAATAAAAATTAATTTAGTTAAATTTTTGTCTAACGATTGTCTGATTGATTCTAATGGTTCCATTTGTACTCCGCCTTTAACTGCAATGGTCATATCGGCGTCCTTTTACTTTTAAAACTTGTTGCCTATCAACAATGATGTTAACTCGTGTACATTTTCATCGGACTTCTTTGGGTTTTATACCAGGTGGCCCACTTCAGCCGGCATTCGGGTAAGTAGATAACCCTTCGTGCGTTAAAAGACTTGCAGAAATCACGGGGGTAAATCCAATATAAATAATAAAAGTAATAACAATATGGTACTAATAATAGCAGTAATAGCAATATGGCAATAATAACAATATGATTATAATAATGATGATAATAATGATGATAATAATGATGATAATAATGATGATAATAATAATAATAATAATAATAATAATAATAATAATAATAATAATAATAATAATAATAATAATAATAATAATAATAATAATAATAATAATAATAATAATAATAATAATAATAATAATAATAATAATAATAATAATAATAATAATAATAATAATAATAATAATAATAATAATAATAATAATAATAATAATAATAATAATAATAATAATAATAATAATAATAATAATAATAATAAAAAGAATAGCGTTAGTAAGAAACAAACAAATGCCAATGAAACATTACGCGCCCTCATATTTGCATGGATTTTGTTACGGCAATTTGCAACATGTAATCCATAATTTTAGACAATAGCAGCATGTACAGGAATGAATTTCTTCTATGGAAAATAAAGTCCTGTAGGTGAAGTGGAAAATATTCTAAGACTATTTTTGTCTATTATCACGCGCTACACACGCTAGGCTGGCTTCCCGCCCGCTTCTCTTACAAACAGAACAAAGTTCATGCACGCCACTGACTGGATTTACCCCCGTGATTTCTGCAAATCTTTGAACGCACGAAGGATTATCTACTTACCCGAACGCCAGCTGGAGTGGGCCACCTGGTATATCAGATCTCACATGTATTCACATTCTCATTCACACTTCCAGACTCTGGGGAGGATAAAGAATAACCTTGGCTGGTGAAAAATTCCCACCCCTAGCCGGGAATCAAACCGTAAAAAAGCGTAAAAAATCGTGGGGTGTCTAACATCAAATGTTATAAAGTTTTCATTGTAGCTATTTATAAAAGTAAAGATATGATAAAATTATCGTAAAAAGCACCCCATGTTTTTACAACAAAATTTATTATTTTGTTAATGTAACCTTTTTAGTTAAATGTTTAAATTATAATGAACCAATGGACTTTATAACTCTTCAACCAAAACATTATTTTCCGCTTTTTAGTTCGGTTTGTTATTAAAGCGTGTGGTTTCTTTTTAAACTATAATTTTTATCAGTAACACGTATTGTTCAGAAATTGGCCCTTTTTCACTGCAGTTAACTAAGAGACAGCATTAATGCATTCCAAATTTAGTATAATCTCCCTTTTGTTTGTGCAAAGTATTTCCGATACATACTCAGCAGTGAAATGGGTTATCTGCATCGTCCATTGTAGGAGCTTTCATTTTTAAATAGGAAACGGCTACTCGTAACAAAGTTTCAGAATTACCGGATGTTTAAGCGGCTTTTGAATGGCCAGGATCTCAATTTGCTGTAATATCGTGCGAGGATCTGCGCAGAGCCATAGCGCGTAAACATGTATTGCAATGGAACGGCGTTTCACCTAAAACCAACTTGTGGATATGGTGTTTATATTTGGAGAGAGCCACCGCAACGACCGAAAAGCGGCTGCACAAAAGTAGAAAAGAGATTACGCTTGCATGGTAGACACGTGGTAACTTGTCCGTTGAGGACATGGCAAAGAGACGCAAAGGAAGGGGATATGATACGAGAACCTGTTGCCACAGAGCCATGAGCACAGGTTACACTATGACACTCATTCAGACTGCATGTTAAAGTGCACATAATATTTAACATAACCTGAACTGTCATTCGTTCAAAGGCAACCACCTCAGTCTCTGAAACCAGATCACGATGCTAGTCATGAGGCTTTCTGCAACAGAAACGCTCGCCAGGCGAGTAACGCACATCTGAGCACGCTGTTATTCAAATGTCATACCTGTACATATAGTTTCTGCTGTTTTGATTTACTAAGTTACGCTTGATGAACGTGGGTAATTATGCATTCTTAAGGCTACCCCCTAACCACACGAGCGCGTATTCGGGAGTATTTATCATCACCACGAGTAACACTGCTGATGAAAATTCTCATTGCTGTCAGGAAGTGTACACACGAGGTCGCTTCGCCATTAGTATTTAGATGGGCATTTTAAGCGCCCATTGTCAACGACAATCTCAACGCTCTACTGTAATCCGAGATTGTGAGCCCAGAGTTGAGGTGCCTGCTAGATGACATGCTGCTACCTACAAGGTGCTCTTCCAGCACACACTTCTTGAATCACTCGCTCAGTTTTCAACAGAAAGCACAGAGATGGATTCGTCTGCAAAGCATGCTTTCCGAAGAAATAATTATAAAGAGATTAAAATATTCAATTCAACCGACTTAACCCCCATGGATTTTTGTGTATGGGGCAATTTGCGAGATCAAATTTTTTAAATAGGTCTGAACCTGTGCATAAACTTGGTGCTGCAACAGCAACTGTCACACCGACAACGTTAACAAGTGAGGAAGAACACAATGAGAAGAACATTGAGTGCGGAATAAGGAGGACACTTATTTATTGTTATAAAATGTGCAGCATAATTTCCACATATTTTGATCTTTCTGTCCATATGAATGCGCCTGCGACGTACTATGTATTAAGAACACCTGAATATGTGTGATAGGTATAAGCGGACAATGTTTCTATTAACTTACTATCACATCAAGCACTTCACCGCCTCATCTTTCTCCAAAAATTGTTGAGATTTTACTTGTCGTTTAATTCACCATTTAAATAATGGTATGCCGGTATTAGTTAAACTGTGCAGTCATTTCCATATTACCATCAATATTTTTTTTCTGAACGAGTGAGTGAGTGAGTCAGCGAGTCAGTGAGTGAGTGAGTAGGCCAACCACTAGGTCATGTGGGCTCAATACTTTTTTCTGTGTTTTGTTTAGTTAATAGCCGCAGCAGCTATTGCTTGGAATTAAGACGCTTGTCTAGGGATTTGAGAGCTGCTATCTTACAATATACAAAGAAAACCAGTAAACTGTTCACTAATGCTTTCTTGCGAAGCAGAAGAAAAAGTACACAACTATACCTATCACTACATCACAGTCCGACAACACTGTAATCCTACGTGGACTCTGCCCTGCGCTATTATCTCCACCACCCTGTACGCATGTCTGCGGTTACTATAGTACTTATGACGTCTCACAGTACCACACGTGCATGAGACTAGGATGCATGGAAAAAGGCAATCTGTTACAACTGACAGAACGACCAGAATGTGTCACTCTTCCATATTATAGCTGTAATAGGCTCTCGAAGGTTCGCGACTTCCGTACAATGGTGGAAAAAGTAACGTTATTATACTTCACAAAAAATAATGGTCTGGTTCTTGGAAGTTCGTTCACATGAGACACAGTAACTGCAAGAGAACTCACGATCAGTAACATATTCGCCAAATCTAAATTAATATGAGGGACTTGGGATATCTACACTGCGCATGCGTCTCCAAAAGAGCTGGCCGGTACCGACATGCGTTCTTTGAGTGGGTGGCACAAACTGAGGCTGAAGGGGGAACCATTAGCACGCATCCGTATACTTGTATCGGATTATGCAACTCTCTTACCTGCGCAATATGAATTTGATGCGCTGCAGGTTGTACGAAAGGAGCTTAGCAACAAAGTGACACCTCTAATATCTTTAGTTAGAGCTGGCCTACTAATCCCAAGGTCGCGGGTTCAAATCCGGCCCAGACCGATGGTTTTTAAGTGTGCTTAAAGACGACAGCTCCATGTCAGCAGATTTACTGGCATGTAAAAGAACTCCTGCAGGACAAAATTCCGGCACACCGGCGACGATGTGATCCTGACAATTGACAACGTCGTTAAACAACAAAATATTAATTATTAATTAACTGCCAGTTTACTTAAATGTTCCATTTACACAACTCCTCACAAGTATTATTCCTGTAATGCTCCTTTTTGTTGTTGTAGTGTTTAACGCCCGCTTTTACTACTACGGCACCGCAGGCGGTGACACTGATGATACATGGAATGAAGATGGAGCACCGGTGGAATGAGATGGCGGGGGAAACCGGAGTACCCGGAGAAAACCCGCCCTGACGCCGCTTCGTCCACCACGAATACCACATGCGGGTCCCTGAGATCGAACCCGGGCCGCCTAGGTGGTAGGCGAGCGCGCTAACCGCTCGTCCACGGCGCCGCCGTAATTCTCCTTTGAAAAATGATTTATCTTCATCTCCAATGCAATTTTTTTCCAGAAAGACCACAGCGAGTTGCTTTTGAAACAATAGAAACAAGGAACAGAAAACCATCACCATTTGTGTGCTGATCAGTCTACGGCAAATTTCTAGGAAAAGAAAGGGAATTAATGTAACTATACCACTGAAATTTAAGCATGCTATTGTATTCTCTCTACCGCTACATAAGGTAGGGTAGCAATAATTGCACCCCACTCAAGAAATATATATTTATATCTGCATTTATATTTGCTGCTGTAGAGCATCGTTTCAAATGTAGCAGCGTCAGCAATTTTTTACATGAAACATACAGTTGTTTAAAATATATGGATATAAAACACTTTAAAATAAAAAAAAAAAATAATAATAATAATAAAAGTAAAGACAAACGTTTAAAATATCATACAATAAACAGCAGGTACTGCAATATATGCTTAATATATTTGCACATTCCTAAACAAAAGCATAATCCAGTGGCATTACACTAGGTAGTAATTTACCAAATAATGCATACCTAAATACAGAGTATGTAAATATCATTATGACACGAAAGCATGCTCTCTAAATAATAATCTTAATAATGTTTTTGTAGTGAGAGAATATCTTTATAAGCGGAGAGTTCTGACATTTTTTGTTGAAATAAAACGAGGAACATAAACTTAGGTTTCATTTCCTAGTATTTTCAGAAATCCATCATTATCTATACCAGGCAAGGGGAACAGGGGTGACAGGAATGCAATCGAGTATTTACCGTCTCCACCTTCCCCATCACCAAATGCAGGCCACCTCTCTTATCCGGTTCTGTTTGTTTACGGATACACACGTCTTTATAAACAAGGTTTTAAGGCCTTCAGTGGGGCAACCGAATAGAAGCATTATGAATTGGTTTTGCGATTACGCCATTGCGATTACGCTACGTACATTTTCTTTTGGCATAGCAAATACAAAGCTTCATTTTTACGAGGAACACAACAGTACTTACGTTCCCATTTGGCCTTGAAGTATCTTTTTACCTTATTATGAGATATGATTCCACCTCTGCTACAATTTTAGGAACTGGCCGGTTCTCTGAGGTAGATAGCACCGGGGGCGTGGCCTGATAGCTAACCGGCGTGTAGCAGAGTGGACGGGGTTAAAACTAGGATGTACGGGAAATGACACCTTGGGTCTGTTCTCCCCGTCTATGGTCTATACTAACATAAATTACTATACAAAGGCATAGTTGCTGCTGTATTTGCTCTCTAGTACGGCATAACTTAAAACGAAGAGTCGGATAAATATCAAACTTTAAATTCCCACATTCCTAACTAGCCTTTACGTGGGAGACATTCCGTTATTTTCTAAAACGGCTTTAATGATTTTGCTTCAAACATACGTATGCATTGGTATGTTTCAGATACCGAAATGAAGATCAAAACTAGATATCACAGTTTCAGGAACCCACAACAGAAATGAAAATTTAATGCAGTATTGTCAAAGAATGGAGAGAACCCAGATGAGCAATTCCTTTCATTCAACCCCGGAAGTAAGGAACAGGAGGATGGAATGCTGGATGCTGTCTTGCTTAATACCGGTAATGTTCCCGAGTCCAAATATTTACTTAGTGTTATGCATTTAAATGTTCAATGTACCAGGAACAAGTTGCACGAATTAGAAGCTATTTTGTCATCCACTCACATGCATGTGAATGTCATTTGTCTCACAGATAATTAGCTCAACGAGAACGAAGGTTCCTTTATATAGTATTCCAGGGTTTGCTTTTGCGAATATACATTGTTGTTCCAATAAAAAGAATGGAGGTGTTGGTATTCTTGTTAGAAAACACACACAGCACATTTAAATGACGAAACAACTTTTGAACACACTGTCAGAGAACTAAATTTAGAAAATAAGAAAATTCTCCTGGTCTGCATATGTCGGTCATCCAGCGGGTTATTTACTTTTTTTGTGCAGCAACTTGATATACTACTTTCCACTTTCTCACATGAGAAGAAATATATTGCTATATGTGGAGATTTTAATGTTGATTTTCTTGTTGCCTATGCAGAAAAACGTAGTCTAATTAATTTGCTTCAAACTTAAAATTTGACACCTGTTATAAATTGTACAACTAGAATCACAAGCTTCAGCAGAACATGTATAGATCAGATATTAATTAATACTAATGGTCTGCGTTTTGCAACCAATAATATAAAAATTGGTATTTCAAATCATAATGCTATCTTACTTCACGTGCAGGTGCCCCAAAGAAAAATAAATGGACAGTCGTGTCAAACGAAACTTTCTTGAAACGGTGTCTCTCAGCTCAGAATATAGATTATTTCAACTTCTTACTAAGTAAAGAACTCTCTTCCCCTATATGAGACATAGCGTGTCCCGTAAGCAACCAAATTCTAGGAACTGGATAGCAAAGGAATTATCAAATTGTGCAAGAGAAAAAGGTTTCTTTATGAACTTAATAAAACAAATACATACCTCACCTTCAAAGCTTATTTTAAAAAGTATTGCACGATTCTCAGCAAAGTATTACTGAAGCAAAGAAAAAGAGTAACAAAGAATTTACTTTAAATAGTGATAATTAGAGCCCGGATTTTTATGTAATATCAAGGTGCGAAATATGTACATATTTATGTAACAAAAACATCAAAATACGTAATGTAATATGTAATATCAACAAAATATGTAAAATTATGTAATAATCTAAATGCTGAGATTGACACCTCAAATGTAAATGCAGACTGCAAATTACCCAGAATTTTGTAATTTGATGGGTCTGTAAGTACGTAAATTAATTACAATGAGTTAAAATTTACTAAATATAGAATTAATTATAGGGAAAATGTTTTGTTTTATGCAGAATTTACCTAAAATGTATTTTCAAGTAGGTAATTACGAAATAAAAAATGTGTTTTGGATTATATTTATTAAAATTACTCGTTTCACATAATTATTTTACTTAACGTTTGTACGGTACAGCAATGTTGAAATACTGAACCAATTTACCAATGAGTGAAACAATGAATTCAAAATAATTAAATTTTATAATGAGGAAGCATTTTCTCTTGGCATACAATGAACAACCAGGCATTTTCATTTTGAGTCTTTTGCTTCTTTCAACGTATAGTGAATAACCGTATATTTTTCCATATTTTCAGGGGTCATTTTTTGTCTCCTGTCGGATAAAATGTTCTTATAAGCAGAGACTTGCTTTCTAGAAGACTGTAGGTGTTGTTGCGTATGTGCGAAACACTTTTGATATGTTGTCCTAATTGAGATTTCTGGAACAGATAATTCTTTTACCACATGCTTGACAGGCTATTACTTTTCCGTCGATTGTAAAGGCGCTATCTCGTTTCACCCATGAATTCAACTTGCAGGATAGCGAGGACGCAACTGGTGCCATTTTACTAAGACTTGCAGTATTATCGCCTCGCTATATTGATGGTTATCCAGCGGCTCACTTTGTTTCCTCGCAGCTATTATATTACTACCGCGACAATGGTAACAATCCATTTCTCCAGTTCTTGTAAATGCCCAAAGCGCTAACAGAAACGTGACACTGGAGGTCAACACTGTCGAGCGGCACCTGCTTTGATATAAACGGACAACAATCGGAACGAGGCGAGGCGGTTATTATCGTATTCTTAATTTAACTTGCATCCTATTTCGTAGATTGATTTTTGTTGCTTTCAGCAAAACTTGTGAAAATAGTAGTTTATAATGCGAATACAATTTTTAAAAAATAATAAAATTGTAACGAAACCCATAAAATATGTACGTTTTATGTAACATTGTTAAAATATGTAGAAATGTGCAAAATATGTAAAAAAATATAAAATAAAAATTTGTAAGGGAGTCCCAAATAACGTAATTCACCAATATTTTTACTTCTCATTGAAATATTATGCAGGATTTAAAATATGTAATTACATAAAAATCCGGGCTCTAGTGATAATAACGGCCCTTTGGAATGTTGTTAGAAGGGAGTTAAATACTCCTCACCTTCCAAGAAAAATTATGTTATCACATAGTGAACAAGTCTTGAACCCTTACAAAGAGCATTTTGGGAACATAGCTAAAAGCTTATCAGCTCAATCCACTTAGCATAATTGCAGCAAATAACGTTTCTATATCCGGTCAATGAGGAAAAAATAGTAACAATAGCAACAAGACTGAAAAATAAGAACTGGTGTGGCATTAATGAAATCCCCGATTTTCTGATCAAGCAATGTGTACAATATCTCAAAGCCACTTACCGATATTTGCAATGCTTCACTGGAAACAGGGTGCTTTCCAAATGTATTTAAGATAGCTAAAGTCAAACCATTATTCAAGCGAGAAAACCAATGTGAAAAACTATAGGCCTATTTTCGTATTATCTGTGTTTTCAAACATTCTGGAGAAAATGACGTATAATAGAATTTTTTTCCCCTCTTAGAAAAGCATAAGATTATATCAGAAGCTCAATTTGGCTTCAGAAAAGGAAAATAATTGATCGCAATTTTTTCTTTTATAGAATACATCTTAGAAGCAAAAGACAAAAAGAACAAGTAGCCGGCCTACTCTTAGATTTAACTAAGGCATTTGGTACAGTTGATCATATTGTTTTAAAGAAGTTAGATGCTTATGGCGTTAGAGGACTAGCTAACATTTATGCACAGAATTTTAATATGATTAAGAGGGGATAGAAGAAGTATTTCACAAACAACCGTTACCTTCAAAGGAGAATATCAGATCACAACCATTGCTTATATTTGAAATTTGGGACAGAGTTACTAAACCTGATGAACATTCATCGAGGAGAGAACGAGGAGCGCAAAAAGAATCGCCAGATAAAGAATATAGAGTAATTGACTTTCCTGTTATAAATTTTGTTGGAACACAAATGTATGTATTTCATAATTACACAATTTCATTCTCTAATAATTTCCTTAACATTAGTTTGCTAAAACAGGTTTCTTAGGTAGCTATAACCAAATACTTGGAAAATGTTAATCTCCATTTTCAAAATTACTCTTATACACTTAAAATCTCCTATTTACAATAAACCCACCTTAAGATATGTAAATATTTTGCTGTAAACTTACTTTCTTTGAACTGCAGGACATTTTGATGCTTCTCGTGGATAACGACACAGCGGTAACAGCTATCCCATCTGCAAAGAGTAAAGTGGTTTTAATGTATGGTAAAGGCATCTCTCTGTAGCATGTTCATCCTCATTGTACCAACGGTGAGCAAGCAATGCTTCACAAAGGAGAAAATAATTTTCAAAAATGTGAATGCATGTTACACCATGACTAAAGCCACAATTCTTAGTCACCTTATCGTGTGCATGGGGCGGTATCGTTCAGTGCTGGTGGCTGGCCTCTCGATCTGGGCGAACACACTCACGGCATAACTGACACTCCTACACACGATACGGTACTAAAAATTGCTGCTTTAACCATAACAAAAGTGATGCGCCAGTTACAGAGCGTTAACTTCTCTTTAAAAACCTGCAGGCCCGTGGTCAGGACAGAACATCAGGCAGGGCTCCAGATTTTGGAGGGGGGGGGGGGGAAGGGAGGGGGTAGATAAAATAACTTTAAAAAAAACGCATGTATTGCTATCACATAGCCTTCTCTAGTCATTCTTGTACAAATTATATTACAAATGCTTATTCTTCTACCGGGTGATCCAGACTGTGAACCGGCTGCGCTGTGTTTTGTCTGTACGGGTCCTCTGCACTCGTCGCCGACTGTCGCTGTCATACGGATGAACCATACAGCATTTTTAAAATACTTTTATAGGCTTCACTTACCAATATAATTAAAGCAGATGCTGAAACTGGCCACCGTCGTTGCCCGTACATTTTTGGCACCTCTTTAGGAAATTATCCATCACTCGCCGTAGTTCACGTTGAGAAATGCTGGTAATTTCCTGACGGATATTTTGTTTTAATTCTTCCAGGGTGTGTGGGTTTGTCTTGTACACTTGATGCTTTAAGTTACTCCAGAGATAGAAATCGCAGGGGGTTAGGTCGGGGGACCGAGGATAAATTTGATAAAAGCGTATTTTAAAATTTATGAATATTTAAATTACATATTATTCTTTTAACAAGTCCTTGCCGCCATAATTTTAACTTGGGGTGAGGTGGGGTGTTGATGTGCTCCTTTATTGATGCGTAATTAAACATTTATGATTCATTCTTGCTCTCAAATTAACTGTTAATATGGTGAAAATTGTGCCATTAATACTTACTTTTTTTTAGAAAAATGGCGATGAGCCATCGTTAAGTTATGAAACTTTGGCACATAGAAAATTTTATTTACTTATAATGATATATTGTATTACCATGTTATACAACATTACAATCCATGCTTGAAAAATTTTCTGCGGAAGATTAAGCTGGAAAAAAATGATTCTTCAAAGTTCGAATTCACTACTGAGAAAGATGGGGAGGGGGAACGAAGTGACCGCATTGGGCAAGCAGATGATTTCCAAAGACCGAGGCTCATGCTATGTATACTTGTTCGACTGCGTTTTGGCGGCTTCCTGGACGGCCTTTGTCTGCCAAGAGATTTGGATATTCGACACGCTGGAATAAGACAATGGATAACTTCTACAGTATTGTAATTAATGTTTTTCCACACTAGCCGTGTGTAGCATGTAATTGGAAAGGGTAGAGCGAGACTGAAAAATTGTATGCCATGACCGGGATTTGAACCACGGATTGCTATGGATATACAGAGACATTTAAGGCAGGTCGTTAATACATTACTGTTTTTACTTTCAATCCACTGTAAAATTACTTAATATTTCCAACACAAAACACAAACTAGAAATAAACTACCAAAACTTCTTAATTACTGAAAAATACAATACTAAAACAATATACACCAAAGGAAGACGCCTATGTTTTGCTTTCTTCTTTGGCGTAAATCACCGCCTAACGAACTGTTATGTACTTAGGTTTTCGTAGTATACATAAGGCAGTATTCCCTTCTCATGTTTTACCTTCCCTTCTGCCGAGCGAGATAGCTTCAAGATAACGTGAAAGGCTCGTATTTGGGATGTCCCGGATACGATTCTCGTCGACCACCCATTCTGACATTGGGCTTTTCGTGATTTCCACTGAGCGGTAGGTTAATGCTGGGATGGCTTCAAATCTACTTCGATTTCTTTTCCATCATTTCTCTTTCACTCAAGTTTCTTCCCATATTGGATTTTAGGGAATATGGAATATCTGAAATTTGTGCACCTTGCCTCAATTAGGTGCATTTTATAGACAAATATAGGTATATATAAATATCATTATATGAGTGTAAGTTATTGTTGTTAAAGGTGTATTCTTAATACTTCTGCAATAAGTCAGTTCAATATGGTGTCAAAAGTGAGCGAAAATCGATGTCAAGTGTTTTAGCAAATGCGTAATATTAACCCTGCACTCTGCGCAGGATGTCCTGGGTGCAGGGAGGGAGGTGGAATTCGCAGTGGTCACGCTGTTTTAAGCTATCCACAATTGGCCGCAGCAGAAATTAGTTATAATTACGGATATGTGCATGCCTGTATGTACATGTTTTAAATCAAGGTAAACATAAATAATATAACTGTTATTGGACTAGGGCTCACCATGTTTTATGACCCAAACTGTCGTGCAGAAAGAGAATGGAAACTACCCTCTGGCTGCTCAGGTTGGTTCGACGTTCTTGAATAACTAAGCCTGTTACACTAAAATGCCTTTCACTACTCGTGCTTGATGCTGGAATACACAAAAACTGTTTCGCTAACTTCGATAAGTATGAAAATTTCTGTGCCTTAGTTTTCCACCATTCCAATAGATCTTCCATATTTACTGAACCGCAACTTTGCTTTAAGTATTTCAGCACTTCTTCATCAGTCTCACTTTGCTTTTCATTGTCTTCATCTCCAAAGCAAGTAAAATCCATTACTTCCTGCCTTTTGACAGGTAGTACCTGAGAACCGGTGTGTTTGTCTTCAGTTAGTATAGTCTGTCTTGAAGAAGGTGGTTTTTGAAGTGACAAAGTCTGTTCTTCAGCTTTCAGCTGATGTATAAGGAATACACTCCGTCTTTACATCTTCTTTCTCCGAGTGTTGAAACATTCTCAACCGACGGAAATTAGGCCGCAGAAAACAAGCATTTCTATGGAAACTGTTAACAATAAACTTATCTTCAAACAGATTTAATTCAACTGCATAGCATCATCTGTCAGTGGGATCATTGTGTCAAAGGTGTCTCAATAAACTGCAGCGTAGTGGCAATGTGAGATACCTACGTGTCGGCCTTAGCTGGAGAGAAGCTTCCTTGAATGGTTCTAGAAAGTTTATAAGCATGTTCAGTGTACCTTGCTTAACATTTGACATTCTTTCTTCCTCTTGTCGTTCTATTAGAATATTTTCAATATCACTGTAATTTGCATCAAATGACTTGTACACGTCAACCATACTGTACCATCTAGTTTCAGTTTCTTGATGAACGGCAGTTTTCAAATGTTGCGTTAGTCCTGTGTTTCATGTATCTCATCACTTCCTTAATCTGGTTTGTCAATATTTCTACATGTAAAAGTCGTTGCTCCAAAAGCTCTTTTTTTGAATGTATTTTTGTGTACTATATTCAGCAGATGAGAACAATTTAATCTGGTGCAGCTCTGAAGGGCACTCACTATGTTACTACCCTGGTCCGTCACAAATACGACTAAGTCGCAACCTCAACGAAGTTAACTTTTTGTTGAGTTCTAAACTTATGTTAGTTGCTGTTTTGCGATAATGGATAAATTCTACTGTAAAAAGCATTTATGTGGCTGCACGAAGTCCAATTTGCGTGAACAAAATGAACAGTGAGAGTTCTATATGAAATACATATTTATCAGTCCACGTATCTGCTATGGCAGCACATTTTCCTCTATACATCATTTGCACTGTAGGAATATTCTCAACATTTCAGCTTCTTTCACTGTGCTGCGAGGTACCGTAGTAGGACGGGGCAGCAAGTTTTTCGCATTCACACTACCTTATTTAGCACCAATGTTAATAAACTTCTGAGAGTATTCCAGGAATCTTTCACCTTTTACAATATCAAAAGGTCTTAAGCCTTTGCAACAAAGAGAAACACATGCTTTAGTTACTTCACCTTTAGAAGTTTGAGGAAGCCGAGACTGAGCCTGCATAAAAAGTTATTCAATTCTACTTCGCCCCATGGAAGTTTTACACGGATATCCGTTTAAATGAGAACTTCCTGTCTTTGAAGCAGACTAGCTTAAGATGGCATGGCACTTCTTACACTGAACTGCACCAATTGTTTCTTGACTGTCACATTTTTGTATTTCTCGAAACTTCTTCCAAATGTCACTTTTACCACGTGTATTTTCCACTAAGAGATACTCCCCTCGTTGCAATCTGGCCCTGATTTCTTCAGTGTTCATTTTGTTAACGTGTACCGGTTAATTACCGGCAGAATAACAAGTGTTTGTATGTATATGCCCGTGTGCACGATCTCCATGGTTTTAAAACTACTAGGGACCCTACATTCAAAATGTGTTTAGAGTTTATATTACAGATACTTATAGTTGCATAATGTACCCTAAAAATACAGAATAACAATGTTTTTCATTTTGAAATTTAAGGTTGTTGAAAATTATTTTTTCAACATATTCACTTTTTGAAAATGTTGCACACGATGTAGTTTTCATCCAACTCTTCTTAAATTTATCATGTAGATTCCCAAAACACAAGCAAGTAAATCTGTCATATACTATTTGTTTCTATTGAACGGTTTTGAGTTATTAAAAAACATAACTTATAAAACTTATAACTAGAAATTTCAAGCGACAGAATTTAAAAATTACTGTCTTTTGAACTAAAGCTAGTAATACAAATTTGTATGACAGATTTGTGCATCATAATCAGATAAATAAAATAGAATTTTTAAAACTTTCATTGTGTGGAGCATTTGGCATAACATAATAAAATCCAGATCCAACATTTCATAACTCGGAAACTAAAGGGTCCATCACACTAAAATTCAAAACCCTCTAATGCTGATATAAGACAACACTGAAAATAAATGTTCAGCCAACTTGGCTGAAAAGTTTAGAAAATCTATTTTCAGTTGTGTATTCCCTTAATGCCCGACAAGCATTTTTCAAATTAGGCCCGAACCCGGTCCGAGCCCGTGCAGACCTCTAGTATAGACACAATAATTGTGTATGATATATTACAGACCTTACTGGTGAATATAATGCCATTTAATTAATTTTAGGAGTCTGTTCTGCGATTTTGACGGTTATTTCCGCTTTTGACATGTTCTGAGCAGTAACGAGGGCAATGCTTCCTCCAAGCTTGTCCAGATACCATTTCTGCCTAGAGATCTTGAAATTAGTTTTATCCAGTGCTGATTTATTTCGCATACCTACCTTACCAAATTCTTGGGCAATGCATTATTAATGTTGCTCGTTTTCCCTTGCTCAGCAGGATGCAGCAGAGGTATTTTATAGTAGATATATTTACACATTCTCCTCTGGAACACTTACTTCAAAAATGCCAGTAATGAATCCCTTAAACTTTTTTATTAGGGCTAGGAAGTTCATGCTTTTGCATGTTTTTTCATAGGGGTTAAAAACGTATCCTTTTACATTATGTGCACGAATTATGGAATTTTTACTTATTTGGACATGATTTTATGCTGCATATAACTGCATATTTTCTTGATTTTTGATAAATGCATATTATTTCAATATTATAGCCCCTATATTGCATATTTTAATGATTTTTATGGTTTTTATTATTTTTTTCCATGTGTATAACACTTTTCATATTGGTAGTATTGCACATGTTGATGTAACTGGCGAGGTGAGTCATGTTGTCATCCAGTGAACCCCCTGTTTCCATCGCTTCATTATGTGTTTGTGTGTAGAGAATAATCTGCGTTATCTGAGAGGTTTATATTAACAAAGATAAAGTGCAGGTCAACGTTTTGAGCAGCACGATTATCACAACGCTTCCCTGCTCTCCAATAGTTGTGCCATGGTCTTCAAACGTAACAGTGTTGTGAACTGGTTCCCACCAAATTAAATTAGGCGTGTAAAATGTTAAAAAGCTCTTCAAATGCCGAAAATAAAACCAACTTCGAGTGCCAGATTAATTAAATTACAGAACGAGTTTTCGAGTGATTTAATATCTACAGATAATAGGGTACTGTATTGTGGAGCGTGTGAGAAAAATATAGGGAGTGAGAAAAGATTTCAAATAGTTCAGCACATAAACACAGCAAAACAAGGAGAATTTAATCAGAAAACTCGCAAACAAAGAACCTGTTCAAAAACAGCTAGTAGAGTGTTTAGGTAGTAGGGTTACTGAATTTTCCTATGACCTGTGCCAAGCATTTTTAGCTGCTGATATTCCTTTGTTCAAAATCAATAATCCGACATTTAAAAACTTTCTTGCCAAGTACACTCGACAACATGTGCCTGAAGAAAGTACTCTGCATAAGACTTATGTAGGACATCGTTACAATAACGTATTGTCAATTATACAAAATGAATTAGTGGATCAGTTTGTGTGGTTGTCTGTTGATGAAACTCCTGATTCTGAGCGCCGTTCTATTGCTAATATAATCGTGGGTGCCTTAAATAATGAACAAAAGACGACACCTTATCTTCTTATTGTGTGCGAATTGTTGGCCACTGACAATGTAACTGTAACCCAGTTTGTGATGGACTCTTTGAAATTATTATGGCCATGTGGAATCAAATACGACCGGTTACTTTTATTTGTTACTGATGCAGGTCCTTATATGGTAAAATCAGCACAAACCCTGAAAGGTATTTTTCCTAACTTAATTCATATAACTTGTTTGGCACACGCTCTTCATCGCATTTCTGAGACAATACGCGATTCTTTCCAATTGGTAGATAGATTTGTGTCCCGTACAAAGAGAATTTTTGTTCAATCTCCTAAAAGAGTTAAGTTGTTTAGATCAACAGCACCTAATATCAGACTTCCTCCTGCACCAGTGTTAACTCGATGGGGAACATGGGTCGATGCAGTGTTATATTATGCTGAGCACATAGAAATAGTCGAAGTGGTTGTTAGTTCATTGGACTCGAAAGATGCTTCATCAATAGAAACTGTGCAAAATATTCTGTCAGGCATAGGGTTAAAAGAGGATCTTAGTTTCATATCTGCCCATTTTTCTTTCTTACCAACAGCCATAACGGCATTGGAAGCTGTAGGATCTCCTTTGCATGAATCACTTACTGTCTTTGAAAAAACATTTGAGCTAAGTTCGGTTCCTGGTAGCATAGGACAAAAAGTGAAAGAGCAAGTGAATTATATAATTTCAAAAAATTCTGGTTATAAACAGATGTGCGATATTCGAGACATCCTTGAAAGAAAACCATCTACCACACCAAGAGTCTTGACTCTCTCTGTGAAGCAGTTAACATAATTTA
The DNA here is from genome assembly GCA_030765045.1 of Tenodera sinensis. Taxonomy (NCBI): domain Eukaryota; kingdom Metazoa; phylum Arthropoda; class Insecta; order Mantodea; family Mantidae; genus Tenodera; species Tenodera sinensis. The sequence goes on from CM060962.1 coordinate 107,937,166, forward strand.
AATATGCCCCGATAACATCTTGTGACGTGGAGAGAAGTTTTTCATGTTACAAAAGTGTTTTGCGAGACAAGAGACGATTTTTTACAGTTGAAAATTTGTGCAAAGTGTTGGTTGTGAACTGCAATTTAGCAGTTAATACTAGCGGTGAGACCACTTCTGCTTCAACCTCTAAGGAATAAGGTAACTTCATTTATTATTTATACTAACTCGCCTTGTCTACTGCGAAGGGGCATTGTTTTAATTAAATAGTGCATATTTCTTGGCATATTTTCAAGTTTTTAAGAGCATATTTGCATGCATATTTCAGTGTTTTTTAGGGCATGAACTTCCGAACCCTACAGTAATTATAAAAGTTGTAACTCTGTGTTCCTCCATTATTAAACTGGTAAACTAAACGCTACATCCTTGTCAGTCGCTCCTCTATATACAATATTTTCATTTGTTTTCCTTGCCAGAATATTTCTCGACATGTACTCTAGACAAGGGCAGGTTTGTTTAATAATGCGTTATCGGCCTATGCAGTATAGTCGGCACATGAAAAGAATGCTAGCAACAGGTGTGTGGTATATAAACAATTACTTTCTTCACGCACACGCGCGCACGCACACACACGCACGCACGCCCGCACGCACGCGCGCGCGCGCGCACACACACACACACACACACAAATGCACACAGTTGCGGTTGCCGACCAAATAAGAACTCCGCGAGGGCGCGAGGGTCCGAGGGGACTCCATTTACTCAGCAGTAAAACTGTCAACGTGAGCACGTAGGCTCTTCTGATCGTCTTATCTCTTAGTAGCATTCTTCTCATCTGTCAACTGTAACAACCAAATTTCTAAATGAAAAGGCTCAAATGCCCCGTGTTGGGCAAAGGCCTCGTATCAAAAGGGAAAGCTCATTTATTCTAAGGTGGTGAGCTACTCTATGTTAGGTGCTACACATGCTTATTGTCCACAATTCACTATCTATCTCTACACAGATGTGTGTCTAAGTAAGTATTTCCGGTCTCTTCCTCTCACTACTCGTGACTACCGCTGTCCTGCGAGCTCCTTGAACAGGTCTGTCCATCAGACTCGGTCTTCCTTATAGTCGTTTTCCTAAACGGGGGTCCCACATAGTAGCCTTGTATGTCTCGTAATCTCGACATGTGGCCTACACATTTTCATTTTAATCTTGTAGCTAATAGTGTCAGGTCCTTTGTCTGTGATAACTGGTTTAATCTCACAGTAGAGATTGTGTATTTCAGAGAACCCTCCCCCTAACCTCCAACCCCTCAGGAGTTTGCATTGCATCTTCCGTTGCCATAGGTTGCTAGTGACCAAGTCTGACACCCATAGAGTAATTTAGGGTAAGCACAGATTAAAAATACAAATTGATTATTCTTTATGGCTCGGAGAATGCGATATCAGCAGACATGAAGCTTATAAACGTAAATGAAAGCAAAAGGAAAGATGTTCATCCCAGTTTACTTATTTACGTATTTACTCATTTATTTATTTACTTATTTAATTATTTATGTATTCTGTGTGAATTTCATTACTAGGCTCCGAATTTTTAGGTGGAATAAACCTTAATTTTAGGGTTTGCTTCGTGGATCAGTACTGACATCAATGATTTTACGTTTTACTTGTCTTGTGAGGTTTATTTATGAACTTTTTGCATGTTATCAAATATATCCAAAAAAACTCACGGGAAATGGAATTTATTGTTACTTTTGTAGGTAATTTTTTGGCGCTGCAGCAGATATGCACCCTAACTTTCTGGCATAAACGATTTCGTATTACCACGTGTCTCATTCTTGGATGAAGAATAAATTATTTCAATAGAACATGGCGTCATTGAAGCGTACAGCTAATGCAGCGGATTTTAGGGGTAACTTTCCTCTTATATTTATCTCCCTGAAATACAGAATTTATGACTTTCATAACATGACTTAAAAACCAGATTGTGTTCAGGAATCTTTCGCAGCTCAAATGAATATGCAACTCCCAGGGATCCAGGTATTTCTTTTCTGGATACATAGCCAATCGTATTCAGAACATCATGAGTGGCAGGCTTGTACTTTCCAACTGGAAAATAGCTTCTGCTATAAAACAGAAGTGTGTTGGGGCAAATGAAAGTAGCCTGGTAAACGGAGTTCCAGGTTACAAAGAAACACATCAAAGGGAAGGAGATAGTTCGCTAACCTGCTTATAGCAGATGCTGAAAATGACCACCATTCATCTCTTGGCACTTTTGAGTCCTGGTCAGCAAGTTGCGGAAGTCAGATCGAAGCTGGACTGCTGGAATTGCTGCAGTCTCATCAAGAATGTTCTGTTGCAGTTTTTGACTATGAGAGTTGTTGTGACACACCTTAGCCTTGAGGGCTCCCCACAAGTAATCGCACACTGGCAGATCCGGTGACCTGGGTGACCAGCTAGGGCCGAGATCAGAATGGGTAACATACTATAAAAGCATATTTATAGACGAAGAAGAATCTCATCATGTAGAAATAAAATGTATTAGTAAATACAATGCAATAACTATGCTAGATCTAAAGGAGACCTTGAAGAACTCAATGAATAGGAAAGCACCGGGAATTGACAATATAGAGTATACTAGTTCTGCTAACAACTTTGTCAGGAGCACGGGCGTAGCGTCATTGGATGTGAGAGATGTATTACATACCCTATTATTTCCCTCAAACTAATTGCCAAATTGATCATTATAATTTTATTATACATAATCGTTTTAATATCATTAAAGCATACAACAAGCATACAATGATTCTACTCCACAAGCTCACACTAATTTCACTTTGCCTCCTGGACATCACGGTCCTGTAATCTCTCCACACCAACAACCTGCATTATATTCAACAAATGTTAGTGAACCCTTCTGGAACATCAACCACTATTACAGTGAGCAAATCTATTCTTCGGCCTTCCCAGTTGTTTGTAATCCCGGTATCACATTTAACAATTCTGTTCAAGACGACGATAATATGGAGTACTGTGCCACACCGGACCATTCCAATGGGGCACATGTGCACCCTTCACAAGCTCCCTCAGTCCGTCCTACTAAGCGGCTCTGTCTTGCGGCACCTTTCACGTCGACTAACATGCGCCGTTATGCCTATACGGTACCCACTTCCAACCGCTTGCAGCCTTTAGGTGACACTCCTGACCTAGATATTTCACTCACCCTCTATTGCCCCTAAAGAGAAAATTTTCCCTATGTCTCCGTGACGTTCACAACTACCAATTGTTCTTGAAGGACGTCAAAACGTGTTAAATCAGAGTTTCAAACTGGGCTCCAAGATTCCATTCTAAAAATTTATGCTACGGCTTCTGATTTTCATTGTCTCACATCTTACTTCACCTCCATTAATTAAGCATATTATACCTATCGGAATCCAGCTGATAAACTCTTTTATGTTGCCATTCGTAATCTCCCTTGCCCTCTAGATGATCAAGAAGTGTATGATGCGCTTTGTGCTCTGCACTATCCTGTTAAAAAGGTCATACGTTTGCTTGGCAGAAACAAGAACCCTGTAACCAGTAACACCTTTGCCTGAGCTCGTATATTCGGTTACAAAGTATCCCTTCGAAGCCTCCACATGTACTTCCTTTGGAGATCCGTCACCTTACTCCAACGGAAATCAACTGCTCTCTCTGGGTCCTCTCGAGGGGTGACTCCCAAACTTGGAACAACGCGTCTTCCAAGACCTTCAACGAGTCTCGTTGGGCCCAGTGGGAGGCGTTACTCCTGGGTGTGATGTCACCCAGCTTGGTCTAATTCCTACCTACACTTCTCTCAGGAGAGGCCCCAATTTGGCGTCCGCGAACTGCTACCACCATCAGGCCTTGCGCTGATCCATCCATATGCAGGCACTGCCGAAATCCACATACACGTGCTACTCGCTCCTTTTCCTCCATCTTAGTGCAGTGGACATACTTTGCTGGGCAGGGTCTGCTTGACATGGATCCCGCAGAGGACTGAACCCTCCTATCCAATGGCCTGGTCTTATGTATTCTTGGAGCCTTTGAACCCCGCGGGGTGTCTGGTCCTCCAGTTCTTGAATCTCAACTGCCAGTGAGGGTGGAATTGCTGACCATTCAGGCACTTGTGGAAGTGTTCCAAAACCTTCGTTACTCCCAGGAGCTCCCGCGCTGTGAACCATTTTTTACACCTTGGAGAGCGTTTTGCTGTAGCACGCCATCACACGCTTCTGTCAATCCTGTTCCTGGAATAGTAAACCTGCAATAAAAATGACGCTGACGTCGGTGTCCACAAACTCTCCGTTCATTTCTGGAAAACCTAACGCAAGCGCACTGCAGAACGCCGACTTAAGCGCCTAGAATGCGCCCTCGGCCTCCTCTATCCATTTGTAAGGCCGGTGTTCTTCCGTCACAAGAATGAGGAGCTTCACGATGAAAAGGTGATTAAAGCTGCATAGCCCCAGAAAACTGCATTACGATCATTCATCTGTTGGACGAGGCCAATCTCTCTCAGCCCAAGCCTTCCCCTGGTTCGTGACCACCCTAATTGTTGGGACTATACAGCTCAAGTAGTTAACAGTTTACATCTGCCTTCTTCGCGTTCAGACTGAGATCAGCAAGCTGCGGCCTCTATAACATCCTGGCTAGGTTCTCGAGATAGTCTTAAACGTGCTGCCAGCGACGATGATGTCCAGATATAGCAGGCAGATTTCGTATGTTAATCCCCTCACCACTATTGCATGTGGTGCTGGAAGGTGGCTGGCGCGTTGCAGAAGCCAAAGGGCACGACCATAAACTACCCAAACCCTTGGCCCCTCGAGAATTCAGTCCTCCTTGTCCCTATGAACTAGGGCCACTCCGACCAGGGGTCTACTTCGGTATGTACGGGTTTAAGCGCACCCGGGGTTCCGAGCCGCTCACCGCCATTTCACTTCTACCATGCCCATCAACTGCTCCACGTGCCCGCCTCTGTAGCATGATGGTTAGCGTATCTGCTTCACACCCAAGAGTGGTGCCGGCGATGGCGAACGTCCGTTAATCCGGACAAGAGTCACGCCATCCTCTTCATGAGACGCCACACCCCCGCAGACTGCCCGACATTCCAATTTCGAGGTCAAAGGATCGAGTGGAAAGACTCCATCATCTACCTAGGAGTTAAACTGGATAGGGGTCTAACTTTCCGCGGGCACATCAGAGATCTCTCGGCGAGGACGTAGGGGGCTATTGCTTCACTGTATCCCATGCTGAGGTCCGAGATGCCAGTCCGCTTGAAGTTACATCTCTTCCGGGTTCTTATAATCCCCCTCATGCTTTACGCCTGTGAAGTGTGGGGCAGGCAGCAGGCAGTTGGCTCCTGTGGCCCCAAAGGGCGCAGAATAGAGGACTCCGGTTCATCTTTTCTGTTCCCATACCTTTCCCCGTGAGACTCCTTCACGAAGCCTCATCTCTTCCATACGTGGAGGATGAAATTAGGCGCCGGGCAGCAAAATTCTACAAGTTACCAAACCATCAAAGCACCCTGGTTAGGTTTCTTGGGGACTATGACCCCAGAACACGCCGCTTTAGGTCGTACAGGGTTCCCTGCATGGCTTGCGGGCACGCCCCATAACCAAGGAGACATTCCATCAGCAGCTAAAGCTGAGCCTCATTATAGTCCCCCCCCCCCAAAAAAAAAGTGTTGTTCGGCTCTCAAAATTACCCCCTATCAAAATTCTAAATTAAAAACTTCAACACATTTAAAAGAATTCATTTTAAAACTTTTTCTTCCATCAGTATGCAGAGCTTACTGCATCCTGTGAGTCATTTGTCAAGGGGCACAACAGCTTCCTTCTATTTCAAAATAACCTAAAAACTAAAAACGCCACCCTTATAGATATAACCTTCCCAATATTTATCCTATCTGCGGTTAAACCCTATTGGGGGTAGGTACGCAGCAAAATTCATCGGGCTGAACCTCAGCCGGCCAGCAGCTCGTCGTCGTCGTCGTCGTCGTCGTCAGTGGAAGTCGAGACAGAGTCGACAGAGTTCAGTTCAGTCTGAGAGAGGGCCGAGTGCAGCTGAGCGTCAATGTGACAAAGTATGTTTGGCGGAAAGTGGAGTCATCATCTATTGCAGTTTAAAGTAAATGGAACAAATAGTTTAATAAGTATAGTTTGAAGAGGTTATATAAAATATAGGATAGCGTTAGAGAAAGTAGTGTTTTTCATCGTAACTATTGACAGTGACTCCAGAAAGCAACGCCTCCACTTTTAAAATATTCTAGCAGTGAAATCAACTGAAATTAAATTTTCATTTTTAACTGTCGGGTTGAAAAATAAAATTACAGTAAAGTGTTTTCCAAAAAGTTTAATTACATACACCTACATATAACTTTATTTATTTTTAATTGTACTGCTTTTTCTGCATGTTAAAGTAGTTTTTCAATACCTGTCAATGTCACAAACATTTACTTCATACACGGAAAAATAATTTTATGAAGTACTGAAGGCTGAGGGGTTTACGGAAAGTTCCTGCTTTGGATATCACCCCCTCCCCCCTTCATCAGATCAAGACTCACTTTCACCTCAATTTCGAGTATTATAAGAAACACATTTGCCTCAATAAATACTTGTAGAATAATGGTATAAACAATACACACGAAAACGTTGAAAAATCTGTGCAAATTGAAACAAATTATAAAATAAATGCAATAAAAGCCAAGAAAAGGTTTATAGAAAAAGGTGCGTTTTCACCTCAATATCAACTATTAGACTAAAAACTTTACTCCGCTGCAAGACGAAATATTGCTGCAATTTTCAACAATTATTAAATAAATGCGGCAAAAATGTAAAATCCCAAAATATAATATACAAGTTGTAATTGTCTTATCAGATATTGCACGAATGCGTACATTCTATAATTGAGGGTTTGAAAACTACGATACGGATAACCTGAATAGCTCACAATTTTCACCTGTAGCTAAAGTTAGGGTAAAAGTTTCGTCTACACTAGTGACATGTTTAAATAATGGGCTGAACATATGGGATGGCGTAGTTTTCTGAAGTTGTATGGTATCCTATATTTTTTGCCACTTCCTTCAACTTAAGTGCATATATGTGGTATAGTTTTGTCTCTAAGAGATTGAAAATAATTGGAAATGGCAGTTTTTAAAAAGTTCGGCGCATTACGTGATAGAAAATAGGAGTTCGGTAGTTTGTGAAAGTTGTAAGGTAGCCTATGATTTTTGTCAAGTTCTACACAAATAGTTATAGAATATTTTAACCAAGGGAGCTAAGCAGTACAGATTTCTATGGAAGGGGTTTAAAATATGCTAAGAGTAGTCTCTAAATTTTGGAAGAGTGCCTATACTCTTCTTTAGGCTCTATGGTAAGTATGCGCACAAGTTTTGTCTAGCTAGACCAAAGAAGAGTGAGTATGTGAGAATGTGAGTATGTAAGTAAGGGGTTGTAAAATATATCCAATTATATTCATATCCAACGAAACGGGACTGAAAGCGAAAACTGCTCTATTTACAATGTATGGACATATTTTACAGGACATGTGGGTCCGGTAGGACAGTGAGTTGAAGAAAATACTTCTGTCTGTCTGTCTGTCTCTCTCTCTCTCTCTCTCTCTCTCTCTCTCTCTCTGTAGCCTACAGTAGCTACTGCATAAAAAGAAGTACCTACCATGAGTGTGTAACTTATGCAAAGAAATTGTAATTGATTGCAATTGAGAGATTTGCCTTTTATTACCCTTTCTAGAATCATGCAGTATTCCTAGCACTAATTATTATTCTGCTAGCAAAGTGAAACATACACTAATTACAACTTCGCGGAAACCACAAACGCAATCCTGACTCTATTGCTACACTATTCTACTGCTCATTATTCAAAATGCAAATTGAGTTCTCGCAGAGCAGAATTGTTAAAATTTCTCTGTGACAAAACTATATAATTTCTGTATTGTGTATTCAGGTCATGTTTTGGAGTAACTCCTCCCTGAAGTTGGGCAGAACTGTTGCAGACATCTGATATTAATTCCAACCAACAAACGCTACACGTTTGTGGCCGCAATAGTCTACAGGTATCTGCCGGACTATACCGCGTTGTCTTACGGTGTAATGTAATTGCTAATGCGGTCTTCACGAGTCCATAAACAATGTAGATAAGCGTGTGTTAATTAGTGACGCTACGAAGGGTTTAACTCACGTCATACAAAATGAGTGGAAACTTGACTAAATGCCTAGCACAGTCCCCACTTTACAGAGCAAGTTTGGTAGCCATGAGTTATACTATATGCCAGTAATGGCTAGTGTTGCCCAAAGGTCACTTTCAATTATTGATAGACTTTCACCCTCACACCAGCGCACAGTGTGCGATTTTCCAATCTAGGCGGCCAAACTTCAAGTAATACATTTTTTCAGTAGAAATATGATGGTTTGGTATTCTGTTGTAGACGTCCTAAAGCATCTTGTGGCACTTTTTAATCAATTTGAGCGAGGCAACTGGTTTTTATCTTATCGTAAATAGCAGTATCTTGTTAGTGACTCCGAACCACTGCAAAACAGCGATAGCAAACATAATTTTGTCGCAGTGAGTGGTCAAGTGATATTTTTTTAAGTTCTAGCTATAAAAGATGAAGCTAAAGGTATGCACTTTAAATGTATGCTATTCTCACGCACATGCGTCTTGACGCACCAAGAAGAGCAGCAACAATGAAAAAATGAGAAGTGAAAAAAGTCCCATCTCTCACACAAGCGGTGAAGAAGAAGCAGAGATGGGTCAAGCCAATCATTGTTTTCCATAAACCTGATCCCCCTTCTATTGCACTTGGACCAGCGGACAAACAGAACAAATGTAACCTAACTTTAATACTAATACGCAAAGCTTACGAGGGTTTTTCAATAGCAGTTTACTTTAGAACGTAATTAAAAAGCATATCCTCTTTGTTCTTGCTGGATTTGCGCCAGACGTTCAAACTTTCTCTCCGAGAAAAAGTGCACCGCACAACTGGGGGGGGGGGGGGGGGGGGGGGGGAAGAAAAAAAAAGAATAACTCAAAATGGAGGAAACGTAGCAGCGAAAGCTCTTGCACGCATGTTCTTGAGACATATACTGGATGTCCCATATAACACCGACAACGCTTACTATGTTGTGCGGAATGACAAACTGATCGGTTTTCAAATAGGAACCCCTGTTCGGAAATGCACGGTTTGGACGCTGGAGAGCGCCCAAGTTTGAGAACGATCGGTTGTGACAGTTCGTTAACATTCGTTTTGGTATCTTAATACGGAAGGTATGCAGCCCTTTAGCTATCTGTGTACTGGGATGAACTACCTGAATATAATAACATTCCTGCGCATGCACTAAATTCCTCCATAGAGTCCTTGATGCGCATCCTACTGCGTTACTAGTGTAGTTTCCAGTACAGTAACGCTTTTAACAGCAGTGCGACATGTATCAGTACACAGCTGCGGAAATGGCCGACATGAGCTCCATCACACTTTGATGTATGTGCCGAACCATCTCAGCATCGCATATCAAAGTCGACGGACTGGTAGAAGTGGACCAGTCCCACGGCCAGCACGGTCGGCAGATGTGACACCCCTCGACTATTTTCTATGGAGTTGTATGAAGACTATTGTGTATGACACTCCTGTGACGTCAGCGGAGTACCTTATGGCTCGAGTCCACGAAACGATTGAAAATCTTCGTCGACAACCGCACGTGTTGCGTCATGTGCTCCGCCGATATAGGCCCCGCAATGACGTAGCAGGTACAGAGCTCGAAGCCTGTTTGTAATGTAAAACAGTTTGATGTTGACAAAACGTGAGCGCACACCCATCTCACACTTCGATGCGTTACAGCGTCCAAACCGTGCATTTCCGGACAGGGGTTCCTGTTTTAAAACTAGTGAGTTTGCCATCCCGAACAACATACGAAGCGTTGTCGATGTTTTTTTTTTTTTTTTTTTTTTTTTTTTTTTTTTTTTGACACTTGTGTATATATTGTATATATATATATATATATATATATATATATATATATATATATATATATATATTCCAGAGAGAGCATTTTATAACAATTTTTTAAACTGTGTTTAAATAAAGAAACCTAGAAATTTAAAAGCAAAACACTGTGCAATCTTTAGAACAGCACACACGTAAATTTTGCCATAATATATTGGTAAGAATAGCATAAATTTAAAGTGCACACTTATAGCTTCAGCTTCCATAGCTATAACTATAGAACACACAAAAAATATCACCACAGCTGATCACTCACTGCGACAAACTTACGTTTGCTATCGCAGTTTTGCAATGGTTGAGAGCCACTAACAAAATACTGCTGTTTACGGTAAGATATAAACCAGATACCTTTCTCAAAATTATTTTAAAAAGGTGCTACAAGATGCTTTAGGTTGTCTACAATAAAATACCAAACCATTATTTTCCGACCTTAAAAAGTGATTTTCTGAATTCTGGCCACATAGATTGGAAAATCGTACACTGTGCAGCGTAGGCGAGGAGTACTCAGAAAGTTTGATAATGGTGGTAATACAGTTGCAGGTTCTTTTTTCGTTTCCTTCTTTTTTCCCTCTACCGATAAGACTGGAAGAGGCCTTCTACCTTTGGCCTGTTACCAATAAGTCGGCATATCTATAAATATAACATAAGTTTAAGACTTTCTCTACACACGATCGTTTGTTTTTATACGTCTTCAACAAACTATTCTTACAAAGGCTTACCTTCTCTACTTCATGTTAACTGAGGTAACCATTTGCAGAAATAATTTCGTTACACATTTCACTGTAGCTGCAAGGGAGATAAAGGAAATACAGTGTGTTCGTAGATCGGCCAGACTACCCCGCGGCGGCACAGGACCAGGCAAGAATTACACGTAAACGACCGACAAGTCATGGGTACGAACATTTTACTGGTGTACTAACATGCATTAGGCTAATTGCAACACAACAGATGTTGAAACTGTTGACCTTCAACGCCAATACGCTCCCTATATCTCTGAAAACAATTATGGTTTACTCGCAAAAGTTTATGTTGACTGATTGCATGTATTTTTCTCTTGACGCTGTCCATCTATGTGTGCGGTTTTGATGCGTACACTTGGCGTTCCCCATACATACAAATCGTATGGAGATAGGCCAGGGGAACGAGATGGCCACAATCCTTCACTAAATATTCTGTCACCATACACACTTCCCAATTCATGCATAGGATTCGCAATAGTGTGTGCTATAGCTGAATTCAACTGAAACTAGCTACACAATCTTCCATTTATTGTTAGTTGTGGAAAAAATATTTAAAATAGAATTTATATAAACGTGTGAACCAACTCTTGTGTCGTAAAATATGGGACCAATAATTCTACATGCGCTCCCTACGCACTAAACTCCAATTTTTGCAGCGTGATGAAGAACTTCGTGAATAATATGGGGAGTTTCAGTAAACCAGAATTGTTTTCGGAGATATAGGGAACGTGTTCGCGTTGAAAGTCATCAATTTCAACATCTGTTATTATGCAAATTAACCTAATGTAAGTTAGTACACTAGTTAAGTGTCCCGTAGCCATGACGGGTCGTTTACGTGTAACTCTGGCGGGGAAAGGGGGGGGGGGGGAGCGGTTCTCGCTCCGTTCGGCGCCGGGGGCGGTCCGGCCGATCTACGAACGCACTGTAGAATTTACAATCAGATGTTTAAAACGTGACGTTATATGTTGGCTTAGATGTTTCATGCTATTTCCAAGCCAGCGCGAGAAACAACTGAATAGCGGCAGCACCTAAAAGCAACAAAGTATTTACAAATTCAAACCGACAATAACTGATATCTCGAAAATGGCCGATGCCGCAATAAGGTTACTAGAAATAAATCGAGTGTTTCAAAGATATTCATGTTTGTGTATAGTGCCTATGCTTTTGGTTATCTCGGATGGTTTACCCGTTATACAAAATTGAATAAAAGTCCCTCCAAATGACAAGGATTTTGCAGGCTATTTCTAGAAATGTAAGCTATACATTTGATTTATCATAGAAGTATGTTACATATGTAGTATTTTGACCGACATTGTTAGCGCGATTTTTAGAAATGAAGAAATATCGGGTTTTTTCACGTAAGGGTTAGTTCGGGAGGGGGATTTTCTTGAAAATGCTAAAGTCATATCTTTGGAAGATACTGAACATAGATACCAAGTATGGTATTTTTAAAGGAATATTAAATTAATTCCACTGTGTGAATTCAGTTCCAATAAACCAGGAAAATGTGCGTGCTTTCACCACAGCTTCGCGCAGCAATATTAAATTGTGTCATCTCGCTGAAAATACCGGATTTTGAGGAGTAATATTGTGTTACATATCGCCAATGTCACCTCATTATGAACACTTGGACATTGAGGAGCAATATCGTGTCCCTCCCTTGTAAATTAGGTGTAAAGTAACATTCTTACAAGTCTTTCAATACAATTTTAAGTCGTTTTTATTTTATTCAAACTGCATTTTAACTATTATAGTTCAATTAGTAGAATTATTTCTCCAATGAAATTATATTTCTCCATTGCATTCTAGCGTTTTACTTCACGCATCAATAAGAAACTCTGTGGATTAAATTCTTGGGGACAACTACGTGATATTATAATCTCAGCTGCATACTTACTTGTCCTCTATGATGAACTTGTCCCCTTGGGTCTCCACGCATTCACCCTTTGTCTGAAAGGTCGTCGAGTTGATGCTGATGGGGTGAGGGACTCCAGATAGGAACCAGTTCCCAGACCAGTGCTTTGGAAACTGACAACCTCCTGGAAAGAAATGATGATTCAACTTAGAGAGACAGGTTCAATGATTTAACGTTATAGGTCACTACTGCCACTCGAATTTCATTCCTAATCACCTGACTGCAACTCCTCTATACGCAGCAGGTCTTTATATACCTTCTAAACATAAACATTAACCACCTTCTGAAAGACGTTTCATTTAACATTAAAGTCAGTTGCACAGGATAAAACTCAAACAAGTTTTCATTATAAAAGGTGTGCCCTAAAATCTAGAAACAACGAAATGAAATAACACGACAACTGATCTTTGAATAACAGATGACAAAACATGTATGTTTGGTTATTCTACGTATTATCTACGATTGTTCTGGAAGATTATTATATAGCTGCTGTAACATATGAAATTGTGCCGTTAAGTGACAATTTAAGGGGAGACTAGCTGGCGAAAATTTGACCAAAACCTAAAAATAACATTCCTTGCGTCTTATTAATTGGATTTTCCTCTGTAATCTTACATATAAAACTAAATTTATAAAATTATAATACCTATATATAAATAGGCAATATTTGTGTGTGTGTGTGTGTGTGTGTGTGTGTGTGTGTGTGTGTGTGTGTGTGTGTGCGTGTGCGTGTGTGTATATATATACCAAGCGAGTCTTCTCAACCTGCGGATTGGTAACTAGGCAACCCTGTATTTTATAGTCGATGCGAAATGCAGGTGCTGACACCAGCCTGCTGATTAGGCCCATGGTGGTGCTCCTTGCTAACGAGCTCTAGTTGCACAATGGTTAACATGTGGAATGTCATGGTGAAGACTGCAAGTTCAAATCACGTCTATGAATAAATGAGCCTTTTATTTATTTTTGATTATGTTTTGAGAACGTTCTAGTAAATCATGTGTTCTTTCCGAATGCACTAGAAAGTGCACTTGCCTACAAATACGGAGTTTCAGTGCTCACTGTGAACTACTTTGGGAACGAGAGGGGTTCTTAACAATCATAATATGGGCTTGCAAACGTTATCTAGTTTGTATGTACGTACTGCATTTTGTAAACTCTCACAACAATTTATTGGTTTTCTTTTGTATCAAAGAATAGCTTCAAATAGTTAAATATTATGTATTGATACCTTGTGTTTGTAAGTTATAATTCTAATGTTATTATGCACTTATTTATGATATTCTAACAAATAGCTTTCTGTAGTCAGTAAATTCACATAATTAAACAAATTAAGTGAAACGACAAACTATAAGTTCTCGTTAAAGTTACCAAATATAAGAACTACCTTCAAGTAGCAGTATTTGAACCTGGGATCTTCACTACAAAAGACCAAAGCGCACACTTTTGCTGTACGAGAGTGACTTCGTACACAGTCGTACAAAGCGGTCGTTTCGGGTGAAATTGATGCGACGCGATACAGAGGACTGTTTACGGCATGGCCTGTATAACACTGTAGATATATGAAAATTCTACAGCACCTTATAGAAAAAAAAAATGTTACTTCTTTCATTCTTTGGGTGTAGAGGTAAACTTAAGCTAATCGTTTAGGGGAAGCTTTGCTCTGTAAATTTATACTACTGTTAAGGATGGTAGCATCTGTATCCTCAAACCCTGGTTTCTTTCTTCATAAACATATTCGAGTTTTTCTCCATCTTTTCTTTCAACAGCTTATTCTGCGAACTACATTTTCTGGTATAAATGAGCCGGTTTCTCCAAAACTATTGAAGATGTCCAAATTAAATTTTAGTATGACAAAAATAACCTCTAAGTGCTGTTCTGGGTGTACTTTGTTGTTAATAAACATGGTTTGTTATTTAAAAAAATTATTGGTGATAAATGTTAGTCAAAAATGGTACAGTAAATGAAATGATCCCATCTATTTGAATAAAAAATACTGAAATGGAAGTACATCAGTGAATTTAAAGGCACGAGTATACACCTGTAAACTCTGAGTCTGATACCAAGTAGTTTCCGAGGTACAGGTTCACGGATTTAGCAGATTTAATATCGGCAGGTTAGGGCTTTTAATACCTAATTAAATAGCTCATATCACAGGTCAGCATATTATGCTCCAATTTTTTTTTTTCTCCAGTTACAACGATTTAAACATTTGCCAAAAATTAATGGACGAAAAGTAAAATACACGAATTCTCAACTAACGTTGTTACAACCTTGATATTTTTGCCACTAATTTGCACTGTAATAAGCTATATGAACATCGTACTCAAATGTCTTTTTTTTTTTTTTTTTTTTTTTTTTTTTTTTCCGCTCCACGCTATTTTAAGTATTTTTTGTTCCTATACAGAATATATGAATTTTCTTTCTAAAGCGCATCTCAACCTTAGAAGACACTACAACGCAACGTTGCAACATGTACTATATGTATGCCTTCTTTCATATTAGGACCCCAAATCATGTAAGAACCGACGCAGAGTGGCTCTTGAGAAAGTTGGTTCGGTATCATCACCAAATTATATTCAATGTGGGTAAAATATTTTCAAACAGTAAAGAATGAAAAATTCGCCGCACTCCGCGTTGCACTATTGCATCATATTGCGTTAACCTAGCGGTTTTTTTTAAATTTTATTTTATTTATTTATTTATTTATTTTATTTATTTTTTTTTTTTTTTTTTTTTTTTTTTTTGTCCGCCCTTTTTTCTAACTTTTTCGTGGCGTTCATAGGAGCCCTTTCATTAGCTCCTTTTCAATCCTATACAATACTGCTTCTAAACACCCAACAGCTTTGGCTGTTTCATTTACTGCCTTATTAATACTCATTTGACCTGAAAAATAATCTAACAGATTCATAATCATTTGGCGTTCCTTACTTCTTAATTTACTAATATATCCTTTCTTCCTAGCTTCCCCCTCCATAACTGCAAATATTTACGGAAAATGTTAACGTAATAACACTTCACAGGTTCCACAAAGTATAAGCACACACGCTTCTTTACGAACTGATGTTAACTTTTACTGCTTCCTTCTGTGTCACGCTTGACACCTTTTAACTGAATACCTTTTGTTTAGCTTACACGATGAAAGCAAGAGGTTACAGGCTTCTGGTTTATTTTAAAAACTGTCTCTAACCCTCCTCAACATTTGCTCTCGCTTGGTCCCGGATGTAAACTCCATAATAAAAAAGTTTCCCACTGCGTAACTTTTGCAGTGCACTGATATACAATTTTCTGAAAGCATTTAATTTAAAAAAAAAAATTGTAACACTTGACTGAGTAAACATAGAGAATTCAAAGTAGGCAGGTAGCAGCACCATAGTTTACTCTAGCTAAGAAAAAATATAAACATATTCTAGCACTTAGTCTATTAGTTACTGCGTGAGAAGTATAGAAACAACAAATATCGGACTTTTACTGAAAAGAAAGTTTTTCTGTAAAAATTTGGACATATAGAAATGTATAATGACTCTAGAAAGGATGTAACCTGATAGAGAAAAAAATTTTGCATAGAATAATGTGTTCAAACCTGAAATTTATAACTGAATATTTACACCATGCTGTTAGGAACCTGGCAACAGCGCGAGAGTAGAAAAGGACGAAATTAACGGTAACTTATGTGCGCTAGATAGAGACAGATATATCCCATTTAACTCCATGCTGTCATCTAAGGGTGAGACAAGCTATAAATATAACGCTTGCTGTTTCCCTTGCTGCGTTTTTAACAACTTGTTTAAAAAAGAATTTCTCTTGAAGGCATAGAGTCCATATAAACACATATCTGCAAATGTCAAAATATTTTTCTTATCTATCCGCCTCCGTAGCGCAGCTGGCAGCGCGCTTGCCTGTGGCGCGGAGGACCCGGGTTCGATCCCCGGTACCAGCATGGGGATTTTATCCCCTCTGGGAGGTCTGGCACGGGGTGCACTCAGCCTCGTTAGGTCCCGGGGGGACCAATTGAGGAGCTACTTGATGGAGAAGTAGCGGCCCCAGGTCGAGAAGACCGCATAACTGGCCGGGAGGGCTCGGGGCGCTGACCACGTCCCACCCTCCAGTACTGCACCTCACCAATGACGCCTGTAGTGGGCAGAGG
Organism: Tenodera sinensis; assembly: GCA_030765045.1. Lineage (NCBI taxonomy): Eukaryota > Metazoa > Arthropoda > Insecta > Mantodea > Mantidae > Tenodera > Tenodera sinensis. Next base: position 107,953,960 of record CM060962.1, read on the forward strand.
TGGGGGACGCAGCGGCTGGGCGGTAGGCTTTGGCCCTTCGTGGGCTGTCGCGCGGGGTTTACATTTTACATTACATTTACATCTGAAATCATACCAGAATAAAGATAGGAAATTTTGCGACATAACTAAATAAGCTCCACTAAATAAGCTTGCTGGATCAATTGTTGAAAGAGTTTCCTATATAGAAAATAGTAAGAACACTCAAAAGTTGAGAACTGGCGATTATACTAGACACGGAAAAATAATGTGTAGAAAACTGTAATTTTTTCGAACCCTGTAATTTACTAAATGAATCCGGATCAGTCCTAGATATTAGAAATGGGCTTACCTCTATTGTGTAAGGGTTGAACGTGCACCTTCTAACCTGACGGGCCTAAGTTTCAAGCTCTGACGAACGAGCTTCTTTTCCTTATCAACGTAACATACATCAAATAACTCTCAGCTTAGTGGACTCCGGGCTCATTTAAGCATCATCACACGGCCCACCCGTTTCACTCATGTCTCCAGAGACCTGAGTTGCTAGAACAGACATTAAATAGTTACACCAATGAATTAAAGCTTAATTGGACAGAGAAGGCTGTTATAATCCCACAAACTCTGACGCCTCACTGTAGCCACACAATTTTTGCAGACGACGGGTTTTTAATTGTGCTGTAGTTATATATAAGAATCGTATGATTTTACAACTTTAGGAGATAAAAATACTTTAATTACAATTGAGTTCAGGTAATTTTACCATCTTTCTTTTCCTAGAGGTAGAGAAGACCTTCTAGTGGTCCTCTAAAGTTAAGAATCATACTTATTTCTTCAGCTCAAGTTGCAACTGTCCTTGCTTATGAGTCCAGGCGGAAGATAAGTACTTGCTGAAGCGACGTAAAAACCAATAAACTGTGTGGCATTTCTGGAATGGCACAGAAGAGTAGGCTTAAGAAGTGGGATCCAGAGACAATTGAAAACAATAAAGTTCCTGGTTTTGTTCTCTCCTGACCAGAAGAGCTATTGGAATACACAGAGATAAAATTGAGCAAGAACATTCTGCAGCAGTGGCAGTTGTTAAGATGAGGTAAAATACGTGTTCTTTCAGTAAAATATTTCTGTTGTTTTCATGCACTAATTTAATATTCGAAGCGGCTCAAAGTATTAAGACTGGTTCAAGCTTAACCAGAACGGAAACCGAGCGAGAGAACAACGGTGGTTTCGCTGAGACCAAATAATACAAACCACTTAATAAATAAGACTCTTCTAGTTTCTCTGCCAAGTACCTAGCAGACAGAGGAAATGTATTCCACCCAAAAATTCGTTACCGAGATTTCATCGGAAATACAGGTTTTGAGGCCCCCTGAATTAAGAAAGCATGTTTAGAAACAAGTGTGTGTGTGTGTGTGTGTGTGTGTGTGTGTGTGTGTGTGTGAACAATATTACTAAAACGCTAAAAGTCAGATAAATACTAAATTTGGTATTTGAGTACAGCATTTTTCAAGATATGATACTAAGATCTTAAAAAAAAAAATCACTCCATCCCAAACCAAACTACCTTTATACAGAACATTTTTTCGACTTTTCTTTATTTTCTCAAAAATGGCTCTGGCGATATTGATTAAAATGTCATAATTAAAAATATTTACATCACAAAGTGTAGGTATATATTGAATTTTCTGGAAATAGTCTCTGCAGTTCTGTTCTTTCGCAAGGAATTTTGCATCATTTGTATAATAAAACTGAAATAAGTTGAGCGATACACGCAAGCTCACTAAACAAAAATGAAAAATGCCATCTCTTTAACACAATTTAGTTCAAATACATTTTTTGTGCTATTACCCATTTTCGAGATATCCGTTATTAATGGTACGAACTGTTATATACTTTGTCATTCTTTTGAAGTCCAATCCATATTCAGTCGACTCTAGAGATTGCACGGAAATAGTATGGAAGCCCACCACATAGCGTCCGGTTCTTAAACACTTGACTACTGCTATTTCTGCCAAGCTTTATTAAACTAAACTTAGATACAAAAATAAGCTTTGGTAAGCATAGTTTGTATACCCATTGATAAGCGATAAGGGGTAGACGAAGTCATGTGAATCTAACGCATTTATTTTATTATTCGATAAAATGAAGTATAGACTACGTAAATGTTGATAACGATGTTTAGGTATACCGAAGGAATTAAAGTGAGCATGCGGGAGACACCACAGTCGTGTGTGGGGTCAGTTCATGTTCTGTGACGTAAGCCCGGCGTAAATTATGATTAGTGCCAAAGAGAAGTTAAATCGTGGTGAAACGAGGCTCTTAGGTAAGAAAGTGAAGCTAACAAAAATCGTAGTTCGTTTGTCGTTTTGCCATACGCTTTAGTAATAATTGCCTTAACCCTGGCACTAACAAGTGTTATTCCAGAACTTAGATTACCAGGGGGCGGGTACTTTATGGCCACCACTGGTAACAAAATGTCTCAGCAGTTTTTAAAACAAATTTATGTTAAAATTGGTTATCATATTCTGTCACGCTTATAAAGGTAATATTTAGTACCTATTAACTTCCTTTTTTACTTTTTTTTTTTTTTTTACATGAATCACATTATACCGACGGTGCAGTACTTTATGACCACTTTGACATTCCATTGTTTCTCAAGAAGACCAACAATGAAACATTTGAAACAATTACGCAATTCAGTAGTAGAAACAGTGATTGACAATAAATATTAACTGCATCCTTCAATCAAAAATTAAAAGACAGAATTTAAAAAATTACAGAAGGTGGACATAAAGTACCCACCCCCATTTGGTAATGCTGGGGTTAATAATTCTCTAAAGCATATTATAGTCCGATTGTTTCGGCTAACATAAGCGTTCACACATTAAAATGTTGCTGCAATTTTTTTCATTCGCCTTTATACAGATAATAACAGTCTAAGGGGATAACATATATGGTTCCCTTTCGACCTGGATTAGTATGACGTTATCTCTCTGTCTTCGTGCTTCTAGATGCAGCACCCGAAACTTGTCCCTGCGCACCTGCTAAGGCTAACTTGAGAGAAATAAAAATAAAAAACGGCTAATGCGGGAAGCCGAGCCAGTTTTAATAACAAGAAAGCTGTCACTCTTTTAATGGACAGGAAGGTTTTATAACCATTTTAAAAGTTCATTAAATTTCGCCGTTGTATTCTCCCCTATGAAGCTTGTCTGGAAGGGTTTCTTGATCTCCTCACTCATCTTCTAATTATGTGTGTAGTGTCCTAAGAGAGGGCTGAAAGGCCAAATAGCCGTTTATCCAGTTGAGTAAGAACTGGGCTGTAATGGCGGTGTACAAAGACATTAAAAAGGATTTTGTTTGGCGTTGTGTTCACCACAGTTGGTTTGTTGAGAGGAGGCACTGGTTTACTTGTACAAGCAATGATAGCTATATTCTCCTTCGTTTATCAAACACAAAGAAAGATTGTCTTTGTTGTAGTGCTTTGTTTCCCCCACCCTATATGTTCACACAGTGAATGCCAGTTGTAGGTATCTCCTTTTCTAACCTCTTTTTGATCAGTGGCGGATCACAAAAATATTTTGTGTGCGAGATTAGAGATGATTTTCTCACGAAAACTATATATATATATATATATATATATATATATATATATATATATATATATATATATATATATATCAATTGTACGTTAGTCTCGCAAAAGCTCGAAAATGGCTCTAACGATTTCAATATTTTTTGTTTATTTTGTTCATCTCAATACTGGGATGGTTAGGAAAAAGAACATTAGGAAAAACCCAAAGGAGCAGACGGAAAATCGAAAAACTCGAAATTGGTAATTTTGTATGGGAATTGCCACTTTGGATTACTTTCAATATATGGCGTTTGTGGTAGACCTAGATTTGGTAAAGGTACTGCTTCGGCCACATATTAACCAGGGATTCATTTTAAGATTAAATTGTGACTAAACTCATTCGAATCACGGTAGAAATGTATTACAACCTTGTTCACCCAATGCTTGCACAACAGTTAGTGAAATAATAAACCATTTACTCGTATACCCATTCTTCAAGAAGCTAGATGGCTCCAAATATTTGACACAACTTACTTCTTTTTTCAGCGAAACGGTTCTTTATTGACAATAATTGTACTGAACATACACGTTACATTCATGTTACATGTAGAATCCCTGGTTAAGGGACATTGAGAGTGAAATTTTGGTCAAAATTGTCAAAAAATCGAAAATTGTTTTTTTACCTTAAAATGTTCCTGGAACATCTGTGCATTTGGATCAGCTATCATTTTTCATATCCCCCAATCCATGTGGTTATTACGGCCCTTTCAAATAGTGCTCTTCCCTTAACGTACACAGTATGTTCCTATATAAAAACCTGTTTTTCTCAAAAGAACATTTTTGCATATTCCAAAAGAAGGTCGCGCCTGAGTTGTGCTTCAAATTCAATGAAAATTTGCAAAAGTATTCACAAATAGCAGCTAAACAAAACTATGTTTCAATATTGATGTTATCATTAACATGAATTGCAAAAACTTTTTTTTTGTATGAAAAAAATCAATAAATTTTAAGATTAAATTTTCTTTGTTATTAAAAAAATATGTACAACATAATCACCAAACGTATTTGAAATATCTCTTCATACAATTGTTACCCATGATTTAGAGTACCAGTTCTGGCAATATAAATGAATTTTGAAAAGTCAATAGACACGAGCTACATTTTGAAAATGTGCCTATTAAATTCATAAAATAATTTAAATATCATAAACGAATTATCCAATTTTAATGAAATTTGGTGTACCTCCTATTCTCGTATAAATACAAACACAGTAAAACTTTCAGAAAAATCTATCAAGAAATGTGGAACTTTCAAATTTCACTCCCAGTTTCCCTTAAAATATGGACAAAGTAGTGCCTTCCATCCTGTATAATTCTGACAAATCTTGGTACGCATGAGTTTTAGAATCTGGCAAAAATAAGCTATTCTACAACCTTCAAAAGCTTACACTACCCTTATTTTCAACACCTAACTATTAATCACCACTTTATCCTATCTGTATAAAACGTTATGCACTACAGGACCCAATGAACATTATAGATTTCTTAAAAATCACAAAAATTACTCCTCCCATATTTTCACTCAGCGAGCAAGGTCATAGAACAGTAGACCCGCCGCTTACGAGTCAGTGCCTTAACGACCTCGGCTACTCGTGTTGGAAGTTGATAGTTATCAAAATTGTCTCCAGAAATACCTCTAAGGTACATATGTTTCTCGTTAATAATATAATAATAATTGTAATAATAATTTTAACAATCAATATGTCACGAGCTATGTTGCCTATGTAAATTTTGGATGTAAGATTGTGAGACATTTAACACAGGTCAAAGCTAAGTGCAGAATATAAAGCTTCCATATGTTGGCACTTTCAGTTCCGACAGCTATATTTAATTAGATTTTGAAATACATATAACTTACAAGAATATATATAATCATTCTTAAGCGTGGCGGCGTCGTGGCCGAGCGGTTAGCGCGCTCGCCTACCACCTAGGCGGCCCGGGTTCGATCCCAGGGACCCGCATGTGGTATTCGTGGTGGACGAAGCGGCGTCAGGGCGGGCTTTCTCCGGGTGCTCCGGTTTCCCCCGCCATCTCATTCCACCGGTGCTCCATCTTCATTCCATGTATCATCAGTGTCACCGCCTGCGGTGCCGTAGTAGTAAAAGCGGGCGTTAAACACTACAACAACAATTCTTAAGCGTTTCTGTAATTAAAAAATAAGAAACATGCAATAAGACATAACATGTCTATTTACAGTAAAAGTGGACAGAAGAAGACGTTTACTTCCTAATTTGGGTATATTTGATATATCCACTGACACGCATCGCACAATATTTAGGCAAAATATGAAATTTCTACATACCTGACTTCTTGAGTTACGAAAATGATATTTAAGTTAAGAGTTTAAAAATGCGGGAACATAAATGCAATACATAATAGTAAGAAATGTAGGAAGTAGCTGTTGTTGAGAAAAATCACACAACAGTTTATATCATTTGCAGTGCAACAAAAACGTTAGTGATTTACTATGAACTATTCATGCATCGATTGTCCTTTGCATGCGCCCCACGCTTTTCGCTTTACATCTTACAAGTATTTTCGTGGGTATTAAAAATTCAAAATCATACATTTTCAGGACTGCATGGAGCTAGGAGAAATCATTTTATACTTTTTAGTCCGTTTTAAAAACTGGTATATTAAAAATTATTTAAACCTTTTGAAAGTAATTTCATTATAGAGTGATATGATGGCTCTAATGCCGATTATTTAGTTTCCATCCTCACTGTGAGTTCATCCTGTATTTGTAACGTTGATGTTGTTTTCTTTACCCTGAGATGACTTTGTTACGACCAAGTCTAAGAGAAGTGTTGGAATGCTATTTTTTTTTTTTTTTTTTTTTTTTTTTTGAATTACAAACGGATTACATCCCTCAGCCTTATAGCCAGGTGGCAAGTCCACCTTTGAGACCACCTGGCACAACTTGCCGATAAGCCGTCCTGCCTTACAAATGTGGCTAGGAAAACATTTGGAGCCGGCTGTACAGCTCGGATTAGCACTGGCCCAAGCAGCAAGCAGGTGCTGCTGTTCTGGGCAGCGTGAGTCTGCTAAGCTCCAAAGCACGCGCTTGCGCTCAAGCGCACCGTTTGGCATCCCTACCATAGGGTATTAATGCCATTTTGCAACCTCTTTGTTAGCTTTTGTCATGCATGTTGACGAGTTTCTCAGTGGGAAATTTGTTGTATTGTTGTTTTACATGGGTATATGAAATACCACATTTGTTCTAAAACCATATACCATTTGTGACCTGTTTTATTTAACTAGTGTCAGGAGAATTACTCCTAAAGCCGCCCCTGATTTTCATCCGTTTGCCTCAAATATTTATGAGAGAACATCTGAAACGTTGTACAGTGTCTACGGATGCAAATTCCGGAAGCCCAACTATAACCTAACTGCGGCACGTCTTATGAAACTGGTCAGTTATCTTCATCTTGCGCTGGTAGATAAAATCTCTACGCCCTGTTTGAAGTTTGCTAGCGATCACTTTTATGGTAGTTGGGGTCAGGGATGTTTATTATTTGATTCATGTGGCTTACGTAACTACCATAACACACGCCCATTGATGGGCGGGATGGAATATTTATAGGGGTGACCTTCGGCCTACATCTCCAACAGTGATTTACTGACTGTCCAGGTAGCGGCACCAGATAGAGTAGCGATTCTCCTGGAGGTAAGATTATGTATCACACACATCAGAACAAGTCTTCACGACTAACAGCTCAATCTGGGAATATCGGCTGACGCCTCTCAAGGAGTTCCCACATTAAAATGACCTGCACTGCTTAAATTACACAGCACATTTTGGCTTAATTTAACCGCACACTTTTCTGGGAAAAAAACTATGGGGGTAACAACATCACGGCCAGTGGTACAGGAACATGTGCATGCCTGTATTGAGGGATTCAAGAGGGCTCTTCCGTAATTTTTATCACCTACTATAAATGTAGAATGCGGTCTTAAGACGCAGATTTGAAAATCAAGTGGTTAAATATACATCATAACAAACTAAAGTACCAACTAGTGTAAGTCAAATAACTCTGATGTTTTAAAGAAATGGATAATCGTTTAATATGAGACTGAAGTTTAGAGGATGGAGGGCGAGGAAAAGCAATATTATCATGAACTACTAATATAGGTACAGCGAATCTAAAATCACACTAGCCAGGCTGCGCAGCGGGGTTGCCTCACTGAACTTTCAGATTACGTTTAAACAACTAAAAGGCAACGCAGCCGTAATACACGTAATAGTTATATACAAGTACGGAAAGTAAACATTTTACGAATAAAGCGGACACGTCAAATATGTACCTACTATTCCTTGTTTCATACTGTGCAGAATCCATGTACTACGCTAACTAATGAAGAGTTGAATACATTACATCGGCACGATCATATTTTCTTACACTCGGTTTATGGCTCCGAATATTTTAGCAAATGAAGTGTTGGCAAGGTAATATGTACACTGACATTCACAAAGTGGCCCACTATCCCGCATCGCAATGGTGTTTTTCTCCACCACAAGATTTCCACCTTCAGGTAATCAACCTTGGACTCCACCCAGCCAGTATCATTTCTATGTGACAGGCCCGGAGAACAATCCAGATGCATAAAACGAACCAATGAACAATGTATAATCCACGTGAAATAAAGGGGTGTTTCGGATACCGTCTCTATGGTACACAAAGTAAGGCTTAACCAATACACCATATTTTGGCCTCCTAGACTCTAGACTAGAGGAACGAGTAAAGAATGTATCATTAAACTGGACAACAGCTACTAGATTTATACGAATGCTTTCATCAGCGACATTATTTGTACGCCTTTATTGCATTATATTTTATTTTAAAATACAATGAGGCATTGTCTTAACGCTATTTCGTTAGTAATAAAATACACAACTAGCTTATAACGTTACCCTTCGGCAGCTCGATCATATTTTGGATAAAGTTAAAGTACGCTGCCTATCCGGTGGCTAAAATTATACTCAAGAAACAGTAGGCAGGGCGGGGCGATATTTGTGAATCAACCGAAACAGCCGTTTTCCATTATGGGCCACATTTTGTGCACGTCAGTATACATATTTATAGTTTGTTAAGTAAAAAATCTTGTGCATTACATTTTGATATAAGGGTAGGATGGTGTGCTATTTCGTTAGGTGATTCTTATGGTAATAACCAGGCATAGAAAGGTAAGCATTAAAGCCAGAACGTTAGAAAATAAAGTTGAACTGCTATTGGACTTCACGATGGCACGTCGCAGGTAACAAACTACTTCCCATCCCTCATAGTGTGTTGCAGTGGCGTAGCATTAATGTTGCCTCTGTTGCCGCCAGCAACAGCTAATAAATTAAAGAACGTGTATCCAAATTTTACATTATTTTTTTGTGCAAAGAATAATGGAAAGTCCAAGCGATTTCACTTTCAGATTTCAATTGCGTTAATTTGTGACCGATTCGCCGAGACCGGTCGTCTAGCATTCTCCAGTTCAAAATAGCTTGTTATTTTGTCAGTGGCGATCACCGGCAAACTCGGAGCTCAGAGACTCGTGCGGCATGTCTTTGAAGCATCAAGGCGTTGGTTACCTGTTTATAGCACCATTGTTGCCAGTGCAGTGAAAAGGCAAACCTCGAGTTTTAGTGTTAATTCTTCACGTATAACAGTAATATGGTGAATTATTTAGTGTTAAAAGTAGAATACGAAGAATAGCATCACAATATGTGAGTAAAAGTGACTGTGATTGTGATCAGTCCTTGAGTTCGCGTTCTTTTGGTGAAAAAGTCACACAATTTCAACAGGAAGGCCAACTCCGGATCTTAAACCTTTAAAAACTAAACCACACAGGGATTTCGAAAGGCATTTTAGTAGCTCTTGGTATGAGTTTCCTTGGCTGTGTGGTTGTGACAAATTATTGAAACCATTTTGTTGGACATGTCTTCTTTTTTCTACTGAAAAGAATACATGGACAACATATAGCATCAGTAACATGGATAGTTTTTCGCGCCTTGAGGGTTCGTCATGAAAATTCAAAAAACTCATATTACTTCCATTGTAATGTTAGTAAAGTTTGGAAAAACAAGAATTGCATTTCTTTGAGTGACGCTTTTAAGAATTCGGTTGAAAAGCATAATGAAGGTGTGAAAAGAAATAGGTATATAATGGGGCGATTAATAAATGCTCTTTGTTACTTAGCTCAACAAGAACTCCCATTCAGAGGTAGTGAGGAGTCCGAAATTTCGGATAACAAGAGGTAACTACGTAGAGCTCTTTCACCTCATGGCTTCGTCCGATATTACACAATGTTGGAGGACGTTAATTAAAAAAAAACCCTAATTGCTCAAACAAATGATAAGTTAGAGGAACATCCTCGGTTTTCAGGAACGGCAAATAACATTCAGAATGACATTGAGTGCATTTCTCGTGCTTTGATTAATGAAATAAAGAATGAAGTGAGTGAGACAAGTTTTATATCAGTAATAATGGACGAAACCACGGATGTATCAAATAAATCTCAACTATCAACTGTTCTTCGTTACGTCACACCAGAGGGACGGGTTGAAGAAGGATTTGCAGCGCTTTGTGAGGTCAGTAGTGACCACACAGCAGTTAGGCTGTCCAAGCATTTGTTCGAACTCATGGAGGAATTCAAATCTGGCGCGAAACTCATCAACCAATCAGATAAAGAGTAGAGTATTTTTTTAAAACAGGGTCAGGACTGTCTACATTTTATTTCAAAATCACCCAAAAGAACAGAAGCTTTAGACACTAAAGTGAAAAAACGCATTCCAGCAGTGTCTGCCACGAGATGGAACTACAAAAGCTGAATGATTCATGTCATTTTCAGCTTGAAGAGTGAACTTGCCTTATTTAAACTAATGGCGGAAGATGAGGATGAATGGGATGCTTCTAAGTCTGATTCTTTATTTAACATCCTTCAGAAAAAGATGCTTGATATTGCTTCCTGCAAACAAAACTTCAATGACTTTAAAAACAATATGAAGGGCTTGCGTGATAAGTTTGATGAATTAATTTGGTCAAGGATAGAATCTTATCAAGATTGCTACGATACACCAGTACCTTCAAAGAGATCGAGACTGGATAAAGGAGAAAATGACACAAAATCATCGTATCGACGAATATTTTATGAGATCATAGATACGATGCTTGGCCAAATAACCAACAGATTCTCGGATATAGACCAACTACAGTTCCTATAATTGTTGGACAGTGCTTCATAAGCGGAATATAACTTTCCCAGAGAGTGCGTCTAAGACTCTCCTTACTTATTATGGACAGTACTTCAACATAGTGCGATTAAGCAACAAGTCTGTTATTTGTACTCTTCCCCTGAATTTCGAAACAAAGCAGCAGTCTATGAACCTCACCAAGAGTTGTATGTCATGGAACTTAAAGAATCTTTGCCACAGGTGTATAAAATTCATGAATTAATTTTGACAATTCCTGTCACCAAAGCTTCAGCAGAACGATCTTTTTCAGCGTTCCGCAGAATACACACCTGTCTAAGAAACACTCAATCTCAAAATAGACTTTCATCTCTGTCCTTATCAGTGGAAAAGTAAATTTAAAAAACAACAGCAAGCAACAGTTGAAAGCTCTGTCATTTTGTTGAGAAGAATCGGCGCATTGAACTGAAATACAAATAGACACTGTAAATTGGAGAGATTGTAAATAGATTTTAAATAAGGTATCTCGTTGTAATGTTTATTTATATATTTGTTTCTGTTTGTTTTATGTTACAAAGTTGCATAGAACGTATATATTAACCTGGAAACCTTCGGAATTAGCGACTGCTACTCCCCAGATTAAGTCCGAAGCAACCGGCAACACATAAATCACCCACGCCACGCCACGCCACGCCACGCCACTGGTGTGTTGGCATTTGCAGACAGCACACACCAGACCGTGCTTATCCTGCCGTAAGTGACTTTTTGGCGCTGTTGTTCACATTCTTTCTTTTGACATATGGTATTATTGTAGATGACTAACTCAATTGTATTTCTATTCTTTTTCTTCAGTCAACATACGATATTGTTAACTGAACTTTAGTTGTTAAAATGAAAGATTCTGCACGCCTGATTTCATTCGCTAGACTACGGCTAGATGCCCTGCTAGGAACTGTACGAGATCCTTTCAATAACAGTTCGTCCGACTCTTGCAGAAGATTATGTTATTACATAAACATTAAACAGGAAAAGACGCTGTTGTAATGTGAAATCAACCATAATGAATAACAAACCTCTGTCCCATGTAAATGCCAGGATTTGAATAAGCTTGAGAACGAAGGCGTAAGGCAGCTCTAGTTCGGTCCAGCCCAACTCTAGACTCACCACATTTTCACTTTGCTGAAAGGGGGTTCTTAGTCCTATAAGAACACAGCTATGAAAATATTTTTAAATTGAACAAACCAGGCACGCTTTTATGTAACGTTTTCAGATATTAAGATCGACTGAGACATCTACTTTCCTGAGAGCATTTATTCTAAATAGTTATTTTATACTCAATATTTTTAGGCCGATATTTTGGTGGGCCCACAAACTGGACCCGCCCTCAATGCACGCCCGCCCTAGCTTTGCCTTTTACCATTCCAAGACGACCCCACAGATATCCAATATAGTCTTTGGTGTTATCTACCTCAGTACTGCACTCGCCCACATTTTTATTTTATTTATTTACTGTTAGGTATTCTCCTCACGCTGTTACTAAAGTATTATAGTAGAAGAATGTGCGTTCACCACTCTGCTTTCTGATAAAATATTACATGACTATTTTCTTTGTATCACATTTTGCATAAATATCAACAAAATAAGTGTAATGCACCTCAAGCTATCATGCGTTTACTCACTTTAGAGTTCATGACCAGATTAACTACTGGGATTGAAAGGGAGACGTAATGCAAGGTACCGAATCGTATTTCTGCCGCCATTGTACAATAACGAGAGAGCTATCCAATCCTACGACGCAGAGCAATACTTGCAGATGGCATTTAGTTAGGTAACGTGTTTCAACGATAGGGTGTTCTTTGTTTTGTTCCTTTTTTTAAACCTTTTTTCCCCCTACACGCACAAAATAAATGTAAATTCTGTTCCCGTTGCCTTTGTAGCCGTTGTCTTGCTCCACTGGTCAGAGATAGATTTTCGTATTATTTCTATTCTAGGCATGTTCAATTGGTTTTAAGCGTTCTACCTCAAATACCTATACACTTCGTTAGTAGTGTTCTGGGAGCTTTGGCAAAGATACGTACAGTTAAGTATATGGTCATGTAGAAATTTGCTTTGTAATGCAGCGTACATAATTCAACATTATTAAGGAACAAGGGTACACTTAATATAAAGACTAAACGTGATTGTAAACAAAACTGGCCGCTTGGGAATTGTATATATCAATTTCCAGGTATGGTTTCATTCACCAGATATAATATATACACGCACCCCTTTAATATTCTGCGAAGTTCAATTATGCTTTTGTTCATTCCCTTACAAGGAGCCATTGTTACACTGATGTTACAGATCGAGCTGGGAACTTTTAGTGAAAGTAAATCGAAAATAAAGATATCCGTGTCTGGCTCTCTGTCCCATAGGCCCAAGTTTGACAAGAAAATCATTATTTACAAGTTAGAATGATTTACTGATAATATCTAAATCTTAGCATATATCGGTGTTTAAAAAGGTATTGTGACGACTATATCTTTGTAAATGTTTGTTAAGTTTTTAATTTATATAATTTAGATATTCGGGACATTATTAAAATTCGGACATGCGACTTCCTGTTCGCACACGTGCACGTTATTTCCTGCAACCTCACGTTGCAGGAACAGGTGTTTAAGTCATCCTCCCGTTGTACACGTGCAAACAGCTTAGCTGGCGCGTGCCGACAAATGCTTCGCTAAACTACTTCGTCAGCGAGTACTGTGTATTTAAACCCCGAATTTTGACCTGGGAGGGGGGGGGGGGGGGGATCAATTCCACGTACTAGGAGGAACCTGCGACACTTTGCACTTTAAAGGTCTCTTTCAAGATGGAACTTTCATAGCCAGGAATCTCCGCTAAGGTAACGTAAACAGCTACCACTGACAATTAATGTCATTTATGTAAATTAAACCTTCTTTAAACGAAAATTACATGTCGACTTCTAGGATTAGTCGTTCACATTTCCAACCACCCCTAGTAAACATAACCCTAACCTACCCCTCCTGTATGCCCCTTCTAGTCAATGTAGGCTACCCATTTCTAAAGACGCCCAGCGTCCATTTTAACGTAGCATCTGGTGGAAACGCTAAGTAACTACATATCACATCTGGCGTCTTTATTGTGTCATACCTGGTAGAGGCATCGTCATAGTTAAGTTCACCGTGATATCTGGTGTCAAGCACCAGCCCCCAGCCCAACTTGGTGAGCAGCCCGTCATCGTCACAGTATTACACGAGACAACTTCATACAAATATGCAAGTTTTATCTCTGTAGTCTTTAGTTTTTGGAGGCATCCCTCACTGGAAAAAGAATGAAACGTAACTGCGGCCCCTTTTCTCCTCGCTACACGCAATCCTGGTTGTAAGCTGGGTTGGGCGAATAAATTACTTGTACGTATTTTACGCGTAATTTACATGTGAAATACAGAATGTAAATGTAACATTTATTAATGTTCACAATCTAAACGTCAACTACTTATTTCCTCTTTTTTTTTTTTTTTTTTTTTTTTTTTTTTTTTTTTTTTTTTTTTTTAATCCATGCCTTGACAAACACAATTTCTATTCATCCAAGCTTCTCAAATCTTTGATGATTAGTCATTTAGCATACAAAATTTGGAACATCACATTAAATGAGTTAATGGATAATAATGTAGAAATCATAATTAGTTTAAACCAGTATACTGTAAAAAGGACTACCTATCCCTCAATGGCCTGAAATGAAAGCATATAATCACTTTATTCTCTGTAGGAAATTGTTTTTTTTTTTTTTTTCCCTGACTTTCTTCTAATAATAAAGAATATTTCTCACGTTATCTAAACAATAACTATCACACACTTGATATTTCACTTTATGCGAGTAATAAACAAGTACTGGCTTCTTGGATTTTTCAGGTGAAAGAACTTTTCTGCAGTTATGTACAAAGAAAAAAAAAAAAACAGTTGGAAAATACCCTCTCCAGTTGTACAGACGAAGTTCAAATGTTTAGTAATTGATTAGCCATATCTAATAGGTAAACATTCAGATGCCATGTGCCACCTCGATCCATAATGTTGTCAACAAAGGGAAAACAATACTAATACCTATTTGATAAGATCTGCTAAGTCACTGAATCTGTTCAGTTAAGGCAGCTTGTATCTATACCTCTCAGTTCTCTGAAAGAAGATTCTGAATTGTCCCATGACAATAGCGCAACTTCTATGGGAGGGTGACCTTATTAAAAAGCTTCTGCATTATTTCGAAAATAGCTCGGAGTTCTCTTCCTTGTTACAGAAGAGGACCAGCCTCTCACTCAGTGCAATATGGTCACCTTTTACTTCCTTACATACAAGTTCATAACAATATGTATTACGTAAGGTGTTAGGTAATATAGCATTTCAAGACCATAATCACATGCAAGCAGTAAATAGAATTCTGCATAAATAGCTTCCTGTTCTTAAATGTAAGATATGAACTGTACAAACACTTAAAATTGGAGAAGTTTACATATTTTACATTTATTACGTTAATTATGTTTTATTTACACCTGCTGTGATGTAGACAACCTCTTTTTCCGCAAACAGGCCCCAATCCATTGTAAGTTATGTTTGGTGCGCTCTTGCGCACACATGCTTGTAGCTTCGGTGCATGGTAAAGTTTATTATCCCGCAGTTGTGTTGTTTTCATTGACGAAGGAACACAGTATTTTCTTTCAATTAGCTCTAGGTCTTCATGCAGCGCTGTGTTCCTTAGTTCTCCCTAAACCTTAATTGGACAATAACGTATTACTAAGATACAAGTACTAGAAAGTCTGACAAATAATTTTAATGTATCTCTTCAAAACAAAGGAGATTTATTAGGTGTAGTGATATATGTTGAAGATAAGCTATTAGTTTTATAATTATTCATTCTCAAATTGCAGTTTTAAGTTCTTGTAACGCAATATTTACAAATTTTAAGGTATTGAGTATATTAATAATAATAATAGCAATAGTAATAATAATAATAATAATAATAATAATAATAATAATAATAATAATAATAATAATAATAATAATAATAATAATAATAATAATAATAATAAGAAGAAGAAGAAGAAGAAGAAGAAGAAGAAGAAGAATGTATATATTACTGTTATACGCATTTTATCTATATATTTGTTTTACAATTACATCACATTATTTTTATAATCAATCAATATTACCTATAATTAATACTGTTTCCAAAATAAAAGGCCATTTACAAAATGAAATTAAGAACTCCTGTAATTGCACTATATAACTATTTTTCAGGCTTCTCTCCCTTGTCTTTCTTTCTTTTTTGTGGAGAGGGCTGCAGATCCTTTTTATGCAAATAGGCGTAACAGACACTCCTAATGATGCGGAAGTAATAGATTGTTCTCAGTTAGTAGGCGAAGAAATAGAAATGGTTAATATCTTCGTGAATAAGCTGAACGACTTAAGTTTCGAAGAAACGAAGGAATTGTTCTTATTTGTTAGAAAACAAGAATCATCCGAGCTCACAATCGGATCTTGTATTAGATGAAAATGCCTTGTGACAATCTTGCACTTGCAGCGTCTAGCATATGCAGTACCACATAGCCGAACGTTGAGTGGAAGACAGACCTATGTCGGTCGTTGCAACATAAACCTTTTTAACTTTTTTCGCGGTATATAAGGGCCCATGCGAAAGAAAGTTGGTACACGGGTACTTCTACTTTCGATGTACTTTCGCAGTAAAAAAATCTCAGCTCAATCTGCGACATCAATGTGACAATGGCCCCTTGTAAGAGGGCTATAAAATCAAGAGTCTTACTAGCGTTATACTTAGGCATCAAGTTTTATTTCTATGCTGTTGTCAAGAACTGAAGAGTTGTATAAAAGGGACAGCACAACATTTGTGATCCTTCGTCATGCTGAGTCCATACACAGGGAAATTACTACCATGGTAAATTTAACATCGAGCGTTGTTGGAGACATCATTAGGCGATACAGAGAAGACGAAGGAATAGAGTTAATGCCACAAACAGGACGGCTTCAGAAACTGAAATAGGGGGGGGGGGGGGGGGGGAGTGGGGGGAGGATGCTTATGAGAAAGGTAATGGAAAATACCAAAACTGACAACTGAACTTCTCTGATGTACGGTAAAGATAGAAACAATCAGAAAGGTTGTGAGAAAGGAGGGTTGTTATGATGGAAGGAAGGCCAGAAAAGAGAAAGGAAAAAACCTATCTGAATAAAACCCCAGAACGAAGAGGAATCCTTTTAAAAATATCAAGAATGGTGGAACGATATAATTTTTGTGTATGAAAACTTTAGTGTGGGTGGGTGTGGGTGTATGTGGGTGGGTGGGTGTGTGTGGGTGTGAGTGGGTGGAGACCAATACAAAACTGGGCAGGAAAACCTGCACCCGAAGATCAACACAAGAAGTAATAAATGTGATGATATTGGGATATATTAAGTAGGTGGAGCAGCAAATTTGATTTCTAATGAAAAGAGTTTGGACAGGCATCAATATATCCACACGTGTGAGAAAACTTTCACCAGAGATAAGAAACATGTTTAAATTCCTCAACAATACCTACCCTTAACATTAGGTGTACATTGTTAGGGTTTTCTTTTTATACAAATGCTAAAAGATAACCATTAAAGAGACTTGATCGTAACCCAATAGAGAATTTCTGGAGGACTGAACTGAATAGACGATTCAGGAATTAGCTTATAATTCGAAAAATGATCTTAAAACAAGCCTGCTGTGAAAAATTACGGGTTAAAATTGGACCTCGCATACCATGAAAATAATTTCAAATAGATCACGCCTCTTAGAAGTAATTAGGCGTAAAGCATGACAACGTTAAATTCAACCCAATGATATTACTATTGTATATTGGAAGAATGATTATTTATTATTTTTTTTTTTTTTTTATAAAAAGGATCTGCATTTGTTTATATTGTGTATGTCATTTTTATGAAATTAAGTCGAAGTTTCTACTAAATAGATCTGAGTGCTACTTTTAATTATAAACTAAGTAGCTACAGCTAAACCGTAACGGTTTTGGGTTATATTCTTCAAATATGGAATGAGATTCCTAAACTAAAAAACGAAAACTCAAGCGCAGCAGCCCATGACGGGCCAAGGGTTGCCGGTCGACCGCTGCGTCCCCCATCTCTTCCCACTACAGGCGTCACGAGTGGTGTGCAGTACTGGAGGGTGGGATGTGGTCAGCGCCCTGAGTCCTCCCGGCCAGTTATGCGACCATCACGACCTGAGGTCGCTACTCCATCAAGTAGCTCCTCAATTGGCCCCTCCAGGACCTAACGAGGCTGAGTGCAGCCCGTGCCAGACCTCCCAGAGGGGGAAAAATCCCCACGCCTGTACCGGGGATCGAACCCGGGTCCTCCGCACCAGAGACAGGCGCGCTGTCACTGTAGCATGGACGAATGAGATTCCTAGTAGGTGGTAATTTTTTATTGTTAATAATTAAGCGAAATTATTTCCATCATTCTGTGATAGCGTCACAAATATCGATGTTGGAAGTTTTACACGTTAATAATCTTTGGTTGTTCCAGATCATGCCTGGGGAAGACTACTCCGAGCGTGCGAAGAGAGTTAGCCTCTATCCCCCTTACAAGCAGTTGCTATTAAGGTGGAACTGGCCGCTACGAGAGGGGAAATATGGGAATTACTGCACATCTTGGGAGTACTGCTCTCCGGCTCTGTTGTACATTCATAGAACTATCGAAGTTATTTTCAATCAATTGCACTTTAAACGCTTGTCACGTAAATGACAGGCTTTACAGATGAAGCCGTTTTTCTTGTAATGTATTTTTCCAACGTTTGTGAACGTTCAAAATGCACCTTGCGGTGCAAATTTCAGCGAAACAGACTTATGTGTCAGACATCGTTAACACCATAATAAATAAAATTTATCGGTAGAATGCTTAAGCAAGTTAAACTGACTGTGTGTGCGTGTGCGTGTGTGTAGATACATACTATACATCCCACATATACATATTTACTAACAGTTAATTCACAATTAAAAATGTATGTTGCAGAAATCAATCAACCGACAAACTTTGAAGGTTACAGACGAGTGCTTAGGGGCACCTTGATAAAGGGCACCTGTGGTCCGTGGCGACCACAGCTATGTAATGATATTTTTATTTGCATATTCGTACTGATAAATGCAAATACATAAACGCCTAATGCGAATGGGATACTGATTTCCACTCTAAAATATTTAATTTCTCTTCCAAAAGCACGAAAGAAGTTTAACATTGCGGTATGCGCTTTGCTTTTTCTGGAGAAATGCTCCGTGCCCCATTAATACCTCCATCTTTACATAGATAATAGGCTGGATCAGTGAGGCATAAACAGTTCGCTGTGGTAATAGCGCAGTCATTAACGTTCTCTGCTGTCAAAAGTGGTGGTAGCACTGGGTTCAAAACCCATACAAGCGGTTAAACATTTCATCCCTCCTCCCAAACAAATGAATGGAGTAGGACGTTAGGAGCGAAACCAATTTTAAGTTCTGGCGTTTCTTTCGAAGTTTAAATATATGTTACGGAGGTATTCACATGCAGTATATGAACACAACACGGCTGTGCAAGTACCAGTTCAGAGAATTTTCATCAATGGCATAATGGTTATTAATTTTGATAACACTATAGTGTCCTATATCACAATGCTCGTCTAACACTCCCCTGAAACCTCTGACATTTGGTGGTCGAATTATGTAATTCTGTGTGCGTGCGTGCGTGCGTGTGTGTGTGTGTGTGTGTGTGTGCGCGCGCGCGCGCGCGAATGGAAACAGATAAATTTGTTTTCACTTTTAAAGCATGAGAAAGAATTAATGACCAATTTATCATTTTTTCTGCAGTAACTAATTAATTCCATTTAAAAATTAGCCGATAACTTTCTAAAATTATATTACTGGGACGTAAATCTGAAGTTCTGTTACATTTTGAGGACTGCGCTCAAGGGAATTTGGAAATTAGTTACACATAATGATAGTAGAATGTGGTAGCAAAATGAAGTTCTTTGCTTGGTTCCCCTAAGAGGTGGAATTCTCAGTGTATACATAAGGTACGAGGAATGTTTTACAACGCCGCGGTCAAGGTTGATCTACATGAGATACAGGTGTGCCCAGAAGAAGGCGAAAACTGTGTCCTTGAGCAACTACTGTCGCCCGTAAGTCATGACACCAGAACGAACCACATCTCGGCGTGCACGAGTTCTCGTCCACCAAATACACAGAGGCGGACACAGGTATTAAATGTCAACATTATACCACTAAAGGAGGACATTTTACTATTGAAACATACACATTAGAATAAACAAATCTCTTCTATGCTTTTAATACAGCTTTATTTCAAATTTTATGTCACATGCATTTACTTTAATTAAATATACGTAAATAGATGTTACTGAAAAATGTTCTCCCAACAGTTGGACAGAAGTATTGAAATAAACAAAACACAGCACTTTAGTACCTGGTTAGCAAGCCTTTCCTATGAATAACGGCTTCCAAACACCTTGACATTGCATGTATATGTACACGCTTGCTAGTTAAGCCCGAATCAATTTTATTCCATTCCTGCAGAATATGTTTCAGTCTTGTTTTTCTCATGATTTGGTGTTTCTTGATCCTATCTTCCAATTCTTGCCCGATGTTCTTGATCGGGTTTAAGTCGGGGTGACTGAGGTGATGTTCTGAGTGTATGGGGTGTGTTGTAAATGATCCATAACTTAGCAACTTCTGCGGTGTGCCTAGGATCGTTGTCTTGTTGGAAAAAAATTATTTGTAAGATTTATGAGCGTTTTTCTACAGATGTTTTATAGTATGTTGTTGTAATCATATTTTTTTCATGTTGTAATCAATAAAAGCTAGCTCATCCACACCACTTGACTCCATAAATCCCCATAGCATCATGTCCCATGTTTGATCGTAGCTTCCATAATTTTAGGTTACCACTCAGTATCCTCTGTCTCCACACTCTTAATCGGTCATTACAATATATTCAACTTATGTTCATTTGACCATAATACACGATTCCAGAACTCACTATTCTTCATTACATACTCATTGGCAAATACGAGACACTTTTTCTTGTTTACAATACTTATGTACATGTGGTTTTCATCTTCGTGTTCTGGAATTTTAGCCAGCACTATTTATAACCCTACCAACTATTCTTTCATGAACCACCTTCCCAGGATGTTCTTCCAGATATACTCTAATTTCTGTTGGTGTTATTCTGGGATTTTGCTTCACAATTTTCAGCATGTCTTTTAATCTCTAGAAGTAGTTTTGGCGGAGCACCTTTCCTAGGTTGATTCACAACGGTATTACTCGTCTTATAGCGTTAGATGACGCACCACACAGTAGATGATTTCTGTGTACAGTTTCTCCAATTCCTTTACATGTCTTATTTTGTTCATGCATATGTAAGATTAGTTTCCTCTCTTCGAAAGTTGTCTCTTTTCCTTTCCGCCCAATTTTGACTGAGGCCAATTTTAGCTGACGTTTGTGTACTGTATGACAGCAGACACGAATGAGGAGTTCTGAAGATACAAATATCAACATTTCCATAATAATTTATTGTGTTTTATTGCTGTTTGAGTACTTGTGTCTTAAGGAACAAAACGCTTTTAAGGGAAATCACATTTTGAATAATACACATGTATTCTTGTCATCTGTGTACCGTGCATGTGTTTGAAAAATACTATAACGCGTCAGTGGAATAAGGACATAATAAGTAAGTCCGCCTTCTGTATCGATTAATTCAACATTTAAAGTTGCATACCCATAAATTTCAATACTTCTGTCCGTCTCTGTAGCTGCAATCCAAGTACACCATGATATGGGTGCGAGTTCATGTATGGAAAGAACATAAATCCATTTTTAGTAATCATATTTCAGTATCACCAGCATAAGCGAGTGGAACTTCGGTCTGAAACAGTAGTGTTAGCCTTTATGCCGTCCAAAGAGTAATCGCTAACATTCTGGTGCATTTAAATACTACTTTTATCGTCTAATGCCAAAGGTCTTTACCGTGACAGATGAACAGACGACATTAAGTCCGGAACTTTGACCAGTGTTTTCCTGTACGATAAAAGCTATCAAAATCTGAAAAGTAGCAGTCACACGGTTTTAGCTAACCATCATTATTTTAGAAAGACATTCCTATAACATTACCTTTCCTACCACTTAGGTACTTTAAGGACACCTAAAAGGCCAACAAATTGACAGAATTCATGTTGTTCATTTCTTCTTTGTGGCATAAAGGACTATTTGGGCTTATCCCAATTCCTAATTCATGTAGATGTTTTGCTAAACAATCATGTTCGTAAAAACTATACATTTTGATACTGCAATTTTAATTTTACTCGGTGTTTTTGGGATACTTTCTAGATTCTGTATTAAAATATTCCACTTCTTATCTTAAGCTTTTTTTTTTTTTTTTTTTTTTTTTTTTGCCAAAATTCATGAACACGAGTGTGTTCTTATATATACAAACCTTCTACTTTAGTTCTATGTAAATTTTGTCGCCGAACAACCTCTTAAACCATGAAATATAGTGATTTAAATGTCTGTCTGTAAGCCTAGTTTCCTATAAAATTATAGTAAGAACGACAAATTTGCTTATGACCATTGAACTGAACAGAACATTCAAGAGAGGCCAAAGAAATCTCCAATTAGTTGCAGAGGAATACAGAAAGACGAAGGGCTTACATATGCATTAAATCGCTTTTGAAACATCAAGTCAAAAAATGTGTTATTTTAGTGTTATAATTTTTTCTCTTTTCTCGGGTTTTCATTTGTCTGCACATTCCCATTTTCAAATTCTACATGCTATGGGTATAAGTCTATGAAATTTTGTATATCTCCTTTGAAATAACAGGATAAAAGAGTTATAAAAACCTGATGTGTTGCACTCACGTGATTTTCTCTACTGTTGTACTCACATTCTTACAAACTCTTATTCCTATATCTTCTTCGTGTTAGTTGAGATAAACATTTGCAGAAATTGTCTAATTCCTTATTTTCTTGTAGGTGCAAGGAGAATATGGGCTTTAAGTGATAGGCAAATCTTTTATAGCTTTCAAATCCCGTTTTCTTTACACGGTTAACATATAAAAATTCTGATGTGTTGCACTCACATGACTTTCTCTACTCTTGTACAAACCATTCTTACAAACTCTTATTCGTGTTAGTTGAGATAAACATTTGCAGAAATTCTCTTATTGCTTATTTTCTTGTAGGTGCAAGAGGAATATGGGAATACATCAAGCTTTGAGCGATAGTCAAATCTTTTAAAGCTTTCAAATTCCGTTCTTTCAAGTTCCATTCTCTCACGGTTAACATATAAAGAATGAATAAAGATGTTCCATTTGACAGAAGTATAAGTTCTCCAAAATTCGCACAATACCTCCGAAATGGTTCACTCCACAAAAACATTTACTCAGGCATAAATTGTCTGTTTTAGCAAGTCCTACATTTGCCCTATCTCTTACGGTTTACCAGTTATCAAAAGTCATCCAGAGCAAGTAGGACTTCATGGGCTATAGCCAGAAAATTCAAGATATACATTCATTTGTCATAAAAATAGCTCAAACATATGGCATTTTAATCAAAATCGTTAGAGCCATTTTCAAGAAAATCAAAATTTTCGAAAAATTTTCCATGTAAAGGGTAGTTTAGGGTGGAGGAATTTTCTTCAAAATCTTCGTAACGCATCCTTGAAAGACATTAGATTTAAATAACAACTTTGATTTTTAACCCACCTTTTGTTTTTGAGTTATCCTGTCCACAGACTGACAGAGACAGAGTGACACACACACACGCACGCACGCACGCACGCACGCACGCACACACACACACACACACACACACACACACACACACACAGCCACGCGCGCGCGTGTGCTTTTCTTTATTCAGTGGAGCTCAAAACATATATTTCCGGTGAAGTCTCGACATCGAATTTTTAGGTGGAATACAATACTTCCTCCACTATACATAGTATAGAAAGTAAAAATAAATATTAGCTGGATGACACGAAAATTATAGGTCACATGGTAGGTGCCCGAGGCAGAATTCCAGCCCTTTTTGTGAACTTTTGGAAAGAATTCAAATTTCCAACTACCAACATAAGGACAATTGTTTATGTCACTATCTGTGGCTCTGGAAACATTCTTAGATCCCACTTATTTGGACCTTCAAAATGTAAACAAGATATTTTTGTTATATGATCTGTATTTAAAGGTTTGAATTGCATGAAACCATAATATTATTAATACTGTGTGTGTGTGTGTGTGTGTGTGTGTGTGTGTGTGTGTGTGTGTGTGTGTGTGTGTGTGTGTGTGTGTGTGTGTGTGTGTGTGTGTGTGTGTGTGTGTGTTTTCCTTTGTCAAATTTGGCAACCCAAAAATGTGGGAAGTTGATTTATTTCAATAAAATATTGAAGGAATTGTTAAATCAGTTGAAATGTTTTCGAGTTCATCTCCCGCTCCACCCTCAAATTCTCCTTCTTTATACCTAATATTGGTTTAGAGATAATATTAAAGATTTTTAACAGCGCTAAACAACCATTCCATACATGGAACACACTTCTTAGTATATACCAGGGCAACTTCAAATAAGTTAGGTCTATGCATATAAACATTAATTCCATGTCTTTCTTTGAATGAGGGAAGAACAACATGGGTAGCCGAGGTCGTGAAGGGACGTCTGCGGCTCAACTCCAGACATGACTGTCCTCCCTGATTGAGGGGTTTTCCAAGTTTTCCGCAGTCCTCGTAAGTAGCAAATGAAGGAGAGGTACCCCAAACTTAGGCCTGGAACATTTCCTTCCCCTATTTCCTTTCCCAACTATCTTTTCATTTCGTGTATCACTGGTGTCGCCGATTATGGCGCGCATTTAGTAACAAGGGACGTTTAACATTATTTAAAACGGTGGATAGAATGCTTTGTAGTCCTACACATTTCCTCAGATCCTGAATATAATTTCACTTATAAATAAGTAACACATTTGAACTGAAATAAAAATATAAAAGTTAACTGTATTTAAATAAAACACCACTGTATTTACTTCCGAACTCCAATGGAATTGTTCGGCCGAACTCGCGTTTATAACTAAAATGATCAATAAGATATTAACCCCATATATTTCTACCAGTATCAAAATGAAAATCATAGCAGGATTGTCAATTATTGCGCTCAATATAGAAAAAAGAAAGAAAATATACCATAGCTTAGACTTACGATATATTTGCTACTTTTTAGCTCTCTTACCTGAATATTTTCGCGTGCGTTGTTTCTTTAAATAAATATTTAGGAGAGTAACCCTATTTTAGCATAGCTCTTAAGGAAGTATAAAGTAGGCTTTTGAGAACATAAAACATCTGTTTCGTAAAAGAGGCTACATACGCAGTTTTCCCGTGGTTTTATATTGCTTGAAGAAAAGTTCAATTTTTTTCTTCTTCTTGCATAATATAACAAACTGTTAAGTAACTGAAACCACATCTGGAGATACTCGTTATTAATATAAAGCTGACAGAAAAATGTTCATAAATTAAGATTTCATAATATTCCTATGAAATGGAAGCGCCACAAAAATACCTGTGCTTCGACATCTTCTACGAGAGACGAATGGAATGCACATTTAAGTATGCTGTACCAACGGAACTGTTCCTACTGTGGAGAGAACGGGCTCACCAGACAGCTAAACCCCTTATTACTAAATAATTAAAATCAAAAAGCAGTCGTAAAAGCTACACGGCTCTATGTAAAAGCTCTTTGAACCCATATCTCTCGATACATCAGGACTACAATACCTTGGAAAAGTTTTAATGCGAACAATATCGGAAGACATCTCACTCCAACTATCATCTGTTTCACGCATTAAACTTGATAGGCCTGTTGCGAGTTGTATCGTTTTTACGAGTACTGGACACGCGACGGGATTCCCAATGGCTACATTCTACACACGCTGCAGTAACGGCGCCTTAACACGAAATGCACTTTTATTGCTCATTTTAGAAACACGTCTGCCCCAGAGGGACGTCAAGCCGAGGTCTCCAGTGGTCAGCGTGCAATACCACTGCACCAGGCGAAGCCTGCAGCTATCGCATCAGTTTCAAAATGAACACTTCAATTTCCGGGATAAGAATTAATTAATTAATTAATTAATTAATTAATTAATAATAATAATAATAATAATAATAATAATAATAATAATAATAATAATAATAATAATAATAATAATAATAATAATAATAATAATAATAATAATAATAATAATAATAATAATAATAATAATAATAATAATAATAATAATAATAATAATAATAATAATAATAATAATAATAATAATAATAATAATAATAAAAACTAGCAAATTTCTCATCTCTGTATTTTGCATTAGAAGTATTAAAGTATAATTTTTGTATGTGATAATTTGATAACCTTTTACTCCAGAGTGGTCCAACAGTTGATATCGAACGCCTTCAGTCCCACCTACAGAATTAACTATGGCATCCAAATTACTTTCCCACAAAACGGGGTTATATATGTCATAGGATCAACAAATCAAAGTATCTTGCTTGTTATTGAGCTTTACGAATTATGTTACATAAAGGTTTATAAGCATTATACTCCTGAAGAATGTGGTTGTTTATAAATTTTCGGTTGTATGAACAAGTTAGCAGTTATACCAATTAGGCAATTACCCTCTACCGTGGCGGCGCCGTGGCCGAGCGGTTAGCGCGCTCGCCTACCACCTAGGCAGCCCGGGTTCGATCCTAGGGACCCGCATGTGGTATTCGTGGTGGACGAAGCGGCGTCAGGGCGGGTTTTCTCCGGGTACTCCGGTTTCCCCCGCCATCTCATTCCACCGGTGCTCCATCTTCATGTATCATCAGTGTCACCGCCTGTGGTGCCGTAGTAGTAAAAGCGGGCGTTAAACACTACAACAACAACAACCCTCTACCGTTATTCATACAGGCACAATTTAGAAAATATATTCCGCTCGGCTCCGCGGTTGATTCACACTGGCTTCCCAGTGTGTGAGCCACTAAGCTTCCTTCTATCACCGTCAGCCATTGAGAGTATTTAATGTCAAGCATACACTGATAGCGGATTGATAGCGATACTACGTAGATACTCACTGATAAGTATCTGCAGCACCTTTCAAATGCGAAATGTCTTGTTCTCCAGCGAATCAGACGCCGTTATTATCTCTGCGTTGTCGCTAGGTTTCGTATTTCCCTCTCACCCACACTGTCTAGCGCAACTGTCTGACCAACAGAAGGTGACAAGGATCTGCGGTGTGAGGGAGGGCTTGAACTGTTCACGTAGTCGGTTTGTTTACTGTGAAATGTGTATATGTGTGTACGTCACCCATGCTGGCAGTTCTAATACTTATAACTGCAGTGATAGGTATTACGCATATTCTAACAACAATGTGTATTGTCTATGATACTAGCGTGCGCTAACATCTGGGGACGGTTGATGTTTACTTAGCACATTCCTATGGCTCGCCTTCTTCGGCTGGTCAGACAACACCTCGCGAGACTCACTTGCTTTGCCTTCACCACACGCTTTAGCAGCAAGTAGCTGAGCATTTATTTTTCTACTAGTTGATTTCTCTCGTACTCGCTGTTGCATCTTTTGAAAAGGTTGCATATTCCAAAAACACTTCGAGCCTGGGTTGCAATACTTGCCTCTTTGCCTCGTCACTAATTGCACCGTTTAAGGGCATTGCACGAATTAACATAGCCACCGTTGCCACTTAAAGCATCAACTGATTACTATATAAAGTATTTGAACTCTTTAAGGGTAAACTTAAAGTCCACTGAGGTTCTCCAGATACAACATTCTGCTTGCCGGACTAAGTGAGCGGTTAGCTCACATTTTTAACAACCATAGGAGACACACAAATTCCTGGTACCTACAGTGGGTGCAAAACTTCTGGTATTGCGACCTTAACTGCCAACCCAGCTGCTGAGCTTAGAAATTGCTTATGTTTAGCTTACTTCGAGTAAGCTGTGTAATGTGTTTGCTTACTCATAGCGCAATAAAATATAGTCCGTACCGCAAATGTTCCGCGTCTGGTTATGCTTCCAAGGAGAAGAATAAATAATCCTTAGTATATATTTGTAATATTTATAGCTGTGGCTCCTAATTTTCAAAGTTAACTGGTAAGCTATTACATAACCAGTCCAGTGAAATAATGGTACACGTCTTCGACTTCGTGAAACAAGAGGCAGAAATGAAGGAATGAATATAGATGAGGTGAGGTGTAGGGATATTATCATTGAGTGTCCCACGCACCATACAGCATTCAGCTGAAAGGTCAGCTTCTGATCTGGTGAATAATTTGCTTCGTAGTTGTCATTAAGTTTTTCACATGTCTAGTCTGTTGTGTTAATTATACTAGATCAACGTAATTTCTTTAGCACCATATTAGCAACAGTTTGCATTATAGCAGGCCTGGGAAACTCGCGGAATACCTTGAGTGTGCCTCATTTTTTACCTGCTAAACCTAGTTATCAGTGTCTCGTTGAATTGAAGGCAACAAACGGTACAAAACAGGAGCAATTCAAATAAACCAATCAGGAGGAAACAACACCTTGGGTGAAGCCCGCCCCCTCCCTCCTGCTGTCCACCATCCGGACCAATCAGTGGAAGCCACTCGAGAGATAAATACAGCAGCTCAGACAGTCCACACCTCACGAGAGGATGATCTTAAACCGCTTGTCCCCATTGTTGGGAGACATTCAAGCCATCCCTGAACACCAGTTTGGGTTTCGTCCTGGGCACTCTACGCCTCAGCAGTTGCTGCGGGTGCTGAAGGCTACTGCCCTGGGTTTCCAGGAACGCGCATTCACTGCTGCGGTATCTCTGGACGTAGAAAAGGCCTTCTCAACGACATAGCACGCGGGGCTCCTATTCAAACTCATCCAACTGGGACTATCCACACCGATAATCATCCTACACAGCTTCCTCAGACACCGTACATTGAAAGTCACAGTCGCGGGGAGAACATCTACACTAAGGCCAATAAGAGGCGGAGTCCCCGAAGGCTCTGTGCTGTCACCCACGCTATTCAGCGTCCATGTGGCAGACTTTCCATCACAGCCACAGGTCAGCATAGCTCAATATGCTGATGACGTGTTGCTGTTCTGCACCAACAAACACATTCTCAGAGCCTTCAACCCCATACAGCGACACCTCCGCCTCGTCCAAGAGTGGTGCCGGCGATGGCGAATCTCCGCTAATCCGGACAAGAGTCACGCCATCCTCTTCACGAGGCGCCACACCCCTGCAGACTGCTCCACATTCCAATTTCGAGGTTAAAGGATCGAGTGGAGAGACTCCACCACCTAGTTAGGAGTTAAACGGGATAGGGGTCTAACTTTCCGCGGGCACATCAGAGATCTCTCGGGGAGAACGCAGGGGGCTATTGCCTCACTGTATCCTATACTGAGGTCCGAGATGCCAGTCCGCCTAAAGTTACACCTCTTCGGGGTTCTTATAATCACCCTCATGCTTTACGCCTGTGAAGTGTGGGGCATGGCAGCAGGCAGTTGGCTCATATGGCTCCAAAGGGCGCAGAGTAGAGGACTCCGGTCCATCTTTTCTGTTCCAATACCTTTCCCTGTGAGACTATTTCACGAAGTCTCATCTCTACCATACGTGGAGGATGAAATCAGGCGCCGGGCAGCAAAATTCTACGACAAGTTACCAACCCATCAAAGTGCCCTGGTTAGGTCTCTTGGGGACTATGACTCCAGAA
Organism: Tenodera sinensis; assembly: GCA_030765045.1. Taxonomy (NCBI): domain Eukaryota; kingdom Metazoa; phylum Arthropoda; class Insecta; order Mantodea; family Mantidae; genus Tenodera; species Tenodera sinensis. Next base: position 107,983,537 of record CM060962.1, read on the forward strand.
TACGCCGCTCTAGGTCGTACAGGGTTCCCCCATGGCTTGCGGGCATGCTCCATAACCAAGGAGACATTCCATCAGCAGTTAAAGCTGAGCTCCACTATAGTCCCAACAAAAAGTTGTTCGGCTCTCAAAATTACCCCCTATCAAAATTCTAAATTAAAAACTTCAAAACTTTTACAATACTCAATTTTAAAAACATTCTCTTCCATCAGAATGCAGACCTTACTGTATCCTGTGAGTCATTTGTCAAGGGGCACAACAGCTTCCTTCTATACCAAAATAACCTAAAATCTATAAAACGCCACCCTAATATACCCTTCCTAATATTTCCCTATCTGCGGTTAAACCCTATTGGGGTAGGTACGCAGCAAAATCCATCGGGCTGAACCTCAGCCTGCCAGCTGTTCGTTGTCGTCCACACCTCAGACGCTACGTTAACCTCTCCGAGGAGACTATGACCGCGGCACTGAAGTTGTCCGCCGTAGCTGTGGACGAAACGTCTGGGTACACTCTTCAGACTACGGCATAACAGCCCGGAAATAACTCCTAGTTATATTGGCTTCGGCCGTGAAAGTCTACGCCCTCTCATAACGCAATAATTGCTACACAAATGATAATCCAGTCAAAACTGAAATCCTTTAGATAGCGGGTTGTAAAGTTTCCGTATTTACTTATCTCTGACGATGGTGTAAATAAATTAATGTTAACATTTACTGACATGAAATAATTCTATTCCTACGTTTTCGACGGTTTAAAAGTAGGCTGCTGAATTTAAGCGTAGTCATACGTATTTCAAAATGATGAGACTTCAGGGAGCCTCCAGACCGCTACAACTGTCGACATTGTGATAAAATGTCGCAATGTCCTTATGAGTGACCGTCGATTGAAGATACACGATTTGTGTAACATTACAAAGACCTCGTACGCCTTGTCCAGGGCATTTTAGACGATATTTGGGTATGAGAAAGCTTTCCGCTCGATGAGCATTTCTCTAGTGCTTTTGGACTTGTTTAAACATAATTCCAGCGAGTTTCTCTGAAATTTAATAACAGTAGATAAAATGGATTTATCACAACATGCCAGAGACTTAAGAACTGTTCCAAACAATGGGTGGCAAGAGGTGAAAGCGCATCAAAACAATAAAAAACAGAGTTAAAGTTTTCTGGTATGTTCCTGGTGTGGCGCTCCCAGACTATTCAGAAGGGCAGAACCATCGCCGTGAGTATTGCGCTTCACTACTGGACCAAATGAAGGATGCTATTCGGGCTACATGCCCAAGGTATTGCGGAAATGGAAGTTTTCTTTCTTTGCGTAACGCGCCTTCACGCCTGTCTGCGGCAAAACTGTGTGACTTTCGCTACCACGTTTTTCCACAATCACCAAGTTCACCGGAATTCGTTCCCAGCGATTACTTTTTGCACCCAAACCTGAAGAAGTGCCTTGGTGGAAGGCGATTCACATCAAATTGGATAACACAAGACACTTACTTTGCACAATTGGTGAAAACTTATTTTACTTGGGGGCATCAAAATGTTGGGAAGTCGGAATAAATGGATGCATTTATAAGGCGACTGGTGAAAAATAAGAAAACATTTTCTCTTAAATCCTATATTTTCTTGGCCAGGCCGAGAACGTATATTTACGTGTATCTTTCTCACAACGCAAGCTTTTTTTTTAATTAACGTCCTCCAACATTCTGTCATATCGGACGACAACGCAAGCTATATATTATTTTTGACACCTAGTCAACTTTAACTTATGCGTGTTACACAAAGTATCTCATCAGTATTTGTAGCGATTATAATTCTCAAGGAAACAACTGATTTCCTCAGTAACGCTACATATATGAAGATTCCTGTTTGCCAGCAAGCATAACAAAGATTTGGTTAAATGGAAGAACCACAGAATAGCAAGCTTTCGAAAAGTGCGAGAAATTTATGGCGACATCTTTCTCCATATTGATCAAGCCTCTCCAGTAGGTACAAATTTTACTCCGCTGGCAAATGGCTCGCTCTATTTGTGCAGAAAATCAGTCCTCCGGCACCGAATACCATCCACCACATAACTCCTGGTTCTTGAAACTCATTTCCACACAGCTCCGCTGTTTTACCAACCCTCATTTGCAAGATATTCCGATGGAATTTACCAGCGCTTGCTAATTTATATAGACATCTCGCGTCTGAGATCACAGCCCTCAGATCAGTAAGGAAAACAGCGAGGCAAATCGTGACAGCCACAGCAAACAAGATTGCTGCTCATTCTGTAAACTGTACTCGCACTGGTTGCCTCACTGGCCTAGCGCACTGGAAGATGAAATGATCCTGAAAATTTACTGTGACGTACGAGACGTATTTATCTTCAAAACTATTTTTCCCTCAGAAGCGATTTGTTAGGCTAGGCATCATCAACTGGCCGTATTTCGGTTCTGAGCCCCACATTCACGACCAAGAGCGTTGTGCAGAAGCGCTGCCAGTGACAGTTTGATTGATCTAAAGGTATGTCCGGGATAGTTGGGAAAATAAACTCGTATTTTAGCATTATTAATTAGGTATTATTATTTATTATTATTAATCATTAATATTAATTATTACCATTATCATCATTTGGTCACTGCATTCATTATCGTACGATTACCGCTTGATTAGGCTAATAGTTAATTCCTAGCGAAATACGTTTATGCTTCAATGTATTACATACTCTTAATATCTGTCGGCACTTTACATTTGACCTAAATATAATACACTTAATGTTACCTTAACCTAACAAATCGTGATCCGCGAGCAGTAGGTGATTTAAGACCAGTGGATAACCCGAGTCACGCAAGTAATGGAAGAGAGAACCAACAATTGAGTATCTACGCATAGCTGTAACGAGGTCGTACTTCACTTATTTTGGAACGGTTATTTTTAATGTGGTATGTTTTGAAAGAGAAACAGTCGGAAATATTCCCCAAGAAACACTACTTTTTCTCTCACGGCTGCACTATTATTGTTGATGACGATCATGACGACGATAATTATGTTCATCGGAGCTTTTAATAGAAATAAGTGACTGCAATTTGTAGTATTCTTAAAATAAGAGTGATAGTTGGAGAAAGCAAAAGAGCATAGTTACGAATCGTAGAATCACCATATAAAACAATACTATAATTTTGCATATATTTTTAAGGGGTCAATTTTGAGCTTTACAAAGTCTAAGTGACACAATACTGTATTCTAGGCGTCTTTAATATTAACTATGTAACCATACCAAGTTGTCAGGGTCAGCAGTGTAGAAGGAGCGAGCGGCAAGTCAAAACACACCGATATGAATGCGACTCAACGCTTGACGTACTTTCTCACTGTTCACGCTTCGAAGTGTTTAAAAAATAAACTAGGCAATTTTCATGGTGCGCTTACCTGGTTGGATATTTCGCTCCTCCAGAGAAACAATTTATATGTATAGTTAGTGAATAACACATATATACTTTTACACCTAAAACTATATGTGCATATTTTAAATCAAAATAATCCCAATTTATGTGACAGATTTGCAACTGTACCCATAGTATTCATAACAGAAATGCCAGACATTCATTGTAAAGTACGTGTCCAATGACTGAAGTTTTTTATTGGTCCGTTTCTTCGTGATAGTTGCAGAATTAGCAGGACAGTGCTACTACAATATATTTTCTAAGTGTCTCCACAATAAATCCTCTGCAGTTTTCACTTAAACACTGTCTGTAATGGTGGAAGGTGCGCTCGAGGTCACATGAAGTGATGGGGCAAAGCGTAAATACTTGTGCAATTCATCTACTCGGTTATTATACGGTGGACTGTTTCCTTTCAACAGATCTTTGATTGCACATAATTTGGCATGTTCACGATTTTTATGTAGAACTGCAACAGGGAATACTCTCGTATTCTAAACAACACTACGGCACTCCAGAACAGAGTTAACCTGGTCATTCGTCTTTCTCCCACCGGTTTCCAAGTTTTGTGCCCACAGCATACGTGCACGCCTGTAGGTGAACAAGCTCAACTATTCTGCTTGTTGCGGAGTACCTAAGGGCACTTATTAAGTAGCTTTGGGAATGTATGGTAGCCGCTATTTAGTTTATTCTTTTGAATATCAATGCAACTTAGAGAATAGTTTGTACAATGCTCTGCAGCAAGTTTTATTTTTTATCTGTGGAAACTCATTTGACGGAACTATTGTTTTGTGTCCTCCCATCATAAATTCCTGTACATAAACACAGCCTAAAGGACAAGGTGTAAAGTGAACACTCCGCCTAAGAAACATACGATAATCGGCTACGAAGCGAAGACTAGCATCAATAGAAGGGAACCGTTTCATTTCTACAAGATATATGGTTCTCCATTATCTACTCTACCGAGTGTTTGCCGAGCATTTCTGCATTACGGCTATTAAACAGGTATTTCACAAGAATCCGCCATTAACAACGTGGTGGAGTGCGTATTTTAACTCACCGCCGTGTTTACCACTCTTTGTACTTAGAAATTTCTCTCAGCCATGTTTTCTTTTGGGTGGCTACTGCAAATAGAACTACGTTAAAGAATTATATTTGCCTCCAGAATTTGGCGCTTGAAGCACATACTCTGCATGCGGATATCATACACTGAAGGATTCATACATACTTTTGTAATGTTTCTGAATTAAAGAAAGGAAATTTGATTTTTGCTCCTCTTAAGTAAACTTCAGCAAAGCGGCGAATCATCTACCCCTAAGATTTATTTTTAAATTATGCAACCTGTTAAGGGGCAGACGTACCTTAGGTAGATTTTGGTTGCTGGGTTTACAACTCATTTATTTTAATAAATGAAAGTCTAACCTGAATGAAAAAGTAGTTTATGGCACACAAGGTATTCCGGTGCAAAGTCCATCTCAAAAGCATGGTCCCTTGTAGTAGAACTAGACCAGTTTTCTGGCCAACTTCATAAACTTGAAAGACTCGCAAACGATTCCAAAATGCATAGGTTTCCTTTTGGAACGCCAAATAAGCCTGTTTTCACGTAACATGAGTGTTAGCGGGAGGTTTGCACTGTCTGAGCACCAGAAGAAGGCGAGCTAGAGGAATGTTTTACGTAAACATTTTCTACCGTTCCCATCATGTTCATGCATGCTAGTATCGCATACAACACATTGTTGTCAGATAAATGCGTAATCTATTACAACAGTTACATACAAAGTATTAGACCTAGCAGTATGGGGTTTCACATACACTTTACACACATTTCGTAGTAAACTAATCGACCACGTGAGCAGATAACAGTTCAAGTGTCCTCTCATACCTAAGATCCCGCTCGCCTTTTAGTGGTCCGGCAGTACTCTCACAATACCCCCATAATGCGAGAGCTTCCGGTGACAACTTGTCGAAAAAAGGTATTTTATAGTGTGTTGCCATTACGTACACTGAAAGGGCGTGTTTCAACTTTATTTAGTTTTAAAGTTAGGGCATAGAACGATTCACCTCTTTTAAATTCGGCTAGCTCCTAAACGTATTTTGCCATTGTTACTGCGTTTAGCTGTATATTGTTGAGTAATTGACATGCATACACGTATGCTTCACTCTCACTCTCTCCTCTTATATCATACCTTACCCCCATTTGAAGTAATGGATAAAGGCTCTTCATAGCTTGCTTTCACCGTTTTTTTTTTCTTTAAACCGAATAGCCTATTTTCAAATAGCTTCAAAACTATTTACTTTTCCCTTTGTTGTTTCTTTTGTGTTATTTCAGTGTCATGTATGGTAACATATGTTAGGAAAGAGCAATGGAATGTAAAGGACAGGTTGGAATGATGCAGGTTTGTTCCATGACACAAAGAAATAAGATGGGGCGATGCTGTACATGTTCCGACTTGTTAGCTCATATCGCGCCAATGTGAACTTGGTGAATTCTACGTTCTCATGAAAATGTTTACAGAAGTTCGCGTTGTGTGTTCTAGCCTGGCTAGGAAGGAAACCTTGTGCATAACAAACAATAAAATAATACAAGTATTTTTGTTTCGTGTAAACAATAGAATACTCATTCCCAGGAAACTCCGGAATCCTTACAACACGACCGGGTGGCCGCAGGTCAGCAGATGGTCTAAACGCATGGCAAACCGTGAATATAAGTTGTTAACCTTCCTTGAATAATAAAGATTAATAAGGTATATCGCAGGTGGAGCAGGGAGAGGGGAAGGGAAATGGGAGAGGGGAGGAATATAGAATGAGGGGAAGGTGGTGAGCGGGAGGGGAGGGAGGGGATGCAGATGAGAGGGAGGGGAGTGAGGTGAGAGGGAGCGGAGGTAGATGAGTGGAGACAGAGAAGGGGAGGGATCTGCGCGAAGGGGAGGATATGAGGGAAGGGGAGGAACGATAGAGAAGGGAGGGTATAATGGGAGGGATATGAGGAAAGGGGAGGGAAATGAGGTGTGAGGAGATTAAGGGGGAGGGAGATGAAAGTAAGGTAGATGAAGGGAAAGGGACGAAGACGAAGGTGAGGTAGATGAAGGGAAGGAGAGGGGTGGAGGAAAGGGAGATGAGAGAAGCGGAGGGGTATGAGGGAGAGGGGTAGGACATGAGAGGGAGGTGAAGGAGATGAGTGGTGAGCGGAGGGGAATGAGAGGGACGGGAGATAAGAGAGGGGAGCGAGATGAGGCAGGGGGAGGAAGATAAGGGAGAGAGGAGGGAGATAAAAAGGAGAAAGGAGGAGATGAGAAGGAGAGATGAGCGAGATGAGAAGGATGGGAAGGAGATGCGGGGATATGGAGATGAGGGAGGAAGCGGAGGGGAATGAGAGGGACGGGGGAAGATTAGGCAGAGGGGAGTGAAATGAGGGAGAGAGGAGGGAGATGAGCGAGAGGGGAGGGAGATGAGAGGAAGAGATGCGATGAGAGGGAGGGGAAGGATATGACAGGGAGGGGAAGGAGATGGGAGGGAGGGGAAGGAGATGAGAGGGAGGTGAAGGAGATGAGAGGGAGGGGAAGGAAATGAGAGGGAGGGGAGGAACATGAGAGGGAGGTGAAGGAGATGAGTTGGAGCGGAGGGGAATGAGAGGGACGGGAGGCAGATGAGGGAGAGCGGAATGAGATAAGAGGGGAGCGAGATGAGGGGAGGGAATTGAGGGAGGAGGGAGATGAGTGAGAAAGGAGGGAGATGAATGAGAGAGGAGGGAGATGAATGAGAGAGGGCGAATAATGAGAGAGGAGGGAGATTATAGGAGGGAGATGACAGAGATAACGCAGAGAGGAGGGGGATGTGGGAGAGAAGAGGCAGATGAGGGAGAGAGGAGGGTGTTGAGAAGGAGGGAAGGAGATGGGAGGTGAAGGAGATGAGGGGATTTAGAGGGACGGGAGGCAGATGAGGGAGAGGGGAGGGAGATGAGAGAGGAGGGATATGAGGGGCAGGAGATGAGGGGAAGGGGAAGGAAATGAGTGGGAGGGGAGGGGATGAGAGGAAAGGGGGAGATGAAGGGGAAAGGGATATGATGGCGAGGGAGAGAGTTGAGGGGAGGGGGTGAGTGATAGGTAGGAGGGACTTACTGTCAAAAGTGATTGATTTATGACGCATTCCTTCATGTTAATTGTTTTGCCTCTCGCAGATCTGTCCTACTCTTAGGTGCTGCTAGAAGATTGCTAGGTTCAAATCCGCTGGTTAGCCATGCTAAAGTGCGTGAAGCTAGATGAAATTTGTTCAAATAGTCAGAGGCAATCTCTATTTTTTTCTTCCTTTCTTCTTTTCTTTCTTCTCTTTTCTTTTTTGGTTTCATTTGTTTCTTCCTGTCATGTTTAACTTGTAGCTTAAATATATCTGGACGGTCAACGACCTATGCACTGTGTACTTGTGTGGTAATTTTAATAATTTGCCACTAACAAAGAACCCGATCTATCTATTTCTAACGAACTCTACACTTTTTTATCTGTCTTGATTTCCCTGTCATACAAACATTGTACAAAAGTCGACGAGTATGCAGAGAACTTTATCGGCTGTTCAGAGAGAATTCAGGATATGCATCTAATTAGTCGTGACAAAACTTAGTCAGAATGTACAGGACTTGAAAGTTCGTTCACAGAAAACTCAACTTACATTTACATGCTATTTGGTAATGAAAATACATTAAAAATGCTATTTTAATAAAAATCCTTAGAGAATTACCAACATTTTTTCCCCACGAAGTGAAGTTTGAGTGCGGAACTTTATTGAAAATCCTCGCATAGCTTCTTAATTTAACAGTAATACAAAATTGTACAAAATTCAGTGACTATTCAGAGGACTTCATAAACTATTTACAGAAAAGTCAAGATACTGTCTGTTCACCAGCTCATGGCCTTGGGGAATGAAGGGGAGAGGAGAGACATTCCACGTAGTGTAAACCGAGTTCTGTGAAATTCCTCGCAGATGTTGCTGCTGGTTACGTTGCCAGCATACCTCCAATGATATTCGTGCCATGTTTACTCGCTGGTAAATTATCTTAATTTCAGTTGTAAAATCCTACGAGTCACTAGCGTTATCCCGGAAGCAAAGAAGAAAAGGAGTGTAAAAGGAGATAAACCCTGCCTAGAAGTGCTGTGATATTGTGGTTGCAGAATAAAGGGATTCAGAATGACAGTTATATGCGTAAAACAAAGCTAAGAGATTTTTAAAGCGGATGCATTTTTTTTTTGTTTCATTTGGCCACATTGTCGGTTGCTTGCCCCCCCCCCCCCCCCCCCCCGCCCCCATACATATGTGATCTTAATCCCGTAGAACTAGTTGGGCCAAGGTAAACTGAATAGCTAAAGAAATGTAACAGGTGACTTACCCTTAGATGAATTGCACGATGTTCACTCAAGGGTTGGTACATCACTTGTGACCGAAACAGACTGGCAGAGCTTTTGAAATATATAGAAGAGGTACAAAATGATCAGTGGGAGAGAGACGAAGTAGTTGAAAACATCGTTTGCGTTTTATAAGCTAAATACATTGCATGAATTGAAAATAACATATAAGTTTCACTATTTTGAGCGATTTGTTTGCTTTAATCTAGCATGAATACACATCCCAAGCTTGACACTACTATACTAAGCGCGACCAGAAGCACGAGTCAAACTTAAGATATCGCTGTGTACCTGGAATTGTTTATTGATGCATTGACTCACTGCATTACTGCCAGGGACCATGAGCTGGAGAACAAACTGTGTGCATGTTAGTCATCCAAATATCCTAAACATACGGTATTATAATGAAAATCAATAGAAAACATGGAAAGCTTACGTTGTGTAAAACGTAGTTTGAGTGGGTGAATCTTTCAGTAAGTCTTCCGCATGGCATGCCTCTAACTCAGATAATATGAAATGTGGTATCTACGAGTTCAGCTTTTCCTTTTAAGGTTATGCTGTACTCTCCCTCGCCCTCTGTCTCTCTCCTCTCTCTCTCTCTCTCTCTCTCTCTCTCTCTCTCTCTCTCTCTCTCTCTCTCTCTCTTTCTCATATACAAGGAAGCACACCTTTTGAATGCCACAAAACGGGTTATTTTCGGTGAAATCTCGATATCTTAATTTTTGGCGGAATACAATACATCCTCAACCCTTACCTTAGAATTTTTTTATTTGGTTAACGTCCTCTAACGTAATATCATATCGGACGGTGAATGATTGAAATGGGTGAAATGATGCTCAAATGAGCCCGAGATCCATAGAGCTTTTAAGTTACCCGATATTCGTCTTCACAGGATAAGAGTAAACCTCGGAAAAAACCTTATCTGGATAACTTATCCTAAGCGAGATCGAACTCGCGACCTCTTGAACGAGAGGCAGACACGCTAACCATCACGCTACCTTAGATGGGTAGCAGGGTAAGCTGTAACTACATGCTCCCCTGTATTTCAGATAGACAATCAAATTCCACTTCTCACTTCAAGCTAACCTGAAAAAATCCCAATCTACGATTGTAAAACAGAACACCTTATAAGAAGCGTCATTTGTTACCAGCTAGAAGTCGACACTAGACAGAACAATAAACAGAACACTCTATGTTGGTATCTAACGACTCCGATTGAATCGTTTTCACTACAACAGCCATGAAAACGCACAAAGAAAAATACAGAATCGGGTTTTCAATTACATCGTATAAAAGCAGTTTCTGAGGTCAAAAGCTTGGGGTAATTTATCACTCGGGTATAAGAGGCAAAGATAACATCTGGAAGTGTTTCTCAGCTACTTGCATAGAGAAAACAATTAACACTACATGCGTTATGAAGCGTACTTTTCTCCCCCTTCACAGCAGCTGCACACTCATCATAGCACGTTAGCCATACCACTCAGATGCGTTAATTGTGTAGCCGGGGAGTTTTTCTTTGCCTCAGGCTATACAGCGTAAAGAAAGGCTTGGTAAACCCAAACTGCTTTTACATTTTTTCTGTCTTCAGGTTAACAAAGACGTGAGTGAATGCATAGCGTTCAATTTCAAGCGTATTTTATTTGGTAGTGGAAATAGTGCGGAATCTACCTATGCATAACATTTTTTCACCCACTATCATTTATTTTTATAAAACTTCTACAAAATATTCTAACGGAAGCTTATTCACCCATCTGGTTCATGTTAATCCACATAAACATTTGAACTAATAGTTCCATCACACGCTTCACTTAAGGTACAAGAGGTATGGATAATATATAATTGGATGTTCAAAGGCTAGTCGCTATTGCCTGGCCTTTAAATTCCATACTCTTTCCATGGCATTGCGAAAACTACACGAATAGCGATAGTAGTTCAGCAAAACGAAGTACTGAAAAATGCAAACCAATAATAACGGATACGTTGAAAATGGCTGATGCAACGAAATTTATTTCAAATAAATTGTGTGTAAAAGATATTTATATTCTTTTGTAGTATTATTTTCTATCTCTGAACGTTTACTAGTTAAACACTTATACAAAATTACCTATACGAACGGATCTTCACAGACTATCCCCAGAAAATGCACAATATAGATGTCATTTGTCATGTGGATATTTTAAATACAGTTGAATCTGATTTATACTATATCAAGGGGTAGAAGGAAGATTACTTATAACTAAGAATTACTTACAACCGAGATTTTGATAGATAATGCATCATATATTTTTTAAAGCTATGCTGTGGGCCTACATGTGTAACATTTTACAAACACCAAAGATATGTATGAAGAAAACATTATTTTGAACTTGGTTCTCCTTTAAAGAAATCAGTTACTTTGGCTTGTTTCACTTTTCTTGCATTAAGTGCACACACATCATTTTGTTACCGATGACTATACATAGCATGGTATAAGGAATTCCTAAGTTTGAGCAATTTTGGTTTTCTGTGGATTAAGTTCCACCTCTCGTATGAATTTTACCTTCTGAACTATTGTGTACCATTTCCTTTTTCTGTTCTCCATGGCTGATTAAAAGCAACCGAGAACTGAAAGACAAAACCGCTGTTCAACAGTAAAAACCAAATACCGAAAATGTTTATGTTAACTTTTCGTTTGTTGCTACGACATTGTCGTGCCGAAAGTTCAGGTTGGGTCTTTGTTAACAGAGATAAGGAAATACGCCTCGAGATTCTTTTAAGATAACGTATGCCGTGTTCTCGTTATAATTATGTAAAGCTCAGCTGTATTTCGAAATTTAATACGTGTAACTGCGAATTACGTAGAACTGGGTTACGTATAAAGCAGGTTCAATTATATACCTATGCTATTTTAATAAAATGGTTACAATGCAAATTTTTAGAAAATAAAAAATTGATAAGTGATGCACGTGAAGTATTGAAAATCTTCGTGTCGCATCTTTGGAAAATACCGAACTTAAATAACAAGCTTGGTATCTATTCAGGCTTTAGTTTTTCAATGATGCTATTCACTGATAGACACGCGCGCGCCTGTGGACCTTTTCTAAAAGCGATTTTTCAGTATTCAGGGGGCCTCAAAACATTTCAGATGAAATGTCAATATGGACTTTTTGGATGCAATGCAATTACGTATGTATCTGGTTCAGCCTACCTGCAACTTTTACAAATACTTCATTCTGGAAAACTGTAGTATTTAGGAACAAGTCAAACAAAAAAGGTGCTAAAACTCAAAGTACACTAATTTTAACGAAATTGACAGAATAAAAGACTGAAACAAGAATATAAATGTGCTTAGTAGTTATACTTTAATTAATTCCCAATATGATGGCGGCCGACCTCTTAAATTAGAATATTCTAATTCTAGGAATTAGTTTGACCTTTTTAACCAGATACCTATGATATATTGATATATTGTGTAACAACCTTCCAGTTGTTCAATAAAATTCCTTTCAAAGAGTATGAGAAAAAACGTTTTTTAATAAACTGCAGGATATTCTTGCAGTGCAGTTTTCAAAATGCTGGAGCTACTTCAGTTTTGTGTTCCAAACGTTTACCAATGTTACAAACGTATAACATGATTTGTGAATAAAAACATTGGTTACTTTAAATAACAATGTCATAGGTATATAATTCTTGTTTTGACGCTTTTAGTTAACACAAATGAATTATAAATAATTTTTACTTTACTTGAAAATGTCTCGTATAACTATTATTATCACCTACAGAATCTTTGGTGAGAGTTTCAAGATAATTGGCAAAAGTTTGCACCGCTGCCATCAAGGTGAGTGATAACGAGCACCGAAAAAAAATAAATAAATAAATAAATAAATAAATAAATAAATAAATAAATAAATAAATAAATAAATAAATAAATAAATAAATAAATAAATAAATAAATAAAAATAAAATGAATAAAATAGAAAGACAAATCAATTTCAAGAGTACATAGGTGATTCTAGACTTCAAAACTGCATTCCCGTGTTGGCTGGCAGTTTAATGATTATATATCCATCTCTCTTAAAAGCACTAATGTTTACTACACAAAAAATACAATTTTCAAAATGTTTGACAACGTTCTCAGGTTGGATACCTTGAGCCACTGTTTCAAATTAGAGCTCTGACTCGAAGAGAAGATTATTTTATACATGTAACTAAATGTATTAATTCATTATTTTAAACTCATAATGTACCATAAATGTTCTAGAATTTCCATGGAGTCATTTTGATTCCTTTGCAAATATTTCCACAAGTGTGTATATGAAATGCTTCATAGAAAATCCCTTTCACGTCCGGTCAGTTTTAATTGATTTTTAACAAGCTAAAGAAGTTGTTCATATTTAAATTACTTAAAGACTAAAGGAGTCAATTCTGCCTTGAGATCTTATGTGTTGAAAAAGGTATTGTTATATTATTAAATTCACATTTGTCGTGTTATTACTACCTACTTGCATGTAACGCCTACTTTCTTAACAGTTCTTGGCTTACACGTACCCACTGCAATAATACTTCTTTCACACATGTGTGAAAGCTAAAGTTGGAAAGGTAAAATCAGACTGAATACCTTAACCGGTATTTGAAACAGGGATCTTCGGCTTACAGTGTCACTGCTCCAGCCAACTGAGTTACCATGGCAAGATCCCGGCAGGACATTAAATTCGCCACTGACTTTTTTTTTTTTCGGCAGCCCACAAGAAGTTCTCAATTGAGTATGAGATAACATACCCCAATGGCGACGTACAATCACTTAAGTCCCGGGTTTCGTAGTTAACCGCTATTAGGTGAATCGATTATAATTAATTTTTCTTGTACCCTTCCTTGTATCAACCGCTTTTATAACCAGTTGGCTGCTTTAGCCTTCTGCATATGACACAGTGTGTAAATGCATGTAGCAACAGGCACACATCTTTCATTCTTACTCGACTTCGGGCTATTAATACCTATATAAAGATGCTATTTATAGCACTACGTCAGCATGATTATCAATTTTGTGAACAAGCAAGGTTTCCAACCACAACAGACACAGATGTTTGCGTGAACATCAATCATTTATATTGAAAGATGACAGCTACGGCTAGTAGTGCTGCATCACTCATTAGAACATATTCTTCTGTCGATAGAGTTGATGACATCTCGCCTGCTCCGTCATCGATTAAACACGGCCAAGCACCCTACAATGGCTGACTAGTTGGTTTTATGACCCAGTCTTTCACGTGCTGGTTTGTTACTCGATAGCTTTTATAACATCAATTTAACGGCTGTTAGTTAAACATTTTTGACACTGGTCACAATTTTCACTACGGTCGGAGAGGTAAAGAATAATTTGTTCCCCTTTCGTTAGCAGAAGATTAAGAAGGTAAAAGTGAGTTGCCCTCATTACGAGGAAGGTTTTCGAAAAATGTTTAGCTTCACCGACATTTTCACGGCGTTGGCAGTATCAAATTGCAATGATCGTTCTCAAGTGCGAACCATTAGGTATACTTTCATACACGTGCTTTCCTTAGTTTGGTTGTTATAGTGCTACAGAATAAACAAATTGACCTTTATTCCAAAAATGAATAAACTAGAATGTCATCCAGCGCTTAAACACCAAGTAAAGGGGTATGAAAATTATCAGATTAAAGCAAGGTTTTGTTTATTTCCTTCCAGGGGATGTGTCTCCCAGATAGTGTAAGAAATGAAAACAAAAATTGCTGCTAAGCAGATTTTATTATTTAGCCGTAGCGTAAACGTCACCCTTGAGACACTGTCGCACACACTCAGAGCAAAACACTATTGATCTGTCGAATCAAATCACATTTCAACCGCTGAGTCGCAACACAACTGAACTGCACTCGGCACTGTCCGGTGCACTCAACTACACTCTCAGTGTCATCTGTATACTGGAAAACCGTCTATTCAACTCCAATGTCAACTCCGACTCGACTATCCGCCGGGCTCTGGTCAGCTCCTTATAATAGACCGCAAGTACAAAGGGAATGTTCTAGAAAAAGAACCTTTTCGGAGCTGCCGAAACGAATCTTCAGGAGCAGAGAAACTGCACGCAATGGCGGTGTGGTTTTTCAGCAGAAGGGCCATTAGTCGCACTATATAAGACCAGGTAGCCATGCCGATATGCAATCCGACGGCGGCCAATGTACCGCCGAATGAATGAATGAATGAAAAATGCTATGAGACAATACTGAAGTTTTATGCGATGAATTCTTACCTATAGAATTTTCCGCCAATCCTCGTAGATGACTGCCTATATGAAAAAGCGATTTAGAACTGGATAAGTGGTTATATTGTTAACATACTTTTAGCTTAACACGCGCGCGCGCGTGTGCGCGTGTGTGTGTCGCGGAATTTTTCGGCGTAATTTTCAACCACTTAGTCAACTGATTGACTTGAAAATTGGTACGTGTCAAGGACCGATGACAGTGGAATAATATCCTAATTTCCTGACCAGGATCATCAGGATAAAAAATTACTTAGTTCAATATATTTGCACACCTGTCAAAGGCCGATGAACAGCTGTTACGGACTGTGATGAGCACAGCATGGCAAGTAATTATAATTCACTTACTTTGATATGTTTAGGTTGTTTCATTATTCTACGTTTAATAACGGATTTTGCATTTTTGTTGCTCAGAGAAAAGAACACCACAAATGGTTTCATCTTTTCTCTATAAGCCTAGGTAACTTGGAATACCGATATTAGGTCATTGGTATAGGAAATACTCATTGTTATTATCGCCACCAATTCTGTACGATACTGAATGTAATAACAGCCTGTTCATAATGCTTTGACTGCATAAAACAAGTTATTACACAATTTTTGTTAACAACTATCCCATATTGACCGATACCGGTTGGCCGCAGAGCATAAGGCCACTTTTATTTTAAAATTCCTTACTCCGTCCTTTGTGCAAGAACGGGCTGTGCGATGTTTTGCCTGTCGCCATCCTCGGCGCTCGTTGCCGCCTGCCCCTATCATAGAAAGGTGCGGATGAAACCATACATTTTAAAAATTACTTTTAAAGGCTTTACTAACCAACTTTATGAAATATGCTGAAATTCACCGTCGTTGTCCATACATTTTTAGCACTTCTTTAGTAAACTATCCATCGCTCACCGTAGTTCACGTTGAGAAATACTAGCAATTTCCCAATTTAATTCTTCCAAGATGTGTGGGTTTGTCTTGTACACTTTATGTTTCAAGTTGCTCCAGAGATAGAAATCGCTTATTGGAGCTCTGAGAAACCTCTCTCCGCTAATGGAGCACCATACACCAAATTTTTCGTCATGAAGGATTACACCATGGACAATATTAGGTTCTGAGTTATAGGACCAATTTTTTTTCGAGTTAACAGTTGACGCCTGTACATACGTGAATAGAATTTGCCCCCCCCCCCTTTTTAAAGAATTAACAGACAGGTAGTGTGATTTTGCATTTTTTCAACAAGACTGTAACATCTCATACGGCCAATCTTTCGATGAGAACATTTGAAAGTGTGCTTTAGGACACAATTATCAGTAGAGATTTGTGGTCCCCGACCTAACACCTTATGATTTCTATCGCTGGGGTAACTTAAAACAAAGTGTACAAGACATACGCACCACCTTGGAAGAATTAAAACAAAATATCCGCCAGGAAATTGCCAGCATTTCTCAAGGTGAACTAAGGCGAGTGATGGATAGTTTCCTAAAGAGGTGCCAAAATGCATGTATGCACAACGTTGTCCAGTTTCAGCACTTTCTTTCATAAAGTTGCTCAGTAGAGACTTTAAAAGTAGCTTTAGAACTGTTGTATGCTTTCATCCGCGCCTTTCTATGATAGCGGCGGACGGCCGAGTGCGGAGGATGCCGACAGGCCAACACCGTGCAGCCCGTTCGGAGGTTTTTTGCTCTCTCGGTGTGTAGTGTATGATGTTTTAAGAATGGCCCGAGTAGGTCAAAGCCTTCCTCCTGCACTACTGAGCAATAAGTTGATGGAAACTTGCTACATTATCAGTGAGTGTCAACATTTTTCTTTTATTCTTCATAAATGACACTTTACACCACCAGAAGCAATGAAAGTAAGCACAAGCGAAGCCATTCTTCCATACATATATTTGTTTGAGAAATGATCTTCAGCATATAACATTTTTACGTAAGCTGGTCGTTTCCCCATTCGTATTATCATGAATAAAACAAACACTATGATAGCAAGTTTGGTGAGAAGCTGTCATTTCAGATGAAATGCATGTCAGACTCTTAAATGTTCCATGTCAGAATCTAACATGAACTATCACGCAGCCTTCCCATATATTATTGATGTAATCAATACCGCATAAATTCTACCAGATTTTAAATACTAATTTATGCATTTTAGTGCACGCATACAAACATGGTGTCACAAGTGAACTATGGAAAATTTAGCCCAAGGCATGAAAATATCAGAGCCTTCTAGCACGCCACAGTAATAATCCAGTTATAGCAAACATTCGAAAACAAGCCCCTTGCTAGTTCTGCGGACGGTTTGGTTCACCACTTTATTTGCGGCAGGTTTGAAAAGGTTTTTTTTTTTTTCCCCCTTTCGACAATAGTGCTTTTGATCCACTTTCCCTTCCTGCTACCATGATGGAAAGCTGAGATTCCTGTATTCCATGTTAGTAGCCACAGTTACCTACGTGTTTTGTCTATTTTATTCCACGTATGTGCATGAATAATGTTACATTCTCTTATTTTTGATATATGTACTTATTCTTGCAGACATGGAAAATAAACATGCTTGATAGTTGAATTTGATCACTTAAATTCTTAAAACACATCACTGCTATTTTCTCCGTTTATCACCGTTTCTATCATAAACAGCAACATAATTATTTTGATCATGCACATCTAAGGTCTTCATGCGACCTTTTTCATGTGCCAGATATTTTATATCTCTCCCCCTGTGGAACATCTTTGAATCCAAATTTTCCACAGAGCAACCTTCTTTCAGGGCTTCTTGAAAAATACTGCCATGTATCGGACTGCCGTGTGTTCCAGCAATCAACCAAGAACTCAAACGTAGAGCCTTAGATTTGCTATGATAAATATAGGTAAACCCAAATAATTCTAGGCGCTTTAAACTTAACATTTTCTCTCTCTCTCTACGGCATATTATATACTTTTGAATCATAGCTTAAAGGACGAGAACGGCTACAGGCAGATTGCCTTTTTTCAACAAGGCTCTGCAACAGAGCAATGTTTCGATGAGAACAATTTAGTGTGTTTCAGGACAGAATTATTAGCAGAGATTTGTGGACCCCTCGGTACCCTAACCTAACACCAGGCGATTTCTATCTCTCGGGTAATTTAAAACAAAGTGTACACAACAAACCGACACACATTGGAAGAATTAAAACAAAATATTCGTCAGGAAATTGCCAGCATTTCCCAACGTGAACTACGGCGAGTGATGGATAGTTTCCTAAAGAGGTGCCACAATGTATGGACAACGGCAGTCACCAGCTCCAGCATCTCCTTTCATAAAGATGGTAAGTAAAGCCTTTAAACATAGTTTTTAAAATGTATGGTTTCATCCACGTCTTTCTGTGATAACCGTAGACGGCAACAACCGCGGAAGATGCAGAAAGGAAAAATACCGCGCAGCCGGATCGGAGGTTTTTTGCTCTCCCTGTATTAAAACGTTGAAATACTCCACCGCAGGTTTGATAATTATAAAGCATGTACATTTTAGTATTGGCAAAAAACAAACTACTGTTACGTAATTAAACTTTCTATATAGGAACGTTGCTTAATTCAAAGATTTTTTTATTGGACAACCATATGTCATTTATTCACTAGGATTAGTAGAACAGTTAATCTTAAAGATGTTTATTCCTGTTTTACCACTGCAGTATATGAGAAATGCATGTTTCATGTATTTTCATAATGTCGTACATTATGGCATTATTGTTTGGGGCAAGTGCTCTAAAGTTTTGTGTTTTCAAAATTCAACATAAGATTTTAAGAATATTAGATTGTGCTGGCAGTGTGCTCGTTGTACACGTATTTTTAAGCCACTTTCTTTTATTGCAGGTATACCTACGTCTTTATGTATATGAATTATTGTTACAATAATCATAATTATTATTTACAAAAATAAATGTAAATCTGTATACTCGAAGACAGGCAGTTCACCATAACTGCACTAGGAACATCAGTCATCCTAATATTCCATTATGTACATTTGGCGAAACTTTGCGTAATACTGAGTACACAGGCCTAAAAGTGTATTTAAAAGTTTAATTACAATTATTTGTAAAGAAGATTAGTGTTGGTTCAGAAGGCGATCCTATCAAATGTATTGGCGCATTTTTTGTCGCAAATTTTAATGCCATTTGGTTTTCGTATCTTAAATTTCTTTGATGATGGTCAGACAGTTCACCTCTCACCAAGGCTCCCCTGGTTCGATCCCTTGGACTCGCATGTGGTATTCGTAGTGGACGAAGCGGCGACTGGGCGGGTTTTCTCCGGGTTCTCCACTGTCCCCCACTACTCATTCCATCAGCTGCTTCATCATCACCTGCCCATTCATCCATTTCACCTGCACTTCATATCATCCTCTTCCTCTGGTACTGGGCTGATGATCCGCTTCCAGATCTTCACCCTGTCCGGTCCATAGGTTCGTCTGCTCCTTGACAGGCATCTGACCTTAGGCACTGGCTTCTAAGTCCTATGGGATGTCAGTCCTCCATACGGGGAAGGTAATCAGACGAAGAAGAAAAAGAATTCTTTAATGTAGGCCTATTGTAATACATAATTTACCTAAGGGGACCAACTTGTAAAAATAACGAAATTTCTTGAAGATATCTTTTTCAAAATGTTTACATATTGATAAACTTTGGGTCTTGTAGAACATAGATGGGGAAAACCGACACATTGTAACTTCCCCTACATCGTAGTTTTAACCCCGTCCTCTCTTCCAGACACCGGCTAGCCATCAGGCCGTGGTAGATTCATGTCGCAAAACAAGGTAAAGAGATACTTCAAAGTCGAATGGTAATGTACGTACTTTGTGTTCCTAGTAAAAATAAAGCACTGTATTTGATATGCCAAAGGAAAATGTATATAACGTAATCACAAACCTAATACACCATGTTTCTATTGGATTTTGCCTTGCAACTTATGTACCTTGTTTGTAAAGACATGTATATACGTAAGCACAGAACCGGAAACGTGAGGTGGCCTGCATTTGGTGATGGGATGTGTGGAGGGGGTAAATACTCGATATCATTCCTCGTCACCCTTCTTCCCCATGCTTGTAGATTAACAAGCCGAAGTTTGTTTCGGCTGTTTGCGCTTTAAACGCTTCCACGTAAACGTTTAAATGGCAGTTTTAAAGATAAAAGTCATACCACAAGCATTAAATGCATTTTTCCAATGCATGCAAATGCTATAAAAGCTCCTTACACTACAAATTCCAATTAGATTCAGCTTTATTTTTGCATAGAAATCCTAAAAAATGTAGTCATCGGTGGAATTTTTTAAATAAGTAAAATTGATTACATACACGGCATTAACAAACTTATTTTGCCTATCTCTTCAATAAAAAAACTATTAATCGGAATTTCAAAATTTTGCTATGGAAATACTAATTATATTTAAAAATCTGTTAGCTGTTCAAAGTTGCATTCCTGGGATGTGAATCTATTGAAAACCGCGCCCGAAGACGATTTATGTTCTGTTGCGCAATTTAACGAACTAAAAAAGTATTTTTTTCTCAAAAAGTATTTTATGTATGTATCTAAAAATCTGGAAATTACATAATTATGGTTACGGTAGTAGATGTGGTAAAAAGTGGAAGTTATTGGTTTATGAAACACAGGATTTTAAATTCCCGCAGGTTGGTCCCCTTAGTGACTGTATTCAAATTAGAATAAATGGACGGGTGTATTTTCCCCCCATCGGTATACTCTTAACTGTGTAGGATTTCATGAAGCAGGACTTAATCTACTTCCTCTACGACTATACTTATCTCACGCAAACATTCTTGTAAAAAGGATTAAATTTACAAGTGCCTATTTGGTGCAAACTTCTTTTTGTTTCCTTAGGTTGGCATCTCGATTTTCAATAAAGCCCTCTTAAACAAGACGGTTAAGCCAATCGATTCCTCAGGGGGTTTCGTGCAGCTAAATTCTGGAGCTCTTCCAGAAAATGAATTAAAGCGCTCTTCCTTTCGTTCCAACAACTCAATCACGGTAGTTATCAGCGAGCATAAGGCCAAAGAAGCAGAGTAACCCTAGGGTTTCCAAATGTGACCTGTTGACAAGATTCCCCTACCTTGTGCTGCCTCACAAATAAACCAACACACTTCAACATTTAAGGAAATATGAGGCGTTGCAAACATAAACAACGAATGCAACACTGAACCATTCTTTTCACTCTTTTTTGTGAATTATTTCGTGAAAATCTGAAAAGATTGTACGACTCCAGTCGTCCTGGCTCCTGCCAAATTGAAGAACGCATGGGAATTAATAGTGCTTAATGCCCGTTCTCACTACACACGCCACCACAGACGGTGGACTTCGATGACACCTACACGCAACAACATGTTGTTTGGGAAACGAATTTTGGGAAGGAAACGTTCCAGGCCTAAATGCACGGCACTTCCCGGGAATTTTACAGTTATGAGGATTGAGGAAAAACTGCAATAAAAAAGAAAAAGAAAGAGAAAGAAAAAAGAAACACAAATTCGGGTGGACGGTATTTACAATGTTTGAGCCGCGAACCTCCCAAATGCGAGCTTCGCACCTAACCGCAGAGCCATCATATCCCTTTACCATGGAACAAGCTTTTGTGGACATCAACGACCAAACTCACACAACTTGTAAGGCTCGAAAGTTGACACATTGTGTGCCTAAGCCACTGGTATTCAACCTTTTCTCTCCGCGTAACCCCAAAGACAATGTTTCATTCCAGCCTGTAGCCCCTAGGTCTAACACTAAAGTGATCCTTCATTCAAAATGTACATAACCATATCCAAGATAGATTTAAAGCTTTATAATTCATTAAATACTACAATAAGGAGGATTATGCTATAAATGTATAAAATAAATACAGGAACTACATGTTCAAAAAGTATATGAAATTGTATATATATATCTAAGCTATTAATAATATGGCTGAGCATGTTTTCTAGACACTAGTTCCTCTATTTGTGGCTGAATCTTCGTAGTGCGGGTACAAACAGTTATTCTGGATTCAAGCGATCTCTTGCTTCTTTTTGATTGCTGTCAATGCAGACAATATATACCCTTACATATTGTTCCGAATCATGGACCGTAAGAAAATGAAAAATTACACATACAAGCAGCAGAGGTGAAGTTCATGACATATGAAAATGTGTGTACTAAAATGGACACAATAAGGAGCGATACAACAAGACTAGATTTAAAAATCTCTTCACTTAATGATAAGATAGAAGAAAATACAATGAAATGGAAGGATCATGTAAACAGAATGATAGAAAATATATTTAAAAAGTTTATCGGCCAATTGGAAAGAGATCTGGGTAGACCTTGTAGGAGGTGGATGGATGACAGGTGATCATAACATCTAATTTTTGAAAGGAGAAGAAATTTCAGTAACGTAATAGTTATGCATATAATTTAGAGTAATTGATCTTTCGTTCGAGATATATTGCTATAAACCGCTTGTAACGCAGTAACAAATACGCTACTGCTACAGTTAACTACAGGCTAAGGCGTTTATAGCTGTTAACGCAATATACTTTACATGAAGATAACGTGCTTTTGCAGTGTCTGAACGCCCGTTCTTACCACACATACTGTACCAGGAGAGGTGGCACTGATGACACATCAAATGAATTGCTTGGGAAAGAAATTTTGGAAAGCATCTTTCCAAATTTAGGAAACCTCCTCAGTATTTACAAGTTATAAGGACTACGAAAAAGCTGGAAAAGCCGAAACCCTCAGTAGGGAGGACAGTCTTGGCGGAATTTGAACTGGAGATCTTCCGTTAAAGAGTTCAAGCCTTAAGCACCTCAGCTGTCCCTATCGGTCTAGATCAGTGACGTCCAACGTTTGCGAAAGAGGGGAGGTTGGATGTACCTCCTTCCACTTTATGTGGATTGTGCCACTCATACAGGCGTGCAGTGTTGTAGTGGCGGGTTGATTATATGTACGTTGGGTTTGATTACTGAAAGCACTTTCAAATCGTATGCGGTAAACATGTTCTTTAGTAACTTCTTTGGTACTGCTTACGTTTAAGAAGTGTCAATATTTGACCTTAGAAGATACACCAAGCGATCGTCGCGTAACCTATTGCGATACAGACTTTTAATATAGTTCAATTTGGAGAAACTCTGTTCGCAAATTTGTGTAGAGCTATACTCACTCTTATACACACTATCCTTGCAAATGCTTATTTTTCTATTTACTACATTTTAATCGAAATAAGCATTTTCAGACATTGTCTTATTGCCTTTTTGTTTATAAGTACAAGGGGAATGTGGGAATACAGTAGGCTTTAAGCGATAGTGAAATGCTTTAAGAGCTGGTTGTTATGCGATGTCTTTGAAATTCCGTTGTTATTGCAAGGCCAAGAGATTTTATTTAGTAAGCTTTTGTCTGTCTCTTATTGTTTATCATTTATGCTAAAGTCATCTAGAATGAAGAGGTATTCTGAAGACATTCAATGTATGACTTAGAAACTGCCATGGAATCGCCTGTTTGTGTACGTCACTGGATATTGACTGTCTGAAAGAGGCTATACGCCACAGGCTGACTCACCCTTCTACTGAAAGAGAAGGTGGGGAATAGCAGCTAATTACGTAAGCGTCTCCAAAGAGACAAGATTGGACATCGCTGGTCTAGGTAACGTTTTGTCACACCCCTATTCTCTACGCAAAACCATTTCATAATAACACCACAGTGTATTCAAATAAACACCCTGTTTTCATTTTAAGTTGATCACGATAAATATCTGCTCTGTAATAGGTTATAGGAGGATAAGCAGTCAACTGTTTAGGAAATAAGCATAAGTATGTTAGCCATGAGATAATGAGAAAAACAATAGGCCCTTTTAGGTAAGCCTCGGCGGTTACACAAATGAAGCAAAGAAATACCAAAAGTACAAAAAGCAAATACTTGAAACGTGAACAGTGGAAAGTAACAATTAACATCAATAAAGTTTAAACTGTAACGAGAGCTGCACTTTTCCTGTAATAAGCTTCATGTAGGTATTATACAGCATTTGATTTCCTACATACAGGAATGAAGGATTAGCGTATAGAAGAAAACATTTATTTTATAAACGCTATAATGTTTGCAGTTTTAGAGTTAATCATATCTCTCAGCACCAGATGGCAATGTGTCTCAACACAGGCCGCCTGTTTTATACTTCGACACGTGCGAGAGCTGCAACATGTGCGATCTGCAACACGTGTATGGACGCTTCATTCACAAGCTTCTGTCCTGTCACGCACACAACTCTGTGAAGAGCATTCCCACGCATTTCATTTCTTTGGGAACAAAAAGAATAGGTCAAGATTTAATCAGAAGCAATTCTTCACAAGCATCTTGGATTAAAGACACATCAATAGGCATCACCTAATTGTTGGGCATTATTTACCTACAAAATAATCAGAAATACTTAACGTGTTAAGTTTGAATCTGATATATGATATATCTAATATATGCCATCTAACAACACATGATTCGAGTTGGGTTCAAAAGTTTTTCTTATACCTAAATAAGACCACTCCGTATATTAGAACTTAAAGCAGAACGCCTTAGAATCCAAAGTCTTGGGCACAAGCCTGTCGAGAAATTGAGCCTTCTCTGGTTGAGAGCATCAACCGTACGCGCTGAAGCAACAAATGAAATATTTACAATATTTTCAAGATAAATGAAATGTACATGTTGAATTTTCGGGGCATATCCTCAGAAGTCCTCATTAAGAACGACTTTTGCATAAATGGTAAACCGTAAAAGATAGGCAACATCTTACTACACAAAAAATGTAGATTTCGTTAAAGCATACAATTTATGTCAAAATGGATACCTAGAAGGTAATAAACCTAGGTGCGAACACGATACAAAGCTAACAGAACTAACTTTTAGAATATCGGTCTGATGTGTAACAGTCACACGACTTTCCCCACATTTACCTTATATTATTCTAGAAACTACTTACACAAAAGCTTAAACTTCTATCTACTTTCAGCCGATCGTGGAAATATTCGACGCAAACGGTTTCAACAACACACTATGTTGATAACACAATCACAGCACACAACAGGTTGATGCGGTAGCCAATTGTTTGAAAAAGTTGTAAATTCTATATGTTATGGTAACAGTACAAAATGCAGTAAATTACTAGCTACTGTGAACATTTATCCTGTTACTGGGTAAACATAGACAAATAAAGCTTATTATTTGACATGTTCCCTCCGTTACCGCAAGTTCACAGTTACTGGCAAAGAGGTGGAATGGTGAATGGCAGTTTCAATATCACAACTGCTAACATAACCACAATTTTATTGGGTAGGCATTACAAATAATATATGTTACCATGTACCAAATAACTTACTAGTAAAAGCACCCACCCTTCATAACAATAGTAACACGGGATGGTTCAGCTGACTAGAGCTTTCAATTGTTTGCAATTGGGAAATGGTTTTGCATTGCTCGTATAAGCATCTTTGTGATTTGCACACCCAACTCCAAAATCATGCCCGCACTTCATAGAATTTACACTTTTCTTTCCTCAGCAGCAAGCACACTTTTTATTGAATACTTGAAATACCTAAACGTCTGGCAAAACCCTGAGAATATAAATCGCATATGAAAAGAGAACAGCAAATAAGCAAGAACGAATAATGTGAGAAGTCTCCGTGTGTATTGATTTCATAAAAGCTTTAAATGGACTCTTAACTGACTTATACGCCGTTTCATGGGAATACCACGTGGAGGTAGTCTCTAGTTATAGCCCCCCTTTTTAAGTTGCGTTTCAGAATCAATTTGTCATAGTGCTATGAACATGCAGAAAAGTGTTTACATACATTTTGTTTGAATACCAAATTTTAATATAACTTCTCTATATAGGCTATAGCTTTCAAGCATTTTTGAAAATGTTCTATGTTTTCAGAATTTTTGGAATAGTTTTATCAGATCTAGTTGCATATTTGTGGAATAGAATCCTCGCTGTCTTGACTCCTTTTCTTACTTTAGCCAGTTGGACGACATGCTGCCACATCAACTATAAGGCAATTGGTCTAGAACAGAGCACTTCTTGCTGAAATTCGTCTCTTGCACTTTTTGTTTTTATTTATACATGACCAGTGGATTACATTTTTCTTGTTTTTCTAATCCGTTCGACACTAATGGCCACTGAAAAGCAACAATGGCTTACACATGGTAGTTCCTATTTACCTACTCCAAAAGTATTTTTCTCAAAACAGGTCAACTAACAAAATTACACACGGAGAGCTACAAGTCAACTGATGAGCTGATGGCCATAATCATAACCCATTAGGCAGTAGCAAATGCCACAACCAGTTACCAGCAGCGCGAGATGGACTTTTGAGTAGTGGCATACGGGCAAAGGTTTCTAGGAAACATTAGTATTATAGCACCTCCGCGGAACTGTCGCTAAATTCCATCTTCACACAAATGTCACTCTGCGCATCTGTCACAAAACTCACTTCGCCAACAAATCAATGTCAGCAGTGCAAGTGCTTTTAAACTCTTATAACTATGAACTTAAGAAATAAGACCAACTTACTTGCAGATGCCACAATGATTATTTATAATCATTATCATCATCATCATTATTATTATTATTATTATTATTATTATTATTATTATTATTATTATTATTATTATTATTATTATTATTATTATTATTATTATTATTATTATTATTATTATTATTATTATTATTATTATTATTATTATTATTATTATTATTATTATTATTATTATTATTATTATTATTATTATTATTATTATTATTATTATTATTATTATTATTATTATTATTATTATTATTATTATTATTATTATTATTATTATATTAGGGCCACATAATTGGTCCACCTCAAAGTACCAGTTGTTGCCAGTGTCTTAAGATAAACAGACGTATTTTGCCCAATGAGGTGGTGCATCATCATGTCGGAACGCGATAACCATGCTATTTCAGTAGCAGATGGGGTATCATCCTCATTCGGTGATTGGAACTCGCATCGTCTGCACCTCGAGTCTACTGGACACTGGAAGAACGGGGAAAGCCAACTGTGAGACCTCTCGCCAGGGAGGAGCTACTACGCACCGCGCCAACTCAATAGTGTAATAGCCAGGCCGGGCGCCGCTAGTTCGTCGAGGAGTGTCCTATAAGAGATCTGATAGCAGATTTTAGGGCACTCCAAATTGGAGAAGAAGAAAGAAGTATTAGAAGACAACCTTTCCCGGAGGGGATCCGGAGCGGTGGAGGAAGTGGGCATCAGCCCTCTACTTGCCTCCCTACTAGAGATAGCTCGGCGAGCTATTTCAAACCAGCACCACCCAGACATGGAGGACTCCAGAGCCGACTCGGCACCGACCGACGGACTTACGAAACCGCAGGCCCACATGGTTGCAGCCAAGGGACCAGGCTCTAGCCTGGACCCGGGGTTCACTGGAACCCCCATAGGCGCGTCGCAAGGCGTTAAACCCTCTGTGGGATGCCGGATGGCACCTGCAATGACTAGAGACACGCCGAGTACCAACGCCAAGGTAAGACCTGACGCGATAGGTACCTGTACCCAGAACCCTTCCCACGGTCCAAGGGTGAACATCGTCAAGGCGAAAGCCAAGACGCTCCTCAGGGCCAAGAACAGGCCGAAGGCCAAAAAGGCTATTGGCCTTGTGAACCAAGGGACAGCAGTCCCTGTCACACCACCACCAGTACCTATGACCCCTGTCCCAGCACCTACAACACCGGATGACGACGGCTTCGTTGTAGTGCAGAACCGCAGGAGGAGATCTTCCGGTTCAAAGCCGGAAGGGACTCCTGCTTCATCAACATCTGCAACTGCAGCGCTCGCCCCAAACCAGGCCTCACAAAAGGAGGGTAGAATCCCTCCGATTGTGTCTGATCCGTTCCCGAACCACATAAAGGTAATGAAGGAACTGAGACGGCAGTTAAAGGCCAATTTCCAGGCAACCCGGCATCCAGGACGGGTTGTCATCAGAACCACTACCTCTGACGACCACAAGGCCGCGAAAGGGGTACTGAAAGAGAGTGGAATTAAGTTCCACACTTACTCACTTCAGCGTCCCCACGTGGTTCGCAGAGTTGTCAGGGGTCTTGATTCTGAGACAGACCCCCAGGATATCCGTGACGGCCTACAGGACGAACACGGAATCAAACCGAGGTCCGTGGTGCAACTAACCACCACAAAGGTAAAAGAGGGGAAACCCACCAAGGTACCCCTGCCACTATTTTTAGTGGTAGTTGAAAAACAGGGGGAGGGAACCCCAAAAATCGACGAGGTGACTCATTTGTATAACACGAGGGTCACCATTGAGCCCTACCACAGCAGAGAGGGACCAGCCCAATGCTACAACTGCTTGGGCTTTCACCACTCGAGTCATGCTTGTGAGAGGCAACTCAAGTGCCTTCGCTGTGCAGGTGAGCACCTGGTGAAGGATTGCCCGACACCAATAGAGAACAAAAAGTGTGCAAACTGCGACGGGAGCCACATTGGCATCTATCGTGGTTGCCCAAAGCGACTTGCAATTATGCAAGGAAGACAGGGCAAAGTACCAGAGATCCGACAGGGGGTGTCTTTTGCACAGGCAATGTCGGAGCACGAAAGTGCCCTAGTACGGGCCGAGAGTGCAGAAGCAACCCCACAGAACCAAGTTGTCAGTCAAAAGACAACGCCAGTCCCAAGCGTCGCCCCAAAGGTGGGCACAAAACATCCTGTGCCACCCCCCAGTGCTGCCCCAAAGGACAAACGTCCTCCTAAAAAGAGGAGGAAGGGGAGAAAGGCTCATGTGACTGTAAGTGCAGAGCCAGAACCAGCCACGGTGGAGGCAGGTAACAAAAGTGTTACCCAATTTCCCCCACCAACTGCACCAGCCAATCAGGCACCAGCCGCTACAGCCAACCAGGCAACAGCAACAGCGCAGCCAATCAGCGCTGGCCCGTCATCACAGACTGGCTCTATAAGTAGGACCCACACAACAAGCACTCAGTCACAGGTCTTGGGAGAGGCCTTTGGCTCAGAGGACATGGCGGAGTTTATTGAACTGGCAACTTGGTTTGCGGACCTCGTACAACGTTCCCTCCCCATACTAAGGCGCTGCAGAGAGCAAATCCTCAACCCTGAACTTTCGGCTGTGAAGAAGCACCTCGTAGTGCTTCAAACGGCCAAGGAACTCTACGCTAATTCCATAAGCTCTTAAATGGCGCATAGAAATGTGCGTTCATTTAGAGCTGCGTTCTGGAACGCAAATGGTATTAGAGAGCAGAGACCTGGCCTGTTAGAGTTTGTAGACAGCCATGGGATTGATATCCTTATGGTCTGTGAAACACACTTGCACGCCGGTGTACAGTTCAGTCTGCCAAGTTACGTCGCCCATCGGTCTGATCGGGTCGGCCGACAGGGCGGAGGTACTGCCATTTTCATAAAGAACCATCTCACACATATTCCTGTTACCATTCCGCCACTACAACACCTAGAGGCAACCGCCATAAGACTATCCTTAGGCGGATGCGACGTGGTACTTGTAGCGGTATATGATCCTCCGGATGGGCGCTTCTATGAAGCGGACATTACGGCACTCCTAAACCTACACCAAAGAGTCTGTATCGCAGGCGACTTCAACGCCAAACACCCAAGCTGGCACAGCCGCACCCAGAACGTGAAGGGTCGGGGATTGTACCGTCTCATAAGCGGGAACCCCGCCCTGCATGTACACGGGCCGAGAGGTCCAACATACTACCCGGCACGCGGCGCCGCGGATGTCATAGATTTCATTGTCACAAAGAACATTCCATTTCACCTGGATCTCTCGGTGATTAACGCTCTGGATTCTGATCACAACCCTGTTGTGGTCGACTCAGACGTTAATCTAACTGCGCTGGGAGTGCCTGATTGGGTTGAGGAAGTCGACTGGGATGCAGCCGTCCTAGCCCTCCACAACTCCGTGGAAGCATGTCCTCGAATAGACTCGATAGAGGCTCTCGAGGAGGCAGCCACGGGGTTCTCAACCTCTATCCTAAATGCGGTGCGTGCTCATACCCACCGTATTCCTACCGATGCACCAAACCCTACAGCTATCCCTGTTCCACTGAAACGCCTCATTCAAGCGAAAAACGCTGTTAGAAGGCTATGGCAGAGATTCCGTCACCCTAGGATAGGAGTAATACACCAGAGGTTCAAATCCCTGGTGAGACGACTCCTAAGAAAGCATAGGCAAGCAGCTTGGGAAAACACGTTGCGACATGTAAACCTCCAGGAGAGGAAACCATGGCGCATCGTCCGAGGCTTGAGGAAAGATAAAACTGTACACCAGCATCCTGTGCATAGCCCTCGGGGAAGACTTGTCTTTGAACCGAGGGAAAAAGCAGAGGCGCTAGCAGACTATTTGGAAACTCAATTCCAGCCTAGAGTCGACCCTCAGAACGACGATCATACTGACCTCGTGGAGCAAGCAGTAGAAGACTTCTTAGAAGTTGGACCTGCGGGCCACGAGGTTTTCCACATCCCGATAGTTACCCCTCGCGAGGTAACTAACACCATCCAACACCTAAAACCTAGAAAAGCCCCTGGGCAGGACCGGGTAACAGCGGAAATGCTCCAGCACCTTCCCTTTAGAGCCGTGATGCACTTGACTCGGATCTACAACGCGTGCCTAAGCATGCGTCATTTTCCAGAAGACTGGAAGAAGGCGCGTGTGGTATGCGTGTTGAAGCCGGGCAAGAATCCGATCTTTCCTTCCAGCTACCGCTCCATCAGCCTCCTACCAGTTATCTCGAAAGTTTTCGAGAAACTGTTCCTGACCCGCCTTCGACCTCTTTTAGAGGAAAAAGGCCTCCTACCGGAACATCAGTTTGGTTTTCGTTCTGACCATTCCACAACCGAGCAACTACTGCGTGTAGCCGAAAAGGCCTCCCTGGCTTACCAGGAAAGGGCCAAAACGGTGGCAGTGTTGCTTGACGTGGAAAAGGCGTTCTCTACCACCTGGCACGAAGGGCTTATCTACAAGCTCATACAGCACGAAATCCCCCCTCCATATATTTACTTGGTGGCTAGTTTCCTACAGGAACGTAGCTTCCGGGTGAAAGTGGAGGGTTCATTTTCCCGAGAAAGGCCCATTGGCGCAGGAGTCCCCGAGGGCAGTGTACTGTCACCGGCACTCTTTAATGCTTACATGGCCGATCTCCCCACGCACCCCAACACTCACATCTGTCAGTATGCGGACGATCTCATGATCTTCGCAGCTAACAAGAACCCGCGCTACAGCTACCGTCAAGTACAAGCCCACCTCTGTGCCATCAGTAGATGGTGCGAGAACTGGCGCATGTCTATCAACCCGGAGAAAAGCTCTGCGATTCTCCTGGCCAACACGCTGGCAAACCGGCTCCCGCAGGACCTCGTGCTTCGGCGCCGTCGGATCCCTTGGGTCACTACGGCGAAGTATCTCGGGGTCACGTTGGACCGGCGGCTAACGTATAGGCATCACGTCAGGGGCAAAGTACTACAAGGTCATGCAGCCCTACGGCAGTTGTATCCCATCCTCAGCTCCAAAACCATGCCCATTCGCCTGAAACTCCAACTGTATCGTGCGATCATCCCGCCTCTGGTCCTGTACGGATGCGAGATCTGGGGAGTGGTGGCAAAGTCCACCTTCATCAGACTCCAGACGTTGCAGAACCGGGCATTAAGGATGATCTACGACACTGGTTGGAGATTTCCTGCCCACATCCTTCACGAACATTCCGGTATCCCGTACATTGTCGACGTGATTAAAACCCGCGCTCGAACAATGTACAACAAACTCCAGAACCACCCTAACCCACTGGTGAATACTCTGGGACAATACGACCAGAGAGAGCCTCGCCGACTACCATATAAAAAATTGCCGAAGGACATCTTAAGTCCAACGGTCTAAATTTCGCAGATGGGAAAGGCAAAACGAATATCTGTACTTAAAACAGAGTAAATCGCCTAACTCAGATCACCTCTCAGTGTGTGACTGACGGCCAGAACCAGGAGGAGATTAGCGCGTCACCTGATTGACTAACCAGCCAATCAGCATGTATGGGCAGTGCCCGTTCATGGACCTATCCCTACCATCATTCATCTTGTCCCTAAGATACCCCTGATCCCAAACATTCCCAGATTTTAAATCCCTGTAGACCAAAACACCATACTATCGCGCAGGTAAAGCCGTATAACGGCTAGGTACTGCGGTAAAGACACTTCGGGTGGGGGAATAAGCTTCCCCACTCGACTCGAACTGCCTCTGGAGCCTCTGGAGATGGGGTATGATGTTACACTTTCAAATTTAGCTCATTGCTTAGCCCTGAACATATTTCGTATATCTCTGATTATTATTGTTATTATTATTATTATTATTATTATTATTATTATTATTATTATTATTATTATTATTATTATTATTATTACTAAGCAACTTCTTTCGTTGGAACATTATTTGAATCATCATTAATCTCCAATTTTGAATAACTGCGCACGCGTAGTATGCTATAGTCTATAAGATTTGCGCATGTCCAGAATTTGCAGTTCCTGCTTTTGTCCAAGAACCGATTTTACTGGTTCCGAACTAGTTCTCAAAATTATCTGAGATAATTATAACAGAACTGATTCTGGATCGTGTTGGAACAAGCCTTGTATAGTCTACAACGCGTGCTCAGGTTATTCGGAATCGCAGATTAATAATAGTTCACGTAATGTTCCAATCGTACAAAATTCCGAACTAATTCTGAGATCGTGCTCGATTGCGCATGTGCGTAAGAAAATGGTATTAGTTCAGAAGGCGCTCAGAACCTTGTTGGAACAAACAAGAAGTGTCAACGGCGATCCTTCTTAAATAGTCTTATAAATCACAAGTAAACGAACATTAGCTATTGTGTTACAGTCATTTTATGTTTTTCCAAATGGGTACCCTTATATATAATTTGGAGGGTTATCTACGATTCAGTTTAGTTTCTTCTGCTCTCGTGACATCCACATCTTTGCTCTGAATGATTTAAGGTTCAATATTTTCTGACCTTCATATAGTTAATGAATTTTTGGCTAACAAGTTTTCCTAGTTTGCGTTTACAGTTATCATAGGTTAATATAGAATTTTATCGAAAGCATTTTCAGGGTACTATATGCACATCTAACATTTTTCAGTACACCATCTGTTTTTTGTAGTGTACCTATTTGTAATCTCGATATAAAAAACACAAAAAGAATGTGATATATCTACAGCTGCCTAACCAGTGATAAATGAAAACCTAATGCTTACTCCCAACCCCCTCGGATACCACATGCCTACCTGAGGATTGCTGCGAAAACCATGGAGGCAGTAAACAGGATTCGGGTTTGACCTATGTCACCATTCAATATATCACCATTGAAAACAAACAAAAGAACATCTCCCGCTGTGTCTGTCGAGACCCTTACGTCAGAATTTCGGAAAACTCTGGTTCGTATCTACAGAAGGAAAGAGGGGATAGCGTTTCT
The DNA here is from genome assembly GCA_030765045.1 of Tenodera sinensis. Classification (NCBI taxonomy): domain Eukaryota; kingdom Metazoa; phylum Arthropoda; class Insecta; order Mantodea; family Mantidae; genus Tenodera; species Tenodera sinensis. The sequence continues at coordinate 108,017,087 of CM060962.1, forward strand.
TCCATTGCATTCTCCGCCCCCCCCCCCTCCTCACAGCAGCAGGGGGGCAGACGGGAAGAAAGAAAATTAAGGTATCGCTCCCTATGTATGGAGTGCTGAGAATGAAAGACATCTTTTTAACATGTGAGTAAATAAGGTATGATTGCACTGGGCAGGTAGAACCCATTGCAAGGGATGAACAAATAGGTCATTTCCCGTGCTCCATCCCCTGTTGTCAACCCATCACAGAAACAATGCCCCCTTGTGTAGTGGAGTAGGTATTTTAACTGTGCAATGCATTTGGCCAGCGATTAATTGCTCTAACACGTGTGAAGGTAAATGGTGAAAATGTCGCACGACATTCTCTACCTATTCTAAATGAATAGAGTATGCAGCTTTTTCATGTAGACTTGCTTCTCTATCGCTTTTCAATGGAAGGCAGAGGAAAAAAGTGCATCCCACCCAAACATGCACTATACAGATATCACCGAAAATAAACCTTTTAGGTTCCGTGCATTGGAAAAAAATTACCAAACTGTGTATTTAAATACATAATATTTTATCACATAAATATCTTAAACATATGGCATTTTAATTAAAATGGTTAGTTATATTTGAAAAAATAAAAAAGTCAAAAAACGTTTCATTGGAGGTGAGGCATGTTCTTGAACATTTCTCTCGCATCTTCACAAGATACTTAACCTAAATTATTACTAAGTCTGGTATTTATCGGACATTTTTGTTTGGAGGTTCATAGACGCACATGCGGCAGACCTCTTCCTAAAAATGTTCTTTTTCAGATTGTGTGTGTGTGTGTGGGGGGGGGGGGGGGTGTATCTTCAGATGGAATCCTCCGGGCAGACAGAAGAGAGTCAGACCCAAGAAGAAGATGTGGTTTTATGGAGAGCAAGAAGACATGAAGAAGAAAAGCATTTCTGAGAACCTATGAGAGGATACGGAAGCTTGGAAATTGAAAATATCCAAGTTGGAAACCTACACAAAAAACCCGTAATGATGGCGTGGAGAAAAAAGTGTGTGTGTAGGTGTGTAGGTGTGTGTGTGTGTGTGTGTGTGTGTGTGTGTGTGTGTGTGTGTGTGTGTGTGTGTGTGTGTGTGTGTGTGTGTGTGTGTGTGAATAGTACAACTCAAAAACGAAAAGCTGTTTAACTTATATTAAACTTCGTATTGAAGTCCAGCATCTTCCAAAGAAATCCCCCACCCCAATGGACAATTTTTCTAAGTTTCTTTATCTGTCTGTATATCTGTAAGTCTGTCTTCCTCCCCCCCCCTCTCTCTCTCTCTCGGGATATTTATTAAAATACCACATATTTAAGAATTTACGTGGTAACATGTATATCTTGAATTTTCTGGTCTGTGAAATCCTTTGCACTCGGAAAGCCTTTTGTATAATTTAAATTTGACAACCTCAAGAGCTACATGAAAATATAGAGAGCTATAAAATGCGCAATTTATTTCCCATGTTTGTTTTTCTGGCATCAGTCATTTCCGAGATATTCATTATTATTGGTTTCAATTTGTTAATATATTTGTCATTATTACAGACAGGAAGGCGGCGCCGTGGCCAAGCGGTTAGCGCGCTCGCCTACCACCTAGGCGGCCCGGGTTCGATCCCAGGGACCCGCATGTGGTATTCGTGGTGGACGAAGCGGCGTCAGGGCGGGTTTCCTCCGGGTGCTCCGGTTTCCCCCGCCATCTCATTCCACCGGTGCTTCATCTTCATTCCATGTATCATCAGTGTCACCGCCTGCGGTGCCGTAGTAGTAAAAGCGGGCGTTAAACACTAATACACACTTACATACAGGATTTTAATGCAAAATCTCATTTTCTTATTTACTATTAGAAAGTGTGTATATTTAATATGCAAGTTAATTACTACCTTGCCAATATGTTATGCTGCATATAACGCATATCTTCTTCGTTTTGGTAATAAGCATACTATTTATCCGTTTGCAAATTATGCTGCATATTTGCTTGTTTTATTTTAAATAAAATTTTATTTTATTCATTTATCTTCATATTTGATTTACAAACATCATATTTTCGAATATGTCCCATCAAGTCAGTTTTCAAACTTGCAACACTTATCACGAAATACAATAAATATCTCGTGTCACATCGATGAATCCCCCAAAACCAGCTAAAAATGGTATTCCACATAAATCAAAATTGATATAAAACAAGCCTAACTTAAAGGTAAAAACTTATAAACAAATATAAAAGGCCTTTTCTGGTCGTAGTCGTTCCTTCACTGTATAAAGTGGCGGTTAAGAAATTCTTGGAACTGAGTTCGAGTATGAAGGTTATAGGTAAAATTAAATGGAGTTTGATTTTATTGTTTAGTATGCCATAAAAACACAATAATTCACTCAAAACGAAGCATTCCAAAATATTCTAGTATTACAATGTCAATTTCCAAAATATTTCTGCAGTTTCACAATGGTTTTCCAGTTGAAACTTCAGGGCATGAAGTTCAATTCAGAGGTATGGTGCTTGTATATGGTTTAAGGACATGTTTTGGTGTATATCTCAACTTTTCAATATTAAATATAAAATTTGAGGGGTTATTAATTCATCAAGTTTCCGCAATGATTTTAGTTACATTTAGATGGCATAAAATACCTTAAATTGTTATTTTATTTTAACATGACTTAATTCCCTATACGACTATATTTATGTGCTTATTATTGGAGTTCTCAATGCATAAACACATGTACAAAGTGTTCTAAAAAAGAAACACCGACAACGCTTAGTTTGTTGTGTGGGATAGCAAATTGATCGATTTTCAAGAAGGAACCCTGTCCGGAAATGCACTGTTTGGACACTGTGGCGCATCGAAGTGTGAGATAGGTGGCGTTCACACTTCAATAAACCCCACACGAGTAGCACATCGAGCTGTCTAAATCACAAACGGGCTTCGAATTGTGTACCTCTTACGCCATTGCAAGGCGTATATCCGCGCTGCTGAGGCTCATGCACATGAACCAATACGTACGGTTGTCTGAACATTTTCAATCGCTCTGTGAAGTCGAGCAATAAGGTCCTCCGCTGACGTTACAGGAGTACCATACACCATACTCTTCACACTACTGCACAGAAAATCGTCGAGAGGTGTCAGACCTGGCGACCGTGCTCTACCACCTCACCAATCTATCGATTTGGATATGCGACGTTGAGATGATTCCGCACATTTACATCAAAGTCAGCTGGAGCGCATGTCTGCCATTTCAACATTTGTGTACTGCTACGTGTCGCACTACTGTTAAAACATTACTGTGCTGGAAACTACACAAGTAACGCAGTAGGATGCGCACCAATGAAGGAATGTAGCGTATCGCAGGGATGTTATGATCAGGTCGTTCAACCCAGTACACAGATGGCTAGAGGGTAGCATACCTTCCGTATTAAGACAGCAAAACGAATTTTAACAAATTGTCACAACCGTTCATTCTCAAACTTCGACGCTCACCAGTGTCCAAACCGTGCATTTCCGGACATGGGTTACTTCTTGAAAATAGATCAGTTTGCCATCCCGCACAACATACTAAGCGTTGTCTGTGTGTGTGTGGTTTTTTTTTTTTTTTTTTTTTTTTTTTTTTTTTTTTTTTTTTGCGGCATCTTGTATATTAAAGGAAGGATTAGAGCACAAAATTCCTGTGCGTAATCATTATTTAAATGTTTACTCAGTTGTTCCTCATATCATGAAAAGAGTATAGAATTTCAAGGCCAGTATATAGCAGCCCGCTTTCTTGTTTCCTCTGTCCTTCTTGTACCTACGACTAAATGTGTCTACAATTACCAAGATTAATCGACTGGTCTTCGTGGATCTGCAATGTCATTCTTCCATTTTGTACCGAAACCAGCTTTTTGGTTGTTGCCGAAGAAAGTATGAGGGCTCTTCATAGCTCGTGTACTTGGGTTCAGTTCATTTGCATCATTTGATGATTGTGGTACATTCAGCAGTTAGAGCTACTACCGTTGTTTGCAACACAAACCTCTTCATTAGGTGCGACATATTAGGCAGCAGGCCATAAAGTGTCTCAAGAAAAATTTCCATTAGTAACTTTAAGTTTTGTAAAGTTAACCACGATTTTTCCACGGGCATGTCCTTGTACGTGGCTTAGAGATAAAGACAAGTCGCCTGACGGTTATGCAAAACGGCGATCGTTACTACGGTACTGACGTTTGCATACATTATACATATATACCAGGATTAATGCAATATTATACAAGACGTTTTGGAACTATACGACCTTTTTATAACGCTTATTTCTAACTTATAGTTAGATACATTGCACTAACAGTTAAAGGCAACGATTAACATATACCTTCACGCATTATTTCGTATTGCATTAACTGCTCGCAAGAACACACACACACACACACACTCTCTCTCTCTCTCTCTCTCTCTCTCTCTCTCTCTCTCTCTGTAACAGGTTTATATACCTAGGCGATCATGATTGCCAAGTTAATTTATGCACAAAAGTTGCAGTTTAAAAATAAAACTAATGCAATTTCACATTAAAATGTTACACAACTTGCTTCCATAATTATTTATTGGTGTAATTCCGCATAAATTACATTTGCTCAACTATGAAATCACGTGTGACAGCTTTCGTCCTTTTGACTCAATGACAACTTGCGCAGGGGGACTTAGCACCTCGAGCAAAATGCGACTTTTTGTGCGTATGACCCTGGCGGGGCACCCCCACGGAGGAAGGTTGAGGCGAATGGATCCTAAGGGCGGCCGGAATGTTGCCACTGGCTGGCTTAGCTCCCCACCTGCCCTCAGATTTGTATCACCCCATGCGCGGGGGCGGAAACCAATCGCCTTCCAATCCGGAGGACGAGATTTCCAGAGCGTATTCTTTCCCCCTGCCGTGCTGCTGCCGCGACGCTCGCCGAGGCTTCCAGCCCAGAAAGAAACCTACCGGGATAAAGCCTGAAATAAAATGATTAATGTAACGAAATGGAGGGCAGGGTAATCGGAGGATATGGAAATCCCTCCCAGCATTCGCCTGGCGACCTGGAGAAATCTCCGGAAAAAAAAAAAAAAAAAAAAAAATGGGTCAGGAAGCTCGGCCACGGTGTTCAAATCTGCGACCCCCCGAATGTGGGCCACAGACGTTACCGCCTGAGCCATCCCGTTCGGTTTCTTCATTTTACACAAGTTTGGAGTTCATGACATCCCTCAAGAGAGGTAGAATATGAGCTACAAGGCAATACAAGGAAGATAGTGCCGTGTTATTTTGAAGATCAGTGGAATACTACGTAACGGTGTTTAGAGCGAAAACAAGGAACAGCTGCTAAAGTAGCCTTCATATACGAAGGTTGAGAGCCTTGGAGGTGTAGTGACAACGGCAACACCCACCAGAACTTACCCGGCCGAACAAATTTAATTATGTTGTTGAGCTCGTGCGAGGGTGTATACATCTTACCTGTTTTGAGGCACCATTTTTTATTTTACTTAAAGTCCCCAGCATGTTGATTATATCCCGTACTACAAAAACAGACCATGACGACAGTTGCCTTTGTAACCGTTACTTCACATTCTGGGCATTGCCATTATACATCTGGGGTATCTATGTTGTTCAAGTGAAAATGAACTACAGTAAAACCTGGCTAAAACGGAATGCGATCCTTCCAGTAATACTTTTCCGTTTTCGCGGCTTTCCGTCTTACCTTTAAGGGTTTTACATATTTCAGTAAAACGAAGTACAAAAAATATAATAGTACTGCATTAAACTGAAGGAATAATTAAAAATATAATTCTGTAAATAAAAAGTAGATTGAACTGTATGTTTCGCTGTTTTTTCAACGTACACGTCACACATAATTGCAGTTTTTCCATTAGTTCCCCCCCCCCCCCCCCCCCCCCCCACATATTCGTCAAAGTGCACTTTGCGACTTCTTCACCAGAGAACGCTCTATGCATCTTGCGTCAGCTTCAGTAGTCCTGGAACACTCTTGGAAGCTGCAAATTCCTGAAGGTCACCCATGCCTTCACAACTGCTGTTTCCAGCAGCAATATCTGCTGCACTTTGAATGTCTTCAGTCGTGGCAAGTTCGCTATCAAAGCACGTAACTATGTATTAAGTATAATGAAAATCCGTCTTAGTTAGGCTATTTATGCAAGCGGTTCCGGAAAAACTATTTCATTTCCACGTTAAGCAGTTTTTTCCGGTTTAGAGTGTTTATTTAACACAGGAAATAGCTCCGTTCCGAGATTTATTTTCCGGTTATCCAGGTTTTCGGCATATAGGGGGGTCAGGTTTAACTGTATTATGTTAAATAAAATGTCTGGCGAAATTCTAATCACACTGTTCTGATACACAGAATTAACACCTTTCTTCGGAAGTTTTTAAATCACGGCAAATCTACAAAAATGTGCGTTAATCTGTAAACATTTAACTTGTCGTTTACTGCACTTGTTTTTGCTCCCAATAATGCTTTGCTTCTCCAAATTATTATGCAATAATTTTGAAACACTTTGTGGCTGAATACGTGTGTACATTGTACAACAATTATAGCGTTCACAATGACCAAATGTAATTTCTAATGCTGATTATTATTTTTTAATAGTGTTAAACGCCCACATTTCCTGCCTATGGCACCACAGGTGGCAACACTGGTGATACATGAAGTTGATTCATAAGAAAGTGAATTTGCGAACGAAACGCTCCAGAACAAGTTGAGGCTACCTTTCTGACATGTCAGTCATTAGGACTAAGGAAAACCTTGATGGGGGGACTTCACGAGTCCGTGTTGTATGCACTTCGTCTTGGTCTCATGCTGCATACACGTAAATATCTTAACGTTAAACAAGTTTTTCTCATTTTCGTTATTATTGTATAGTTTGTTAACGCAGATTACGAGTACTAAAGTGAAAGCTAAGTCCAATCATTTGTAGAGCTCGGCATTTGTTTATTTGGCTGCTCTGTTCTTCTGTTTGGACTCGCAGTCATTTATATGTAAATATATTTAATGCTTCCTGGAGTAAAATATACCAATTTTATGATGTCCAATAATTACCTGTCGTCGCAGTGTGAGCCTTTTCGTAGCTTAAGGACCTTTTTTTTTTTTTTAATATAATGAGAGCCTTCATCAAGATTTGAGTATCATAATTTCTTGCTAGTTCTCTAATAATGTTATTTATTCATTTCATCTTAATCTTAGTATTGCAATTAACATTTCGAGCTCGAGCCATTGTTGGCAGCATGCACCGGTATTCTCTTCCTAAAGTCGCCAGTTGTATTCCTTCATGTAATAATAAAATAGTGAGTGACTACTTAGAACAATAAAGCGTCAATGCCAAAAGAACCATTGTTCCACGATTGGGAAATCGATCATTTTAGTATTAACTCATCGATTTGTTCATTAATATGGTGGCTTTGTCTTCTTCTTCCTATGTACGCAAAAATACAGTGCTAATCTAAAAAGACTGGACTTATTTAATTTCAAACATAACAATGCCGTGTTTAACAATGTTGCGTAACAGGCTCAATAATAGTTAAAAACGATTTTGGGACGTGTAGATCATATACAAGAGAGAAATTACTTTAAAATTGATAACAGGTTTCGCCATAAAAATTATGTACTAACTAACCCAACTATAACATCGCGGCGCAACAGCCCTCTCCGGGCCAAGGCCTACTGTGTCCCCGACTTCTGCCCACAACAGGAGTCTTCAGTAGGGTGCTGAACAGGAGGGCGGGACATGGTCAGCGCCCCGGTCCCTCCCGGCCGATGTATGCGGTCTTCGCAGCCAGCGTCCTTATTTCTTATTCAAGTAACTCCTCAATTGGCCCCTGAGGGAGCTAACGAGGCTGAATGCACCACGAACCAACTCTCCCACCGGTACCGGGAATCGAACCCGGTTCTCCCGACATACTAGCTGAAGGGTGCAAATTTAAGGAAATAATGTTTACAATTTCTACTTCAGTAAGAGAATAGTGGAATTTAGTATATGGTGAATTTGTCCAATTTTTACTGTGACTTCACTTAGTACACACTGTCACTTTAGTAATGTGGTGTAGTTCGATTTCGCCTGTCACTTCACTTTACCTCGTGACAGAGCCACGTAATCAAATACATACATGCGAAGCCTCTTCTTTGGACCAGTCACTCTCGTGGAGAATCGAGAACAAGACCTTGGAAGTAGCACTCACTGTATGTCACAGCTGTCATCACTAGGGCTAGGAAGTTCATGCATTTGCATGTTTTTTCATAGGGATTAAAAATGTATGCTTTTACATTATGTGCAAGAATTATGGAATTTTAAGTTATTTGGACGTGATTTTATAGTGCATATAACTGCATATTTTCTTGATTTTGATAAATGCATATTATTTCAATACTATAGCCTCTATATAGCATATTTTAATGAATTTTATTGTTTGTTTTTATTATTATTATTATTATTATTATTATTATTATTATTATTATTATTATTATTATTATTATTATTATTATTATTATTATTATTATTATTATTATTATTATTATTATTATTATTTTTTTTTTTTATTATTTTTTTTTTTATTCCACCTGGATAATATTTTTCATATTGGTAGTGTTGCATATGATGATGTAACTCGCGAGGTGGCGAAAAGCAATGATGAGTCATGTTGTTATCCAGTGAATCCCCTGTTTCCATCCTTTCATTATATGTATGTGCGTAGAGAATAATCAGTGCGTTATCTGAGAGGTTTATATTAACAAAGATAAAGTGCAGGTCAACGTTTTGAGTAGCACGATTATAGCAACACTTCCTGCCCACCAGCAGTAGTGTTGTGGTCTTCAAACGTAACAGTGTTGTGAACTGGTTCCCACCAAATTAAATTAGGCGTATAAAATGTTAAAAAAACTCTTCAAATGCCGAAAATAAAACCAACTTCGAGTGCTAGTTTAATTAATTTACAGAAAGAGTTTACGGGTGATTTAATACCCACAGATAATAGAGTACTGTTTTGTGGAGCGTGTGACAAAAATGTAGGGAGTGAGAAAAGATTTCAAATAGTTCAGCACATAAATACAACAAAAGATAAGGAGAATTTAATCAGAAAACTCGCAAACAAATAACCTGTTCTAAAACAATTAGTGGGGTGTTTAGGAAGTAGGGTTACTGAATTTTCCTATGACTTGTGCCAAGCATTTTTAGCTGCTGATATTCCCTTGTTCAAAATTAATAATCCGATATTTAAAAACTTTCTTGCTAGGTACACTCGACAACATGTGCCTGAAGAAAGTACACTGCGTAAGATTATGTAGGGCATTGTTACAATAACATATTGTAAAATATACAAGATTTAGCGGATCAGTTTGTGTGGTTGTCTGTTGATGAAACCTCTGATTCTGAACGCCATTCTATTGCTAATATAATCGTGGGTGCCTTAAATAATGAACAAAAGACTATAGTTTATCTCCTTAATATGTGCAAATTGTCGGCCACTGACAATGTAACTGTGGCACAGTTTGTGATGGACTCTTTGAAATTACAATGCCCATGTGGAATCGAATACAACTGGTTGCTTTTATTTGTTTCCTTATATGGTAAAATCAGGAAAAACTCTGAAAGGTATTTTTCCTAACTTAATTCATATAACTTGTTAGGCACATGCTCTTCATCGAATTTCTGAGACAATACGCGATTCTTTCCCACTGGTAGATTTGATTTGTGTCCAGTACAAAGAGGATTTTTGTTAAATCTCCTAAAAGAGTTAAGTTGTTTAGATCAACGGCACCTAATATCCGACTTCCTCCTGCACCGGTGTTAACTCGATGGGGAACATGGGTCGATGCAGTTTTATATTATGCTGAGCACATAGAAATAGTCGAAGAGGTTGTTAGTTCATTGGACTCGAAAGATGCTTCATCAATAGAAACTGTGCCAAATATTCTGTCAGGCACATGGTTAAAAGAGGATCTTAGTTTCATATCTGCCCATTTTTCTTTCTTACCAACAGCCATAACGGCATTGGAAGCTATAGGATCTCCTTTGCATGAATCACTTACTGTCTGAAAAAACAATATGTGATCTAAGTTCGGTTCCTGGTAGCATAGGACAAAAAGTGAAAGAGAAAGTGAATTATGTAATTTCAAAAAATTCTGGTTATAAACAGATGTGCGATATTCGAGACATCCTCGAAAGAAAACCATCTGTCACACCAAGAGACTTGACATTCTCTGTGAAGCAGTTAACATCATTTAAATATGCCCCGATAACATCTTGTGACGTGGAGAGAAGCTGTTCAGTTACAAAAGTGTTTTGCCAGACAATAGACGACGTTTTGCTCTTGAAAATTTGTGTAGTGTTGGTTGTGAACTGCAATTTAGCAGTTAATAGTAGCAGCGGGACCACTTCTGCTTCAACCTCTAAGAAATAAGGTTATTTTATTATTTACACTAACTCGTCTACTGCAAAGGAACATGAAGTGTTCTAATAAAATAGTGCATATTTCTTGGCATATTTTGAAGTTTTTAAGAGCATATTTGCATGCATATTTCAGTGTTTTTTAGGGCATGAACTTCCGAACCCTAGTCATCACAAACGCACAACTGCCCTTTATGTCGTATTAGAACCGCACTCACCACCTCAAGTAGGTACTCACTAACTCACTCGCGAGAATACCTACTCGGTAATATAGCGTTGGAAATATGTACTAGAATGCACTTTAATAGTACTAGAACCGTTCTGGAAGCGGGAGGAAGGGAAACTTCCAGAAGATTATGGGTATCTACCGATCAGTGATGAATACAGCCACTTTCCTACGGGGGGTGGGGGGATATTAAGCTTGACGGGGCAGGGGGAGAATGTTAATGATATATACATTTACAAATAGATATGAATTTCTCGGGGTGGGGGAACTTTTTAACTCCTGGGGGGGAGATTGCCCCCCTCCCCCGGGCCAGCCACCGAATTCATCACTTCTGCCGATAGTGCTTCTGATGTTTACGCTCGCCGTATCTATTTATCTCTGTTTATCTCTCCAACCTCCCAACAAACTTGGCCTAGAGCCGCTGCTTCATGGTATGTTATTTTATGTTTCTATATTGTTCTGTCGTATCTCATATGCGTTTAAGTGGTTAATAAACGAACACTTTAGCGGTTATTATTACTGATTGTTTCTATATTAGCGTATTTTGAACTGATTGTAGTGCCTATTTGTTAGCATATTTTCATGTTTAGCGCCTACTCCAAGAGCTTCATTCATTACGACTAAAATAACCCGTGGAAAGCACTTATTACTAACACCATTCAATAGTTTATATCATGTACGTATCGCATCAATACGCAACTATAGCACACAGAGAATACATTATTCCCATTTTCCAATTTTCGCCGAGTTATCAAAAACCGCCTGAAGGAAAACCATGTTATGCAGCAATCAGCACGGCAGACCCAGAAATCAATCATGCGTCACCTCGTGGCCCGCCCAATAAAACGTAAATCCCGGTAAACGGATCGTTACAGCATCAACATAAACACTCGAAACACTGTTCCGCTCTTGACCATTCCTAGTTATATATCTGTTCTTTGTCTCCTTTTAGTCTATTAACATGCAGTCATAGTAAATACGAAATTAAAACAACTGTGTTTTTTAAACAAATAAATATATTTTGTTGTTTAACGACGCTGTCAATTGCCAGGATCACATTAGCGTTGCCGGTGCGCCGGAATGTTGTCCCGCAGGAATTCTTTTACATGCCAGTAAATCTACTGACCTGGAGCTGTCGTTTTTGAACACACTTAAAAGCCATCGGTCTGAGCCGGATTTGAGCCCGCGACCTTGGGATCAGTAGACCAGCGTCTGTGTTTGTTTATATCGACTTTTAATAAACATGCATTCTTTGGGAAAATATGTTTAACATGAAGGTTAATGCTAATAAACATGATCTCTGAAATTCATCTTTCCACAAATACCACTATTTAAAATAGACAGAAAAGACAACTCCCAATACAAGGCTATTTGGCTGATTTTATAAAATACGGGCTTTCTTACATCCACTGTACGGATGCATTCTCTTCAGTAATATGGGCAGGGGCTGTCTTTGAAAATCGTGCGTAGCCTGCAATTTACTCCTAAGTGTCCAAAATATTGTCTAAAATGGTTCAATTGATCAAATTTATACACATAAGTTGAAAATGTGAGTAAGGCTAGCTCTTTCAAGCTTTAAGCTTTCCTATAGTTTTCAGCAACAAAAAGGCAACAAATTTTGGGTTCTTTTAAATTTAATGTAGGTACACAAAAACCGTTGAATCTATTGAGATACGCCAAAGGAAAAAGTTGTTTATTAATTTTCTATGAATATAGCCATAAATCAAGAACCCTCAATCAATAATAATTCAGTCAGATGATGATAAATTTCTTTGATAAATTTTTTTTTTTTTTCTAGAAAACTATAAACTTTTCAACATTTTGGTATTAGACTTTCTTGTTATTCACATGAGAAATTCGCTGTTAAAGTCTGACGGATCATTTCACTTCCATCCTGTATATATACACACATACAAAGTTCTGTTTAGACACACCAAAGAGATTGATTCGTACATTAGTAGTTAAGGGTAGCGAAGTGTTCGAACTGCAGGTAGTTGCTATCCTTTGGCAGATTCTAAAACTCAGGTTTTAAGTATTGCCAAAGTTCTACGAAAAATACTCTTGGTAAAACGCAACGAAATCAAAGGGAAATTTGCAGATGTGAACTTGTTTGCAACCCCCTTCAATAATCCATCTTTAAAATACTGCCATGTTTGCACTGAAGGGTCAAAAATCTCCTTGATAGTCATATTCAGCGAAACGGGACTGAAATTGGATGACATGGACATCAAAACCATCTAAACCCCGAAATGTAAATTTCCGGAAGAAGAGTGCTTATCGGTGGTGAAGAACTCTCAATCGGTTGAGTGTTTTCCGAACCCACCCCCATCCCCCCCACACACACACACACACACGCACGTACATAAATTCTCTCTCTCTCTCTCTCTCTCTCTCTCTCTCTCTCTCTCTCTCTCTAGCATATAATTGTTCATTAGCGCCAGCTTCAAATCAAAAGAAAGAAAGAAAAAAGCTTTTAAATAGAGGAAGCCACAAGGTATTTTCTATGTTGAAGATGCAACACTGATTTGATTTTCACCATTTCGGAGACACTCGATTAAAAAAAGAATAAAGCTCATTAAAGTATTAAAGTTCTGCAACTCCGAGATCTATACGGCTGAAATCTAACAAAAAAGGTTTCGGCGTACACGAGACACCTGGTAGATATATAACAAAACGGTAAGCGAGCTTTTACGGGGATCTTCTATTTTGAATAAATTATCCTAGCTAATGTGTTTAATGGGCTGCACTGAAGCAAAAATGTACATCTTTAAAACTTATTTTTTATTTATCTGTGTGCAAGTGTGTGCGTGTGCGAGTGTGTGTGCGCGCGAGTGTGTGTGTGTGTGCGTGTGTAGCGTGTGCGTGGGATGGGGTGGGCTCGGAAATCACTCAACCGATTGAAAGTTCTTCACACGAGAATGATCAAACTGATCGTTATGAAGCTTAATTACTTATCCCAAACTCATGTTTTCTAATGGGGCCCACAATCAGAATATCAAAATTTCGTTGTATCAAACCAGTTTCTTACAAGTGCTGTTTAAAAATTACCGATAGTATCAATGTTGAAGTTGTACCAGCCTTCTGTTGCCCTCATTCGTAGGTATACACTGTAGCTACTACGTAAACTGGGTACCCGAGAAACGGCATAGTTCCAAAAGCATTTCAAGCATAAGGAAGATGCACAACTTTTATACTGTTTTATAGTTTAAATATTTATTAACACCCTGAAAAAATAATGTTAACTGAAGTTTTTCAAAACATCATCAGATGGATGGCCTGTACATTGCACAGAGGAAGAGGTATGGAGGGCAATTGAGAGGGAAAGAATGAGAAAATTGGAGAGAGTGCAAGGGCAGAACAGACTGAGTGAAGAACAAGTGAGTAAGAGAGGGGAAGGGGCAGAAAGACGAAGACAGGGAGACTGTGAGAAAGGTACCTCCGTATTTAACACACTAACACGAGCACAGCTGCATGCTCAGCTAGTTCATTATATATAGGGGGAAGGGGTATAGATAGCATCGTTTAAAACCACAGAGATCTTCACACATGGAAATGGAATGGGTATAGTATAAACTTTAACCATTTATCTAAAGTATATTTTAGATACAAGAAACAAAGGGTTCGCGCTTCTACATAAACAGTTAACGAAAAATACAGTGGAATGGGAATTTTATTTCCCCACTTAACAGGCCAAACAGTAATCAAAATTAATTATTTTCTAAGTTTTTATAGACGATGCCAAAATCTTGAACCTGCAGAAAAAAGACAAAATGGACGCGATTTTGAGTGTTACTCATGTGTTCCACAAGAGTGGCACAACAGAAGTATCTGGATCGAGTGCTACGGCATGACAGTATGCTTGCAACCTATTGACTCGTGAAAATTATAATTTATACAAAACAAAATCTTTGTGGCGAAACTACGTATTTAAGGAAGAAAGTCAAATTAATAAAAAGATAAACCAGCTTCTGTCTGTCTCCCTCTCCCTCCCCCCCCCCCTCTCTCTCTCTCTCTCTCTCAAATACGAGCTCAAAGATGAAAACACACTGACACGTTTCCATTAATCTCTGCATGTACATCTCCCGTCAGGATAAGGATAAGAAACTAAAATTAAAGAATAAATAAAATAAAGTAAGTTACAAGGGTCGGTTGGTAGATATGCACCAGGTGATCCAATTTGGTTTACAAATACATGTCCAAAACTCTTCGTTTATGGGTTGAAACTAGAGCATCCATGACTAGGTATACAAATCCTGCAGTCCGTGACAAGCAGTAGACGTCGCATTCGTTAGTTGCAGTTGTTTTCCCAATGACACTGTATCAGCTGTTACGTGATGCGCAGAAGTCCATCGACCTACAGCAAAAGGGAGTATTTGCGGAATTGTTATGTTTAATAGTTTCGTGCTTGATATTATTCATTTGTGTGACGGGAATGAGCAATGGTGCCATTGTACAGAAATACAGTGTACACCGAGATGCTTCTCATTTAGGTGAAGTCCGAAGTAATGCAAGCAAGTCTTGCCGGCACTATCAACAACGTTACCCCAACAAGCGTCACCAAGCCCGCATCATGTTTCCAAGTTTGTAGAGGCACTTAAGTGAAACAGGCAGCTTATGTCCAAAGATCCCTGTGGACGTCCGCAGATGCGCCATATAGGTACCAGAGTTTGAACTCTTTCCAAGATTTTGATGTCACATACCCAGGTGATGCACAAAATAGGTATATAGAAGTTGAGCGCCTTCAGTGGTTATTTCTTTACTTACAGTAGGTACTCAGTTTTATCATTTTGCTTTTATCCTAACTTTTGTGACCAGTACTACCTACGTTGTCCTCTAAATGTCAGAGATACCAGCACGTAAACAAATCATTACTGGAGAAGGGCTTATTAACAAAATACAATAGCATGGTACCCATCTACCTATTACGAGCTTTGTAACATGTTTATTTACATATTTAGCATCCCTTCAACCCGGTATATTCGTTTGAGGGAATCTATCATACAATCAAGTTTGACGCCCCGTCAGCTGTGAGGGTGTTTCCATACAATGCATGTCATTGACGCTGCAAGTTATCAATTTGACAAGTTACGCAGTTCTCAAATGTATGGATATCTCAAGGAAACCGTTCTTAACCAGAAATGAACCTGATTCTCCAAACGTTAGTATGATAATAACAGGCCACGAAATTACTAACAAATCTTTTTCGCTAGGGTTATGTTATTTTTCATTCTTACAACTAGATTCTAGAAAAATGTTATCCATGACAATTTCTCGGAATATTTCGTATTTAAATGTGGAATATAGGCAAAGCAAGTCCATGTTATGGGCAATATATCTTGTACCCATTTGGAATTGAGGTAATTTATTTGAAACAGATTGCTGAAAGAAGAGGAGGACGCTGAAGCAGTATAAATTGCAATATTAACGCTCAAAGGCCGCTGCTTCTACATTTCTTTGAACTACCGCGGAAGCACCAAAAGAATCGACCGACTGAACGAGTAGGTATTCAATGCTTGGTGGGTAGGCTATTCACATGCAGTTTTCCGGCTAACAACCGCTGTTAACCGTGTTCGTGTATTTTATTTGAAAAATGAAACCCTTCTAGTTCCGTTACGATGAAAATAGTCAGATGTTAAACCACGAGAGGTTTCGAGGTTATCGAATGCTTTGTACTACACTCATAACCTCGAGTGAAATGTATGACATTTCACAAATAAAATCAATGAACACAGTGCCGTTGTCATTATCAAATATACACAATGAAAGTAAGTGGTACTTGCTTTTTGTTCAAAAATTATCAGACCGTGGCATGCTGTACCACAAGTACGAATTCAATTATCTAGCAATGCCTGGCCTCTAAAGCAAAGACAAAGTGTTACATTAACAGAATAAAAACGAAAATCCTTTGGGCGAACAACGTTTATTTTCAAAACAAATTAATTAAGCATATGCGGCTTGACAAACTAGAAAGATGTCATTTTGTTTTCCATCTCCCGCACTCGGAATCAAATAAGAAATAATCGCTCTACATAAAGCCACGTATTAAACACGAATAAAGTATTTCTTTTCGACAATAGTGTTTTTAATTCAATTCCCGCTCCTGCTTCATGCATGGGAAGTTGAAATTCCTGTTTCCCGTGTTATTACGGCAAACACCAGTAAAATTATTTTAGCCTCCAACTACAATATGCACCACCGCCACCACCACCACCAACCTTACCACTATTAGATAGCTGAATTTTAACAGTTAAACTGCACTGTCCTTAGTTCCCTTTATTTGTTAAGTTACTTAGGATTCAATACATACAACATTTAATGTAAATCTTTGGGGGCACGCAACCGTTCACAGATGTTCATAGGCTTAGTCAATAATAGCAGGTCTGGCTATTCTATCACCAGTTCGCAGAGGCTCACAGTGATTAATTTTATTTTAGAGTGAATATTTCTATTATTCACTAGCATCGAAAAAATAGTGGGCACTACACACTGTTAAGTCCTCCGTAGAAATTCGGAATTGAAAAAGCTAGATTTCGTCTCATATTTTCAAACTTCTTCCTTCTTAAAAGCTTTGTCTCCGTAACGCGCTTACGTTCAGAGTGGCCAGAATGCTAATAAACCAAGTCGCCATTTTGAGCAATTAATGTAGCCAAATGACGCCAATTCCCGAATTTTCATATTCTCTACTCCTTGTGACCACATAATTAGTGAACATGATAAATGCCAGATTCAGATTGCCTAGTAAAAAAAAAATCCACAATTACTTACATGTTTCCTATTTTGGCAATATAGCTAAACTAGTTGTGTGTTTATTACACTGGAAGACTTTCTCACTGTTTCCTGTATTTCTTCTCCAACTAGACCAGCTTTCCCATTACGAACAGGGCACAATCACAGTATCACCTGATAGCATTAAACCAATAGCTTGCTGTCACTATCAACTGCCACAAGGCCGTTGCTTAGCAAGTCACTTTTTATCACACGGTATTAAAAATTCTAATAATCGTTTTTATTGGTGATAGTAATGGGACCTAATGAAGTAAAATACCTTTAGAATTCTTTAACATACTTATTAGGTATTTTGGTGTTAAACTCTAAAGAAAGTCGTGTTTTCCACATTTTTAAACATTTGTGTTCTCCAAGGCCGTAAAATTTTGTTGGCTATAATTTTTTATATCACCACCTTAAATGGTGAAAATGGATATACTGTAGGCAGCAGCCATGGTGGCCTCCTGCATAACCGTTTGGCTCATCCGTTTTAAAGGCCGTCAAATGTTGCGGACGAAATTTATCTTCCATCATCGTGTGTTTTCTGTTTGGCCAGCATGGATGTAGTTTGGAGAGGGGATCAAATTATACGCTATAGGTCCAGGAAGACAGCAGCACAAAAGAGAGGGAAGTTAGGGTTAGCGAAAAGGAAGGAAAAGTAATGCTAGTATTATGGGTTTTCTTCACATCCCTGTTTTATGATGGGGGAGAGATCCGAGACCCAAGAGGTTAAAACCAGCAACCACAAAACCACCGCCATCTGGTGACTTGCCTCGCCCCACCTCCTTGGTACCCAGGTAACAGACGTAGATTATGGCGACCCGCTCGTGCATGGGGCCGCGTATTTATTTACATTTTCATTATGGTCTATTAACTACTTGATTTAGTGCTGTGCTTCGTTATGACAGAACAAAAAAGAAAACAATTCTAAAATTTTCCTTCCCTTCGCCTAACGGGGACCGCGGCTGTTTACTTTGATATATTGCACTATCATACGGCGAACTTCTCATGCACCTCTGTCGTTGGCGCTGTAATCGTCTACAGCGTGTTACAAGTTTTTACAGCTAGTCCTAAAAGTGCTTCCGAATTATTTCTTTAGGATGTAGATGATACATTAACACTTCTTAGGCTTGCCTCTAACAGGACGTTGAAAGTTTTGTCGGAGGTAATCCCAGAGAGGTAACGGATGTACCCGATTTAATTCGTAACCTCAAATGGAATTTACGAACTATTCCATGAATAACATGCAACAGATTATACCTAGAATAATTACTTTCTTACTTACGTTCTTTAGAACCAAATCACCATTGTGTCAACTGTCAGATCACGGCGTACTCGAGAAATATTAACCAACGCTACCAACATAACAGCGCGAATGAGAAAGCAGTTAAACTCAAAATAAACTAAAATTCACAGCACAATAAAGACAATCCTTATGATAGGAGTATAAGTGCAGATATTTTCATTGTTAATTGTAATGAACATTACATCAATATTTGCTTCATTTGCGAAATTATGATTATACTTATTAAGAGTAGTATATTTTCAGGTTGGTTAGTTCCTCTAAGTAGACGTGGCGCAGAAGGCATGACGCAGAGTGGATCAGTGGAACCGAGTTCCAATGCTTTCTGCAAGGCCAATAACCTCACAATACCTAGGCCAGTAAGTTACTCATTGAGGTGTGACGCGAAAAGGGTAGTCTGTACTACAGACGTTCATTTCGCGGCGCAGTTATGACCATGTAAAAAAGGTAAATAAAAATAGCATCAGGTAGTAAATTTTGTGATTGGTTTCTGGGAAAACCGTTAGATGAAGAGAAAAAACACCGAAGTGGATATGTATTAAGGCGAAGACTTCTTAGGGAGTACGCAAAATTTAATTTCATTCTTATTTATGTAGTATTAAATAAGTTATAAATATTATAATCTATTTCAGATATGGTTATGTAAAATTTGAATTGAGTATAACTCTAGGGCTAGGCCTAGGGGTACAGGCTGAAATGGAAAATTGTTTTTGGGGGTACGCGGAGAAGAAGAGGTTGAATACCACTGCATTAAGGTACCAATTATCAAAATAGCTGCAGTTATATCCCCTTATAACCTTAACTGTTTGTGTGTACATGCATTTCCATAAGAAAGGAAGTTTCACTTAACGTAGTTCAATACTTTTTGTAGTTCTGTGATAACTAGGCTTAGTGGTCCAGCTACATTAAAGAGGTATCAAGTTGTCGGCGTTCGTAGTGCATGTGACGACACAGTGTGGGAACCAATTCTGTCCGTCTACTCTACAGACAAAACGTGCATAACTTCATTCTTTTGATAGCTCACCTACTAAACTTAGTGATAACGCTCATGTTTATCACGCACCTGCCTACTATATTTACGGCTGCCTGATACCCGAGCTCCCCTTCCACTCAAACATTTTCGCGACTGAAGACTGTTTGTTTTTGACATAAGTAGACAAACTTCTCAAGGTTTTAGCAGTATATGTGGCCTTCCTTGATTGTATTCTAATAAGCAAGTAACCCTTAAGCACCTGACCAATAATCAATGGATTTACAGTGCACAATTTGCACGGCATATCATCCCACTGGCTCTTAAATCTAGTGCCGCCTCAGCGCCTTTTATGAACACCTCTTTCCCACCGCCCTTTTATTACAACTGCGGAACGGTTGATTACCTAGTGAACTTTTATCGTTATTATACGTTACAACAGCTGGTTTCTTTTTCTTTCTTTCCTTCTGTTGTTGATTTAAGCTTTTTTGTTACTATTTTCAGTGGAATTAGGAAATATTTTCTCTTCTACAGCGGTTTCATAAATATCGCATTCAGAAACGTTACGTAAAGACTTTATTGCGGTGCATAAAAAAGGCAAAGGAATTTCTTTGCGGGAGTCTCGGCATCTTTTATTTTAAATGAATGCGTGGAAGCATGCAATAGTCAGTTAATGAGCTTGGCCTTCTCTAAATCTTTACAGCATTTTTGGATTATTCTTATCTGTGCCTGAACATCTCATCGGTGTCTCAGTGTTCCGTAAGTAGGTACTAATATTTCGGGCTTAGTGACGCAATCATCCTTAATCTGGTCAACTCTACCAACCTATTCCAGAAATTGCCGTGCCGTTTGTTTGTGTATGTATACTATTTTTAATAGTGGTTAACGCCCGTTCTTTTTACTTACGGGACCACGGGCGGTGACACTGGTGATGCATGAAATAAAATAATTTTGGGAAGGAAATGTTCCAGGCGCAAGTTTATGGTATCCTCCTGCATTTCTAATTATGACGACTGAGGAAAACAAGGAAATAAACCTGTGAGGGAGAACGGTTCTGGCTGGATTTTAACCGCCGACCTCTCGTACACAAGCCGGTATCTTAACGGCCTAGGCTACCCATGTGGGTTATGTGTTGTGTGAGAAGAGAGACAATAGTATGAGTTGAAAATGCAAAATCGGTTGGTCACCAAATTTGGTATCTAGTTTAACTATTCTGCCCCTCTGGGTGGCTCAGTTGGTTAGACGCTGGCCTACTGATCCCAAGGTCGCGGGTTCAAACCCGGCCCAGGCCGATGGTTTTTAAGTGTGCTTAAAAACGACAGCTCCATGTCAGTAGATTTACTGGCATGTAAAAGAACTCCTGCGTGACGAAATTCCGGCACACCGGCGACGCTGATGTGATCCTGGCAATTGACAGCGTCGTTAAACAACAAAATAATTTCCCAACCCACTGGCGGTACGTGCTTCAAAGTCGCCCAAGGTCAGGCTGCCTCACGCGACTGTTTGTGAACACATGACTACAATCAGAGAGGCAAAGCAAAAGCGGTTTTCGAGATTATTGCAGAAGCGTCCAGCGGTCGGCTCGTTTGTAGAAGTTCGAGAAAGTTCGTGTTATGTCATAAGCGCTATATAAGGAGGCGAGGCAACGAGCAGCAGTTACAGACAGTTTTTAGTGTGTGTGTGTGTGTGTGTGTGGTGTGTGTGTGTGTGTGTGTGTGTGTGTGTGTGTGTGTGTGTGTGTCAGCTGCATGTGTACGGTCGCGTCGAAAGGAAGGAAGCGAAGCAGTTAATGAGTGTTGAGCGATTGTATCGTCAGTCAGCTGTTTGAGAGACAGAGAAGCTGAAGAAAGACAGAAAGGAGCGAGTTAAGTTTACGAGAAGAAAACAGTTGTGAACTGTAATATCACAAATTACTGTAGACTGTGTTAACGTCAGTAAAATAGAACTGTGTATTTGCGCAAAAGTTTTGAAGGGGAAAATGAAGTGACAGGAAAATAACTGGGCTGGATTTTATCGTTTTGTCCCAGTATATTCCCGATATATTATACTACTATTTTGACGAAATTGCTAGCTTTACCTACGTTTAGTCTACGCTAGGCGAGGGCCATTTTTTCCTGTTTTCTCACAGTGTTACCCGCACTTGTATAACCCGATTCGATGAGGATTGAGTTTTACATTCGATTATGGTACGTGTAGCCAAGTAACATTTTGTCTCGTTTTGTTTGTTGTATTTTCTGGTTTTTTTTTTTTTTTTTTTTTTTTTTTTTCTTTTTCTTTTCTTACACTCCTTTTCTTTCTGTTTTTAAGTGTACCTGCGTGCATAGGTGCGTCAGAACTAAAGTGCCCATTAGCTTATTTAATTTCTTCTGGCGAGACAGGCACAATATATCTGATTATTTTGCCAAAATATGAAATTAATATTTCCAATGTGAATATTTGTGTATTTGAATATATTGAAATGTCTAGAGAAAAAAGACACAACGGCTTGCTTTGTGTAGATATTTTAACAAAGGCAAGCAAAAACGGAGTGTTTTTGAAATCCGTACATCCTTCGTAGAGAAAAATACTTTCTTAACGACTATTTCATGCCTGCGCCGCATTTTGATTTTCACCAATCACGTATAGCAGTGCCCGGATATAGACCAATCACGATCGTATATATTGTAATATACTTGGAAGGATGCACTTTTATCGGATAAAACTTCAGTTCGCTACCAAGAAGTAATATTATCAATGTGCTGTGATTAATAGGCTACGTCATTAATGTGTTTTTAATGAATGCACATTCAAACATTGTTAAAGAAGAATTGTCTTGATTGTGCTGTGAATTTTAGTTTATTTTGAGTTTAACTGTTTTCTCATTCACACTGTCATGTTGGTAGCGTTGGTTAGTATTGCTTAACACATTCGGATATTCATTCCTCGAGCACGCCGTGATCTGATTGTTGACACAATGGTGATTTGGTTCTAAAGAACGTAAGTAAGAAAGTAATTATTCTAGGTATAATCTGTTGCATGTTATTCATGGCATAGTTCGTAAATTCCATTTGAGGTTACGAATTAAATCGGGTACATTCGTAACCTCTCTGGGATTACCTCCGACAAAACTTTCATTGACTTATAACGTCCTGTCAAAGGCAAGCCTAAGAAACCCCTATGGCCAGGGTCTCGTTGATATAATAGAAAGAGTTTATCCTCTTCTATCTTTATCATGTTCAAAGCATTAGCATGGACAACACCCAAAAATTATTTAGAGTTGGAGAAAGCTTACGCTCTCGCGCTTTGTGAGTGTTCGTCTTCTTATGAGAACTTCATCTTTTTTTTTGCAGATTGATCCATTCTACATACAGGTCTGTAAGTGTTCTTTGTGCAGTGAGATAAAGCTCTTGTGGAAATCCTAGCTTTTTCCCAAAATACACATTCACGCGTAACTAAATTAGCACTTTCACTGATAGTCAATTTCACTTTGCATATGCTATAAAACAAGACTGATATAACTTATCAATTACATGGTAATTTATGTCCATCGATCTGGTGCGTAACTTTACATACTAAATAAATAACTCTGCCAGTACTTCTTAAACCACACACCATGATGTAAATAAATATTTATAACATTACCCAATGGGAACCGAGGCTCAACTGAAGGTGGACAGTATGGCAGCAGTCGAGCACATGCATAAGCAGGAATAAGCAAAATGACAACTTCTCTGCCATTGCGGCACGGGTTCCTCTTGTTCAATTTCAACAAAATAGGTATTAACATTCTTCTTAAAACAAAAGGAAATGGGGAAAAACTAGGGGATGTGCGTAAAGAAATGTGAAATTCGAAAAATAACCTAATATATATAATCCCGTTTATATATATATATATATATATAATTTCGTTGTAAAAGTGTAAAACGTTTGATGTTCGCCATGTAACTTTACGGGACATACTTCATCTCTTGTAAGAAAACATTTTTACAAACTCTGAAGGAGATAAAACTGAAATATCTATATAGATATTTTATAGGAGCATGTCGGGATATCCAGTTAAATTTTCAGATCAAAACGCCGTCATATATTTGCTCTTATTTTACTATAAATACACGCAGGCAAATTTTATAAAAGGGGGTACGCATTGAACTGGTTCAAAATTAGTAGGTTTGCAATGATATCGTGAACAAGTAGATACACCTAAATTCAGCACTATCTGCAGTACTACCTATATACCTATATGTATAATGTTATATTCTCCTGTCTCACCGAAATATAGTTTTATTTCGATATGTAAATATTGTTTGTTCTGTACATATAGCTGTGCTCACTTGAAGAGAATCATACACAGCAATGCAGTGTAACGATTGCATTGCATATTGGGAGAGTGGAGAAATCTGGGGTGGGGGGGGGGGGGGTACCTTCCCTGTGCGACATTTCCACGAGTAATCCGTAGCTTGTTTCCACTTTCATCCTTTTTATACCTCTATTTTATTGGAAATCTAAAGTCGTACAACATACAGGCTGTTTCACTCAAACCGTGCAAAAATTAAACAGAGCATAGGGACACTACACTTACAATTTCATACAGGGAACCTGGGGCCGGAGAAGCCAGCTTAAGAAGATATGACACTAAACTCGTTGATCATACTACCATCGTCACCGTTTTTCTTCGACTTGTTTACATGCATTGTTGCACTATTGATTTACATTTACATTAACGTCCCATTTTGTTCCTCACAACAATGCTCAGTGGTATTCAACCTTTTTGCTACGCGTACCACCAAAAACAATTTTCCATTCCATCCTGTACCCTTAGGCCTAGCCCTAGAGTTATCCTTAATTCAATACGTGTATAACCACACCTAAAATAGCTTTGAAGTTTTATAATTTATTAAATACTACAAAAAGAAGGATTATGTTATAAATGTATAAAACAAATAGGTATAGGAACTATCTTACCAGGTAACACATATGCAAAAATTATATGAATTTGCATATGTTTCTCACCTATTATTGATATGGCTGAACTTGTTTTCTGGACACCAGTTCCTCTACTCGTGGCCGAATCTTCGTTAGTGCGAGTACCAATGGCGATTCAAGCAATTTCTTGTTTCATTTTGAGTGCTGTCAATGCAGAGAAACTCTACTCACAAAAAGTGGAGGGGAATGAAAGAAGGTGTGTAACGACAGTGTCGCTAAGTTCAGTGTACTCTTTGCGTGCAAAATACCAGGAATCACACATTGACATATTCGCGACTTGCTTTCAGAGAACTGTATACAGACATTTCCAAAAGACCTTTTTTTTTTTTTTTTTTTTTTTTTTTTTTTTTTTTTTTTTTTTAAATTTTATGTGAAGATAAGAATTGACGGCGGCGGTGCAGAAACATTTGTAATCCAATTTTGTGTATTGCCGTCTTTCTGAATTTCTGGAAAGTATTTTAAAAACTGTAACCTGAGGTTTTGTAGGCTCACCAGCAATACCAACTAGCCGATACAGTAAGCAAGATGGATTCTTACACAGCGAATAATTCAAATCTCTCTAGCTGAAATATTTTTCATTATTTGTGATCATTCAGGAGACGTATTATACTGACTATATGCTTCTTTTAAATTGTATACTATTTTGTCATGTGATTATTTAGGAAACGTATACTCATTTTAAATTTTATGTAAACCCCTACGAAGTTTTCGCGTACCCCTAGGGGTACGCACACACCAGGTTGAATACCACTGCTCTCTGACGGCCACCAGCATCAATGTATGCATATCATTGATGTACGATATGCTGCGCCATCCTGACAAATACCCCTGGCGTGTTTCGAATCACATCATAGGTGGCTACAATCCACGGGGTTTCATATACCTACAAGTGATCTTATATCCCCATAGGGATAAATAATAGTCAAGGGTATTGAGGTCACCTGACTTCGCAGACCATGGAAAAGCACTTCCCATTCCATTCTAGCGACCACAAAATGTAGAATTGTGCATGTACATTGGAAATAAACTGGAAAACAGTAATATTAACCAGAAATGTGACAAGTTTACTCCCGTTTCTCTTTAAGCTGGTTTCTTAGATACAATATTCCTTTTCTCAAATTGATGAGTACAGCATCCCCTGTACATACTAATGCATTAACAAAGAAACATAGTGTAACCAATTAGCATATGAACAACCCACTTGATCTTAGTACATTAGGTAATGCTAACTAGAGCCCGGATTTTGATGAAAAGTCATCTTTTTTCTTAGTAGTCACACACGATGCTTATTGGAAATTAAGTGCATTCTGGAACAAATACGTTAGATATATATGGTTTTTATAGGTCATCAAAATGCATGTTTTTCACATTTTTATAAGTCATTTGTTAACATTTAGATGGATTTTCCGGTCATTTTCTTTCTTTTTCGCGGAATTTATTGGGCATTTTAAAATAACCTGTCGTTAAAAGTTCATTTATATCATTTTTTTAAAATTGTAACTTTGTAAGTGTGGTAATCATGTAATTAACACAAGTCAGCGCCCTAACAGTGCTGGTGAATTTATGACGCATAAATTCGGGGAATCGCCGATTACATCATGCAATACGTGTGGATTGCGTCAGTCAGGACTTCAGGACATAGAAGTGTCGCAGTAAAGAGACTAGTTTGTGAGGTGTGTAAGTTTGTTGTGCTGTGGAATTGAGATGCCGAAACAAAAACAGTCAACTGCATCCCATTTGAAAGTATGTTTCAGAGTTTGGCGGAAACATGTTCTCTACTGATGAAACTGTATTGTTCTGTAAAGTGTGCGAAATTACGAAATTAAACTCGCTGCAGACAAACGGTTCACCGTACAACATCTTGGGCAGGAAAAGGAAAACATTTGCGAGCTGTTCAAAATATGGGGGGAAAAAAAAGATAAGTGTCTCAGATACTGTTAAAAGAAACTGCTTCGATATCAAGTAACGAGTCATCTTCCTTTTATGAAGAATTATGTGAAGTGTTTGTTAGTGCAAATATTCCACTAGGAAAATGAAGGAAAATGAAGTAATTCCAATTACGAGATTTTCTGGTCATACAATTCCAGATGAATCAACTTTGCGTAAAAGTTACATACAAAAATGTTATGAAGACACGTTAAACCGAATACGTGAATGTGTGAATGGGAAAAAAATGTATGCATCAATTGATGAGACAACCGATTCAGAGAGGCGTTATGTAGCCAATGTAGAGATAGGTACGCCAGAAGCTACTAGTGCCGGGCAAATGTTTCTTCCGACCTCAGAGGTTATGGAAGCTGTTAACCACAGTCAGATATGCAAACTGTTCGATAAATCCATGTGTTTATTGTGGCCTAGTGGAATACAACATGACAACGTGCTCCTCTTCCTAACAGACGCGGCGCCTTTCATGGTAAAGGCGGCAAAATCGATCCGATCATTTTACAGTAAGATGGTGCATGTTACGTGTTTGGCCCATGCTTTTCATGGAATTGCGGAACAGGTCAGATCAACATTTCCAGAAGTAGATACATTAATTTCCACAGTAAAGAAAATATTTCTGAAAGCACCAACCCGAACTATGAATTTCAAAGAAAAAGCCCCTAATATAGCTTTGCCCCTGACACAAATTTTAACACGCTGGGGTACATGGTTAACTGCATTTATTTACCACTGTGACAATTTTCAAATAGTGAGAGAAGTGGTGAATAGCTTTGATAGGGCAGATTCTAAGACAATTGAGAGCGCGCAGGATCTGTTTTCTGATACTCAATTCCAAGGTAAATTAGCTTTCATTAAATCAAATTTTGCATTTTTGACGGAAACCATAACCCGCCTTGAAGAAAGTGCAATGACATTGGATTGAGTTAGTGAGGATTGCGGAAGAGAGGATACAAAATGTAAAAGGTGAGATTGGGGACAAAATTAGACAGAAACTAAAATGTGTGTTGGACAAAAATAAAGGATACCAGAGTTTGTCAGGTTGCCGATATCTTTTCAGGAGAAAACTTCAGAACTGATATTTTTGAACAGGATTTAACAGGCAGTGAGATAGTGTTTTTCAAATATGCTCCTATAACATCTGTGGAAGTGAAGTTTCTCAAAGTATAAAACAGTTTTAGCTGACAACCGCCGTTCCTTTACTTTTGATAACTTGAAGATGGTAATGGTAGTGTACTGCAACGCTAAGTAAGATATGTTTTGGCTAGTGGACACAGTAACTTATTTTTCATATTTTATAAAATTGAAAATGTCCTGATGAATTTTGAATTTATTTATTATTTAGTAGCAATAATTACATTTACTAAGATATTTAATTTTAAAATGTGGTTATTCGAACTATATATTCATTATTTATCTGTGATAGTTATCAATTTAATAATAATAATAATAATAATAATAATAATAATAATAATAATAATAATAATAATAATAATAATAATAATAATAATAATAATAATAATAATAATAATAATAATAATAATAATAATAATAATAATAATATTATTATTATTATTATTATTATTATTATTATTATTATTATTATTATTATTATTATTATTATTATTATTATTATTATTATTATTATTATTATTATTATTATTATTATTATTATTATTATTATTATTATTATTATTATTATTATTATTATTATTATTATTATTATTATTATTATTATTATTATTATTAAACAAATGGTTAATTTTTGTAATTTTTGTTTTGTTGTTTTTTACATTTTATGTGCATTTTTATTATATTTTAAGGGCATTTTATAGCTCATTTTTAGATCAACAACTTTCAGGCCCTACTAATAACTTAGCAATATTATGCCAACAAGTGAAGCATAATCTGCGGTCTAGTTCCCGAGGTCGCGATATCAAACTTGGCGGAGAGCGATGGGACTTTTATCGGGCGTGAAAATCCGTAGCATGGCTTCCTTCGCAAGGGAAGTAAAACCGGTGGTCGCATGTCATAGATTTATGGCACGTAAAAGAACCTGAAGCGTGATAAAGAGGTCTCTGAGCAAAATTAAGTGATTCTTCACGCCCAATACAGATTGTGTCGCTGAGAACTAAATCAGTTAAAGAGCGTCCATAAATAAAAACTCTTTTTAGAACAATCAGCAGATAGAGCGGGGAAATTTTAATCCCCACAATTATTATTTGCATCGCATTTTGTGGTGCTTTCGAGCTGACTGAGAGGTGAAGTTATGTCAGCAGACACAAATATTGTAGCACATTGGTACATTTTTGCATGAGCCACCACTAGTTTGTATTAATGGAACAACATGCCAGAATGTGCAGTTTGTTTTTAAACAGGACGTAAGTAGAAATTACTTTGCGTATATTTATAAATATTGATATTATTTATAAACTACTGTGACGCAGCGACTGCAGCCCAAGTTTATCGGGAGGTTGGGTCCAGTCATTTGGAGAAACAGAGATAAGTAGACGCTGTAGCGCTCTCGAGCAGAATAAACACCAGAAGCTCTATTGAGAGATAACCAGAACCTTTGCACCATCAGCAATCCTTATTACCATAAACAAAAGTTATTGGTGAATTGTGTACAAAAATTGTGTTGACACCTAACATAAAACAAGTTTGAACAGGTAATTACTTTTTCCACAGTAATACTTAGATATTCTACTTAAACTCACCCGATAACTTCCTCAAAACAGTATTACTCGGTCGTAAATCTGAAGTTTGATTACAAGGTTATGAAAACTTAAATACAAGGAGCGTTTTGTTCCTTTTCCCTTCTTTTTACTTTTCTTTTTTGTTTTGTTTTTTGTAGCGCACTTAAAGAAATCAAAGAAATAATATTTCTCAAAAACTATTTCGTGTATTTTTCTCACAAACTGGGCATTAGTTGCACATAATGGTAGCAGTATATGGAAAAAAGGATGTTATTTTCTAAATAAACACAGAATTTCAAGATCTGGTCTCCTTAACCGACTACAAACAGGTGCTCCGGTTATGAATATCGTTTTGAACGTAAGAAATGAAACACTTTCAGTTATTTATTGTAATTACTTCAAAGTAAACACTTCACGGCCGCATAACACACCTTAATAACCCTTGTGGGTTTTTGCTTCTATGTTTTCGGTGTGCCTAATTACTGTACACACTGCAGAATTAACTTTACTTTGACACATTTCCCCTATGTCTGGCCCTTTGTAACTCAGATGGTGGAACTCTCGTCCTTAAACAGCCTGGATGGCCATTCTTGCTAAAGTCGTTACTGTTACACTCCCTTTGCTGTCTTTTTACAGGGGTTAAGACAGAGAAAAAATTACTGCGCCCCAGGCGGTATACTTTAGACAGGCACCAGGTGTGAAGAGGCCCTCACTCACCACGTCCCTGCAGCTGCAGACGGACTTGAATACCCTTCACGTAAATAGCACATTCAGAAAAGCGTCCCAAAGCGCGTGGCATAACACAGCTTGGCATGTGGATGCAGAAAGAAAGAGAAAAAGAAAGATAATGAAAGAGAAAGGGAAAAGGAAAGAAGGAAAGTGATGCAGTAAAGAAACACATTGAAAGAAAACAAAAGAGAAGTAAAGAGAAAGAAAACAAAAGATAAATAAAGAGAATGAGAGAGAAAGAGAGAAGGAAAGAAAGAGAGAAATCAATAACTAAAATGGAATTTTAATATCCACGTGCATTAAATACTTCAAGAAACGAAGTTTATCTGAAATTTTTTTATTTCCAAAATTTTGATGTGATTAATGCTTAAGGGTCACATGAATAAATACGACAATATAGTATACACTTCACTTTTTCGAATGAAAACTCAGTTTGATAAGAACGAAAATGTTTCAAGTACCTACTTTATTTCGGGTACACACTTAAGTAATGCAAACAGTGTAGAACTTAACTGAGGGTAAAGAGCTTACGTTAACGCAATAACGAGTTATCCTGAAGGAAAAAAAGAGCATAATCATTTTGCTTTTGTCGGTGTATGTCACCTTTCCACCAAAGAACGCCTTAACCGAGTATACTATAACATTCCACAAGTGCAATTTTTACTTTCTCTACTATGTATAGCAGAAGTGGGCAAAATCAGATACGTGAATCCGTGTAATTATGCAACACAACGGTACACACTCCCTTCCTTAGTTGATTTCAGGAGTCCAAGGTCGCTTCGCGACCGGTATCAGTGGAGGAATTATATTTGGTTTTCTTCTTCGAGCTAATATTGAACGGCTCTGTTGTAAATATCTTGCCGCATACAACGAAAAAGCTGGTGTTTTCTGGTCTACATTCTTATATATGTTGTATACATTTTCTGTTATTATTGCGTTGTTGTTATTATTAATATTGTTGTTATCATAAATATGATTATTATAATATCTTTGTCATGATTACAGATTTAGTGAATGCCCAAGATCTAGAAAGTTCATAATCTAAATATAACAAACATACATGTAACAACTCTCTTAACCAACAAATCAAATTATGAAATACTTATTTCAAATGCACAACATCACTTGCTACCGTGCCAGAGGATAAGCTAATTAGTTATACGCCCATTCCTGAAGAGCTAAAACCCGAGTTTACTTCACACAGATTCCATGATTTCGGGAATCTTGAGAATGACATTTCAATGTTTCTTAACCCTTTTACTGTAGATGTAGTCAATGTAGAGTTAACTTGCAATGTGAACTGATAGATCTGAAAACAGTTCTAGTGACAAAAAATAAGTGCAGAGATTTAGTTGGCACAGACGTGTTCAATTAACTGTGTAACGTAATATATATGTTGGTTTGAGAGAATTTGCTGCCTCTGTCACAGTTACAGCAATATTCTGCCCCACATGTATCTGTGAACTTTTTTTTCCCCTCTGATGAACGCAGAAAAGTCAAAACTGAAATCAGGCGTTTCAGATGACCACCTCTCGGCGCAACTACATATTGCTGTTACAGATATTACGCCAAAGTCTGAACGTCTTCTCACATGTTCGGATGATAATTACTTTGTGTAATTCCGATTTCACATAGTAAAAGTATGACCACCTCTTTTCTGTTTGAAACAAACGCACTGACCGTTAACTGTACCAATCCGCCACTGTGAGTAGTTTAAGAAGCGAAGAAATACATATAACTCCTACAATCAGCAAAAATGTTACGCGGGTTGCATGCACAGTGGATTCGGAGCAGATGATATTCTGCCCGCCCCTAATGTATAGTAAGTAAGGGAAGTATTGTATTCGACCCAAAATTTCGATGTCGAGGCTTCGCCGGAAATACATGTTTTGAGGCCCCATGAATAGAAAAAAACATTTTTACATAAAGGTGCATGTATGTGTGTATGTGTGCGTGTGTGCGTGCGTGCGTGCATGTGTCTGTCTGAACATCATAACTCAAAAACGAAAAGTCGCTTAAAAACCAAAGTTCATATTTCAGTTTAATATCTTTTAAGGATGCGACACGAAGATTTTGGAGAACATTTCTCCACCTTAAACTGCCCTTTATATGGACATTTTTAAAAAGTATTGATTTTTTCAAAAATGGCTAACGATTTTGATTAAAATGTTATATGTTTAAGGTATTTTTATGGCAAATGAAATGTGTATTTTGAGTTTTCTGTACTTCTGTTTACTCTTGATGACTTTAGTCCAAACCTTACTATGCCAAAAACGTAGATTTCATTTAGAGATACAATTTAGGTCCAAATGCACTTTTTCCTTCTTTCTTTTCTTTTTTTTTGTTTTTCTTGTTTTTGTGTGGAGTGAACCTTTTCGGAGATATTCCTTGCTATTTGTGCGAGTTCTGCAATACTTACACTTTTCTCAATTGGAAGGTCGCTATTCACTCTTTTATTTCTGGCCGTGCAAAGGGAACGGAATTTCAAAACCTTCATATAGTGACCAGCTTTAGAAGATTTGACTATCGCTAAAAGCCTGCTGTATTCCCGTATTCCCCTTGCAGCTACAAGCAAATATGCAATAAGATATTTTCTGGAAATGTTTATCCCAATTAACATGAAGAAGATACATGAGCAAGAGTTTGTAAGAATAGTTAGTACAAGAGCAGAGAAAGCCATGCGAGTGCAACACATCAGATTTTTAAGAATAGGTTACATTATAATTTAACTCTCTCAAATGGCGGGTTATAATGGCATAATTTGTTAGAAACTCGCAATCTTTCGCTTATCGAGTTCCCTGAAGAAGCAAAAATATTACGTAGCAAAAACATTTTGCTACACCTACTCTTGTTTAAAAAGCTTCGTATGATCAATACTTAAGTTGCAGCAAATTTTTAAGTGCGTTTGCCACTGTGCAACACTTATAGCGTCGGTCTATTCGTCCATTCGCATAAACAATACACCAACTGCTGCAAGTATTGAGTAGAAAGTTAAGGGTAATTACACAAACAGCCTTTAAGGGAAATACATATGTAATTATCTGCAAACCAATGGAGGCAAATAAATACGCCGCTTTATATTTTATGAACATTAGAAGCGGAATACAATCAAGAAATCCAGAGCAGAGGTCGAAATACTGTTAGCTGACAAGGGTACCCGAGGTCCATTGGCAATTAAATAATCTCCATAGCAAAGTTTGTAAAATTAAAAAGTTTGAAAAGCTTGTAGAGAATTACTTTTCTAGCACAGTACTTCAGATCAGTGACTGCTTGCATATAATTTACTTACACTGTTTTTTATTCAAAATAAAACTTAGGACAGACACAATTTCTCACCGGGTACAAGAAGCATATCAAAATCTAGTCTACAGTTAAATTCCTGTAACATAACTCATTTTTAGATTCAATTTGTCTTATGTTCTGCATATGTGGTAACTGTTTTAAGTATATCAAACTACAATTGTGGAATTTTAGTTTTTCACAGATGTGCGGTGAAAGTTTTAAACAGGCTGCACAGCAAGGTGAATTTTCCGTACTACAAGTAGCTGAAAATCCTTTTTGAATAAAAGGGAAGTTAAAAATTCAACACTTAAAGAAAATACTTATATGCAGCCCTTTAAAGAGTAGTACGACATCCTAAATATTTTAATATTAAAAAAGGCGGTATTAAACACCCAAGAGTGAGGCTAGTAAAACCACCAGTCATAATTTCAACCAAATGTCATCGTTACCAGGCCTTAATTTCTCTTGCAAGCAACTGACTGTTATAAGTTATACCAAATGATCAGTTTCAGGGAACTGTTTGGATCTCTCTGAACATACACCCTGGAAGTAACCACAGAGGAACCACGACGCCAGGTGCACCAATGTTTACCTGTGAACCCTCCCTAGTGGTCAGTCAGCCATTACCTGCATCATCCCCTGCTACCTGGGTACCTCACTTTATACGCCAACACAATATTCAAACAGGTTGCGCCCATCCCTTACCTAACGCAATGACCGTCCCTATTCCTTCTCAAAAATCACCCTCTGTTGCTTTCTTAGACAGGCGGAAGTCCTACACTGACCTACAGCAGCATTATACATATAATCTCTAAATACTGCATGTCAGTGGGGTTCAACACGGATGCCCCATTGGGTGCTACAAAACCCGATTGCAGAGTTAAAAGCCCAATACTGTCGAAGAGGCAACTGAATTTTTTTTTCTTTTTTTTTTTCGTGATAGCGTTAGGCGATATTTACTATGATTATCACTTTATTTTTGAAATGTAGGGCACACTATTCCAAAATGTAGGACACTAGATAAATGGAACTTCCAAATGAAACAAATCTTGAGCAAAACATTCCCGCTTGTTTAACGTGAAATTCCTCACACCTGAAGTTTTATTTTTGACAGTCAGCTTACAATTTGTTTCTTTCGTCTGTTCTCGTACAGAAACAAAGGGCAGAGCAGATTTCCCACATAAGCGTGTATCCACTAGGAGAGACCGAGAGAAAGAGAGAGAGAGAGAGAGGTAATCAAATAGTGTTAGAAGTTCAGAATAAGAGTTCATCCTTAGTGGCATTGAAATAACATAACCCACTTATAATGAAAAGACAGATATTGAAGGAACTGAACTATATTGTTGCACTTTCTTTTAGGCCTTTTAGTGTAATTTTACCACTTAACAACTACCAAGTCAAGCTTTCCTTGTTTTGCTTCTTGCTCGCTCCAGCACATTACGATACCGAAGACTAGGTGTACGTGATCTTTGATAACCAATTTCAGCTGACTGCGTATTTTTATAAGTCGCTGTACCACTTTAAAATAAAAAATAGTAATTTTATAAAAATTTAGGACATTCATACATTCTCAGAATTTCCTCCCGAATCCCCGACAGTGGGTTAAAATGCAGGGCATATCCAGCATTTTCCAGATGTCTGGCAACTCTAATTTACTGGAATCTCGTTTCCCTCACCGATTAGAGTTTACGATCATGGCCATCTTGGGCATATTTGATTGCATTGATTTTTAATATAAAAATCGGCTTTTCACTATAGCTGTTTAATGAAAAAATCATGTATATATATGCATATACTTAACAGTGATCGATATGTAAATGTATACTATGATACCGGAGTTATAGTATTGCAACTTAAAAGAAATACCACCCCTTCTTATATGTTCAACCCAATGGGTACAAATTGCCAAAGCACAACTTGACTAGTCTGACCAAACGTTGGACACACGCGTTCTAGGCTACCCACGACTTACAAGAGAGCATCCCTATCCATATTTTCAGCCTCTTACTTACAGAATGCCTTCACGCTGTCTGCTGTGTTAAACTGATGCAGAGTGTGCATATTCTCTATCAACGAGGTATCAGAGCGAGATTTAATTTAAGCAATCAACTTCTATCTGAATAAATTTGGCACCTATTGTTGTTTTACACTAGATGGTGCTACCCTATGCCATGGGGTGATATATTGTATGTTTTATATGCCAAAATATGCTTCGTAAGTATGAGATTTAATTGTTTATACTTAAGTCCCTTTTCCTATGAAAGTCATGCTACATGCTTAAGCACCAAATAAGTGCAGCAATTCATATGCATTTCCACTTTAATGCAAATATGAATAAACGAAAAAAAAAAAAAAACATGAAATGAAGGGAAAGAAGGAAATAAGGACAGAAAGACAGACAGACAGACAGATAGACAGACAGAGAGAGAAAGAAAGAAAGAAAGAAAGAAAGAAAGAAAGAAAGAAAGAAAGAAAGAAAGAAAGAAAGAAAGAAAGAAAGAAAAAGAAAGAAAGAAAGAAAGAAAGAAAGAGAAAGAAAAAAGAAAGAAAGAAAGAAAGAAAGAGAAAGAAAAAACAAAGAAAGAAACAAACAAACAAAGAAAGCAAGAAAGAAAAAAAAAAGAAGAAGAAAAAAGAACGTGGAGGAAGGATGGGATGGGATGGGTAGGATAGGTAAGTACTGCACTCCCGATAGGTAGGTATGAGCTTCTGAGCTGCATTATCTAAGTGTACAAGTTCACGAATTACACAACATTAAGGACAACATTATAGGACAAAACGGCATCAGTTACCCAACTCACGGAATCGAAGGTCTATTTATTGAAATGTGGTTTCTATAACTGACCAGAGCAACCACTTACGTTAGTGTCGGGTCCCTGCAGAACACTTCAAATATGATTATTGTGATCATGTTCAAGACTTACGTCTTCCTTTGAAGGAATAAAGCATTTTACTCTTTTCATTTATCAAGTACGTCAGTGAATTGACGGCGATTGCCAGATAAACCACAACTTATTAAATTATCAAGCAGTTTGTTGATGTATCTTAAAGTTACGCTAAAAAGGCAACACTGCTTTGCATCAAAAATTGAAAAGAAAGCTTTACTCAGTATATATTGAGGAAACTGATAAGTCTGATAACTTAAAAAGTCTACCGTAAGAAGCAATTTAAATGTTGAAAATCGTCTCAAATATTACAACCGAGAAAAAAGCACGGGAAAATCCGTACCCATTAAGTGGTGCAAAATTCTGCTTATGGATTTTTGATAAACGATGTATATTTTAACTTAAATTGCACCGTTTGGTATTTACAGTGCACCAAATTCAGCAGAAACATTTCTAGAAATTTGGAAAAATGAAAAAAATATCAGAAAAAGTCCTACATGCGCTAACAGGGTTATTTAAATCGAGATGTAACTCCCTCATTTCATTCCGATAGCAAAGATATTTCCACCAAAATGTTCTTACAGAGAGGACCTTACAGTAAATTTATAAGTCCAAGTTGTAATTTGTGACCACCATTTTCCAATTTTCACGGAGAGGCATTTTTCCTTTACTTTGTTGTTTAACGACGCTGTCAATTGCCAGGATCACATCAGTATCGCCGGTGTGCCGGAATTTTGTCCCGCAGGAGTAAATCTACTGACATGGAGCTGTCGTTTTTAAGCATACTTAAAAACCACCGGTCTTGGCCGGATTTGAACCCGCGACCTTGGGATCAGTAGGCCAGCGTCTAACCAACTGAGCCACCCAGACCGACACGTCTGTTTGAGAGGTCCCTCAAGTATCAGTAGAATACGTGTAATTTCGCGCAATGGCCTCAAGCGGAAATTTAATGCCTAATCAAATAGCGAGGATTAGCGAAGCCAGCCTCGAAATACTGTTTTTAATATATACAGACTTTCTAAAGGATGCAACAACAAAGAAGAGAAGAATGAAATCTATTTAAAAAATGTTCAATAACTTACTGTGTAGGCAAAGTACGTGCGTCTCGCTAGCTAGGTAGGTACCTACATTTTACCTTGTAGCTAGGGAGTGTGCGGGTGAAACACCAGAGCTGACGAAGTGGTATAGCACATTGAAAAACAGGTTTGGTTTGCTGGAGAGCAAAGCTTCTCATTTGAAACATACTTTAGCTTTCCATACATTTCTTCATTTTGAAATTCACGATCACACTAATTAGTTACACAGGATTGGTTGAGGGGATGAAAAATAAGGTAAAATTTCTAAATACTTGTGCTCGTATATGCTGCTAGGTTTTTCTTTTCTCTTTCTTTTTCTTTTTTCTTTTTTTTTTTTTTTTTTTTTTTTTTTGTGTAGTTTTTAACGCCCGCTTTTACTACTACGGCAACCGCAGGCGGCGACACTGATACATGGAATGAAGATGGAGCACCAGTGGAATGAGATGGCGGAGGAAACCCGCCCCAGCACCGCTTCGTCCACCACGAATCCCACATGTGGTTTTCTGGGATCGAACCCGGACCGCTTTGGTGAGAAGCGAATGTTCTAACCACTCGGCTACGGCGCGGCCGTGCTGCTAGGCATTTCGGATACTTCTTGTCATGTAATATAACAGAGCTATTGGGCCAAGCTATCTTGAGGAGCAGTGCAATACTAGTAAAAGGGTTTAGTTCACGAGCTATAGTGATAGGGCTAATAGCTTGAAGATGTATCCATAAACAGTGAATGCAATTACTCTTCCCTTTACTGAATAACTTTCTCTCCAATTTCTGAAACCGTTACAAAAGGTCCTGTCCATCCATACTCCATAGATCACTCAGTTTGATACTCATCCAGAAAAGAAGCAATATTACTATGACGGTTGAGTACATGTTACGGATAATGGCTGTACGTTAGTGCTTCACATTATCTACTCAATGGACACGTGATAATGCCTTCTATATGTTCATTCGTTCATGTGCGCAAGGGGTAGGGGGTTTATTGATTTCCGGGACGTATAACGAAGCCCCAAGAGTCTGTGCCTGCTTTGTTCTTAACTGGAAACAGCCAGCTGTTTCGCTTGTCAATGTTAACATCTAAGGATACCTTTTTATCTGCTTCAGATACATGGAAATACATGAATGATGAAGGGTTTTCTAGCCCTCTCTAATTGTAACAAAAACTTTGCCATTTCATTGTAATTGTTAGCGAAACATTAACATAAAAGCTTATGTTTTTGAACATGTAATGTTAATTTCACTACAATTATTCACACATAAATTTCTTGAACTAATTAGAGCCACCAGATGTTGTTGTTGGCGCACAACTGTTGGTATAATAGTGGCCAGATAAGAGTAATGATATAAACATCGAATTTAGCAATTATTATTTCACTACTGGAATGTCGTGTTCTTCCCGACAGATATAAGTTATATGGTAGCTTCTAATGTAGACTCTCAAATGCTTAAAAATGATTTAAATCTTAAAAGAACTGAATACTAGAATACGAATATGTTGGAAATCATAAAAGAAGCTACGAAGGTAAGTTTGATGTTTCGTTGAGTGCCATGGATTATAAAATAGCTACTGTTATTACTCAGCAAATGCACGTAGAAGATGAAGGCTGTAGAGATTTCATTCCATGCAATACATCAGACAGTCGCGGTTTAGCAACTAAGAAAACAGAAGACCACGAAAAGCAACCCAGTTGGCTTACAAAGTTCTATGTATGAGACATTTATTTCTTTAATAGACATTACATTCAAATATTGCGGATGAGTGTAGAGTTCAGAATTAAAACATCTCTCAAGCTGTTGTTATAATTCTATAGATTCTGTGGTGAAGTTACTGCACAAAAATCTTTTAATATTGAAAGTTTTCCGCATTTCCTGTATAATCATATTCATTACCAGTGTATGTTAAATAATTGTGTACGGAAAGGGAATTCTGTCTAGTGTTAACATTAGGCAATACTAATTTTATGTATTGATAATTAAAAATTGAGGTGCTTATTTCTTCAATAATCACAGACCATGTGCCATTTTTCAGGTGGTTTAAATTGGTGTCCTGAGTGTTTTGGACAATTTCCACCCCCCATTTCGTTTACTGTTTCTGTATTGCGTGAAAACAGTGGAGCCTACGCTATTATGTAACGTTGGGGTCAAACAGAATGTACTATCGTTTGAACATTTTATTTATACATTTTAGATCATTCCTTTTTTATTTTAATTAACGTCCTCCAACACAATGTCATATCGACGGTGAATGAATGAAATGGATGAAATGATGCTCAAATGAGCCCGAGGTCCATGGAACTTTAAGTTACCCGACATTCTACTCAAGATGAGAGAAAACCTCGGAAAAACCTTACCCGGATAACTTACCCTAAGCAACATTCGAAGTCGCGACCATTTGAACGTGAGGCAGACACGCTAACCATCACGCTACTGAGGCGGGCTTAGATCATTCCAACAGTTGTTTCGCGACTATATAAGACACGCACAAAACTTCGAAGGCTGTCGAGGGAACATTACGTAGACTTCACGAAATTACTATTATAAGGGAAAGATGTATCACTGTGCAATAATTCCATAAAGAATATGAGGAAAGCTAAATTAAATTAATTTAATATCCATTTCAGGTTTAAAAAGCTGAAACACTGGAAGCCAATAAGTCCATTCACAATGTAGACTTAGGCGTATAACGCAAGAACTTGGCACCCATTTCTAGATCCGTATAGGACATGCGGAAATCTTTCGAGGGTACCTCAAGTTTCAAATTGAATTACATAACTAATTACCTATATTCATTATTCAAACAGCAGATCAGCGCCTTGCGTCAGCATTTAAAATGGCGTGGCACAGTCGAATAGAGGAGCATCGATTGTACAGTAGATGACGTAAAATCTCCCATCACGATCGTGTGTTGTTCACGCGAGCATGAAGTTTGCAGTTTGAAAACTCTCGCTTTGCGCGGCTGTAATGTGTAAGGCTCGGAATTTGAGAAAAAATCCTTCGTTTGAATATCCGAAGACGGGGTTCAATGTGTGTTCATTTTGGGTTACTGTAGGTACGCCAGAAAAATGTGGGATTTATTTGTTTTTTCATTTATCCGGCAGCACTTTGCTTATTGGTTCATTTTAGCGCTCTTTTTAGGTATTTGAGCCTTCTTTGTAACCACCTTCCTTGGGCCACATTTTATTCCTCTATCGAAATTCGAACAGACAGCAATTTTATAAAGATTAACATAATCTAAAAAAAATGACTAAAAGAATAAGGACTTCATTCACTTTGAACATTGTGTGTTTCACACCAATAGAATTTTGTATTTTCTAAGCAAGAATATTGAACTATTTCAATGAATAACATTTGGGTGTTACACAATAAATTAAGTACCTACATCAATCTCTCACTGCAATATGTAGTGACGCCGGGCCACGGCAGCGGCAACACAACAAAGGACGCTTGGGGCGAGGCGGCCCCACCTCATTTATGGCGCGGTGAGTAACAAAGGCGCTCAAGGTCAAGCTTCCCCATATCACTTACGCAAACAAACACGTGACTAACAACAATCGACCAGAAACACAAAGGGTTTTCCACAGTAATGTAGAAGTGTCCGGCGGCCGGCGAGTTTGTAGAAGTTCGAGGAAGATTCGCGTTACGTCATTCCTGCTATATAGGGAGACGAGGCAACGAATTAGATTAGTTACGTTACAGACATGAGTAGGTCATTGTGTCAGTGAGTGCGAGACAGGTGTGTGTGTGTGTGTGTGTGTGTGTGTGTGTGTGTGTGTGTGTGTTACTGTCGTCGTGAAAGATACATCACGTCGAAGTGAAGAAGTTTTAATGAGTGTTGAGTAATTGCATTGTCACAGTTAGTGTTCAAGAGACAAAGTGAAGAAAGACAGTGAAGGGACTGAGTCAAGGTTACGAGAAGAATGTTGAGAGTTGTAATATAGCAAAGACTGTAGACAGTGTTAACGCCAGTAAAAGAGAACTGTGTACTTGTGCAAAGGTTTTCGGAGGAGAATAAAGAGACAAAGAAAAGTAATTGAATTGACTTTGTCAGCACACATTTATCCGACCCTAGTTTATCCAGATCACATTTGTAGATGTTTTAAATTTAATATTCACGTTAGATAAATTTAACTATGTTGGCAAGAACGAAACTATAAGTAAGCCAAATATTCGCTTTCTAGCTTTCTTGGCCATTATATCGCTCTGTTACATTCACTTTTCACAAATATTACACCAAGTTTCAATAACTCCTAATGAATAACGACAGGAGAAACAACAAAGAGCTTTTTAACTCAGAGAGAAGGGAATTTATAAAATGGCAATCCAGTACAGCGCCGAGATCAAAATCAAGTTAGTCATCAAGTTGCCACTGTTAGCCCTTACCTCCCAGCCTTATGTTTTGTTTCTCTGTGTAGTAAGCATATAACAGCGAGCGAGATGGCTCCGTGGTAGCGAGTGAGGTTCGCATTCGGGAGGTCCGGGTTTGATATCCGTCGAACTCCTACTTTGACCTTGGGTTGTGGTTTTCCCTGGTCGGTAGGCAAAATGGTAGGGAGGTTTCTCACCTACCACGATCTCCCGTCCATCATTTCCCTTTCATTCAATTTCCTTCTCACCTTTCAGGTGTGACCTAAGTTTGAACATATGACGCAGATGTTTATTCAAAGGATAGAGGACGGATTGTTGATCGCCCTTTCCAGGCAGCTCAAGCAGTGGGAGGAGAACAGCTAGAAATTTCCGCATCTCTATGGCCTGTCTGCGTGCTTAGTGTAGCCTCCTGTGGTTCCTTCCTTCATCCCTTCCTACTGCAGGGATGATAGGTAGCCACAATAGATGCATATAGAATACAGTACGCGAATGTCCCGCCCCGTTGTATAATCTACACCTATAGTGCGTAATTTGCTCGTATATTCAACCAAGTTTGCTTTACAGAATGTTACAAGGAGTAGATGTGGTATGAAAACAAGAAACAAGTGTTTCATTAAATGGGTGTTATAGCACATGCATTCGAAGATAGGAGCATCTGATCATAGAGGTGCCATGTGTGGTGTCTCGTATGTTTATGGCAAGGCGTCCACTATAAAACATTGCGGAGTAAGCGCTCAAACAATTTACTTTTAACACCAACAGCATTAAGGTATACTCCTCTCTTCTCCACGACGCAACAGTCCGATGCCAATGACAGGCCAAGTCCTACCGCCCGACGGCTCTGTCCACAACCATCAGTGGTGTGCAGTAGTGGAGGGTGGGACGTAGTTACTGCCCCCCACCCCCCGAGTTCCTCCAGGCTTGTGAAAGCAGTCTTCCCAACCTGGAGTTGCCGCTTTTCCTCAAGTAGCTTTTCAACAGACCCTGGAGACCTCAAGGCTAAGTGCACCCCAAACCAGGTCTCCCACCGGGAGAAAATCCCTACGCGGGTACCGGAAATCGAACCCAGGCCTCCCGTTTGGTGAGTAGCTGAGCTACCACAGCGCAGAGGAGACAACCCACTTGGGTATGCACTGACGTTATTTTAACGAATTATATCATTAAATAGTGCAGTTGGTCTACTTTTCCAACATATCCTTCAAAGGCAAACTCAGTCGGGAAAACTAAAAATTAAAAGAAATAGGTTGGAAGGGCTTAAACCTGTATTTGTTGTTATTATAATTATAATAAAAACAATAACAATAATAGCAATTATTATTATTATTATTATTATTATTATTATTATTATTATTATTATTATTATTATTATTATTATTATTATTATTATTATTATTATTATTATTATTATTATTATTATTATTATTACTATTATTAATCGTATTATAAAAATGATATACAAATTAACTGATATAGAG
Organism: Tenodera sinensis; assembly: GCA_030765045.1. Taxonomy (NCBI): domain Eukaryota; kingdom Metazoa; phylum Arthropoda; class Insecta; order Mantodea; family Mantidae; genus Tenodera; species Tenodera sinensis. The sequence continues at coordinate 108,060,128 of CM060962.1, forward strand.
TAAAGGGAGGACTGAAATTATTCACATCGAAATACTCTCTGGGCGATAGTAATTTTTAGACTTCGTTTCGGCGTCTGCTTCAGAAGAAACATTTGACAAATATTGTTGCTATTATGCACTTCAACGCTGTAAGCAACTCATTTCTCGTCCAAACCTCCCCTACAACGTCTAGCCGCTAATCACGTCACATTGGGCTAGCCATCTCTGCTTGTTTGCGTTAACCAGAGCAGAATTCATTAAGAAAGTATACTTCTGGCCCCTTCTTCGATTCACACTAGTAAGTGTAACATTGTTCACTGGTTCATGCTTCTTTCTTGGGATCCATTTGCAGCCAACTTAGACAGGGCTGAATGGAATCTTGGTATTACAGAAATGTGAAAACCTTACGGAAGAAATGGGAAAAATAACTTTAATGCTGGGCCAGTGGGCCATTTTTTTCTAAGTGTACACATATAAAACTTACACTGGTGGTCTTTCATGCTACTTACTGTAAACGTTTATCGATTACAGAAAACACAAGAACCATCAACTATCAATTAAAACAATGACAGACAGATGAGATACGTTAGTCGGACCTTATGTGTTACCTGATGGAGGCTCTGGTTATAAGGACATTCTAACCAATGTAATGCCTCATGTTGTTGAAGTGTCATGCTTGCAAACGCTACAGATATTAGTCACTCACGATGGTACACCGGTCCATTTTGTCCAAAATCCGCAAATACCCAGCGTTGGTTTTGTCGGGGATACTCCATACTTTCGCCTGCTCATTTCTATGACACAAATTACTCAAATTACGGGGATACCCAAGTTTTTGGCATACAGAATGACGTGAAGTCATTGCGGCATTCTCACTGCCTGATAGTAAATACAAAAACAACCACGAATATTTCAAAGTATGCACATAGGATGGGTAGGCTGGGAGGTACAGAATCACCCATATATCCTGTCTCCGTGACTGAGGCGGCCCGCTCGGACAATAAGCTATCGCTTCCCGCCTGCAGGTTAATGCGAGCACCCGTTGTTTAGCAACGTACAGAGGCTGCCTAATACATGCATTTTTATAATTCATAATCTCGCCCACGCCACTAAAGGAGATGCTAGAACTGCTTGCCTCTGTTTTCAGCACTTTCTGGTATCTTGTGAAATAACCTATTATTTGTGTTAGTTCTCTTTTAGAAATTGCATTGATTTCTTGGCGAATGCAATCCTTAAGTTCGTCTGAAGTGTGTGAATCGTTTTATACGTTTTATCTTTTAATGATCCCCAGAGATAGTATTCACATGTTTTAATAATCTTCACGTAATGCCGTGTCAGCACGAGTGGGTTCTGTACGAATCATACATAAACACTCAACGCCGAGTAGAATAATTAGGCTTTTTACCTATTATATTACTCTCACTTCACGTATTGCTCCAACTGAAACTTGACACAAACTGCGTGGCGAGAATTTTAATAAATGTTATCGCCGCAGACCACTCCCATCTCCCCGCATAAAAGCGTTCCTGTTGCCGAGCAGAATCCAGTCTCAGCTGCGTTGTTGTTGTTGTTGTGTTTAACGCCCGCTTTTACTACTAAGGTACCGCAGGCGGTGACACTGATGATACATGGAATGAAGATGGAGCACCGGTGGAATGAGATGGCGGGGGAAACCGGAGCACCCGGAGAAAACCCGCCCTGATGCCGCTTTGTCTACCACGAATACCACGTGCGGGTCCCTGGAATCGAACCCGGGCCGCCTAGGTGGTAGGCGAGCGCGCTAACCGCTCGGCCACGGCGCCGCCCCAGTCTCAGCTGCGGAGACACAATACATGAGTGACCCAATATTATAAACGAATATCAAGAAGCTTATATAAATACGTGCTCACATCTTAGAATGTGTCATAGGATCCGTGCCTACAGACTTATTTCCTTTACCGTCTACTGTCGTCCTTTCTCCTTTTACTCTCCTCGTATGGAGGACTTATATACCCCAGAGCTTCAAGGGGGCGCCTAAGGCTAGATAGCTATCGAGGAGAAGATAAGCTCAAGTCAGATAGAACAGCCAGGATGGGTGATCAGCCCGAAGCATGGCACGAGTGTGAAAAATGAGATGCTATGAACTGAGGGCGAAATGGATGAAAGGAAAGACGATCGCGGAGCAGTTGGTGGAATGAATGGTGGTGGAAACCAGAGAATTTGGAGAAAACCCACCCAGACGCTGGTTCGTCAACCACAAATCCCACATGCAGTCCCGTGGGATCGAAACCAGGTAAGGATGAGCTGTCCAACCACTCGACGACGTCGTCGCCGCCACCATATACCACTCCTGTCAAATTAGTACGTACTTTTATTTCACCGCCCTGTGTGTTCTAATACCTACTGAAGAAATGGCAATTTCTTATCCATCCGCGATGAGTGTCGCGAATGAGAGAATTCTACCACGCGAGTAAGGAAAATGTAAGTGTTCTTCATGCCTTACTGTGTACAACAAACCGGAAAACTTTCTGCTGAAAAGCAAAGCTCGTTAATGGATGACAATCGAGAGAACAGTAACTACTGTAGGACTCTGATGAGAAAACGTCTGAGTGGTGTTTTGCTAAATAGAGAGGATAAGGAGATGTAGTACATGGCAGCTCACGATGATGTCAAATAGATGTATGTCTACATTAACCACTGTGCTCCTCTCACAAGAATGTAGCGGTAAGGGGATCAACAACTCCAACGTTTCCCGATAAAGATTACGATTACAGTTTCAACATACTAACAAGGCTTCGACCTCTCCAAAAGCATACACTCTTGTCCTAGCAAAGAGAATACTTTGCGCCCGACTCACGACACCTAGGAACGTTAGTATCCTCATTGCTAGCACAAGAGCATATGTTTTTAAGAGGTTCTAAACCTTGTTGATACGTTAAAACTGTAGCCGTAATCTTTCTCAGTAAACGCTAGAGTTGATGCCAAGCGCATTCCTTACAGCTACATTCTCGTCAGAGGAATACAGTAGCGGAGTTCTTTGTTATTCGACACTTCTGAAAAAAAAAAAAAAAAAAAAAAAAAAAAACAAGCTTTCGAGGGGAGAGAGAAGAAAAAAGGCTAAATCTTTTCACAAACGCAGAACAGCAAGAGAAGTTTACATAGATTCAGACACTAGAAGAAAGGGAAGCTATAAAAAGGCAACCGCCCTTTCTTTGAAACAAAGGGCTCCTAACATAACTTGCTTAAGAATTGGACTCGTTCAACGCTGCTTGTTCTCGAGTGCTGGAAGCATTTTCATTGCTTTTAAAGAACAAATTGTGACCCGTTGTCCAAGTATTACAATCAACATTAATCCGTAACAGTTAATTTACATGTCTGTATTGTGAAATAGTTAAATTGTGAAGTATTGCATTTCGCAGTCCACCACAAAAAGAAATTCTCAAATCAGGATATCGAAATAGCAGTTAGGTATAATAAAATACAGGTTACTAGGTTTTATATGTCCCATGCAGGTCCTGATAAGTGTTAAATAGCCACAAAATGGACACTTATTCACTATTCAAGTTTAAAATAATTTCCACGAATGCTGTTAATCAACAGATCCATTATTTCTCTCCGGTCGATTCAGGGTGTAGTATTTGATGTTTTTATTTCATATCAGCTGGTGGAATAACGACTTGGAAAAAATATGGATCAAATCCCGTAAATTATACACTAAAACAAAGAAAATTGGAGAATGGGAAGAATATAGGAAACCCACTATCCAATACTCTAAGGTGGTAAAGAAGGCCAAAGAAGACTCTTGGAGGTGGCTTTGCCAAAAGATGGAGAACATCTCTGACACTGTAAGACTCCAGAGGATAACAGCCCAAGTACCAACTAATCCATTAGGGACTCTTAAAAGACTTGATGGATCATATACAAAAACTGGTAAGGATACAGCTGTGCTGTTAATAGAAACACACTTCCCAGAACCTGTGATTTCTTACTCTAATGCTGCAAATCTCCTTCAAAACTCGTTCTTCAAAAGAAGGGCAGCAGAGGAGGACTGGAGAGTAGCGTCTAAGATCTTTGATCACAATAAAATCGACTGGGTAATAAGCTCATTTGATTCCTTTAAATCTTCTGGTCCTGACGGTATTTTCCCAGCCCTTCTTGAAAAAGGGAAGGAATCCATCATACCAATTTTATGCAGGCTGTTTAGAACCACACTGGCATTTTTTTACATACCAACAGTATGGAGGTCTGTAAAAATGGTCTTTATACCAAAACCTGGTCGAGCTAGCAACCAGGCAAGTCATATAGGCTAATTAGTCTATCATCATTTATCTTGAAAACGATGGAAAAACTTATTGATAAGCATATCAGGGAAATTTATCTTAAAGAGAAGCCACTAAACCCACATCAACATGCCTGTCAACAAGCAAAATCATGTGAGACAGCTCTTCATCAACTGGTCAAGAGAATAGACAACTCAGTGAACCAAAAAGGCATTCCTCTGGGGGCATTTTTGGACATAGAGGGTGCCTTTGACAATACATCTAGAGAAGCAATCATCCTAGCAGCAAAGAAGCACGGGGTAAATGACACTTGTTGTAGGTGGATAAAAACCATGCTAAAATCTAGGAAAATTGTTGTTGATGTGTTCGGTGAAACTCTGGAGGTGTTGGCGGCCAGGGGATGCCCGCAGGGTGGGGGTTGTCTCCAGTTCTGTGGGATTTGGATGATCTCCTGGATATCCTAAACAAACAAGGCTACTATACTCAGGGTTATGCAGATGACACAGTCATACTTATCCAGGGCAAGCATTCCAGTATAGTTTCAGAACTCACGAGTAAAGCTCTGAAAAATGTGGAAAAGTGGTGTAAAGGAGTAAACCTTCGGGTAAACCCTGCGAAGGCAACACTTATCCCTTTCACATATAAAACAATGAAGGTTTTAAAACTTCAGTTCTTTTTTGTGAAGAATTGCAGGTGGGCTCCAATGTTAAGTATCTGGGCTTAACTTTAGACAGTAAGCTTACTGGAACCTACATTTGCAAAATATAGCGAACAAAGGGAAAATGGCCTTGATGGTAGCTAGAAGAACCTTTGGAAAATCATGGGGGCTTAAACCAAAGATGGTGCTTTGGCTATTTAAAGCGATTGTGAGACCTTTAATCACCTATGGGTCACTGATATGGTGGCCCAAAGTAAGTCAAAAACAGGCAGCTAAAAAACTTGGCAGAGTCCAAAGATTAGCCTGTCTGTGTATAACGGGAGCTAAGAGAAGTACTCCATCAGCCGCTATGGAAGTTATCCTTAGCCTTCCACCCATTGATATTTCTATCAAAGGGCAAGCAAGGTTTGGAGCATATCGGCTGAACCTAAATGCTAACTGGAAAAACCCAATCAGGGACATACCAGAATAGATGATATGATCAAAAACCCTCACCTGGAGTTGGGAAGTGACTATATGACTCCAACACTAAGTTTTGAAAACCCATTCAATATTATACTAGAATGGAATCAAAACACTAACCAATGTCCAGCAGCTAGTCTGATCTGGTATACAGACGGCTCCAAAACGGACAATGGATCAGGAGCTGGAATACATGGAGAGGCACCGAAGTGTGACATTTATGTACCTTTAGGAGCCAACACCTCGGTATTCCAAGCAGAAGTATTTGCAATTGAAACCTGCGTAAGGGAGAATCTAAGAAGGAAATACAAAGGAAACCGCATCTGGATATTCTCTCACAGTCAGGCAGCTTTACAAGCAATTGCAAGCTGATAACGTCAAAGTTACTCTGGAACTGCTTAGAAAACTTTATAAAATTGGCAAAACTCAACAAGGTAGCTCTTGGATGGGTGCCGGGCAACGAAAAAGCAGATGCCTTAGCAAGAAAAGGCTCTGCACTACTATTTACTGGTCCCAAACCAGTCTTCGGCATCCCCTTAAATACCGTTCGAAAAACCATTGATGAATGGATAACTCATTACCATCAGAAGATATGGGAACGAACAGAAGGATGCAAACACAGCAAGAGAATGATGAGAACAATATCCTCCTCACTTACTGAACTAAACTCTCTCTCTCTCTCTCATTAGAGACAGGGCTATTTGACTAAATAACCATAAAGACAGGAAACAATACAATAAATCCATAAAGTTTCCGTGTTGAGGGCTTTTAAACCCGACACCGTCTTTATATAAATCAAGTCAAGTACTCTGTCTTCACGAAACTGACCTTCAACTTTATATGAAGACGCATGCTTGGCGACGTAATGTCGCTTTCTGTTACGGTCCTTAAACACTGGAACTGTTTCACTTCAAATTAAACACACTTCTTTCTTGTTTACTGCAATAAAAGAGTACTAATTTTTTCACCTTATTTGAAATGTCTAGCTTCGTGTGAAACTTTCCTTTTCTTACCGCCACACTTAGAAGCCATAATTATCACTTATGAAATATCACAGAATTAATTATATTCTTCAAACCTGCCTCTAACACTGACACTACAATGTGAGCGAACAACTACAAATTGGAAATTAATTTGAAATTTCTACAAAATGTAACGATAACAAAACATCTGGCACACACTTGCCTTTGAAAGTATAGTAACTTTACCGCACGGTCAACAATGCACGGAGACTTCAAAGCGATGCGCGATAGGAGGGATCGTAAATAAAAATCTGGGTAGGGTATTTCTTAAAACGGATGTGTCCTCCATGTTTTGAGTCAGAGGATGACTGAGGAACTTTAGCAAACACGTGTGTTGGAAACGGAAAAAAAGTCTTGCTCTTTCAAGGTTATCTTATTCCAAATAAAATTACTTGTTTCATAAACAATATTATAACATACAAATACCACTGCGGGCCGAATGCGATGTGTTAGAGCAAATATCACTGCAGATCACATGCAATGGGATCGAGGGCCGCGGGTTGGACACACCTGGTCTAGGAGGTCCCGCCGGCGTCAGTAATATCTGGCCACGTTAGGGACCCCCTCCCCTTGTGTCTCAGCATGTCTCTCTCTTTGTCCTTCGCTTCCCCAATTACAATCGGAGGTTTCCAGAGGCATCATAAGCGGTGTGTCTTTTAACTCCGAAATGCTCCTCCGCTTCCTGATAAACACATAACTCCATTTGATAACACTGAGAGATCTACTCGGGAGCTTTTGGAAGATGGCATACGAGAAACACGTGAATTTATTAAACTGCAAAGGAACTTTTACTTTCTTCTCTGATTAAATTAAACACTATTTATATCAAAAGTTAACTACCACAATTGTCTTTATTTCCTCAGATATATTTCGATTAAGCTGCCTTCCTGAGGTTTTTATTCTTTTCTCTCCCTCTCTTAGGGTGAATACCGGGTGGAAGGGAAGTCATTACATTAATTTAAACCAGTGATAGATCTCGGTATTTGGAACACATTTTGTATCTTATGTTTTTGTCTCTGACCATTTCCTACGGAGATATTTTAGTTTTGTCAAAAACAAGCTTGCAACACTGCACACATCGTGTGGGTGGTCACTTTCCCTAGCTCAGTACATAAACAAACTTCCTAACGGTGCGGCTTGAAAATATAAACACATACCGTGCCTTGTCCTTCTGTGTTTACTGTGCATGTGTAAGCCAATCACAAGCGTTAGCTTCCAAAACACAAGGTGAAAGCGAAAGTGTTTACATCCACAAACCAGGTTAATTCCCTGACCAACCTCAACGCAACGTTGTCGACATGTTACACGTCTGAAGGAGCTGAACGTAATATTCCTTCACGTCTTTTAACTGATTAATTATTTCGAAACCGTGTGTGATGTCTCATAATTACTACCGAAGGTACTTCAGACAGAAGTTACTCTACGCATTTTACAAGTAATCAACTGTTATCTTCGTATATTCTTGTGGTATCACGCATCTAATTTGTATAAAAAACCATTTATTCTTTCGAAATCGGCAGACCAGAGAACAAAATGCCATTCGACATTTTTGTTTGTAATGCTTCTATGAAGCACATATTAGAAGGAATGTAATGACTTCCCTTCCATCCTGTATAGAGCATTAGACACGTTTACAAAACCAACAAACGTACCTTACCATTTTACATCACGGAAAGATGGCGTGCGTTAGGGCGGTTATTATGCTACATTTTTTAACGTAGCTTTATGTCGCTTTGACACCATTGCTCAACATCTGTTAGGGTCACAAGCACATCGTAGGTAACGTAACTTTCCATCACAAATTATTTACAATGCTGCGGCTCTCATTGCTTAGCACACTTGAAACAAGGAAGGAACAGAAAGAAGACTTTAGCGCCAAGGAATTAATAATGCACTACGCCACGGGCCAGTCTCCGATAGGTGCCGTCAATAATTGAATTGCAAGTTTCCGACTAAGTTCTCGTTTCCTGAAAGGACTGGTGTAGGAAAAATGGGCTCTGTATTGGGTGGCTTAAGTACAGAACTGCGTTAAACATATGAACCAGTTTTTATCCGGGAGAGACTGCATTGTAGTATTCCCATTTAGCACGGACATGAATATTGCCGAAAACTTGACGGATATGCATTTTTCTACGATAGCTAGGATTATGCAAAATATGCACAAAAAAGTGGCACAACAGCCCTTTTTGAGCCAAAGCCTACCGCTTGGCCGCTGCGTCCCCACCTCTGCCTACTACAGGCGTCATGGATGGGCGCAGTACTGGAGGGTGGGACGTTGTCAGCGTCCTAGCTCCTCCCGTATACGGTCTTAGCAACCAGGGTCCGCTACTTCTCAATCATGTAGCGCCTCAATTGGCTCCTCAAGGACTAAACGAGACTAAGTGCGCCCCGGACCAGGTCCTTCAGCGGGAGTCGAACCCGGCTCTCCCACTTGGTAAGCTAAGGAGGCGACTGGTAAACTTGACAATCATGCTCAAATTGTACTAAATTGACTAAAGATGGTAAATGTCTGTGCTTTCATTTTATAGCACAGTTCCGGCATTCATGATATAAAACCCAATTCCGGTATTTTGTCTATAACCTGAACACAGCAACAGTGAGAAAATATTTTGTATGGGGGCAATATCATAGAAGAATGATTTTTCCAAATTTTGCACCCGCTTTCTTTCACAACACGCTCAGGCTAAAATCTTGCTTAACTCTACTGGGCTAATATATCATGAATGGCTTAAGTTAATATTTCCAAAAATAATCCTCCAAACAATATTAAACATTTGGGAACGATTCATTAAGGACCAGTAATTTTGCAAAACACCTCTTCACAAGTATAAAACAAGCTTAAAATAAATACGCGCTAAATACCAAAAATTAACATTTAATTCACATTTAGTAACCTTGTAATTCGAAAATGAATCATAAACGTTATAAGCACATACCCATATGTTTAAGAACTTGGAAAATAGCAACGTTTACAGACTATTCCAGTATACGTCATATATTTGATATTGACTAATAACGTTTAGCAATGTCTTAGATGCCGACCAATTATGGTTGTTTATCTTACTGTATGCTTGCAAGGATGCTACTTTATCGGAGAAAACGTCAGGTAGTTAAGTTAATATTATATGGAATGTCTGAAGTTCGTTCTCGAGGGTTTGCAGTTAAAACTGGCACGTGATGTTTAGGGCGTGGCCTGCATATATTACATGGCTTGTCACAAAAATTTCAGGATGGGTTTCAGCATTAGGGGTGTGATACTTCCCTTGTCAGCTGCCACGAAGTCAGTCTATTCTAACGATCGCTTATCTAAGAGTCCATTATGCGAGAAGTCTTCAAATGGTCAGGATTACTGAAACGGCAGCTCGGGTGTAGAGCCCAAAATTGTTACATTGCGTTGTAAAACGCAACTCAGATATATTCATATTACGTAAATAATTTTATTTCATATTAATCATATATAATTAGAGACTGTGCATGAAGTTTTAATGACAAGTGAATAAATGAAACCAGAGCCTTCAAATTGTAGTAAATATTCATGATTTGTGCATTTTCACTCATCAAAACCAGATGGACTTAGATGAAGACAGAGAGCGAAAAACTTAAAAACCAGAAAATACTTAGTCCAAGCTCCCTAAAAATGTAATGCCTATGCAGTCAGAGACAGTTGTTTATTTTGAATCTATTCTACAAATGAACCACACCGCTGACGGTGGCGGTGATGGTGATGGTCCTAGAGCTGCACGGTTTCGGCTCTTGGTATCATTAACCACAATTTTCTTCCTTTTAATAAGAGGTAGTTGGTTTTACTTTATTACAGAATACCAAATAGCGCTTTAACAAGTTGTTAAAACAGCTAGGTTTTACAGAATAGGTGCGATTGCCTTAATTGAATGAAGGAAGGAATTCCGCAGGGGAATAGCCAGTTCGTTTCACACATACCTACAGCACAAATACATTAGAAACGCCCAAGCCCGCGGCAAGTACTCTAACCCAGACCCCGGCAAATTGTAGACATGCGCGCTCCGTGAAATCGGAGCTAACATATGGTCGCCCAACAAAGATTTTGGCCCTCATCTGTGCATTTAGCAAAGATTTCACGCACCGGCAACAATGTGCAATGCGTTTCTTGGCTATTATGTAATATATTTAGAAAAGTTTCAGCGCTCTCTAAAATATTATGCACACCAATTACAATGATAAATATATACTACCATTTTTATTGTTATTTGTTAAGCTTACTTAAGGTACTATAGTACTCAACATTTTATTTTCTCAAGTTTTCGGCTAGAAATACAATATTAAGTAAATAGCATGCGTTTTTAAATTTCGTTTCTACATATTGTTTTGTTTTCAAGTCATCGAGTTTCGGAAACGGATTGTATTTTCTTATGCCAAAATCCTTCACGTTAACATTTTAAGCTAATTTTTATTTTAAATACCTTTCTGATTTATCTGATCACAGTACATAAAACTGTCGTAATTTTTTTCTGCCACTTTAGTTCAAGAGAAAATAGGTAGGTATATTTTAAGAAAACCGCATAACTGTCTATTTCGCTAAATCAAAAATGTGTGAGTCAGGAATTCTTTACAACACAGAAAATCTATTTGACTGCGTTCTTCCCTTTCTTTTCTTTTTGTAATGTACATAGACACCTTTACGAGGAATAAACTGAATATAAAAAGACAGACCATGATGATTAGGAGAAAAGCTATGCTACACCCGTACACAAAAGTAACGAGGGAAATGTGAAGCCTTCAACACTGTCGAGCGGCAGTACGAGGTTCACGTTAGCACCCTGACCTAAGCAGAGGATCGAGTCATCAGAATTGATCACTATAGCTGCTCTACAAGTCATTAGCCTAATTGTCGATGACTTCAATTTTCATTATATATTTTCTGTGCGAGTGTACACTAGCCAATTCGAGTAGACCAAGTAGACAGCTTTAGATGCAAGGGATAGGTATACCATTTAGTAGAGACATGAACTGTTGCCAATATTGGCGATGTCAATAACTGACGTATCATTATTATATTTACTTCATACACGCCTGAACTGTATCTACAACTTCATGTAAGGCTATTTGCTTCAAATTGGGATTGTGCGATTTTATCCATATTAGATTTAGACTTACCACGTGCAATCAGTACGAGTAACAAATTCCCTTCATAAAGCTTTCGGTTGCCTTGAGCGAAGTCCATTTGCGAATGGATAACTTCTAATCCAAAAAAGGTGTTGTCACTTACCTGAAACAAGAGCACAAATTCAGTTTTATCCTCGGTACTGCGCATATTAAAAACAAGTAAAAGCACAATTGTTAGGTTTAATTAATGATAATAATAACAATAATAACAACAGAAACTTATACAAGGTGCCCCATTAACGGTGCCCATGTTCCACACAGGAATAACAGAAATGCAGGCTTCAGGATTAATTACTTTAGGTATTATAAAATATTAAACTCATATTTAGGATTATAAGCACATCAAACTACTAAAACAATTAATAATAAGTACAGTACGTTGGTTAATCGAAGCTAAATGTTAGTACACCAAATACACTTGTGTTGTACGCGGTGACAGAGTTAGCAATATAAGAAAGCTTGTACATAACCGGAAGCACGTAATCATACTTAATGTAATCACTAATCATGCTACAGTAGAGGTATTTTACCATCCCTTATATTGTCCGTGGACAGTGATTCGGGAACTGCCTGTATCACCTATCAGCTCTCGCTAACAATGATTTAGATATTTTAAAAGTAACTCTCCATCTCTTCGCCACTCTTAAAAGAAAGCAAATGAAACAAACACACAAAAGAAGATTTTAATTCGACAGACTGAATGTAACCAAGGTTGTGTGGAAGACGATATGGATTCACTTCTTTACTTCCTTTTTTCTACTCGTATTTTTACTGCATAATTCTAAACTTTATAGGCCTGCCAAGAAACGATACAATTGTATTACTTCTCCAGTGTTGGATAAGCAATTCAGTTACAAATGGTTTCACATTACAGTTCAGAGATTCCTCCATAGCGAGGGTGCGATTCACTGCCAGGGTATTTCCAATTGTTGATATTGAACTTTAAAACAAAATTGTTTATTTAATAAGAGAACATTTTCCTTATAATCCACACTGTTAATAGTTATTACATTTTTCTTAAAAAAAAAAAATCTTGTATTACTTTCACACAGCTTTCTCCGCACTCTATTTAACATGATTATTTTCTACTGCTTCTACGAACAACTCTCATCAGATATATTTTCTAACCACTTCATGTTAATCGAAATAAATGGTTATAAAAATGGTTTCCATTACACATTTCGTTGCAAGTAAAAGACGGATACAAGAGCTGAAGCGATAGTCAATTTTCATTTTTAATATGCTAGCTTTGAAATTACGTACTCTTTGAATGAGTACGAAAATCAAACGAATAATAACTTGATACTTAGAAAATGATAAAGCATTTAAAATTCCAACCACCAACTACGATATCTCGGAAATGAATAATGCCATATGCAATTTGATTTAAAGTGTGTTTGTGAGATGTAGATGTTCTGCGTATTAAGCGTTTGTCCATCATTCAAACGCACACAATCCATTTCCAATAAAGAGGAGTTCACAGGTTTTTCTGAGTAAGCCTTGTAAACACGTGGTATTTCAATAATATTCGTTTAGAGCCTTTTTCCAGTAAATAAAAAAAAAAAAAAATAAAAATAAAAAATAAATAATCACCTTGTACTAAGGATAGTTTGATGCGGGAGGATATTCCTGAAAATCTTCGTGCCGCATCCTTGAATAATGCTAACTGAAAACCAAGTTTGATATTTATGGAACATTTAATTTTTTAGTTATGCTGTTTACACATACACGAGAGAGAGAGAGAGAGAGAGAGAGAGAGAGAGAGAGAGAGACAGACAGACAGACAGACAGACAGAGAACGTGTAAGAGAAAGTAAAAACGTGTATCCTTCATACCTGAATTGTTGGCTGGCAATTCTATAAAGGAATGATGGAAACTAGATGAATAATTGCAACAAATAATTTCCATATGCCAAATTCAATGTATGATGTAAGAAGCACAAGTTGAAATTTTGTCATGAAAAACCTCATTAGCTAATTTCCGGTTTGTGGAAAAGGCAACTGGTTGTAAGCCAGTATAGCGAAGGCAATTAAGGGTCAAATACGTGGAAATCAAGACGTTCATAAGCCAATACGTTCGAAAATGCACGTGAGCCAGTTCTGAAAGTTAGAAAGGAAACAGAATTCTTAGAATTTTGCAGCCCATCGAATAAAAATTTGTGTTTCATTGGCGAACAAGAAGTATCTTAGTATTCATACCTGAATGCAAGAATGTTGGTGAGGGAGTCGTCATGTAGGTGCATAAAAGAGCATGTATTTCTAAAGTTCGTGTTCTTTCCTTCGTGTTTTACGGTCTCACGTAAGTGCTTTACTATGCTGCATTATCGGCAGTCCGTAGCACCTAAAGACCGCGCTCTGGTTATACAGACCTGGCGGTCACCTCAAACTTTTCAGCAACTCGTGGCAACGTATCAGCCAACTTAACTAGTGTTGTCTATCTTCACACCTACCCACGCATACCACGAGAAAAAGATCCCACTTCGCAACTACAGCAGCCAATAGCAGATTCATCGAATACCTAGGTATCGGAGACAGCATACAACACGTCAAAGAGGAGACAAAGATATCACCCTTCATATGTAAACTCTCTAAAGACAACGAAACATTAGAAACAATTTCTAGTTATATAAGCACACAAGTTTTAATGCAACAGGCTCTTTGTTTAGGAAAAATGTTGATAGGTATCCACCCATATTTGTTTCGCAGTACGTTCATCAGTGATTACCACCCGCTTCATCTCTGTAACCCTATCCCCTCTCTTCATTTGAGGACTCTTCAACTTAATGCATCAATTTATGCACAAGAGTTCCTGTTTTGCCTTAATACGCATGCGTGAGGCGTTGTCAAGGGCACATGTGCGTTTTAGTAGTATTTACGTCCCGAGATCGATAACTGACGCTGAGGGTTAAGGGAAATTGGACACGTAGGTAGGTATATTGTTAGGTACCTAACGATGTGCCTCTCCCAACCAGGGCGTTGAGTGCTGAATCTGCCTGATGTGGTCCTCCTCAGCTTCCATCACGTTTGTTTAAATGCGCCACGAAAACTGCCTTGTATCTTCACTGCTAAAATGTGCTGCTTCGTGTATTTAAGGCAATGCATCCGTGGATATCCAAAAATCCAGTTTACTTCCAATCGCTTTGGCCTTTTTTTTTTTTTTTTTTTTAATCACATACTCAGAATACATAACATATACTAATGTACGCAACTTTAAATGAGCTAAGACATACCTTTTTATTCATAATTAACCAATTTTTGATGTGGTACATGAAGTGACCATTGGACCCTACGGTTTATCATTTGAGCTCAGATTGCCTATAAACAAAGAACTTGTGCAGATATATTTTCCAGCATCTACGATACAGCTAAGATCCCGAATACGTTGCACACTTTATTTTCGTGTATAAGTTTTTACTATCAGATGGGAATGAATTCATACAACTCAAAAAAGAGAGCTCAAAAATGGGATTTTTCCCCCTTTCACTTATAGGTTTCATGCATACTGACAATACTCGGCCAGCGGTGACTGCATTAAAAGTTCATCAGCATATTGGGAGAAGAAAATAATGCCTTTGGTGTTTTCTTTCATGTGAATGCTCAACCTTTTCTTGCACTTAAGCAAACATTCCATTAAGATATTTTCACCTGATTTTATGCCGTTTCATTTGAAAAGAGTTCATGAATTGCAAAACATTTCACATTTTAGTATAATTTTCGCCTTTTATTGCATTTTCAAAACACACTCAACAGTGGTTTAGGAGGTCATGAAAAATCAAAATACAAGAGTGTAAGTCTTTTTGAGCATTTCGTGTTATATCGTATTTGCGAAAAGTCACCATCCCTAACAACAACAACAACAACAACAACAACAGAAAACCGTCATGGTTACGCTTGTCATACACATGCGATTATTGATAACTTTCTACAAGAAGGGATATCCATACAAAATGTTACCCTTTCCATGCCACTCTTCAAAACCGCTGACAATTAACATAAATTCAACTGAAATAGAATTTAACGGTTAAAGTAAATTATAGTTTCTTAATCTTACATCATAATGGCAGTGTAAAGGTGATTCCAAGGATGTTTGCAAGTCTCATTTCTTTTGTTACTCCAAGAAAGTTCTCGTAAAACTTCAACATTTTCAATCAACAATTTAACTTAAGATTTTATTTTAACTAGTTTATTAAATTCTACTTAAATTCTGTTCTCAACAACTTTGAAACATCTAGGACATCCCTGAGCATAGCTCAAGCCTGCAAGTGCTAAGTGCTCAAATATTCACAGTATTCTTCTTCTTCCGATTACCCTCCCCTTGTGTAGGAATTACATCCCCTAGGACTTACAAGCCAGTGCCTAGGCCCTAGGGTCAGATGCCTGTCGGGGAGCAGAGGAACCTATGGACCGGACAGAGTGAAGACCTGGCAGCGGGTGGTCAGCCAAGCACCAGGTATTTCACAGTATTGGAATTTTGTAAATAAAATTAGTCATTAAAATTATCATTTTAAACAACTGTTATGCAATATTTTGCAACACAACCCGATAATACGCGACACTTTTTTTTTACTTCCTACATAGTTGCAACCGCATTTGGGGGAAGTTATGGAAACGCCATATGTTACTTATTTACCAAGTTTTGATAGTAATTCATTCAGCCAACTTTGAATGAAAAGGTGGTTAGCAAAAATGGAAAATTAGCAGAATCTTTGTGGTTACAGATATATTTTATGTATTTACAGATATAACATGGTACATGCGTCATAACAGCAGCTCTCATTCTTTGTTAAGGGATCGTGGGACTGAATTTATCAGTTTGTGTAATTTTGAAATTAGTACTTTAAAATTTGTACACACATTTCTTGTAATAGCTATAGATAATTTCTGTGCAAAATTTCAATTTATGAACTTACTTTGCATGATATGTTTTTCATAAATATTTAATTATACGATTATTGTATAATTTACTTTATTATATTTATAAAAATGTGAACACTCCTTTTAAGTAAATTCCCTTCAGCTTGAAATAATGGATTTATGTTTACTTACTTTACGTTTACTAACTTTCCTTCATTCGAGATTTTTTCAGTAAAAGATCGTAAATTTTATATAATTAAAATTAGTTTTATCCAAGTCAGTACCATGGCCTAAAAGTAATAACTAGAGTTATAAACATGCTTGTGAAGATAAAACTTAACGTTTGTCACTAAAATTAGACCACAACGGCGAGCAAGGAACAACACATATCCTGAAAAATTATGCTGGAGAAAAACGCAAAATAAGATACTGAGACCTCAAATTCGCACCCATTGGCCATTACAACGTTGTCAGTACACCTTACAATGACGGAAAGAAAAATAAATAAGTAAATAAATACTAAATAACTAAACAAATAAATAAACAAATAAATAAAACGTAACGTCACTTGATCTGTATACGTGTAATCTAAAATTGTTAAGAATCTACAGTTCAATACTTCTGTCAATTTCAGCCAAGAGCGTCGTCCCTGGGTCCCTCAAATTCAAACAAAGGTGTCTTTTGCTCGCCAAACGGAGAATATTTGGAATCATGTGGCTTCCGTCTTAACAGGCTTCACTGTAATTAGTGCTGATTGATTATCGGGCCTTATTAACTGCATTATTCCAACTCTCAATTCACTGCACGCCGATGTTGGTAGAGTCTGTTTACTCAACGCATGTGCAGTTGCTGCTCAAAGGAAATGTGCGCTACCCACAAATAATGACTGTTATAAATCCATCTCCGCTCTTCGGAAAAGGCAAACCTCTGTCCCTGTCCTTGAACACCAACAGGAACCTTGATTTTAAGGAAGTGACAGTTATATGCGCACTCCACGTGGAATCTCAGTTGCCAAAATTCTGAAATCCAGTTCTTTACTTTGTCATTAGCTACAAAGGTTCATGATAAGATGTTGCAACTCTGTCTGAAAGGGCTCAAGAAGAAGGGACCATGTTGTAAAACAATTATGACGGTTCCTCAAAGAAGCGGACACGCGTTGACTAAACAGACTCTAATCAGAATGACTAGTCTACAAATACGTTATTGCTACCTTCAAACGCGACCTTCTGTGCGAGAGCTCTTGATAATGTCCATCTAAAATATGCAAGAGCCCACATACGTACATAATTTTGTACACGCCGCTTTTTGGATCCTGACAACGAGTAGTTGAAAGAATGAGAAGCAGTGAGAAGTAAAGTGTTTGGTTATGAACAGGAATCTCTTAGGTCGAAAACCAGTGGCACTTCAGCAACTACGCCGGCATACGTATTTATTATAAAATAATGAAAGTGCACTTCTAGTTCCGTTCCTTAAAACACGCCTAGATGCATAGTCCATTCAAAGTTGTTCTCCACCCAGGATCCATAACGACGTTCGTATGCACCTCGTGATATTTTTAGTACAACTAAAGGACTGCAAAAAACGAAATATTGCACTAGAAACTTCGCAGTTCAACCAGTGACTTCAACTCCTACCGTTCAGAACAAGGGATGTGTCAACATCTTATTTTTCGCTCAAAAGAGCTCTCTTTCTGTGTCACTAGGCAAACCCTAAATAGGGTTAGATGATCAAATAAAAAATGACGATATTTTTGGAAACTTCGGCTATCAGTGTTGCAAGATATGTTGAAAATACATTTATTCCAACATCCATTGATAAGAGTGTGCTCCGAGATTCTCACTTGTTAATGACTTAGTTGTGGATATAAAAGAGGAGAGAATATTTTAGAGCTCAAATAATCGCCATAACGAAATTAATGTCTATTATTCGTATACACATTCTATCATAAAATATTTAACAGAAATGCTGAGAAATGTATTAAGAGCCCATTTCTATATACATTGAATTGAAAAAGTGAATGTACTACCACATTTACACATTGTCAATCAAACAGTAACACAGAAAGTAAAACAAGATTAGGAGATAATCACAAGAATCATCGTGACTATAACAATTTGATCTAACTGAATAATCAAGGCATCGTCACCTTATTGAACAGTTTCCCTAAAATGTGCAACGTTCACTCAAAACAGGATAAATAACTTCTTTAGTTCGTCACCATCTCTATAAACTAATTCTTCTTGACACTTATTTACAGATTCGTCAAACATGTCGCAAATATTTTGCCCATTGCCTTCTGTTTGAACTAAAAGCTTTATTAGCACTATTTACACTAGAATTACCCATTTAACTATTTTTTTCAAAACAAATAATTTAAAGCGTAGACAGTTAAAAAGGTTATGCAAAGAAAAAAAAAAAATAAGATTCTACTGTAGGTATAATTACTTTTTATTGATACTTACGGGATAAATTGAGAATCTCGACTTCGTCGGTAAATTCACATCTAAATTGGAAGCTATTGGGTCGTTGCAAAAACTAATCAATGGAGAGTCGTAAATCCCAACAATCTACACAATAAATATTTCGGAAATGGCTGATGCTAAAAGAAAAGAAAATATTTGAAATAAAGTGTACATTACAAACGTCCGTACATTTCTGTAAAGTAGGTGTTCGTCTCCCTCACTTATACTTACCTTACCAGTTACAGGGAGTATACAAACTTCACACAGTGAACTTCACATATATTCACAAAGTCTTCAAAATATACATTTTATTAATAATGAAAATATCCTATAAAATTGATATTTCATAAAAAATCTTTAGAGCCAATTTTGAGAAAATCGAAAGCAAGGACATTTTTCCCATATAAAGGGCGTTTTGTGTTGGGGGGGGGGGATTTCTTTAATATTATTCCTGCCGTAACATTGGAAGATGCTGAATTTAAATACAAGCGCTCACAAGTCAGTTTTAAGCATCTGTTTGTCCAACACCATAATTATAAACACTATAAACATTGCGACGTCAGAATGACAAGAGTTCAGGTCCAAATGGCGTTCACAACCATTCAATGCCGTTATGGATACATGAATAACAGCCTGTATTGTTGGCAAGTCAAAACAAAATACATAACTGCTTAAATGTGCTGAATTTTTAATGAATATCTCCACCGTGCAGCGAATACGGCAGAATTTGACATTGTAATTCATTTTGAGTGAGTGGGTGACTGACTGGTGACTGACTGACTGAGTAAGGTTCGTCGACGAGGTCATTTGAACCCGATCATCTTAAGTGATCTTCGGAAATTTGTCTCATCACCATTAATTGCATCTGAGGAAGGAAAACCACAACATTTTGCCAAGATACCGAGGCAGTGACAAGAACTGGAAAAGCATTGCCAACTACTCGTTGGAAGGAGCACCCTTCATCACAATGCCACGTGGCCTGCTCCCTATTATCCGCAGTTGTAATCGAGTGAAGCATATTCCAATGCATTGCAAACCTGAATGGAAATGTTTGCCGGGGGAAAGATTGCAAGTTAATGAGTTAGGAAATGATGCATGCGTTTCAAATTTGTTAAAGGAAGCGTATGTGGCAAAGATCGTAAAGAATGCACGCAGGAACGAAGAAAAATAACTGTAATGAACTGACGTTGCGTGGATTGCTGACTGATGAAGTTCTGTGGTATGGATGCCATTCTACCCGTAACATCAAAACCAGCGAAGAAAAAGCTAATGGGAAGACCTGCAGAAACAGATAGTCGGTAGAGCGTACGAAAGGACTGTTTTCTGGCAGAATGATTACGACTAAGGCGAAACCGTACATTTCCGTGAGATTGCGAGGGAAAATAATCCGGGCAGTTTTCATAGATTCGCGTTGCGTTGGTCTTATTTTCCACCACACTGAGACTGCTTCAACCCTTCTGTTCTCCTTAAAAATAGTACATGCTCTCGGTCCTGCGGCTAATAATAACCCGATGAAGAAAATTCTAAGAATTAGTGTTAATGAAATATTTTATGTTATTAAGTTCCATTTACTCCTTGTTTAATGCAGATAAACTATTGTTGTTGTTGTTATTATTATTATTATTATTATTATTATTATTATTATTATTATTATTATTATTATTATTATTATTATTATTATTATTATTATTATTATTATTATTATTATTATTATTATTATTATTATTATTATTATTATTATTATTATTATTATTATTATTATTATTATTATTATTATTATTATTATTATTATTATTATTATTATTATTATTATTATTATTATTATTATTATTATTATTATTATTATTATTATTATTATTATTATTACCTGCTTCATTTCCACGTTATATAGAATACCTAAAATGTTAATGTTTCTGACTTGATTTATTTATTTTGGACTAAAACCACTAAAAAACAACTAATTTCTCCTGATCCTCACATACAGTAAATAAGTGGCGAAGCAACATATGCAATGCAGGGTTCTGTTGCCTACATCGCATGGTTCTTTGGTGCATATGAGTTGAGGAAATATGATAGCTTTGCAGTGGGGCGCGGCTTATATCCATCGTATAAACTCCAACAGTCATATGCCGTAAACCGTAACTCTGCATTGGAGGCTATGCTCCCGATACTTGCTGCTCGTTTCACATATGCTCCATTGAGTCGCACCTTCACGCCTCTTGCAATGAGTAGTGTTTGATTCCCGGTCCCCATAATTCTTGGCTGTAAATGTTAAGTGACACACAAACACATACTTCCGCACGACCACCTATACCCCCTTATCTTTACGGCAGGGTGTCACTATGCACTATAAAATTTTATCCACTTTGTTTGGCAGGAAATGAATGCATGGGATATTGATATACAGACGGGATTACTATCGAGCCTACACAGTCACATCTGCCAGGTTTCCCCCGTATAGAGGGGTTGTGGAGACGGACTGATTATTACCGTGTTTATCACCCAACAGGCAGACTTCGTGCCGAGAAAGCGTCTCTTAAGACTTTTCCTGTTGGGGTGGGAAGTAGTCAAGAAGGCTACGGGGGAAGGGTAAGTGTCAGTGAACTAAAAACGTTAAAAAACACTTTTATGGTTCGGTTCGGTAATTCCGTCTGTTCTCTGTTCGCTCACAGAGGAAAAGATGTTACTTGCTCTTTCTCTTCGTCGTCTTCTTTCTTGCTTTTTTATATATACATCTTTCGGTACTTTTTCTCTGCGCCTTTTTATGGTACCCCCAACCCCTAACACTCTCTTTTAACTCCTGAAAAATGTCACAGTTTCTTGCTTTTGACGCTCAGCATTTTCCCCCTTTCCTTAAATTTAAAAAGAAAAACTTTGAACGAAAGAAGACATAATTTCCCCTCCCCTTTCCATTCCTCATTAGTCAAACTTCCCCATGAAGTCGCACAAAAAATCCTTGCTTTGGTTTCTTAACGTACCGCCGCTACGTATGAAGTTATTCTTTACAAGACCCAGTAATTGCTTCGAAAGCAAGAATACCTGCAGGGAACAAGTATAGAATTTCACAATAATTGCCCGTCAGTAGACAATCTTTTTCTTTTATTATGTGAACTTCAGATATTGGAACGATGTTTAAGTCGTTGACAAAGGGAAATAACGCAATTCAACGTAGTTATATTCCTGGACTGGAAACGAAAGAATAGGTATACATAACTTATCAAACACGGACATTAACCCGGCAGAGGTTAATATATGAGCACTTCCTTCACATCATTATTAAAAAAAAACTGATGTCACAGTCATATGACTTTCTCTACACATTCCTCAAAATACGATTCTTAGAAACGCTTATTCTTTAACTATTTCTTGCGAATCGAGAAAAACATTTGCAGGCTTTTTTGCAACAAATTACTTGTCATCCAAATTTCAACGCAGGTTTCGGTATGAAGGGTTCCTGAAAAGGGCGTGTGCACCTTCTGGCTGTCATCTATCATTAAAGGTAATCTTCAATCAATCACTGCTAAATGTAACTATGATTTGAAACTTACCTTTCGTAATGGGATATTTACATCATTTGAAGCATGGGACACACTTATTGTAATCGTTTGAGTAGTTTTCTCTGAGAACACCAACCATTCGAATTTTACTTGGTGTTGCAGCAAAGGAAAATATGAAACTAGGTCAAATAGATGTATCAACTGCTTTTCTTTATGGCTAATTGAAAGAAGCTATACTTACACATATATCGCAACAACAGACCTCTCACGGGGGTGGGGGGGGGGGGAGGGCGGAGGGAGAGGGGGGGCTAAGCTCAGAGGTATGGAGGCACTCGGGAGAGGTTTAGGGAAGTTTTGGTAGCCATCTGGGATTAAGAAAGAATTCTAACCCTGAGTTGGTGGACTAGCCATTTTATTAACTAGCGAGTTCGGAAAAGGCCGAAGCTCGGGCCGAAGCCCGGGCCGAAGTCTTAAGAACACAGACTTACCTTGTCAACGGCAGAGGTAGCGATGATCGACGTAATCGGCGTAACAGGCAGACGTGACAGCCCCAACACAGACAGATCCAACAGATTATGGGGTGCCCGCGTTATTAAAGGTCCTGCCTGCTTTTTCAGCATTCTGATGTTATGGATACTTGACCTGGATTAGTTTTCAACACTTTACGATGTCTGATGTAACCCTAGCGTGGTGTTCGCAACCGATATGATTGTTACAATATTTTGAATATATATGTTCATGAACCACATAATTGCATTCGGATTCCATTAAGTGAAGCCGATTCTTGTTCGTTCATCAGGCAAAGAGGAACCATCAATCTCTTATTTCATCTTTATGTGGATAATAAGAGTGTAATTCAAGAATATATAAATGACCTAAGAGAAGAATTCAGTCACTTCTAAACCAGCATCATTTTTGTTGGACCTAGAAATTAAGAGAGATGAAGATGGATCCACTGAAGAGACCTAGGAGCATTACACGGAAACGATTTTGCAGCGATTTGGCATGAGTAAATGCAGATCTGTAGCACTCCAATCAATAAAGACAATGATTTGAATGGATACTCTCTTGATAAAGAGTTTCCTTACAGATCAGCAGTTGGAGCGCTTATGTCTCTGGAACCAGATCTAATATCGTCAATGCCATGGAAATAGTATCTGGAAATCTCGAAAAACCAAGTGAACGAGATGTAAACAGAGTCAAAAGGAATTTGCGATAGCTGAGGGGCACAACTAACAATGGGACTGGCTACGAAAACGATGTAAACAAAATGTCTTGAAATACTACAGCACTGCTGCGCATGGAGGTGATAATTCTGATCATGGAGCTAATGCTATCACAGGACGTTTTACTTCGGGTGTACTGTGCCTTCACCCTGGTGCACCTATCACTTGGATGAGTCAGCGGCAATTATCAGTTGCAATTTCTACCACAGAAGTTGAAGTTGAATCAACCAGTGAAGCAGCACGAGAAGTTGAATGGATAAAAATGATTTTAATTGAACTTGATCGGTTAAGATGTACGGCCTAATCTTCAAGTGGATAATGAAGCAGCTTTTCGTCTTGCACAGAATCCAGAGTTCAATCGAAGAACGAAGCACATTCATATATGGCATTTTTTCGTCCATGAGTTAATAGCAGCTGATGAAATTAATATTTGTACCCACAGAAGAGGAACTTACTGATATGGTAATAGATTGTTGCATGTCTCTATGTCTTTGGTTCCCAAGACATTAAAAACCTTAATGCTAGCTAATGACTCACGACCACTGGTTATTCCTTACGCCTACCTTGTGATTTCTTCTGATTCGTAGACTACAGTGTACGTTCAGTGAAGAAGGAATACATAATAGGATTTCCCTCTCTGACCTGTTAGTTGAGACGATTCTTCATTCAAGGAAATATTCTGAACACACAAGTGTTTTAGATAGTGTGATCATTTCTGCATTCGTTTTCGTCAGCCGCGGTTTGAATATTCCCAGCAAGTTATTGTAATTATTGGAAAAATACGAAATAATACCCCTTTTCCATATTCCCTTTGTCCTGTTAATGGTAGCAGTAAGAGCTGGCGCGGATAGCCGAAGATCCGTTGTTCGAGTACCGGTCGAGGCATTGCATATTTCATGTTTGATTCAAATTCCACTGATTTAGCAAATTGCGTTTCACAGGCTTATTCACATTTACACTTATTTTTATTCAGTTGTCAGAAAACCTTGCCATTCCTATGAGGAGCAAATGCCAAGGCATCACTGTTCAAGCTTATCAACAGCGAAAACTGCGGCATGCAGGAAATACGCAACACGGCAACAGAATACTATTTTCAAACAAATAAGCCTGTTTTACCCATCACAATTAGCAGCTGGTAACAATGTCAACACAACTTAGCTGTGAATTCCCACGGAACTGAATAACGTACCAATACCTTGTTGTGCATAATTCATCAAACTGAGGTTGTTTCACGTGTTCAGAGAATCACAAAGCATGTGTAGATATATTAACGGGTCCAACTATTCAAGGACTTCGTATTTTGCTAGCCTACCAACTAGAAAGTTACAGGTTTTAAGTGACCAATAAAAGAAATCGGCAACAGTGTGATCACACAGTCAAAATACATCCACATAATTATACACAGACATGATTATACTTTCATTTTAAATTTAATTTCACGTAACCTGACGTGCAAAAGAAAAAGTGGCCCGTTATCCTATGTTGCGATACAGACCACCTGTTTTGCACCTGTAGTATTTAATGTAAACACTATTTTAAGTTATTAATTGTTCTTCCACATATGTCGTGTGTAGGTTAAAGTTGGAAATGTAGATTCAGACCGAGAAGTTCAAATACCGACTGAATTTTTCGTATGATTCTCTCCATCATTTAAGTTATTTTGAGCTCAAATTCGATATTGTAAAGAAGCTTAAATACAAAGTTATCCATCTGAAATGCTAGTTCTTCCAGGCTTGTAGGACATGGACTAAAAGTAGGCATTGTGGCTGATATTTCACACAATTCTGCGTTGTGCTACCTTAAAGGGGCTCAACGCTGAATTTGGTAAAATGTCAGGTACAGTGCCTACTTCTAGACCAACACACAGCGCTTCATTTGGACGCCTGACATGAAAACCTCAGTACATATAAAATTGCGATGTTGATCTTGGTCAACAGCAACGAAAATTGCATTTTCCAAGCTTCCAAAGTATGACACCTTCACGCTAGGCTTCGGCGTCCAAGATACTGTATAAAGGCAGAAAGGATGATCACGGCGCTATCTCTTAAGGTTTTAAGGAAAGTAAAAAAAACCAACAACTGGTCCGGTATTTAAATCGCACATATTCTAGTCATCGGCGACCACGACAATTATTACAACTTCCATCAAATGCTATGGCGGAGTTTCGAACATCTTCCACTCTACAGAGAAAAGTTTGCCAATATGTGAAACTTATGTCATATTGAGTGTGAAGTTTGCACCAGCATAATTTTGCTTGTAACAAACATTGCAAGGGGGAAAAGAAATAACGAGCAGAACGGGTTAATACATGAGAGATAGAGGGCGATACTAAGGGGTATCTTGAGCAGTGACGTAAAAACTGTCCACTCCAATTTTGTCAAAAACATTGTCTTAGGTGGTTGTTGTTGTGGGTTTATGGACGCACTATCGCGCTCCAGGCAGTAGCAACTGACGTCTGCGTCGAATAGAAATAGAGTAGGGGAAATAATAGTTTGGACGAATCGCGAAGGGAAGATCAGAGTTTCATTTTACAATTAACGAGATGGCGAATTAGTAGCCTGGGCAAATAGGTATCAGCACTATAAACCAGAGAGGCCCCATGGGCCATTGGCATAATGTGCTGGTAAGTTGCATAACAGAAAGTGTATGTGAGGGGCAATTAAAACCCGCGTGTTTGATACCGCCATAGGCACCACAATCGTCTTAGATTTTGATTTTTAGACTTGTCGTATTTAAATATAACCAGTGTCCTTTATTGAACTAAGTAACTTGTATTATTATAGGTATATTGAAAAATCTATATTTCGCACCTTACGGCACTAAGTTGACCTCTCGGAACAGATATTCCGTAACCCGTTTCTGCTAAAGCAAAGCGATAGAATGTGCGGTTACATGCTGTAATACCCCCACTTTCCTTCCGCAGCGGTTACTAGCACATCTCGGCTATACACTTTCAACAGTACCTATTCAGAATGCTGCGCATGTTAGGTGCCAATGTTTGACTGGTCAGGATCATGCCTATTAATCTGTCTAAAACTAGAAAACGACCCAGTTGTAAACATATGGAAGGGGAGAACGGAACGCTCGTAGGTCGCTGATGGGTAGAGGGAACTTCATGGCTGTTTTCTTTTACTTTTTATCGTAGAGTAACCGCCTCTAGAAACACCCATGAACATCTCTCCACCAACGAGCGCCCTATGAGCGGTCCGTTACAGTTCTGTCTCCCCGCCCATATATTTACAATAGAATTCTTCTAATTTGAGACAGATTATAATCGACCACCTCCGTGCAGTAAATGCACGTATATATCGCGCAAAGACACGCCGCTTTTTTCCCGAATGCTTGAGTGTGGTAGATTTGTTAATGTATCTGGAATTTTGCGGTGTATTTACACAATAAAATATGGCATGTTCTGGCGAGTTTAATGCCGACAGTAGAACTTCCAACTGCGTTTTGTCTTGATGCAGGATTACCCGATCCTCAATTCCGCTATCCTACGCGGAATTCTACTCTCAGTTGATTTCTGCTCCGGACTGCTCGGCATGGATCTTAACCTCAGGGTATGCGTGAGTATTTGCAATAAAAGCCGGAACTCTCCTTATAACACTTTTATTTACGACCAAGTAACATTTTAGATTTGCTGATCGCTATTAGAATTTTGTTACGTCTTTACTAAGACCGAAGATTGTTACTCGAAACAGTGGTGTGTCCTCACACTCGAGGTCCGGAAGGTAAGTCTGACTTACTCGCTCGCGATCTGGAAGGCAAGTGTCCCACCGACCCGACCTCTCCGGGTTCTGGCAGGCAAGTGTCTCACCGACACACTCTCTCCGGGTTCTGGAAGGCAAGTGACAGTGCGTCATGACGCTATCTATGCCTTTCACCCTTAATTACCCCTACGACAGCAGCGAGTTTCGAAGAAGTCTCCGCGACTATCCCTTGTTTTCCTCTCCAACACCTGCATTAAGCGATTTCCAGGAAAACTGGAATTACCAGGCCTCGCCTGACTACCTGACGCTTGCCCCTAATGACTTGTCTGTAACATTTCGTACCTTTTTGACAATTTTAACCGTAACCAATCCTCCCAGATTTTGGTACCTTTATGCACGCAACGATTTTTAACATTTCCTGATTATTTAATTCTGCCATGTGATGCAGTATTATATCCATAATTATGGCGTTCACAATTTCGGCTTCAGTCTTATAAAACATGCATCATCAAATTGAATCTTCGAATAAAAACATGTTTAAAACCTAACATGCCTCGACCGTCCTAGATCCTTCCCGGAAATACTGAAAATGGACAAAGTTTGAAAAGTAGTTTTTACCTAGAGTACAGATTACGAAAGAAGAAGTCCTTAGGTAAATGCTAAGCTATTATTACTCTTGTGAACAACCATGAGGAATCAATAAAGGACTCAATCTAAAGCTATGAAGCTCCCAGAGCAGAGCATCGTATGTTAAATGCAATACACTTTATATTTTAGAATGAAGCAGGAATGGTCAACATTTTCCTGGGTACATCTCTCGGGAAGCCAATGAAACAATGAAAATCTGACGTGTTATTAAGGATATTCGTCAGTAGAAGCAGGAGCAATGCAACTGGGATTACACTTGTTGAGAGAAAATGTCTACCCAAATTGTTGTTACACCACGCTACTGACCTTCAGATATGAAACAATAGAAAAATGGTAGCGCTTAGAATGAAACAAAACAAACTTCTCAATTCCACGATATCACATACGCTGCCCTGCAATTGTTCTGGAAAGCACATTTCAGGCACACGAAATATAAACACACCATTCCTTTTAACAGCATATACCTATATTTGTATTATTGTTAAAACTTATTCTGCTACTAATTATTATAGTTGAATAAGAGCACTTCAGAGAGAATCAACCAATTATTTGCCTCGATTACATTGGATTGTATCCTGTGATATAGGCATAGGCTGAGATTTTGATAATCGGTACATATCTTAATATGTATCCGCTTCGGTGTGCTTTTTCTCTTCACCAAACAGTTTCCCCACAAACCAATCACATAGTTTGCTACCTGGTGGTTTTTATATGGTTGTAACTGCCAGTGTGTTGTTTTTCTCTTCGTCTAACAGTTCCCCACGAATACGTCAAGTAATTTACCAGCTGATATTTTCTCCACGGCCATAATTGCGTCACGAAATGAACAACGGCTGTCAGTGTAAGACGAGAAACCATCCGGTTCGCTTCCAAGTGTTCACGCTTTCAATATCTGACCTACTGTCCAGGTAGTCTGAGGTCATTAGCCTTGCAGAAAGGTTCCACCTCACAACCCGTCCTGCGCTCTCGAGGAAAATAAATACGTATAACTTGTATGTGTACGCGTACTTGCAGCTACTAACCAACCTGAAAGCATACTACTGTTATTAAATAAAATTATAATTTTAGTTATAATAATTAATTGTTTGAATGCAAGTGAAATAAATATTGATGTAATGCTGCTGATTACCCGGCCCTCAGTTACCAATACAAATATTTGCATGTATACTCCTAACACTCTGTATAATCTCAAAATTTTCATTTCAAAAAACTCATTGTTTAAGGGTATTTTATGGCGTCAAAGTAATCCAAAAATGATAATTAAATAGTTATTTTAAATCTGCATAAAACGTTATAAAACTACAGGAAATGTGTTCACTGTCCTCTTGCGAGTTAATTAGCTTCTAACATTGATAGAAACCCGACTAATGGTTACTTCTGCCTTCTAGACGGTCACTCCAAGCATTCTATACTGCGTAGGACTAGGGATCGATGTTTGCAGGTTGTATCTAAATTACAACTTATATTTACACTAAATAATAAAGGACTGGTGATGGTGAATCATCCCGTGTAGAAAGAAATGAATAGAGTATAAACATTTTAACAGGAAATGAGGCAAAGAGCAAAAATATTTAAGACCAAAACGCAGAAAATAGGGAAGGGATAAAAAGAAGCGGCACTAGTGACGTATACAAGCTTAAGAATATAAGGCTGTAAAGGAAGAGTGAAAGTTCTTAGGAAATTGTAATATTATGTATAAGCGAGAAAATATTTCGCTGCTGGTGTCATGGAGTGATACAGGACAGGCCGCAATGGGACTATAAGCTGCGGGCTCTTCATTCTTACGACACCCTCAAGACCAAATCTGTTTCCACTAGGCCAGACTCAAGTCCGAGAACGTTGCATATAAATAACATACATAAAATTCTGCAGAATGATACGCCGTCCTATCACGAACAACCAGTATGCTCACTCACCATAAAAATTGTGTTCCTGTTACAGAAATGACAGTAGTTTACTGTTGCTATTTTAAGCCAGGTTAAAAATAGCGCTTAAAAGAAAGAAAAATTACACAATCCTTTATATAGTCCACCTTCAATTCTTTTACCTAACAGAAATAAGCTATCTTGTTTCAGTACAGTAATCTTATATTTTTATATAGACTTCCAATATTTTTACCAATGCATGGACGAGCTAGCGCAGACACATTAGTATGAAAAGAACTAGGTACACAAACATTCAGGTTCAAAGCTATACTTTAAAGTGAAGTATTTTAAGAATAGGGACAGGTTGCAGATAAGGAGTGGAACCGGCAACTGCAGAAAATTATGGCGTTACATGCGTCAACTTGAAAATGACATTTCTTAATGCAAGCACAGGCTTATAGTGAGAAAATGCCTTAACAGATCTTCAAACACGGCACCGCTGACAATGCGGCCAAGATTGGCGCGTTTTTGAACTGCTTGCGTCATGCCTACCCAGAGATTGAAAATTACAAGGTGCCTAGTCAGGTGTATGCGGAGGTCATCTTACTGATCTTTGCGTCCAGTTCACCTCGCGCCAAATGTTCTATTCAGCTGATTTTTGGCTCTATTAGAGAAATTTGGAGGTGGAACCGTGTAATATACGTAACATGATAGAGATTGCCACATTCTCCAAAACTGGAGGCAACATGCCACATAGAAACACACCCTAGGTGACCGCACCCTACCATGTTTGTTTATAAACATCACAGTAAAGCTGTTGTAACCAACTTTCGATAATAAAACACAGCATGGTGTCAGTAGCTGCGAACAAACAGTTTTCGTTTTATTATGCTACCTGAATTAAAATTCATCGCCGCACAACTAAGCTTCTGCAGCCCCGTTCCTATTCTTAAAATATTTCATTTTGAACATACTTTTCATCCTTAAATTCTGTATACGTAGGTAACTTTTACGGTTTCTGTATATCTTCAGTAACACATAGCATACAAAGAGAAACCGCATACATGGTGGCATTATTGAGTTAGCTGCAGAGATATTACTCTACTTCTCCATCCATCACTGTCTGTTTTTAAACTGTTAACCTTCAACGTAAATGAGAATTTGGAAACCGATTCATTTACAAACACAATTTATGCTAGCACGCTTGTAAGAGTTCGTTGTTCAAGGTAAAATAAAAAAAAAATCTGCAGTGTTGCACTCACATGAGTTTCTCCACTCTTGTACTATTCTTACAAACTCGTACTCTTCTACCCTCTTCACGTTAGTTGAGATAAACATTTGTATAAATTACCTTGTAGGTGCAAGGGGAACATGGGAATATATTAGGCTTTGAGTGATAGTCAAGACTTGCAAAGCTGGTCGCGAAATGAAGGCTTTGAAATTTCGTTCTCTTTACACGGTCAGAAACGAAAAAGTGAATAACGACCTTCCATTTCACAAAAGTATAAGCATTGCAGAACTCATACAAATAACAAGGAATATCTCCCAAATGGTTCACTCCACAAAAGATGCATTGACAGAAATTGGGTTTCAATGAGATACATTTTTTTGCAAAATAAGATTTGGTCCATCTCTTACAGTTTACCAGTTATGCAAATGGTCATCAAGAATAAACAGGACCACATGAGCTATAGTGAGAAAATTCAAAATATACATTCACACACACACACACACACACACACACACACACACACACACACACACACACACACACACACACACACACACACACACACACACACACACACACACACACACACACACACACCTCTATATATTTTTTTAATTCCGGGGGCCTAAGTACATATTTTTTCCTGTGAAGTCTTGACATCGAATTTTTGGGTCGAATACACTACTTCCCCTACTTACTATACGTAGTAGACAAAGTAATAGAACATTAACATTATATAAACCTTAGACTTTTTTAAAACACGTCAATCGGTCGCCTTAAAGCCTGAAATTGAACTCTAAAGCTCAATAAATACCTAACAAAAGTGAGCCGTCATGATAGTTAAGAATATTGCTCTCCCCCCTCAGAATTGGTAACGGTGATTTGAAGCCCACACTTATTACTGGGTTTAATAAAACTCTGTTCGGCGATTCACAAAGAGATTGGGGAGGAATTACCGCTCTTCACGCTCGTGTTGCTGCTTTATAAATAGTAACCACTGCAAAACTAGTAAAAGTTGAACCCCTTCCGCTGCGTGTGAACCTTTGACAACACCAGATCATCCTCGGCTTCACTGAATGAGCACGTTTTGCTCAGCAGAGTGGAATTATCTCTGGAGAACATGGACTCAACTCCACTTCTCACTGTAGCAAGTGAATCGGAAACAAGATTGCCCAAATCCATGGCTGTTAGAGAAGAACTTAGTTGTCACGAATCTGGAATTATCTTCCTGAACTGCTACACAACTGCTGCACATGCAATGTCCAAATCCACACATGTGACAAAGGATGGCTATTCCCTTCCGTTCCGTTCCAACATGATGCATGATGCATGAGTAGAGGCACTCTATTTTCGACTTTTTTTTTTTTTTAATTTCTAATTTTCGTGTTTTTTCGTTCTATATGACTTGTATTATCGCTTTAATTTCACGATATCTTTTTTTCAATTCATGGTAAATAACACTGGGGTAATGTTTTCCGGCATTCAGTTTTTAAACTATTATTTTATTCTTGCCTGGAACGTACTTCTGAAGTCACTCACTGGGATGATGGCTTTCAGTAGCTTCGCAGTAGTATCCAATACAAACTCAGTTTTTTCTTCATTCTATTTTGGCTTTCTTCTGTTTTCCTAGCCAAAGTTCTATGGATGTCTGATGTTTCCCAGATTTATTTAATTTACGTTTCCAATGTCCCTTATTTTTAAAGCAGTGTTTTGATACGGTGTCTCTTTTGTCCCTCTCTGTTCGAACTTCACAAAACTTGCATATTAAAATGTTGCTTTCCGACACATATAAAACTTCATTAGCAAACTCTTTCGCTCTGCTGTGCACCGTAACATTCGCTGTCAGTCCCTTCTTTACGGGTAAATACAATCTCTTAAGAAGTCATATTTAAACGAAACAATGAAAAGCCTAAGTGCAAAGCGTTTTGTTTTCTGAGGATTCCCTACCATTTTCTACTTCCCAATCCAGGGTCATCTCTCCACGCTCAGTATGATCAGATAAAAAGGAACAATTTCCAAGAATGAAAATCCATCCGTGACCATCACTTCACTAATGAGAGAATGGTCAACTTCCAATAATGTTAAACCGCCCTTAATCATTAGCCATTACTTCACTATTTTTGTAATTGAGAGTTCTACTTTATTCTTTTTTTTTGTAATGTAACAATTCACACGAACGAAAATAAAAGAAAGTGAGAACTAATTTTTATATTTACGGCAATTTCGGTGCAGTGTGTGTGTGTGTGTGTGTGTGTGTGCGCGCGCGCACACACACACACACACACACACACTCTCTCTCTCTCTCTCTCTCTCTCGGATAAGGAATAATCTTATTGTTAGCTGGGGAAAACTTCTTGCCAGGGATCGAACCCGGGACCCCTTGCACAGAAGGCAGGTGCTCTACCGACTGAGCTATGGAACCAGCCTTCTCTTTTTCCTTGTTTGGAGTTTTAGGTTCCTTTTGACGGGTTAGGAATACAAACGCGCTATTTGGCACAGCAAAACAATATGAGGATTTCCTGCAACAATGTATGGGTCCTGTCTGCTTCAAGGATCCTTCCTTCTAGGGAAGCCGAGTAAAGTAAATAAATAAGGCATAGCAAACACAATCTCGGATTCCATAAGCATAAAAATGCGTAAGCGGGACCTAATATTCAAGTTGAATTGCATCCAGTTTTGTCTGTTTCTCATTCCATTAGGGAGGTACACATTTCATGCGTGGTAGTGTCAGCAAATATCTGTATGCAGTGCGCAGAACCAGCATTCTGTACCCGAAAAACAGAACTGTTTCAATTTAGGCACGCCCTAGAAATATAGATCCTACGAGTATAATTTTTCGTAAGCCGTTCACCAATGTTCTGTTACCTAGTTATTTAGAGGTAGTAGTTGAAAATCCCCAATATATATATATATATATATATATATATATATATATATATATAGAGAGAGAGAGAGAGAGAGAGAGAGAGAGGGGGGGCGAGAGAAATGTTATAGCTACACGATGCTTCTCCAACCACAACATACACGTACATATGTAACGTAACCCCGTGGCACAATACAGCATCCGGACCAAGGCCTACTGCCCGACCGCTGCGACCCCACTCTGCCCACCACAGGCGTCGTGAGTGGGGTGCAGTACTGGAGGTGGGACTTGGTCAGCGTCCCGCTCCCTCACAGTCGGTTATGCAGTCTTCTCGACCAGGGGCCGCTACTTGTCAATCAAGCAGCTCAATTCGACCCAGAGAGACCTAATGAGCTGAGTGCAACCCGGGCCAGATCTTCCAGTAGGAGAAAAACCCCACGCCGGTATCGGGAATCGAACCCTGGTCCCCCACTTGGTAAACAACAGCGCTACCACCGCGCCGTATACGTAGGTAGGCATATTTATTTAACAAACTACTCCTAAAAAGCCTGTTCTTTCTGCTGTTCCTCTGAACAAAGAAATGTTTCCTAAACCGAATCTATTCATAGTTTGCCGTAGTTGCCAAAACACTTCTGTATGACAGACATTCTCTATCCACGCTTCTGTGTATCTACTATTCCAACAAAGGCTTTTTCTGCCATCTATTTAATCCAGACAAATTTTGCAGCAATGATTTCACTGCAAATTTCATTGAGGATATAAGAGGAACAGTAGGTTGAGTCAGATCTTTAACAAGGGGAATGCAGGAAACCGAAGCGAAAGTCAAATATTTAAAAGCGCGTGGCTATATGTTGGCCTTGAAATTTCACTGCTTCCGTGACATCGCCAGAAACAACTGAATGGTGATTGTACTTTAAAAAATGAGAGTGCGCGGTACCGGTTACGTCATTCATTTCCCGTGTCCAACTAACCTGTATGGAATGTGACCGCACGCGACTCCGCGACAGTGGGGTGAAGCACAGGGTTGCAACATCTCCCGTTTTCTCTCTCATTCTGTTAGTTTTCTCGTCACATTGGTTTCCTAAGAAGTAAATGTGCACGACTGGAGAGCGAACATTTACTTGGAGAAACGATGGCAACGTTGCGTTTCGCGACACTAAATACCTCCATCTTCTCACCCGTCTTTGACGCGCCGCATGTTAACCATTAGAGTAGCAATGACATTTGAAACCCATTCAACAAATTATTAGAGAACTCTTAAGCTGTCGCATGGAGATGTGACCTAAGCCAATAACACACTTTTAAAACGATCCCGGCCATGCGTACAATGAAACCATGGCTTCTGTACAGTTTCATTTAATCTCGTCTCTAAGTTCATACTATAAAGGTATCACTTCTGTTTTGTGCATTGTTGTGCAGTATATTATTCATATTTCGTCGCGACAAGTGAGAAATTCTTATACCCTCAGAAATTTAAGATATTGTAGTCAACATATATTTCTACAGCCATTTGATTTGTCAATTTAAGTACAGAAAGAGAAAATTAAGCATAAAGAAAAGCAAATAAAAATATAACGAATCCCTCAAAATTTTCTAACAATAAGTCGTAGAAAAAATTCTTACAAGTTGGGGGCAGGGGGGGGGTAGTGCCCCCAGCCCCGTATAATACCACCTATGTGTTGCTACTCAATTACTAACATTGAAACCTCGGAAAATCTATAACTTTCAATTAAATGCCTTTCTGAAAGCTGGAAAGCCACAAACAGCAGTTTTAATAAACCTTTCGGTTAGTGCAATACCAACATCAATGAATCTCTTTCCAACTCGGGTTGGGGTGGAATGATGATCTAGCAGTAAATCACTGAATAGCGTCCATACAAAAAAGAAATCACTCAAACCCGTAGAAGCAGATGATGGTGACAAAGGATGAAAAGGTCTAAACAGACCGTATAAGTCATGGGGAGAAGAGAGAGATAAATTGATGTAGCTATGTCAAGTAAGACTGGAATCTCTCTCCCGCTCTCTCTCGCTCAGATTTACACAGCAATCATGAATAAGTTCATACTCTGCGCCACAAATGTATACTTTATTTTGGAGAAAAGCCTGTTACATGAATTCTTAGTCTTCTTAATACACCTGTAGTTTCAAGCTAAATACCAACTGCTAATCCTAAAATTAAAACATCTGTACCCACATTCGTTTATTTATACACCTCTTCTGCATTCCATTCTTACAAAGGCTTGTGTTTCTGTGTCACATCGATATACGCAAACAGTTATAAAATTATTTCATTTCATTTTTCGTTGTAGGTATAAGGGGGTGAAAACAGGAGGCTGAAGCGATATGCTGGCTTTGAAGTTTATTTTTTACACATCAAGGGAAACAAAAGAATGCTGCCTTTGTACTTACAAAAGTAAAAATATTGGAAAATTCAAATCAGTAACAACGAATATCTCGCAGATGGTCAACGTCACAATAGAACTGACAAATTGTGCGGTTTACCTATAACTGCTTCTTTCGTGATTATGGTTTTCTCTCCCTTATGGTTTATCAGGTAGACAAACTTACATAAAATTAATTCTGATAAAGATGATTTCACAGACCATTCATACGCATGCAGATATCTCAAACATATGACATTTTATTCAAAATAGATATAACTATTTTTGAGGAAGTATAACATAACGAAAAATCTCCATTTAAGGCTTAGCTTGGGAAAGGAAAATGTTCCTTAAATTTTGTTTAGCATCTTTAGAAGATGCAAAATGTAATTCCAATTTTGGTATTTATCCCACATTTCGTTTCCGAGTTACACTGTTCTAAGACGCACAATCGCTTTACCATTTACATCTGCAAATATTTTTAGATACTGAAATCAATGCCACTTCTTTTCTACATAACATTGACTTATGTTTATAATAGGAGTCTCCAAAGGTTTGACGACTTGCTTTATCAGCATTTGAAAACAGTTGCCCTGTGAAGATGCATGCGGATTATTACCAAAAAGAAGCGTGTTTTCGAGGAGTCCGTATTGTAGCTTCACTATATATTATAAAATACACGGTAGGCTGTTTTCTGACCACAGAACATACGCAATATTCTGTATTCTCCGCAAACTCAGTTTGTGGTAATTGAATGTTTTACGTACTTGTTCCTGTGGTTTTAGTCCAAATGAATGAAATATCGCACATTCTTCATTTAAACCAACGTTCTATAACTGATTTTTCCAAAATTTTACGACAGGTAGCAGCCGTTCGTAAAAGACTGAATGAAAACATTTTCTTCGCAATTTGCATTATAAATATCTAATCAATATTTTACATTAATTAAGTATAGCAAGTGTAAGTATCATAAGTTCTGTCACAACTATAAACGTGGGTAGCACAACAAAGAATGACACCAACCAAAACATTTTCATACCATTTATTAACTATAATATGGTGAATATACAGAACAGATATTACTCAAAATGTCTTCCTCTGGAGGTCATACAACTTTCAAACGCTGCGTCCAATCATCTATAGCAGCATGTATGATATTTATGTCCGAGTTCTCTACTGTTCGCTTCAAATCTCGTTTTAGGATTTCCAGATTTCTGTGTCATGTCGAGCAAGCTTCACTCTCGATCAGTGTTGCCAGGCTTTTGGTAGCGAAAATACCCCTATAGGCCTTCAAAATCCCTCGGAATTAAAATAATTTCCTTTCTGCTCAAAAAACCTAACTTTTGTTGACTTGCTGTCATATAAGACTGTAACTCATCTAGCATACTTTGTTATTTCGGACTTGTTGAAATGTACGAACAAATTAGATGTAACAGAAACTCCGCATTTTTGGGAAGACATTCTGATGCAGCACTAGCAACCAATTAAGAGAATGGCAAATACAACCAAAAAGAAAAAGAACAACTATTTCATTATTTTCCTTTAGAATACGAGGTACATAAAGAATTATGTTCCCTCAACATAACATTGGCGTTATCGCCACAGTAACTTAACAACGTTTTCAATGCACAGACCATGCTTTGATAGTGTTTGAACACAAAAAAGATTCCCAGCTGAACATAGTCTAAGAGAAGACTGCTACACGAAAGGCCATCGTCGCTAATACACTTCCTGACAACGCATTGATTTTAGCACTTCCCAAATCTGTGCTTTCGTCAGTGAGATTTGGAAATACATTTCCTTTCAAGGATTCCATATTCTTTTCCGCCACAGCCCTGCCTATCACATTGGTAATTAGACACTTAATTTTTGTTTAAGTTTCATACCACGCATAATGGTGGAATCTGGCACTGCATTCCGATGTAATTAACTAAAGTGATTCGTGGAACTGAAGCTCCTAGCGTGTTCAATTATATTTTAATATAAACTTAAGTTCTGCCGTTTTAACCATTAGTTTATCATCAACTGGTTTTCTCACAAATACACTGCTTGTTACTGGGACATATTTATCTGTAAGAAATTTTCCTGGTGTAACGACGTCTTACTATGTTTATCTAGTTCACTTTTCTCTGCCTTGAGTTCCTTTTTGCGACACATGCATTTAGCTTCAAAGGGTTCATTTTTTTTAACTAACGTCCTCAATATTGTGTCATATCGGACGAATGAATGAAATGAAACGGATGAAATGATGCTCAAATGAGCCCGAGGTCCATGGAGCTTTCGGTTACCCGACATTCGTCTTCTCAGGGTAGGGAAAACCTCGGAAAAAAACCTTACCCGGATAGCTTACCCTAAGCGAGATTCGAACTCGCGACCTCTTGAACGTGAGGCAGACACCTAACCATCACGCTGCCGAGGCGGGCTTTAAAGGGTTCATTTACATTTACTTAGCCAACCCTTAGATTTTGGGTCCTCTAACCAGATGTCGATAAATAACACTTTCATTTGATGCTGAAGCGTCTAATGAGAAAAAAAAAATCAGTTAAAAGGAGAAGTGCATAGGTAAATGAATTTGACTTCTTGAATTTCAAAATTCTACTTGAAAAATTCCTTAATTTCCACAGAATTTCCCATTCCCTTTCGAGTTCAAAAATACCTACGCCGAGGGAAGAATTACCTAACCTGGGAACACTGCTCTCGATGATACCACAGTGGATTCAGATCTGGACTTCCCCGATGGCCAATCTTGGTATGTTGTAAATTTGAGAACATTGTCCTTAAGCTACTGTTGCAGGTGTCTTGCTTTATGAGCTGGTGTAGAGACTTGGAGAAAAATTCAGTATTATATAATATTTTCTGGAGTTTACCGCACTCAGTAAGTTACTGCATTCAGCATTAAGTCATAATTTTGATCATGATATTTCTGCATTCCCACTCCTTGAATATGTAATCAAAGGAGGTAAAGGTTTGAGTTCCATGGCATATAAACACTTTGGAAACCATGGTTATTAAACGCAACACCCTATACACCGGGTTCATATATTTAATGAATGCTGTAGTCAACAAGAAACCACTTCTGAGAATCTTTTTGGGCACTTATGAAGCAAAGATCAGCACCGAAAGCAATTACGGTGATAATTACAATCGAGCGCCTTTCAGCCATTGCACCGTCTCATCGATGCACTACTCACCAGTCCGAAGCGAACTTAGTCGATAGTTTTAAAGCATGGCACATCAAAGAGATAGTATTGTGCCCGACCTTCGGTCTCGAAGTAATTATTATCACAAGTACTCGTTAGCCTCACTTGAACTACCATAATATCATCACCACACGTGCTATTACTGAATAAAATCAAATGGCAACGAAATTAACTGATTTATGTAATGTTTTTAAGTGATACATAAATTAAATAAATAGTGTCATTAAATGATATTCAGTTCCTTTGGGCAATCTTTGAGGCTTCAGAAAACAATTGTTAGTCAGGGGCGGAAAAGCCCACTCTAAATACATTTGATATAGTTGCTTCTAAAGTTATCTCCATGAATTTAAGACAATTTTGATATTGAAATTTTGGTATTTTTGTGTGCTGTGATCCTTACTGAAGGGGTACAGTGGCTGAAGTATTACCAATTTACCTGCACACCCCATGAAGTTATCACTTCATACTAACGTAGATGGCTATAGAAGGGCTCAATAATCACTTTTGCAACTTGGTGTTTTGAAACTTTCTGAAAGCTGGTTCTTCTTTGAAGCTAAGACGCTCGCAAGTAACGTTAGCTGATGAATTGAATTGACATTTTGTTCCTTGCTGAAAAGGTTAGACTTGTGCGCAGTATCTGAAGGCAATAAATTGAATTTGGGAGCTGCTCTTCGAGGCGTCTGGCGCCTTCGATGCTAATTGAAGCTGCGTAGGTGCACATGTGGAGAGAATCCTACGTGTGGCTCATTTTGTGGAATGCTTCACGCCTCTCGCATTGCATCTAATTCAAGCACAAATTCTAGATGAGCCGGAAGCCTTCCCAATATTCATCTGGTAGCATTTGCCAGATCTCGCCTGGGAGCCGTACATCATATTAATGAGGGAAAACAAGCTCTCTCGTGAACATACAGCAACAGAAGCGCAAGATAAAACATGTTTGTGGACATCTTCGACCATAAGAGGGATATTAGGTCCTTCCAGTCTATGTACACTCGGAATACAGAGTACAATTTTCCTTCTTGGACGTAATACGATAGTCCGCATAATATTAAATTTAAGGTACTTTGGTCAGATACTCGTGATGCGAAGCGTTTAGTGAAATTGTGGACAATAATGCTAAAAGGCAAACACAAACAGATTTTCCGTAGTAACTACTCTTACACTTAAACCCATTTAATTAAAATTTGAAACATCATTATTTAAGAAGAACCTTATCAATTTCATCTGGGTTTGTTTAGAAACGAGTTAACTTTCAGTACACTGTTTAAATAAAATACCTATAGTTTTGAAGCAATTTCAACCATTCACGAAATGCTATCAAAAATGTTCTTCAAATTACTATATACCAATAAAGTTTCAAATCCGCAGATGCAGTGATTCGCAGATGGACAAAGCTAACGAGCTTAGGAAACTTTGGAATTTTGAACCACTGCCGATAGTTTGAGGAAGAATGGAAAGTTTGTTTGACGTTGCCAGTTAGAGGTAGGCGCCAAGCTAGTTAGGATTATACACAGCGGATAGTGCAAAACGGATTTTATTCTAAAGCTGCGTGCAACACTTTAAACTGGTGCATCTCTTTGGGTCTCCGTTGCGAGTTTGGTCTCGCTAGGTCACTCTCCCTATTGCTGTCAAAACAACACAAATGCAAGAACTATGTTCTGCTGCTTCAATACACACGTCAGGTAAGCTGACTAACGGAGAATCCGTGACGAATTTGGCCATCAACTGTGACTCGGAAGTGATTTAGTGTACGCAGTAACATTTGATTTGATTAACCCTTCCCTCTCGATGCGTCCAAGCCGTCCGATGGATGAGATGGGATACGTTGGGCGTTTATTTTAAATTACGCAATGATGTATTTCTCCAACAATACTAAAAGAAGGTGCAGCATATTATTATGAGATACAGAACTAAGCAAAATTACATAAATGCCGTGTAGCCTTTGTTTGATTAAATTCATTAGTATAACACACGTTGACGTAAAATACGTTAGTAAATAACATATATTTGCAGAAAACGAAAACAGGGTTTGCGCACATGTAGATTAGAGACTCTCAAAGGCTGTTTTAGTTTACCAGTCATGAGATCGAACAGCCAAGTGTTTTCCATTTCACTTCAACACGTGGACCAGCCATTCCTCATTAACGTTACTGCTGTAGCAGATTCTGCTGAGCAGTAGAGATAGGTCTTCACATAGGATACCGTTTACCGACTGTGCGCTTACTGTATCCCTGTTAAGTGCTAATATTAAAAGCTGCTATGGAAATCGTCCCACTTAATTTAAGAAAAGATCTTGTTTTGCCCTTCCACATGCCATAGCGTGCCTTACCATGTTGTCGGCGATCGCGGCAGTGATCGGTATTGCTTGACTACCACAGGAAGGCGACCTGGGTTTGAAGTATGAGAGAGAGAGCGAGCAGGAACTGTTAATGTGCTCACGCAACCGATTCGTTTACTACGAAATGTATATATGACAGCGTTGCCCATTCAGGCGACTGTTTGCTAGATCGGGAGTCTTTTAAGTCCTGCAGCGACAGAATTTCAAAAATAGCAACTAGTGACTTTTTTGACAATTTTAGATGGATATTACGGATCATCATGGAGGATTCAAATTTTTGGCTTGACACGTTTGCTAGTTGAGGGATACTTGGGTTTTAAAATATCAAATAAAATACACCCCAAAATTATTTTCTGTGAAGATTGCAGTTGAATTCCTTCTCAAATAAGTGAAATAGAGATTCAATGACATAATTTAAATAATACACAACGTCGAAACATTTCCAATGCAGTGGAGTTCTGGATACTACAAGTAGCTTGTTACAAAGATGCGGCGGCATCAAACCCGTTTAAAGAACAGGTAACCTGCCAATCGCAATTCCCTCCCATCCACATTGCAATGCCGAGTAAGGCTCTTTAATCAGTTGAACATTGTCAAAGCTAAACAATCAGCTTAAATACCCCAACTGTGGCAGCTGGGTATGCTGCATTCCAGAGTTGCTATTAGGATTTTACGATATACATGTTACTTGTTCAAAATCCCACAAAATGTTGGGGGTAAAATTGGTACAATATAACCGTATACATGGCCCTGTGAACATCCAGTGCAACCTTTAACGTCATTTTCTGTGGAGATGCTTTAGGAGCAACTGGAAGAAGAGCTATTTTTCTTCTGATTACGGAAGTGAATTGATCTTTTAAACTTATTTTACAAATACTCTTTAATTAATTACATTATTTATTTTGATTTAGCGACTGTCTAGATCAGGCATGGGGACTATGTGCCCAGACGGGTTCTGTTTACTTTGCCACTCCTTCACTCCCTCCACGTTTTCTGTGGTGTTGCGAGTAGTGACAGTACAGAGCTGAACATGTAGCTAATAGTATCAGGCGTGTACAAAGTCAACATGTCGCAGCGTAATAGGTTAGGTCGTAACTTTTAAGAAGCTTGGGAACGAACATCTTGTTTTACGAAATGACAAAGCCTGTTGCCTCATCTGCTCAACTGATATATATTAGGCACTATAAGCTAGATACTTACGAATGCTATTCTAATATTATGGAGAATCTTCCCAAAGAATTCAAGATTAGGTTTTCAGATATATTATCAATGGAGAATGAAATGTGTTTATTCACCAATCCCATGTCCTTCAGGGCTACTATAGCACCCAATACTCCGTAATTAGAACTAATTCGCTTACAAAATGGCACTCCAACTAAGACGTCAAGCAAAAACGGCAATGAACTCTAGGAATCATTCTGATGAAAACTTTTCCACGTTACATCATTTCGCAGTACTAAAAGTGTCAATATTTGCGTCTACTTATATCTGCGAACAATATTTTCCAAAACTTAACCAGGTTAAAAATACAGACGATCATCTTTTGTCAGCTTTACCTCTCTGTACATAACCTTGCCA
This sequence comes from Tenodera sinensis, assembly GCA_030765045.1. Lineage (NCBI taxonomy): Eukaryota > Metazoa > Arthropoda > Insecta > Mantodea > Mantidae > Tenodera > Tenodera sinensis. The sequence goes on from CM060962.1 coordinate 108,103,502, forward strand.
GTAGAAAACAATGCAGACCTTCTGCAACATGTAACTAATTAGAATGTAACGTGGGTGAACTGTTATCTTTTCCTCCCCGTAAGTCTTCCCATGGCTTGTCTAGCTACTTTTAAGATTTGACAAATTTTGGTTAACACTAGTTTTCAACACTCATATGTGAATCACTAAAGTGCATAAACATGAAAGCGACGGTAGAAAATGTTTACGTAGCATATTTCACCAGCTCGCCTTCTTCTGGTGGACAAACAGCACGCATTAAGGACGCGGTATGGGGGGGGGGGGGGACACAGTAGCCTATGTGGAAATGACCAGTGGGCGCCAATTGGTTGTCCTTTGGCAGTCTCTCGCACGATAAAACAACGTCCTCTTCGCTGTTTATTGTATTCCAGACAATAAGGGTTACAGAAGTCGATCAATATCAGCTAGAAACACAGCCGATGCACAGTCTGTGCAAAGTTGGTACCCTGCTGTCAGCGACGTTGACGCTTCTGAGCAAGTTTTCTAGATACTGCACCCAAATAAGAATATAGTCTCCCCGATGAAGGAAAAGAAAGCTGATCGCTTTGCGAATGACTGAAGTAGAAATGGCCATAAGAAAACTGGGCAACTTTGACCTTTACATATATTTTGCCAGAGAATATTACGTCATGTATGTCTATATAGCGCTGTAAACTTAGCGACTGTTGCCGAAAAATACCTCTATGTTTTTCTGCAAACCCTATTCATCCTACTTTTCACTCTGAAGACGCTCACTTTTTTTTTTTTTTTTTTTTTTGAGAAATGCTCACCTATATTTTGGCTACTACAAGTACCGGCGCGCACATTTTACCACACTGCCGTTCTCTGTCAAGTCTATCTGCGGCTGTGTCGTGCTCGAACATTGCCAGGTACTTTTTTTCTAGAAAGCGGTATGCAAGCACGATTTGTTTCAGACTACTTTCACAACTGACACGCCACTGACCAGATACACCCAGCAAAATACACCAATGCCCTGGAGAAAAGCTCTAGATTTAGGACGTTCTTATACGCTATTCGACCTTGCGTGATAAGTGAAACAGTTATGGGAATTCTTCAGCTTTGTGCCTCAAAATTCATCTTGAACGTCATTTGCTCAATGAAAGATTCTGTGTGCGGCAGTCCTTTTACTTTCATACAGCTTTACAGGCAATAACAATTATAGTTGGCTCTATGGCTGTTGAGAAAAATCTAGAACGCTGGCGAAAAGTTTGTGTTGCGGTTGAGATAGGCGGTCATTGCTAACACACTGGCACTCGAGTTGTTTTCAGTATACTGCCCTCATCGCTGTTGAAATATGATCTTTGGTTTGTGTCCCTAAAGACCTAATTCCTCATATTTGGCAAACTGAGAGCGTTTGTTCGTGTGGTATCTTTTGAAACTAGTATTCGAAAATCTGCGCTCAAAATGGTGTATTCTTTGTAATCGTCCAGCTCTTTTTTCTTTATTTAGCGTCAAACGTCCGCTATTACTTCATGTGGTGTCACTGGTGGTACGCGAAATGAAATAATCGAAAAAGGAAATTTGGGAAGGAAAGTGCCATGTCTAACTTTAAGAAACCTCCCCGGACTTTGCCAATGTGAGGACTGGGGGAAAACCTGGAGTAAGTTTCAGTCAGGGATGGGGGTCCTGGCGGATTTAAACCACGGAGCTCCCATTCACGAGCTCGTGCCTTAATTCCTTGGCTACCCCTGTCGATGTTGCCCAGTTAACGAATCTTAGTTGCTAGGTGAAACGTCCATATTACTTCCAGGAACTTCATCACTCTTCTGATTTATTTAATTCCACTGTACCAAACAAAGAAGGGCTGTTAGGTCGCAAGGTAAGGAGAAACCAAGAGGGGCAAAAAAGGGAGAGAAAAAAAGTAAATCGTCTTCCTCGACTCGTTCAGCAGTCAGCAGGAACGCACCCGACACTGGTAGCCTTTAGGGGCAGAGGTTGCTGGCGAAATAAGATGTCTCTCGGCCTCAGAATTACTACCGCGCCTAGAATCGTTCATCGCAAATTTCCTTCCTCGGGTACAGAGTCGCAGAGCCGAGCTTCCTTCACTATCTCTGATGCAATTATAACGATTCTGTACCAGTGGCGGCTCCATGCTGGGAAATTAGGTGAAGAGTTAGTGGGAAAGAAAAGTATAGCTATATTTATAATGATTATTTTGATAATTGTATTGACCTATTTCTTGTATACCAATACCAATCTTGTATATCAATCCTTCGGTCCTTTAAGGCTGCAAACTTGTCGGTGATATCTTCATAGAATGGCTGCGTTTTTATTAATTGCACTAGAAGTTCTTTTTGAATCGAAATATTCGCTAAAGAAGAAAGTCTCTCTTCTGACATTGCATTCCTCAGGTATTTTTATACGCGTTAGACAAGAAAAGCTTCGTTCCACGGATGCTGTAGTAGAAGCGATTGACAGAATAAGGGAGAACAGTTTATAAGTATCCGTAAAGATGTCCTTATCCACGTTAAGCATTTCTAAGATCTTTCCAGTGGGAATATTTCTGTACTTCTCATCTGCATACACAATAGAAAGTTCATTTCTTAAACGTTGTGTCTTGGGGAATACAGGCCCAAAGAAACGTTGCAAATTTTCAAGTGCACTTGAAGGAAAACATGCGTGGTATTCTTCAAATTTTGTAGTATAGGCTGGACAAACAAATTGAATTTTTTCACGATCACGAAATCTCTCATTCATTTCCATCAAAATGTGATCCCGAATTTCGTAATACAAGGCCTGACACGTTCGAATACGCTGATCCTGAGAAAGGGAATTGTACTCTCGTGAGAGGCGCATAACCGCCATTTTGCTGGCTTTTTCAAACATAATTGAAAAATACTGTTCATTCCTCTTGTTCCTTAGCATATCGCACGCGGTCCTTATTTTTGATACGCAGTAGTTTACATCCAGTGACCTCTTCTGCAAAACATCGGACAATATATCTGTCAAATAAAATATCTCCTGAAATACTACTGCCAGAAACGCAAATTCAAGATTGTTTATGTCGTTCAGAAAGCCTCTGGCAATTAGAATGGAATTATTATCAGAGTGCTCACAGGAAACTATGGCTTCAAAAATCTCTTTCAACTTTTCCCAGCCATCCACAATTACACGCAACAATTTTGAGTTGGGGCTCCAGCGGACAGGTGTTACACAGTTGGAATGCGTGGTCCCGATACAGAAATAATTGCGTGCGGTTCTCCTTGCTGAGTGAAGGGAAAAAGTAGGAATTCCAGTAATCGAAGAAAAAAAAATATGATGTGTTGCACTCACACGACGTTCTCTACTCTTGTACTAATCATTCTTACAAACTCTTATTCCTATATCTTCTTAGTGTTAGTTGAGATAAATATTTGTACAAATTATCTTATTGCTTATTTCCTTGTAGGTGCAAGGAGAATATGGGAATACAGTAGGCTTTGAGCAATAGTCAAATCTTTTAAAGCTTTGAGATTCTGTTCTCTTTGCACACTTACCTAACATAAAAAAATGAACAGCGATGTTCCATTTCACGAAAGTTTTAATTTTTCCGAAACTCACACCCATAATAAGGAATATTTCCGAAATTGTTCACCGTAAAAGAAAATTTATTCGGACATAAATTGTGTATTTTAGCAAGCTCTACATTTTTTTTGTATAGTATGATTTGGTCTATCTCTAACGGTTTACGAGTTATTCAAGTCATCCAGACTAAACAGGACTTCATGGGGTATAGCCAGAAAATTCAAGATATACATTTAATTTGTTATCAAAATATCTCAAACATATGGCATTTTAATCAAAATCGTTAGAGCCATTTTCAAGAAAATCAAAATTTTCCATGTAAAGGGTAGTTTAGGGTGGGGCTATTTTCTTCAAAATCTTCGTGTTGCATCCTTGAAAGACATTAAGCTTAAATACCAACTTTGGTTTTTAACCGACTTTTCTTTGAGTTATGCTGTCCACAGACTGACACTGACACTGACACTGACACACACACACACACACACGCGCGCGCGCGCGCGCGGACCTTTTTCTAAAAATGCTTTTTTTTATTCAGGGGGTCTCAAAACATATATTTCCGGTGATATCTCGACATCGAATTTTTGGGTGCAATACAATACTTCCCCTACTTACCAGTAGAGAAAGTAATATACGACAGTCGTACTTTTTTGCAACTTTGTTGCAAGATTAGACTTAGACGATGTGCAAAACAGTGTACAAATACCTACTGCAAAAGGTGCTTTTTCCTTAAAATTTTTTTCTGGAGACCATTTAAATGGCCAGACATCACGCTTGCACTATCATAACACTGCCCTGCTAATTTCTGCTTGTAGCCAAATGGTTCCAAGACGTTGTCCAATAAAATAAACAGTTTGTAATGTTCTGGCAGGACTTACATCGTAGAAACCTAAGAAATGCTCCACAAAAGATCCTTCAGCATTAACGTACCTCAATATTACACAACACTGAGACACCTGTGTAATATCTGTCACAACAGATCATGGACACGATTATATGGCATCATCAAGCTACATTTTAAAATTGTTTCCGGAAATTTAAAGTAGACCGTTAGTATTGTTAATGGTGTTTGTAACATTAATGACTTTGTAAAAATGGGAATTATTAAACTAATTATTTTTCGTTTAACGTATAAATAAAGTACACATTTCAATGTTCAAAATGAGCTACTGATCATATTTATCTGAAAAATAGCACCGGAGATATTTATGTAGAGCGGTGTGCGTAAAATATCCGAAAATTTAACGTTATATGTTTACCAAAATAATTAATTTACAAACAAAAGAATAGGTGTATCATTTTTTCATTCACAGAACACGTAAAATTAATATTAATGAAATCGGAGACATGATGGTCAAATTTTGTGCGATTTGACACGGTATGGCTCTCGTATCATCTACCTGTATATGGTGCTATTGTCTAACACTACGAATTACAGATTGTAAAGTGCAAGCATGAGGACGCGTAGCGTTTCATTGGCATGTGTTCGTTTCTTATTGATGTTATTGTATTTTATTATCATCATGATAATGATGATAGTGATGATGACAACAACAATAACAATAATAATAACAACAATAATAACAACAATAACAATAATAATAACAATAACAATAACAATAACAACAACAATAATAATAATAATAATAATAATAATAATAATAATAATAATAATAATAATAATAATAATATACAACAATATCAATAAGAAACGAACAAATGCTAATGAAATATTGCGTGCCCTCATGCTTGCACTTTACACTCTGTAACTCCCAATGTTAGACAACTGCACCATATACAAGAGTGAGTTTGTTCCCTGGAAAACAAAGATCCTGTAAGTAAAGTGAGACCTTTTCTGATGTTTGTACTGTTATTGTCTATTATGACGGACTAAACATGCTAGTTCAACTGCCTCTCATCTCACGTCTTCGCTGAGAAGCACAGCACGCCTATCTGTGGCTAGAATTGCCCTGTGGCGTTCTGAAACCCTTTTAACGCACGAAGGGACACCTACTTACGCCGATGCCGTGTGAAGTGGGCCACCTGATAGAAGAAAGAGCGTGGGTCCCAGGATGCTACCCGGGGGACGTCAGCTCTGATGGGACGGGGCTGGATTATGATCTCGTCGTGGGACAAGGAGAAGGTCGGATACGAGTGGATCAAATGAATCAAGTAGGGAGGAGTTAATTATTGGATTACCCGAGAATTTAAGCCTTCATGCCACACGCTGTCCAGGTTCTGGTTATGTCGAGCAGGAATGCCGAGACGAACTGGCTTCTTTTTAAGGCCGAAGTAGCTGATATTGAGTGGAGTGCCGCAACCGAAATTTAAATTGCTACACACTACATAAAACACGAAAGCAAAACACTGCTCATGCAAGCAACCCGCTTGGCAGGAGATCGTGAAGGAAAATAAAGAGTTAGAAGAGTCACTGCATCAATTTTGAGAAGAGAGCAAAGGAATAAAATAAGGTGTATATGGATTTAAAGGACATGAATAATAACTTAGCAGCTTTTATTCGATCAACACTTCTTATTGGAACATTGAGATGTTTGTTTTTAAATGTTTTGGTAAATTTTAAGTTATGTTTTCCTTCGTTTTAAGGGATACTGCAAAGAAGAGTGATACCTGAGTCTTGAACACCATTAAAAATGTTAAGACTAGGCACTTTTGCACAAGTAAGGAAACGCTTGACATTATATTTAACAGTTGTCACGAAAACCTCTAAAACTAACAAACATTTCCTCATCAATTCTAGCAAACAAAACTTACACCATTCTCTACATTTAAACATCTAATCAGGGAAAAACGCTCTATTAAACTTTGTTACCTATATTGTTAGCAATAGTCTCCTAAAACTAATGCATGATATCCTCTCTGCAGCAATGAAGCGTACAATATACATTAACTTGAAGGACTACCAAAAAGTCTACATTAGATAGTGAATAAAACATTTAAGTATTCTCCAATACGTTTCTTTAACATTGCTCTTTAATCTAGTCGGCTGGGTTTGATATGACAGATCTTCGGAAATTAATGTAGAGTTGCGAAGTATGGTAGTAATCAGATATATCACAGGAAGTGTAGTTACGAGGTAAAGCTTTAGGGCCAAGGATCAGGATTGTCACCCACACATTATCTTTTATAACCTGCACAAGCACAATAGAGATGTAGTTTCATTCCGGTTTTCATTTCCTAACTCCTGCTGAGGTTATTACATTCATGTGGCCTTTTGTAGCTCGCCGTAATGCTTCGACCTGATACGAATGTTATATACCAGTTTAAATACTACGGTTAGTAGTCAAAGAACTCCTGGAGCTACTGTGACCTATTTGGTCACGATTCTATAACTTCGCTCGGAGGGGGGTACATTTACATTTGAGCCCTCTCTTTCTGACCAGAGATACATCCAACTTGTTATTAATTATCGCATTGTTAGCCTAATACTGTTTCCATTTGCTGTTTTTTAATTCTAGCTTCATTATGTTCCTTTCTTATTACGTATTTATTAGCATTCCACTCAAAAAAATTGAATCCGAAATTTCACCGGAAATGCAAGTTTTCAGGCTATTTGAAATTAAAAAACTAAAAGGAAACAAAGCTCTTTTACAAACAGTTCCGCGCGCGTGTTTTTCTATGGGCAGCGTAACTCAAAAACGAAACGTTAGATAAATACGTAAGTTGTATTTAGGTCCAGTATCCTCCAAAGATATAAAACTAAGATTAACAAGGAAATGTCCCACACCAAACTACTTTTTACACGGAAAATATTTCGTTATTTTTTAGTTCCCCTCCTCCTCCTAAAAAGGCACTAACAGTCTTAATTAAAATACAATATTTACGTGCCAAATGAACTGTGTATCTTAAAGTTTCTGGGAAACGCTATGAAGTCTTCTTCATTCGCGCTGAATTTTGTACACTTTTGTAAAACGGTTAAACCATAAAAATTAGCAAGTAGATAGGTACTACACGGAAAATTCAGATCGATTTTAAAACTGCACAGGATGTGTCCAACCTTACTCTTCTTCCTCTGTATCTGATTACCCTCTTCGTATGGAGGACTTACATCCCCTAGGATTTACAAGTCAGTGTCTAGGGTCAGACGCCTGTCGGGGAGCACAGGAACCTATGGACCAGATAGAGTGAAGACCTAGAAGCGGGTGGCCAGCCAAGCACCACGTATGTAGTGAGGAAGAGTATGACGATAAATGCAGGCGAAATGGAGGAATGGAAAGGTGATTATGGAGCAATTGGTGGAGTGAGTGGCGGGGAAAACCGGAGAACCCGGAGAAAACCCGCCCAAACACCGCTTCGCCCGCCGCGAATACCATCTGCGGGTCCCTGTGATTGAACCCTGGCCACCTAGGTGACATACGAACGGTCTAACCGCTAGGCCACGGCGCCGCCCTGTCTCCAAGCTTTAGAGATGGTAGATTCTAGACTTAGCATTTTGGCATACGGGACCAATGTTTGGAAATAGATACTTTGGATGCGAAGCGATCTTTAAGAACAAGTTTCAAAGTGACTAATTTTGACATTCATCAACACAGAGCTCGCAGCAGGTGCTCGACTTGGCGACCACCTGCCTCAATACATGCATCACAACGATGCACGACACTGTCGCACCCTTTCCAAAATCCATGTTGCCTGTTTCACAATGACAGCGGCAAGCAGTTTCTCTTCAATTTCTGTTGGTGTTTCATACACTAACGTCTGCATGTCCCTCATAAGAAAAATTCCAGAGGACTGAGATCCGACAATCGCGCTGACCATGGTACAGAACCTTCCCTTCCAGTCCAGCAATTAGGAAATATTTTGTTCAGGCGAGTCCGGACGTCACCTGAAGCCCCGTCGTGTTGGAGCCATTCCTCTCACGGACGAAAGTGGTATGGTGTCCAACAATTCTGACAGCAGATCTAGTAGAAACACCAGGCAGCATTCGCCATTGAGACGGCAGGAGATAAAATCCCGAAGTGATCCTGTACAACTCCAGCCCACATGTTCCTCTGCTGGTAACCAGATACGTGGATAGGATGCGTGTATTCCTACTCCAGATATACCTATTGCGGCAGTTGGATACATCACGGATGAAAACAGCCTCATCGGTAAATCTTGAACTTAAAGATTAGGGACGCCCTCTATGTGTGTGAGTGAGTGATTGAGTGAGTGGGTGGGTGGGTGAGTGAGTGAGTGGGTGGGTGAGTGAGTGAGTGAGTGAGTGAGTGAGTGAGTGAGTGTGTGAGTGAGTGAGTGAGTGAGTGAGTGAGTGAGTGAGTGAGTGAGTGAGTGAGGTATATTCGCATCACACATTTCCGAGGCGGTTTTTGTTGGTTTGAAATTTTTACTTTCTGTGCAACTATAATACGTAAAAATTGTGTTTTGCTCTACCCGAAACCCGAAAAATTCGTTGTTGAGATTGCACCGTGAGTGAACGTTTTGAGGCTCCCTGAGTTTAAAAAAAAGTAGAAAAAGGTGTGTGTATGTCTGTCTCTCTCTTTCTCTCTCTCTTTCTCTCTCTCTCTCTCTCTCTCTCTCTCTCTGCGTGCATGCATGTGTACGTGCTTGTGCGTGTATGTTTATGTGACAGAGAACAGACTAACTCCAAAACTAAAGTTTCAACAATTGTTAGACTTTGTATTCAAGTTCAGCATTTTGAGAGGTTGTGATAGGACCATTTTCAAGAAAATTCCCCACCTGAAAAGAAATCTACACATTTTGCGCAGTATGCTTTTGTCCACCTCTTATGGTTTACCAGTTACGCAAGATTGCACAAAATTCCTTTCAAATGAAGAGGACTGCACAGGCAATTCCCGGAAAATTCAAACTATACATATTAAAAGCCATGTAAATGCCATGAAAATCAAAATCGTTAGAAGCATTTTTGAGAAAATTGAAAACATCAAAAATGTTCCATGTAAAGGATAGTCTGAGGTGGGGAGATTTTGTTGAAACTCTTCGTGTCGCATATTGGGAACTTAAATACTAAGCTTCCACTTTGGAGTAATGCTATTCTGACTTGCTGACTGACTGATTGACTGACTGTCTCTGTCTCACACAGATACATTCACGCGGACCTTTCTCTACAAATTTCCTTTCAAGGGGCCCAAAAACTCGCACATGAATTGAAACTTCGAACCCAATTTTGGGTGGAATACCATACTTCCTCTTACCTACTATAGGTAGGTGGCACAGAAGGAAAAAAATGACTAACCTGGACTGGAGTAACCCGTCTTGTCTAATAAATATAACGAAAGCTTTCACAAACCCACGATATTAAATATACAAGCAGTGCAAGAACAAGGTAAGGTGTATTACCGAAGGAAGGAAAGTCACGATTCCGCCTTGACTGGCCATCATTCAGCCTACACAGTAGGTACACATTTATGGGCTTTTTGTCACCCATAAAATCCAAGTTACTACACCTCGTGTACCAGTAGTAGGCGTGGAATACCACAAGCTGGCACTGAGATTAACAGTGCTGCACACTGCGTGGACTGCCATTATTATTTATTTTCATCCCTTCATTTGTATAGCCCAGCGAAGTCCAACCTTGCCTCCTTGGAGACCCTTACGTAAGTACTGGTTAATTCCCCACTCCACTCTTTCAGTCGGAGGGTGCATCAGCTGTTGCTAGTGACGCGTATACTCACAACTCGACAGTCAGTATCCAGTGGCGGACACAAACAGTAACTGCCATGGTATCGCCTAAGTCATAACTTGAATTTTCTGAGAATGTCCTCAGAAGATCTCTCATTGTGAATGACTTTTGAATAAATGGTAAACAGAAGAGACAAAGTCTTACTAAACAGAAAATGTGGATGTGGTTAAAACCACAAAATTTATATCAAATACTTTTTTTTTTTGGGGGGGGGGGGGCTTTTATTTTACTGGACCATTTCCGAGATACTCTTTATTATTTGTGTAAATTTGCCAATACTTATACGTTTCACAAATAGGAATATGTTATTCGTTTTTTATCTCTTGGCATTGCAATTTCAAAGGCATCGCATAGCAACCAGCTCTTAAACATTTCACTATCGCTTAAAGCCTGCTATATTCCCATGTTCCCCTTGCAACTACAATAAAATTAGCAATAAGATACTTTCTGAAAATGCTTATGTCTATTAAAATTAAGTAGATGGAGAAATAAGCATTTGCAAGAATAGTGTGTGTAACATTGAGGATAGGTCTACATATATTTGCAAACAGAGTTTCTCCGAATTTAACTATACTAAAAGTCTGTATCGCAATAGATTGCATGACGATCACTTGGTGGATCTTTTAAGCCTATGCCTTAGACTTGTCACCAAATATTGATAAGAATTCTTAAACGTAAGCGGTACCAAGCATGTCACTAATGAACAGATGTTTCTCGCTTGTGATTTGAAAGAGTTTTTGTAAATCAAACGCAACATACATGTAACCAACCCGCCACTGCAACGCAATACACGTCCCAGTGTTAGAGAATGGCAAAATCCGCGTATAGTGTAAGGAGCTAAATCCTACCTCCCCTCTTTCGCAAACGTTGGACATAGCTGTTCTACGGTCATAAGGTGGATCTGAGTTGAGATTTGACGGTAGGTTCTTTAACGTTGAGCTTTTAAGAATTTCTACACTGAGCCATTATCTGTACCAACGTTAACTCATCCCTCACTTCAACAACCTTCAATGAGCAACTGCCAACATATTCTTCTACTGCTTCTGCTTTTTCTGTTCCTGAGGCGGCGGCGCCGTGGCCGAGCGGTTAGCGCGCTCGCCTACCACCTAGGCGGCCCGGGTTCGATCCCAGGGACCCGCATGTGGTATTCGTGGTGGACGAAGCGGCGTCAGGGCGGGTTTTCTCCGGGTACTCCGGTTTCCCCCGCCATCTCATTCCACCGGTGCTCCATCTTCATGTATCATCAGTGTCACCGCCTGCGGTGCCGTAGTAGTAAAAGCGGGCGTTAAACACCACAACAACAACTGTTCCTGAGGCTTGTTCCAACATGCCGTCATCGCAGTTCGCCACCACAACTGGCCAGCCCCATTCGACTGGAGCAACCAAACGCAACTACGCCACTTCGCAGTTTCCATCCGAAGGTGCCTTCTGTATACCCAATAAGCGAAAAACTGCCGCTTCTTCTTCTCTTCCCCAGAAATATATGGTAGATTTACCTTCTGTGCATAACAGATTCGCCGTTTTGGAAACCATGTAGGACTCCGAAGCACAAACTGCATCCACCGACGCATCCAGCATAAAAATTCCACCCATTTTCCTGCACGACGTCAACAATTACCAGCAAGTTTTAGCGGACCTACGATCTCATGCCTCTTCTGATTTCACAACTCAACAACGTGGATCTGTGTTAAAGATCAGTACAACCACCATTGCTGACTACAGCTCGGTCACCAAGTTTTTTGAGCAAGAACAACTACCATTTCACACTTTCCAAGATCCACATTCTCAGAAACTTGAAGTTGTCACACGCGGGGTTCCCTACTCTTTAACGGACGAAGAGGTTCTACACGAACTCCAAACGGAAAAGTTGCCTGTCAACAAAGTGGTTCGTCTCTTCTTTCGCAATAAACAACCGATGCCCCTTTGTGCAGTCGAATTGGACCGTTCTGAGGATGCCAAACGTATCTTCGAGTTGAAGCATATTCATCATGCTGTTGTTTCCGTTGAGTATCGCCGTAAATCTCCTACCATCCCTCAGTGCACCAACTGCCAACGTTACGGGCATACCAAGAATTTCTGCCATCTTCCTGCACGTTCTGTTAAATGCCCCGGCAACCATCATTTTTCTACCTGTACTAAAGCTCGTCAGACACCTCCTTGCTGTGTAAACTGTGGGGAAACCCATGCGGCAAACTATAAAGGATGTTCTTATTATCTCCGACTCAAACACAAACAGCTCCGTAATGATTCTGTTAACACTACCAATCCGCGAGAGCGTGAACTGCCACCGCCCCCACCCGTCAATGACCGTCATTTCCCGGCCATGCCTGGTCAAGCTTCCACCTCCTCTTCTACGCCACAATGGTTTTCTAGACCTCAACAGTCATCTGCCAAAGATACACCACCCAGGTGTTCCTCGACTTCTGCTTCGGATTCTCTAATCTCATCCCTTTTCAACTCCTTCCTCTCCCTTTTGCATTCCTATCTTCCACACTTACGCTCCTTGTTTTCCAAGTTCATAGCAGACCTTTTCAACCATGCCCCTTGACTTAACCCCGGTCTTCTCTACTCTCACCTTCCTAAATTGGAACGCTAACGGACTCAAATCCAAACGCCAAAGTTTCCTTACGTTTCTTTCTCGGCACGACGTCGACGTTGCTTGTGTTTCTGAAACACACCTAACCCCTCTTGAGAAGTTTACTATTCCTGGCTATAGAATTTACCGGGAGGATCGTGACGCTGCCGTGGCATCCGGAGGAGTTGCCATTATAATTAAAAGCCGTATCAAACACCACCCTCTCTTTCTGCCACGACTTCGTAGCTTCGAAGCCTGCGCCATCCAAGTCGTCACTGCTAATGGCCAACTGCTCACCGTTTTGGCAGCCTACAAACCACCCTCTACCACTCTGGCTATTCAGGATATACGGATTTTATTTTCTACCACTGCACCTACGATTCTTCTAGGAGACCTAAACAGCAAAAATGTCCTCTGGGGCTGCCGAGTGAGCACACCTAACGGTCGTCGTCTTCAGCAAGCTGCTGATGCCATTGGTCTCCACGTCGTTGCCCCTGACACACCTACCTTTTACTCTAATAATGTCAGACTCCAACCAGATATTCTTGATGTCGCTCTAATACAGAACTTTCCGCAACCCCTCCTCCTGCACGTTCTGCCTGAAATGGACTCCGATCATTGTCCCGTTCTTGCAACCTTTCAGGTGGAAAGAACCTACTCTACCTACGTTCCTCCCTTGATACAGGGGCACGTAGACTGGGACCAGTTTCGGCATCATCTCGACCAGCAGCTCTACCCGCACCTTCCTTTGACACAGAAGCAAGATGTTGACGTGGCTATAACTCATTTCACCAATACTGTGATTGCGTCTATTCGATCGGCTACCACTGTTCCCCGGCGAGCCGGCCACCATCCACCATTTCATGAAACACTGCCTCAGACGATTGTTCAGCTACTGAGAGAGAAGCATCGAATCCGTCGTTGCTGGCAACTGCACCGTCAACCTCATCAGCGTCATAGATTAAACCAGTTGACGCGGTACGTTAAGCGAGCGCTGGATGAGTACCGCTATTCTTCGTATCAGCGCCATCTTTCCAATATTTCCCCACTAGATAGCAGTCTCTGGAAGGAAACTCGCCGCATTCTACGGGAATCACCTCTGATACCACCTCTTCGTTCTACAGGTCGGCACTACTCCAGTGACAGCGAAAAGTGCGAGCTATTTGCTGACTACTTTGAGACAGCCTTTACACCCAACCCAGTCGTTGATGCTGTTCATAACTCCGCCATAGAGGACCAGCCTCTTTTTCCTCCGAGTGTTCCCGTGCCCATCAAGTTTACTTCACCGAGCGAGGTTCGCCGCCTATTGCACATACTGGTATCCAAAAAGGCTCCTGGTCATGACCGTATTCCTAATATTGCTCTTAAAAATCTTTCTCGCAAAGCCCACGCCTTTCTTGCCTCTCTCTTCAATGCTCTACTGCGCTTAGGTTATTTTCCTACCTGCTGGAAACATGCAAATGTTATAGTTCTGCACAAGCCCGGAAAACCTGCACATTAGCCTTCCAGTTATCGCCCAATAAGTCTTCTACCGGCCCTGTCCAAAATTTTTGAAAAGCTTGTTAATATCCGCATTTACAAATTTTTATCCGCCTCCTCAGTGATACCACCCTTTCAATTTGGCTTTCGCCAAAGGCATTCTCCGGTGCACCAGCTTCTCCGCGTAACTGAACACATCGCTCAAGCCTTCGAAAGGAAACAGCATTGCTTAGCTGCTTTCTTAGATTTCAGTCAAGCTTTTGACAAAGTCTGGCACCGTGGTCTACTCTTTAAAATTCGTAATATTGGTCTTCCTGATTACCTGTATCAATTAATTCACAGTTTCCTACTGGATCGCACTTTCTCCGTCACTTTAGGTTCAGACCGTTCCTCCTCTCGGCCCGTCCTCGCTGGTGTTCCTCAAGGTTCCGTCTTAGGACCTACCCTCTTCAACATTACATTTCAGACCTTCCTCCCCTGCAGTTTATCAATGTGTCCATGTACGCCGACGACACCGCTTTGTTTACCTCCCACGAAGATATTCACACAGCTGGCAATCATCTTCAAACTGCCCTGGATTCTTTATCTCTGTGGCTAAAATCATGGCGCATCGCCCTCAACCACAGCAAATCTGAAATGATGCTTTTCACTCTCCGCCGGCCCGCGTCTCCTGCACCTGTTTTGATAGATAACATCCACATACCTTGGAAGCGCAAGGACGAAACAGTAAGATATCTGGGAGTACTGTTTGACCGCCGACTTACTTGGAAGGCTCATATCAACAGCAAACTCAACTTGGCTTATTCCCGACTCTCCAAGCTTTATCCTCTGATTAACCGTAAATCTTCTCTGAAAAGTACTACAGTGCTTTTACTTTACACCTCTTTACTTCGTCCTCTTCTCACGTATGCTTGCCCTGTGTGGGGTGGCGCAGCTTCTAGTAAAATTGCAGCCATGCAGTCCTTTCAGAATAAAGTTTTACGCCTTGCTCTTCACGCTCCCTGGTTTGTACGCAACACTCAGCTACACCGTGAACTTGGAATTTCCTCCATAGTGGACTTCATCCGCCATCAGGCTCATCGCTTCTATGGTCGTCTTCACCAGGTCCCAGGTGCGGTTTTGTCTCCTTGGGCCATAGGTCGCAGCCTCCAAACCGCATCCGCAGTCGTCTGCCGCAAGATCTGCTGATACCACCTGACAACCCGTCAGACACCGCAGAAGAGGATTGAGATCTACACCATTCTCACCATCTGCTTGTCCCTGAGGGGCCTATAGAGGTCAACCTCATTCTTGTTCAGACTCACGTTCTTATTTAGTAAGTTTTTTGTGTTTTTGTATTCAGTTTATTTCCCTGTAATTCTCACTTATCTGTATAGCGCTGCAGCGCTGATCGATAATAAAGGCAAAAAAAAAAAAAAAAAAAAAAAATCTAACTTGAGAACACTCACATCCACTCTCACAAGCATACCTACTTCAGACTCTGTGGAGAGTAGCGAAAGATTCCAGTTAGAAAAATTCCTCCACTCCAGCTCGAAATCGAACTCAAGAACTCTTGGTTAAGAAACCAGAACGCTGCCATAACTGCCTCTGGCATTATTATAGTCAAGGACGAGAGGACTTAGCAGCAATAATTCAATTTACAGACCAATACAACAATAATGGTTTCAAGAACAAGCGTTATTAATATCCGTTAGAGTAGAAAAAGTTTGCTGCACAAAACAGCATCTTTACAAAGGAAACACATTCATTTATATGAACCATTCCGAGATAAAAACTTTCAGATGAAAGACAAGATTAACGTAAATGGTTCATAAACAGACACAAAGAGCAAAGTGCAGAGAATAGAAGAATGGAGGAAGCTGGGGGCTGATGAAAGAACTGGCCTTAGGCAGAAAACTGATTGCCTGTATGTCTTTGGAAAACAAAATTCACAAAAGTAAAAACCTTACAATGTGTTAGGAAATGTATTATTGTTATAGTTAATGTTATTGGCATTACCATCATCATTAGCATTATCATCATTACTATTATTATTACTATTATTACTACTATTATTACAACTATTATTACTACTATTATTACTACTACTATTACTACTATTACTATTATTACTATTATTACTATTATTACTATTATTACTATTATTATTATCATTATTATCATTATTATTATCATTATCATGATCATGATCATGATTATCATGATCATGATCATGATTATCATGATCATTATCATTATTATCATGATCATTATCATTATTATCATTATTATCATGATTATTATTATCATGATTATTATTATCATGATTATTATTATTATTATTATTATTATTATTATTATTATTATTATTATTATTATTATTATTATTATTATTATTATTATTATTATTATTATTATTATTATTATTATTATTATTATTATTATTATTATTATTATTATTATTATTTTCTTTTTCCCAGGCATTACGTTTCACATTGCTCCTTTGACAAGTGCAACTGTTGAGCTTCCAAAATAAATATTTACCTCTTGTACCGTTTTGTGTCTCGGGCAAGGTTAGCTCTACTCCCTACTCGCGGCCGCATGATGCCTGTTTGGAATTTGTTACCGAAATTACATTCTGACCCTATTTTTTAATATGCTCATGATGGAGGAAGAGAATCATATAGGCAGTTTGGACAGGATTACGCCATTGCTGATACAGTAGACGAGAGCATGGGAAAAACTAGTTCAAAGAGGGAGTGGTAAGTGCTGGTATATCGCCCGCTGCTTCACTAGATTTGACATCAGGTTTAGCCTGAAAGGAAACAAATCCTCACATACGAGTATTGGAAGTACTCCAGGGAAACATGAACGAAATCAGACGCATTTCAGCGGTCGAAGTAAATAATGTCAGTGGAGACGCGTTTACGTAGTATAATGCTTGTTTAGCTGGAACGATATTTCCAGCATGTACTGCAAAGGCAAGATTTTGTACACAATTTTAAGAAGCGAAGTCCGAATAAAGACGAGGCTGGTCTTAGCATTTCCAGCTGCTGAGAGGCAGAACACGTGGTGGAGGTAAGGACAGTCTGGTTTCCCTGTCGTGTGTGTGTGTGTGTGGGCGTGTGTGTGTGTGTGTGTGTGTGTGTGTGTGTGTGTGTGTGTGTGTGCGCGCGCGCGCGCGTGTATGTCTGCGTGTGTCTTTTTAATAGTAAAGTTTTATTAACGTGTGCCATTACATCAATGGTAATACACAAACTAGGTTTTATACTATATTCAGTCATTTTCGTAATATATAATACACAAATCATAGTTTTTGTCCCCCCCCCCCACATATAGTCCGCGCGCGCGCGCGCGCGCGCACACACACACACACACACACACACACACACACACACACACACACACACACACACACACACACACACACACACACACACACACACACACACTGTCGGTCTGGGTGGCTCAGTTGATTAGATGCTGGCCTACTGATCCCAAGGTCGCGGGTTCAAATCCGGCCCAGGCCGATGGTTTTTAAGTGTGCTTAAAGACGACAGCTCCATGTCAGTAGATTTACTGGCATGTAAAAGAACTCCTGCGGGATAAAATTCCGGCACACCCGCGACGCTGATGTGATACTGACAATTGACAGCGTCGTTAAAGAACAAAATAATAATATAATACACACACACACACACACACACACACACACACACACACACACACACACAGAGAGAGAGAGAGAGATATATACATAAAATAATAATCTTAATCCTCAACCTATATAGAGTACTTAAATTACAGTATGCAGAAATTTGTTTTGTAAATTACACCAAGTCTTTCCCATACTTCGTTTCTAGTTCATATTTTTCGGCTGACTATGTTCCCCGTTTCATAAGAGTTTTATGTTTTATACTAGTTACTCCTTCCCTTCGCTAATATTGTACATTCATAGATTATATGATCCACTGTCCTAACTTCAGCACCGCATGGACACACTGGTGAATCTAGAATCCTAAATCAATGAAAATATGATCCAAGTTTTCCGTGATCCGTAGGCAGCGCTGCTAAACTTGAGTTAGGGTGATAGTGGTTGCAAGCCAGTCCCTCACCTTGGGGAACAACGTGTCACTTTGGCCTTCGGCACTGCTTGCCATTCGCTTTCCCTCTCTCTCTCTCCCTCCCTGCCTCCCCCTCTCCCTCCCTCTGTGTGTGTATGAGAGAGAGTGAGTAAGCGAGAGAGAGAGGTGAGAGAACAACAACGAAAAAGGTACCAACACGCTAATTATACTCTGAAAAGCTCATATTTTGAGTTTTCAATAGCCCTTTCTACAGAAACAATATGGCTTCTCAGTTTCATAATACATATTCGGTCGCCGGCGTTCTATCTGCGAGCCATCTGAATCGAGGATTTCTTCGCTGCAGCAGACGAGGGACAGCTTGAGGTACACGACGAAAACATTCACAAACACCGCCAAGTTCGCTTATAACGAAAGTCTGGGCGCTGGAATAGAAGATCAAAGGTCAAAAAACGAAAGCAAGCATAAAAGAAAGAATAACTGCTGTTGTGTCTCATAAAATTCGGCATCATCTGGCGAAAGCTTTACGGCCTGAGCGACAGCCGGTTAAGAATCATATACGCATAAATAAACACCGACAATGTTTTTGTTGTATTTGTGAATGACTTCAAATTCTTTACATAGGGGAGGAAAGCATCCTGACCGAAACTCGACTACATGTGTGCAGCGACCTTAAATACGCCACCGTAAACAATAGGTCGTCCTTATAAGGAAGTAACTTCCTGGAATGCCTACTTTATGAACAACTGGTACCTAGCATGCCTCTCTCTAGTAAGGGGAATTAAAAGCTCTATTCCGCCAATTTTAATTCTACATTCACGACTCATTCATAACCCTCACAAGCCATTTAATATATATCAGACTGAAATGTTGACAGATACAGATACAAGTTCACAGATATACGTACTTTCATCCAATACGTGCGTCTGTTATCATATTTAACATTTAACGGTAATTTTACTTTTTAAAAAAATAACCAGCAATATTAACACAAGAAGACCCATGACAGCATCTTCCTAAAACTTAATTTCAACAGTTTCTGTGAAAACAACTCCTGTCAAAATATGGCGCTCAGACAAAAACCTGTTCAAGGCAAAAATGCGTAAGACAAACTCGAGAAACTAAATGACTTGAGCATACAGAAGTTGCCATTCTGAACTGAGTAACCGAGTGGGATGGCTCAGGCGGTAGCGTCTGTGGGCTGCATTTTTGTTTTAGTGTTGTTTTTTTTTTTTTTTTTTTTTTTTTTCATTTTCGTTTTTTATTATTTTTCCGATTGTTTGCTCATTTTATTCTGTCACATGCACACAAATATCCATGCCCGAGGCGGGACTAGAACCCGGCGACGCTCTGCGCGACGGGGCGCGAAGAACACGCTTCAGTGACTACAGTTACGAGGGTCGGCTTCATTCGGGATGTCGTGGGTTCGATTCCCTTGTACGACCTTACTGGCCCATGGGTTTTCTGGGGTTTCCCCGGGTAACTAGGCGAATGCTGGGAAGGAAATTTACATCCCCCGAATTTCTTGTCTCTCCATTTCATCTCACTTCTCATTTCACTTCACCTTTCATCCTGGTTTGCGCTACTTCTAGGTTCTAAGTGTCGGCAGGAGTTTCCTCTGGAGGTCTCCGAATCCCGAGCCATTCAGGGGATGTGTAAGCTGGCAATGAGGAGGGAGGGGAGCCTGTTGTACGAACCACCATCGGAGGTGTACAATAAAATTCGTAGCTGTTGGGGATCCTGCCCTCTTCTGTCGTCTCTCAAGTGTGAGCCCCCTTCCTATTCTCTCACCTCACCCCTCCCTCCCAGGAGACATAGACACAAAGGACCTTCTATAGGTCAAGTGCTCTGGATAAACATTAGAGATCAAGGGTTAGAAACATAGGATTTAAAGCAATGTGGTAAAAAACTATGAGCGTTGCTAATGAAGAGGACGAAGAAAAGTCTAGAAAGAGAAATTGTGAAGATAAAACCCATTCTTCGTACTTAAGGTTTTTCTGGGAAGCTCTGGACACATTAATAACTCTAACTAAATTAAGGTTTAAATCACAAAAACAGTTGACATTTCTGGCCTTACGGAATTCTGAACATTTTGCGAGTTACTATATAAATTTTGCAACAAATGTGAACCGAGAGATACATGTGTTTCCTATTTCGATGTACTGTCTTTGAAAAACAAACTGAAGGTGTTACATTTACTTCAAACACCTTCTAACAAATCCGTTCAAACCATTGCAAATTATATGAAATCAAATTGGTGTACAGTGAAGATTATAAACTGTGTGAACTGATTTTAACATTTTCTTCCACTTCTGGAACAGCAGAAATGAGTTTTTCAGCCTTGAAGCGAATAAAACCTTATTTACACAAGGAGAATCGGTCTAAGCAACTATGCTCTCCTATTGGTGGAAAAAGACATACGTATTTCATTGAGAAGGCACCATGAGGAATTGCTTTTTGATAGTGTGACAACGTAGTTTATCCGTACAGAAAGACGGCTGTAATTCATGTACCTACCCCCCGGACCCCCCCCCCCAAAAAAAAAGTCATGTCTGGAACGCCAGGCCACTTTAACGGCAGAGAACAACTCCGCGAGAACCGAATAACTTGCAGTTTTCAACAAGCATGTAGGTGTGTGTGTGTGTGTGTGTGTGTGTGTGTGTGTGTGTGTGTGTGTGTGTGTGTGTGTGTGTGTGTGTGTGTGTGTGTGTGTGTGTGTGTGTGTGTGTGTGTGTGTGTGTGTGTGTGTGTGTGTGTGTGTGTGTGTGTGTGTGTGTGTGTGTGTGTGTGTGTGTGTGTGTGTGTGTGTGTGTGTGTGTGTGTGTGTGTGTGTGTGTGTGTGTGTGTGTGTGTGTGTGTGTGTGTGTGTGTGTGTGTGTGTGTGTGTGTGTGTGTGTGTGTGTGTGTGTGTGTGTGTGTGTGTGTGTGTGTGTGTGTGTGTGTGTGTGTGTGTGTGTGTGTGTGTGTGTGTGTGTGTGTGTGTGTGTGTGTGTGTGTGTGTGTGTGTGTGTGTGTGTGTGTGTGTGTGTGTGTGTGTGTGTGTGTGTGTGTGTGTGTGTGTGTGTGTGTGTGTGTGTGTGTGTGTGTGTGTGTGTGTGTGTGTGTGTGTGTGTGTGTGTGTGTGTGTGTGTGTGTGTGTGTGTGTGTGTGTGTGTGTGTGTGTGTGTGTGTGTGTGTGTGTGTGTGTGTGTGTGTGTGTGTGTGTGTGTGTGTGTGTGTGTGTGTGTGTGTGTGTGTGTGTGTGTGTGTGTGTGTGTGTGTGTGTGTGTGTGTGTGTGTGTGTGTGTGTGTGTGTGTGTGTGTGTGTGTGTGTGTGTGTGTGTGTGTGTGTGTGTGTGTGTGTGTGTGTGTGTGTGTGTGTGTGTGTGTGTGTGTGTGTGTGTGTGTGTGTGTGTGTGTGTGTGTGTGTGTGTGTGTGTGTGTGTGTGTGTGTGTGTGTGTGTGTGTGTGTGTGTGTGTGTGTGTGTGTGTGTGTGTGTGTGTGTGTGTGTGTGTGTGTGTGTGTGTGTGTGTGTGTGTGTGTGTGTGTGTGTGTGTGTGTGTGTGTGTGTGTGTGTGTGTGTGTGTGTGTGTGTGTGTGTGTGTGTGTGTGTGTGTGTGTGTGTGTGTGTGTGTGTGTGTGTGTGTGTGTGTGTGTGTGTGTGTGTGTGTGTGTGTGTGTGTGTGTGTGTGTGTGTGTGTGTGTGTGTGTGTGTGTGTGTGTGTGTGTGTGTGTGTGTGTGTGTGTGTGTGTGTGTGTGTGTGTGTGTGTGTGTGTGTGTGTGTGTGTGTGTGTGTGTGTGTGTGTGTGTGTGTGTGTGTGTGTGTGTGTGTGTGTGTGTGTGTGTGTGTGTGTGTGTGTGTGTGTGTGTGTGTGTGTGTGTGTGTGTGTGTGTGTGTGTGTGTGTGTGTGTGTGTGTGTGTGTGTGTGTGTGTGTGTGTGTGTGTGTGTGTGTGTGTGTGGGCACGTATGAATGCATGTATGCGTTTCAGACATGACATTCTTTTGTCCATGGCTGTACATACATATATAAATAGGTATGGTCAAATAATTTATTTTACTTTTATAATTGTTGATTAGCTTATTTCAACGCACTGTTCCTTAAGTTAACACTTAATCTAAAGCGCGTTCCACCCTTAGAAGACAGTATGGAGTTAAATGGGACATCTCTGTCTCTATCTAGCGCATACAAGTTGCCATTAGCCGCGTACTTTTCTACCCTCGCACTGTTGCCAGATTCCTAATAGCATGGTATAAATATTCATTTGTTATAAATTTCAGATTTGAACACATTATCCTATGCAGAATTTTTTTCTCTATCAGGTTATATCTTTTTTAGAGTCATTATACATTTCTATAGGCCCAAATTTCTTCAGAAAACGTTTTTTTCAATAGAAGTCCGATATTTGCTGTTTCTATACTCATCACGCACTAACTAACAAACTAACTATTAGAATGCATCTATATTTTTTTCTTAGGTAGAGTAAACCATAGTGCTACTACCTGCCTACTTTGAATTCTCTATGTTTACCCAGTTAAGTGTTATAATTTTTTAAATTAAATGTTTTCGGAAACTTTCATATCTGTGCACTGCAAAAGTTACGCAGTGTGAAACTTTTTTGTTATTGAGTTTACATCAGGGAACCAGCGAGAACAAATGTTGAGGAAGGTAGGAGAAAGTTTTTAAAATAAACCAAAAGGCAGTAACCTCTTTCTTTTATCCAGTAAGGCAAACAAAAGGTATTCATCTATTCAGCGTCAGGCCTGACACAGAAGATAGTATAAGGAGCAGCACTAACATTAGTTCGAAAGAAGCCGTGTGTGTAACTGTGAGCTGTTATTGCGTTATTTGTTTAATATTTTTGTAAATATTTGTAGTTATGGAGGGGGAAGCTAGGAAGAGATTATATATTGGTAAATTAAGAAGTAAGGAACGCCAAATAATTATGAATGAGTTAGATTATTTTTGAAGCAAAATGCGTGTAAGGCAGTAAAAGAAACAGCTAAGGCTATCGGGTGTTCAGAAGCAGTAGTGTGTATGATTAAAAAGGAACTAATGAAAGGACCTCTAAGAACGCCATCGAAAAAGAAAGCAAAAAGGGCGGGACTACACAAAACGCTAGGTTAACGCAATATGATTGAATAGTGCAAGGTGGAGTGCGGCGAATTGTTCATTCTTTACAGTTTGCAAATATTCCACCCATGCTGAATATAATTTTGTCACAGTTCAACAGTGATGAGACCCTACCAAATTTCTCAAGGGCCACTCTGATTTGGGGATCGAATATGAAAGAAGGGGTAACAAGTGCATATTAATAGAAAGAGACGATATCGATATCATCAGATGGCGACATAAATATCTAAAAGACGTAAAAAGGTTTAGGGACCAGGGGAAATCAATTGTTTATACAGACGAGTCATTTGTAAATTTAGGTCATACAGTAACAAAGGCACGGAGGGATACCAAAGTTAAAAGTGTCCGTCAAGCAGCAATTGAAGGACCAAGTACAGGACACCGGCCACCTCGGAGTCGCTCGCGGAGAAAGATTCTCAACTAGTATATGTTGCAACACTGCGCTCCATTTAACGTGTACTGTCTTCTAAGGGTGGAACGCGCTTTAGTTGCGAATTTTTCTGCGAGCGCGATCCCGAGGTGGCCGAGTCCTGTGCTTAGTCCTTCAATTGCTGCTTGACGGACACTTTTAACTTTGGTATAAACAATTGATTTCCACTGGTCCCTAAACCTTTTTACGTCTTTTAGATATTTATGTCGCCATCTGATGATATCGATATCGTCTCTTTCTATTAATATGCACTTGTTACCCCTTCTTTCATATTGTAACCCCAAATCATGTAAGAACCGACTAAGAGTGGCCCTTGAGAAATTTGGTAGGGTCTCATCACTGTTGATCCGTGACAAAATTATATTTAGCGTGGGTTGAATATTTGCAAACAGTAAAGAATTCGCCGCACTCCACATTGCACTATTCACTATATACTTCTTTTTGTTTCAAGACCTTTTTGCTTTCTTTTTCGATGGCGTTCTTAGAGGTCCTTTCATTACTTCCTTTTTAATCCTGTACACTACTGCTTCTGAACACCCGATAGCCTTCGCTGTTTCTTTTACTGCCTTACTTACACGCATTTTACTTGAAAAATAATCTAACACCTTCATAATTATTTGGCGTTCCTTACTTCTTAATTTACCAATATATCGTCTCTTTCTAGCTTCCCCTTCCATAACTACAAATATTTACGAAACTATTAAACAAATAACGCAATAACAGTTCATAGATTCCACACAGTTACACACCGACTTCTTTTGAACTAATGCTAGTGCTGCTCCTTATACTATCTTCTGGGTCAGGCCTGGCGCGAGGATACGCTGAATAGATGAATACCTTTTGTTTGCCCTACTCGATGAAAGAAATAAGTTACAGCCTTTTGGTTTATTTTAAAAACTTTCTCCAACCCTCGTCAACATTTGTTCTCGCTGGTTCCCTGATGTAAACTCAATAACAAAAAAGTTTCACACTGCGTAACTTTTGCAGTGCACAGGTATAACATTTTCCGAAAACATTAAATTTAAAAAATTATAACACTTAACTGAGTAAACATAGAGAATTCAAAGTGGGCAGGTAGTAGCACTATAGTTTACTCTACCTAAGAACAAAATATAGACGCATTCTAGCAGTTAGTTTGTTAGTTAGTGCGTGATGAGTATAGAAACAGCACATATCGGACTTCTATTGAAAAAAATGTTTTTTGAAGAAATATGGGCCTATAGAAATGTATAATGACTCTAAAAAGGATATAAACTAATAGAGAAAAAAATTCTGCATTGGATAATGTGTTCAAACCTGAAATTTATAACTGAATATTTATACCATGCTATTAGGAACCTGGCAACAGTGCGAGGGTAGAAAAGGACGAGGCTAATGGCAACTTGTATGCGCTAGATCAGGGGTGTCAAACAGCACTCACCAGACGTGAAAAATTTTCCCCTATTTTCCCTCCCTCCGTGATGATCAAATCGGAAAACGGGAAAAACAAAGCGAAAACCGGTTCTACGAGCGCGTGCTACTCCAGTTAAGGAGGGGTAGACCCCTCTCTTCACACCCTCGGAGTGACGTTTGACATGCCTGCGCTAGATAGAGACAGATATATCCCATTTAACTCCATACTGTCATCTAAGAGTGGAACAAGGTATACAACCCCTTATTGTCCGGATCTGGTAGGATCTAGTTCTCTTTGTTAGTGTTTAACGCCCGCTTTTACTACATGCGGCACAGCAGGCGGTGATACTGATGATACATGGAATGAAGATGGAGCACTGTGGAATGAGATGGCGGGGGAAACAGGAGAACCCGGAGCAAAGCTGATCCTGCGCCATTTTGTCCATCACAAGTCCCACATGCGTTCGCCTGGGATCGAACCCAGTGGATAAATCACAACATAATTTGATAGTAGGGAAAGTTCTGCGGCACTTTCATATCCGTGAATAACTCCACTTGTGCTTGCGTCATTCATGATATAAGACCTAAACTTAGACTAAACACGTGGCTGAAACGGAATATAAACCTGACTTACAACCGTGTCATACTTCCACTTAATGAGTAATGTTTTGAAAACAGTGTGACGCAGAGGAAGCAATGTAGGTATGCGTCATGCTCGGTATACCTACAAGCTGCAGATGCAACACTTCATACTTTGATTTAAGAATGGAGATTGTACATATACTGTACTCAAATGGACTTGCTCAAGAAAATCTTTACCTTAAATAAAGACGATGATTTAGCAGCCCAATTGAAATGAGAATATTCTAATTTTTAATATGCAGAAATAACAAATTATGTTACTGTTTCTGGTTTCTGGCATTTTTTAAGTAGATCTTTCATTTTATTTGCCGTGTGTTTTTGAAAATCGCACCGATTCTTCAACATTTTGGTGAGTTATGTTTGCTGTATCGATATACCCAGATGTTTAAATGCGAGTGGCTATATGCTGACCTTGAAATTGGATATTACTCTATCCATGACATCGCAAGAAACCTTGAATAACAACGGCACTTTAAATAACAAGTATTGAATAATCAGATCAACAATAATGAATATCTCGGAAACTGATTTTTGCAACAAAACTTATTGGAAACAAAATGTGTGTTTTAAAGTGATATACATTTCTTGTGTAAAGTCTGTTTAGATAACCTCACAAAGGAAATCTGTGCTACCCACAACCAATGACTGTCATAAATCCATCTCCTGGCTTCAGAAAAGGGAAACGTCTATCCCTGTACTTGAAGGCAATAGCACCCCTGATTTTAAAGAAGTGATAGTTACATGTTGAATCCATGTGGAGTCTCAGCTGCCAAAATTCTAGATTCTAGTGCTTTTTTGTTTCATTAACTATAAAGGTTGATGTAAGATGCTGTAACCTGCAGAAAAGGCTGAAGAGCAAGGACTCGTATTGTAAAATGATTATAACTGTTCCTTAAAGGAGGCGGCCGAACTGCACACGCGCTGACTAAACAGATTCTAAAGTTCGTCTTTATTCATGGTTTACCAGTTATACAAAATTATAAGAAATTCCTTCCATTGAAGAGCACTTCACTGGCTGTTCCCGGAAAATTGAAGATATACATTTTATTTGTAATGTAAATATCGTAAACATACGGTATTTTAATCAAGATTATTACAACCATTTTTATCTTCTTCTTCTTCACCTTATTACCCTCCCCATATGGAGGACTTACACTCCCTGAATTACAAGCCAGTATCTAGGGTCAGACGCCTGTCGGGGAGCAGACGAACCTATGGACCGGACAGAGCGAAGACCTGGAAGCGGGTGGTTAGGCCAGCACCAGATATGAGAGTGAGGAAGAGGATGACATGAAATGCAGGCGAAATGGATGATTGGAAAGCAGATGATTGGAGCAGATGATGTAATGAGGGGCGGGGGAAACTGGGAAACCCGGAGAAAACCCACCCACATGCCGCTTCGTGCACCACGAATACCAAATGCGGGTCTCTGGGTCGCCTTGGTGATAGGCGAACGGTCAAACCGCTCGCCCAATTCGCTGCCCCATTTTTGATAAAATAAAACATTTCCATAAATGGTCCATGTAAAGGGCACTTTGGTGCGCGGATTTTATTGAAAATCTTGCTGTCACATCTTTCAGAGTTTGGCACTTACCGAAGCTTTCGTTTTATAGTTGCTCAAGGACAGACAAGCACGCGCGTTCTTTGATTCGGGGGACGGGGGCTGAAAACATGCATTTCAGGACAAATCTCGCTACCGAATGTTTTGGGTGGAATACAATATTTCCTCTACCTACTAGGTACTAGGTAAGAAAAATAAAAATGCCCAAGAGAAAGGCTGAAGTGTGACCATTCTCTTCATTTACTTGCTTTTTCCAACTTAAGTGGATGAATTACCATGCAAGAGGTGACTTCTGGCCTTCAAGATTAAGAAACGGATATTAAATGGCCGAGTTAATTAAGTTCTTTTAATAGTGTTGTAAATTAATAGTAGCTGTCATGTTAGTTAAAACGCAATTTGCACTACATCAAATGCATTTATTATTAGCCAGCTTATACCAGTTTTTCTCCTTTGAAATAACCTTAAAGTTACTACTTATATATAATAAGTTTGCTTATTATTGAAAAACAACTCTCTCTCCCTCTCCCACATATTATGTTATATTTTTAGTTTCTCTACCACGTGCATACCTACGTAGAGGAAGCATTGCACTCCACCCAAAAGCTTGATACCGATATTTCATCAGAAATGGATGTAGGCCCTCCGAATACAATAAAAGCATCTAGGAAAAGATCCGTGCTCCTTCGCGCATGCGTATGCGCATGAATTCCATAACTCAAAAACCAAATGTGTCTGATAAATGCCACGCTTGGTGTTCAAGTTCAGCATCTTCCAAAGATGCGACACGAGTATTCTTAAGAATATCCCCGCACTACAATCTACCCTTGTTTGGACATTTTCCCACAATTTTTAATTTTGTTCAAATGGGTCTAACAATTTGTATTAAAACAGCATATGCTTATAAAGTGTATCTTTTATCTGTAGGTTGTGGAGTCATTTCATTTGGAAGGGATATCGTATACCTTTTTAATTGTTCCATTAAACTTCGTTGAACTCTAATGGTCAATTCGGCGGCCTCTCCTTTAGAACTTATTCCCTATCCGAATGGTGTTAACTCGTTTTACAGTAGGTTTTGGGTTTTTGCACATTAAACACACACACACACACACACACACACACACACACACACACACACACACACACACACACATTTTCCACTCTCTGGGAAGTACAAGGAATAATCTTAACTAGAGAAAGTTTCCCATCCCCAGTCAGGAATAGAATCCGGGACCCCTTGCACATCATTTTTTAAACGTCCTCCAACGTAATGTCATATAGGACGGTGAATGATGCTCAAATGAGCCCGGGGTCCATGGAGCTTTAAGTTGTCCTACATTAGTCTTCTCAGGATAAGGGAAAACCTCGGAAAAAACCTTATGCGGATAACTTACCCTAAGCGAGATTCGAACTCGCGACCTCTTGAACATGAGGCAGACACGCTACAAATGCTACCGAGGCGGGCCTTGCACATCAGGCGGGCGCTCTACAGACAAAAGCGTACTACATCAAAATAGAAGGTTTCTTAAAGGACGTTATTTAGTTGGGTATCAGCCATTTCCGAGATATAAAACCTAAATAAGCCCCGGCACTACAGTCCATAAAGAACCAAGCCTTACCGCCCAGCCGTTGCGTCCCCCACCTCGGCCCACTACAGTCGTCATTGTTGGGGTGCAGTATTGGAGGGTTGTACGTGGTCAGCGTCCCGGCCAGTTATGCGGTCTTCACGATCTGGGGCCGCTACTTTTCTATCAAGTAGCACCTGAATTGGTCCCCCCAGGACCTAACGAGGTTGAGTGCACCCCGTGCCACACCTCCCAGAGGCGATAAATTCCCCATGCTGGTAGCGGGGATCGAACCCGGGTCCTCCGCGCGCTACCAACTGCGCTACGGAGACGAGATATACCTACGTTAATATTAGTTAGAATTTTTCACTAATTTTTCAGGGGTGTTTCAAGCAATGTCATGCAAAAAGCATGGAATTTCATTACCAGTAAATAGGAAGCCACTTTTGGACGTGTAACTGTCGATTCGATTTCATCTATCCCTTTCGTATGACGCAGGAAAATGTGCGACAGTTTTAATTCAATTCGTGAAAGGCTAAAACAGAAATCTAAGGATGCTTCTTTTCGAACTAAGATCCGTGACTGTGGTTTTGCTTCTAAAATGCTATTTGCCTATGTTTTAAGTGCAATGGTGCAATTTATACTTTTCCTGGAAAACTATAATAACATATTTCTTAGCTTTGAAGAAGTGATATTTAAAAACTGTTGGTCACATTTATAATTGAAAGTTTTCAAAAGTCGATTTGTGGGAGGAGCTCTTGCTAAAAGATTCCAAGGAACCCCCCCCCCCCCACCTCTCTCTCTACCAATTGTATCTCGAAAAGTTTTAATAATGCTGAAAAACTTAAAAATCTGATATGCATAACAAATAAAACAATTACATAAATTTTCATCATTAAATTCATTGCAAATCGTAGAATATAGAATTCTTAGTACACCTCAAAGCATAAATTCAACAGTTGCATTAATTAAATATGGTGTATTTCAACCCGCAGTGCGCCAGATTTTACTACGTTGTAAGTGTTAAATAAGTTAAGTAATCTGCTTTCCTTTGTGTATTCATTCAAAATTGAAACATTCGAGGTTTTCTAGCTACACACGTGTAATGAAAACACTGTCTTTGGTAACGTTTCTGTGTAGATTTGTACACAAATGCTATTATTAGAAGTTATTTCTTGCTTTTCTTATGAAAATGTATACGATTCATTCTCTATGCCGACATATGGAAATTTTGGTTGCACACAAGATGCTCCCAATTACTACGGACCACCGATTCTTGGAAACATGAAGCCCTGAATCTCCCTCGCCGTATCTTAACAGTGTAAACACTTTGGCACCAGTGCATTAACAGAAAGCCAATATGGGTCATGTAAAGTTCATTGGAAAAATTAAAGTATCATAAGTAATACTTGTATAAATAGCATACAAATACGGAGACTTATTTACATTTTGTGAAACATTGACAGGTAACGTTTTTCTTCTTCTTAATTTTTTTTTTTTTTTTTTTTTTTTTTTTTTTTTTTTTTTTGGGGAGAGGGGTTGATTTTATTTATTACAGACTGATTCTTATAGAACCTAACCCAATGTTTAGCGAATAACACATTAGAGTCAAATTTGTAGGAGTGGTATTTTGGTGCCTTTGAGTTAAATTAAACTAAATTATTTTGTTGTTTAGCCCTTTCATGCCTGGTGTGTATTATAAGATACATAGGCTTTTTTTCCTATTTGTACTACTTTTAACTTTTTTTCTGCTATATTCTTGTTATACTGTCTATCACCAATTAAAAATACATATTTGAGACGTTTTGAATTGTAAAAAATTATTTTTTTTACAATTTATATTGTAGTGTTTTTTTTTTTTTTTTTTTTTTTTGAGAAAAGAAGCAAAATCCATGCAACCGCAGTGAAATGATACCCCGTCATCATCCACGCGTGCCATCACACCGATTATTTTACGTGGGTCCTCCCCGTCCTTTACCACAGGCACATTTGACTGCGGTTGCCGAGACTTGGACTCACGACCTCAGGCTTTGAGTGCACAGCAACCCATTCTGGACAAGGCTTACCTCCCGACCGCTGCATCACCCACTTCTGCTCACCACAGGCGTCATGAGTGGGATGCACTACTGGAGGTAGGACATGGTAAGTCCCCCGTTCCCTCCCGGCCACTTATGTGGTCTTCTCGATCAGGGGTCACTACTTTTCAATCAAGTAGTTTCTCAATTGACCCCTCAGGGACCTAAGGAGGCTGAGAGCACCCCCGACCAGGTCTCCCTGCGGCACAAAGATCTCCACGCCGATACCCCGCTTGGTAAGCAGCAGCACTACCACCGCCCTAAGAAGACGTCCAAGGGAAGTGAGTAGTGTCAGCATCATATGAACATACCCAAAAAGTGTGGATATCTCTGGCTTTAGTTTACACATAAATGCAAATAAATTACTGGATAATATGTGCATATGCACATATATCTCTTTAAATTCTTATGATCATATGTCTTGTAGTTTATCCCAAACTATATTGTTAACTTCAAAAAACGTTTGCTAAATAAATTGCAAAAATTTGACAACTTTAGGTTCCCTTTTCTCAGAAACCAGAAGCAGTAGGGAGTTCAAATTGTTACTACCTATAAAGACTGTCTGCCTCATACCAGTGAACTATGCCAATTAAGCTGTCAATAACATTTATGGTTCTAATTCCTTTTGTATGTAAAGAAGAAGTAATTTGCTTAATTTCTAAAATGTATTACACTTAAAAATATAACTCTAGTGTATGTAATAGATTATCTCACACAAGTGTGACAAATTTTAGCCTAGTAGCGCTTATAGTTTTTTAGAAAAAGGAATATATCTTTCGAAAAATGTATTTTGAGATAACCAAAGTTGAAAACTAACTTCAAAGTAAGGCAGAGGTTAGTGCATTATAGGGGAGTAGTCATCAGCTGCATCCCGTGTTGCCTGCTGATTTCCAGTTCTACGTCGTTTGACCCGGGGCTCCTTTTGTGATCCCCTTCCAGCAGATAATTATCTTAAAAATACCCGGAATGTTAAATGTTTGTGCAAAAAGGGGCATGGCACTAGCGTTTAAAGAGACGCATAGTCAATTTAAATGTTTTTTAAGGGTTAAGTGTATTAAACCATACAGAAAGGATCACAAAGTTTTTTGAGTTAAAACCAGAAAATGCCAATTTTTGTTATTTTACACTACCCACTCCCCTTAAACCGCCAAAGATGTGCATTCTTTGCTACACTTTGACATTTTTCTTAACTGTACCGCATTCCTGGAACAATAAACGCAAGGACTTCTTAGGTGGACGTTCCAGTCTGCCACGCGCATTGTTTCCTATAAAATTCTCTCCCATATCGGTGTTGATGTTTTCCACGCTCATTTAGAATTGATCCTGTGTTTTCCACTTTCCAGGTTATATCATCCATTGTCAACTTCGATAGAACTTCTCACACTCCAAACTTCGTCCTGAACTGCCGTTTCGTTGCAAGAAAGCAGGTATTTGGTGATCCAATGCACACGAAAAATAAACAAACGTTCAGAATACGGCATGCTTACTGTATTTAGTTGTTTTGATGTTTAAGGAATACTATTGTAACTATCGATAGCCTATACAAAGTGAAATTAAATGCGATTCATTTTAAACCCATGTCTGAAATGAAACCATGTTTCAGTTCTTCTCCATAACTAGCTTTTTGGGTTTGGTTGTATAAGAATCGCCTTAAATTTCATAATGATAGCCTAAGGCTGTGCATAACTGTTTTTCTCGAACTCAAAAAATTTCAAAATTTGCGTTTTTCTATAGAAATTTTGAGTCCAATGCAATACTTCCTATAGAAAACTAAGTTTAACTAAAATTAACGTAAACATCAGGAAGTGTGAAGATCGACGGGCTGAGCACTCAACCAACGCTTCTAGTTAGCTCTTAAAAAAAGTGATGAAATACTGCTACAGACTGAAATGAGGTTGTGAAATATGAGGCATTCGCCACCACTTGAAGAATGCTAGATGAGGGTGTGAAGACACATGGCTGATAATAGATTGTCGTCGGTCATGTAGTTCCCCGTGTTCCGGCGTGTCACACACATGACTCTCCGCTCTAATGAACAACATGTGTGAAGCCCGTCAACAACTTAACACCACAAAATCTTAAACGCGAACAAGAAAAATGGGAAACACGCACATTTCCGCTACACCCCACATATCCTCTTACAACCACATATAAAAATGTTGCTGTCACGTCTCTTCTCCTATTTTCAAACTCTTTTATCTTATGTTTTGCTCTACTTTCACTTCGTCTCTAGAGACGAAAAAGAAAAATAGCCCATTCTGAACGCTTTCCAGCTATACTTTGCCAGCAGCTCCGCAGAAATGAGGCAATTTCATGTGACATTTAGAACAGCCTGCCTATGATAATTTGCTCATAACTCACTTAAATGCTTTACGATATGCAGGACCAGCTGGTGAAATGTTATTAAAGAGGCAATCTACGAAACGGAAATTATTTTTTAGCAAACACAAGCACAATGATGCTAAACGTTAACAGAAAGCTATGTATATAACCACACTGCAGCCTTAGTGTTTATTGACTACAATATTTAACACTACAATATGCGAGCGATAAAAAAAATCTAGCAATTATTGAACAAATTGTATGCAACTGTATTAATAGAAATATTACTTCGTTATTTCAAAGGGCTTTGAAAGCCTTTCCTTTTTGTAAAGGTTTCCTCAATGGTATTAAAAAAAAAAAAAAAAAAAAAAAAAAAAAAATTAAAATAAAATAAAATAAAATAAATCGAAACGTAATATAAAACCTGCCATCATTAGGTATAGTCCTTTAAGGACAGTGGAATCTGAGAAAAGTCCGGTTCTTTTTACTGAAGAAAAACACTAATTGTGCACATTTTTTTCATCAGCTTCCTTAGTTTGAATACCTAATTAACGAAATGGTCAAGAATTTCAAAGCATCACTTTTCTAGCCTACAACGAATTAGCATACATTAATTTTAAGACACGTCGTCATTAGATGATAAAAATTATCAAAAAAATTAATATCAATTTTGTTTCTCATTACGTACACTGCAGTAACTCTGTTAGGACGTTTATTTTTTGGCTGTTGTTGTTGTTGTGTTTAACGCCCGCTTTTACTACTGCGGCACCGCAGGCGGTGACACTGATGACACATGGAATGAAGATGAAGCACCGGTGGAATGAGATGGCGGGGGAAACCGGAGCACCCGGAGAAAACCTGCCCTGACGCCGCTTCGTCCACCACGAATACCACATGCGGGTCCCTGGGATCAAATCCGGGCCGCCTAGGTGGTAGGCGAGCGCGCTAACCACTCGGCCACGATTTTTTGGGTGTACTGAACGCATCATTTCACAAAATGAATGAATTAATTTGTCTTTAGTTAGAAAAGAAAAACAAATTTAACAACGTTACGAACTGCGGTGTGAAAATCGTATCAAATTTTACAATTTACAGGTTGTTAAATGAAAATTAATTAATCCAAGAGGAAATCAATACACTCGTTTCAACGTTGCCCAAAACTAGGCTGTTTTAGTTTCCTGCGCAAAAGAGAACAGTAATAATAATAATAATAATAATAATAATAATAATAATAATAATAATAATAATAATAATAATAATAATAATAATAATAATAATAATAATAATAATAATAATAATAATAATAATAATAATAATAATAATAATAATAATAATAATAATAATAATAATAATAATAATAATAATAATAATAATAATAATAATAATAATAATAATAATAATAATAATAATAATAATAATAATAATAATAATAATAAAACAAGGACATAAAAGGAATGTACCAAAATAACTAAAAACCTTGTAGAGTTCTGGAAGAACGTCTCAAACCGCCTGCAAAACAAGTATAGGGGAATAATAAAATCATTATTTTTAACCTCAAATATCACAGGGTTAAAGCAACATACTTTCAAACGATAACAATGCTTGAACATCGTTACCATACAACACATGATGAACCTACTCAATCTTCGGCAAATATTGTTCGGCAATAACACTTTTGGATAAAATCACTTCCGAAGGCTAAATATCGTAACAAATGTGTTGCGAACACAAAAATAACGACAGTAACTTAATTGCATATAATGCTCCAAAACAATTCAAGATAAAACTTTGCACACACGAGCAATACAATGGCAACCAGAGATTGATTAATAAATAATACGGCGTCTGAACAGAATCTTGTTTGAAAATCTATCGGTTGACTTCTCTGCTACAGGTTCAAAAACAAGGGGTTCTGTGGCAACATAACGTATGCAATAACACCAACTATGACTGTAGCTTTACCATGGTTATATTTTACGAACAGTTGGTAGTACTAATACAACCTAACGGATGGAATATCCCCAAATATAACCAGACTGCGCCATAATTGGGGAAAATGTTAGTTTTGGGGGTATTCCAATAAGCTGTTTCCTCTATACAACACTTAAGATGGAGAGAATCCTATACTCGTCATTATGGCAGCTCAGAAATGTTTTAAGTGACTCTTGTAGACATGTGCTTGACAAAGACTTCACACAAGTCGAGTTTATAATTCAACTGTTTACGAAAAACTATTTAAAACACGGTAGGTTCCCGGGTGTTCAATGTTACAGACGAGCTTCATTTTTCTCTCCCTTCTTTCTTGCTCTAAGCTTTGATGCAAAGATTTCCGGATGTGTAATAGAGCATTGTAAGTGATATTTCTTGTATTAAATCAATAAAAAAATATACTAGTGTACTGACAGAGTATGCTATTAGAACAAAAATATGATGAAAATTAGTATTGACATTCACACGTCGACTTAATATGACAAATCATTAACAGTGAATTAGCAAATTACAAGAATAAGGAGATTAAAAGGGGACAAGATTTAACCCATTAGTCTTTGAGCCTATTTCCTTTCTTCCCGAGGCCATCGAACCGGTGCTGAAATGCTCAAAACGGAGTATTTCTATGTTATTCTATTAACCTATATAAAGACCTACATCAAACTAGTCTTCGTTACGAACGAAGGCAGTTGAGTCATTGTCACGTGCTTTCTCTACAATCAGCAGTAGTCTGCATCAGACGGTGTTGCGTTGAACTGCGAAATTTAATAATTTCGAGGTATAAATCGACTCCAGTGCACGAACACATTGGGGACTAGGACTCAGAAGGACAATCCAGAGACGAATATGTGCGTTATGCAGTGCGTAAACGTTTAACAACAAAATAATATCACTAGGTTCGTGTCAAACCAACACGTGCGTGTAACCACTCTTTTTTCCTCCCCTTGTAACTACCTGGCCGGTGTAACTTGGCAAAGCGTTGAGGCGTATTGACCTTGGCTGTCGAGCGCTACGATCGCTTCTTATCTTGTTTATTAGAAGAGCGACATAACAGTAGCTTGGCGTATAGTCCGTGATAAAACACAAATAGATGATCTCTCGCGCCTGTCGATATATGAGATGTTGCTGTCCTGAAGATATGATTGCATTTGAACAGAGTGTACACAAGCCGTCTAGCCATGTTTATGTGATAAGCTGGCGTAAACATTTGGGCAGTTTCACATTCTTTCCGATACGCTTCATGGCTTTGCCAGGTAGTAAATGCCATTTACCGCCTTCGTTCGTGACTGAGACTACATTCCTTTTTAAGATTTCTTCACTTATCTTCAGCATTTGTATCACTTTGAATGATTAATTCTGGTTTGACTCATAGGGAACAAACATGTTACAATATACGCAGCTATTTCAGAAGGTTCTTTCCTTTCCTTTCCCCCCCCCCCCCCCTTAACGAATGGATTTACAGTTTTAAGTAGAACTTTAACATACGGGTTGCAACCCTTACGGAAAACCAGAAGCGGTTGATTGACTTGGTACATGCCAATCACTATGTGTGTGTGTGCGTGCGTGCGTGCGTGCGTGTGTGTGTGTGTGTGTGGGTGTGTGTAGGCAAATAACCAAGTTATACGTATTCAAAGTATTTAGAAATTGTGATCAATAAATCATAAACCGAAACAAATATGTAAATAGTAGCCATTGGAAATGAAATAATGTTTATTAGGCACTTAGTAAAGCCTGTATTTTGTGTGTCTGAAGAAACATTCCTAAACTGTAGCTGTCTCAAAAGCGCTTAAATTGTGGACTTAACATGTGGCTGCATGCCACTGTAATGGATAACAGGTTGTGGCGAACGGCTAAAGAAATATAGGGCAGCTCTAGAGCGCGTGCTTTGGCCGCACGGTTATGTCGACTAACTGTGGGCCTAATAAACCCGAGAAATCGAGTTCAGTTCAAACCCACAGATGGATAAACTTTTCTTTCCTTTTTTTCCATTCTGAGAGCAATGTTGTGCTTATGCTTTAAAATAGCAAAATGCCACCTTCATATGCAATGCACAGGATATTGTTTATTTTACTTCATCTTACATCTGATAGCTTAGACTGGAGGGTTATGTATTGACATTGGTCTGATGCTGTGGGTTGGCTATAGTTGCCCATGTCAATAACAGCAATTTTCAGTCCAACAGTTAACCAGCTGTAAACAATTCACAAAACGTTGAACTAAGCAATAGCACAAAGTACTACGACTCCCCAAAAGAGGCACTGAGTACCTATGTGTTAGCATGACAAACGTGTAATACTGACAGTAGGTGACCTTAATAACCCTGCAAGACACTAACACCACCATATGATGACTGTTTCCTACACAAGTCACCCACGTCTCATTTCCCCTTTACCTTCAGCACACAACATTGCGTTTTAGCAGTTAAATAGTCACTCTGGGAACATGGAGGAAAATTACACTTTTGCCGAATTAGCTGACATGCAGTTAGTGTATGGCGAAGCAGGAGGTAGTTCTGCAATAGCCGCACGGATTTACAGCGAAAGGTATCCCAATAGATGGCAGCCGCATCGGACTACTTTAGAATCTATAGATCAGCGTTTGCGAGAACGTGGTTCTATGGTGGCAAATAAAGCAGATTGTGGTTCAACACGTACCCATCGCACTCCGAAGTTTGAAGAAAACGTACTGCGTTTACTGGAAGAGGAACCATCAACCAGCAACCGTGCTATTTCACGTACAATGAGTGCCAACCACGTAAGTGTATGGCAAGTCTTGCATGAGGAGCCGCTCTACTACTCCTTCAATCTACAAAAGGTGCAAGCCTAAACTCCGGTGGATTGTGATTTACGCTGCAGTTTTGCGAATGGGCCTTAACGCAGTCACTGTAACTGTTGTCAGTGGCGTTGTTCACCGATGAGGCCACATTTACCAGAGATGGGCCGATTCTAAACTACAAGAATAGTAACATGAGCACACAAAATCCCCAAGCCACTGTTCAGAAGAGACAGCAACAGCAGTTTATGGTGAACATATGGGCTGACATTGTTTCTGACCACGTCATTGGGTCAAACCTTCATCCTCCTTGACTGCGTGGCAACACTTATAAAACATTTCTGAAGGATTTACTGCCAGCCCTTTTGGAAGAACTGCCGCTTCATATTCGTGCTCAACTCCACTTCCAACGCGACGGAGCTCCTGCGCTTTCTGCTATAAACGTACATCTAAATCGAGTCTTCCCCAACCGTTGGATCGGAAGAGGCAGCCCTACCATGCCCTGGCCACCCCGTTCGCGGGATCTCAACCCCATGGATTACTTTTTCTGGGGTCATCTTCAGACTATGGTGTATTCGTCATTAAGAGACGCTGGTTGCCCGCATTATTGCACCCAGTGATGAGATTCGCAACGCAACAGAAATCGTGAATCATTTCTGCGTCGGTGTCGCCTATGCATTGATATTAGAGGTCACCATTTTGAGCAGTTCCTTTGAAATCTGCTCCTACTCATAACTTGTTTCCTTACCGTTGTTCTGCTTGTATCTATCTATTGTAGTGTAATATTAATATAAATGCAACTTAAGTTCATAATAATTCAGTCACATGTAGCTCTTTGAAGTGCCTATGAATTATTTGCTTACTTGTAAGCTCTTAGTTATGCTTGAACGATCTGTTTAAGTACGTATGCAGTTTTCAGTACGTATCCACCATTAAGGTCATGAAAGAGTAAATAATAGTAAAGCCAATTTGACATAAAAAGGTTAAACATTGGTCAAATGAAAAATTACAACAGGACACGAATGTTTCCTGCATATCAAATAAAATACAGCGTGTGCTTAAGAAAGAAAGAGAGAAAAAAGAACATTAAAAATAAGTGGCCACGAGGATTTGAACCCGAGCTCTTAATCCACGTTTCTTTTTTTTTTTTTTTTTTTAAATTAACGTCCTCCAACATTGTGTCATATCGGGCGAATGAATGAAATGAAATGGGTGAAATGATGCTCAAATGAGCCCGAGGTCCATGGAGCTTTAAGTTACCCGACATTCGTCTCCTCAGGGTAGGGACAAACTCGGAAGAAATAAAAAAATAAAAAAAAAAAAACCCCTTACCCGGATAACTTACTCTAAGCGAGATTCAAACTCGCGACCTCTTGAACGTGAGGCAGACACGCTAACCATCACGCTACCGAGGCGGGCAATCCATGTATACCTTCGTCTCCTGGCAACATATCCATTATGCTAAATACTCATGCTACGAAAGCTATCCACTTCTTTTCTCAACATAGGTTATAGCTGCAGTGGATAGGAGCAGTGGCGGGCATACCCTCACACGATTTTAAGGCACAGTTCTGGAATTTGTAATCCTAGACCACCGGTTTCCTATTTCAAATTGATTGCCTATGAACGGTATATTGCAAGTAAAATTCATGCGGTGTTATTCATTTACACCCTATATGTATGTACATGCACGCACTCACCAAGACACCCCCCACCCCCCCCCCCCCACACACACACACACACACACACACACAAACACACACACACACACAAACACACACACACAAACACACACACACAAACACACACACACACACACACACACACACAAAATACATACAGATAGTCCTGTATCGCCCTATATACCTTGTTCTTGTCTAATTAAAAATGACGTCAGGTCTGACTCTTGGAAATACTAAAGCTCACAAAAGGATTATGGTACTGCAAATTGCGCTGAAGTAGGTTAAGTCAAACGGCTCCTTCCTTTCACGGTTCCTTCCTTTCTAATCGAGTTAAATGAGATTAAATTGTGAACATTTTAACCTTATTTTGAAGCACTGCATCTTAATTTGTGTAACCATGACGAGCTTCCTACAACAATGCGAATTGAAAACAGGTGTTAACATGCTGAGAAGGGAACATTATGTTATGGCAGACGAGATTTTATTAAAGAGAATAGAAACAAAATTAACAAATCTAACTGCGAATGAAGCTGGGTGAGAAACGCATGAAGCACTCCACAAAGGTCTGTCATCTGACCTTAGAGAGCACCTTGATTAATGTTTCCTGTGTTCCTAATGAACAACCATTAGCAAGCAAGGAATGCGTCCACGATAACACGTTCTACAGCTGCGGTGTGGGAGTTCGAATCTCCATCCTGGTAGCTGGTCTTGGTGGTGGACTAACAGACCGCTCCGTTGACTTCATGACGCTATAATATGTATATGGCCTATATGACCAGTTACAGCAGTTTTCGCACTCGTAACGTTAAACGTTATCCTGACCGAAGCGATGACGTAATTAAAGTTACGGTGATGAACCCTGAAACAGTTTTCACGTTACGTAATCACGTTATTTCTTTCGGAAGTATTCAGGGGTGTTCGTTTTTCTAGCTTTCATTTGCAGGGCTTACAACTTGACGGTTTTTCAAGTTGTATGACGGGCAAATTTTAGTTTCGACGGATTTTCTTTTTTATAAATATATATATATATATATATATATATATATATATATATATATATATATATATATATACCCACACGAACTGTTGCGTTAAATATAAACATACATAGGATATAAGCGAAAACTGAATTGGAAAGAACGCCTTTGATTTGCTTCCTGTTAAGGAATATACACAGCTATCTTTTATTTACAGCTAAGAGTAACAAACATATTGGATGATTGCACAATTCCGCAAACATAACACTGTAACACATGACTCTAATGTCTCCTGTAGACGAAGATAAGCTATGTACCTCTACAAACATTATTACTGCCTATATTGCTCTGGCATATAGGTACATAAATACCAGGTGAGTCAGCCGCGCCTTATTTTTTTGGAAGGTAGGCATGTGCGCCTTAGTCCAGTTTTGCGCTTACTAAAATGTATTGCTTGACGTTCTTAAAGAGAGGAATGCGCAAAATTGAGAGCAACAGTGCTTTAAGGGACAGAACATACTCCTCGCTAAAGTACACCTCAAAAACATATGACTCGTTTACTGAGAGCGAACTCCGGTTTCCAGCCGATTTTACAAACTTTTTATTAGAGTATACATAGCAACGTAATTCAGTAAACGCCTCGGAAAAAATGGACCTATCATATGAGTACACTAACAACGTCAGTTAAAAAGAAAATGGTGAATTCTTGTACTTAGAGCAGGGATTGGCAGCCAAAAATTAGGAAAACTTTAGACACGCCTCATCCATCATGGACCCGTACAGTCAAAACGGACATATTATTAAACAACAGTTTATTTGCATTTTTGCGTGAACTACGCCTCGTGCATCTCAATTAATATGCATAACAGCTTTTGCCATTTAAGTAATAATATTAAAACGCCCAGTAAGTGATTTAAACTGTCTTAAAAAGGCTAAATCGAGCCCGAAAACTTGCGAGGTGGCAATGACATAGCGCCAGGCATACAATTCCTACTGTTGGACGTGGCACCTGCTTTCAGGAAGTCTCGAAATAGCTGAATAGGATTGTGACGGGTTCACTCCACTTAACCTCCAATGACACAGGTTCGAGTCTCAGCATTGTAAATTTTTTTTATGTTCATCAAAACTTGGCAACCGAATTCACAATAATCTAATTATGAAGTCCCTGAGGGTTTAGGACATTATAATTTAAATTGTTTTTGGTTGTCTGCATTTGTAATAGCGCAATAATTCATTGTGTGTAAAATTGAGTTTAACTTCCATATTAAACTCTGGCAATGTAATTTCCTTGCTTTCTGTGTTCAAATGTGTATGAATGATCCTTATTTCAATTGCACCTACCTACAGGTGTGTTTAAACAACTACATAATTTAGAAACTGATTATCCGAGCTTGTGGGCCGTGGTCTAGTCAGGAAACTCCTTCCAGACGTTTCGTCCGAAGTTGCGTCGAACATCCTCAGTGGTGTTGCCTTAACACTCTCTTAGTCTCGGCGATGACTCAGTCTCTGAGGATGTTCGACGCAGCTTCGGACAAAACGTCTGGAAGGAATTTCCTGACTAGACCACGGCCCACAAGCCCGGATAATCAGTTTCTACATTATGACACCGGCCGTGAAAGCTTACGCAGTTTGAACTACATAATTGTAGTTCACCAATAAAGAAACATCAAACAATGTCATAAAACTTAAATAAAACAATAAAAATTAATATAATAACAGTTTTCAGAATAATAGTTTGTAAATTGTGAGGATTACAGGGTAAAAAAAAATTAGTACATGCAGGTGATTCGAACCACCTTCACAGCAGACAGATTACTTCGGAGTCTTGCGCCCGTTCCAATTGAGCTACCTAGCAACGTGTGAGCTAAACATTCCGTTTAAGATGTAATATTCGCTGGCTCCAGTGAACATTTACAGAAGTGCAAACGTCAGCTGTCTAATTACGAATATATTAAAAAGCGATGTGATAACATCTATATTAATACTAATTTCATCGAGTGTTTAACATCCATGTTAAATACGCGGGTAGAACCTAGTAATGGGGTCGATGTTTACATGTTGGGGTACAAAATGCGGATTGCATAAAACTCGAGAATAAGCGGCAGCTGACTCACCTGGTATAATACTGTACGTATACAATGTCATGCAATGAACATGGCGAAGTAGTTTGTTTCACTTTATGAATTGGCGTGAATTCTTCATGCAGTTCTAATTCAGTGTTCCAGTATTGTGATGTCTCGTAGTATGTCGTAGTTACTTTATAGTGCCTTTTCTTCTTCTTCTTCTTCTTCTTCTTCTTCTTCTTCTTCTTCTTTTTTTTTTTTTTTTTTTTTTAATTGCCTGATTATACATGTCAGAAAAGAAGACAAAGCGGTCTGTACGACATTTTAGAAAATAATGGTTAAGTAGTGCGCTTTTGATCTTACCTTGGTCAAATGCTGAGTTCGAAGGAGCATATAGTGTGTTAAATGATGTGAAAACTTCGGTCAGGAATAGACTTAAACCAATATCCGGACTTAAGCCTGTGAAAAAGTGCTGTGATAATTATGTCCTACCAGAAAATGTTTTGATGAAAATTGGCACGATGACTGCGTACCGAGGAGTAGAAAAACCCAACACTCCAAACTGACGACGGTGTGGATGAATTGTTATTTTATCAACACTAGTGAGTAAATATGAGTAACTATATTTAAATTTATTTGTCATTGTTACGATAAGATGTGAAGTAGTTATATTTTCTTGTCTTCTATTTTACGGAGTTTGGCTAATTTTTAAATGTTTGTCCGTGCGAAAACAAAAGTGAAGCTAAGGGGTCTCATGTTCAATAGAAATTTTAATTAAATTTTTAATTTTGAAAGAAAATACAGATTTTGACGGATTCTGGGGTGCTGATCTGACGGGGAAAATGTGTTGGCAACACTGTTCATTTGTTACAGTTTGATGCCTGTTATTGCAAATCGAAGTCTTGTACTAGACATTATAGTCGTAGGTTATTAACGCACTTTCGTAATTGGCCTCGTTATTCGTCCACATATAACCGCACCTGGCCGCTCGTTTAAGCGCTACGTTATTCAAGCGTTTGAACGTGCTGGCTTCTGATTGGACGTAGAATTAATGACGTCAGAATAACGTTTAACGGAGATTTCTGATCAGGGTGCGAAAACTCCCTAATTTATTCTTGACGTCACGCTGTGAGTGAAGCACAGGGGCGTTTGTGAAACATTTGACTTTTACTGGATATCAAGTTTAATCTAATTAAGAACAGCATGCAGATAAACTGAAATATGTAGTTTCAGTGATTTTTACAAGAAACATAAGTTTGGAAAAGGAATTTAAATATTTTTCTTACCTAAACTAGAGGAAGTAGGTACTGCATTCAATCCAAAAATTCGAGTAAAAACACACTATTTTAAATAGGTGTGTGTGTGAGTGTGTGTGTGTGTGTGTGTGTGCGCGAGAGAGAGAGAGAGAGAGAGAGAGAGAGAGAGAGAGAGAGAGAGAGAGAGAGAGAGAGAGAGCACAGTATAATCCCAAAACGAAAATTGGATAGTTACTAAAATTGTACCTAAGTTCAGAAACTTCTGAAGATGCCGCAAGAAGCTATCTCAGAAAATTTTCTTACACGAAACTATCCTTCACGTAGAACAGTTCTCGATATTCTTAATCTTCTCAAAAATGACTACAGTTTTGATTAAAATAATATACATTTAAGATATTTGAAAGGAGTTTTGCCTAGGTAATTTTTATAAGGGTAAGACACAAGGGATGTATAAGAGCTTACTAAACAGAAATACACACACACACACACACACACACACACACACACACACACTCACACACACTCACACACACACACACACACACACACACAGACACAGAGACAGACACACACACATATATAAGACTAATTATATCTCAAATGACTATTTTGTGTCAACAGCTATTTCACAGCTTGCCTTTCTTCCAAGTAAGCAATTAAATGAAGAGGCTCACGAAGCGAGAAATAGAGATTTAAATTACGTATGTAAGGCAGCATCATACCAAAAAGGAAGTTACAC
This sequence comes from Tenodera sinensis, assembly GCA_030765045.1. Taxonomy (NCBI): domain Eukaryota; kingdom Metazoa; phylum Arthropoda; class Insecta; order Mantodea; family Mantidae; genus Tenodera; species Tenodera sinensis. The sequence continues at coordinate 108,148,370 of CM060962.1, forward strand.
CTTTCCAAACATAAAGATCTCTTCAATTACCTTATACTGTCTTCAAACCGCATCTTATCCACTATATCTAGCAGAAATGTTGGCCAAAGAAACGAAATCAAGACAGGATGGAATAGATAGTAGGCAGGAGTGCAACAACAAGGTAGAAATTGGATAAGAATTATTACTAAAATGGCAGCAAGAATGGGACAATATGAAAGAAGGAAGATGTGTGCACGAAATATTTTCGAGCATCAAAGAACGTCTAAAAGTAAAGCATCTAAAATCAACCAAAGGTCTAATTCATTCATTAACCGTACATGGCCCATATGGCACCTATTTTAAAAAGATTAATAGAGTAACCGACCGCCTCCTGCCTCTGGCGCGGAGGACCCGCGTTCGATCTCCGGTACCGGCATGGTATTTTTCCCCCGCTGGGACGTCTGGTACGGGGTGCACTCAGTCTCGTTAGGTCCCTGAGGGGACAATTGATGAGCTACCCTGATAGGTAGCGTTCCTAAAATGTCAAGTAGTCGCCTTACGGTCGGGGGAGTCGGCGTGCTGACTCCCGCCACCCCCAACCTGCACTCATTCGTGGCCTTGGCTGCTGTTGGAGGACGCAGCGGCCGGGCGATGAGGGTAGCCTCTGCAAAGGGTAGACGCCCTAGGTATTATTATTATTATTATTATTATTATTATTATTATTATTATTATTATTATTATTATTATTATTATTATTATTATTATTATTATTATTATTATTAGAGCAATTCCGCGAACATGTCATACCGAGTGTTAAAATTTGAAATTAATGTTTCACTTTTTTTACTGAGGAAAGATGATGCTAGATACTCCAAAGTATCTTATGAAGTGAAAAATAAATGTTTTTAACGTGAATATGGGTTCAAATTTCACTTCTTACCCATCTATTTCCAAAGTACTAAAATAAGCGCGAATAACGGTGATTTTCATATCAATATTTCAGGAGCTATGTACAACTGTTTTAATTTTTTTGTTCTGTACATCACACAATGACTCTTCGTCTTCTAAACGTGTATATGGCTAATAATTTTTGACATTTATAAATAATCCTTACAGCCTCTTTAATTATTACTGTGTGCCAATGTCAGTTAGTCACGGTAAATAAGGATAAAGTCCTCTGGAGGGAAAAGTAATAGACTAAAATAAATATCCTTTTTGATTCTGCGTCATTACAATATAACAAATAAAAAAGTATCAGAAAGTTTTCCCACAAAACACGTGACTAACGGACAGTTAGTGCGGGCACCCCGTGGTCGTCATATGCGTACAGTTGCTTGTGAGACTTCAGTCAGGATAGACGTATCAGTCTGTTTTTGACTCCATGACTAAAACACCAGCCCAAAGACAACGTGAATACAAACAATGTCTGAAAGAGCAAGGCAGTTATGCACAATGGAAGGAAACAATAAAAGTGACTATGAGGAAAGGAAGAGCAATACTGAAACAAACAAAACAAGGAAGAGAACAGCTCAAAGCTGAATATAGGAGATATAAGCAAGCACAGTGGGCAAGACAGAAGATAAGAGACCAAGAAGGGATTGATAAGGATACTCCATCAACATCAACCGCTTTCAAAAGCAAACGGTATTTCGGAAAGTGCAGAAAACGTGTTGAGGAAGCATTGCCGCAATCTCCACGTAAAAGAAAAGAAATGATTCGTAAAATAGCAGTTGAAGAGGGATTACATGTTGTAAAACCAAAGCATTCTGTCCCGGTGTCAGGAAAACAACTATCAGAGGAGCTTAAAAGTGCAATCATCAAGTTCTGTCAGGATGATTCAATATCTTACCAAGCTCCTGGAAGAGATGATTTTATTGAAATCCATGTTCAGGGAGAAACAAAAGAAGTTCGCATTAGGTATCTAGTGGTAACATTAAAAGAAGCACATGCACTCTTTCTACTAGACCGAGTAGAAAGGTCCGTGGGGTTGACAAAATTCGCTGAATTACGCCCTGCTCACGTGCGTCTTCAAAGTCAGATCCCACATAATGTGTGCACACGCATTATACATGAAAATACGAAGTTTCTTCTCAAAGCATTGTGTAAAAATCGTGTACTCACTGAGACTGAATTTCGTAAGTTCATAGCACAAGTGGTTTGTGATCAGAAATTGAGTGAATGTATGCAGGGAGGATGCTCCAACTGCCCGGGATTGAGTGGAGCAGACATTTCGGATAAACTTACTAATTCTCCATGCGAATGGAAGCTGTGGAGTTCACGTAATGGAAGAATGGAAATAGAAGCTAAAAATGGGTCTGTAAAAGACTGCATTGAAGAACTGAGCAATTGCCTGCCATGTTTCCTTAATCACGTTTATGTAAAAAGACAGCAATCCGAGGCCTTTAAGAAGGCTCGGGAAAATGTTGAAATTAGTGAAGCTGTGATACATATCGACTTCTTTGAGAACTACACATGCAAGGGGCAAAATGAAATTCAAGCTGCCCACTGGAACAATACACAGAATATTTACTGCTGTTGCCTGGTATAGGAAAGAAGATATTGGTGAAATTCAGAAACAATCTTTTGCTTTGGTGTCTGATTATGTATCGCATGACAAATATGCAGTTGATATTTGCTTAAGGAATATATTTTCGGAAATATTGGATATTGTTCCGAATCTTGAACTTGTGAAAGTGTTTTCTGATGGAGCTGCTTGTCATTAAGCAGAAATACACATTGAGCCATGTGACATATCTTTCCGAAGTATTTGGAATCCAAATTGAATGGCACTTCTTCGAATCCTATCACGGAAAGGGGGCAGTAGATGCGATTGGAGGACAAGTGAAGAGGATGGTATGGACAGCTGCAAAAGCAGGAAGCAGGATTCAGAGTGCTGAAGAATTTGTTAATACTGTTAGAAAGAAAACCAAATTATGTCTTCTTGAGGTTTCTCTGCCTGAAATTGAAGAAGCAAAAGAATTTCTCGACAAAAGATTTGAACGTATTTCACCTATGCCGTCCACTCAGCGAGTTCATTATGTGAAAGTACTAGGTTTAAATGTTGTGGAATATGCTTTTCTTTCATGTGCGGAAAGTGTCAGAATGATGCACAACTTTCGGAAATAAAAACAGTGTAGTGATATGCGCGTGTACTACGAGACTACTGCATCTAGCGTTCCTGCACTATAAGGAGTCCAATCATGTGATACAGGTATGTGCTGTGTGCTGTGTGCTCTCATGTGTCGTCTTTGCTATGGTTTTGAGTCAGCTTTTTATACTTGCAACGACGTAACTGTAATAAGAAATGAGAGCTGTCAACATGTTTATTCTGTTTATGTTGCATGACAGTAATGCTTCTCCAAAGGATATGATTCTTCTCAAAATGATAAATACAATTACACACCTGTATGTATTACATGTATGTAACGTATAATACGTATCACTATGATTTACCATATGTTATACCATGTAAAACAAAGACAAAGTATCACAATTTTCGCAAGTGTCAGTTAATCACAAACTCATGTCAGTTAGTCACGCTGACCTTTTGAATAAATATGTCTAGATGAGAATAACATGCCAAACCCTTTTTAAGGTCATTTGAAAGCTTAGAAGTTCCTCTCTCAAGTGATTTTTCAGAACAAATCAAATAAGAAAACTTTCAGAGAAAATGGAGGACAAACGTTTGAAGTTGGACCTGCAGTTGACAAAAATGTCAGTAAGTCACGAAAAGTTTAGCGCTCATTATTAAATAATTGTTTCACTTTTTTAAGGTTTTTATATTTCCTATCACAACCGCCAATGTATTCTCTGTCATCGTATGTCGTTAAAATAACATTTTTACACCTATATTGACCATTAGAGAGGCATTTTAGGAAGAAAATGTAGTGTAAATGTCAGTTAGTCACACGCGGAATTGCTCATTATTATTATTATTATTATTATTATTATTATTATTATTATTATTATTATTATTATTATTATTATTATTATTATTATTTAATAGAGTAACCAGTGATTTGTGTGAGGAATGTAAAACAAGAGATACTCCGGAACTTTGGATTATTTGAATGCACACTGCGTTATCAGTTGATGAAGGAGGGAAGAATGGAATTGGAAGGTAACACCATTTGGAACACTGTTACGAACAAGGAGGATGCCATGACATGGTGTCGACTCACGCAATAAAGGAATTTAAAGAAGAGTCGAGAACTACAGAGGAGTGGACAGCAACAAGCGATAGAGACAGGATCTCAGGAGATCGACTAGATTACAAGCTCAATGAACAAGAAGAGATGGAGTACAACGAGAAGATATAGGAAACGAAAATACATCAGCAGAAGAGAATTGACGCGACGGAAATTTGTGTTTATGTTTCTTTTGTTTTGTTTTTGTTATGTTATCTTGTAGTTAACTGTGTTATATGATTAGTTTACATCTGCAAGGGGGAAAAATCAGTATTGTATACAAATGTATAGTATAATATCCAATAAAGTTATAACAGAAATACGCCCTGCTTTACATACTAGGTACCAGGGAAATGGTAATGCAGATTATACTCTTATTTTCATCCTTTTAGATCTATATAGCGTTTCACTCTTAGAAGACAGTATGGAGTTAAATGGGATATATCTGTCTCTGTCTAGCGCATACAAGTTGCCATTAGCCGCGTCCTTTTCTACCCTCGCTCTGTTGCCAGATTCCTAATAGCATGGTATATTCATTTGTTATAAATTTCAGGTTTGAACACATTATCCTATGCAGAAGTTTTTTCTCTATCAGGTTATATCCTTTTCAGAGTCATTATACATTTCTATAGGTACAAATTTCTTCAGAAAACGTTTTTTTCAATAGAAGTCCGATATTTGCTGTTTCTACACTCATCACGCACGAACTAACAAACTAACTGCTAGAATGCATCTATATTTTTTTCTTAGGTAGAGTAAACTATAGTGCTACTACCTGCCTACTTTGAATTCTCTATGTTTACCCAGTTAAGTGTTATAATTTTTTAAATTAAATGTTTTCGGAAAATTTTATATATGTGCACTGCAAAAGTTACGCAGTGTGAAACTTTTTTGTTATTGAGTTTACATCAGGGAACCAGCGAGAACAAATGTTGAGGAAGGTTGGAGAAAGTTTTTAAAATAAACCAAAAGGCAGTAACCTCTTTCTTTTATCCAGTAAGGCAAACAAAAGGTATTCATCTATTCAGCGTCAGGCCTGACACAGAAGATAGTATAAGGAGCAGCACTAACATTAGTTCGAAAGAAGCCGTGTGTGTAACTGTGAGCTGTTATTGCGTTATTTGTTTAATATTTTTGTAAATATTTGTAGTTATGGAGAGTGAAGCTAGGAAGGGACGATATGTTGGTAAATAAAGAAGTAAGGAACGCCAAATAATTATGAATGTGTTATATTATTTTTGAAGCAAAATGCGTGTAAGGCAGTAAAAGAAACAGCTAAGGCTATCGGGTGTTCAGAAGCAGTAGTGTGTATGATTAAAAAGGAACTAATGAAAGGACCTCTAAGAACGCCATCGAAAAAGAAAGCAAAAAGGGCGGGACTACACAAAACGCTAGGTTAACGCAATATGATTGAATAGTGCAAGGTGGAGTGCGGCGAATTGTTCATTCTTTACTGTTTGCAAATATTCCACCCACGCTGAATATAATTTTGTCACAGTTCAACAGTGATGAGACCCTACCGAATTTCTCAAGGGCCACTCTGATTTGGGGTTCGAATATGAAAGAAAGGGTAACAAGTGCATATTAATAGAAAGAGACGATATCGATATCATCAGATGGCGACATAAATATCTAAAAGACGTAAAAGGTTTAGGGACCAGGGGAAATCAATTGTTTATACAGACGAGTCATTTGTAAATTTAGGTCATACAGTAACAAAGGCGTGGAGGGATACCAAAGTTAAAAGTGCCCGTCTCGTCAAGCAGCAATTGAAGGACTAAGTACAGGACTCTGGTCACCTCGGGGTCGCGCGCGGAGAAAGATTCGTAACTAGTACATGTTGCAACACTGCGCTCCATTTAACGTGTACTGTCTTTTAAGGGTGAGACGCGCTTTAGTAGAAATGTACTACACACTTAAGAGCAATTCAATATCTTTCAGTGCAGAAGTGCACATTTACGTATTTGGTGAAGTTAACATCCATCATTGTGAAGTGACGGTAGTTGTGTCAGTGTCGACAAAAGTGATGCATGATGACTAAAATATTGGCGAGTGATACTGGGATACGTAACAACACTAACTCTAACTTCTTCACAAAATTTTACGGCAAGCTGTTAAGCAAGAAAGTAGTTTCTCTTTCTCTCTCTCTCTCTCTCTCTGAATTCACCCCCTGTAAAGGGGTAGTTTCTGTTATCCAATTTGCACAAAATATCAGCATACTACTTGCAACTCCTATTCAATGGTTTATGAAAATATGAATTAGAAAGGAGCCAAAAAAGTGAAAATTCACCTCTGTAAAGAGATAGTTTTTATTATCTAAACTCCTGATTTTTAAACAATTACAGCACGCTACATGTAACTCCTATGCCAAGTTTTATGAAAATAAGTTAACGAAGGAAGAAGTTCATAATTTTGTGCCTATTCACTCCTGTAAAGAGGTCGTTAGTACTATTCAAATGTGTTCAGGATTTGTGCATTAACAGCATGCCACTTGTAAGTCATATGCAAAGTTTCATATAATGTTGTTCAGTATGACAGAAATTAATAATTCAGAAATGTGGGAATGAAAATACTACAGATATCAGTTAGAAACGGAATAAGAGGCATAGAAATAAGGAGGGCGCAAATGAAGGGACAGCAGCGCAAGTAGCGAAATGGAGGTGGACAGGCCACACAATAAGGCTCAACAACAATTGCTGGACAAACATAGCACGATATGAGAGCCAAGATAAGGAGAGGACGGGAAAGACTGATAACGAGTTGGGTGAACAAAATAAAGAACGCTGGCGGCACCTGGACTAGGACGGCAAGGAATCGCTACGCCTGGAAGGCCCACGAACAATTGCTCAGGAACTAAGACACCCAGCGTAACCACGTGCCAAGGTAGACGGGTTATACCTGAAAACGGCAGTGAAAGTGACAACAAATGTGAAATGTTACGAGTGAGAACGAGTACCAAGAGTCAAAATGAGTGAAACTAAAGCTCAGAGAGGCACAGGACTGGAAATGAGAATAAGTGAAAACAAATGTAGCTTAAGACAAATAGACTATCAAGGACAAACTCTTAGGGCATTCCACATTAGCTCAAATGTGAAGAGCATATCGAGCTACCGTCCTCTTAGGAGAGGCCGTTACTCTATAGGGATTAAGGGTCATTAATTAAATTAACTTATTTATTCACTTACTCATTTATTATTATTATTATTATTATTATTATTATTATTATTATTATTATTATTATTATTATTATTATTATTATTATTATTATTATTATTATTATTATTATTATTATTATTATTATTATTATTATTATTATTATTATTATTATTATTATTATTATTATTATTATTATTATTATTATTATTATTATTATTATTATTATTATTATTATTATTATTATTATTATTATTATTATTATTATTATTATTATTATTATTATTATTATTATTATTATTATTATTATTATTATTATTATTATTATTATTATTATTATTATTATTATTATTATTATTATTATTATTATTATTATTATTATTATTATTATTATTATTATTATTATTATTATTATTATTATTATTATTATTATTATTATTATTATTATTATTATTATTATTATTATTATTATTATTATTATTATTATTATTAGTTCTGAATCGCTGCACCACTGAACCACTTTAAAAAAATACGAAATATTGAAGAATTCAAACCAAGAGGTGGGTGATGTCACAAACGAAGTAATTTTAAACAAACTGAGTTTTTAAGCGCTCTACACGTTTTGTGCAAAAAGTTTATTTCCCTCTTATGGCTTGCTATTTACAGAAAAATGTGCAAAACTGATTCCAAATAGCAGACTTCGGCGGTTATTTTTAAAAAATTCAAGAGATACATTCTATTTTTAAGTAAATATCTTAATAATATATTGTATTTTAATCATAAGAGTTAGGGTCATTTTAGAGAAAATAAAAAAGTAATACATCATTTTCCAAATAAAGCGTAGTTTGGGTGGGAGATTCTCTTGTAAACCTTAGGGACCAATCTTTGGAAGTTGCTGTGACAAATACCATCAGTTAACTAATATAAATCACTCAACTCCCTCGCAACTCACTCATTTATTTTCTGCCTGTTGCATAGTCCTCTGTTGCTACAGAGACAAATTCACGCAATGTTCCAGAATTCTAGAACACAGATGGCGAACTTTCTCAAAGAGTAACCAGCCGAAGCATAATCTAATGCCTGGCCGACTGGGCTATGTAGGTTTGCTTTCTCGAATCTCCCGCGCTCAAAGTTTGGCCAACTAGATCACGTTTGGTCTGAATACTCAAATTAAATACTAGTTTTGGTGTTTATCCGCGATATTTCATTTTCGAGTTATACTGTGCACACATACATACACCTGCGTGCTCACCTTTTTCCGAAATATTTATTGTTTTTTATTTTGAGAACCTCAAAGTATGCCCTTCCACTGAAAACTCGATACTCAAATTTTTGGGTAGAATGCAATACTTTTCAACAACGTCTACCTACTAGTTACATGGTAGAGAAATTAAAACTCTTCAAACTTCCAATGGATTACCCACAATCCATTATATTATGATTATATATATATATATATATATATATATATGTACTAAATTATAAGGCAAGTTGAAAACGAGCAAGGAATGGTGATAAAGTTGTTTGAAAGCGCAATATTCCTTGACCGAGTCTCCTCGTAGGACAAATTCCAAGCTCGACGACACACATATTTTGTACCTGTTCATTAGCGGACCGCTGCAATCTGTCGTAGCGCTACTGAAGAGAGGTAATGGATGGCACTTGGTTTCTGTTTGCTCAAATATCCTTCCTTGCTTGACCGACGCGAGCATGTCATGGTCACAAGAAACAGAGCAGAAGTTTTACGTAAACCACTCATTGCCCACTCTAAATTAGTTCAAGCTGAGGACCTCGCAAACAAACGAAACAGAAACATCTTGCAACGTTCCATAACTTACTTGCGCATGTGGATTTAAGACCATTTCCGTTTACTGTGGTATAAAAAGTAACAAAATAAAAAAAACTGGCCTTCATAATAAAATTAGTATGAAAGTGATTATATTTAAAGGGGAAGGAAACACAAGTATATTTCATTCGCCACATTAGTTGATTTGTCGTCAAGATTAGATATCAACGCACGCACTCTCACCATCTCAAGGTGAGTGGTTCTCATGTTATTGTAAGTTGACGATTTGACGCGTGACGTCATTTGCTCAACTGAACTCAAAACAGGATGTAAATGACTAAAAATCTACTAGGTGGGAAACTGGAGTCCAATTTTCACTTTGAAAAATGTGTGAACGTGGTATCGGCCCTTGTCAGTTTGAACCAAAAAAGTGCTATTTTGAAGATAGCGATACCGAGAGAGTATCGTGAAACCATGCTGGTTCCCTCCATTGGTGTAACTGTAAGGAATGAATAATGATGAGGAAAGTGTGTGCTGTTCGGACTATAATAACTGGTGCAGCCGTGTTTCCAAGTTCTATAGAATGTTAAGTCTTGAAAATCTTGCCAAACCCAGTGATCTGCAGGACTTCCATTGCTGAAACAACATACCTTCCAGATAATAACAAACAACTTTCTATTAAAATATTTCCTTCCGGTTTCATTCCTGATACATTTTGTGAGTTCCAAGTGAATGGATTACCACAATAACACATTGTTTTAAAGCATAACAGTGTCTCTTTAATATAATAAGAAATTGTTTTGACTTCATTTCTACATAAAACACATACCTTGAAAAATAGAAGTAGAGATGTGAAATATTCCGCTGTAGGTTCATTTGCATGTATGGTGAAACTCTTCTTCTTTGCTCCTTGTTACCACTTATATCAAAATTTGAAGTATTGAGTTCGTAGACATTTTCACGCAAGTTATCTCTTCCTCGTCATTACTTGTTCTCGTATTTTCAGGTTCCCCCAATATTATATATTATATAACCTTATGATTTCAGTGCCTAGTTCACATTGTATTTCTAAATTTGTTTCCATCCCCTTCTATTTTGAGGGGCTCTAATGACCTAGCTGTCGACGGGCCCTTAAACCCTAATCACTCACTCACCCCCTTCTATTTTGAATTCTCTTTCACTATTTTATCATCTTCGTTCTCAGTCTTATTAACACAGAACTCAGAAATAATGCGTATACGATTTCTAGCTTCGTATCGTTCTGTCCTTTTGTCGTTTGCTCTTGGACGAAGATGGTGAAGCATCAATTGTTTTACTAGAACTTCATATCTGGAAAGTATCTTCATGTGTCCTTATAGTCGGAATAGTTTCAGGTTGTAATAACGGCCCTCTGAAAGTTTCATCTCTCATAAGCTTAAGAAAGATCATGTTGTTGCTTAACGACGCTGTCAATTGCCAGGATCACATCAGCGTCGCCGGTGTACCGGTATTTTGTCCCGCAGTTCTTTTACATGCCAATAAACCTACTGACGTGGAGCTGTCGCTTTTAAGCACACTTAAAAATCATCGATCTGGGCCGGATTTGAACCCGCCACCTTGGGATCTGTACGCCAGCGTCTAACCAACTGAGCCACCCAGACCAATAACTGTGTCTGCTCTTAATCTGTGTCCGTAAAATGGACTACTGCCTTTTTTTGGCAAAATTTTGTCCATATACTTGATCTTTTGGGAAACAAGTGAATGTGAGTTCCTCTGCGTATTTCGCTTCTCACATTGCAGCCGTATACACAACATTGAGGCATTGTATTTCTCACAATATTACGTTGTTTGTATAATAGCAAACTGTATAGTACCACCACCAAACCACCGCCGTAAAGTGTACCGCTCTTGAACTTAAATACCAACAACAACAATAATTTATGAAAACGTATTAGAAAATTAGAGTACAAGCAGCTGAAACCCCACGTGCCTTCAGTGTGCGGATGGAATAATTGATGACGTATGAGGTGTTTCTTGTTTCGCTTGCACAGCGATAACGGTATCGCGCAATACAAATGCAATACCACTGCATTTTAAAAGGCATATCCTTCATTTAGAAAGAAACATGCCTTTTGCGTTTCGTTTCCTTTTAAGTGTGTTGTGAGGGGAACATTTAGTGAACTTCAATTGTGTCCCATTCTTCCCCTCCATACTTCCAAACGAAAACCCTCATTCACCAAAGGGTGCTCCAGCATGTCGGCAATTATTTGCAATGGCTGGGATTAACTTTCGACATATACTTGGGTGCAAAATATTAGAGCATATAAGAGAAATACGGTTCAGGATGGTAATGAAATGTGTAGTTCCGCCACTTCTACACGTTAGTTTTCTACCTCCTTTCTTAAGTAATTATAGCCACTAGACTGACAAGCTTCATAATTCATCCCAAAAGGAGCACAACGCTGCCAATGAATTGCATTTGTTCTTCCTAGTTGAGCACCCTTAAGTTAATATCATATTAGTAAGAATGATGCTAATGGACCCTTTAATAATAATAATAATAATAATAATAATAATAATAATAATAATAATAATAATAATAATAATAATAATAATAATAATAATAACAATAACAATAACAATAACAATAACAATAACAATAACAATAACAATAACAATAACAATAACAATAACAATAACAACAACAATAATAACAACAATAATAACAATAATAATAACAATAATAATAACAATAATAATAACAATAATAATAATAATAATAATAATAATAATAATAATAATAATAATAATAATAATAATAATAATAATAATAATAATAATAATAATAATAATAATAATAATAATAATAATAATAATAATAATAATAATAATGTATCGAAATAACAGCCTTCTTATTTTTAGCAGTGTTTAAAGCACGGCATCACACAGGTGGACACTGATGATAAGAGTTCGGTACAATAGGCAGTAAAAATTGTAAGGTAAGTAAATATGTCGGCACTATCCACCATGATAAGCACCGAATTAGGCACAATCGTTTATTCATTTACCACTTCAAAACGCATTCTGACATGACAGAACAGTGAGAAATATCAAATTGCGATATCCCATATAGCTTAAATTTACGAAATTCTATTATTTTATTAATGATGTGTGAGCTGTAAACATTCTCTTTAAGTTTGTACTCTTCAATTACTGTCTTTTTTTTTACTGCTTTTAAGCAATTTTTTATCGTAACAATGTTTTACACCATGATGATTTGTAATTGCTAGCGAGTCTGTCATGTAGGTATTATGATTACTACCTATTACTATTATTTATTATTAATTATTAACAATTATTATTATTATTATTATTATTATTATTATTATTATTGTTATTGTTATTGTTATTATTATTATTATTATTATTACTATTACTATTACTATTACTATTACTATTACTATTACTATTACTATTACTATTATTATTATTATTATTATTATTATTATTATTATTATTATTATTATTATTATTATTATTATTATTATTATTATTATTATTATTATTATTATTATTATTATTATTATAGCCACCGTTAAAAAATTAAAAGGGGGAAGTTAAAACAGATACAAGGTAAAACAGTTAAAACTTAGAACTGATCCTAAAAAAGTAAGCCGTTAAAATGTTAAAAATTAAGAGGTAAAACATCCTAAAAGTCCAAACAAGGTACAAATAAAATACAAATTAAACTTGCTTGTCAAAACCAATTTGGGCAAAAAAGCGTAGCACTGTATTGACAGCTGCTGAGTCACCCAAAAGTGACGGTAGAGTAAAACCCAGGCCATGCGACGGGCGCTCACGAGCGCATCGCAGGTAGCACTGATAGGCGCCGGGTCACGACGCAAAAGGTGCCCGTGGGTGGCTCGTGCATGCTCTATCCTAAAGCGGGTGAGCATCATCTCTTCCCGCCTGGATTCCCTGCAAGAGGTCTCCCAGGGTTGTACGGTGTCCTTGAATGTCTGCACTTGAGTGCCACCTGCTTCCCAAGTCTGCTACCAGACAGCAAATACTCGTTGTAACGGAAATAACGCCGCACATCTACATGCAGCAGCGTACGTGTGCAAAACTCCGGGAGACAACACGCAGACTTAGCAGCTGCATCCACCTCCTTGTTCCCGGAAATATCCACGTGGCCGATGGTCCAGGTAAAAACGAGATAACTGAGATGCGAGTGTCTGTATTTTAAGAATTAATGCCGAGATGGCAATACTGTTTCAGCGCCTGAATAGCGCTCAGCGAGTCGCAACAAATAATAAAATGTCCAGGAACTGGCAAACAGCACGGCGGTAAAAACTGAACTGCTGTCAGGAAGTCGGTACTTGTGAGGCTACATGCTCTATTACCCTGCACCTAGGATCCGTCTCTAGGGGAATGCACCACTTTCTTGAACTCAAGTGTACAGGTGAGAGTCAAGACTCAGCATATCCGAAGTTCTTTGAAATCCACTCGTAAAAAAATCGAGGAGGCGTAAATTCTGATTCTCGTGGTGACTGTGAGATCGACCCTCTTTCAGCCAGCCAACAAATATCCCAAAGCTGCACAATCAAGTTGATTGTGGTAGGGTGGAGCACCATCATGATGCGAAACAGAATTACAGGCTGTTTTACGCTGTGGAGTTGTCACTCCTACTGATGAGACCAAAGTGAAATGGCCGAACAAACAAATGTTTATACATTTTCGCTCCAGGCGTACCAAACGATCTTTCGTAAAATGTTTGAGTAGCTGATCACGGCTTGAAAATATGAAAACTGCATCCATTTTGTATGATTTCTTATGATTTTTTTAAAACTCCCTTTTTTTTCTTTTGTAGTAATCTTGTGTTATAAACTCCTATCTAGTTGTTTCTAGATAATAGACTTATGTTTCACGATGTGATTGTCTTTACTTCTCAGTGAAGGGGGATATCGGCTTTTCATATCAGGATTGAAAATCCAGAGCAAAGAAGGTACATTCTCATCCAAAAATCACACCTACTGAACGGTCATTAAACTGCCCTCCATGAGCTCATAGAAAAATTACAAGGGTTTTATTATTAATTTGGCTTTATCGGTCTCTTTATGATTACCTTATACCGTCATAGCACATGTTTATTATAATAAATATGAGCTGAGGAAACAACTTTTCTGCTGGAAATGCAATGAAATTACGACAGGTTGAGAAAAGCTGTATGGCTGCTTTTAAAGCCTTTTTAAACGTCGAGGCACGTATATACGTGGGGCTTGTGTGATAGCCAAGCAATAATCAAATACTCCATTTAGAAAGGAAAACAAGAGGGTAATAATTCTTGTTGTTTACCAATAAAGAGAAACCAGTCACACCCCTCAGCGACGGAGTAATTGAAGAAAACAGCGATTTCTGATTAATTTGGCTTTCATGGCTATAATTTAAACGCCACTTTTGCCTCATATCTGGAAGGATTTATGCGATATAATCTTCCGATTATTCCACATTTATTTTCAGCCCAACCTGTTCTATGCGTTAAAGGCAAACAGGATGTTCGTGTAACAAAACCGATTCACGGTGTCTTCGTTATGAATGGTGGGCTAAAAAAATGCCAATATGTTTGCTTCTGAAGATGCTTATGAATGCCGGTAACGTGATTTTTAAACTTAAATGTGTCACGCATTAGTTATAAAAAAAGACACGCTTCACAGCTACTCCTTTCAAGGCAAACTTACTTTGCGTTCCTCTCTCTGAAGCGAGAGGCGCGCTTTTGAATTGCATTTAGAAGTTCGTAATTTGCCCTTCTTTCCGTCCCAAAAACACGCCAGTTAACTTTATGCGAAATGGAAAACATACTTTCACAAATGGCAGCGGTAATATGAGTATTTAAAGAAAACAGCGGAGAAATTACTTCTGGAAACCATGTTATCCTGAAACAAAATCCATTAACATTTAAAGTCAGTCGAATTTATCTACGATTACATTATTTCGAAAATGATTCCAATTAAATATTTTAGTTATACCAGGATATGTGGTTTAATAATGTGGATATATCCTTACAAGCATTGGTACAGTGGTGGTTGAAAACATTCTGATTTTGCCAATCACTCAGGTGTCTAAACGTGAAGGAAATGTTGCAACCAAATAAAAAGTAAGACATCGAGATTTCACCATAACTTCTGAAAAATTATTGCACCATTTAAAGTTTACCATCTTCAAAGACACACTGATGTTTCGAAATATTTGAAATCCTTTCACGCCAAGCAACACTGCGTTGAATACTTTGGTTACTGTAAGATGGAGCATCTTTGGTTCAAATTTCATTTTTATTTAAATTCCTCACCTATTTCTAAATATACTATCAACTCATTGCGTTCCAGAGTGGTTCAAAAGGATTACCATGCTTACTTATATTTGCATGTCCAGAAAGCGTATGATTTTGTACGATGCTGATGAGCGGTAGCATTATTTGTTCTGTTGACAGAATGGTATCTTTGCATGGGAAGTATGTATACTTCAACCGATAAGCTCTTCTTAGACGTGCGAAAGGAGCGAACATTGTATTCGTGTGTTCCACTTGGAATTGGTCGTTTTGTGGAGCAGTAACGGAAGTAGTATGGGGAATACTACACTGTCGATTGAATCTGCTCCTTTTTGGCAGGAAAAGCTGTTATAGTCGTTTTAACATTGTGAAAGCACATTGACTTCAAAGGAGAATTTGAGCTGCATGCGTACAGCCAGTGAAACTGGAATGCGTGGATATTGACGGGACAGTGATTCAACATGTGTTCTGCATTTATGGCATTGATAACTTTGAAAAGAATGAGAAAAACTAGGTTCCAATTTGCAAACCCCATTCTGTTGTAGTCTCAGATAATGTTCCATGTCACAATGTAGATATGCATGCAATCATCTGTGTTGTGGTTGCAAAATAAAGGAGTTAATGCGACAGATCTTTGCACAACAGCGCAAGCTGAGCTTGCATACAGTCCTTCCAAGAGAAGCTTGGAATCAAAATTTTACATTTTAACCTCCATATTTCGATTCACACACCAGCAGTGCCCAACAAATGTTGCACACTGAAAAGCAGCCGTTGAGGAGCAAAGTTGCTACCACCTTTCTACCCTCAAGTTTAACATCACCCGACACCTTGCAAAACCCCACATCCCGTCAGAAAGTGGTTAAGCCCTAAAAGGGAAGGTACAAGATTGACACACCTCGGGCTGTTCTCAGCCTGCCAACAGCGGTATCTTTGCACAAATCAGGACTGAAAAGCTAATCAAAATACACAAACCTAAAGAGGTGTTTAAAGTGGACACATTTTGCCTTCTTTGGGCAACGTCTCGTTTACTTGTCCCATTCAGGTACGATCTGAATCCCATTAAATAGGACAAGCTGAAAGGAATGTTTGGGAAAAAATCTAACAGGCGACATAGCTGCAAAAATTGCGCGATATAACGCTTGAGAGCATACAATATGTGGCCGAAACGA
The DNA here is from genome assembly GCA_030765045.1 of Tenodera sinensis. NCBI lineage: Eukaryota > Metazoa > Arthropoda > Insecta > Mantodea > Mantidae > Tenodera > Tenodera sinensis. The sequence continues at coordinate 108,164,930 of CM060962.1, forward strand.
CTGGCAGTGTGTTTGTTAACATGTAGAGAAGGTAGAAAGTGATTACATGGAAGATGGTATACTGGAAAATTCATCGACAGTATTGCCGTTTCACTGGGAAGTGTCAGCAGCGATTGTTCAATTTCCACTTCCTCCTCCACTTTTTCCAAGACTTGTTATAATAGGATAATAATATAAGGAACTAACGGGGATATTTATTTTTCAGGCGCGGCGGTTTTTTTCCCATGCCCTTTTTTTTTAACATAACATCTACTGTTTATTGAACAAACTAGCTACTGCAACACAAACTTTTTTTTTTTTTTTTTGCTTTTCTTTTATTATTATCATCTTTTTTTCTTTTTAAGCGTAAGGTTCATTTTGTGTAAATTTGTGTGTGTGTGTGTGTGTTTTTTTTTTTTTTTTGGGGGGGGGGGTCTGTTAAGGAGGAGTAGGAAAGTGTAGGAAAATGAAGGAGTAGGAAAATGAGCTGTTATTTAGGGGTCTCACTTTTGGTATTGTCTAGGTAGGTAACTTGTTTTATGGGGAATTGGCATACTCCACTGAAAATGAGACTACACTGCTCGCAAAAGTTAAAGGCATGTGAACGCTGGCCAATGCTCAAGCGGAGTGCTGTTGCCAAGCGTAGTGCGTGTACCGGCAGAGGTTCTGTACATAAGAGCACGTGAGATGCGTGTACCAAATTCGACGGCGCTGGTAGGAGGGGCAAGCTTAGGATTCGCTGGAGTCTGCAGTACGGTCCGCCTCCATATGCCTTTAACTTTTGCGCAGATTATAGCTCCGAAGAGCCACCACACCACTTGTTCGTTCGAGTCCATCATGATCATAAGCTAAACGCAGTGTTTCAAAGTGAATAACCTGTAACTTATGTTTCGTGAACATTTAGACTTTAAGAGACTTCAACATTTTAATCTAGCGGGAATACATACTTCAATGTTGACACCACTTCCGTAAGATTACACTGAACGTACTTTAGCGCTGATTTTGGTGGCACTGTTAGCGTGTTCATATTAAAGTAGCCGGTACTCGCTATGCACAACAGGGATAGTTGCTGCGTTGACCGAAAATAAAAAGCGCTAAATATACGTATTCAAAGTAGTAACTTCAAGTATCGAGTTCCAGACGGAATAGTTTACATATGCCCAAAATTTCTGGAATTGCGACCCTGACTGCCAAACCAGCTGCCGAGCCTGACCCTAGCCACAGGCTTGTAAGTCCTAGAGGGTGTAAGGGGAGGGTAAGCAGGTAAAGAAAACAAAAAGAGATATGTATAACTACTACTACGTTGTCAAAAAGCTAATGGGTGAGGTATTGCACATTCCGAGTAGTGTCTTCAACTTGGTGAAGCAAGCAGCAGAGATGAAGGGAGGAAAGAAAGATCTGGTGCAGTGCATAACGGATGTACGGTTATTTGTCATTCTCCAGCGCGCATTCCAACGGTCACCCCCTGATCTGGTGACTAACCCGCTTCTTAGCTGCCATTATAGATTTGCATGTTCGCCAATTTATACTAAACGCCCGACTGACGGCTTTTCGGTCAAGAATCATCATCTGGTGGGCAAACTAATTTCTGATCACTAAAATACATGATTAAATTAAAATATTTTCCAATTGAAGACGAAGATCTTTATTGAAATTCACAGCAAATCCCTCTGTCCTATTTTAGTTAAGTCACAATCGATAATACACACGCGTGGTAAATTTGCTCTGGATTCTTCTATAAAAAGGTAGTTCGTTATACCATCATGATGTGAAAATGATTAATACTCAGGAGGAATTCTTTTCCTAAAAAAGAAATTGTATAACTCCCTCAGTTTATTTTAGCAGATGGTGTAAAGAAATCCTTGAACATTTCACGACGTAAGAGATGACGTTTCCAGTTAGCTTGTGAAGTGTCTAAATTTATACCTGCGTTTGCGGTTACGAAGGGAAAACCAAAAGCCACACGCGAATTTCGCTATGAGTCAAGAAGAGATCTTAACAGCAACAAGAAAAGTAAGAGCAGGGTATCCGTTATCTCTTTTTGTAGTGTGACCTTTCCAAGCTTCCACTGCTATACCTATACTTCACGCACCCTGAGACCGACCCCGTTGGGCTGTCTCGGCGGTGCCGATGTTACCCCTTCTATACCGAAAGCCGTCCGCGCCTATGTATCATTTGATTCACTTGAGTTTTCGAGAACAGTGCTGAATGTTGACATGACCCCTATGGCTTTTTGCGAATGCAAGACATAAAAAAAAAAAAGGTGCGTACAACCTGCATTTCAAGTTTCTTTGTCACAATCTGCATTCACAGAAGGCCAAAAGGAATATAATGACAACATATTACCACAAAGTCTGGCAAGTAATCCTGCAGAATATGCATATAAGCACTGGCACTTTGTGTAGCTAACGAAATCCAGAAGTTCATCAGAATGCAAATGAACGTTAAAAACATATTCACGTCGCAAACCGAAATTATTTGGGAGGACAGGAGAGTATATTCCAAAGTACATAGAGGTCGACATGGGAAGAAAAACCAAACTGACTTGCTGATGACGATCACGGATATATCCTTCGTTAGCGCTGAAAAGTGAAAAATACGCCAGATTAAAAACTTAGCAAACTTATTTAACACTTTAAAAATTTGCAAGCAATATGAATTCCACTTAGCGCAAACGGAAGAAGTGAAGTTTTTCAAATCCTGATTTATCGCAGTATGCAGAAGTACAAAATTGGGACTTTTGCTAGCTTTTTACGTGCGTACGTTACGACGACGCATCAGTTAGCGCCACTTTTGTCCGTCTGTCTGTCCGTCCATACGCACCAAAGAAATCTCTATCCGCTGAGAGCAGGGATTTCATACTTTATGTATAGGAGCTTGAAGAAAATTGTCAACACATTAGAAATTTGGTTGAACTTGGTATAAAACTAAGAGTATTTAAGATATCTAATCGAAGATTGCAGCTGAATATCCTCGTGCCGAGGCCAAAGGCTATGAGTATTTGCTAGCTAAAAGAGATAAAATGATTAAATATACTGAATGCGGGAAAATAACTTATAGAAAATTGTAGGCTAGAAAGTACATATGTACCAAAAGAGGCATTTTGAGTATAACAGCAAGGGTTCGCAGTGACACTTTTAATGCACTATATACAGTAGGCCTTTGACGAGAAAACGTCTGCAGCAGTGGCGTATATTGTGGGCTATATCAAAACTATCACCGGAGCCCATATCCAAAGTAAACTAGAACTTAACAAGTAATATTTATAATAATTGTAGTACTAGCTAGTTTTCCTCATGAACAGTTAGCGCGTCGGATGGAGTATTGAACAGAGGGGAGAGCAAGGCTTCGGATGCTCGCTGCCGCAGCCTTCACTGTGATGCCGGAAGAGTGGGGAAGAGAGAGGTGAGGTGGCATAATGCAGAAACAAGCACGGCAAGGCTTCGGAATCACGCGTCGCTATACTCTAACGAGCGACTCCGAAATGTGCCGCATGAACACGACTGGTTGCATAGCAATAGCAATTTGAAAAGGCCGGATGCGTGTGCGGTTTTCCATAGGTATACTACACATGGACTTGACTTACCGCTCGCGCATGTAAACAACTGCAAGTAGGTACAGCCCGGCCATGAAAACCGCCTCACTACAGCACAACCAACAAGCATCATATGAACACTAAAGAACTTACTCCACGTCTGCAGCTCAGTACGAGAGGAAACAAAACAGTCGCGTTACACTACATCTTGACCTTGTGTCCGCATACACTTGCAAGGCAATGCTTCACCAGTTTGCAGATTACTACGTTACATTGTTTTCGACTCTTGCTTCTATAATGGCAGTTGTTTGCACATTTGATGGCCTGTATCGCATGCAAGCACACATTTCTGCGGACTTTAGTGTCCTACGGTATTTCTATCAGTAACGTCCGGAGGAATGTGCGCAATGTTAGTATCCCAGCACAACGCATGTTTTCTAAGAGGCCAAAGGTTTGTTGCTATGTTGAACGCCTAGACGCCGTGATCTTTCTCAGATACTGCTGGAGTTGATGCCATCACATTCCTTACAGCCACATTCCCGTGAGAGGAACACAGTGCATCAAACATTAAATATATCATGTTAAGAACTTCCGATTGTGCAAACGGTTACTGGCGTGTTAGCGGTAAACAAAACGTATTGTTATACAGTCCGGTTCCTAGGTGTGTCTAATGTGCACTCTAGTGGATGATACGGTAATACCGAAGTTCGTCTTGTTCAGTACAAAGAGTACAGTATGGTATGTGCATGTAATGGTGTTTCTGATAGTACACTGCATCTCCGATTCAATGCCCTTGACCCCAAAATGCTTAGTGCAGTACTAATTTCCTACTCTACAATTTTCTACTCATTGTTTTCTTCATCCTGTGTAAGTCAATTAACAACAAACTGGCGGAAGGAATTAAGCACGCCGTTTTTATATTTAGTTACTTGATTATTAACATTAGATGAGGCATAAAGCCGTAATTAAATCCAGAGCAGGGGCCGAAAACTGTTAACGTGTCAAAGAGTTAGTGTGTGATGTAGTGGTTTGTAGTCCCGCTTTCATAAAACGGGTTCGATTCCACACCGGATATTAAAATTTTAATCTAACTTATTAAGCCATAAACGGGTTAAATGTATGGCTGGTTATCTAAAATTCGACTGAAACACACCACTACGCTTTATATTTTAAACGCATTGCCCTGAATTTAGGTTTTCTTTAAAAGAACCATTTAGATCGGTGGGCATGCACCCGGAAATGCCAACTCCGCCGTGGTAATCTTTGAGATAGCTTCACATATAAAAACTATTCATAAACTATTATTAAATGTAAATAAAAACTTAAGAAACTTCATAAATTTGCAAAACACACTATTAAATACGTAACGTTATGGCAAAATTACTCGTGCAGATATGCTTCTAAAATGTATTGCACTATATGACGTGTAATAAAACGAAATATCGGTTGTGCTGGTATTTAAGTGACGAGGAAACAAGTGAAAGTATGAAATAAATAATATTAACAACTGCTAAGCGAATATAAATTGATGCAATTTTGTTACAACTCATAGAAATACGAGCAATTACATGGGGAGTCTACGATTTTTGGGGTTGTTTCCTGAAATGTCTATTAAATATCACAAAGTAGGACACCAAATGATGTGACGGCACCTAAAGGCACCGCCACATCTATAACTTTACTGTCTCGTTTACACTTAAAGGATGTTCAGGAAGGGCAACTCAAGTATTATTAAATAACACTACTTTTTAAAAAGAACCAGCATTATCATAAAGAGTAAAGGTGAATGGTTAGCGAGATGAGGATAGCATGAGACTCTCATCTAAAAACAGGTCTAAAAAGGGGTAAAGGGTATACACGGCGGGGCACACCTTGCGCACCTCTACCTACGCAGACCTGTTGTGGCTAACACCTTCTAGGACCCAGGAATGAAGTGAGGGAACCGCAGGGTGTCACACGGCCGCAACCAGACGGGCCACAGAGACTCGCGGAAGTCCCTAACAAGTGCTGAGATCTCTTCAATGTGGCGCCAGGCCCCGTCGAGCAGCCATCACACCGCGGGTCCCGCGTCTTACAAGCGTCCCCACCCGAAGGACGACAGCGGTTTTCCAAACGTCACCTAGCGCCGAAACAGAAGCTACCTTGCCGTGGCGCCACCTCACTCGGTTTATAAACAGGTGAGTGCTTATTGCATCCTTTAACGTTGTATTTTACTATTTTATACCTGCCTTTAACCCCCCCCCCCTCGAATGTCTTCGCGGACAATAAAGTTATTTTAATTTGCTACTCCATCTTGAGTATCTTTATAGCTGATACCTCTTGCGTGCAGTTTCCCAGCAAAAGCACACATAGAAACTATTGAAAATTACCGGTGAATTATTTCTTTTAGTGGAATTTAAGTATGTAACGAATGCAAATATTAATACCGATACATAAAAACACTTGACTAATTTTCAAGAAAAGTGTACGTATTGTTTTCTTTTTTTTTTTTTTTTTTTTTTTTTTTTTTGTGATCATTTTGGGGAGGGGTGGCATATGCTTGGAATGCAATGTGTTAATGGACTCTGCGATGCTATTTTTATAAGTTGTGCTTCAAACAAAATGTACACCAGTCATGCAGAGCCTAAAGTCAAAAGGGCACCTTTTCGGACATGGGCTCCTCATCAAAAATGTACCTGACAAGTCCACCTATAACCTCTAGAAGTGTGTAATGAAAATTCTGAATCGACGGATATTACCCCGGGAAAACTAGTAATTTTCCGTGCTTCAGATAACAAGCAATCCCTGGAGAGAAAAAACACTAACAATTTTCTAGATTCACCTCAACAAGTAATCCCAGGAAAACTAGTGATTTTCTAGGTCCACTTCAACAAGTAATTCCAGGAAAACTAGTGATTTTTCTAGGTTTCAGATCAACAAGCAATAAGAGAAGACTAGCAACATGCAATAATAGCATACTGGTGTTTACATTTTCAGCAAGAAAAGCTGAAATGATAGCAATTCGCATCATTAACCTCCTATAGAGCCAACAGCAATCACCGTGCACTTCTTCCCCTTCCCTTCCTGTCCCCAAACCCTCGAATTCCGGGCCGCTGACAACCACCCCATGTGAATACTTCGGTTGGGGGTAATCGAGGATTCCATTAAGGCTGGTGAAAGTTCGCGGTGATGATGCGCATTTGTTTTAATGGGATTTGATGTCCGATCACGCGACATTCAAATTCCCGGAAATACCGCTGTTCTCAAGGAAATGATTTATCAAAGTGGTCGCAAGACTAAAATAAAGTGCCCCACCCTTTACAACGCCAACTCGCTCTTCAGCTCAATTTAAGTGCAGCTTTACACGATACCTGTAACCCAAAAGGTCAAGCTTGCAAAACTATTTGTAATCATGCTTCAACAATGAAACTCTCGAGACTTTGACAATACTTTTAAGGGTACGTACCTACAGGAACCTAATGTTTTCAAATCATTATCACGTGCTGCTATACAACACCCCCAAGACTGCCTCCGTGGTCAAGTGACCAGCGAGCTGACTTCTCACCCAGAGGTCTCGGGTTCGACTTCCGGACGGAAATGGGAATGGGAATGTTTCTTTAATTAAGATTATTCCCTTACCCCCCCCCCCCCCCCCATTGTCTGGAAGCGTGGATGTGAGAGCGAATATCCATGTGAAAGCAGCTTAAAATGACAAAAACCTAACCTAAACGTTAAAATAATAAAAACACCATCAAAAGTTTCAGTCAAAGCTCGGATGTGACGAAAGCAATTAAGGGGGGTTACAGAAATGAACCCTCCGTCCAAAAATTACTAGTGTCTGCCTGTCAAGCCCTGTTCGACTAGGACTTCTTCTGGCTTCTGGGTTTATCTTATATATTTAAACGAGCAATTCATGTATATATGTACATAAATATATTCCCTGTAACTTGGAAACGGCTCTAACGATTTCGATCAAATTTTGTATTCAGACAGGGTTTTGCTTATTAAGTTTATGTATATAGGTGTCCTTCCTTAAAAAAAAAAAAACCACGATTTTATGCATAACATACTCTAAACCTTATTTTGGCCATAATTTCTCTGTTAATGGGCCAATTTCAAGAAATAATATTTTATAAAAAAAAAAAAAAACACGATTAAAAAGAAAAGAAAAGCCGAGCGAAGCTCGGTCGCCCTGGTACTGTAATACTTAAACGCTGATGTGACAAATAAATGCTTCATATTCATTAATCTTTTGTTACAAATATGGTACTGTAAATTCATTTGGTATCCTGTTTCTGGCGGCTTGTTTCGCAAGGCCAAGAGAAGCAGATTGTGTTTATTAGCGACTGATAAGGACAGCATAGTAGCAGCATAACCGCCTCATCTCCCACAAACACAGCTGCACTTGTTCAACTCCGACCACCACAAGACGAGTTACTCTGGTATTCATTTCATTCATTAATTAATGTCCGCTAACGTCCATTACAATCAAGTTATCAACTCGCAGCACGATCTAAGTCATCTAATGAAAAAAATACCAGGGGGGTTGAGCCAACGTACGACGTGAGCATCTTCCAAAATACACTCATTACTCTTGTCTTAATTAATACGAGGGTTACCGAATATTAGAGTCGCGTAATTCCATGCCGTAACCATTAGTACTTCTTCCGGCATGATAATTATTCTTTATGTCTGCATTAAGGCAGTTTGGCGGCGCCGGAGGATGTTAATATATTTCAAGTATGTTCTATATTCCAATTTCCGGCAAATCCCCAAAGTACTGTACCGATATTAAATATTTTTAAACGTGAAGATGAAATTCACCCTGCCTTTGCTTTTGTGAAACGAATTTAATTTCTTTGATTCGTGCACTCAAAGTGTATGAGAGAGAGAGAGAGAGAGAGAGAGAGAGAGAGAGAGAGAGAGGGGGGGGGCGTGCCGACAGATTAGAATAACTCACCTTCCCAGGATGCGACACAAAGATTTTTAAGAAACTCCTCCCACCCCAAGCTACCCTTTATATTGAACATATGCTCAATATGCTGCTTAGCATATGTGACAACTTTGTAGATAATATTGCTTAATACATATTTATTGCCTTATGAGTGTATGTAACATCTTAACAGTATGGGACTTCATGAATTAAGTATCACTTCAATAATAGGTATTACAGAATTTTGAATAGCGGAATTTTAACGTTAGAACTGACTAAAATTAATTGCAAATGTTATTGTTAAAGTCACCTAAAAGGTATTTTAGCACTTCAATCCGCTCGACCACTCCAACCGGGGTTGCCAAATATACCATTTCATTCTTAACGTACAGAACTTATAGACCCAACAAACGTAATTACTTCCTTTAAATATAATCTTTGGGTCTCTATTTTTGATTGACAGGTAACCAAATTAAACACAACAAAAGCAAATAGTAGATACGTCATTCTATTCAATGATAAACATGATATGGAGGTATTCCTTTCCTCGTTGACCGTCTGAAGCAGCAAATTGCAATTTTGGCTTAAGTTTGCAAACTGTTGAACTTAAAAGTTACATTTTTAATTTCTTACTCAAATAAAACAAATGATGCTTTGTCACAAATGTATACTAATAACTGCGTGGCTTTTAGCGTTACACATTCGGCGCTTTAACAAGAAACTCAGCAGAAAAATGAAGGTGCTGCAAGCGTGATCCATGACAATATGGGAATGACTATAATTTTATTGTAAAACAGCGTGATATAACAAGCTCCATACTCCCTAGTCAATGCATATAGTGTAAGAATATTTATGACAGCAGTTCAAGATATTTTATCTGTATTCATGAGTTTCACTAATTGTATTTTAAATATGCAATTGGAATTACATCATGCATATATAATATAGCATTATTTCATTACAGTTACCTTGAAATTATTTTAGTAGTATTTACTTCAAAGATGGTAAATTATAGTTTTATCCCAATGTTTCCGAAAGGCTTAAATTTAATTAAAATATTTGTGTTTAACTTTGTAATATTTTCTGAAACTATCGACAGATTCAGGGGAAGCGTTCTGAACTATTTTCCGGGTTATAATGGAAACATGCTGTTATTGTTAGCAAACTTTGTAAAATATACCAGGTTAAATATTCACCCATTGCAGTGCGCTAAGACGAAGCAATGGGTACAGACGATTTTGTCTTCAAGTGAATCTTATATTACATTACCAAAGAATGTGAAAACGGCTTTATTCTAAACACCTTGCATAACAATAGCAGCGATGAGCACATTAGGTATATACAGTTACAGGCAGGTACTCCTGTTCTTCAACACAACAGAAATGTGAAAGTGGACTACATAAGTAACTACAAATGATTACTCAATAAAAAGAAAGGTACACAGAATTACATTTCAGGACAATCCTGAATTGCTACATTTTTCGGTAGACTACTTGCTTTTCAATTTCTGTCCATTTTAAAACGAATTGCATCCATGAATATTTGGCATTTGATAACTTTCCTTGACCGCCTCCGTAGCGCAGTTGGTAGCGTGCCTGGCGCGGAGGACTCGGCTTCGATCCCTGGTACCCGCACGGGATTCCCCCCCGCTGGGAGGTCTGGTACGGGGTGCACTCAGCCCCGTTAGGTCCCTGAGGAGCCAATTGGGGAGCTATCCTGATAGAGAGGTAGCGTCCCCAAAAGGTCAAGTAGTCGCCTTACGGTCGGGGGAGTCGGCGTGCTGACGCACGCTACTCCCAACCTGAACTCCTCCGTGGCCTTGGCTGAGGCTGGAGGCCGGGCGATGAGGGTAACCTCTGCATAGAGGAGACACGCTAGGGGTTATAATATTCCTTACTCCAGTTGCTTTCTGGCCGTCTATACCATCCTAATATGACAGATGTCGTTTCATTACATAAATCGGTGTGCACCTTCCAAACACACCTGCATGATCTCTATCTTTACCATGTGTGATAGGATGTTTTGTAAATATATTACATTTTCCAAGGTATTTACTCTTCATAGCAGTTTCTATATGCTTTAACTTCTGAAGTTGTCTTACGCTATTTTAAAGCGTCTCAAATGATGGCACTACATTTAAAATAAAAAGCGCACTTATGTCCTTAATCCACATTATAAATAATTAAAATAGACCATTTAATGCGCTTAAAATGTAATAAGCTAGATTAAAATTTTAAAAGGCGATGTGGAAGTGAATCTCTTCTCCCGAGGGAAAAGCGAGAGCAAAAACCTTTTCCCAACACAGAATTATTTAGTATAGGGGTCCAAATCGAGCGAGATGGCTCCGCGGTAACGTGCGAGGCTCGCATTCGGGAGGTCGTGGGTTCGATTCCCGTGGTCGACCTTCCTGACTCATGGGTTTTTTCGAGGGTTCTCCCGAGTCGCCAGGAGAATCCAGGGAAGGACACGATTGCATCCCCCGAATTCCTGCCCTTCCATTTCGTTTCATTAATAATTTCCTTCATCCTTCATCCCATTGGTTCTTTCAGGTTCGCAAGTGTCAGCTTGGAAGGGATGATGTGCGCTCAGGAACTCTTTCCGTCCCTCATTGTTCGTGAGATCCGGGTGAAAAAAAGAGGCGGCATCTGGAGGCGTTGGACCCCGCGCCGAGGTCCCCCTGAGTTGGTACCGGAAGACCTGATGACTTCGAGGTGTCGTCAAACTTGGGACACCTTAGGGACCTCTATCAATGTCTGTGCCGTTAGTCTGGATCTGGTCGCCTGGTGTCTCCTCTCACCTCATCCTTCCCCCCTGGGTTGCCCCCTTGGGGCATTGGTACAATAAACATGGCATCAGTGCCGACACCCCCGCCCCCCGTAACTGTCAATATACAGCGTTTCCGCCAGCACCCTAGGTTTCATCATAGCTGTATTTCAATTCTAATGGCAAATAAAAAGGGGATATAGTCCATAATTACATCGTATATTTCATTACAGTATTTCCTCAGAGCCTTTAGCCTATTCAGCTGCAACCTCGATCCGGAGACTATTTTGTCTTACGGAGTAATTAGAGAGACTTCGCCCAGCTTTTCAAGTCACTTCACTAGGTTGTGTCACTATTTTGATCTAGTTCAACTTTCACTGAGACTGAGCTCAGCTCTCACTCTCACTTCACTTATATGAACTAGTTAAAATTGTTACCGTCACTTGACTTCGCTCGCAACGTAATGGACGCTGCGTAGCACGACGTAACTACTTCTTCCGGACGGTTCATTCGCTGAGAAGTCTATCACAAGACGTCTCTAATATCTTGCAGTAACAACACCCACACCAACTTACTCAGGGCACAGCACTTTTCATCGCGCGGAAACGCACTTACTAAGTCATTTACTCACTCGCTCGATTTCGCTTACTAACTTGCTTCGTGAGACTGACTCCTGGGTAGAGCACTCACGTATATAGCTGTAGGAAATTTCCACAGTTCCAGAACGTTCGAGAAGCTTTCTGAAGCGATAGTGCTTATTGTGTTTGAGCTGGACGAACGCGCCGTTTATCTGTTTACCGTTCCGACCGTCTGGCGCCGACCTCCCGATAACCTTGCGCCATAGCCGCTGCGTCACAGTTGAGGATTCCGCAGTATAGCATGCACATCTTAAAACTGGCGACTAAGTTTCCATTTTGTGTTTAAGGATACCCATCTGTGAAATTTTGAAAATCTATAGTTTTCATTGGACTGATTTGAAATTTTAACACAATAATCACTGTATAGTGAGGAGTAACTGTGCTAAATTTCATACATTTAGTCAGATTAGTTCTTAACATATTAATATTTTATTATATATATTTTTAATGTTTGTATAAATGGTTGCCCATGATGCAATTTTGATTTGAAAAACTTAATAATTTTCAGTAATGTCCTGTAATAGAATGTTAGCAAATTGATGAGATAATTTCTTAATCTTGTTATTAGTTCGGATAAAAATAAATTTTAAAATTTAAATTCATTATTTTTTTTTCTTTTAAATTTCGAAATGTAAACTTTAATATTTAATTACTCAGCAGTTATTCACGTTATGAAAAAAATATCTCATCATTTCTTTTTACTGTTATTTCTAAGCAGATACACCAAATTTCATGCATAAGTACTGAAAATTGCATCGTGTGGAGCATTTTAAAGAGCAAATAGTGTTAAAATAAAAACATGCAAAAACTAAATTTGAAGTCATAGCAAGGATAATGGAACTGTATGGATTTAAATGGATACGGCCACATACAGGCAATCAGTTAGGCGTCCACGTGACATAGTTAAAAAGGCCGTAAGGCTATGAAAAGCATATCAAAATAAAGCAGAAGATTTATACTATTTGATAAAACAAAAATCCACTTTTGGCAATTTTTTAAATTTTTAGCCTTTTTACACAGATGCGTATCCTTAATGCTGTCTGTCGGCTTTAACAATTATAAAAACCAAAATACACAAATAGGTTTAATGGTAGTAGGTACATTTTCTTACCGTCCGAATTGCTACGTAACAAGCAAAATTTTATTTGCAATTAAAGGTGGGTTTCGAAATCCTCATTTTCACACAGCGACAACAGAAACACATTGCTGAATTGAATTCTTAAAAATTGTCAGCTCCTATGACCTAGTTAGCGTCTGATGTACAATTCTCCGGGAACGGAAACGAGAACTTGAACGTGAACGGAAAGGGAATGTACGAGTATATATGCCGTGTACTTCAAATCGAGAACGGTTTCCTAACCTCAATTTGATATTTTGAATGTATTGCTCTCTATAGTTGTTCCAAAATAGATCGGGAATGGTGTCTAGAATGAGAGGAGAAACTTGAGCATTTAGCGAGGACTTTTCATTCACAACGAATTGAAATGATGACGGAAAGCATGTCTATTAGTTTACCGCCCGCTTTTCATTGAATACAGATTCCTAAACTTTTAAATTCGATATGATTAGTACTTTTAGAAAATTATATTGTTATCAATCTTAGTTCTTAAGCTAAATACGCAGCATAAAGGGAACTCCAAATTGGGCCACGTGCAGCTACTAAACGCAGCCCTAGTGGCTGTTAGGGGTCACAGCGTCCTTTACTATTTCTACAATGAAGAGGAATACACACAATAAACAGCGTGCTATGAGCGGGAACGGGAAACATGAAGCTTGACCAACCTTCCCGTTGGCGTTCACGGGCTACGGAAAGCTTCCGACTGATTATGCATGCTCACATTTGAAAACGAGTGGTTCAACTTTTATTGCCGTTCTGGTTTGCATTTCCGTTCCCGGTCAATTATTCATCGGGCTTAAGGCGTTTGGCTTTAACGCTCTGTCGCATGGGAGGCTGCATTTCGAGTCCCGCTGCGGTTATAAGTATTAAAGCAACCACAATACAAACACAGGAAACAAGGTATAAAAGGGAGAGGGGGAGATTGTTGTTCCCAGGTTTAAAAATAGGCATGAAATTGCTTTATCACTAAATTGAGACAAAAAGCAATTTCTTGATGATAGTCAATTTAGTTAGGTGCAATCAGCGTGCTCAGTTTCACTAATACGAGTTTCCTGTGCTGGAACGCCATAATATAAAATTAATGTTTATTTTGTTGAAAAAAAGACAATCAGTTTACCTTTTCTGTACTTCTTTGCTCTTTTTCTTTCTTCAAACAAAATGTCGTCGCACCGTTATCCCGATGGTCTTAGTCCATTAAAAAGACCTTTCGATACTTTGGAAACAAATTTTGCAAGATTGGGTAAACTCTCTGCTTTGGGCTCATTTGAGCATTCCGTCCTTATCTCCCTCGTTTCATTTACCTCCAGTTAGGATTTACTGCACAGGCACGAAGAAAATAATACACTCCAAAGGTGTATGATCAAGTGCTGTAACAGAGGTAGACTGGATATTAGTTTATACGGACGAAGAGACACGTTATTACTAGAAGGTAAAATGGTTATATGGTTTGGAAGGAGAGAGATTTCTGTGACGTCAGGTGACGTGGCCTGTGCACAGAATTTAAAGCACTTTGTTGTTGATATCTGTGTTGACTTGGGGAAAGAAAGAAGGCAAGTTCAATTTCATCCTTTTCTAGTTCCCTGTAATCCCTGTTTTCCAAAGTAAGCTATGGATAATATAAGACAACGTAGCTTATCTAGCTACTTCTTTTTAATCCAGATAAACGTTCAATTTACATTTTATATTTGCACATTTCGTTGTACGATACAGGAGGTAAAGTGACAGATTATTAAACATGAGCACCACACCACCACAAAAACGAAAAAAAAAAAAAAATGAAGAGTAACGACTTCTCGCTTGATAAAATTATTTGAAAATTCAAACCAATCAAAAGGAATAACTCGGAAATGAATCACTTAGCCCAAAAAAGATAAAGTGTGTACTGCGAAGCGACCTTTCATTATTTTTAGCAAGATTTTGTCTACCTCTTAGGGTAGAATCTGGTGCAAACCTCATTCGGAATGAAAAGGACTTCAGAGGCTATTCTCAGAAAATTCAAGATACACTTTTAACGTGAAAATGTCTCAAAATATATGGTATGTTTTTGAGAAATTCATAATTTTCTAAAAATATTTCATGTCGGAAGTAGTTTGGATGGGGAGACTTTGTTAAAAGTCTTGGTGTCGCATCCTTGTAAATGCCGACTCTGGTAATTAACAGACTTTTCGTTTTGAGGTAGTTCAAGCACACACAAGCACACGCGCGCGCACACACACAGATTTATATTTTTTGTGTAGTAAGATCTTGTCTCTAACGGCCTACCAATTACACAAAAGTTATTTAAAATGAAGAATACATCACTTGCTATTCCCAGAAAATTCATGGTAATATTATAATTCTATAATTAGGTGTCATGTAAATATCTTAAACATACTACATTTTAATCAAAATCGTTGAACCCGTTTGAGAAAATAGAACATTACGAATATCTTTCGGTGGGAAGATTTCCCGGAAGGGTGTATCGCATCCTTGAAATACATCAATATCAAATGTATTTAACAGACTTTTTGGGTTATGCTAACACAGAGGGAGAGAGGAAGAGAGAGAGAATCTTTTTTCTAAAACTGCTTTTGTTCATTATTTATTTTTTATTTTTATTTATTGAGGTTGTTTTTGGAGGAATTCGGAAGTCTCAAAACGCGAATTTCTGGTGAAATCTCGATACTAAATGTTTGGTTGGAATGCAATAGTTCCTCTACTTACCATATGCTAGCAGTAGAGAACTTCAAAATGTGTAGACACAGGGACTCGGATGTGAAAATAACTGTTGGGTTTTGGAAGTGTAGACTATCTTGCGCATCATTTTCTTCAAGTAGCAAATGAAAAACGATTTAAGAATGCTGGAAAGGTTCTGAGGTATTTCCACCGATGACGCTTAACAAAATGCGAGTGAGGTCATAGTGATCCGCTGTCATCACCGGAATACTGATAACGTAAACAAAGGGATGTACAAATGTGCACGTCAGTATACTTCGTAGAGGAGAATGCTCGAATAAATCAAATCCAGATTATAGTTAAAGAATTACCGATAAAACTGTAACATCACTTTCAATGAAATGCAATTCATTCATTCAGCTTTAGTTTATGACAATACCTTGTAAAATCTTGGTATTACCCAAGAGATATTTTATGTTGGAAGTGTAGAGGATATCAATATATGGAAGCAAAAATACAAATACAAATAATCTACTTTATATATAGTGACAGAATTTTAATACCATCAAATTAAGGAAATCAGGAATTAAATTCAGAAAGGGGATAAACGTAATCTGCTGAAAGTCGAGCGAATTTCACTTTCTATTTCACTTGTCAATTACGTTAGTTAAATGTCTTATTTAAAATTTGTATCTCTGTATGGTTTATTAAATAATAGTACATTTGACATGAATAAGTACATAAATATTTAAGTGCAGCAAATATTTAAATCGCCTCCTTACAGAAATAAAGGCGTTTGTTTACTCGGCTGACGTGACATGGTCACCGAGCTTAGGTAGCCGTTTTAATAATCTGTGTTCGCTGCAGTGCCTATCTTTGGAGCTTGGTGACGCAGGGGATGGTGGATTCGAGTCCCTCCTCGGGCATGGGTGCTTGTGTGTTTATAAATGTATGTATACATGAGTGAGTAAATACGGAAATCAACCAGGAAAACAGAAAAGTGGGGGGAAAAGCTTAGTACTGACAGCAAGAGCTCAACGAAGAAGGCAACATTTTATTTATACCAAACCACAAGTTGATGCTCGATTCTCAACTTGCTTGCGAGCTGCAGCTACATGGCACGAATTACTCTTTTTATGTCTGATAGTAGTACTGAACCACGAGGGGCGTTTGGAAATGATTTGCAATTGCGTTGTTTAAAAAACAAGGCTCAATTTATGGGCACGTCCTCTATTAGAGCGACGAACTGATACTAGTGCACCAGGCAGACGCTAAATGACAGTTGTAAAGAGAGTGTATAGTGAAATAACAGTGCCTGTTTTCTGTGAAGCAGGGAAAGCCATGGGCAAGATGGACTTCACGGCTTTTGCGGAAGGAAGGCGTCGGAACAGCAGATATTCATAAACGTTTAACCGCGGGATGCGGTCAGGAAGCTGCTGACAATGGAAGGGAATCTGTACGCAAGAACGTGAGCACTGGTCATTCGTCAACGCCACGATCTCCGAGGAACATTGATGCTATGTCTGAATTGATTATGTGTGATAGGTGTATGAACTTTCATGAACTGGACTGGCAGACAGCCGAGCAACCCTGCAAACCACTATTCATGACGATTTGAGTATATAATATGTATGCACATTTGGTTCCACGGGACTTGACACAGGAGGGCAGAGTTGAAGTGTGTTGTCGACTACTGGAAACGGAGTACGAAGATTTTTTTGTTTTGGAAAAACTGGTGATGAATCATTGTGTCACTGAGGAGAAAATCATTGTTCAATAATATGAAGAAACATAGATATGAAGGACGCACTGCGGGGTAAAATTTCGGCAGCAATAAGAAACTGCTGGCAGTTGTCCACCAGGGGCTGCGTAGTATTCCATACAATGTTTCCGTGACGCAATAATGAAGTTGTCAGTGTGTTGACGACATGGGGAGTGTATTGAGATCCCATGCAAATTGAATCATATTAATAAATAATGTACAAAAAATATCTTGCAAATCATTCCCGAACGCCCCTCGTATCATATTTCCTTGAGGTACGATTTTTCCCATAAGTAATACTCGTACAAGATATGTGTTTGGCATTTTCTCTAGACAAGTATTTAAAGTAAGCAACATTAGTTTCTACTGTAAATTCTGTTTGCGTTAGACCCTATTCAGCCGTGCTGCCATCTGGTGAAAGATTTATCTCCATTGATTTGCACATGGCTCTCACTGGAAGAAAAGGAGCAGCTTGGTTTCGGCACAATAGAAACAATCGGATTACCAATTTATCGGCGCGTTTGCCTTCTATTTGTTTTACGAATCCACCTGCCATAAAACAAAGAAAAAATGCATCCTCTAAAACGTATTACGTTGAGCTGGCTAGTAGGCACTGCGTCTAAACACTCTCTTCCAATATGTCTTAAAAGCACAATATTTCACGTCACGTAGGTAAAGCATACATTTCCGTAGGATGGATATTAAGTGGGATGTTACAAAATGTACTGGCAACATATGCGCTATAGACAAGTTGTTTTACATTGAGACAACCTGAGTATATACTCAGATTAATTGCCAGCCATATCTATGCATCATCCTGAGAGAGTAACATACGTTGGAGGTTGTCAACCGGGTGTTATATATGAAACACAGGCTAGAGGCGCTGTAAACTCTTGTATGGCATTACAGGCAGTCAACACTGGCCGACCATACATGGAATAATGAAATGATAACTGGTAAAGGAAATATGGAAAGGAATCATTCCAGGCCAAGTTTAGAATACCTCCTCGCCGTTTGCATGTAACGTGAGCTGAGCAAAACCCTGTCAAGGAGGATGGTCCTGGCGGGATTTCAACCGCGAACCTCCCGTTCACAAGCCCGTGTCTTAACCACGGCGACTAGCCGTGTGGGTGCATTTTAAAGCGGTGAAAACCTGAATAAGAGATCTTAAATTTCACGGGCTATATACACACGCCTAAGGATGGAAGGTACTGCTTCGGCCACACGTTAACCAGAGATTCTACATGATGAATGCAACAAACATGCCCAATACAATTATTGTCAATAAAGAAGCGTTTCACCGAAAAAAAAGTGTCAAATATTTGGAAGCATCTAGCTTCTTGACGAATGTATAGTAAATGGTTTATTATCTCCTAACTGCCGCGCGAACATTCTCAGCAATGCTGTAATGCAATTCTACCTTAATTCGAATGAATTTAGTTACAATTTAATGTTAACGTTGCGTTGCCAGATCTCTCTTCGAAATTAAATTTTGCGAGGCATTTTAACATTAAATTTTTACTAAATTCATTTTAATTAAAGCAGAAATGCATTACAGCATTGTTCGTAGAATATTGGCGGGACAGTTAGTGAAATAATAAACCATTTATACCCATTCGTTAAGAAGCTACATGGCTCCAAATATTTGACACAAATTATTTGCTTTTTCGGCGAAACGGTTCTTTATAGACCATAACTGTATTTGACATATTTGTTACAGTCATCAAGTAGAATCTTGGTTAACATATGATCGAAGCAGTACCTTCCACCCGGTATAGATATGCGTCGCGTTTGAGTATTTACAGGCCAGAAAAGGAAAACCGGTATTTTATTAGGTCCTTATTCTACAATGCACAGGTTTTTGTGTGAAAATATTAAAAATCAAAGATATTTTTTTCATCAAATTATTCGAAAATTCAGTATCGAGCATACTTAAACGACATGTGCTGTGTTTCCGATACCAGCAGACCGTACATTAGCACTAATATCTACGAATTGTACTGTTGTACAAAAACGCACAACGATTCATGCTTTAATTACCACTACTTTGGTATAGCAGCACAAAGGCTCAAAATAACGAAGTGGGATATCATTTCATGGACTCCAGCTTGCCTAGGCAGTTATTAGAAGCACAACATAAAGCAGCCATGTGCCTCTGGGGCTGCAGATCGTTAGTATGACTACAAAAGAACCTTTCATTTGTCAAATCATTCAGTCGTAAACGTTATGCCACCGAAGGCAACACTGCAATTCCGCGCTCTAGCGGCAGATTTTCCTTTGTTTTGCCGACGAAACTCCGCGCACCGGATATGAGGACAAAGCTATGGTGGCCCCTTTTTTCTAATGTCTCATTGTTATGGTTTAAATCGATCTTGGAACTGCTTTTACAATGAAGTCGGCAGCAACAGGTAGCCCTCCTAAGATCCACAGAATTATCACTAGAATAGTCAGCGGTAAGCAGTCCACAACTCTGTCAGATTTATAGTTCTATGTAAAAAAAAAATATATGATGCGTTATATACACATGCTGCTTAACTATTATTCTTTATTTTTATATACGAGTGTTTCTATAAAATATTCTTACAATCTTATCTTTTGTACTTCATGTTGATAAAGTTAGCAAAAACTGTTTTATTTCCGAAATGGTGGCGCTGAAATTCCATACACTTTCCATAACATCGCGAGAAACAATTCTAAGGTAACCACTAGGTAACGGACAATTCAATGGCACAAAAATCATTTGAAATAAATTGTTTTTAAAGAGAAATACATTGTTTGTGTAATTAAGTTTTTATCTTTATCTCTTAAGATTTACCATTTGCAAAACAATACACAAAATTCATTCTGAATGAGTACTTCATGGATGGTTACGTAATAAATTCAAGATATAATAATATAAGTAGTTAATGCAAATATATAAAAACCGTGTCACTTTAACCAAAATCATTAGCCATTATTGACAAATTAAAAAATAGCGAAAAATGTTCCATGTAAAGGATACTTTGGTGTTGGGGAATTTTCTTGAAAATATTGGTCGCATGCGGAGAATCCAGTCACGACCCTCTCCTCCACTGCATTAATGTCGTGACCATTTTAATAACTATGAATATATTGCTCTACTACATTGTTGCTCTCTGTATTGAGATACATATATAATAAAGTTGACTTAGCCTGAGTTACACAAAGCAATGCTGTATTGCTATTTATTTCCATCCACAATCGGAATACAATAATTCCTCTGCCTACCATAAGTAGCTGCAAGGGAAAGCAAAAGTTATTAAGAATCATTCACCAATTGAAAATGAAAGTAGTCCAATTTCGAAGCTGCTTCTTTTATGAAAAGCTTTGCAAAATGCCCTTTTGTATCGTCTATTATCTTATTTGATTATTATGTAAATTATATACTGTATATTTTCTTAACAGCGCGATTTACATTTTCAAAAGCTTAGGTATGGACAACTGTACAAAATGTATCTATACCTATATATCTAATGAAAGAGCTTCTCTGTGTATGAGGGTCACTATGTATGTTTTGAGATGCGAGAAAATAAAAGTTGAGCCACTCGAGTTGGATGCAGGATGGGATATAACCCCATCCTTTGTGAGTAAACCGGTATCAGCTAGTGACTCTCCTACTTCAGGAATCCCAGCAGCGCAAGGATGAACAACCCACAGTGCCCCGGTAGCCAGGAGCCTGGAGGAGAGCATTTTCGCTCCTTCCAGGCATGTAATTTTTTATAATCGAATTCGGAAAAAGTCACATAGGGCAGGTCGGAACCGTATGGTGGATGAATAATAACTTTGACCTCTGTAGACTCCAGGAGGTGAACCGTAATGTCGGCCGTGTGTGCGAACGTGTTGTCGTGATGGAGAAGGACCCCTCTCAGTCCCGTGGCCGTCGTTCTTGAAGCTTAGCAAAAGCTTTTGGCAAGCAAACTGTGGTGTACCAATTAGCGGTAACCGCGCTTTGCTCCTCCAGAGAAATGGTTGCCAAAAGACCACCCTTTAGGGAAAATGAGGCCGCCATTTTCTTGTGAACACTTCGGCGGCACTTCACTTTTATCGATGGATTGTCATCAGAAAAGATCCACACTGCTGATTACCGGTTGGTCTCCTGATCGAACTAATAATTGCGGGTTTCATCATCTATGACTATGTCAGAATCCCTTCTGGAGTCCCCTCCGGATCTTGTCAGCATTTTCTCACACCATTCAACACGGTCACGTTTTTGTTTAGGTCAAATTGTGAGGCACCCATCGGGTTGCGACCCTCCTCATACGAAGGAATTCATGGACAATTTTCAAAACTGCTGGCAATTCAATCTGCAATGATACCTCAATTTCTTTAAATGTTATGCTACTATTATCGTGAAACATTTTTCTCAACGCTGCGATGTTTTTCTCAGTCACTGGATACCGGACGCACGCTTCTCTCACCTTTCAAAGATGTTAGGCACCTTTTCAATTCCTGAAACTATCGAGAAGCTGTGGCATGGGAAGCAGCAATGCCCCCAAAAGCCTGTGACCAACGTTCAAGACTTTCGTTTAACCCACTTTTA
Organism: Tenodera sinensis; assembly: GCA_030765045.1. Classification (NCBI taxonomy): domain Eukaryota; kingdom Metazoa; phylum Arthropoda; class Insecta; order Mantodea; family Mantidae; genus Tenodera; species Tenodera sinensis. Next base: position 108,186,849 of record CM060962.1, read on the forward strand.
AGATCGTAGAAAATCGTCGAGCGAAAATGCTCTCTTCCAAGCTACATTGCAGGGACTGAGCACATGCGCGCCGCGGGTTGTTCATCCTTGCGCTGCTGGATATCCTGGAGTGGGAGAGTCACTACATGATACCAGTTTACTCACAAAGAATCCTGTCCTGCGTCCAATTCGAGTGGATGAACTTTCATTTTCTTACATATAAAAACTTTCGTAGTGACCCTCTGGCCCTCGTATGTACAGAGGGGGTAACATAATAACATAAGGACTGGTTAAGTGGTTCCTTTATCATTGAAAACCACAGCTTCTTTACGTAAATGAACATCACGAGAATATCGAGGTGACATTTAGCCACTTTTCATGATAAAACTAAAAATAATCGTGTTGACCTCCAACAAAAGGCCAATCTTTTAAAGATCCTCCACCATCAATGCGTATGAAGCAATCCCCCCCCCCCCCCGCTCCCAAATAACCTTTGAGTGCTTGTCGAATTTTAAAACTGCTAGACTAGCGAATTCTTTCACGATTTATTTCTTACAATTTATACTGTTAAGATTGCACACAATGTTGCAACCAACTCTTGGATAATGTTAACATGATTACTCTTCAAAACTGTCGCATTCACTGTCGTTGGTGGGACAAACATTCCGTCGTGCCATAGTCCTCAAGATTACCCACTTGTTGCATAAATTAGCATTAATTACACTAGCAGTAGTCAGGTCATTTCAGCATCGTCGATGTGCAGGAATTTTGTTCCGCAAGAGTTCTTTTACATGCCAGTAAATGTATTGAAAATAGGCAATTGCAACTACCCAGAGTTATTCAGCAGAACACGCGATAAGGTAATTGGGTCTTTCACTCGCCGAACGATTTTTGGAAATAATTAAAATATTATATGAACAAACCCGGCCAAATAACAGTATGGTTGAAGAGTGTACAGTGTGGCTCGAGTTGTAACCGATAATGATCGTGCAAAAAGCTTCAGTGCTTGACTACCAGTTCGAATATCGATTCAAGGCATCGCACGAAGCGCTGAGTGGGAACATGACAGCGTGCGATCAAGAAAGAATAAAAGCCATTCATCATTCTGCTTCCCAGCGCCTTCACATTCGTTGCTATCATCCGAAAAGAAGCTGCTTTTCTTTCTACCATAAAAGCGTTAACCTTAATGACCCATTTTTTAATGCCTTGTGTCGCTATCTGACACACTTAGGAGCTATCGAGACTAGATGGGAGTGGGTATTGATGATGTTGAAAGAGTTTAGGGAAATTATTTCCACATTTCGTTAAACTGTACCATTAAACAAAGTACAACGTTAACGAAAAGAAGATTTTGTGTTTCTAATCAGGACTGGAGAGTCTCCCATTTCCAGAACTAACGTAATTCCTAGATCCACTATTTTTAACTCGGAATATCATTGGTTTTTCACATCTGCAGCATACGATGATCGTTGCCTTACAAATTCGTTGTACCTATTGCTATAATTGCTCGTGTTAGACTTCAGTTTTCTCAACTACAGTCGCTTACTACGTGCCTTTCAGCCATTTAATGGCAGACTGAAAGCAGGGTAGGTTAAAGGAATGTCGGTGCTCTCTGCAAGATTTGCTGTTGACCCCCACCAGGACCTTGCCACGTTCTTCGCAGATTTATAAAACCTAACCTGTATATTGTAAGGGCCCCTGAAGTTCATGCACTTATATATTTTTACTTTCTCCACTGGTAACAGTGGTAAGTAGAAGGAAGTATTGTATTCCACTCAAAAATTCGAAGTCGAGATTTCACCGGAAATATGTTTTGAGACCCACTGAACAAAAAAAAAAAAAAAAAATGTCTGTGTGTCAATCTGTGGACAGCATAAATCAAAAACGAAAAGTCGGTTAAAAACCAAAGTTGGTAGGTAAGTTTAATGTCTTTCAAGGATGCAACACGAAGATGTTGAATAAAATAGCCCCACCCTAAACTACCCTTTACATGGAAAATTTTGATTTTCTTGAAAATGGCTCTAACGATTTTGATTAAAATGTCATATGTTTAAGATATGTGTATGACAAATGAAATGTATATTTTGAATTTTCTGGCTATATCCTATGTAGTCCTGTTTACTCTTGATGACTTTTGAGTAACTTGTAAACCGTAAGAGACCTTACTATACAAAAAATGTAGGTCTCGTTAAAATTCACAATTTATGTCTGAATAAATTTTTTGTAGAATGAACCATTTCGGAGATATTCCTTGTTATTTGTGTCAGTTGCGGAAAACTTAAAACTTTGGTGAAATGGAACATCGTTGTTCATTTTCTTTATATGTTAAGCGTGCAAAGAGATCGGGATCTCAAAGCTTTAAAAGATATGACCATCGCACAAAGCCTACTCTATTCTAATACACCCTTGCACCTACAAGGAAATAAGCAATAACAAATTTCTGTAAATGTTTATCTCGCTAACACGAAGAAGATATAGGAATAAGGGTTTGTAGGAATGATTAGTACAAGAGTAGAGAAAGTCATGTGAGTGCAACACATCAGATTTTTCCCTTTGTTATAATTACAGTTCTGGCAAGTTATGTGCTCTAATCACTAGTCTATAAGCTCATTAAACCCTATTTGTTGTTGGATATAAATGGATATTTTGGTTTTTCTGGTTAAAACATATTTCTATCATTTTAGTGTTTTTGTGGCATAAAACCATTTTTTTTTTTTTTTTTTCTTTTCTTTTTTTTCCATGCAAGATTATATACTTAGCGACTCCGAACTGAGCCACTTGAAAACACGTCGGGGAAGTCTCGAGCTGATTGTTGTTTTGAGATAAGTGTGCAGTTGCGTAATTTATCGCATACCTGTGTCAGCATCTATTCACAATCACCTCGTGATATTATACTCCATTGATTCCTATCTGTATATTATTTTCATTAGTTTAGCAAAAACAGTGTCAGTGGTTTGTATTTGTGAGTGAATAAATTAAAATAGCCCTAGGTATGCCGAAACTAAAGGCTCGTGAGTCATCTAGGCATAATAATCTTCAGAATGAATTTGCGAGTGGTTTGATTTGTACAGAGGACACAATATTGTTTTGTAGAACACAGGGTTGCCAACATTTAAAAGTAAAATTATTTTACCAGCCACTCAAAATTATAGATTTGGATTCAAAATTATCGTACATCATAAAGCAAACGTTACAACAATAAAAATATCAGTATAATACTTATGAAAATATAAGAGTAATAATGTTTATTATATCCACTTACAAGATTGATGACCTCAACAAATACTACAACTTTAGCACTTATGTTTCTCGCACTATTCATCTGAAAATTCTTCCTCAATCGTTGCAGCATTGCACAAATTTGTTGTTGAGATAAACCTTAACATCTTCTCGGTGACTTGCAGATTTTAAGATCTACCACGTTCTTTCATAAGTTGAGACGACAAAATGAGTTCATTTACCGTATCTAGTGTCAATTTGTTTCTAATTTTGGTTTTTATTAAACCCAGTTTAGAAAAAAAAAAAAAAAAAAAAAAAAAAAAAAGGAAACCACTGATAATGCAAAGGCCGCAGGTTCTTTGAAATCAGTATTTCCACCAAGCTGACATATGTTTAACAGCACTCCAGAAACTGTCAGGTTCAGGCATGTTTTTTATTTCACACGGAATAGCACGTATCCCGAGTTTTCTACATTGCTCATCAATTTTATTCTTCATTGAGATGAGCAGACCTGGGCACGCTGGCAATAAGAGGATAAAGAGTAGCAGGCTTAGTAGCTATGGGGTGGAGACAGACAATGAGGACAAAAGTGGTGTTATTTGTAATTAGTTTCACTTCGCTGGAGTGACAAACCAGTGAAAATTATATTTCGACGATATCGAACTATCATACATTCAAATTATCGTACATCCCCATAATTATTGTACGGTTTGACAACCATCGTACAAACATTAAAATGATCGTATGCCCCCATAATTATCGTACGAGTTGGACAACGCTATCAAGTTATCCAGCACGTAAACTCAACAAAACATAAGCAAATACTGGAGGAAAAAAACCGTGAAAAAACGAGCCTAAGCAAAAGGAATTTCGGGAATGTTTAAGGACCAAACTAGATAAATTTTCTTCCGATTTATCTGAAGCAGTTTTTAGCATCTGATATACCAATTTGGAAACTTAGTAATCCTAATTTGAGAAATTTTCTTCATATAATACCACACATTGTGTCCGACGAAAGCACATTACGAAAGCCAACCGTTTGTACGACAATGTTGTATCAAGAATGCTTCTTATCTTGTTTATTACAACAGCGAAATAATAGTAACTTGGCGTATAGTCAGTGATAAAACACAATAGACGATCTCTCGCGCCTGCCAATATATGAGACGTTGCTGTCCTGAAGATATGATTACATCTGAAAAGAGTGTACACATATTGTCTCGCCGTATTTGTGCGATAAGCTCACGTAAACATCTGGGCAGTTTCGCATTATTTCCGACACGCTTCATGGCTTTGCCAGGTAGTAAAGAAGAGTTTCCCAAGATATAAATACACCTTCATAGGTAGCAGGGATTCTTTGAAGTTCGAAAACCTCCGTCACGTGGCTGTTATGAAGTGCAATTCGGCGCTTCTTTTGGACAGTGAATCAGAAGCTTCTACTTCAACAATAAATGCGAGTTCAATTTTATCTCTCTTTGCATATATTGAAGAGTATTACAAAGTGTATTTAAGTGCATATTTATTTTCATATTTTCAAGTTCTTAGAGCGTATCTGCATACATATTTCATAGCTGTATAGGGCATGAACTTCTGGGCCATAGTTATTATAACATGTGATCCAAAAGACTCAGAACCGGCTGCGCTGCGTTTCATCTGTACACGTCCTAGGCACTCGTCGCCGACTGCTGCTGTCATAGAACAGCACGGATGAAACCATATAACATTTTTAAAACTACTTTTAAAGGCTTTACTTACCACTGTTATTAAAGGAGATGCTGAAACTGGCGACTGTCGTTGCCCATACATTTTTGGCACCTCTTTAGGAAATTATCCATCACTCGCCGTAGTTTACGTTGAGAAATGCTGGCAATTTCCTGACGGACATTTTGTTTTAATTCTTCCAGGGTGTATGGGTTTGTCTTGTACACTTTATGCTTTAAGTTACACGGTGTACTCTGTATTCACTCTCAGCTAATCCGCACCAAATGTGGCGACTACATGTGGTGCACAATGCAAAAGGAACACAGCCTTATTCCGACAACTTGAATGGTGACTAGCATTTTCTGTTAGGCGTTAAAGGTGATAAGAGTGATGGTTACAACAAAATAAACAGATGCACGCAATTATAATAATATTAATAATAATAATAATAATAATAATAATAATAATAATAATAATAATAATAATAATAATAATAATAATAATAATAATAATAATAATAATAATAATAATAATAATAATAATAATAATAATAATAATAATAATAATAATAATAATAATAATAATAATAATAATAATAATAATAATAATAATAATAATAATAATAATAATAATAATAATAATAATAATAATAATAATAATAATAATTGTAAACGAAACGAGCAAACACGAAAGTAACAGGTATGCGATAATTTACATTTATTCGCTTTCTGGAAGCGACTTTGTCCCCTCCAGATCAAAATCGATGTCTGTGGTGCTGCTGCTCACGCTTTCCACTCCATTTTTGATAACTGGGTTATCAACAGCTGTGTCACTTACACTACTTGGCAAAACTATGAGGCGTATCGGAAAGAATGTGAAACTGCCCAGTTGTTTACGTGAGCTTATCGTACAAACACGGCAAGATAGTGTATGTACACCTGTTCAGATGCAATTATATCTTCAGGAAAACGTCTCATATAGGCAGGCGCGAGAGATCATTCATTTCCATTGCTTAGTCTGTAGTAGTCTGTACGGCAAGTTGCTGATATTTCGCTGTTCTAATAAACAAGATAACCAGCGATTACAGCGATTGCTCGACAACCAAGATCAATACACCTCGTCGCTTTGCCAAGTAGTAGTATCCACCTTTCATACTATTACATCTTTCTATCATTATGTGCTCGGTGCACTTCTTCCAGCAGGCTGCCGTCACACGATGAGGAGCTGCTTCATTTACATCATTTATCTTGAATGCTATGTTACGGTGTCTAACGTAACCGTTCACCTAATTCCATACCATTTCAACTGGATTTGGCATGCTTAATTATGGAGGCAGTCCTTGTGCAAAGCATTAACCTGCTTTGCGATTTATGTTTGCCCACTGAACGGTACACAAAATCTCTTTTTAAATGTAATATATGTTGCCTCCATCCAGGCAATTATGCCATTTTTCACCACGACATATTTGGCAGACATGGCTCTGACACTATGGCAAGGAGTGTTGTCCATGACAACACATTGTTTGGTTAGAATTTCGGAAAAATATTTTTCAAACCATTTCCTGAAAACTTCCCCAGTCATTTTTTCAGGACTGTCTCCTGTGTTTTTGGATTCGAAAAGTAGCTTGTCCTCTTCCACAAATCCATCATCACTTCCTATGTGCAACAGTACAAGTCGCTTGCCTTTACCTCAGAGGTTTCTCAGGCCAGCACCAAATACCGACAGAAATGCTTTCTCCCTTGTTTGTACAGTTGTAGCAACCCACACCTTGGATGTTGTATAGCCCTCATTAATCCAGTAATAACCTTACGTCCTTCTCACTGCACGCAAATAGTCCCTTCACCACAAAATAATTCCTTCATATATATAGTATACTACTTTTTTCGGCCTGTTTTGGCAAGTTCGAACCCAATTTCACACCACATTTTATAAAATGCAGTTCTGAAATGCATCAGCATCAACTTGCTGTAGCACTTGATCAATTATTGGCGGCTCATTTTTAAAAAAGAAATTGTGTACTCTTACGGAAATAGCAAGCTTCACAAAATCAGCACATTCTTGCATTGCATATTTAAAACGCTTTCTTTTTCTTTTCATTCTGTCCTTCTTTCTGTCTTTCTTTCTGTCCTTCTTTCTGTCTTTCTTTCTGTCCTTCTTTCTGTCCTTCTTTCTGTCTTTCTTTCTGTCCTCCTTTCTGTCTTTCTTTCTGTCCTTCTTTCTGTCTTTCTTTCTGTCCTTCTTTCTGTCTTTCTTTCTGTCCTTCTTTCTGTCTTTCTTTCTGTCTTTCTTTCTGTCCTTCTTTCTGTCTTTCTTTCTGTCCTTCTTTCTGTCCTTCTTTCTGTACTTTCTTTCTGTCCTTTCTGTCCTTCTTTCTGTCCTTCTTTCTGTCTGTCTTTCTGTCCTTCTTTCTGTCTGTCTTTCTGTCCTTCTTTCTGTCTGTCTTTCTGTCCTTCTTTCTGTCCTTCTTTCTGTCTGTCTTTCTGTCCTTCTTTCTGTCTGTCTGTCTGTCCTTCTTTCTGTCTGTCTGTCCTTTCTGTCTGTCTTTCTGTCCTTCTTTCTGTCTGTCTGTCCTTCTTTCTGTCTGCCTGTCCTTCTTTCTGTCTGTCTGTCCTTCTTTCTGTCTGTCTGTTCTTCTTTCTGTCTGTCTGTCCTGCTTTCTGTCTGTCTGTCCTTCTTTCTGTCTGTCTGTCTGTCCTTCTTTCTGTCTGTCTGTCCTTCTTTCTGTCTGTCTGTCTGTCCTTCTTTCTGTCTGTCTTTCTGTCTGTCTTTCTGTCCTTCTTTCTGTCTGTCTTTCTGACCTTTCTGTCTGTCTTTCTGTCCTTCTTTCTGTCTGTCTGTCCTTCTTTCTGTCTGTCTGTCTGTCCTTCTTTCTGTCTGTCTGTCCTTCTTTCTGTCAGTCTGTCCTTCTTTCTGTCTGTCTGTCCTTCTTTCTGTCTGTCTGTCCTTCTTTCTGTCTGTCTGTCTGTCTGTCCTTCTTTCTGGCTGTCTGTCCTTCTGTCTGTCTGTCCTTCTTTCTGTCTGTCTGTCCTTCTTTCTGTCTGTCTGTCTGTCCTTCTTTCTGTCTGTCTGTCTGTCTTTCTGTCCTTTCTGTCTGTCTTTCTGTCCTTCTTTCTGTCTGTCTGTCTGTCCTTCTTTCTGTCTGTCTGTCTGTCCTTCTTTCTGTCTGTCTGTCTGTCCTTCTTTCTGTCTGTCTGTCCTTCTTTCTGTCTGTCTGTCCTTCTTTCTGTCTGTCTGTCCTTCTTTCTGTCTGTCTGTCTGTCCTTCTTTCTGTCTGTCTTTCTGTCCTTCTTTCTGTCTGTCTGTCTGTCCTTCTTTCTGTCTGTCTGTCTGTCCTTCTTTCTGTCTGTCTGTCCTTCTTTCTGTCTGTCTGTCCTTCTTTCTGTCTGTCTGTCTGTCCTTCTTTCTTTCTGTCTGTCTGTCTGTCCTTCTTTCTGTCTGTCTTTCTGTCCTTCTTTCTGTCTGTCTTTCTGTCCTTCTTTCTGTCCTTTCTGTCTGTCTTTCTGTCCTTCTTTCTGTCTGTCTTTCTGTCCTTTCTGTCTGTCTTTCTGTCCTTCTTTCTGTCTGTCTGTCTGTCCTTCTTTCTGTCTGTCTGTCCTTCTTTCTGTCTGTCTGTCTGTCCTTCTTTCTGTCTGTCTGCCTGTCCTTCTTTCTGTCTGTCTGTCCTTCTTTCTGTCTGTCTGTCCTTCTTTCTGTCTGTCTGTCCTTCTTTCTGTCTGTCTGTCCTTCTTTCTGTCTGTCTGTCCTTCTTTCTGTCTGCCTGTCCTTCTTTCTGTCTGTCTGTCTGTCCTTCTTTCTGTCTGTCTGTCTGTCCTTCTTTCTGTCTGTCTGTCCTTCTTTCTGTCTGTCTGTCCTTCTTTCAGTCTGTCTGTCCTTCTTTCTGTCTGTCTGTCTGTCTGTCCTTCTTTCTGTCTGTCTGTCCTTCTTTCTGTCTGTCTGTCTGTCCTTCTTTCTGTCTGTCCGTCTGTCTGTCCTTCTTTCTGCCCGTCTGTCCGTCTGTCCTGTCCTTCTGTCCTTCTCTCTTTCTCTCTTTCTCTTTCTTTCTTTCTTTCTTTCTTTCTTTCTTTCTTTCTTTCTTTCTTTCTTTCTTTCTCTCTCTCTTTCTTTCTTTCTCCCCACACCGAGCGTAACCACTTTTCCCGTTTCAGATTACTTTAACGAGCGCTATTTACGCCTGTACTTGAAACACGGTGAACTCAGAAGTTCGCTTCACGGTAAGTGTTGGATAAGGTGTTTGTTTCTCTGTGAATACCCGTATATCAGGTGACTCACACGAATTGCATGTTGGGGCTTGTAGCTCTCTTTAACGGTATAAATCAGCGTTAATTGAATTGTTCGGCATTTGCTTACAATATTATATCATTTATGTTTAGTTTATTTCTAATGTTTAGATGATCATTGCATTGCTACGGTATTGACACGGTGCACCATGTATTGGTCACGTTGGTTAGTTTTGGCGCGGAACAACTTAAGAATGAATGCAGAGCAAATGGAATGGTTACTGAACTGCCAATCCTGCAAGAGACTATGAGCTCTGGACGCCAGACAGTTTTAGGCAAGGTAGAGTATTCCCAGTCATATAATGAAAACATCTGCCAAGTGGTGGGAGGTGTTAGCACTATATGGTAGCTCAAGATGTCATAAGTATATCTACTATCTACATGAAATTTGCATATCGTGTTATGTTAGAATTCCGCATCGCTAGCACTAGCGGATGTTTTCTAAAAGGCCTAAGCCTCGTTATGAGTTGAAAATCAAACCATAATTTTTCTCAGATAACGCTGCAGTTGTGGATTTCAACACATTTCTTAGAGCCATATTCTCGTGAGAGGAATACACTATGAAACCAGCTTCATTCTTAGATTATATGGCGATGCAGGTAAATGTAAACAAAGCAGCAAAAACGTGTTACTGCGCCGGCACCTGTGATTGGAGAAAATGGTCGCGCCATTGTAGCGGCCACGTGACCAACATGTGCGCGTTGGCAACATTGTCTAAAATGAGAACAGTATTATTTTGCCGTTTACCAATGTTTGCGTAGCTCTGTCTTTTTTATTGTCAGGTTCGACGTTATGGAGTTACATTTCGTCATGCAACAGACAATAAGTTATTAGATATGTCTTAATATTTAGCGACATTTCAAAAAATGTTTAAACATACAATATGAACTGTAAGTAATAATTCAAGTTAAACTGTAGTTTATGGCACTAACAAAACATTGTAAATAAGCATTATCTTAAACTTATTCCAATTCAATGCATACAAACTGTAACAAGGTGTGTGTAAAATACATGTTTTGAAGCGCTCATTAGTCACACGCTCCTGTGGGGAGAAATCTGTTTAAACAATTCTGTCAATAACTCGGTTATAAAGCATAACATAAATCACAATAAGAGCAGTAACAAAACGGGCGTGAGAGCAATAAATCCCTGTTAATTCTTAAGAGGTAGTCATGCATGAGTCACTGTTACTCACCCTGTATCGCCACGATAAGGGAGAAGAGGACTCCCCACCACGACCCAATCAGCGCACCCCTCCTCCTCATGGCTGACGAGTTCTGTCAACACAGAAAACACATTATTACTGCTTTTGCCATATTATACAGCAATTTCCTCCGGCCAGAACCAAACCGTCTTGGCGGAGTGACATGGAGTGGAAACCCAGTGAGTGCCTTATCATACACACGCACTCATTTATTACATTTACTGACATGACCAGTCATTGCCCTTGTGGACTCCTGCCGAAGTTCAAACATTTCATGAGGCATGCACCAACTAACTGACCAGCAGCATAAAAAATAAACCTGCAATCAAACATTATAAGTGGATGAATGCTTACTACAAAACCAAATAACAAGGCACAGGAATTCTTAAGCAGTTGGCTTCAAGTTATCCACATCAAACTACTTTCACTACAAAGAGCGTGCACAACAGCGGCCAAGGATCATTGATAGACAGACAAAGAGGGTTCTGTGCTGTAAGAAGTACGAGTGATGGGGGTAGGGGTGGTTGGTTACCTGCGATGTCCCCTATCTATAGTCTAGTACAAGTTCAACCTTGTATCCTTCCATCCCGACTTTACTGCACACAATCCTATGTGCACCAATAACACATTGAAGGCTTTTACGATTATTATACAAAGTATTCATCTTCACTTTAAAGAATTTTAGCAGCCGGAGAAAAAATTGTCATTTTTCATATGCAGAAAGAACAATAGCATATTGTTGTTACAAGTGTAGTAAGCGCATCATTGGAAATCGAGGTAGAATTTGAAAATACGAAACGAAGTCGAGTAATTTCTACTCCCGAAATTCTTCAATGCACTTACGCATGGGCATTACTATTTTTCGACAAAGTTAATAATAGAAATGGTACGTAAAGAACGTAAGATATGTAATTGCTAATAGTTATTGAATATGATGGTTCCAACAGCAAGTTCACACAAGCTGCATGCATTAATTCGCCAGTACATATTAACAAATAAAAAGGGAGTAAAGATCTAGGTAACACTTTGTGGCTAAATTCCACTACCAAATACGTCAAATCGTGTAATTATTTTTCATGTCTGCAAAGAGTGAATGAGTGAGTGTGTGGGGTTTAAGGGCCCATCGACGTCATTTGGTGTCTGCAAAGATGAATATAGAATATTTGCTGTAGTTCATGCACACACATGGTACAGTAAAATAGACAACATGTGCGATATGTTAGTACACCAGCACAGAATGCAGAGAATTGAACTTTTCATCCTGATAGCATGAAAAGGAAGTGGATTAAAGAAAAAAGAGCCATCCTCGAAAAACGGTATCACAGTTTGTCATTTTTAAAGGTCTTTTCATCTTATTAGTTTCATAATATTTTTCTGGATTGCACTTACTTTTCAAGTATTTTGTGTCTGGTATTTAGAAAATTACCTTATATGCATTTAGAGCAAATGTCTTCGCATAATATCAGAAATGGTGGTGTGAACGGGTTTCCATCTTACAGAGGAAAAAATGTCAAATTCGTAATCATAGATGCTTTTTTAAACTTGATGAGCTGCTCAGCTTTTACGGCGTCACACATTTACATCTTCGTTAGTATAAATCATACGTCGGCGACAAATAGGTATTACCTATATCAAAAAGACTGTCCTATAAATATATCAACTATTATTTTGTAAACATCACACATTAAAAATCGGAAACATCTACACAACTGTTACATCATAAACCTACTAAATTGAAACATGTGCAATAATATCTCTGCAATTTAAAAATTGAGGATCTTTTTCCTCCGTTAATTTGGCTGTTAGCTTTTTTTCTTTCTTTCTTTTTTACGGTGGGGATGAATACGTACTGTCTAGTCAGTCACTGCACGTTCATGTGCATGACCTTTAGAACAGCTGCTGGGCCATTCATCGCATAATTTCTCAGAAGTTCATGAAGAAAGCGGATAAATAAACTACTCCCTCGAGTTAATAATTCCTAGTTCCACATGTCTATGTTGAGTAGCCTGGTAGCCAAACATTGCGTCGAAACATTCATGGAGTTTAAAAAAAAATATTAGAACTATCATCACTAGGGATCAAACCTTCATACAGGAAACAAAAAGTTGCTGGGTTTGGACTATAGGAAGTAAGAGGGGTCAAACTGTCACATGATCACAACAGAGAGAAGGCAAGTAGAATATTCACTCCCAAATCCTTGTAAAAGTTCAGCAGCACGCGAATATTTCGATTTTCGTGCTGCAGGTATTTTACTGTGTGGAACTAATGAACACATTCGAGAGATACTATGCACTGTAAACAGTGTGTTTTGTGCTGGCATTCTATTCTCACACTGACGTCACGCTCTGTCCATGTGAAGGTAACTTTCGATCACCTCATTTCGCGATAGCTGTGTAAAGGTTCGAACCCTAATCATCACGCAACATATTCTCTGGAAGTTGATGCATTACACAGCTGTAATACTTTCTTGGGTGTTTGCACAAGCATGTCAACAAGATTTGTAGCCATAAAAGTCGTTTATAGGTATAGTAGAAAACAATTACATTATATAAACTGTGTTTTTCCGACAGAATTGTACCTGGGCAATGATACTATTTTTACTCTCTCTACCAGGCGGCTAGGAGGTAGAGGGAGTATCGCATTCAACCAAGAAATCAATGCCGAGAGTCCACCGAAAGCAAAAACCCTGTTTTCAGGTCTTCTGAATCCAAAATAAGCAATTTTAGCAGAAGCTCCGAGAGTACGGAAGTAAGGGTATGGGTGTGTGGGTGTGGTTGTGTGTGGGCGTGGTTGTGGGTGGTTGTGTGCGGATGTGAATGAGAGAGAGAATACTAACAAAGTCCTTAAGTTGAGCATAATCCAAAGTTGGGACACGATTTTTCAAGAAATTCCCCAAACCAAACTACAAGGAAAAGGTTTCGACATTTTTTTTTCTCGCAAATGTTTATGTTTAAAAGATCGTATATCTTTAATTTTCTGGGTATAGCCTTAGGAGTCCTGATTAATGCGGAACGAACACTGTAACTGGTAAACCATAAAAGATACACGAAAACTTACCACACCAAAATAGAGATCTCTTTAAAACAGTTTTTCTTCTTCAAATAACCTTTGGTGTTACCAACCATTTCCGAGACGTCCGTTTGTAAAAGTTTCAATTGCTCAAGCGGTACTCATTCTATCTTTCGTCGTGATGTATGGAACGAGCAGGGAATTTCAATGCCCACTTATATCGAGCAGCTTCTAAACGTCTGGCATTTAAAAAAATCGGTTTCGCATATTTCTATAATAAAATGTGCAATATTATTTTTACAAAGTTCGATTGATTAACATAAAAGGGAACGAAAAGGAAGCTTTCGTAAAAGTTATGTAAAAATGGGCAACATTGGATAGAGATACTCATGCGATTGCAACACATAGGAATTTTTTTTCGGGAAAGGTTCTTTCAAACAAAATAAGTATTGATTAGTACAAAATTGTCGAGGCCCATAGCATTCACGGTTTTCACTTGTTTTAAATATTTCCAAGGTACATTTACTACTTTCATACAGCTACAATATTTGTCAGTCTTCAAATAAACAGGTTTCCTCTAAGATGTACCACACTTTCTAAAATGTTTTACTTATGTTTCGTACTCAACCAGCCTCCGTAAAAAGTTTCAGGTTATGTAAAAATTGTTGTTTCTCTTTTTATAGTATCGATTGCCTTTAAATGACATTTCCTACACTTATTCTACATGCGGCATTGCCAGGCAAAAAATGTAAAGATAAATTATTCACTTTAAAATCTAAAAATGCATCTTACTCAAACACATAGAAAAGAAGTCCAACCAACAAACCAGAATCACGTGGCCAAAACGGTTTGCAAGTATCTTCAGAACATACAGGAAAATGTACCACGTTAACATATCTTGAGCACCTAAACAGATACATAAGGAATGGTGTTACATGTTAGACCAGTGGTGCTAATGGAGGGGATACAAAGTTTAACCCATCCTCATGTTTTGTTCTTCCGTTTGCCTATGGTCCAAGGAGCTTCTATTCTCTTAACACTGTCGCCGCAAAGTCTGACCACCCGCAACACACAATGGTGGAAGGGAAAAGGAGACTGACACTAGAGGTCTGTACGGGCCGACTTTCTTAGGCCCGGCCCGGTACCAACCAAGCCCGGGCCCGGGCCGAGCCCGATTGTGCAATTTTCTTTTAAACAAAATTATCCTGCAGTTATTGACATTATTATTACTATTATTATTACTACTACTACTATTATTATTACTACTACTACTATTATTATTACTACTACTACTACTACTATTATTATTACTACTACTACTACTATTATTATTACTACTACTACTACTACTATTATTACTACTACTACTACTATTATTATTATTACTACTACTATTATTACTACTACTACTACTATTATTATTACTACTACTATTATTATTACTACTATTATTATTATTATTACTACTATTATTATTATTATTACTACTACTATTATTATTATTATTACTACTATTATTATTACTATTATTATTATTATTACTATTATTACTATTACTATTATTACTATTACTATTATTACTATTACTGTTATTATTATTATTATTATTATTATTATTATTATTATTATTATTATTATTATTATTATTATTATTATTATTATTATTATTATTATTATTACTATTACTATTACTATTACTATTATTATTATTATTATTATTATTATTATTATTATTATTATTATTACTATTACTATTACTATTATTATTATTACTATTATTATTATTATTACTATTATTATTACTATTATTATTATTATTACTATTATTATTACTATTATTATTATTACTATTATTACTATTACTATTACTATTATTATTATTATTATTATTATTATTATTATTATTATTATCATTATCGTCATCGTCACTATTATCATCGTCATCGTCACTATTATCATCGTCATCGTCACTATTATCATCGTCATCGTCACTATTATCATCATCGTCACTATTATCATCATCATCATCATCATCATCATCATCATCACCACCACCACCATCATCATCATTATTATGATTATTATTATGATTATTATTATTATTATCACTATTCTTATTATTATTATTATTATTATTATTATCATCATCATTATCATTGTCATTATCATTATCATTATCATTATCATTATTATTTATTTATTTATTTATTTATTTATTTATTTATTTATTTATTTCCTAAAATCCAATTTTGGTCCAAATACTTATGCTAGCGAATGTTGGATACCTGCATAAATAACGTTAGTACATTAATAGTTTTGAGATCATGATATTGTCTCGTTAAAGCCTGAGAAATAACCTTTTTTCCAAGTTTGAAGAAAAGGTTATTGGTGTGTTTCTAAGGGTTTATCGGGGTAATATACGATTATAAAACTATATTAATGTACTCAATCTGTTGTAAGCTATCCGCAATTGGCCATAGCAGAAATTAGGAGGTGGGAAGTTTAGGCATTATAAATCATTAAAATATGCAGCCAAAAAGACATAAATAGTTAAAATAGGCAGAAAAAAGGAATTATAAATACTAAAATAGGCAATAAGAGAAACCCAATAATACATTACCAGGGCTCGGAAGTTCATGCCCTAAAAAACTCTGAAATATGCATGCAAATATGCTCTTAAAAACTTGAAAATATGCCAAGAAATATGCACTATTTAATTAAAACAATTAATGTCCCATTGCGGTAGACAAGACGAGTTAGTATAAATAATAAATAAAGTTACCTTATTCCTTAGAGGTTGAAGCAGAAGTGGTCTCACCGCTAGTATTAACTGCTAAATTGCAGTTCAAAACCTACACATTGCACAAATTTTCAACTGTAAAACAGACAACAGACGATGTTTGTCTGTTGTCTCGCAAAACACTTTTGTAGCGTGAAAAACTTCTCTCCACGTCACAAGATGTTATCGGGGCATATTTAAATTATGTTAACTGCTTCACAGAGAGAGTCAAGTCTCTTGCTGTGGCAGATGGTTTTCTTTCAAGGATGTTTCGGATATCGCAATCTGTCTATAACCAGAATTTTTTTGAAATTACATAATTCACTTTCTCTTTCACTTTTGTCCTATGCTACCAAGAACCGCACTTAGATAACATATTATTTTCTCAAAGACAGTAAGTGATTCATGCAAAGGAGATCCTACAACTTCCAATGCCGTTATGGCTGTTGGTAAGGCAGAAAAATGGGCAGATATGAAACTAAGATCCACTTTTAACCCAGTGCCAGACAGAATATTTTGTACAGTTTCTATTGATGAAGCATCTTTCGAGTCCAATGAATTAACAACCTCTTCGACTATTTCTATGTGCTCAGCATAATATACAACTCCATCGACCCATGTTCCCCATCGAGTTAACACTGGTGCAGGAGGAAGCCCGATATTAGGTGCTGTTGATCTAAACAACTTAACTCTTTTAGGAGATTTAACAAAAAGTCTCTTTGTACTGGACACAAATCTATCTACCAATGCGAAAGAATCACGTATTGTCTCAGAAATGCGAAGAAGAGCGTGTGCCAAACAAGTTACATGAATTAAGTTAGGAAAAATACCTTTCAGAGTTTGTCCTGATTTTACCATATCATTTTACCTGCATCAGTAACAAATAAAAGTAACCGGTCGTATTTGATTCCACATGGCCACAGTATTTTCAAAGAGTCCATCACAAACTGGGTCACAGTTACATTGCCAGTGGTTGACAATTCGCTCACATTAAGAAGATAAGGTGCAGTGTTTTGTTCATTATTTAAAGCACCCACGATTATATTAGCGTTAGAACGGCGCTCAGAATCAGGGATCTCATCAACACACAACCACACAAACTGACCCGCTAATTCATTTTGTATATCTGACAATACGTTATTGTAACAATGTCCTACATAAATGCAGCGTACTTTCTTCAGGTATATGTTGTCGAGTGTACTTGACAAGAAAGTTTTTAAATGTCGGATTATTAATTTTGAACAAGGGAATATCAGCAACTAAAAATGCTTGGCACAAGTCATAGGAAAATTCAATAACCCTACTCCCTAAACACTCCAACAGCTGTTTTTGGAACAGCTTCTTCATTTGCGAGTGACCCGATATCTAAAAGGAGGATAATTTAACACATTTAACACAGGGCAATAAAATCTATGTTTGAAACTCGAAAAGTAAAAATAGTTCAGTGCATTAACACAGCAAAACATAAGGAGAATTGCAGAGAATTTAATCAGAAAACTCGCAATACAATTTTTAACTAGTTTAAGTTCAAAAGAAAATAATTCTTAAAAATGTAGAATTGCAAATATATATATATATATATATATATATATATATATATATATATATATATATATAAACTTCTAAAAATCACTCAAATACTCTTCGTAACACAACCATTTTAGGTCATTTTAATTCTTTGACTCTTCGGAGTGTACCTGAAAATGTTAAGATGAACTGGATGAAAACTGCAATGTGCAGAACAGATGGATATTGTAGCAAATAGGAAAATAAGTTGCCACCAAACACACTTTATTTACCACTTTGGAGTGCAGACATTTACCTTGGGAGACCCAGAACAGAACACAATCGATACGTCGAATCGAATCGCAACTGAACAGCTGAGTCACAGCTCATAACTGAACAGCACTCGGCATTGTCCACTTCCAACTATTCACTTTTAATTTCGCAGCTTCTGAACTATCTAAACTTCAGCTTATATGGACCCCGCATACAAAGAGAACGTTCTCAGAGGAGTGGCTACTGGAACATGCCGAAAGCAATCTTCTGAAGCAATGATTACCCAAACTGTAGTAGATATAGTAGATTTGTAGCGCGACTATTGTTCTGAACGTCCGCTCGTTAGCTGCACCTAGGCGGCCCGCGTAAACGGTCCGGACTAACCCCGGCGGTCCATAGTTATCTCCGCGCCGGCGTCACACTGCTTCCTTCTTTGGACTAGTCGTCCCGACCTGCACCGTAGTAGTGGGTTAGACAATCTAGGTCTACCACGAGAATCTTCATTCGGAACACCCTCTGGTCTCGGTGGACTACATTATTGATCCTCTCCTTCACGCGCTGCGATCCTTGCTATGGCTGTTGGAGCGCTGGTAAATGCTCCTCGGTTCTGGTAGTGCTGTACAAGCATACAAGATCACCCTGCTGGAAACTTTGGACATTAGCTTGCCGGTGTAACGGGTCTTCATGTCGCTCGCTATCTGGATGTGTTGGCGGGCCATCTCGCGCACATCGTGAAGATGGTCCACGAGGTTCCATGACCACTGGACTCCCAGATGTCCCTTCACAGTCAGCACGCGGGCACACCCGTATCCTCCTACAAAATAATCCTGCAGACTCCAGGATGTTTATTGGAACCCAGAGCGTCACCTCGTCTGGGCCGAGTAGCAAGACCCTCATGCCAATTTCGACCATCACGCCGTGACTCCCGAGGCCATACAATTCCAGTATCACATCCTCGGCCACCCTCGCAACGAACACCAAGAGGGTTACAGTGCTCCGCCCCAGAGTCAAATCCAGCAAGGCCTTCTCCACAGGCGAGCTGTCGCATGATGTTGTCACTATCCGTAAGGGCCAATCCGATTCCCTGACAAGACATTTGCCACGTCTGATGTGATAACGGACCCGACTGCGCCTGTCTACTAGTATCCGGTACAGCCTTCCCTTTTTCCAGCCACCCGCAACGAGCCTGTGATTCATTCTTCTGTCCAAGGCACACGTCACTCGAGAGGATGGAGATAACAATCCTAACATACCTTCGACATATGGGTCCTTAATCGTATCCCACCTGCTCGTCGGCTTGATTGTGGATAGCCCTTCACTAGGTGTAGTGGCTGGCCATACCGCCACCACACAAGATTCATGCTCCTCGGCTACGGCTAGGTTGTATAAATCTTTCAACAGATATCCCGGCTGACCAAATCCCCAACACACACCACTAGAAGCTCTTAGTCGACGTCCTTAGGTAGATGCTCACCGTCGCATCGGATTCTCCTAGCCTTCAAGATGGGACAGCTATTACCTTGAACGCTTCCATCCTTAGCGCCTCGTGGATGGTCTTGCAATTGCCGGCTATTGGAGTCTTGAATTGAATTGACTACGACAGACTGTGGTCAAGTGATGGTTCCCGAGCCTGCTTTCAAGGTATCTCTGGACACCGCGGACACCGAAAACACATTCAAAACTTCAATCGACTGTGCGGCTTCCTCCTCTCCTGACCACTGTTGTAGCCGGCAAGGGCGGCGAACTGTAGGCGGATGACTTCGAAATTTGGCGTTCCATGGTATCTGAGTGGCTTCACGCTCACAGATGTTATATCGCGTCTTGGTGTCTCGACATTCGAGTCTTCAAGTTCTCCGCTAAGCATTTCTCCAACCATGGCAATCAGTTTCTTGGCGCTGCCGTCAACTCTTCCTTTAAGGACGTTAAGCCGTTCTACGAAATCCTCCAGAGCGTTAACGTGTTGCCAAGGTGCTTCATCCTTCCGCTGAACTCTTCCGTGTCTTTCTGCCGTTATTTTACTTCATCTTATTCATTCTGGATTCCATTTTCCTCTTAACTTTCTCCATTTTGGATTTCATTTATATCTCCATTCCAAATTCTATTTTCCCCACCGTCTTCTCCATTGTGGCCAATAATTTTTCCCGCATTTCCTCCATCGTAGGTTTTATATTCCACTTCTGGCACCAATGCAACAAATAAGAACATCAGTTGTTGCTAAACACACTTGTTTAATTTGTGACTAAGGCTGCCGTTACACTTGATATTGTTGATACACAGTCAACAGAGCATAACTAATGCGTCGAATCGAATCACACGGAACTAGAGGTTCACAATCATAACTGAACTACAGTTAGTACTGTCCGCTTCGTACTACACATTTTTACTTCGTAACTTAACTGAAAGCATGCCCCTGATGAGGCTACCTATATAAAGGAAACGTTCTCGAAACGGAGGCTAGTAGGACCACCCGAACAGAATCTTCTGGAGCACAAATTACCCAAACTGCGGCGAAGCTGCACATAATGGGTTTGTTGCAATTATTGTTATGAACGGCTGACTGTAAGCCGCACCTAAGTTGCCCAGGTAAACAGGCCGGTATGCACTAACCCCGATGTGTCATAGATAGCTTCGCCCCTCGGTCACAGTATTATATTTGCCTCTTTGCCATATAAATACAGATAAGAGATGTCAAAAAATACAACATCGACAGCAGTTAAAATATTACAACATATTTGATAAAACTGAAAAACAGAGCTAAACGAGCAAAGATGCTCCGAGAAAGAAGTCCAAAACCTTCTCCAACTTTGAAATGAAAGTAAAATAACGTTAATTCCTGATTGTTATCCTACTGCATATAAAGCCAAACATGCACAACATCAAAAGTAAACATAAATTAGCCTTGATTTTTTTTTTTATTTTTTTTATTTTTATTTTACGTGCTATACTTATGCACATTTTTAGCAAACTTAAGTGGTGTATTCCCTATATCCTGAAACTTAAATGTGAACCGCTAACTAATAAGAGGATAACATAACGAAAAATAAACGCAATTAGCCGAGAATGCAAGCAATGCAAACTGAAAATTATTTGGAGCGCGATATATTCATGTTCTTACTGTTCAGTTTTTAGTTTCTTGATGTCATGACAAAAACATCGTCATTTGTCGTTGATACCTGTATGAACAAAGCAATTTTATCACAGGGGCTTAACTCAGGTTAGTGTGATGGATAGGTGATTGCGGAGTTACGTTAGCTCAATAGAAGTAAAACGAGAAATTAAAGTAGTGATGGAGTGCATATATGCCCCAGTGGGCAGCAATGAACCTGCTTATACACTGAAATGCACTCAACTTTAGCTAGTGGTCCCCAGATTACCAGCCTAGTGATAACGCTAGGTGACATCTCTAGCCTTACTCACCGATATATTCAATGTTTAAAGCTAACGCCATTATGACCATACTTGGTTGTTCGTTAGGCTCCCCTACCGGAAAAAAATCGAATTTTTCCCTTTCTTTTTTGTCTTCGGCATTTGAATATCTTTTGTAGCATTCTGCTCTGATGTAAATACAATTTTGCGGGTTGTAAGCTCTATTTATTATGTGTTTATTACAATAGAATGTGCAATTGAATGGATGTTTGCAAAAATAGGCTAACCATGGAACTTTCATTATTATAGACTCGGGTAGGCCAGTTCTTACACGGGGTGTCCTGAAGATACCTCATCGCACAGACAGGTTATCAGACATTTCTTCTGTGTAATGGAGGCTGTGGATGGTAAATGTTTTCTGGGCATGTGAATTCCCCAGTTTCTTTATTAAAACAGAAACGGTTATTCTTAAGTCCCTTTCTATTTAGTATAAACCTTAAGAATGCTAGATACATGTCCCAAAACCCCACGATCAACATCAAGGGATGTATCCGTGATCCCTTCTTGTAGAAATCACGGCACGTACAAATAATCGTTGATGAAACCCACACGAAAATATCGCATGGGATTTGGACACAGGTATAACGCGAAAGCATGGAAGAAGATGCGACATTTTATGGACAACGACTAATCCAGTAACTTTCCAGTAACGCATACACACTTAGTTCGACCTGATGAAATGTGGTGTAGCCCCTTCCTGTTGCAAAATAGAAGTCCTATCATTTTACCACAGTGGCAATGATCACCCAATCAGCATGTCTAGGTACACTGCCCCAGTTAACACTTTTCCACAAATAAAAATGGTCCACAGACCTTTAGAGAAGGAACTGCACAAACTGCAAGTTCACATAGCCGCGTGAATGGAATTAGGCTCCTTCTGTGAACCATCGATGGGCAATACTCCAGGAGCGTGCAACTTCGTGTGAGTTTACTTAAAAAGCAGAATGTATTCCACACGTGCCCAGACATTGATCGATCTGAAGCACATCTCATAGCATATTAATAATACTGACCAGTGGCAAGTAATATGGATCGACGTCTGAATTATAGCTTGTGGACGAGAGAGGACATTTTCAACATTTTCAAAGCGGCTAAAGGTCTCTCAAATATACTCCACATTTGAGGTTCATATATTATGGGCATCTTCATTCGTTTTGGAAAAAAAAAAATAAATAAATAAATAAATAAATAAATAAATAAATAAATAAATAAAATAATAAATAAATAAAAACGCATATGTATTAGTTCTATTACAAATCGCTCTATATTACAAATTCTTTGTATGAATCCAGAGTGAATATTTAATACATGGCTAGCGCTGAAAAATGTTTTGTAAATTACGTGGTGGTTTTGCTGTAATAAGTAGGAGGAACTTATGGTTTACCAGTTATATAAAATCTAAAACAAAATGAAGACTCCCGTGGATATTTAAAGGAAATTCACGATTTATTCCAATATTTCAAACACAGTTTTAATCCCAAAGTGTTAGGTTCATCTTGAAAAATGAAATTTAACAGAAACCTATCTATATCAAGTGCTGCTTGGTGGCCAGTATATTGTCCTTGTCTGCAATTCTGAGCCACTAGAAAACATTAAAGCGCCAGCATATTTGTCCCTGCCAGCAGGAAGGGGCAATGATAGGGGAGAGCAGACCAACTCACCACCTCCCCCCGCGTTGTCCCCTGTCAAAAATTACGAACCAAGATCATTAATGAAATAAACCATTTGACAAGCACAATAACCTATTTAGAAGTATTTAATTTAAACCGCTAAAGTTTACTGGTCCAGCTTGATCAGTTACTCCCCTTCTGTTATTAACCGAGCTAACATCACCCAGCAGTTATGCAAAGTACGATATAGACAGACTGGAAACTAGAGTAGTATAAACTATGTGGACGAGGTTTAGACGTAATCTTCTTGGGCGGGAATTCCATGTGAAACAGACAAATAGAAATCTACAATCCCGTTTTAAGTTGTGAGCGCTATTTCAATAGGAAAAAAATAAGTTTCTACAATTTGTGTCCCATTATAATTCACATAGGGAATAACTACGGCAATTCTTATTTAAGTATTTGATAGAACAGACGCCAATTTACAGTTTTTGTTATTTTGCCTTTCTTTTTAAGCTGCTAGTATCGCCACATTTTACCATTTTTGTACAAGTCCCAAGATAAGGCGTCGCAACAGTAATTGACCACGCACGCGCGCACACACACACTCACTCACTCGCTCGCTCACCTCAAATGGCTATGGTTATTTATCTTTTGCCTGATCGCTATCAGTTGCTCATATCATAGATATGAATGTAGTTGCCAAGATTTTAACATCAGTTTTATTGACTTGTATTGCATATATATATGGTGGAAGAGAAACAATCCGCCAGACTGAAGGAGGTGAGAGAGTGGATGTAAACCAACAAAAAAGATCAATAAGTTCTTTTAATTAAATGCACAGTTAATTAGATAATCGCGTTTGAAGGTAAGAGTGTGTGGCAACGTGGTGCAACCTGTTGATCGGATACCCAGCTTCTATCGGCAGATCAATTAATTATTCTAAAGCTCTATAAAAACCATTTAAATAACGTTAGCCATGTATTGAATTCGGACGTTTTGTTGAGCTGCGCCAAACATCAGATAATTACGTCAAAAAAGTAAGGCTATGTCTGATTGTCCCTATGAAAACATTAGCTCAAATCTTACATTTCCGCATAATTACAAATATTTTATTTGGCACGTTTAAAGGTTTGAATATCTGACCTGATCTATTAGAGGGGCTTATGCCATGATGAGATAACGGCCTCACTTGGAATTGGATTCTTCTTTTGAACGCCGTGCAAAATTGTTTGCTAACTTCCGGCAGTAATTGCAGTATTACATCCATTAAGGAATCACAAATATGATAGAAACATTAAAAAATAAACTTTAAATGTGCTCTAATCAGTCAGAAATGTATAAATTCACTTGAAATGAAACGAATACACGCTAAGTCCATGTCTACTTTCTGCGTATGCACGCTGAGGAAAAACGAGTTGCCTTATTCACTTTATTTACTGAATGTTAGGGACCTAAACGATACTCATGTTCACAATAAATAGTAAGGTAGGTAATTTGTTTCTAACACTTACACATGTGGTGAACACATGCAGTTTTCATATCGTCTGTAAGACGTATGTATGAAGCATTTGTGCCGAGACTGGCAGCTAATGGCTGGAGGTTAGGTTATACCAACATTGGATATTTATGTTCCGAATATGCATTGAACGTTCCAAAGGTTATGTCCTCTTGCGTAAAACACCTCTTGCGTTAGTAATACCGCTATGCCGTATTGGATTTAAGAATACTGCTCGCAAAAGTTAAAGGCGTGTGAACGCTGGCCAATGCTCAAGCGGAGCGCTGTTGCCAAGCGTAATGGGTGTACCGGCAGAGGTTCTGGACGTAAGAGCGGGTGAGCAGCGCTGGTAGGAGGGGCAAGCTTAGGATTCGCTGGAGTCCGCAGTGCGGCCCGCCTCCATATGCCTTTAAGTTTTGCGAAGATTATATTAATTGCTAAATTTTTAGGAAAGCGTAATTTATAATGTAAATTTACGTTCCACTGCAACATGTTTAAACAGCATGTATGTGCAATTGTGCAATTCTCTTTAATTTTTAATACACCCGATTTAAAACGGGACTAATGTGGCTTATGCAAGCACGTACCTACATCTAAAAAACGAATTTGTAATACGTGGTGCACAAGTTTTTAGAAGCACTTTCGCTTCCAACAATTAGTCCAATAAGTTTTAACAAAAATCTTATGAGCGCTAAAGAACTCGAGTTAGTAAAATTTGCAACACGAAATTTCTTACAAGATTTGTGCACTTGAGTATGTGCGAAAGATATCAAAATATTTCAAGAAATGTAGGTAAATAAATCTGACACTGGTGTTCGTGCCACAGTCATGGACTAACCATTATTTAGAAACAAAAACTGGCCATACTTTTAATAACTAACCTTTATTAGCAGTAGGTAATAAATATGCAATAACACTGGGATTAATTCGAAATAAGAGTTTAGAGCAAGTATTCAATAACTGTAGTCAGGCTTCATATCTGTCACCACCTCTTAAGTAATTAGCATAGCGCACTATATGGTACTTTTCATACCGGTGAAACATTTGTTAAATTCCTGAAACTTCCATTCCTCTACTACCGCTACTTTAACTGGCTGTACCAAATTGAGTGCAGCAATCCCCATGTTTTAATAATTAACCTACTTCTAGGACAGGTATCGAGGTAATTCAAACGACATAATGAAGAAAACAGCTCCATACTTTTATATAAGATAATAATTCAAAATGAAGTTTTTGACCGAAAACCCATTCCGTACACCTAAATAAGACAGTATACTTTGCAAACTGGTTTAGAAATGTCTGATATCATGTGTATGATTCATGGGGAAAAAACAGACACCACAATCCAATGAAGCATAGGGATGCTTCAGGTTTCTTTGTTTTTCTTTATTTTAATGTTGGCAGAATCTCCTTATAATCCGTATTCCACCCCCGCTCCAGGTAAACCAATCTCAAAATGGTTTGAATTTAAACTCCCAAACAAACGTATTAGCTCTATGAACAAAGGTCGGCTTAGGGTGAGGCGAAAAGGGAAACATTTCACCAGAGTTGCTGGAAGGCAAGCTTTGTCACGACTGTCCATACCAGCCCTTGGACGAGTCCATCTAGTATTGGTTTGAAGTCAAACGTCTGGTGCTCAAATTATAACGAATGTATAAATTTCTGTTTTTTGTCAGTGTAGTAGTAGTTGACGACCGACCGCCGCCAAGTGAAGACGTCCCTGACCGAGCCAACATGCCGAAGAAAGGAACTAGAAGGGCTGCTGTCTCAAAGAAGCCTCCTACATCGCCGGCAACACCATCAGCCTCGCCGCCAGCCCCGCCATCAGCCACCCCGCCGCCAGCTACACCACCAATGACACCACCAGCCACACCGCTGCCACCAATAGACAGCGGCCACCTAGCAAATACGTCTTCGACTAACCTCCGCCGAGTCGACACCAAGTACCATTCACCGAGAATGCAGAAATACAACGCTGTTGTACGTGGTGTACATCGACAACTACCAGACGCATACCTCCTCAGCACAGCCCAACATCGATGGCCATCACTATTAACAGCAACACGTATCTACACAGCCAAAGGACCATCACCGCTGATTCGACTGGAATTTTGGGACGAAAGTGACTACAAAGCTGCCTTGGACGACGGTTTCCCTGCCCTGGGGCAGGTACTCCCTGTCGAAGCCAGTCGAGACGTCTGACCCGTCCCATGCCGACGCTGCTGCCAGTATGGACATAACGCCGAGAACTGCACAAACGCCCCACGATGCCATTACTGAGGAGCAGGAACCTTCACAGCGACATGCAATAGCCACGACCTAACACAACGTCCCATCTACTGTGCCACGTGCGACTGCATCGGACACTTCACGGGACAAGTGGCATGTCCCAAGAACCCACGCCGAAAGCCCACCACAGGTCAACCACAACCAACAACACCAGTCTTCAACTATTGGACCGACACATCCACAAGCCGAACACACGCAGCCCACAGCAAACAACTCGCCGAACCGCTCAACTTCGAGACCGCCGAACCACACAACACCCAGAACGATCCACACTACAACATGGAAACTCTACGACAACTTCACATGATTATACAAGAACTCACAGCAAACAACTCGCTGAACCGCTCAACTTCGAGACCGCCGAACCACACAACACCCAGAACGATCCACACTACAACATGGAAACTCTACGACAACTTCACATGATTATACAAGAACTCGTCAGACAAGTCACAACATTGGAATCAGCCCTCGCCAGCACAATCAACAGAGCACACACCACAGAGACAGCATCTCTACAACACGCCGAGACACAGACAGAGCCAACACAGGAAGAACAACAAGTGACTGAGCAACAAAGTAAACTACGAAAGACATAGACGGAGACACCACACGAAGAACAACAAGAGACCGAGGACGAAAGAAGAAGACGACAGATTCTATCTAAAGCAAAATTCTACATCACTCATGGCAAATCTTGCCAAAGTTTATGCCGTTATCCTGGAGCAACATGTAGTAATAGTAATATACCCAGATCTCCCAACCAAGTTCATTTTGTATGTAAATAAAATAAAATTAATCCCGCGGCTGAAGAGAGCGTTTATGCTCTGAAACAGCCCTAGGATTACCCTGGGTGAGATAAACCCAGGGTAAGCCCTTAAATACCCTTTAAAAGAAAATCTGTTTCAGGCTCAGGATTGAAGGAAAAGAGGGAAGTATGACAATCTAAGTGGGGTGGTAGAACTAGGTAACGGGAGCGGGAATGTACGTAGCAGAGTCGGTTTAGCATTTCCTTGCGAACATAAACCCTGCGCATTATGTGATCTACGAGTAAGATGCTAGACTCTGGTTCCCGAGGTCGCGGATTCAAACACGGCGGAGGGCGATGGACTTTTCTTACCACGTGCAACAGTGACTTAAGAAAAACGTTCCGAGTTCATGGCGCCTCCATATTGGTCATCGGGAAGTTCGCATTTGAATCCGCTGGCTTACAAACTGCGGACATCATTGAGAGTAGTCTGTTTAGTTAACGCATGTGCAAGTTGGTTCACAAAAGAAATGTGCGCTACCCACAACTAATGACTCATAAATCCATCTCCACGCTTCAGAAACAGCAAACCTCTACCCCTGTTCTTGAAGACCAATAGTAACACTGATTTTAAGGAAGTGATAGTCACATGTTGACCACACGAGGAGTCTCGGTTGCCAAAATTCTGAATTCCAGTTCTTTTCTGTTTCATTAGATACAAAGGTTGATGTTAACATGTTGCAACTCTGCCTGAAAGGACTCGAGAAGAAGGGCCCTTGTTGTAAAACGATTATGAGGGTTCCTCAAAGGAGGCGCCCAAACTTCACACATGTTGACTAAAAGACTCTACACGACACAGAAATCTGGAGGCCCTAAAACGAGATTTGAAGAGAACAATTCCGGTTTGGATTTAAAATTCATATGTGCTGCTATAGATGATTGGCCACGGCGTTCGAAAGCCTATGTAGCGTCCAAAGGAGAACATTTTGAGTAACTAGATATCTGTTCTGTGTATTCACTACATTTAGTATAGTTAATAAATGGTATGAAAATGTTTTGGAAAGTGCGATTCTTTGTTGTGCTACCCACGTTTATAGTTGTGACAGAACATATGACAGAAACTCGTGTACCACTCAGGAAATATATCTGTAGCACTGTTTACCTGCGGCAATCGCAGCAACTCTCCATGTGAATATAAACTCTGTAACAGTGTCACGAAACCAGCGCTATTGCTAAATGTCCCGAGGTACACAGATCAGATCCTTGATGAAATAACTTTCTATTCACAAGCATTGATCTATAAACGAAGGCCGGTTCTAGACTAGAAGTAATGAAAGGAAGAGTAATGAAATACACAAATCTAATGGGATAGCGGGCGTTGCTTTGTAAAGATTGTCCCCTATATTAATGCATTACATTTTACGAAGCGAATATAGACCGTGAACCAAAACTGATTATATTTACACAAAAGCATTACAACGCTGCTGTGCAATGTGGCAAATTTCAGTTTTCATTTCCTAAATTACTAATGCCGAGACAGTCAAAGAAAACATGTAGCTCTAGGTCTGATTAAATGTTGTTTGATCGCCTGGTTAATGGTTCTGTTTATTATTAACATCATCACTAAAATCACTACCATCACCATCACCATCACCATCACCATCACCATTACTACTAACAGTATTACTACCACTATTATTTATTAATGATTAGTATTTATTTATTATTATGGTTATGGTTGTTGTGGTTGTTATTGTCATTATTGTTATTATTATTATTATTATTATTATTACTATTACCATTATTATTATTATTATTATTATTATTATTATTATTATTATTATTATTATTATTATTATTATTATTATTATTATTATTATTATTATTATTATTATTATTATTATTATTATTATTGGTGGCGGCGGCGGCAGCGGGAGCAGCAGCAGCAGTATTACATTTTACTCTGTTGTAATTCAATGAGCTCAAATAAGTTTAAACTCCTTCTATATGCTTTATTAAATGTTCTCAAATAAAACGGTTTTAAGAAATTAAGTTCAAAGAAACAAAACTATATTCCTTTCCTGGAAACCAGCTCCCATCTCTAGTTATCGTATTTCTGTACTTAACATCATTAATTTTACATAGGTGCCTTAAAATACCGTCCTTGTGATTTATGCTCATTTTGAGGAAACATAATGCCATACATCTCTTCCAAATAAGTGGTAATATTTAACTCCATAGTCTATCACAGGGCCTCTCAAAGCTTAAAATCCTATCGGGTGCAATCCAAGGTGCAGAGCTTCCTTGTATGTACTGTGCATCGTGGCGACTCCGTTAAGCTCGGTTCAACTCGGCTGCAGCAGAACGAAGAATCGAAGTAGCCTGTGTTGATAGACAGCCAGCTCATCATAAGCTAGCTCATGATAAGTGCAATACAACTACCTAATAATGAAGCTGCTCCAAAGAAACCAAAGTCAATTTAAATCAGAGAGAGAACTTTATTTTTCTGAAAATTGTAACCATAGCGCCAAATACCTTATCTGCAGTAGAATAATTAATGAGTGAGAAAATCATCTGTTGAAAGACACTAACAGAGTAACGTGTGGTGAAATCATAGACGCTAGAGAGGAAGAATTAAAGAGATTGCTACTTCTTGGAGAAGAGGTTCTTCACCAAAAAGCGAAGTTTGCAACAGTGCTTTCTAGATTATTAAAACAAAACACCAATTTGCTATTAAAAACCTAATTAACCAGCTTAACACTGCGCATCGCACATAAACATTACGCACTTAGGAAGAAACAACGCTGAAAGTGAAGAAGAAGGAGACGACAAAGCGTGCACGCATTCTGAGAGGCCCGGATCTAACATGCTACTTATTATACGTTGGGAATTGAACTATTAGCGTTTCTGCCAGACTCCATGCCTATTGCGCTCTCTCTCTCTCTCTTACACACATACAAGTGCACCCCCCCCCCCAAAAAAAAAAAAAAAACATCGACAACGCTTAGTATGTTGTACGGGACGGCAAACTGATCGTTTTCAAATAGGAACCCCTGTTGGAAAATGCACGGTTTGGACGCTGGAAAGCGTCGAAGTTTGAGAACGAACGGTTGTGACAATTTGTTAACATTCGTTTTGGTATCTTAGTAAGGGAGTTCTGTAACCCTTTAGACACCTGTGTACCGGCATATACACATCTCACGCATACTGCCTACAAAGAATATAATTAGTTGTCAAGTCATCACAACGTCATTTCTGTAACTAATAAAAGCGGGGTAGAAACAGTTTAGCATTAAATTACCAACTTGAAGCACTGTTTCTTAATGGGCAAGTTTCTCTGCACGCGAACGCACCGACGACAAGCGGTCCCCTTTGGTTTATCACACAAGGAGTTCTACCAAGAACAATTAATGCCGTTAAACCCAACTCAAGGAACACATGTAATGCTTGTCACCATAGCTTTCTTTCTTTCTCTTTCGTTCCTTCTTTCTTTCCCCCTTTCCTTTCCCCTTCCCTTTCTTCCTTTCTTTATTCAATTGTTTCATTTGTACAGTCCGCTTTAACTTCTTTGGTCATATTGGGGCCGAAATAACTGATGGTGTTTTTGCTTGTTGAACTGTAAGGTTTCTTAACGCTGGTTCTATCAGTTCTTTTACTATAGAATATACCTACACACATTCATTCCATATTCATAATTCCAGACTCTGGACTTTGAGGAGGATAGAAAATGTTCCCGGTTAAAAATATTTCGCGACACAGCCGGAAATCGAACACGGAACCTCTTGGTTGAGCAGCAAGAGCAGTCGGTATATATCTGATGGGTATTGTTTGGGATATTATGGTCGAGTAGAGACCGGTTTAGTTTCAAGCCTGAAAAGTAGATACGATCTACTTTCGGCACCGTCAGCTGACATTGACGATAGTTTAGAATTTACCTTAAACGTTTAAAAAATTTAAACATGTGTAAACAAATAATGGTTTCCAGAATATGACATATCCGCCTGCGGTGCCGTATGTAGTAAAAGTGGACCTTAAACACTACAAAGAAAAAAGAAAAAAAGAATGAAACAATGGTATGTTCCATGCAACAGCCTTTCATACTTACTATCAGAGCAACGGTTGAAAGAATCTTAATCTCAATTAGGATTGCCAACATTTAAAAGTAAAATTGTCGTACCAGCCACTCAAAATTATAGATTTGGATTCAAAATTATCGTACATCATAAAGCAAACGCTACAACAATAAAAATATCAGTATAATACTTATGAAAATATAAGAGTAATGATGTTTATTATATCCACTTACAAGATTGATGACCTCAACAAATATTATATTATAACTTTAGCACTTATGTTTCTCGCACTCTTCATCTGAAAGTTCAGCTTCCTCAACTGTTGCAGCATTATACAAATGTGTTGAGATAAACTTTAACATCTTCTCGGTGACTTGCAGATTTTCGGACCCACCACATTCTTTCATAAGTTGAGACGACAAAATGAGTTCATTTTCCGTATCTAGTACCAATATGTTTCTAACTTTGGTTTTTATTAAACCCAGTTTAGAAAAAAAACACTCTTTAACAAGAAGTGCTTCCGTAGGGCAAGGAAACCACTGATAATGCAAAGGCTGCTAGCTCTTTGAAATCAGTATTTCCACGAAGGTGACATATATTTAACAGCACTCCAGAAGCTGTCACGGTTCAGGCATGTTCTTTATTTCACACGGAATAGCACGTATTCCGAGTTTTCTACATTGATCGTCAATTTTCTGAACAGTGTCTTCTTCATTGAGATTATCAGAACTGGGCACACTTGCAATAAGAGGATAAAAGGTAGCAGGCTTAGTAGCTATGGGGTGGAGACAGACAATGAGGACAAAAGTGGTGTTATTTGTAATTAGTTTCACTTCGCTGGAGTGACAAACCAGTGAAAATTATATTTCGCCGATATCGAACTATCATACATTCAAATTATCGTACACCCCCATAATTATCGTACGGGTTGACAACCATCGTACAAACATTAAAATGATCGTATGCCCCCATAATTATCGTACGAGTTGGCAACCCTGATCTCAATAGATGTTTAGGTCTGCAAGCGTAAGTTCGACTGCTAAAAGAAACACGGAACAAACAAACACTGGTCTCAACAACAGAAATTGTGCTGAAGGTCCAACTCGTACAATTTTAGACATCATTGTCATTAATCAAATTTTAGTGATACATTCCCAACACTACGCTCTTTACAAAGAAGCCTCTGGTGGTTTTCAAACAACGAATACCGTTACTTTCAAACATTACTTTGGAGCGAGTGGTCAAAGGCGAGAACTCCTTTGTGTTTTGTGAACATGTAAAGTGACTGTCAAGCTGACCTCATTTCTTCCGCACATGTGGTTTCGCCGATTGACGTTACCGTACGCCTGTCATTCGTGTTTCCGAATTCTTATCTTTTTTAGTTTGCTGCTTCTTGGAACATTTCCAGAGAACTTGCCCGCCAGAGTTCACACAGCCACTGGCCAAGTCTAGGTTTGATGTGAAGGATTTCCTCCGTAATTGAGGCATTTCCAAGCTTTTAAGCCATACCTGTTATTTCTTGCAATACTTGGAAACGTTAAAAGAATACCCCCCTAAAGGATCAGATTTTACATAGCTGTCCTAACTAGGTCTCAGAAGTTGAAATCTATAATTTGCCTAAAACAGATATTTAAAAACGCCTAAAGCTATTCTAAAAAGGATATAATGATAATGAAAAGAACTTAACAATGTAACGCAAATAAATGAATAAACAAATAAACAACTGTTTTAATCATTTCAAAATTAATTACATATTTAAATTACGAATATAATGCTTGACATTAAGTATCAAGATCATTACATCAGCCACAGTTAAAATGGAATGTGCGTCATTTCTCTCCAAATTGTGCATTTATGGATCCATTATATATAATAATACATACATATTGCAGTGAGAGATTGATGAATTTAATTTATCATATAACACACAGTGCTACTCTTTGAAATAGAATTATAGTATTTTTGTTTAAAAGTTTAAAAAGCAGCCACAGAGTTGCACAAAGTGTGATCTGGGTGGAGCCAGCTGGACTGTCTTTCCAACCTTAGCCTACTCACGTCACATATGGAAGATCAATAGGGCCCGGATCTGAGGACACGTAATCTTTTACTTGTAATTGTTGCATCACAAGCATCGCTAGCGTGCGCATAAATCCTGAAACATTAGGTAATTAATTATCATTTTTAGTCTTTTTCTATATTTAGGATATTCTTTCGGTTTTACCTCATTATTTTGTCATTTTCTTACCCTGTGCTTTTTATCATTTTCTTACTCAAATGATTTTAGTTATTTTCTTCAATTTACATCGAACATACAAATCCTTTATAACATTGAAAACAATAACTTGAGAAACATTAGAAATTTCACTATTCAATAGAAACATAAGAATAATTTTCTATATCCTTTAATCACATTCTAGGGAGACAAAAACACTATTTAATGGTCAGTATAGGTAGGGTTACTTGCAGGTGGCTATTGCCAGGGAGCAGATATAGTTCCCTACTGTTTGGATGGCATACGTCAGTGTTCTCTTGTTCGCGATAATAAATGCATAAGTGCCAGACTTGTAAAGATCTCTTCATTCTCAATGAATTTTGCATCATGAGAACCTAAAAGAGTTCATGCTAAGTTTTGTAACACCTGATTGAAAAATAAGTTTTACTTTTCTTTTAAGATTCTACAAACTGGAAATGGAACAATTTATTTTTAATTAATGTTCTAAATTATCGCGTCATTATTTTTATACCGATGTTTTCTAATTGTATAAGTTCTATCTACGTATATATTAATTTATATCGTACCGCACACTAATTTTAATACATTAAATCCATCCCAGTTTCAGGACTCTTTTTGTAATAATATAATTTTATAAAAAGCTTTAGTCATTTTTGTAACAGTTTAATACATCAACATTCAGGTCCTGATTATCATTGATTGACGCAGTATGGCTAAATACAGGCATGAAGACCGTGTCTTAAAAGCGTACTTATGAAATTGCATCGAGTCGCGATTGGGGTATGTTATCTCAAAAACTAATTTGAGAACTCCTTGTGGTTTACCGCGAAAAAATGTGAGTCAATTGGAGAATTTAATCTCATGCTAGTGTGTTACCGTAGTAGCCTATTTGCGTTGGGCAGCGAGAGTAGAGGCGGAAAATCTGTGTTTCAAATCCC
The DNA here is from genome assembly GCA_030765045.1 of Tenodera sinensis. Lineage (NCBI taxonomy): Eukaryota > Metazoa > Arthropoda > Insecta > Mantodea > Mantidae > Tenodera > Tenodera sinensis. Next base: position 108,221,611 of record CM060962.1, read on the forward strand.
ACTTATAGCATTGAATTTTTCAGTCTGATTCTACATTCCAACTCCAGCTATCAGAATGGACGTGTGAAAGAATTAATTAGCATACATTAAATCCAGCTATTTGATCACAAACTATCAGAATATCATTGTTTCCGAAATATGTAACCTAAGGAAGCCGATTTTAATTTACATAGTTGAAATAGAATGTAATTATTGAAATCATGAAGCATATAGAACAGATACTCAACGTTGAACAATTCTGAGAAAGAATATTCTTATAGCAGTATGTCGAATTCTCATTTCCTCCTGTCGGTCATAAGCTACAGACAAGACATGCAAGTACGTATTCTCATGCAACTCAGTATTTTTCTTGTCCAATATTAGAAACACTCGGAATTAGCCATTCCTGTTTGGTTGACAACGGGTCAGATTTTGAAGGTATTTAAAGCTGTTACATTCACGATAATGGTGAGCTTTTCACTGTCACTTTGACGATCTTTCTGCGAGCAATCCAGCTGCCCCCCCCTCTCTCTCTCTCTCTCTCTCTCTCTCTCTCTCTCTCTCTCTCTCTCTCTCTCTCTCAACATTTAGCTGTAAAATTTTAGCGTTATCAATTTCTTTAACGGGTGCTTAGCCAATCTCAAGGTAATGCAGAAGTATTTTTGGTAGATTTTAATTTATATCACACTAATGCAACAAAGACTTTGGGAAGAGCAGAACCGTTTTCATTCTTGATCAACTACCTTTCAACTATTCATCAATGTCTGCACCGAAGTTCGATCGTAGTAGTGGGAGTGTAATCGATTATAGCAGACTTCGGCGTGCCAACTCTTCCAGCCTATGGTGGCTTCAGAATAGTTCAACTGCCGAATTCTTTAACGACGTGCAGAACGTCCAATAATGTTGGAAACCGAACGTTTTACACACACAACCTGTCAATCTTATCCTTTTTACTTTTTATTCTCACGAAGACACCTCCTTGTAAGGCCTTAAATTTCCCTTTCTTACTTTTTTTAATGCATGCTTAAGTTCTTGTTAATTTACCTCATTATACCTATGATTTTATTTTTAATGGATTAAATGCCACAAAATACCGTTTGGACACTCTTTTGTAAGGCATATGGTCCACAAATAATGAAAACTAATGGAACTTTTGGTGAAAAAAGTAACCTCTTTACAAGCAATGCATTCCATTCCTGTCTGTGAAGTCAAGAGATACATGGTCTACCAGAGGTCCTCTTTCTCTCTCTCTCTCTCTCTCTCTCTCTCTCTCTCTCTCTCTCTCTCTCTCTCTCTCTCTCTCTCTTTCTCTCTCTCTCTTTCTCTGTCTCTCTCTTTCTCTCTCTCTCTCTCTTTCTCTCTCTCTCTTTCTCTCTCTCTCTTTCTCTCTCTCTCTCTTTCTCTCTCTCTCTCTTTCTCTCTTTCTCTCTTTCTCTCTTTCTTTCTTTCTTTCTATCTTTCTATCTTTCTTTCTCTCTTTCTCTCTTTCTCTCTTTCTCTCTTTCTCTCTTTCTCTCTTTCTCTCTTTCTCTCTCTCTCTCTCTCTCTCTCTTTCTTTCTTTCTTTCTTTTGGATCAAGAAGCACCCTTCCAAAATGCGCCAAAATATTTTAGAAAGCCCGGCTTTAAAATTTAAATTCCGTGAATTAAGGAAGATAGTCAAACAGATACCAGGAGACACAATACAAATTTATATCGAAAGCAAAATATAAATATCTAAGATAATTATTTCCACATAAATTCTGTAAAGACAAAAACTTTAATAGAAAGAACTACGATACAATTATTTTTAAAAACAATTGTTAATAGCCAAGAAACATTTTTAAAATCAATTGTAAACAACATTAAAACATTTTCAAATCTCTATGTACGAGTATTCCAGATCCATGTGGTCAATCTCACTGGAGGACAGATGGTTTATTGATAACTCTTTCTCATCTGGAACAGATACCGAAAAAAAAACAAAAGTTTTCTTACAAAAACACTCCAACTTGTTCTGAGTGAAATTAGCGAACCTTGGGATTCTAAGGTATTTATAATATTTAGCCCCTTTTCTCCTATGTAAGGTTTTCAGTATGTTGTTGATACAAAAAGCTGTATGTGTAATACCTATTTGTTGTCCAACTTTATTCGCATTTTCAGATCTGCGAGAAATGTGCGTTAGAGAAAATGACGTGGGTTTCTTATGTAAGGCCAATGGTTCAGAAATAATGGACACCCAGTTTTGCATAATACATTAAGGGTAAGAAAAATCGGAATTAAAAAAAATCTTGTCTGTTTGCAATGCACTATATAATATACAGATTTGTAGACACAAAAAATACTTGAAGGGAAAAAAAGGGTTTATCTTAAAATCTGATGATCTTATATGTGAAGCACTCTAATGACCTAGCTGTCGACAGGCCCTTAAACCCTAACCCCCCTATATGTGAAGCAATTAAATAATACCATTTGTATATAACAGGTAGTTTTCTAAAACATTAATAACTATGCAGATTTAAAACTTTGTGACTTTGTTGCATAAATAGAAAAACAAAGTGAGCACCACCTGTAGAATTTAGAATTTTCAACTGCACTTTCCTATACTTTGGCTATACATTTTACACATGCATTGGTGGTTTGGTTGGTGGTATTTGTCCTCTCTGCACATTTGGTGGTATCCGTGAATCCCAAGTCCTATAATTGCGTGTCTCTGCTTTTGGTCCACTCCTGGTTAACCACGTCGTCTGTTCCGAAGAAGTTGGTATCTATCTCCCTTTCCTTTTGCTATCTCCTAGCTGTTGCTCCGATGCAAGTTATTATTCCTGGTAGTAACATTTTGTATCTTATATCTTCCAGGAAGACGGTTTCTCTCACGAGCAAACACATCATTCTGCTTGGTGCATTCTGCCCTGTTCCAATGGCTTCCTTTGGGAATCTTGATTAAACTTGAAAAAAAGAAAGGGAAAAAAAAAAAAAAAAAAAAAAAACACTGAACGAATTTTCAACCACCGCATAGACAATGAATGCTCTTTCGAGTGCACCTTTTACTTATCGTTATCATCAGTATTATTATCACTATCATTAGTGTTATTTAAATTATTATGGTATGGTTATCATCATCATCACATTGATGTTAAAGATCCAAGTTTGACAAGAAATTAATTATTATTTACGAATGAGAATCACTCACTAATAATATCTAATTCCTCGCATATATCGGTGTTTAAAAAGTACTATAGGAGAGAAATTATGTGCCTATTATCTTTTCACTTTCATTTTCTTTATTTCTTTCCTTGTGGCACAAATCACAGGAAAAGAAGTGTGACTGTGAACGATTTTCTCTTCGCTGCATGCATTCTTACATGTAAGCTACCTTTAGTACTGTGTTGCACGCAGATACTTGTAGCCTTGGTGCGGGCAAAATTTACTATCCCATCCAAGGCAGCTGATCGTTAGCGGAAAACAGACATAAGTCAGCCGTCACAACTTAAAGCTTTATAACTTTTCCCTCAGCGAACAGGGACCCTGTGCGAGAGAAAGTTTTCGCTTTATTTTCACTGTAACAAATAGCAACTCAATTTGCGACATTTATGTGACAATGGTACTTTGTAAGTATAATTTTAATCATCATTCGACGCATAGATCATTATTTTATTGTTTCTTTCAATTACAACAAAAATGTACATGCAAAATTATTTATTGTGGAAAAGAACATTTTGTCCTCTCATTAATTTAAAACCGAGTTTTTAAGAAAGAGCATAGATTTTCAACCTTTATTTCTTTTATCCTAAATGAACAAGCATTTCGCCTAATTATTGTCAACAGTTGATATAACACGTACAGATGGATACATTTTCTAGCGTGCTTTCAGCATTTGTTTTACATAGTACATACATGCAAGTAAAGTCCTTGGAAGTATTTTTCCAATAAGTACTAAGACCTACAGAAGTGCGTAGGTCACCTTAACTAAGAAAACAGCCTATGGCTAAGAATGTTACACCAGAAATTATCTGTTGCAACATGCTCGTTGGTACATACCCTTAGGACCCTCCGGTTATAGCCAATCTGTCAGACCTTTACAATCATTGGGATGTTTAGAGAAAGATTACAGACAGGTCTATAACCATTCAGAAGGATCAATGTAGAGCTATTTTTACTTTCTCCACTACGTATAGTAAGTAGAGGAAGTATTGTATTCCACCCAAAAATTCGATGCCGAGATTTCACCGGAAATATCTTTTGAGGTTCCCAGAATAGGAAAAGCATTTTTAGAAAAAGGTCCGCGCGCGCGTGTGTGGTGTGTGGGTGGCGGTGTGTGTGTGTGTGTGTGTGTGTGTGTGTGTGTGTGTCGGTGTGTGTGTGTGTGTGTGTGTCGGTGTGTGTGTGTGTGTGTGTCGGTGTGTGTGTGTGTGTGTCGGTGTGTGTGTGTCGGTGTGTGTCGGTGTGTGTGTCGGTGTCTGTGTCTGTGTCGGTGTGTGTGTCGGTGTCTGTGTCGGTGTGTGGGTGTGTGTGTCGGTGTGTGGGTGTGTGGGTGTGTGGGTGTGTGTGTCGGTGTGTGTGTGTCGGTGTGTGGGTGTGTGTGTCGGTGTGTGGGTGTGTGGGTGTGTGTGTCGGTGTGTGGGTGTGTGTGTCGGTGTGTGGGTGTGTCGGTGTGTGTCTGTGTCGGTGTGTGTCTGTGTCTGTGTGTGTGTGGGGGGGGGGGACAGCATAACTCCAGAACGAAAATTGGGTTAAAAACCAAAGTTGATATTTTAGTTTAACATCTTTCAAAGATGCGACACGAAGATTTTGAAGAAAATTCCTCCACCCTATGTTCTAGCCTACTGATCCCATGGTCACGGGTTCATATCCGGCCCAGACCGATTGTTTTTAGGTGTGCTTAAGAACGACAGTTCTATGTCAGAAGATTTGCTGGCATGTAAAAGAACTGCGGGACGAAATTCCGGCACACCAGCGGCTCTGATGTGATTCTGGCAATTGACAGCGTCGTTAAACAACAAAATAATTTTAATTCCACCCTAAACTACCATCTACATGGAACATTTTTCGAACATTTTGTATGAGGTTATTTTCTCCTATACCTTGCTGAAAACGAACGCTGAGTTGACTTGCGTTTGTGGTCCTGACGAATGCAGGAAATGTAGTGTTATGCTCATATTGCATCCGAGTGCCTATAACTTTTCGAGCATCGTTTTAATAATGTGTTTATATTGGTCATCTTTAACATTACCCCAAAAGTTGTTTATAACTTCACAGAACGAGTCCCAAGCTTGAACCTCTGTCGGTTATGATATTTCTAAAATAAACGTCTTTCACGAGTTTGCGAATCTGTGGGGCGTTAGAATGCCTTCTTTCACTTTTTGTTCAGACAACATTGGAAATTTCTGTGAGTCAATCAGCGCGCAATTTGTTACGTTTTTGTCCCTGGCACTAAATCTTTTGTTTTTGGCCAATTTAGTTTCACCCCAGTGTCTTTCTCTGACTCCGAAGTCCCGTTCACACAAAAAGCACGGACATTTCTTGTACCCTGCCCAATAACATACCGCACACCTTAACATTACAACACGTGGACCACTTGTATTCATTATATTTAACTTTTTCCAGGACAGTATACAAATTTTTGTACGTTTCTTTAAGGGATGTAGAGTGAGCTTTTGAAAACGAAGCATACATACTGCTGTTGTGTAGCAGAACACCTTTCAGACTTCTCTTTTGCCTCGTAGGCTATTCCAAGACGACTTATCAAGTTAGGGATATCACAGTAATACACTAGTTCTCCCATTACATCTTTGTTGAACTCTTTCTCACAGTTAAACTCTTTCTGTACCAACAGAAAATTATTCCAGATGCTAAAAGTTTACTTTTTTCTTGTTAAGACCCAAATCACGTACCAAATCATTTAATTTTGATTGATTCAATGGATTTGGATTGTAATCTTCGAAGTCTGGAAACCAATTTATATCTTCTACACTCGAAGTATCAGCACTACTTTCCGGCAATGCGGTAGTTGGTGATGGATCATAGACATCAGGTCCATGGGGCACAGTTGCTGATAACAAGTTTGGATATATAATGTCCACCTTGATTTTCCTATCGAATACAGATAAATTACACAGACAAAAATAGCATCATTAATGATTTTGTTGATGAACGAACTCCGTTGTACTATTGTCTTAGATTTTCTACACAACTTTTATACACAATATGAGCTGCAAAATTCTTGTCTTGGTCTCCTAATTTTATTTTAAAATAGGCCAGATATAAACCCTTGATAAATGTGGTAATGTTTCTTTTCTGTTGCTTTATCACATAGCTACCACAGACATGATAGAAATTGTTAGAATTGTTCACACAGCCCTCCTAGGTATACAACTCGAGCTTGCCATTTTTGTTTTGTCTATAACAGTGATAGACGTTGATACAGTATGGCGTGATATGATTTAGCATGTTTGCTTGATTTAATGAACCATCCGGTAAGTTGAATATGTAGTTATGCTAGCACACTGAACTTTCAATTTTGTGTTGAATCAGAACTGTTTAAAATCTGTAGGAGATACACAAAAAACTATTATTTTCGAAATCAGAGCATCCGAATTGACCATTATGGTGTAAAATAATCCATGCCGCAAAATCTTCGACCTCCATTCTGACCTGCAGTCATGTTTGATGATTATCTTAGGGCGAAACTAAGGTAGGGGAAGAAGCAACAAATCCAAATATTAAGGGATGGAATACATATTTATGATAGGTATATGGGTTACAAATGACTTCTATGAATAGGTATTTTCCAATACGAGGCAAGATGTTTACAAAGCTACTTCCCGAGGCACAACAGACCTGTCCGGGCCAAGGCCCACCGCCCAACCGCTACGCTCCCCCACCTCTGCCCATCACAGGCGTCATGATTGGGGTGCAGTACTGGAAGTGGGACGCGGTCAGCCCCGGTCCCTCCCGGCCGGTTACGCGGCTGCGCAACCAGGGATCACTACTTTTCAATCAAGTAGCTCAACTGGCCCCTCAGGGACCAAACGGGGGTGAGTGCACCCCGAACCAGGTCTCCCAGCGGCAGATAATCCCCACGCCGGTACCGGGAATTGAACCGGATCTCCCGCTTGGTAAGCAACAGCGTTTCCAACGTGCTAAGGAGACGAGTCAGCCCTCTATATTTAGAAAACCATTATAAGTTACAAACAAATCTGTTCAAGGCATAAGGCTGCCTGATTTATTTTATGTTACCTTTAGCAGTCTTGCAATAAGGACGTAGTAATTTTGATATTAATTCATTTTAATAGCTGCGAAGCATCCCTTGAGTTGAACCGTTCCTCTTGTTATGTAGTGGCCTTGTATCGATTAATGTAACGGCGGATTACTTGAATGTCTGGGTCTTGGATTCAGCTTTTGCAAACAGCAGAAAGGGTAACATTGGAATTATTAAAGCAGTATGCCATACTACATGTTTCATCCCACAGATAACTGATTATTTTTGTTTGTTTGCTTGTTAACGTCCTCCAACGTAATGTCATATCGGACGGTGAATGAATGAAATGGGTGAAATGATGCTCAAATGAGCCCGAGGTTCATAGAGCTTTAAGGTACCCGACATTGGTCTCCTCAGGATAAGGGAAAACCTCGCGAAAAAACCCTTATCCAGATAACTCGCGACCTCTTGAACAGAGGCAGACACGCTAACCATCACGCTACGGAGGCGGGCAGATAACAGTGATGATGATGATGTAGGATTAAGCCGTTCAACTACTTGGTCATCAGCGCCTTGCAGAAAATAGTGAAAACGTGTTGTTAACATTCTAAAAGGTTTCTCGATTGCACCCGCTTAAACACATTTTTATGACTTTCACAATCGGTATTAAACAAAAGCTGTAACCTTTATGTAGTAGATAGTTTTGAATCTTTACTTCGAGTATCTTCTGATAAACTATCTGTTTCTGCTATTGTGTGCACGATGTTTCCATATTATCACTTTAAGTTTACATTTTCAATTAAAAGTGTCACAAGTTCTTGCTTAATCCTCCTCACACCCATGATCATGATGGGTATTAACTTACCATGCAGATATAGTCGGCATTACTTGGGGTAGTGATTTTTTTAAAGTTTTCCCCTTAACTTTCCATAACAGTGAGACTTCGCTTTCATTATATTTAATGAATATGAATTTATTTGTTTATTACGGAGGTTTGGATTTGAATGAAAATGTGAGGATACATACAAGCACCTATCTGAAACTTGCAAACGATATACTAATGCTTTAATACAAGTATTTATAAAGTTAATATCTATAACTGCCATAAATCAATGTGAAACATTATCTTTAGTGCTATTAAGGGTTCGGTCAAATTGAGAACTTCAAAATTGGTAGAATTAAACAGGCCTCCCTTGGAAGCTAATACACAAACACAAACGTTTACTGATAATATGGAACACAATCTCCGAAAGTTAGATCTCCAAAACTGCAGTTCCAATCCGCTCATTCAGGCGATAGATATGCAAGTATCTACACTTTGTAGACATCTGACTTCACGAAACCCTACACAAGAAAGTAGAGGTGTAAAGTCAGGAGAGTTATACGCCCAAAATCTGCCTGAACCTCTCTTATCCAGCTAACAGGAAAAGTTTCTTCCAGAAAGTCGCGGATGGTTGCTGCAAAATGTGGCGGTGTTCCGTACTGTTGGAAAACAGCTTCCAGAATCTCATTGTGGCAACATACCCAAATAAGCGTTACGCTTGTCTGTTCAGCAATAAAACAAATGGGACTACACACCTTACATTTTCGGTGCCCAACCAAAGTTTATCTTCGGTGAATCCCTCACCCCAGTGAACTATATGGTTCGGTCGGGCATCACAAAAGGAAAGGTGTACGGCCCCCGCAGCACATGTTGCAACATCAGGTTCGTGTCTTCCGGCGTGGACTGTTCTACTAGGTGGATAGGAAGAAGTTAAATCAGATTTGGTCTCCTCCTTCACCTGACCCCACACTTCTAGACATTTTTGTGTGGGGTTTGTTTCAGTCGAGACGTCTACAAAGTGAAGATACACAAATCAATCATTTGAAGGAGCGGACTGGAACTGCATTTTTTAAGATTACAGCTAACGTGTTGAAAAATGTGTACTATACTACCACTGACATTTAGGGTTTGTGTGTGGGCATAAGGGAGGCTTGTCGAATTGCACTAATTTTGAATGTTTGTCAATCATCAATAGTACAAGCAGAATGTTCAAATACATTTTATGAACAAAAATGCATATTAACCTTATCCCATACTGGAATACATACAAATAAACACAAGTTTGGGACTACAATACAAATGTACTGTTAAGGGATAAAAAATAGGGCTACTGCAATGTCGCCTAGTAAACGGTAAGTTTAAGAATATTTGTTGCTCCAGCTTTCTATTAGGAACCCCGGATAGGGCAGGTGCTCCATGGGAAAACGCATAGTTACTATTAGCGAAGGACTTGCGGTAATCTATGTTGTATTTTGCTTTTCTATGACTGTAAGACACAAAATCTAACCTTTCCTTTTATCCGCACTCTTGCCCTCGAATCTGCGTAGTGGTGTTACGTCATACGACTGCGATACATCACCACTAATGGCGTCGGTTATGTCCTAGAATATCCAGAATGTTGAAAACGTGTCCATTATTTCAGTGCATTCATGTGAATTATTTCAGTGCATTCAATCGTTTCAGCATATGCCAGAATGTTCCAGAGAATCCAGTTCCACACAACCCTCTACTTTGCTAAAAGGTTAAAATCTGAGACCTGATATCTGTAATCGCTGTCTCTTAAGACCATGGATTTAACAATGTTTGCTTTCTTCCTCACTGTAAACTTCTGACCCTTTTCTCCTTCCCCCTAGGGAATATCTACCGCCCAGAATATCATTTACTCTCGTAAGTCACAAACGTGCAATGTTGGTTTTAGTTGGTCCGATTGTTTGGAAGGAGATGTGCAACATACAAATACGCCCATATAAAATACTTATTTTTATTAACAAAAATCAGCTTTCAGCAAAACTAAATACAGTTGCACGAAACTTCCAAACCTGGACACTCCTAATCTTTAATGCTATATATTTTGAGAGTATGATTAAGCTTATGCACCTTACCTTAAACGAAAACAAAATTGAATTTGTTGGGTCTAAATGGAAAATGTGTACTTCACCACAGTGCTACCAACATCCCATCAACTTTCGTCTACCGCTATTTATTCGACATAGCCCCACGCACTCCTTTTACACAGAGCAGTAACATCACAGCCAAGATTTTAACCTAAGAAGCCCCCAATTAGGGAAGGGAGGGAGAGATAGGCAGTTTGTAACAAACACATGTTGAGAAGTGTTAAACGTTGTATAGGTCATGGTGTTTTTAACATTTAGTGGAAGGCTAGATGACTCCACATAGAAAAGGAAAGGTTAAGCCTATTAAGAATTGAACAACAGCGAAAGAAATTATGTACCCCTGTGGGGAAAAAAGTAATGTCTGAACGCCAAATTCGTGGAAGTCCTACACGGCACTGCGCCTTGATTGATCACATGGGTTAGTAATAAAAGATTTGGCACTTGTGTGAACTTGTTGCTGCCGCTACAGAACTGTATCACAGATGGTGTAAACAACCGTTTCATGTAGGGCCAACGGATTTGGCGTTCCAGACACGAGATTCTTAGTTGGAAGTTGAAGTTATAAAAATCTGTTAACGTTTGTTGAAAGTTATTCCTTCTGACGAGTACAACAAGCTGTAGTACAAAATTGTACATAATTAAACTCGTAATGCATAAGCATATATTTAGTTTTAGTCAACGGAATCTTGATCAATGTTCCAACTGATCTCCTTGAAATTTTCGGGAAAAATAAGGGGCATAGTTGGAAATATTCCTACTACACTGAGAACTTCTTTTACTTTCTCTACTACTTACCTACGGTGGAATTAAGTACCACTTTCCACTCCACCCAAGAATTCAATATCGGGTTTTCACCAAAAATACGTGTTTGAGTATCCGAAATTACATAAGTATTAACATAAACAGCCCGCGGACGTGTATACCTTTGAAAAGCTTAACTCAAGATAGGTTGCATAGATACCAAACTCAGTATTTAAGTTCAGCATATTCGAAAGATACAACACAAAGGTTTTCCAGATTATCCCCCACCCCAAACTATCTTTTACGCGTAAAACGTTTAAATTTTCTCAAAAATAGCTTTAACAATTTTGAAAATATACCGCAAGTTTAAGATGCTTTCACGACTAATACGTGCATCTTGAAAGGTTTTGCGAACCGCCTGTGCAGTAGATCACGAAAATTACAAACTCGATAAAATAAGGAATGCATGTCAAATGTTTTCTATATTCTGAATCGCTAAATCACCATTCGTTTGTTCCTAGTGATGTGATGTATTCCAAAGCCAGCATATACGACCCCTTGTGACAATCGCTTCAGGCTCCTTTATCCCAGGTGTACTTACAACGGAAAGTGTGATTATCACTTATGTAACGTTTATCTCCATTAATATGAAACAAAACACAAGCTTTTGTAGTAACAGTTTGTAGGTATAGAGGATACAGCATAAAGGGGGTACAGAAAGTTACGTAAGTGTAACATAAGATTTCTTTTGGTCATTATTAGTCAGTCCTTTGTATTCATTGCCTTATCAAAGACCCTTTGTTAGTACCTGAATAAATATCAAATTGCTGTATTGGTCACATTGGGATTATTTTAATCAATATTTCTGAGACAAATGAATTGAATTTTGGACATGATTTGAGATAGTTCTGAGCGTTTGAGCTCTAATACATTCCTTGGGTGGCCCATTAACACCTGCAGGAAAGCAAACACAAGCAATATTTAAACAAGAAAAAGCACGAGAAGTTTTCTATGTTAATTGGGCAATATTAATGAGGCTATCACTGTTTCAGAGAAAATACATAACGAAAACTTGGGGTGCCTTTAAATCGGTTAGGTAACACTTTAGACTGGTTTGCATGTCTAAAGCTTAATTCAATAGTTACAGGCGCAGATGTCCACATGTGTTCACTCACTTATTTCGAAACAGGCTATAGCAAAGGGGAAGGATAATAAAACCTTGCTTTTGTATTTTTAAAGTTAGGTTATAAACCTCCGGTGCTCTTACGGCAAAGAAAATAAATGGGTTTTACTATAGACACATAATGGACTGACCTGTCTTTGTAAAGGTAGGTGTATTTCTCTATTTTACATTTACTGCTGACATTAAACCACTTGCAATAACGTAGCATTAAAGAGAAACGTGATGTCAAGGGTGTTGCATAATGCCTCTGCAATAAATGCAAAATTTATGACAGGTTTTGGGAGTTGTGTTGCAGTTATATCGTCGTTTGCAATCCGGAGCTTCAAACTGGTTTCTTTTTCGTCTTCCTCGTGAGCAATGAAGTGGTAATGCGGGCTAGTAGGCATTACATTTTGGTCTCAGCCGGAGGAATTCAAGCAGCAGGTGTTCCAGCCGAGTGGAGCAGTAATTGAAAAAACAAAGCCACATACCACTCAGTCAAGTCCCACCCCTCCTTGTAATTGAGATTTCCGGAAGAAGACCTTTGGTGCCGGTCTTTCTAAGGAAAAAGTTTGAACTTTACAGCAATCATGCAATGAAGATTGCATATTTTTTCTTCTTTTTTCCCGACAATGGTGAGTTTTATCCACTTCCCGTTCTGTCAAGGTGGAAAGTTGAATTTGCTGCATTCAGTGATGGTAACCACAGTGATAACCAAACCTACCTGCGTGTTTCTTTGTTTTTTCTGCTTTACTACACGGAGGATCCGGCCTTTATGCGTAGAAAGAGCTTATATACATTACCATAAAATACGCACGATTAACGTAATAAATGAAAATGCGTAAAATGTCCAACAACTTAAGTCTTTCTTCAGCTCATGTTTTACATTCAAGAACCGTAGCCGAATTCTGGTTCCTGCTACCATGTGATGATGAACTTGAAATACTTTTACCAGCTAACAGCTTACGTATTAATCAAGTAGAGCTATGAACTGGGGTGCAACGGAGTGTAATGAGAAATGACCATGGATACCTACATCATGCTGTAAACATAAATTGAGTCAGGAAGGTCTAAGCATATTGAGATGCCCATCCAAGCACTTCCTCCTGTACTGAAACCAGCAAGAGAAATGCAGGCTATTTTCGTGTTACGGTTTTCCCTGGATTCTTGTACGGGGACCAGATTCTTATGTGATCATTGTAAGTTAAGGAAATACTTTTTTTGTTGTTATTAAAACATCAGAAAGCAACAATAAATTGCCATAATGAATAAGATGAACAAATGATTTTATTTGAAATCAAAAAGTAATAAAGATCCCTTTCCGGTATAACAGCTTAAACTAAATAATTTCTACATTATTAGCTCATTTAATATAAAGATGCTCCTAGGTATGTGCTAAATAATAATTATAACTTGATTATAATCAACCAGTTGGGGAGCATGGCTTAATAGACTTTTGTATCTCAGAGCATTGTCTCAAAGTGCATTAAGTCATTGATGTTTAGATTGTCAAAATCAATGAATACTAGCCCTTTGTTTTTCTTAATGTAGAAAACAGATTTCTACATTAGTAGTTTACATGTAAAATACATGTAGATGGTTTACTTGCCCAACCCTCACTACACGTGTGTGACGTGTGTCCATGAAAAATGTTAAATCCTCTAAATGTTGATATATTTGCTATTGTTGTTGTTTGTAGTGTTTAACGCCCGCTTTTACTACTACGGCACCACAGGCGGTGACACTGATGATACGTGGAATGAAGATGGAGCACCGGTGGAATGAGATGGCGGGGGAAACCGGAGAACCCGGAGAAAACCCGCCCAGACGCCGCTTCGTCCACCACGAATACCACATGCGGGTCCCTGGGATCGAACCCGGGCCGCCTAGGTGGTAGGTGAGCGCGCTAACCGCTCGGCCACGGCGCCGCCATTTGCTATTGCAATTATGGAAAATAATCATATATGATGATAAACTTTCGCGTCTAAATCTCATCTGGATCTTTACTTGCTTTTTATTTATTAATGTTTACATACAATTTAATTCATGCACCAGCTAAATACGAGCAGAACTCTTATTTCTCTTTTTGTGGATGGCAAATCGCCAGTAACCAATGTAACCAATGTTAATGTTGGTGATCTTGTTACCGGAACCAGTGTTAAACAGCTGCTTGTAATTAATTTTATTTTCGCATAAGTACAATTTCTATTATTCACAATCGTTGGAAAAAATAGTATGCAATCAGTTGTACTAAGTGCGTTGGAGAAAACACGAGACGAAGCGTTAACTACATTGTAGTATGTGGTTTAGTGTTTAACAGATTTTACGTTTTTCAGATATGGTGTTCGCAGAGACAGAAAGACATTCACGATTTTTTTTTTTTTTTAAATTCAGGAAGTCTTAAAACATGCACGTAATTTTTATGAAATCTCAGCATCAATTTTTGAGTGGAATGGAATATCTCCTCTACTTAATATAGGTAAGCGGTAAAGAAAGTCAAACTTTAAACGGCTTACTCAAAAGCACTACATATTGCTAATTTTACATTCTTTAACAGGCCTGGGAAACTCGCGGGTTAACTTGAGCCACCTTCATTTCTTTTCACCTGCTAAACATACGGTTATCAGCAGAAGATTGTGAGTGGGTTGTGCTCATAGAGCACCGGTTCCCGAGTCCTGCTTTAAGAATTCACAGACACGGGTTTCCTTTTAGTTATAACTTCGGTATTTCAGTTACTTTTGCATTTTAGTAAGAAGTTCTGGCATGGTGAAGTGATAAGCTACAACTTGTACAAATTCAATAAAGTTATATTTACAGTTCTTGGTATATCCATTTCTTTTAGCTCTGCCTTCGATGTAAGAAACTAAACATTCCCAATTTTCTTTTGGTTAACTTGAAATGTGTACCACGTATGCAGAACATAAATCAAACACTACATACAAATTTGTAATTAGTTACGCAAGATAGCTTTTTCATGTCCTTACCAAAGCGAGTTAAATTTTCATTCTGTACCTACTTAAAAATCAATTTAAGAAATTACTGTGAAGACACTGATTAATTTAAGTGGTGTAATAGAACAAAACTGAATCGTATACGCATTACTGCATTCTAAATGTCAAGAACTTGAGACACGGAACATATTGAATTCCAAAGGAACTATTGAATGTGTTTAATGATTTCAACAACAATATTTTACTATGTAAAAACAAGTTGTCCTGAAAAATTCAAGCATGTAAATGAAATATGTACATACATACATTTATACAACAAAAATTCAACAAAATACCGTTCAATTAATATGGTGTGCCCAAGGCTTGAGCAATACTTGATGTGCCCTTAAATAAATTATGGTACAATAAAAATTACATTTATTTAATGAGTAGCACAACAATAAACACCAATGGATGGCTTGGGTCTCTAAACCTCCGAGGACAAAGTCTAGAATAATTGAGACAACGAAATATCTACGGAAGTAACAAACACATTGAACGTTTTATTTGACTCAGTAGCGAAAGAAACAGTTTGATTGTGGTGTTCGTTTTTGGCGTTCGGAATTAACCAGTGATTTAACGTTCTCAGATCCATCCCAACCGTTGTATAAATCTGTGTTAGAGATACAAGGATAGAAATGAACTTCAGCTGTTAATAAGTAATAAACGGTATTCTGTGCTCAACAAACACAGTGTTATTCTACTCATTTCAAGAAAACTACTATTAAGTTCTTGTTTGTTTACCAGGTGAAAGGCGCTTGAGACGGAATATCATGCTGTCCCTGATTTCAGGGACATTGCTAACAGTGATGCTAAATGTAATGTCTATGATGTTTTGCTGCGTACTTATATAACAAATATTTTATAGTGCTTCTTTTTCATTCTTGAAATTGCGCCGTGATAGGTAGGTAAGTATAACCTGAAATAACTAAGAGAATAAGCGACCGAAAAATAGAAAACCTCATATTACAAAGTGTAATTGATATCAGAAGGAAAACAAATTTTGAAAGACTTTCCGATTTATAAAAAGTACTCCAGCAAATGAGACACTTGTGTAGATCTTTCAGCATTTTCTCCAGATGCACCAAACAAATTAACTAATTAATTATATAATCATATTGTATGAAAACATTTTTTTCCATATAATAACTACCCTACAGTCACTCATATTCACACCACCAAGAATCTTTAAAGTGCTTTTTGTAACATTTCGCAGCTTTTTGCTCCACTTTTCATGCCGATAAATTAAAAATAGGGGTTGGTCATTTTGTTAATATCATATCCCTTTAATAACAATCAATCCACCGTGAAAATGGTGTGTGTAATATACTACACACTGTATCATTTTGCGGATTCATTTCTTCACTAACTTTAATTAAACAAAACAGTAAGAAGTTGGAGCGAAGCTAACTTCAGCAAAATAAATAAACACAATGGGCAACTGCGGTACACATGCACTTTAGCGAACAGTATTTTTACACTGATGACTAGCCTCTACAAGGGCCTGTGATTCGCTAAATGCCTGTTTTATTGTAGCTACACGTTACCCTCGCATCAGGTTTATTTGGCAACACACGGAACCCTATATTTTGGTTCGTTGTTATGGCAACCGAGTACAGATATGCAGCTATATATCGGCTCACAGAAACAACTGCACCTTTTGTCTCGCAAAGTAAGCGCCCTCTTCCAAGGCTAAGGCGCGAGAGAGGTAGCTGGTAGTTTTCATCCATTCCTTTACCCTCACTGATATGTATATTTCCTGATGGTTGTATATTTAAGCGTATAACAAATTAAACACCTTATATAACATATTTAATACAACTAAAACTGGTGAAGTGGAGCTTCACTAGCTTCACCTGAATAGCTGCCACTGAGTCAGGTACCTCTCTCGCTACAGCAAACATGGTGCCTCACTTATACGTACATATGTGGAAGAACCTGTGTTCATTTCAACAGAAATCTGCTCGCTGTGTGCGCAGAAGTTCGATGAAAGGTTTCCAAACCTCTACCACAGCTCCTACCAAAAGTTTAAGGGCGCCTGCATATCTCACCGAAATGGACTCTGTCCCTAACTATTTTGTCCAGTGGCCTTATGTTTCGTTAAAAAAATTATCTTATTAAAGAGTACATTTATAAAAAATAATTATGTAGATGTCATTATTTTTTAAGGAGTTATGTTTTTTTCAGTTTTAGAAAAACCGAAAAGAATCCCATTTTAAAATCTTTTTGGAGACATGACCATGAAAATATATGGGGTGCCAATTTTATTTTTCTCTGAAGGGAAAGCCATGTATGTGAGGAGAATTTATAAATATGGCTTTGTTATCATACACTGTTTATCAACAATTGACATGATGTTTATAACTTTAAAATAAATTGGACATAAGGAGTTTAAATTGGCACAATTTGGCAATGGATTCAATCCTATGACGAATGAGCCATCGAAGTCGGAGCGGTGTCTGTTTATAATGTATCAGTGCTTTTCAACTTTCTTATGTGCTCGGGCACATTTAACTCATGTCTAAGGAAGCGCGGGCGCCATCACAATCTCCGTTAGGGCAAGTGCCCTTCTTTTGAGAGGAAGCAGGGAAAACACTGGTTAGGGAAGTAATCAATACAGATTTAGGTGTACAGAAATATAATTCATGGGTGTATACTAGGAAGATGTTAGGGAGAAAATAATTTTGTTTTGAAATTTAACTAATATTAGAAATCGTCGGAGTAAAAATTTACTTATGCAGGGCGCCAGAAAAATACATCACGGGTGCCGCATTGGGCAACACGAATACACCGCACGAATTTTACTGGTGATAGACGGTTCATAAGCAATCAATTTGAGATAGGAAACCTATGGTCTAGGATTAAAAATTACAGAACTGTGGCTTAATATTGTTTAAGGGTATGCACGCCACTGATCATGACCACTGCAGCTATAACGCATGATGCGGAAACAAGCGGACGAATTTCGTAGCCTGTCTATTTAGCGAAATGGATATGGTGTCCGGACGCGAAGGCACACACGTATTAAAAGCGCATGTTCAAATCCTCATAACCCCATATTTTCATGTTCTTTTTTCTTTCCTTCTTCATAAGCACATGCTTAATCTAATTTGATCTACACGAAACATTTGTGTCGCTGAAATTTTTCGTTTAACTAACCCATAAACTTTTGTTTCAAGTTTAACTATAACACTCGCATGACCCAAATAGTAGGTACACACTGAGAATTTCGTTTTCACTTTAATGAGATGGTTCAAGCCTAACGCAGTTATTTTGTGGTGAAGGGAATAGGAAATGAGACGTGGGTGACTCGAGTAGGAAACAGTTACCATATGGTGGTGTTAGTGTCTTGCAGGGTTATTAAGGTCACCTCTTGGCAGTATTAGGCGTTTGTAATGCTAACAGATAGGTATTCAGCGTCTCTTTGGAGAGTTGTAGTACTTTGTGCTATTACTTGGTTCAACGTTTTGTGAACTGTTTACAGCAGGTCAACTGTTGGAAGAAATATTTCTCTTATTCACATGAACAAATAGCCTACAGTCAGCTGCAGACAAATGGCAATACATTACCCTCCAGACTAAGTCATCAGATGTGAGAAGAAGTAAAAGTAAACAATACTCTGTGCATTGCATATCATGGTCGTATTTTGCTATATTAAACCAAACGCGCAACATTTCTCTCAAAATAGAAAAGAAAGGAGAGGAAAAAAGAAAAATAAACTTTTCCCTCTTTGAACTCTATTTCTCGGTTTCATGAAGTCCATAGTTAGTCGACATAACCGCGCAGCCAAAGCACACGCTTTAGTACTGCCCTATATTTGTGTAGCCGTTTGCCACAACTTACTATCCATTGCAGTGGCGTGCAGACGCATGTTAAGCTTCCAATTTAAGGCCTTTTCGTAGCGCTACAATTTAAAAGTGCTTCTTCAGAGAGACAGCAGACAGGCTTTACTAAGTTCCTAATAAGCACTATTTTGATTCCAGTAGAAAACATTGATATATTTCTTTCTAGTTATGCTTTATTGGTCACAATCTCGAATTACTTTGAATACGTATAACTTATTAACTTGACGTCGTAGACCATTGGTTTCCTATCTCAAATTGATTGTCTATGAACACTCTATTACCAGAAAAATTCGTGCAGTGTTATTCATTTACACCCTGTGTATGTGTGTGCGTGTGTGTGTGCGTGTGTGTGTGCGTGTGTGTGTGCGTGTGTGTGTGTGTGTGTGTGTGTGTGTGTGTGTGTGTGTGTAGAGAGAGAGAGAGAGAGAGAGAGAGAGAGAGAGAGAGAGAGAGAGAGAGAAGCTATAGCACGTTGCAACGTCTCGCATTTTGATTTGAAACTAAATATATTTCATTATTTCTGCAAAACACACTAAAATGATTGAAAATGATCCAATATATTCAGAAATCAACTTTAATTTCTTAAAGGCCTTAAGCTAGGAATAATAAAATTGACGTTTTTAGAGCTCAAAACAAAACGTGTCATTCCTGGCCGAGTATTCTGTCCACTTAACAGATATAATCCGTCTTACCTGCCACTTGGAGCGCCAGACTCGCGCCATCTGTCAAGTGGAGAGTTTGAGTTTCGAGAGCTAGAGAGTAATTCAGTAGACTGTCCGAGGTTCAAGTTCCAGCTGCGGCGATTGTGTGTGCTATGGACAATAACAGTAGTAATAAAAGCAGGGCTCACAGAGCGAGAAATCTAGGTTCGTTATAGCGGCATACAAGTGTTCTTTATGGAACCTTAAAACCATCAAAACACATCAACCTGGCAGTAGCTGCCCCGCTTTACGATTACTAGCCAGACAGGACTCTCTCTCTACTCCTTTCTCGTTATGAACGTTCAGTCCTCATCGATAATAAATGCCTCTATAAAAGGAGTCAGTAAAGCGAAAATGAAAACACGTTTGGAGAGACCCCTTGCTTTTATTTGCTGTCTATAGCAGTTTTATAACAACAGCGAAGTTATATCCATGTCGACGCCTCACCCGAAGACAGACTATAAAACGCTATTGGAGTGCAGTTAAGAACAGCAAACTGCAATGAAATGCATTGGTATTAAAGCAAAGGTGATACCGTCACTAGTCAATAAAATCGAACCTACTATAAACCGCATAAAATCTTCCATTTTGCGGCTTAACGGGTGGGACAACAGGACTGTGCTGCATAAAATTTCCTATTCTGATCATGCAAGCACAAATACAGCCAGGGCTGCCAGTCAAATAAGTCAGTCTCGCAAGGGGACTGCAATTACTCAGTAGTAAACAGGCAATGCGAGCAGGTTAACTCCCCTGGTCCTTCAGTCTGGAATAACGTTTTCCTCATCTGTGAATTGTAAACAAACGTCGCGACAGCTTAAAGAGGGCCAGAGCGTACCTTAAAGGGGAACCAAACACAAAACTGAATATTTCATTTGCCACATTAGTTGATTTGTCGTCAAGAGTAGATAGCAGCGTAGGCAGTTTCACCGTCCCAACGTGGGTGGTTCTCATGTTATTTGCAGTTGACGATTTAACGCGTGACGTCATTTACTCAAATGAACTCGGACAAGACGATGTGTTTGAAGTGTCCAACACTGCTCACGCGTTAATACCTACTAGGTGAGAAACAGGAGTCCAAATTCTGCACTGAAAATGAGTGAACGTAGTATCCGCCCTAATCGGGTTGAAACAAAAGAGTACGATTTTGATTTAAGCAATTCTGATAGTGTGAACACAGAAGACCGTGCTGGTTCCACCCATTGGTGTAAGTTGAAGGCCATTATATGAAAAATGTATTCTTTCCTGAGGATATCTGAGACCAAGTCTGTGATAAGTTTCCGAGTTGCCAGTATATACGTATATAATGTCAAATACGAGCCAAATTTTTTAAGAAGCTGCTATCCAGAATAATGTTCTTCGAAGCATGACAAGCGCTTGATTCATCTTTAATCCATAACTTATTTCTTTGGCCTTCTTCCAATAAGTCATCATGTCACCAAGCTTACATCCACCATTTTCTAGCCATACGTTTAATTGATGAACAATTGATGTGAATTTTTCAATTCATTTGGCACTGTTCTCACTATATTTTGTGCAGCCCACCATAAACGGTTATTTATACTGGCTTTCCATATCATCAACTCTGGGTATCCTTTTTCTATCATTTTCATTTTCTTTTTTATTAGACCTTTAGACCAATGCCACACGTCAAATTCATGTTCTGGATACTGAGTTTTCAGCAGGTATCTTATACCCTAGTGTCTGTCTGTGACAAAAACTTAAATTCTATACATTTCGTGTTTCACAAGCTTAATCATTATGTTGTCGCAAGCAGCCTTTACCATGCCTCTTTGAACAATTCAAAATCAATAACTTTGGGGGATTTAAATCCATGATAGAATAGACTAAATATTTGGTTGACAATTCTGGGGAGTCACACTGCCCATCCCCTGCCAACGGGGGGCGGCGGCGGGGGCGGGGACGGCGGCGGAGGCGGGGGCGGCGGCGGCAGCGGCAGCAGTAGTGGTGGTGGTGGTAGTGTTTTAGGGCACACAACTGCAAAGGTTATTACCGCCCAAACCATTCTCGAATTTTTTTATTTTCTACAAAATGGCTCGAACTATTTAGATTAAAATACCATGTATATCTACATGTACCATACATGTAAGTATTTACAGTATAAATAAAAGCTATGTCCTGAATTTTCTGGAAATAGCTTGCGAAGTCCTGTCCATTCCGAAGATTTATATAATCCTATGTAAATGGTAAACGTTAAGCAATACGGCAACGTACAACACCAAACTGTAGATATCTTTACCACACAATTTATTTCAAATCCCTTTTTTGAGGCATCAGCAATTTCCGAGATGTCCGTTATTAATCATTCCAATTGTTCAATACTTAAACATTTTTTTTTTGTGTTAAATTCCTGTCGATTACATAGAAAAGTGTGAACTCTTAAGGTGAGCATATAAGGCCCAGTTCTTAAGCATTTGACTATCGCTATTCCCTTTGTAACTATAATGAAATGTGTAATGCAGCTATTTCTGGAAATATTTATTTCGATTAAAATTAAATACGTAGGAGAATAACATTTCGTAGAAAAAATGCATACCCACGAATAACCGATAGAGGGCAGAGAAAGTCATGTGATGTGACCCCCGATTTTTCTAATAGGACACAAAGCTGACGAGGGGGTATATCCAAAAAATAATAAACATAGTCAACATTTCATTTTTTTTTTTTGGGGGGGGGGCCTTTAAATTGTTCTGAACATTATACAGATCATTTACATCTTTTGCCATTTTAACATCTCAGAATGTAGCGAATTTTAAAGCAGTTTTTTAATATCCAGGTAGTTTTGTTACAATTTATGGGCTACTTTTCTTGGAACACAATGTTTATTTTTTCTAAAGTTTTGCAGAAAATGTTTCGACTTTCGCACTTATTAGCTAACAAGGACAATCTCTTTGTATAAGTTCCTAAAACCATAATTGTTTTCTGCTAAAACGTAAGTTATGTTTAAAACTGGAACGAAAAAACTATTATTTTAATTAGTAACAATTCCTCAACAATTTAGTTCGCTTATTTTTCAATTCTTCTAAACTTTTGATGGTAGGTACACATCTTTAGTAATTACGTCAATAGTATGCCGTAAAACTAATCAATTTCTTTAAAATCAAAGGAGCCGACACACTTGAAAGTAAGTTAACAAACTGGCGGTAAAAGTCGCAAGATACAAACATGAAGTTACATCGTTGATTATTTCAAAATTCATAGCAAAAACTGAATTTCTGGCTTTGGTAGTTCACATCTAAGTTAAGATAAAATATCAAATATTTTGTTTGTTAGCGACGCTGTCAGTTGCCAAGATTCTGACAGCGCAGCCGGTATGCCGTAGTTCTTTTACATGGCAGTAAATCTCCCCTTTAGGGGGATAATGAGCTCCCACAATGCCAAAAATTGCATTTTTAATAAAAAAGGAAGAAAAAGAAATATTTGTGTGTATGTGATCCTTCCAGTGAAAGACAGCTAGAGATTACGAAACTTGCAACACACCCAATGTTCTACTTAGATCAGAGGCTTACCATCTTAATTACTTTCCGCCCGGTTGGTTCCAATGGAAGACAAAAATCAAAATGTGCGGCATATTACTAAGTCTTCTGCACAAATAACATGAGCGTTTATAAGTATAATGCGCCTGACAGGCTTTGCTGCTTATGAAATATCGGTGGGATGAATAATTAATATGTTATTTCAATGTTTCGTTACTTTTGTTCGTATCATTCAGTTAGCATGGGAAGAGGGGAGGAAGGGAGAAGAAGTCTAAAAGGAGGAGAATCTTTGCGAGCGGAGTTGCATGTTGTGCCATCATCATAGAAGATTCCGGAATATTCTCTGCTAAGTTAATATTTCTTTATAAGAAACGTCATTAGAGATTGTTAAATTTAACTAACAATATTACTATTACGTTGATCTAATTATTCTCGCCGGTGTGTTTGACTTACCTGCCCAGGGGTTTTGCTGATAAATGTAATAGCATAAAATCGCGATAGGTACGAGATTTGTAGGAAGATCGACCCCCTTCATTTGACTGAATATATTTTGGGCGGAAGGAGTAAAATTACAATGCCACACCTTACATCATCAGAGCAACATCTCGATTAGTATATTGAATAAAGAAATACAGCTGATTTCCTATCCTTCATAGATTTGTACAGAAACACGAGCACCATTTCCTTATGTTCCGTGATTCTAAATATTTTCTTTTTGTGCCTGCTATAAATTATAACATCACTCCACGCACGCGCACACGAGGCTGCGACAAATATACCTACCATAAGTTCGTAAAAGTAGAATATTCTCGAAGCTTGTAACTCTCGTTGAGAAATTAAATAAAACGAGTACAAAAGCTTGCGTGCAACTGGAGAGGAATTTCAAGGCAAGACTATGCACAGGATATGTTTAAAAGAAAAAGAACCCTTTGAAAAAAAGTCTGAGACACGTGCTCCCGATACTGTGAACCAACCTCAAACCACGTTTCTCCGCCGATGGTTAATGAAAGATTAGCTTGCAGGTCTTTGTTTCCTGCCGCAGCTTACCACAAAGAGGCTTACGGAGTCTCTAATACCAGATAAAGATGACTGACCCACCTGCTAATGGACTTCCGTTTTTTGTCCTAGGTCCTTCCCTTTGTCTATTGGGCAGCTCACTGCATTGCGTGGCAGCCATCCGTCAGAGGCTCATTAGCTTTCAGGAAATTTGGTACATTTGCCTGCTATCATTAGGGGTAATTTCCCTACCCTCTTGTCTATTTTTTCCCCCAAACACAGCACTGTAATTACCACGTATGCGGTAATCTGGTATAATCAGAGTCAAACATCACAGATAAGCAGCATGCAGTACTGGCTAGAAATTATCCTGCATAATATTCTTTAGGAGTAAAACTTAATTGCTTATTGAAAATGAATGTCATTGTATGATTCCCCCACAAGGTTAATAACCTCCTCATGTGACCTTAACGGTAAAACTACCTCTCGATAGGGAAGGAAAACAGGATATTTTTCACCAGCTCTTCCAAATATTCCAGTTCCAAATAAACAGGGAACTATGACCACGAGTGTTTACGCATACCCATAACAGTAAACTACTCTTGGCCCTTTTGATGCATGTCTCATTCAGATTTTGGATTCCATCACCTCGACCGCGTACTCGGACTTTGGTTTTTTTTCGTGGTTTCCTCTTATCACTTAGGCGAATACTGTGGTGCTTACTACTCTCATACCACGATTCCCTTTCCATAGTTTCCCCTTCATTCCCTTTCCTTCTCATATTTCAGATTTGCTTCTAAACTCGTAGTATATGGCGGAGCCGGACAGATGGCGTGGATGCTTGTACAATGTAAACAAATACTCCCCGTGGACACCAGAGGTCTGCCAGGTCGACGAGTCGCTTATTCGCACTCTCTGGCGGCTCCAGCAGTGTGACGGGTCATCATTCTTGGTAATCTTAGGGACTTCCGCACTTCTCTGCGGTCTGTGATCTCCTGTGGTTCTCTCACTTCATCCCTTCGTTCTGGAGGTGTTAAGATACAATTGATCTGTGCGCCAGGTGTTTCCCTCCGTTGTCTACCCGTTGCTAATGCATCACATGGCCTTAACAACAATGGCTTTTGCAGCAAGAAATCGTGAGCAATAGTAAAATGGTACCTGTTGCTAAGAGGACGGGGTAACTTAAGACATTTTTATCAAATTTCGGGCATTTTCTGGTGGTATTGCGAAGTAAAACTTTCGAGAAATGTTATTTAAACATCTGTGTACAAAGTGAAAGGAAAATAAAAACACTTATTTTGACATTTTAATTGACATTTCCCCTTATGAACACTTTATAGAAGCTTTATGAAAATAAATGAAAGTGAGTACTGAGCAGAAAAAACTCATGTGAATGTAACGCATCCCCCACCATAAGTTGCAATTCCACCATTAGATTATTGTAAGTATTTGTCTGATCCTTAAATATTTAAACAAGTGTGCATCAATAGCGATTCTCGTTTCTAAAATATTCACGTGATAGTTTTAGGCGATTCACCGTGTAACGTACGTACGTAGGTACATACTGTGACTCCATCTGTGGAACTGGAAGTATTATCGGACCACTTTCTGGTCGGGCCGGGCCGGGCATCTGCTTTCTCGTTATCTTTAATGGTTCAGTGCCAGCCTTCCCTTACGCTCCACGCTGATACAAGTTGAAAGTATTTCTACACCAACTTCAAGTTGTGATGCAGGCAAGCGGTCTGCTTCTGCTTTTCAGCTTTATAGCTTCATCAACAACATTCTGTAAGGTCGCTCCGTAGTTTGTATGCATTAAACAAATCATATTTGTTTTAAGCGCACAACGTGTAAAATATAACCGTCCAATCAGTCTGGAATTCATATAAATTGTTATTAAGAAATGCTGCAAATACCAAGAAAAACATGAATTTACGACAATATACTTAAATCGCCTGATGGTATTCAAAGCTGTTATAACCAGAGTAAACTCCTAAGTCTGTCAACATGCTGTGCACTGACACACATTTCCTTGGAGACGTTTGTCATTGCTCCGACTACAAGATACGCTTCCGGCCAATGAAATTAATGATAGTATTCTTTGTTACGACAATGGGTACATAGGCGGGGCAAGTGCAACTGGGATCCCATGAAAAATAATATCCGTCATAAATTTCCTTCCAGGAAGTTGCTCTTATCCTTTAAATCACCGATGTTAAACTGTGGGCATTTGCATGGAACCTCGCCCCTTTTTTCTTGTTTTACACGGACAAGAGAAACGAATTTTAAGAGCTCAAACCTAGAATGTGGAGTTATGTAAAGTTTACTTAAAGGTGTTTCACATCAGCAGTACTCGCGGGCAAACGGAGATTATGCAGCTCAACAAAGAGTTCGGAATCTGCTTTTTTCTGGGTTATTCATTGTTGTCATTTGAATATCTTACTTAAATTAAGCACTCTGGTAAAGTCTTTAATATGACTGTTGTATCAAATATATGCTTCTGGAGAAAGCCTTCAGAAATGCTAACTGTATATGCAATAGTAGTATACTGGAACATTATACACGTTATAATGAACAAAATACTGCATTAACATATTTCTCTAAGCTTTAGTTACCCCCTTGAATTTTATATCTTTACTTCATCAGGTCATTATGCGCAATTTCAAAGAAAGTGGATAGATTTTTACTTTTTTAGGTTTACCTTTTTAGGCATCTACGATGTAGCAAAGTCGTAGTTTTCTTAACATAGTACAGAGAGATCCAAATGCACATGAACCGCTACGCGGTGTTTTTCCACTGCGCACGTGGAAATAAGTCACCAGCGGCTGATATATTACTTGGCAAAGCGTTGAGGCGTATTGGCCTTGGCTGTCGAGCGCTACGATCGCTTCTTATCCTCTTTATTAGAACAGCGAAGTAATAGTAACTTGGTGTATAGTCAGTGGTAACACAAATAGATGATCTCTCGCGCCTGCCGATATATGATACGTTGCTGTCCTGAAGATATGATTGTATCTGAACAGAGTATAAATGCCATGTCTCACCTTGTTTGTGCGATAAGCTCACGTAAACAGCTGGGAAGTTTTACGTTCTTTCCGATACGCTTCATGGCCTTGCCAGGTAGTACACAAGGTCACGGGCATCACTTGTTTTTCTCTGCTCTGCTCACAATCAGTACTGAGTTGACGCGATATCGTGCGGCTGCATTATTACCAGTGTGCTTTATTATTTAGTCACAAAGTGTATTATGGCTCAGCATGTTTTCTACTGCACAACGTGTATTTATGATTCGTATGTATTAACTCAGTCAGCTCACCAGGTGTATGGTACGCCATTAGTGGAGAAAGAGCTATAGGTCCAATTTTTTTTAATTAACCGACAGGGAGCGTGATTTTGCCTTTTTTCAACAAGACTGCAACAGCTCATACAGCCAATCTTTCGATGAGAACAACTGAAAGTGTGCTTCAGGGCAGAATTATTAGTAGAAATTTGTGGCCCCCCTCGGTCCCCCGGTCTAATTCCCTGCGATTTCTATCACTGAGGTAACTTGAAGCATAAAGTGTACAACACAAACCCATGCACCTGGGAGAATTAAAACAAAATATCCGCTAGGAAATTGCCAGCATTTTTGAACTACGGCGAGTGATGGATAGTTTCCTAAAGAGGTGCCAAAAATGTATGGACAACGACGGTGGTCAGTTTCAGAATCTGCTATAATTATATTGGTAAGTAAAACCTTTAAAAGTAGTTTTAAAAATGCTGTATGGTTTTACCCGCACTGTTCTATGACAGCAGCAGTCGGCGAAGAGCGCAGAGGACCCGTACAGACAAAACACAGCGCAGCCGGTTCACAATCTTTTGGATCACCCGTTATATGGCTACGCCACCGTGTGAAACTTCGTTGCGTGTCGCGTAATACCAAACTGTGTCAAGTAGTTTCGCCAAAGGTGAATAGGAGAGACAAGAAAAGTGACCCTAGGCGACAGTGAGATGAAAATAAAAGATTAAGGTTTACGTTAAGAACTTAACTATGGAACTCTTGCTAAACCGAAAGCAGTTAAAATCGATTTTAATTAACTTGAAGCAGCGCCATAAATGAATCTGGAACTACTCAGGCTAAATTTGCTGGCAGAACCTCTCCAGATGTATGACTATCACGCTATTCCTCAACGGAACGCGCTAAATGTACCTGTGTCTTATCCCGAAAGATGGGGTTATAAGAAATAGGTACAATGATTGAAGTTTGTGCAGAGTTGTCTGGAAATAATATTAAACGTTTTAGTATCTCAATGAAAGGAATTTTGAAGAGCAAATAGAATTCTGTCCTTGGCTGCTATATTGCCACGTGACACATAATTATGCAGTTTTAGTTGAAATTACTTTTATGAACATCCTTCAGAGCTCACGAGAAGGAATTCTAGGTACATTTCGTCAACTAGGTAACAAACAGTTGCATAATGTGAAATTAAGAAACCAAAACAGGATAATCAAGTTTTGAAGCATGTAAACCACATAGAAAGAAACCAGTACGGGTGGACAAAGTCAAAATGTTATGCTGCGGGTGTGAAACACGTGACAAAATGGTTTTGAGACGTTTTAATGTTTTTAGTGTGCTTCCGGAAGCAAAGTGAGAGGAAAGTCGTTTCCAGCATAGGCCCAATGCATGCAATGGACCTATACAAAGAATTAGAACATATGCCCCAATTAGCCTATACGTAAAATCCAACGAAACCAATTTAACACAGTATCTCAGGTTCATTAACAATGATATACCAATAAAAACGATCTTTACAGACAGGGACATACTTGTTTTACTATTCTAATATGGCTTTGCACATACAGCTCTAGCCTTTAGAAATAGCGATGTCCACATCTTAAAATTAATCTTTACAATTTACTACTACAGCAGGGCTGGGCAACTGACATTCAATGAGCGTAGCCTGCTCACGGCCTTGCACTGATAACTATGTTTAGCAGGCAAAAAATTAAGGATGCTCAAGCTGCCCCGCGAATTGCAAAGTCCTGTACTACAGTATTGTTACTATCAGCCATAGGAATTTCAAAGCATTAAAGCCAGGACGAAGGGAAACTAACTTGAACTGCTACTGGACCTCACAGGTTACAAATCACTATCCTTGTCTGTTGGCGTTTGCAGACCACACTCAGATCGTGTTTACCCACAGCCAAAAACTTGTGGTCGTTGTTGACATCCATAGTATTCGCATATTGGTTTGAGTGTAAATAACCTGAGGCCAACTGCTTAAGAGTTCCTATGCCTGGTTGTTACACACTACGAGTTCATAGAAACTGCAATACCCTGAAATTATTAAATGTGTATAAATGTTTTATATTTCCTCTGATATGTTATAACTAGAATTCGGATTTTAGGAAAAAAAAACTATTTTTTACTTTCTCTACTGATTAGAAGGAAGTATTGTATTCTACACAAAAATTCGATGTCGAGATTTCACCGGAAATATACATTTTGAGATCCCCTAATCCAGAAAAGCATTTTTAGAAAAAGGTCCGTGTGTGTGAGTGTGTCTGTCAGTCTGTGTGTCTGTGGACAGCAGAACTCAAAAACGAAAAGTCGGTTAAAACCCAAAGTTCGTATTTAAGTTTAATGTCTTTCAAGGATGCGACACGAAGATTTTGAAGAAAATAGCCCCACCCTACACTACCATTTACATGAAAAATGTTTTTGAAAACTTTGATTTTCTTGAAAATGGCTCTAACGATTTTGATTAAAATGCCATATGTTTAGGATATTTGTAAGACAAATGAAATGTATATATTGAATTTTCTGGCTATAGCTTATGTGGTCCTATTTACTCTGGATGACTTTTGAATAACTTGTAAATCGTAAGAGATAGACGAAATCTTACTGTACAAAAAATGTAGATCTCGCTAAAACACACAATTTATGTAAACATAATTTTTTTTGTACAGTGAACCATTTCGGAGATATTCCACGTTATATGTGTCAGTTTCGGAAAACTTAAAACTTGCGTGAAATGGCACATCATTGTTAATTTATAATATGTTAAGGTGCAAATGCTTTAAAAGATTTGACTATCGCTCAAAGCCTACTGTATTCTAATATTCCCCTTACACCTACAAGGAAATAAGCAGTAAGATAATTTGTACAAATGTTTATCTCAACTAACACAAACAAGATGTAGTAGGAGTTTGTAAGAATGTTTAGTACAAGAGTAGAGAAAGTCATGTGAGTGCAACACATAAGATTTTTTCCTCATGCTATGTAGAATACAAAAATTGTGTATATACTAAATATGGAAATATGTGTACGAAAATGGTGGTCCTATACAACCTAAAACTACCTAATTTCACGTTAGAACCTATTTTTACCTAATTTTACATTTTTCAGTTTTTTCACTGGGTAATATGGAAACGCTGTGTAAGCCTGTATGCCAGTCGTGCCTTGACAACAATCAGAGTGAACAATGCATAATATGGCGGACATTAAGAACCCTGTTTTGAAACTAGGGGGAGGGTGCAGTGAGTAGCCAAAGAGCTTCTGCAGGACCCAACAATTATCCATGATACTGCATTCATCAAATCACATTATGCATTTCTAGTCCTCACTATTAATGCTCTAGAGCAGCGTTTCTCAAACTATGGGTCCCGACCCACTGGTGGGTCGCGGGCGATGTAATTATTTTTGGACATACTGCTCTTCGGAGGAAACTGCAAATCTCGTAGGTCAGGCATCGGCAAACATGTACTCAATGAGGTATCAGTATGACGTCTCTACATGCAACCCGCCATGCACATGACGTAATGCAGAACAGGGGATGGCATTGACCTTCGTTCAGAGTCAGTGCTGGACTCACTCGCTACAGAGTACAATAAGGAATAGTACACATACTTGAATCCAGCTATTTTGGTCTACGATAGTTTAGATAGGCCTAGATATTTGAGCAATACATTTAAATTCACTTCTATTTGCAATGTACCATGAAAATCTAGTGATATATCACAAGTAGCCATTCTCAGTATAGCACGCAAATTAACATCTGTTAATCGCGACACAAGATTCTTTTAGATTCAGTTACTTTTGTTCTACACATTTCTTAAATGCTTGAAATAATTCTGCACCTGTTTTATGTTCCCTAAGTGGAATGACTGCAAGCATATATTCTTTTATCGAGAGGCTGTTAGTAATGCTGCTTCATAATATTCATAAAGTTGAAGGGCTGTAAAATATAGTCTTAATATAGTACCAATTGTGCTGTGTCAATGTTGTCAGTGCTTTCATCCAACGCGAGAGAAACGGCTATAAATTCATGGACCTCGGTTTGTAGTCTTTTTTCGGTTATTTCTGCTATTTTATGTATCCTTCTCTTTATGGTTCGTGGTGATAATTCAATATTACTAATTACTAACAATTACATATTGTTCAGGGCAAATTATGTTGGCAACTTTACTCTTCAATTTTTTATGAAATCTCCATCACTAAAATACCTCAGCGACTGAGCAATCTCCAAAGCAACAGCATAGCTGGCATGAAGTTGTCTATCAGTTATAATATTTGAATTAATATTAGGTGTATTATCTGAATATTGCTCTTTGAGCTGTTGCTATTGGTTAGTCCAATCTAGACCTGAAAAAAAAATGAATAAAGGACACTACGTCGGTGTTATGCTACTTTAAATCGTGGTGTAAATTTATGAATATGTACATGCTTGTCTATAATTGTATGGTGATCTTATGACATGTATCATAATGCCGCTTGATGTTCCATTGATGAGTGTCTTTTTGAACTTCAGAGCACAACAAACACCTTACGTTCCTTACACGATGAGAGAAGAAATCATCAAAGTGTTATTCTAGATATCAAATTCAATAGACCAGGAATAATTAGATGCACTCTAATTCTACGAATATACTAAGACTTTAAGTTAAATAAACTAATATCCTTCAACGTTATAAATAATAAAAAAAAATTATCTTTAATCTTAATATTAGTCTTTGACAGACATGTTTAGAAGTACAAGTAAATACGACAGCACAGTCCGCTCGTGATCGGTGTGTATGCAGTGCCAGTTAAGGCTGCAAGGGAGGGGGAGACAGAGTAAGCGCTGCCCCTGAATCGTCATAGTTGGGAGGCCTCATTGAGTACATGTTTGCCGATGTCTGTTGTAGGTCATTAAGGTACTAGTCGGCCACCATACGAGTGCGTTCTATGGGAAGAGGAACTAAACAATCTGTTTAGTTAACGCATGCGCAGTTGGTTCACAAAGGAAATTTTCGCCACCCACAACTAATGACTATCACAAATCCATCTCCGCGATTCAGAAAAGCCAAACCTCTATCCTTGGCCTTGAAGAACCGATAGCAACCCTGATTTTGAGGGAGTGACAGTCACATGTTGAGTACACGTGGAGTCTCAGTTGCCACAATTCTGAATTCCAGTTCTCTTGTTTCATTAGCTACAAAGATTCATTTTAAGATGTTGCAACTCTGCCTGAAAGGTCTCGAAAGGAAGGGTCTATGTTGTTAACGATTATGAACTTTCTCAAAGGCGGCGGCCGAACTGCACACGCTACGGAACAAGTGGGGGGGGGGGGGGCATAGGAAGTGCAGTCAGGTAAAGAAACCATCCGGAGCTCCAAGTTATATTTATTAGTGAGGCTTAATTCAGCAGATATATAGTGTGATTTGTCATGGTGTATGCAGTTCGGCCGCCTCCTTTTAATAGTTTTACGACACAGGAACCCCTTAACATGAACTGTTGCACCTAATGAAACAGAAAAACCTGAAATCCAGAATTTTGGCAACTGAGATTCCAAATGGAGTCAACAAGTGACAGTCACTTCCTTAAAATCAGGGTTGCTATTGGTCTTCAAGAACAGAGATACAAGTTTTCATTTTCTGAAGCGTGGAAATGGATTTATGGCAGTCATTGGTTCTGGGTAGCGCACATTTCCTTTGTGGAGCAACTGCACATGCGTTGACTAAACAGACTGCGAAACTAGATGCGGATGAAGCTGAAGAAACATAGCAACATGCATTGGGCTGCGTTGCTTCTCACCTTCCTAATGAAGGTCACCTTTTGTTTAGTAATAATTATTGCCCAGTGGCAGGCGGAAGGTTCTGGTGAGAGCTATGAAGTGAGGCCATCATATTTTGAAACAAAGTGTAGTGCTGCCTTCATTGTGCATCTCTGTTTTCTTACTATCGCCTTGCCCCTTATAGGTCGCGCGTTACTTCTTGACGAATGAAAATTTTATATGAAAGGTTGAATGCGAGTCTCTACTCAGCTTTTGCGGGAACGAGAGAGAGGAGGTACAGTCTGCAGTGAGATGACGCGCATGCTTCTGAGCTGAAGTAGTACAACACTACAAATCAATTTATGACACTTGCAGTAATATCAGCCACACGTATTATACACTATACCTCTATAACTGTTTCCACTTAACTTTCTTGCATTTATTCTATTCCCGACATCTCTCCCTCGTCTGAATTGCTATTTTCGTTGCATGCATACATACATCCGTACCGCACAAAACTTCTGCAGTCGACTGTATACACAAACGCGACAGAGGAAAACAGAGGTGTCTGTTATCGTAGCATAAACATTTGCTGACCTGTTCATTAAGGGTAGGCTCACTCATTGGATTTCTGCTCAAGGTCATTCGTCAAGAACGAACGCGCAACCTATACTCCCCTCTAATCGCTAGCACCGATGACGTATGCCTTGTCAACAAAACAGTGGCACACTCTTCTAAATGCACTCTAACGTGGCCTCTGGTAAAGCAGACTTCTTTGTAAGGGTCAATACAATCTGAGCAGAGACCACGTCAAAGACAAAAGAAAGGAGCCACTGATCGAAATGTGTGTTTTACCTTCAGTGTTTAGTGATATTTAGAACCGTGATGCGAGAGAATATGTGCATTTTGGGATAAAGGTGTCGCGTAAAAACGTGGCGCTTCCTCAGATATTTGCCAAGTGTTAGGATTCCTTGTTTGGTGTTGTGTTGCATGCATTAGTGCAACAACAAAGGTAATAAAATATACAGCGCACTTTTCTTAATTAAAGTTGTGATGTATGTGTTGGGGAAAGGGTGGTACCTTAAATAATGTAACATACATACTATGTACTGGACTATGCAGCGGATATAAAACTTAATGTGCAATATGGCACGTGCTTTTGAATAAAATGCATTTTTTCAATTGCATATTTCTTGCACAGCAAAATATCCGGCATTCTGAATAATAGGGAAACCTAGCCAAAACGAAAGATATTAGGATTATGTTATTTCCTCCTTGAACAGGTCAATGCAGAGGTGGTGGTGGTGGTGGTGGTGGTGGTGGTGGTGGTGGTGGCGGTGGCGGTGGCGGTGGCGGTGGCGGTGGTGGTAGTAGTAGTAATAATAACAACAATAATTATAATAAACAATTACTGTGATATGAACGTGTTGCTGCCTAACTTCCCGGCAAGAATTATCTGGCAAGATGAGGCTTGTGGGACCCTGTCTGTGAAGTAAGAGCCCTTGTTATATATGAGTGCAGAGCGATGAAGTCAGTCCAAGTGTACGTCGCGTGAGACTCAAGTGGCTCCGAGACAAAGGGGCTACGACGTAGATGCATTAGATGAGCAAAGTAGGGACTTCAGTGATGGTACTTCGGATATTCCTTTCTTGCTTAAAGCAGCGATTGGCGGAAACAACTTAAGGGCTAATAAATCCATAACTTTGCTTTTAGGCCCCATACACTGCTGTGGAGTACCTAGGTTTGATCTTTATCAGTCTCTCTATAGTGGTGGAATAAGCGGGATATGTGAATAGGGTGGTAACCGTAACACCGTGCATTTGTGATGCTGGGCTGGTTGGAAGAAATATGGAGAAAGCACCAGACAGAGAAGCAAAGATCACAATTAACTTACCCATTCACAGAGAATATTCAAAATGTTGTCTACCCTGTTTATGACACAGACTTTTAATTTGATTCTTAAAAACGAATTTTTTTTTCCGCGGAATATTAGTGTAATGCACCATTGCAGATTCCTGTTCATCTGTTGTTTTTGGATTATCTTTATACCTTACTGACCTTGCAGCACCGCAAAAAGCCCGCCTCGGTAGCGTGATGGTTAGCGTGTCTGCCTCACGTTCAAGAGGTCGCGAGTTCGAATCTATAAGCTATCCGGGTAAGGTTTTATTTATTTATTTATTTATTTATTTATTTATTTATTTATTTATTTATTTATTTATTTATTTATTTATTTATTTATTTATTTATTTATTTATTTATTTATTTATTTATTTATTTATTTATTTATTTATTTATTTATTTATTTATTTATTTATTTATTTATTTATTTATTTATTTATTTATTTATTTATTTATTTATTTATTTATTTATTTATTTATTTATTTATTTATTTATTTATTTATTTATTTATTTATTTATTTATTTATTTATTTATTTATTTATTTATTTATTTATTTATTTATTTATTTATTTATTTATTTATTTATTTATTTATTTATTTATTTATTTATTTATTTATTTATTTATTTATTTATTTATTTATTTATTTATTTATTTATTTATTTATTTATTTATTTATTTATTTATTTATTTATTTATTTATTTATTTATTTATTTATTTTTAAATTAGGTTTCTCACAAAACAGTGAAAATGAAGTTTCGTTTCTTTGAACTTCAATTCGCTGCAGATCACCTTTCTATGTTTCTCTTACGATACACGTTCTTCAACCGTAAAACTTTTGTCGACAGAAACTACATCATACACAGTGCAAGACAATATACTTCCGTCAGTTGAAGAAAAAAAAATTTCTCCGTATTATGAAGTACTAACTTAACAGACACACTTCCTTTAATTTCGAGCATCTTGCTTTCTACTTGTCAGCGAAATACCTCGCTTAACTTTTGCATACAGACGAGTCCTTCCAATCAATCTGAAGATAAGGAACAATGGACATGCTTGGATGAGCTCATTGTGCACATTCCTGAAAAAGAGGGGATGCAGATCACGTGTATACCATACTTTTTGGAAAAATAGGCGAGGTCAGAATGCAATCCTTACAAATAGGAGTAGTATTTAAGCTGCAAGTCTGTTTTATTTCACATGGGTATTATCTACTTATCAAGTTAAAACAAAGGTAAGCATGAAAAATTCAAAATATTAGGAAATGTGAAAATTTGCAGAATCTTATGAAATTGTCACAAATGACCCCAGAAATGACCTATCTCTTGAAAATAAGGAAAAATTCAAACAATACCCCAACACAATGTCACTATTTAACCCATTAATTCGTCATACACAATCGTATATATTAGAGTTACTTTTCAATTATCATACAAAAAGGACGCAAAATCATCAAACACCTTACCCCGGCTATTACTTATCATTAGAGGCGCAATATAACCATCATGGAGTCCAGGGCACTTTCCACTCCTAATGCAAACAGTTGCTGTGTGGTTTGTGGTCAGCAGACGGGATTCGATTCCACACCGGATATAATATATTAATTTGCCATATTAATCCTTAAACGGTACATTATCAATTATATGAAATTGAGTGAAATACATAACTATGGTTATTAATTTATTGTCTTGAACTGCGACTTTTTTAAATATCTCGTCAATTGGCATGTGCCCGGAAATGCCCGGTATGCCTGCATTTACCTTGATTCTTTGACAGTTCCTTACATTACCTGTCGCTGGGCTTCAGGGTCGAGGTAAATAAGGCATGGAGTTGTGAACTTGAGTTCTGAGGTTCAAATCCCGCTAGAAACGTTCTCCGTGACTGACTCTTTTTCCAGGATTTCCTCAACACTCGTAACTGGCAAACGCTGAGTGCATACCCTAAGCATAGGCCTGAAACATTTCCTTCCTAAGTATCATCTCATTTCACGTATCAGCAGTATCATCGTCTGTTATACTGTATGCAGGGAGAACGGATGTTAAGCACCATTAAAACAATCATGAAGTTATAAAGTCATAGGAAACCCACCTTTACAAGCTTAAAATATTCAGCCATATTTTAATTTAATATTTATGCTAATATTGCGAAACTTAAATAGTTTTGAATTATTTAGGCAATTATGAAATGACCCTGATTGTTTCTCCAAAATGCACCCCAAAAGAGTTCCACGGCCGTCTACGTATAATCAGTCCCTTACTATTAAAATAACAGAATTAAACAAACAAACAAACAAAAAGAAAAGAAAACATTCGGTCACTCAGAATATGGAGAGAAGGTATCTGTAATACAAATGTATGTTTGCTAGATGCAAAATGTATACTCCTAGGGTTGAATTTCAGAATATGCATGCCTTCTCGTACGGAAGAAAATGGTACACAAAAACATCTTTCTTCAGGTCTGTAGATATGTCACAGAAGATTTATGACAGACGAACATAGTGCAACTGTGACGTTGAACTGCAAATCTCACTCTTCAGTGTGGGCGAAAGCATTGTCGTTATTCAACCTGAGATGGCCGTTCTGGGTGTTGTTCCTTCCTTTGTTTGCATATGTCTAGAAGACATGTCATGCTGTCTCTTGCGTTCAAGCTGCAAAATTATCCATTTGGACACGGATGTTGATTTGAAATACTCATCCCACCCGACGCATTCGAAACAATGATTTCAGATTAGTATTCTAAAATACCAATCGATTGAGCCATCACTTATCCGTAAATCAGCGCTGGCAATTTCTTCTGTGAAACGAATATAATAGTCCATGTTGAAATTTGGCCAAAATCTCAATTAATTCCGAAATTTGTTTTTCCTTCGCTAATGCAACAGGTAACTCATACGCGAGATATCTTAGTACATTCTTTTCACGAACAATAGCTCGAAAGCTCGTGTGGCTACTTTTAAATAGTGTTTATGGCCAGTTCTTATTGCAGTCGGCACCACAGGCCCAGCCACTGACAATATTACATCAAATTAAACGATAGTTGGGAAAGAAAATTTGGGAAGGAAACATTCCACAACTAAGTTTAGGGCACCTCCCCGAAATTAGCCAATTATGACAGGTCTGGACAACTGGTGCTCACTGGGCGCAGATTGCTTGCCTGCACTGATAACTGTGTTTAGCAGGTAAAAAAATGAAGGTCGCTCAAGGTGTCCCGCGGGCCGTCCAGGCCTGAATTATGAGCACTGAAGAAAACGTAAAGAGTCTCAGCCAGGAAGGACGGCTCTGGTGGGATTTGACTTCACTTCACAGACTTTACATTAACGAATCCACGCCTTAACGACCTCAGCCACTCGTGTTGGTATTGGAAGCCATTGACTTCTCAAACAGCACTTGGTGTTTGTCTTGTTTATTGAAATTTCTAGCCATTTCTGCAGGGATTTAGTCGGAAAATTATAACTTCCGGTACTCACATAACCAGTCACATGTTTCCAGGTTGGTTCGAAAAGATGTTGCCCTGCAGTCATTTTTACTTTGTCTGTTACGTATAGTCAGAAGTATTGTATTCCACCTAAAAATTCGATGTCGAGATTTCACCAGAAATACATCTTTTGAGGCCATCTAAATCCAAAAAAAAGCATTTTTACTTTCTTTATTACGTAAAGCAGAGGAAGTATTGTATACCACCTAAAAATATGATGCCGAGATTTCAACGGAAGTATATGTTTTGAGGCCCCTTGAGTGTAAAAAAAAAAAAAAAAAAAAGCATGTTTAGAAGAAGGTCCGTACGCGCGCGTCTCTCTCTCTCTGTGTCTGTGTCTGTGTCTGTCTGTGTGTCTGTCTGTGTGCGTGCGTGCGTGTGTGTGTGTCACACACCGCTGAAGAACTCCTGCAGTGTTCCCATACTGAGGCGGGACATGTGAGCCGTGACTCAATCTTGTTGATACCAGAGGCTTTCCAAAGGATAACCAACATTTCGCAGTGCAGGAATAACAAGTTCCGTCACCATTAGGGAGTAGCCTTCGGCATTCATAGTTCCTGGCGGTCTTCAAAAATATATGGGCCAACGATCGCCATCATTCTTACCGCACCACGCAATGGCCTTTTGAGCACACATAGTCTCGAAAGTTATTTGAGGATACTGCCTGTTCACCAGCTCATGGTCTTAGGGTCTGAAGGGAAGAGGAGAGGCATTTCACGATAGTGTAACCCGAGCTTTGTAAACTTCATAGATAATGTTACTGCTGATTAGGTTGCCAACTTACCTACAGTGTTATTCCCGCTATGTTTACTCGCTAATGTGCTAATATCTCTTAATTTCGATTAAAATTGTACGAGATAACTAGCGTTATCTCGGAAGTAAAGAAAAGAGGAGTGAAGAAGTCGACAAATCCCCCTAAGAGTGCTGTGAATCTGTTGTTATATTGTGGTTGCAGCGCAAAGGGTTTCAGTGACAGTTCCATGTGTAAAACAGATTTTTACAGGATGATAGAAACAAACAAACCTAACGAGGTTTCTAAAGCGGACTCATTTTGGCTTTATTGGGCCACACTGTCGTTTCCTTGTCCCCGTACACGTATGATCTCAATCCCACAGAACTAGTTTGGGCCAAGGTAAAAGGAATAGTTAGAGAAATGTAACAGGTGACTTTCCTTACAGGAATTGCACGATATAACGCTCGAGGGTATATCATTTGTAATCGAAACAGACTGGCAGTGTTTTTGAAAACATAGAAAAGGTAGAAAATGTTCATTGGGAAAAACACGGAGTAGTTGAAAATATCGTTTATGTTTTATAAGCTAAATACACTGCATGAATTAAAAATGACATTTAAGTTCCGCTTATTTGGGTAACTTCTTTGCTTGGATCTAGCGTGAATCCACATTCTAAGGTTGGCAACATTATCGCAAGCGCGATTAAAGGCACGACTTCCGCTTCAAATATCTCTTGTTTACCTACAATTATTTACTAACATGCTGGCTCGCTGCATAAGCTGGTGAACAAACTGTAATGTAACTTCATTCTATACGCCACGGCGTTTTATGATGTGCCTAAGATCTTCGCGAAATGACGGATTTCCGTAACAGCCTACACGGTCCTTCATAGCCATAGCGATAATCTTGCATTTTACAAGTATCACAAATATAACAATTTTCTGTCGGCAATTTATACACACGATTAAATATAGTGCAGGGTGTGGCATAAGTAGCTTGACACTGGTTAGGTCCTTATTTAATGCACTAACAGTGATGGCAGGTAATTACAGTGCGGAGGACAGGTAGTGGATCCTCAAGGAATATTAGAAGTGAATGGGAGGTCTGCGGTTCAAATTCTATCAGGGCAGTCCCTCCTGATAGGTGTTTTCCAAGTTTTCCTCACCCCTCATTACTGGCAAATGCCGGGGAGGTACTCTAAATTTAGGCCTGGAACGTTTAATTCCCAAATTTCCTTTCGCTGTTGACATTTTGTTTACCTTCTGCATCACCGTCTGTGGCACCGGACGTAGTAAGGACGCGCATTAAAACACTACTCAAAAAGTAGGAACAAGGGTTGGAGAATTCGTTATGATTTTATCACCATTTGTAGGTTTAGGCTAATTTTCATTACAATGCAGTATCAAGTTTCAAGAAAGGGACAGCCTGTCCATATGCAATCACGATGTTGTTAGAACCGCTGTCATTGCGATGACAAGCTGAAGCAGGCGCCAGACTGCTGCTGGACTTGTGGAGCCAGCCACTTTGGTAATTGGATACGTGGGTCCATATTTTGTGCTTGTGTCGCAGCACCAGACACCTTCA
This sequence comes from Tenodera sinensis, assembly GCA_030765045.1. Classification (NCBI taxonomy): domain Eukaryota; kingdom Metazoa; phylum Arthropoda; class Insecta; order Mantodea; family Mantidae; genus Tenodera; species Tenodera sinensis. The sequence continues at coordinate 108,262,338 of CM060962.1, forward strand.
TTATAACAATCACGGGAGACGACGGCATGTGGCTTCAAACATAAAATCTCCATCTCGTGTTAGCGGTTGTTTCACTCGTGCGCCACCCGTCCTGTCAGAATTTAGCTTTTGCAATTGTTTTACTCGCACACCACTCGGTCTCTCAGAATAATGATAACTGTTTCTTTCTTGCCTTCGCTGTTCTCATCGACTTGGTTTGTTTCATCGTAACCTGAACTACCTAGCTACACGCCTAACAAAGTGCATTTACCTAATCAAATTAAATCACATTCTGAAGTGACAGTGGATAATATACTACCGCATTATGAAGTTAACAGTGACAACTTAACTAAATTGCAGTTCTTTCCTTGTTGCCTAGAATAACTCTCACTGATCATCAGAATTATCACAAACATACGAGTTTAAAAGATAAATTTGGGATGAAATAAGCTTTAATTATAAATGCTTTAGTAGAACCTACAACCCCCTTTGTCTGCCGAGATGTTTTCCTTCTTTTGTATCCAAATGTTTCTTTTTCTGGCTCAACATAAAACCTTATATATAGTAATTGATTAAATACGTGTTTTATGCTCAGTAAGGTTAATGAAGAAAGAAGAATGTGATCAACCAAACAAAGGGTATTTAATGTGCAAGATACACAATATGCTGGGGATAATAGCCTTTTCCAAAGTGAAAATATTCCGAAGCTTTAATCAATCTTTTATTCATCATAAACTTCTGTATATTCTTTGTGCTGTCCTTCTGTCTCCCTTTTAAGCTTACAGCTCTTAATCAAACGTAATACAAACAAGGAATAAAATTATAAATGCACCCGCAAATGAGCTATGGGGCGTTATCTGATACGGACCTTAAGTGCTGAGAAAAACATTTGAATAAAAAGCATGAGAACCAAGATTCGAACCGTGTCAGTATCTTGAAACACAACTTTTTTCCAAAGTAACCGCAAAATAACAATTATAAAACAATGCATGCGCTGTGTACTACCTGAGACTTCTGAGGATCAAAGGCAAAGCGCATGTTAACCAATAGAGGAGCACAATAATATCTATCAACTAAACGTTACCCCTTAACGTCTATCTTACGAATTCTTGGAGCCATCGCTTGAAATTACGGATACCTGTCCAGAAAATCATCAATGCAGCGGTTCATATTGTACTGAAACCCCCCTTCATTCAGAGTTGCGGTTCGAAAATAGCATTCCCACATGTTTGTGAGGTTTGTACTGGCCTCTACCAGCGACGATGTGCTGCATCGTACTCGAAGGCCAGGAGACTTGTTACCATATCATGCGGACACATTCGAAGGACACCCTCATGGTTGTAAATTCTGCAAACAGTCGCTAGTGAGCCGCTACAAGTGCAAAATAGTTGAACAAGCTCATCTGACATCAATCACCGGCGCCAAAACGGATGTACATTCTAGGTAACCGTGGTCACTTCAAAGAGTGACGTCATAGGTTAGAAAGGAAGGCTCACATAAAATTGAGCCGTTGTTGGATCAGGACAACGCCAAATAATTTTAAAGTGTGATTCAGGGATTATAATACAGCATTTTCTTACGGGCAACGTATATCCGTAAATGTCTTGTTATCGAGGTAGAGGGCATTAACGTTTTTGAAACGCCGCGTCGGGTAGATAAAATTCCGCCGTACAGGTCGCTACGAAATTTTTTTTTCTTCTTTTTTTTTTTAAATTTGCCTTTATTATCGATCAGCGCTGCAGCGCTATACAGATAAGTGAGAATTACAGGGAAATAAAACTGAAAAAAAAAAACAAAAAAAAAAAAAAAAAGAAAAAACCTTACTAAATAAGAACGTGAGTCTGAACAAGAATGAGGTCGACCTCTATAGGCCCCTCAGGGACAAGCACATGGTGAGAATGTTGTAGATCTCAGTCCTCTTCTGCGGTGTCCGACAGGTTGTCAGGTGGTAGCAGCAGATTTTGCGGCAGACGACTGCGGATGCGGTTTGGAGGCTGCGACCTATGGCCCAAGGAGACAAAACCGCACCTGGGACCTGGTGAAGACGACCATAGAAGCGATGAGCCTGATGGCGGATGAAGTCCACTATGGAGGAAATTCCAAGTTCACGGTGTAGCTGAGTGTTGCGAACAAACCAGGGAGCATGAAGAGCGAGGCGTAAAAATTTATTCTGAAAGGACTGCATGGCTGCAATTTTACTAGAAGCATACGTGAGAAGAGGACGAAGTAAAAGCACTGTAGCACTTTTCAGAGAAGATTTACGGTTAATCAGAGGATAAAGCTTGGAGAGTCGGGAATAAGCCAAGTTGAGTTTACTGTTGATATGAGCCTTCCAAGTAAGTCGGCGGTCAAACAGTACTCCCAGATATCTTACTGTTTCGTCCTTGCGCTTCCAAGGTATGTGGATGTTATCTATCAAAACAGGTGCAGGAGATGCGGGCCGGCGGAGAGTGAAAAGCATCATGTCACATTTGCTGTGGTTGAGGGCGATGCGCCATGATTTTAGCCATAGAGATAAAGAATCCAGGGCAGTTTGAAGATGATTGCCAGCTGTGTGAATATCTTCGTGGGAGGTAAACAAAGCGGTGTCGTCGGCGTACATGGACACATTGATAAACTGCAGGGGAGGAAGGTCTGAAATGTAGATGTTGAAGAGGGTAGGTCCTAAGACGGAACCTTGAGGAACACCAGCGAGGACGGGCCGAGAGGAGGGATGGTCTGAACCTAAAGTGACGGAGAAAGTGCGATCCAGTAGGAAACTGTGAATTAATTGATACAGGTAATCAGGAAGACCAATATTACGAATTTTAAAGAGTAGACCACGGTGCCAGACTTTGTCAAAAGCTTGACTGAAATCTAAGAAAGCAGCTAAGCAATGCTGTTTCCTCTCGAAGGCTTGAGCGATGTGTTCAGTTACGCGGAGAAGCTGGTGCACCGGAGAATGCCTTTGGCGAAAGCCAAATTGAAAGGGTGGTATCACTGAGGAGGCAGATAAAAATTTGTAAATGCGGATATTAACAAGCTTTTCAAAAATTTTGGACAGGGCCGGTAGAAGACTTATTGGGCGATAACTGGAAGGCTGATGTGCAGGTTTTCCGGGCTTGTGCAGAACTATAACATGCTACGAATGTTTAGCACAAGGCATTAGGAGAGTTTTAAAATAAGAGTAGCATCTTTAATTTTAAATAATGCAACAATACAAAACTCTCTTGTAAATCTTGATTTGATTATATGGCACTAAATCCATGTGTTCTGAGGTAGCACCGATCTACAATACATGTTATTGTCAATAATATGTGCAGATACTACCACTGTTAGTAAATTTCACCACCATTAAAAGGCTTCGAACATAGCTAAAATAAGGCAAAGCACGAATTGAACAAGGGAATAAATGGCTATAAAATATATTCAAGATACAACCTTGGACTTCGGAGCACAGTAGTAATGATTACCGAGTTCTTTAAAAAATACTGTGCAAATCAAAAATAGCATCAAACGCAACTAAGCTCCTATTAGCAACTATTAGCTCCTTCTCGCTATTAACCGGCGACTTGTACACAAGGGTCTGAACATGTCCCAGAAGTAAAAAATCCAAAAGGATTAGATCTGATGAACGTGCTGGGCAGTGTATTGGCACTCCTCTATCGATCCAGCGATCAGGATGCGTTACACTTAGGAAATCCCTTACAATGTCGGAATAATGCACAGGTGCCCAATCGCGTTGGAATCACATTACCTATCTGGCGCATTTCTAAAGGAACATCTTCCATAAATTCTGGTAAAGTATGTGACAGAAACTCGTCAGTTAGCGGTACAACACTCAGTTCAGGTTCAAAGTAGTTTTATCACTTCACGAGCCCCCATGGTTTATGGTTTATTTTTAAACTATAAACTACACATTCTATACATTTTGAAGCGAATGACACTTTTTACAAAAACATCCCCTTGCCCTAAAACAGTAAATGCCTTTTCCCATTTATTTTCCGGGGTTTTACAGTTCCGTTTCCTCTGGTTTATTTTAAAAACTGTCTCTAAACCCCCCCCCCTCAATATTTGCTCTCGCTCGTTCCCTGATGTAAGCCCAATAACAAAAAAGTTTCCTACTGCGTAACTTTTGCACAAATACAAAATTTTCTGAGAACATTTAATTTAAAAAACTGGGTAATGTTGACATTCGGACCCATTCTAACGCCGAAATGAGTACAAAAAAAGATATTCAGAAAGTTACGTAGCAGATTGTTTGACAGACTACCTGAAGTCAACTATAAATTTCGGCTCTTATATAGTTACATCCCTGATATAAAGTTACTGAATAACTGTTTAACTCTATTTAAATGTACTCACACATAAATACTCCGGATGTATTTTGGAACAGATGCTCACCTGCAACAAAAGAAATATGAGTAGGGCACATCTAAGAAATAACATTGACTTTCTATGCAAAATAGGATACTTAAATTATAAATGAAAAATAATTTTATATAATGCCACTGTTCGTTCTCGAAAACGAAAGAGCAATTAGCTCAACACTGTGCCATATGCCGCACAGCAATGGCCATCGCGCGCGCGCGTCTGTAGGTACAGCATTACTCAAAAACCAAAATTCTGGTAAGTACCAAACTTCATATTTATGTTCAATATCCAAAGATGCAAAACGAATATTTACAAGAAAATCCTCCTAATCAGTAGAGATCGAACCTTCATACAGGAAACAAAAGGTGGCGGGGTCTGGACTATAGCAAGTGGGAAGGGTTAGTGTGTCACATGATCACAACACAGAGGAGGCAAGGTACAGGCGACGTAGGAAGGTTGTACAAAAAGCTTTTGCATAACTTAACATTCAATGCTGTCACCATTTGCAGTAGAATTTTCACTCCCAAATTAAAGTACAAGTTCAGCAATAGACGAATACTTCGATGTTCGTGCTGCAGGGATTTTACTGTGTGGACCTAGTGAACGCATTCGAGAGACACTATGCGCTGTAGGCAGTGTGTTTTGTGCCGTCTTGTACTCACGCGATGAGGTCACGCTCTGCCCATGTGGAGGTAACCTGCGACCGGCTCATTTTGGGATGGCTTTATGAAGGTTCGAACCCTACTAATCAGGATATAAAAAGTAATAGAAAGGTGGGTGAAAAACTACAAAATGCAATTCAACAGCGAGAGATCGAATGTCTTGCTGGTCACAAGAAGAGCTGGAAATAATATAAATATGAAAATCTGTATGAACCACCAGAGGGAAGATCTTAATAGACGATTTGCTATCGACATTGCTAATCTCTCCCAGCCAAGCCTACAAAATACAATACACTTCTACATGAATTATGGGAGAAGAAAGATGACATACCAATGGATTTCTAAGCAATCTGCCCGATACAAGACAGAAAATGGACACAAGCGAACTATAAAATGCGTCATATGAGTACAAGATTGGCAGTCCACGGTTTTCATCATCAGATGTGCTCCAAGGTTTTCCACGAACTTAGTGATAGGTTTTGTGATCCGTGTTTTGTGTTCAGAAAAATGTGAGAAACTCCATATACTAAGTGTAAAAACGGTGTAAATCGATCGCTGCTTATAGCACGGACAACTGAATCACATGTCCCTTTGTCACACATTTGTATTTGGACGGTCTGTGGACTCGTCTCCTTCATATGAACCATCAACTACTGGAACAAGTTCATAATAAAGAATATTTGGGTATAGTTATACATAATGGACTCACCTTTGATTGAGATGTACACTATATCACACAAAAATGCACAGCTCCAGTACATCAGCTGTCAAAATCTGCCAAAGGTAAGGATTATGTAACAGATCAATATGGTGATAGATGCAAGCAAGTTCCCGCACTGGTTTCTGAATATAGTAATTCATTATATTGCGACGTTGGCCGCCAGCCCATCAGTGACGTTCAAGGTCAAGCTACCACACACCACTGGGCAGCCGTGTGCCTCAAAGAAGCTCGGGGTAATCTAACTCATACCACTGCTTGTAAATACGTGGCCGACGACATTGGAGCGGTCGGAACAAATAATGAGTGCGGCAGAACAAAGCGTTTCCAGCTTGTTCGAGAAAAGGTGGATTTCGAGAACAATCCGTGTTACGTCATTCTCACCTATATAAATCGGGACGGCGAGGAGAGCAGGTTCTTGGGAGTCGTTAAGTATTGAAGGAAACAGCTGCTAGCAGTTTTAAGTGTGGTTGTGGGCGCGTGTGCGGGGTGGGTGGGGTTGGGTGTGGGTGTGTGCGGGGCATGTGGGAGTGGGGGTGGGGGTGTGCGGGGTGGGTGTGGGTGCGGTGTTTGTGTGCACAGTCGTCGTTGAGAGAAATTTGAATGTGTCGTCAGAGACAGTTTTAGACATTAAATCTGAATCGTCGCGTCGGAGCTCTTTGTGGTGTGAAGTAGTTTTAGCGAGTGTGATTGTCGGAAGCAGTTTATTAGACAGAGAGATAAGTGAAACTGAAGGAAAGAAAGGCGTGTCAAGGTTACGAGAGGACAGAACAGCTGTGGGTTGCAAGATCACGACGAACACGATTGTGTTAACGACGATAAAACAAAAGTGTGTTTTGTGCTTCAGTTTTTAAGCGAAATAAAGGGACAGAAAAAGTAACAAAGTGTAATTTGTCGCAATATGTATAAATATTGCAAGGTTAATTAATCCCTCGATCCCGCCAGTGTTAATTCTACTAAATTCATGATCTCCTACTTGAGAATATATTGAAGATGTGTGATTAAATTTCTATAAGATGCCTAAGTTCAGTGATCCACTATTATACAATATGTTTATTTACTGAGGAAAATACAATTTTTTAATAAATATTAACAGTAATTATTTATCTTTGGAAAATAACCATGTTACAAAGTAGAGCCGTAATTGTACTTATCAGGCTGGATTTATCATCTTACATTTTAATTTAGCTGCCTTCAACAGTTACTGAGAAAACAGCTAATTTACAACAGAACATGTCATTCTCAGAAAAAGCTGCTCAAACCAAACATGGAGAAAATAAACTCGCATATGTTTGCAAAGAAGGAAACCGTATGGTTTGAGCACGCAGAAATTGCCATACATAACAGTGGTACCCACTTTAAAGCAAAATTTCCCTGGCAGATGGGTTAAAGTCTACCTCGCTACTGCGTAGGAGTATTTCTTCTTAAGTGGTAAAGCGTTTATAGTACAGATGGCATGTATATATTGTGATGCTGGGTGTGGCGCAAAACAAAGAGCCGGCGAACAAACAAAGGCGCCCAAGGTCAGGCTGCCTCATGGGTTTGCGTACACGTGACTAACAACAATCGAACCACAGAACCGAAAGGGTTGTTCTCCAGAGCCTTCGAGAAAGATCTGGGTACGTCATCACCGGCATGTTTGAAGAAGTTCGCGAGAGGTCCGTGTGACGTCATCCCTGCTATATAAGGAGCCGGGGAAACAGCAGAGAGAGACAGTGACAGTTTTAGACATGAGTTGGTCAGGGTGTCAGTGAGTGGGAGGCAGTTGTGCGAGTGTCGTCGCGTCGTAAAGGGTTTTAACGAGCGTCGAGTGACTGTATCGTCGGGGAGCGTATGAGAGACAGAGAAAGTGAAGAGAGACAGTGAAGGGGCTGAGTCATGACTGCGAGAAGAAGACAATTGTAAGTTACAATATCACGAAGGACTGTAGACCGTGCTAATGTCAGTAGAAGACAAATGTGTATTTGTGCAAAACTTTAGAAGACAATAAAGTGATAGAAAAGTAACTGTACTGATTTTGTCACATTGGTGTAAAAGCGGGATTCGTGGAATTGCCGTTTTGTTACAATATTAACATTTTAAAAATATAAATAGTGTTTCTGCAATGAAAATATGCATGTAACATTAAAACGGAAATTCCAATTAAAAGTTCAACGGTCAGTTTTGGGATATTTTCTCCATTTAGTCTGCCCTTAATCAGCATAGGTCTGCCTTAAAAAGGTAAATAACTTCATTTTGATATTTCAACAGACGTATGCACTGACAAGGACGGACGGACAGCCAGACCAGGGGCGGCTATTCAGGGGAAGTAGGTGAAGTGGCACTTCACCAATATTTGTACCTTGCCACACATATTTTTAAAACATATATATTTATTTTAACAGGCATGTGGGTTTTTACTACCAGTTTCCTTTTGTTTTTTACTGCGCGGTGCTCTGCTGTAGAAGCAAGCGCGCATTCTTACCGCGGACTAGAAGCGAAGTGCAAAGCAAGAGGTAGCAAAGAACTTCCTCCTGTTCTACCTCAGAGAGGCGGAGTCTACAGCTTGGTTGCTATAGCAACCGTGATGTCACCTGCTTCAGTTTGTTTGTGGAGGGGCATTAAGTGAGGTAGACAGCACTCTTCGCCGCTACTTCCTGACTGTGAAACACGTGAAGTATACCGCTCGCAAAAGTTAAAGGCATGTGAACGCTGACCAATGCTCAAGCAGAGCGCTGTTGCCAAGCGTACTGCGTGTACCGGCAGAGGTTCTGTACATAAGAGCGCGTGAGTTGCGTGTACCACATTCGGCAGCGCTGGTAGGAGGGGCAAGCTTAGGATTTGCTGGAGTCTGCAGTACGGCCCGCCTCCATATGCCTTTAACTTTTGCGAAGATTATAGTCTATTGTTTGCGCTTAGTGCAGTAATGCTTTAAACATGAATCCTGCCTATAATATAGTGTGTATTTTATAAAAACACCTTTTTCACGGTGGAAAGACGAAAATAAGATGGAAGTTTTAAATTGTGGGCGCCCTACTGAATATCTACCAATATATGGTACGAAAGAAGTGAAACATTTAAGAAAATACTACAATCTTAGTTTCAAACAATCGTGGTTTGTGGAATTTCCATGGTTGTGCTCCTCCCCAACTCTGCAGAAACTGTTTTGTTGCCCATGCTTGCTTTTTAGCAATAAAAGCAACGTTTGAATAGAGAAGGATTGTAGTGCACTTAATAAAAACGCAGCCATTGTATTAAGACATCACCAACAAGTTTGCAGCGTTAAGCGACCGAAGGATTGATTTGTTGTACAAGAAATAGGCCACTACAATTATTAAAATAATCTTTATAAATATAAGTATACTTTTCTTTCCTCACTAACTCCTCACCTAATTTCCCAGCCACGAGCCGCCACTGAGACAGACAGAATGTGAAGAAACTCCTGCTATTCTTAAAACACTATTTTCAATTAAGTATGTTGATTATGACAAATACATCTGTCCAACTGCATTAAAATCTATTCCCATTGCAGATAACCGCTTGATGTGAACTGACTAAAAGCGTTTTTATTCTGTCATGTATGCTCATTAAGCAAAGTCGTTATGGCAATCCCCAGTGTCCTCTGGAGTTCACATCTGCTCTGGTAACCAAAGAGCCACCATTCATCATATAGGGACATATCTAAGCTACTGGAGGATATAATTACTTTAGCAGAAGCTTTATAGGTCATCTGTGGGTGACATATGCCGTTAATCGCGCTTCTCAATGATATAACTGCACGTTAACCAGATTATTCATTTGCATTATGGTAAGCGATGCTAAGTTCGTGTGCTAATTTTGTGGGCGTAATGTAAATTCCATCAAACGCACCATGTAGCGAACTTAACGAGTCGGTCTGGGTGGTTCAGTTGGTTAGATGCTGGTCTACTGATCCCAAGGTCGCGGGTTCAAATCCGGTCCAGGGACAGCTACATATCAGTAGATTTACTGGCATGTAAAAGAGCTCCTGCGGGACAAAATTCCGGCACACTGGCAAGGCTGATATGATCCTGGCAATTGACAGCGTCGTTAAACGGCAAACTATTGTTTTAACGATACGGTAATGTTGACACATGCAAATCAAGATACTATGAACGTTTAATTTTAAAATATTTGACTTAGAGGCATAAGGAGCATCGTTTCAAAACGCGGTAAGTCCGCTCACAATGGAAAATTAGTTTGAAGCGAATGTGAAAACTTTAGCATTCCCTGCATCGGGATTGTTCCTGTTTGCTTCAAATCACGTTTCAAACCCCTTAAAATCGAGAGCGAAAATGTGGGTTCGGTGCAAAACGTGATATGTATGTCCAATAAAAGCGCGAAGCTTTCTTACATCATCGCGGAGGAATAGCCGCTGTTTCGTCACGACATGACAAAAACATGTGTTTCTCATTTAGCTCATTGTTTGACCACATTGCACGCTCCACAGATTCTTGCTATTATTGTAAGTTTCGTAAGCAGTTTGTGCAGTTGTATCCCAATATGGAAGAAAGTGTGGTTGTAGGAGAGGGTTCTGCAGGTTCCCGAAAGAGGCAAAAGAGTATTAAAAAAAAGGAAAAGGGAACAAGAGCAAAGGTAAATACTATTTAAACATTATAAGGAGATGAATTGTCGGGATTATTTTAGAGAAAATAGTTACATTGGAATGTATTAAGAGCTACTTTGCCGTTAGTATAGCTCTTACCACATCATTCGTTGGTGTGTTTCAGGTATTCTGATAAAGATTCTAACATGCTGGAATTGGAGTCTCCATGAGCACACACAGAGGGTAGACTTAAATGCCTGCCTATCTTCTCATCAGAGCAAGAAAATTAGTGTATAACTTACAGGAACAAATCACAACAAGAGCCTCCGTTCTGCCTTTGGAACAGCCCATCAAATTGGAAGAAAGAAAAAGATAAGAGAATGATTTGCATAGGCTTTAAAAACGTTTTGGTGAAGATTGGTACACTAACAATGAGCTAAAATTTTACGCAAGGTTAATTCAGCACGAACATGATGCACAACAAATGGAGGAGGGAAGTGAGAATGAAGACTGATTGTTTGGAAGAACATGGTTTTAATTCAATTTGAGGGCTGTCTCAAAGTGTATCATTAAATTAGTTTCGTTTTATCTTGATAAGTGCCAATCACAATTGTTAGAAGTTCTAAGTGCACTCATTGCATGGTATAACTTTTTTTCTTTACGTTTGCACAAAATATTGGTGTTGTAACACATTATTATTAAGAACACATGGTCATTAGTATAGCTTTTCTGCATGTCTGCTTCTAATATTCATAAGTATTACACTGAATTGGTTTCAAAATTGTAGTGTTTCAACCACTCGAAGAGTTACAGTGTCCTACACAACACTTTAAGAACAGAAAATGTGCATTCTGAATTACAATAGTATGTAAGATTTAAAAGTCTGCAATAAAGAAATTTACTGAAATTAACATTGTTTATATGGAAGAACGGTTAAAAAAGCTTTGCGTCCATTTATTGGGTGCAAAACAAGATAAATTCAGAATGTTTCATATTTTAACCCGCGATTACAGCTTTAGATTAAGATTGTGATTTTTGACACTCACCGTCATGTTATACATTCAGTTTTAGACCACAAGGACATAATTACATTTCAAAAGCATTGTTTACCTTAGGAGTTATTACATATTTGACTTTCCTGTAAAATTGTTATTTGCGGACTTTTCGCGTTTTGAAACGATGCTCCTCATATGTTCTTTAACCTCTTCTCGCATACGGCTTCAAATGATGCCAGGTAATTAGTGGTAGATATATTCTCTAACAGGCTTCTTGGAGGTTACCTTGGTGCAGGAAAGCATCAAGCAAAGCCTGTTCAAGATATATTTACCATTAATTACTCGGCATCATTTGATGCCATATGCGAGAAGCGGTGAACTTTTCAGTGCCCTCCTTTAAGAGGAGTCTAAATATTGATATTCGTAATTTTTCCCCCATTTTTATGTTATGATTGCCTGTGAATATTTCAAATCTTTCGCTCACTTTAGTGTAACTTTTATAGTGCTGGGATAACTGGAATCATTTTACAAATAGTATTGCACATACCTCGGCATAGCACTTTTTGATAATGCTCACTTATCTGTTAAAACATCAGCTTAATAACTTGGTAAATACACTTTACTATAGATATTCCGCCGGAAATTTCAATCCTGTGACTGGCAGAACAAAGTTGATGACACATAGCACTATGCGCCTAAAGGAATGGACAGTAGATTCGTATTCTTTTCGGCGTGATCTTGAAGGAGGAGAAGGGGTTACGCTACCCTAGGTATCTTTTTCCACAAATGGCATTAGTGTATTAAACTGGGTCAAGGAACTTGTAAAGCATGCTTCTACTTTTTTGTTATAATTTCAGCTTGATTTCTTAGACAGTTTTAGTTAATGGGTCAAGAAGTTATCAAATTTAACATTGGAGGCATAGGACTTTCAATATCCTCTTAAATGTAATTGCAGTTTATTGAAAGATCAGTCATCACTCCTGAACATCGAATTAAACTGCTACTACTTGTGAAGACAAGCCTACCCCTGAGAGACTTACAGATGAGTTTCATTGATGCCATCCTCAACTTCCAAAAGTGAAATTTCAAGCTGTAATCAAAGTTTCATATAATTTTAGGAAGACATTTTCGGTGCTGGATGCAAAAAGAAAAGTAGGCCAAAATCGGCTACATGTGAATATAATATGGACGTTATTGCATAAGTAGACACTGAAGATCAAATAGCCATGTGGCAGGGGAGAGTGAAATAAATAAAGAATCTGCACGGCGAACTTTGACATGGTTTCGACCATACAAGCTGTTAACCTCTCCGAAGACTTCAGTTTTATAATTGGATAGCCCATCGTTTGCATAATGATCGTGACTATATCTCAAACACGTTTTCTTCAGAGACGAATGTTTATTTTACTTGGATGGTCATGCCTTACACAAAATGCACGGTGCTGAGCTAAGGAAGATCCAGCATGAATGCGCGAGGCTTATAACCCAGATGCTCCCAGAACGTTCGTTACCCTTATGAAAATACAACAGGATTATTGCGGTTCAGAAGTCATCTTGTTATTATCCTCAGTTCATTTTTAGGGCCATGCACCCAAGGAAAAACAGTTATTTACTATTTAAACATCTTGACATTTTTGTCAAAGTAGGGAAATAAAATATACGAACTGCATACAAAATTTCAATGAGCTATACGCATTGGTTTCAGAAATATTAATTTTTCTTTCCGATTTATTCAATTTTAGTGTTACATCCGAAGTTTTAAACGATTATAATCTTCGTAAAACTTAAAGGCATATGGAGGCGGGCCGTACTGTAGACTCCAGCGAATCCTAAGCTTGCCCCTCCTACCAGCGCTGCCGAATGTGGTGCACGCATCTCACGCGCTCTTATGTACAGAACCTCTGCCGGTACACGCACTACGCTTGGCAATAGCGCTCCGCTTGAGCACTGGCCAGCGTTCACATGTCTTTAACTTTTGCGAGCAGTACAGTTACACTTTGTCCAGTACATGGTGACCCTCGACATGCGCGAGAGAGGAGAAATTAAGGAGAAGTGACTGGAATGGTGGGGAACAAGCGAGCTATGTCAGAACTCCGGCAGCCACATACATAAGCAGTGTATGTTTACGAATTGTAAACAATTATTGTGAAGTTATCACGGTGAAAGTAAGCGATACACTAATCCCCACCTCTCCTATTATGCGTGTGGACACGCCTCTTCTATTGCGCATCTATGCTTCAGAAGTGGGGGAGTGTCACTAGAAATTGGGCAAGCTGTGCAACCTATTAAAAATTGCATTGCTTTAACATATCATCATACAGAAAGCGGTATTGGAGTATTCTCAAATCAAATTTAAACTATGAAAAAAAAGGGGGAAAATAAAAAAACACGCACGTACACGCACCCCCACCCCTCCACACACACACACACACACACACACACACACACACACACACACACACACACACACACACACACACACACACACACACACACACACACACACACACACACACAATTCCACCCCTTTTCCAATAAAGCACTTGTTCGATTTTACAGCTATTCAACTTCTACAAGGTAGGCTTTTAAAGCCTGTTCTTCTAACACAAAAATATTAAAATAATCTCCCCATCTTCTTCGCGGCTGTCCAACTTCTTTGTCTTAACGATCGTTACTATCGGGCAAGCGTACCAATACTCGTCTTAAAATATGCCCATGATATTGGACTTTTTCTCCAATTATTTCATCAGCACTAAATATGTTCATTTCCTTCCTAATTGCAATATGAAGCAAAGCAGTTCCCCTAACAAGTCTCATTTCTGCTACACCTACCTTACGTTTATCTGTCCTATTGTAGGTCAGTTTTTCACATCCTTTAACAGCATCGGTGCAGCCATTTATAAAATTCCATCTGAGTGCACTTTATTTTATTTGTTAATACCCTGCTAAATGTTACACCCATTAGTTTGAACTTATTTTTTTATCTATTTTTTAAATGTTTATTAATATTTTAAGACACTTCGCATCCCAACTAATTTAAATTACCTACAATACGAATATTAAACTACGAAAATATTACATACGAAATGAGATAATAAATTAATTTAAAAATGGAACGCGAATCTCCTGAATAATTAATTATTTTTCAAGTTTTACTGAATTATAACTTAATCGGACAAATATGAGGCGTGTGGGTATTTTAAGTAATAAAAGAGCTGAGAAAGTTTTGAGAAATGCGAAAATTAAAATTGAAATGTACCTATGATGCGGTTCTATCTTGAGTATTTAAATTGCTACATAGAGATTTAAATATCGCCGATATTAGCAAATAAAAATGTTAAATTAAGTATCGAGTATAAACATACCTATTGTGAAGGGGAACAAACACAATTTGTATTTTTTCCGGACTTTCACCCAATCTCACAGCATTTAGTCATAATATACAAGAAACAATTAATCTTTAATCCCCAAAGAGATTTAGCAGCATAGAATAAGTGACATTTAAGGAGCTTAACTATTTGATCATGCGTGCAGTCTAACCACTCACTTTTATCGGTTTTCATTCACAATGAAAAGTAAGTGTAGATGCACCATAAGCGTAAGATTTTGCACCAATATTATTTAATGGTATCATTGACATAGTCGCGCAACCCCCTATGTAACGCAAGGATCTACAAACTTGTGTTGCATGCATAGAGAAAGAATTCTGCATTGGGAGCTAAACAACAAATGATCGCGATGCGGGATTTCAAGCCATCTACTGTACAATCATGGTCAACTTCGATTTGGCCGAGCTATACCACTGGGAATGCTGATCTATTGTTTGCTTGGCACAACATTAATGTCTCATTTAGTTACAAAGACTTGATGAATTACATTGGATATTATTAGTCACGATGTTCATATTGAAACTTGTGCTACGCTCAGAAGACTTCCACATGCAATTCACGGATCTAGAAACTTCCGCCAAATTCTTACGTTGCGTCTACGGCTGCTTTGTGAATGGGGCCTTACTAGGTGTTGCACTGCACTATCGGGAACTACACAGATTTGCAGTGCTCATCAGACATGTGGGGATGTTACGCGCCTCCTGATGCGCAAGGAACATGTGCGGAAGTAGTGTCAAGTGCCACGCCCCCGCAGAAGATTGATTAGAAAAGACGAGAAAGGCAGATGGCAAGCACTAAATTAGAAATCGCTAGGCCTAACCATTTGGCACATTCGTCATTACTTTCACAGTCCTTCTGCCTCATTTCACACAATTCCCAGAGGCAATATTCCTATCGCCCTTGCTCCTGCGATAACTTCGGTAAGTCAACGGCAATGTAACAACGGCATAGCGCTGTTTACCAAACATCCACAACTATTTTCTGCTAAAACTGATAATAATGGCTACAAAATCCGCAGCGTCGTAGAGACTAACCGTTCAGAATAGTTTGTTGAGACTTTTACTCTCCAAAAGTGAAACGTGGACATGCTGGCATAAGCACACTTGCCAACTTTCAGAAACTGAAACCCGTAAACCTTTCCTACGTCCAGGAAGGCGTAATCATTTTGTGATGACATGAAATTTAGAATACGTAATGTTCAGTTCAATAAAAGTACAAAAATTACGTGAAAAACAAATGGGAATTCCGTTTTGTACGAATACCCGAAGACCTGGTGTACCGGATCTTCCTGTCATGCGTGGTGAAGTTCTAACTTATATCACAATACACATACATTAAAGAAATGAACGCCACTTCCTAGGCCAGGGATGGGCATTCGAGTGCATTTGCCCTCCGTGCGCACGGTGCCTGCCGCGTGCGTGCAGCTAGAGCTAGCATGCTAAGATTCACGTCAAATCTCCTGCGCATGATCTTCAGAAGCTCCACGGCTGTAGCTAATCACAGGCGTGCAGCGTTGCCAAGTCAGAACTAGCTTCGTCTCGCTTAGTAATTACTAGATTAACGCTCGGCTATTAATAGTTTATTACAAGCTTAAAACTTATACAAGATATAAACAGAATGATAGTGCAAACATGTACGAAAAAAGAGCGTAATTTCAGCTTCAGCTGTTCGATATTTATACGCAATTATATTTACGTGCATTTTGTCAGAACCGAAGCAGACCTTGAACTGTTAACATGTGTGCCCCCTTTCTCCTAATACACTCCGAATTACTCGGACCAAGGGACAGAACAGGTAGATAACATGCACTTCTATGAGTTTGTTGAAGTTTGTAACATGTCGCTAAGTAAAGCAAGTGACCGTGTTATGATAGAAGAGGGGAAAAATAGTGTTTTACGTAGTCAAGTACGACAAGTAGTTTATAGGGTATGAGTTTTTGTAAAAGGAACTTAAGTGACGAAGAAAGGTGCAAACTTGATTTTAGAAAGCGCTAAGAATTAGCCGCTGCTGAATGTGGCATAAATCAATCCGTTTCTATTGCTATTTATTTAGTTTAACTGATTAGCCAAATTTTACTTAAGTTTTGACCTACAGTTCCACTTAATAGCTCTCTGTAAAACGCAGAGCGAAGTGCTGTTCTTACGTTGTGTGCGTGCTACTATGTTTAACCCTTTTACGCACAAGCACACGATATGGCTACGTTGTAGCGCGCTCCTATTGGCTAATGCCATATGCAGGAGATTTGATGCGTATAATAGCAGCTATTTAATGGCTGCCCCGAGTGATGATAAGCGGCACTCGACATCGCAGTTTAACCGTTTGAGAGAGATGCGAGCGAAATATAATTCAAGGCTGAATCTTTTACAGTTCTATGAAGGATTGTCAAGAGGAGGCTTTCCCGATGTGTATAAGCTGTGTGCCAAAGTTTTGTGTTTATTTGGTTCTACTTATATGGATGTGAACAGTTATTTTCTACTACAGAAATAAGCAAATCTACAACAAGAAATCGGCTTGCAGAGGACCATTTAACAGCAGTTCTTCGCATAGCTTGAGCAAATAGCATTTCTCCAAATCTTGAGAAGCTGAGTAATATGAATTAATGTGCAACAGACAAAGCTTGTTTTCTGTTTAAGGTTGTGTTTCATTACGTTGTGTTCGTATTTAGTTTGGTAGAAATACATGTTCTTATGAAGCATACAGTACCTACCGCAACTTTAATAAACCGGTTCCCGTGCGCACACGCTATTCTCGTAGTGCCCCGTGCATGTACGGAGTGCAGAAGTCTGTCTAACCCTGTCCTAGGCGAACTATTTTACGAACCTAATGTACACAAACTGTCATTAAAATTTGCAAACTTCACTCTTCATAGAATACGAATAAGATAAGCGATTTAATGTGAGGGAGTTGACTTTGCAATTCGCATCGTCCATTACTAAATGTGCGCGCCCATTAACGGCTCTTTACTAGATGTTACTAGTGGTGCAGTCGAACTTTAAATCCGCACACTAAGCATTTTCTAGCAGCCCAGTGAAGGGGAACCGTGATCATGATGAACAGTTGACATAAGATGAGCCCTGGCCTATTATAGCATTGTATAGTATTGCGCTACTCTAATGGTTAACAGGCGCTTTATCTTTGATTATCAGAAACCTCTCATGTAACACACCGCAAGCATTGTGTGTTCTCGGAAGCTGCCGAGTTTCGCATTGCACCAATGAGCGTGCCACTTCAGCCAATGAAATAAAAGAACTCGCAAATGAATTACGGTAACAGTTGTCAACTCGACGTGCGGTGAAACAGCGTTGCAATATCTACCCTGTTCTCTCTCTCATTCTGCTCCTTTTCACTTGACATTGATTGCCCGCTTCCGTAGCGTGGTGGTAGCGTGTCTGCCTTACGTCCAAGAGGTCGTGAGTTCGAATCTCGCTTAGAGTGAGTTAGGGAGAGGTTTTTACCGGGTTTTCCCTTATTCTGAGAAGATAAATTTCGGGTAACTTAAAGCTCTATAGACCTCGGGCTCATTTGAGCATCACTTCACCCATTTCATTCATTCACCGTCCGATATGACACTAAGTTGGAGGACGTTCATAAAAAAAATGACATTGATCTTCCTAGAAGTAAATGGCCACGCGTTGAGTGCGAATGCTTACTTGGAGAAAACGTGACATTGCTTTTCGCGACACTGAATACCTCCTTCTTCCTACGGTTTGACGAGCCGCATGTTAACCATTAGAGTAGCACGATAATACCAATTAGTGCAGCATATTCAGTCTTTAATTTTAAGTTAATGCAATAGAATTATAATGTAATCATAAGCTGGAATATAATTAAATAGAATTTAATGCTTTGTGAAAATCTGCAACGCTTTAAAACTGCACAAAAAGCCGAAAAAGGCGCCTCCTTTGCCGTAAGTTGCAAAATGACCTTCACCCCCGTAGATTTTAAGAGCAAACAGCAAAAGTTGGCAAGCATATATCAGCATTTTATACTTTTGGTACATTAAAATACTTAATCACAAACACTTTGATACATTTCTCTTAATTTCTCCATTTCCGCAAAATATTGTCAATGTTGGTATACCGCTGAAAGAAACCCAGAAATTTGAGAACCGATGCAATGGCAACAACAGAATTCCTCGTTAAGAAATGAAAATGGTATGTATTCCAGATTTGGCTCCTCCTGATTTAAGGAAAAGCTAAGCAGCAAAAGGCAAACTTATTTAGACACCTTTATTCCAGATAATGACTTCAAACGCTTATGTATTTTAAAGCAACGGGAATCGAACCCGTGACCTCCCAAATGCAAGGCTCATGTATTACCGCGAAACTATCTCGCTTGGTCTGCCTTAGTTAATACGCAGTATCAGTCAAAGTGCTTATTAGAGGATGTTTTCTGAAAGAGGAATTTCGAAAAGTCTAAGGCATTAGCAATCCCCTGATCTAACAAGCACACAAGCGGAACGAAGTAAATTATTATTGTATGCAGATCCACTTTCAGTAAAACTCGTGGAAAAGCAAGCCACGATTGAAAATGTGCTACTCGCTTAAGGGGAGACTAGCCCAGCGAGGCGGAAGGTGCCGGTTATGATTCTCGCCGGGCCAGCCAATCTGACCATGGGTTATTAGGCGAATGCTGTATTGGTTCCTCTGCTACTACGTATTTCCTGTTCCCTTATTCCCTCTCATTTTGTTTCCCCCGTTTCGCGACTGTGCAGTGTCAATCGGTGTCGCACAGTTGCTTGCACTTCTTGGTCCTGCCAGACGGTAGCCTTCTTTAAGCCGCCCACGGTGGGACGAGTTCTCCCCGACTCCGCCAGAGAGAAGTTTATATAAGCACCCCGACGGTGTGGTGGGGTTTTCAAGCTTGGAATCGTTAGGGATCTCTGCCGGTCTCTTTAACCTGTCTGCCTGCTGCCTATAGTCTCCTGTTTCCTTCACTTCATCCGTTCCTCCTGGGGTGTGGTAGCCATTAAAGATCCGCTTTGGGTCGCGGTGAGCGAGGTGTCCCTTTGCATAGTCATAAGGGAGGACTAAATGACGAAAATTGCCCAAACATTACGCTTAATTTCTTCCGCTGTCTTAAAAATTAGCATTTCCATTTTAGTTTTATAGAAATATATTTAATAATTGCAGGCAAAATATTTACATTTTAAATACCTACGTTTTAAAAAAGTCACTGTATCTGTTAATTTGTACTGTGAATTCCGCATCACTTCACTTTAAAAAATCATAATTTCCACACACTCTGGAGTAGAGAAGTAAACGAGAGCATCTTTTATGGGACATTTTGCTCTTGACAATGACACTAGTGCTAAGTACGTGAGCTCCCGTGTACTCAAAACATTTGGTTTCTTCCTTTGCAAATACATGTATACGAGTTTGCTTTCTCCCCGTTTGCTTTGAAAGATTTTTCTGAGTAGCATTTTCTGGTTTTACACGACCCCTTTCGCCAGTTACTGCTGAAGATCCTAAATTAAACTTTAAGACACTAAAAGCAACCTCTAACTGATGTTGTGGAGCTACTTTAGTATAATTAAGATTATCGGATACTTCTTTTTTTTTAAAAAAAAAAAATAGTGCTGATAGGTAATTTTAATCAAAAGATAGGGATAATCGAGGGAAAAAAATCTTTCTTAATAAACGAACGTATTGGATAAAATTAGATCAGCGAATTTAGAAGGAATTCGTCTACATATCTACTGTAAAAATTTCAGTCTGATATATAGTTTGAGACAACTGATCATGGATTTAATACCGGTAGGATCCCCTTAAGTTACTTCTATGAATATTCCATTAAATTCCTATAAAAGATTAGTGGTTAGAGAAAAATATTGCACAATATTTTATAAATTGCGTTCTAAACAGAAATTATTATAATGTAAAACGGAATTCCTGAAAGCAAGTTCGCGCACCCGGAAGCATTTGGAGAGGAAAGAAATGAGTGGGGCCTAGCAGATGAGCTGCTCTTAGTGCATGAAACTTGGAATTAAAAATGACAGTAAAAGTGAAATTGGAAATGAACCCTTTTTCCTGTCTTTTATTTGCCCATTTCTTAGCAAAAGCATTTAACCATTTTATACGCGTCCTACATTCTCTGCAGTTGTATAATCTCGGTTATGGGGTTTTGCTGCCGCTGTCATTGTTCCATTCTCTTTATGTTCCTTTCATTTAAATTACGGGTGGCAATTGCTGCTGGAAGGGAACGCTTCAAACAGTTGACATTAAGTACGCCGGTCTACTTTACACAAGTTGGGAGAACTCACCCCAGAAAACATGCCTTTCACGTAAAAGAACCATATGAAAAGAACTGGAGGGAGATTTGACGCACTTTATGGTTAAAGAGGGGAGAAAAAACAACAGCGTGAATAGCTTGCAAAGAAACAACTCGTGTTTTTAAAGCTTCTACCACATACTAAATTATCTTCTCAATTTTACCAGGTCCTTAGTTGGAGTTCTTACAGAAACCCTATTATCGTTCAAGTAGAGTCGTTAGAAAATAAACTCTTTGTCATTTCCTCCTGAGCTTTCTTAAGCATCTTAGTGTAATTCCTCATCGATGTTCCGTTTCCATTTAATGGCGCGAAATTAAATAGCTTTGCGTCATTCCTTAAAAGCACCATAGTACTCTTCTGACAAGGAAAGTTTAGCGCTATTTGTAAGTATTTCCATTTTGATTTATTAATTTAAGACAGTTGTGAATGTACCAGATATGTTTTACCGAAGGTTACTAAAGTAGAATTTTGACTTTTTACCACCGTTATGGGATAAACCACTAGAATCTGGTGATATTTGAGTTGTTAGGTTCCATTTATAACCTGTCACAAACGTATTGAGAAGGTTAGTTGTATTGTATCTGTTACGTTGGCACCTATTTTCTTTATACCGCAGGAGTTCAAACTTTACAAGCCGCCATTTAGTCACTAGAGCTTGTTTCTCCCATATTTTAATGTTATCTTAATTATAGGTAAAGGAGTTCCACGATCATTGAACATTTCGACAGAATTATGTGACAATAAGAAGTCTTCTCCAGTTCAGATACACCAACGATTTTATTACAATTATATATGTATTAGTTTAACATAAGTGACATAAACTATATGACAATATCTCATCCTATTAGCAAAAATCCGGAATAGTATCTCTAGTTACAATCTAGTGACTCAAATGAAAATGTTGGCCGCCCTTGTACGTTTGTTTCGTCTTTAGAATAATGCTGTGTTCCCTACAGAGAGTTTTTGTGCAGCAAAGCGCTAACACCACATGACTGATGTTCTGTGGCACTTTACTGTGATGCAAACGCCAGTAATCTAACACCAAATTCAGATCGATATAACATGAAACTTTACAGTAAATATCATGGACAAGGCAAATGCAAAATACTTTGTTTCAACATAAACCATTACTTAGATAATTCTGCTGCGAGAAGTTATCATCGGAAACTCATAGAGAATATAAACTTGTGGAAGGAAATTAATAAATTATCACGAACAAGAGAAATACAAAATACTTTGTTTCAACATAAACCATTATCTAATTTCACTGCGAGAAGTTATTGTCGCAAACCCTTAGGGAATATAAACTTTCGGAGGGAACTTCACAGAAGTCCAGTACACATATGTCAAGAGTTCGTGCGGCCGTAAATAAAAAACCTCACAATCTTTGTAGTTTTTCAACACGGAGGCAGTCAGTAGCCTCATTATTTATAAGTTATTTAAATCCTATCTAGAATTCGCCAAGCTTAGTTCCTAAATTACTATTTTTCAGTTACATTTATAGTGGATAATCCTAATCTTTAACAAACGTTTCATTGCCTTCAGGTGAGTCGATCTGAACTAAGTTCTCCATTTCATTATGTTGACCGTATCATATTCAGAAATACGGTTTATCGTGATAAAAGCCTTTATTGCATTTACGGTATTCGATTAGTGTTACGGAAGACCATCGTATCAGAAAACACGTCACTGCAAAAGCGCTCTTATTTTTCTGTCGTTAAAAATGTTTACGTATTATGGTAAACTGTGATAACCTGCTTACTTTTAAAGACTATTTCTTCTGAGAAAGTATGGATATAATTACATTCCTGTGGCTTTGCATAACATCAATCAATTTCTGCGTTATTTTTGCTGTCCAAGAATGATACCCACCCACCAGGTTTATCTTAAATGACGTGACTGAATATGAGATACTGCTGCTACTGAAGTCAGGTAAGAGCCTTGCATCAAAGCTTTCATTAAAATGTTCTAGAGTTCAAGAACGATTATGCGAGCTATATTGCTTGCGGTAGCCTAGCTCGTGGAGCTATCGAGAGCAACCTATTCCCACTTCAGCACTACGTATCTATAGTAAAAATAACTTATGTGAAGGTGTCTTAATGATTGAGTTTGCTGAGTGCAACTACCATGATATATTGCACAGAATAGCGTGTGTTTTTTGTTAAAGATACGCACAAACGGAGTCGCATGCAGACTGTCAGCTTGAATTTACACGGAAGTTCGCTGGTGTCACTGTTCCTAACAAGTCCACAATTTATAGATTGTTAGGCAAACTTAGACTGAATTCCTCTTAGACAAAAGGAGCCAGTCAATAGCTCTTCCGAAAAGTATAAAGAGGAGATGGGGACTGTAAAGGAAAGAAGTTCAAGAAGATAGCTATTTCGTATTACGTGCTTTTGATAAAAGAATGACTGATAGCCAGCGAGTTCCCCAGAACTAAAACCGTGCGATTATTATACGTGGGGAATGCAAAGATACAGTTAATGCAACAAATTTCAATAAGTTCAATGAATTAGACGACATTATCCAACCTGGTTTTCCCATATTTTGGCTGCAGAAATTAATCAAGTGTTAAGACATGTGTCCAATAAGTACTGGCCTTGTATAGGCGCAGAGGGTCATCAGATCCAACACCTTTTATAACGAAAGGTAAACGCAACACATTCAAATTGTTTCGCATCGTTAGTATTACCTAGTTCGGGAACAGGGGTGGGTTCCGTCGCTAAAGCTATTGCCGCAGGAGCGGCATTGAAGGGAAACCCAGATTTCAAGACTAATTGCACCTTTTCAAGGATATTTATTTAGCTTAACCTTTTATATAGGTAACATTAGTGTCTGCATATTTACAAGCAGTGTCTCGATATAATGGCTCTAAATTAAACATTTGCTGAGAAGTTATTTCCGCAAAAGTAATCTTATGATTATTCACAGAAATATCCTCTAGAATGTTATAGTAATTGGCCTTAGATACAACCAGTCAGCAAGAACTACATTATTTTCTAATTTTAATTGCTCCATTTGAACAACTGAAACAGGGTTGAGGAAACACCTTCTTTCTGCGAGTCATCAAATACGCAACACGCGTTACACAACCAGCAACATGTGACAGCCATCCAGAAAGGGCACGGCGCCTGCGAGTCCCATTTCCTGAGCTGAAGAGAAGCGCACATCTGTTCGCGACTGTGAGCTACTTTATCCTGTAGGAGAAGTGATTTCGGTTGCATCGATTAGAGAGTAATAGACAGCCGTATCTTCTGTATTAGTGCTAACTAGAGTGTACAACTTCAATTGTTAAGAAATCTAGCCGAAAACTTAATCGGCAAATTAGCGGCAGATTGTACAAATGGCTCTAAGAATGCGTTAATCGTTAATCGATAAAACCTTACAAATATTTCCCCCATATATTTTACTGTCGGTACAACGGGGATAGAGGGAACGGAATCGAAAGTTAGATGTATAAAAACGAGTCGCTATATACCTACTTATAGAAAGGCTCAATCCACACATACTAGGCATTTCCTGTTTTTGTTTCATGAGTCTACGTAAAATACAGTAATTCACATTTCCAATGTTGCAGAATAAATATGTGCCCGTATATGGTTGTTTCTATTTATTTGTTACGATTATAACCTACTTTAAAAGACTATTCTACTTATACATGACGGTTGAAATCAACCAATCATGTACATAACAAGCGTTGAAATTTATTTTCACCTTCCTTTGCGAAAAAATATCACATTTCATTATCACCTCCTCTGCTTTACTAATGTTATGATCAGGTTAGAGAATCTAGCGGACTGTGCTACAGATGCGCAACAGCTTACATAATTTGATGAAACAGAGCCGCTCTTCAAAGGTCAAAAATGGCAGACTCTAGCTTCGGTGAAGCATTAATGCTAGAATACGTGAAATAATTCGAATAAGGAAACTTCAGAACACATAATACAACAGGGAATACGTTTGCAATCAGTTTGACAAATTTTATATTCAACGCAATTATAAACTAACAGCAGATACTCCAACTACTGACAGTGCCAACATCTTACAAGATTGGAGCATCGATAATGTTGTAGGCCGTGCCAATGTATGTGATGTATACCTGCTTCATGTTTCTTTTACGAGGTTAGTAATTACAATACAGCATCTAAATAACATATCGTAGCCTACATTATCCTTTAATTCGTGAAGTAGTCTTAATAAATGCCTCTTGCGAAAGTCAAATTCTCTAGATAAATTGACAATCACTCATGGCATTGCTTATAATTTTAATATAGTACCCACAGGACTATTTAAGCAAACACAGAACTTATCGTCGTTGTCAATAGCTTAGAATAGAAATAAAGGTGTTTTACTTAGGTTTAATACAATGAAAAAAAAAAAAAAAAAAAAAAAAAACCAGATCCCTATGTAACATTCACATTACTTTCTATACCCACTATCGTACATTTTATATAGCTTCTACAAACTCTTCTTAGGAAAGTTTGTTTTTCGACTTCACGTTAATTGATAAAAACTTACAAATAGTTCCACCATATATTTTATTGTCGGTACAAGAGGGAACCCAATCGAAAGCCAGATGCATAAAAGCGAATCGCTATATACTGGCCTTGAAACTCCATACCCTTTCTATTACATCGCGAATAGCAACTGAATGGCTTAAGGTTCTTTTTGTAGTGTATCATTGTCCATTTCTTTAGCATTTACTAATACCTATACAAAACTATATTAAATTCCTTCACAATGAAGACTATAGCATATTCCTAGGAAACTCATGGTATGTATACATTTTATCTTGTCATGTACGTATCTAAATACCCTAAACATAGAGCAGTTGAATCAAAATAGGGAAGAGCTATTTAAAAAAAAGAATAAGTAAAGAATTTCTAAGCATTTTCCAAGTAAAGCGTACTTCGGAGTGCGAGGATTTCTTTTTTCTCTCCTATTTTAAAGTGTTTAACGCCCGCTTTTACCACTACGGCACCGCAGGCGGTGACACTGATGATACATGGAATGAAGATGGAGCCCGGTGGAATGAGATGGAGGGGGAAGCCAGAGAACCCGGAGGAAACCCGCCCCAGCGCCGCTTCGTCCACACGAATCCCACATGTGGTTGCCTGGAATCGAACCCAGGCGATCCAGCTTGGTGAGAAGCCAATGGTCAAGCCTATGGTCAAGCCTATGGTCAAGCCTATGGTCAAGCCAATGGTCTAACCACTCGGCTACGGCGCGGCCGCAGGGGATTTCTTCAACCGCCCGTGTCACTCTTTGGAGGATGCTGAATACCATGTTTGGTAGGTATTTATCCGACTTCTCATTCCTTAGTTATGTTGCTCACGGACACTCGCGCAGTTTGCTAAAGTCTGTTTTAGTTAACAGGTCCTCAACACGTGCATTTCTGACGAAATCTCGATTGAGAATTTTAGTGCAATACAGTAGGTACCTTCTCCATCAGGTAGAGAAAATAAAAAGTTGTTCATTAGAGAATATTTAAAAAATAAAAAGTGGTTATTTAATGGCAATTAATTGTTCTTTCACACTAGCACGTGTAGAACAAAGATTAGAAAGACTGCAATTGTTGGAGATTTGAATGTCATTCCGGCATATTGCCATGGAAGCTCAATGGTTAGAGCAACCGGAGATCGGAAGATCCGTGGTTCAAATCCCAGCTATCACATTGAATTTTCCAGTCTGATTCTACCCTTCTAATCTTTGTCCTACACTCGGCTAATGTGAAAGAATAATTATAATAGTTGCCATTGATTGACCTTATAGTTGGTTAAACCATGAAGCCAGGGACATAAAAGTTGTGAATCGTCATTAGGGCATGCTATCGCATATGAATTTGGTATCTCCTTGTGCCTTACCATAAAAAATGCGAGTCAGTTAAATTTAATGTCGTGCCGGCATGCTCCCAATGTAGCTCAGTGGTGAGAGTAAATGGAGACTGGAAGAACCGTGGTTGCTGGCTAGAATTTTATATCCTAAAATCACCATAATTTGCAAAAATGCAATTATGACAAAATTTAGACCGATATGCATGTTAACAAACGATAACACCTAAAATATTGTGACGCAGGGCGCGGCGCAAAACAAACTGTCGGGGCTAAGCTACTCCACAACAAATACCAGGCCGGCGAGCAAACAAAGGCGCTCAAGGTCAGGCTGCCTTACACGACAGTTTGTGTGTACGTGAATAACAACAATCGAGAGGCATAATCAAAAGGGGTTTCTCCAGAGCACCCCAAAAAGATCTGGTTACGTCATCGGCGGCATGTTTGAACAAGTCTGTGTGATGTCATTCCCGATTTACAAGGAGGCGAGGAAACAGCAGAGACGTTTACTTAGGTTTCCACGACCGATATCCATTATTTTTCTTAGGTTTTCCGGTGTAGGCCGCGTCATGTAGGCGTTGGCTGCCGATGTTTCGCAGGCCTGCCACATGACCTGTGAAACGTCGAAATCCAACGCCCACATGACGCGGCCTACACAGGAAAATCTAAGAAAAATAGCAGAGAGAGAGTGAGTGAGTGAGAGAGTTACAGTTACAGACACGAGTCGGCCAGTGTGTCAGTGAATGCGAGACAACTGTGCATGTGTGGTACGTCGCGGCGTGCAGAAGTTTTAACGAGCGTCGAGTGATTGTATTGTCGGAATCGGTGTATGAGACACAGAGAGGGGGCTGAGTCAAGGTTACGAGAAGTAAAAAGTTGTGAGTTGTAATATCATGAAAGACTGCAGACTGTGTTAACATCAGTAGAAGAGAACTGTGTATTTGTGCAAACTTTTTGAAGGAGAATAAAGTCATAGAAAAGTAACTTGTCATTTTGCTACACTGGTGTCAGGAGTGGGATTCGTCGAATTTCATTTTGTCACAATATTATCATGAGGTAATATTTCGGTTGTAAAACAAATTATTAAATCCGTTTGTCAGTAAACTATTTATTTGGAATAAAATGTAGATGAGAAGAAACTTAAAGCTTTAATATAGTAGTATGTTTTTTTTAATTTATTAAAATGATCGTTACACAGTTAGTGTTTGCTGTGACTACAGCTGTCTTTTTCTTAGCTTAAGAGCCAGGAGTTGCAATAATACTTTATGAACAATTTTAAATAAATAGTTTCCATTACCATTCCAAAATGCCTTGTACCTCGAAGAACTTGTACTTCAGCTGAGAACTCAAATGAACACAGACGAAAGAAACTGCACGAGAAACGTTCTTTACATCTTTAAAGCATGAAAATATGACGAATCTCAAACCATATCTATAGGTATACTACATCATGGAAATTCTAACACTAGTAATAACTAAAGCAAATTCATAATAATCCAGGGAAGGAAATATTGCCTTTAAACATGTTCTGAAAACTGATGATCGAGCATCAGTGCTCGAAAGTCAGTATCAGTATCGAGAAATACACTAGGCCTCGTCCTATCTCTAAGAAATATTAAATAACATCAGTATATTCAAAATAGTGATATTTAGTGACTCCAAAAAGTATCGTCTTCACTTTAAACAAATTTAGCAGCCAAATAAACGGAGAAAAAGTTCTCATTTTCATTATGATTAAAGAACAAATGATGTGAAAAGGCGTCATTACTGTGTTATAACTTCTTATTTTTTTAGTTTTTTATTTGCTTTATTCACTGCGAGGTTTCCTCGTGTGTGGTGTCTACGGCATTATTTCACAGCATTTGGTAGAGGATACAACTAGGTATTTTTGTACTCGTATAATAAATGGCATTGTGATGAAAATAAGCTTTGATGTGAAAACCGAAAAGAAAGAGTCAGGAATTAACGTTTTTACTGAATAACGCCACCGTTTTTACGCATCTACAACTTTATCTCTTCGTCAGTTTAAATCAAATGATGCCAGCGACATTGTGAGATAATTAAAAACATTCCTCTGGCAACGTAAATGAAATACTTTTGTGAGAAAGCTTAAAACTCGGCAGAAGTTTAAAACAAATGTTATAAAGCTAATATAGGTGCAAAATCTGCAGGAACACGTATAACATAATATCGAAGTTTTCTTTCTGCATTTTACAAATAAACAGCATTTTCTCTGCACTAATTGCCCTCTTAGGATTTTATGAATGTTTTCTGCAGTCATACACTTAGAAGAAATTCCGCTGTAGCGTCATCATTAGTTACGGAGGAAAAAAGTAACTGAACTTAATGATTTAGCATTGGCGAGATAGGCCATTTTATGCCTCGAGTGGGCGAGCTCAAACGTAATGTAAAACAAAATTAACATCTGAAATTCCTCCATTATGTTACAGAACTGCAGACGGGTTTAGAAGCTTAGCGGGCTTTCAACTCACGAAATACTGATCTTTCCTTTTCTTTCTTTACTCGGACTGGTTATGAAATAAAAGCGAGATGGGAATGTGATATCTAACTATTTAAAGAACCTCTTATATAGCATTACAGAGACTGGAGATCAAACTTCGGGATTAAAAAGGAAGGGGAGAAATCTCGAGGGTACAGAGCTCTCGAGACTATGCGCAGTTGGGAAATGAGCTTCATCTGTTTTATTCCAATCCACCTCAGCTGAATGA
Organism: Tenodera sinensis; assembly: GCA_030765045.1. Classification (NCBI taxonomy): domain Eukaryota; kingdom Metazoa; phylum Arthropoda; class Insecta; order Mantodea; family Mantidae; genus Tenodera; species Tenodera sinensis. The sequence goes on from CM060962.1 coordinate 108,291,808, forward strand.
AGGGATTACACGTCGAATTCTTCTTTCAAACCTCTAATCTGTTCACAGGATTAACATTCTTTCTGGAATCATAATAGATGGTATTGACATTAACAACGCACCGTGAACTGGAGAAAACAGAATACTAGAACCTTTTGAACTGTTACATTTAAAACACCTTACAAAATGCACACACGTGCTTTACACAGTTGGACAAAAGTAGGTAGGAACCTATATGGTGAGTACGTACACATTTATATACGTAATACCTACTGCATGGGTAAACACGAGCTCTATTTTCAGCAAATGTGTCTCCTCTTCTCTAAGTATAAACTTTGTGAGCCTTGGTGGTCAAAGTATTTTGAAATAAGTGAACAGCACGAAAGGAATCAACTAAATGGTCATTAAAATATCCGTATATTAGTCCTATTGATCACCGGGCGGGATGACCCAGGTGGTAATGTCTGTGGCCCGCATTAGGGAGGTCGTGGGCTCAATTCCTGCGGCCAACCTTCCTGACCTTGGGTTTTTCCCAGGTCACTCAGGCGAATGCTGGGAAGGATATTTACCTTGCATCCCCCGTTTCACTTCCTTTCATTTCATTCTCTGTATCCAGTCTTTCAAAGTTGTAAGAGTCAGCGGATTCGCGGGCGGGCTGCACTGCGGCAGTGCTTGCGCTTTGGAAATAAGGTGCTCCGCTGAGGAGAGGCGCTGTAGTCGGCCGACCGTCATCCCAGGGGGACTGGCTGGTAGCGGGCTCTCTGTGGTGACCTCGAACTCCGTCGTGGAGTCACGATTGCGCTTAAGCGGTTTAAAATGACGATTACGCATGAAAAATGGACACGATTGCGCACTACAATTACTAGAAATTACGCGGCCCATTAGCGTTACACAGGGGACACCGCGTGGAGGCTGGCTGCTTCGTTCCCCAAAAATCTTGTTGTTATTTTCATTTTACTTTTTCAATAAAACACGTTCAAGTTAATATTCCTTGTTTACAGTGTCAATAAAAACCTTTAAGTTAATTTTTTCCCTTGAAAGCGGCAACCAACTATTGTGAGGTATTGCAGAAGATCGATTTTATTCCTTCTGTAGACAATATATACTGTGTTTACAAACACAGTAGGTGTAACTTGTCAACTATAAACTAGATCTCTGTTTATTGACATTATTTTGGTTATTTTCTCCCTGAATATTTTGCAGCACATGTAGGCAGCTGTACAACTGTGCGTTGCACTCGCGATGGAATGTCTCTGGACAATACGTGGCTGTGACGTGGGTTCTGCTGCCCAGAACTTTGGAGGAGAACTTCCTTATTCGGCCACGTAGTTGTCTATAGTCGGCAAATCTCACATCAGTTATAGGTACTAGAGCTATAAGTTGTACGAAACCATCTGTTACTTCTTCGAGTGGCAAAACACTCAACCCGAAGAAACATTTCAACTAGTCTCCAAACTCCGAATTGGGATTGTTATATTCTCCTAACAGTCGAAACCAAGCCTGCCCTAACTGTAATCTACAACTCATCTTGTAGCGAAGGCCTTTTTCCACGTCCAGCAGCAGCGCTATGGTCTTAAAGTTTTCCTGGAACCCCAGGGCAACCTTCTCGGCCACACGCAGTAACTGCATGGTCGTGGAGTGACCCCGACGAAAACCGAACTGGTGATCCGGTAGGAGTTGCCTTTCCTCAAAAAGAGGCGTTAGGCGGGTGAGGAGCAACCGCTCAAAAACTTTTGAGACGGTTAGGAGAATGCTGATGAAGCGGTAGTTGTTAGGGAAGACTGGGTCCTTGTCAAAATGCACACCACCCTCGCCTCCTTCCAGCAAGCTGGAAAGTGGCGGAGACGTAGGCATGCGTTGAAAATCCGCGTCAAGCGGACGACATCCCTTTCTGGGTGGGTACTGGAGCATGAGCGCCGTGACGCCAGCATGTACAGGGGATTTATTAGGGTTTAGGCTACAGATTTCAGTGATCACCGCTTTCGTGGTGATTAGGGGAATTTGGATCTCCTCGTGGAGCTGCCATGGTTCCTCATAGAGGTAATCCACGGTCGCTTCCATGAGTTCGGCAAAGTCTTCGTCTTGTGGATCCTCCCAGGGTTCGAACTGTACCTCAAAATGGTCCGCAAACACAGTGGCTTTCTCGTCTGGCTCGAACGCGAGCCGCCCACGAGTGCCACGTAAGGGATGCTGGAATTGGCTCTTGTCCTTCCTCAAGGCCCTTATAATCCGCCATGGTTTCTTTTCTTGAAGGTTTACATTCTGAAAAGTGTTTTCCCAGACTGTTTTTCTATGCGCACGGAGCAGTCGCCTTGCCAGGGTTTTGAACCTCTGGTATGCTGCTCCTACCCTGGGATGGCGGAAGCGCTGCTATAGCTTCCGAACAGTTGCCTTGGCTTTTAGCAACTGCCGAAGTTCAATAGGTATGGTTCTCGGGTCAGGACTATTGGTGGGAATGCGGTGAGTGTGTGCGCGTACCGCATTTAGGACATGGTGGGAAAAATCCGCCGCTGCCGCTTTCAACCCTTCGAGATCATCGATGCGCGGTCGAGGGTCGACGGATCGGTTTAATTCTAGGACTGCTGCATCCCAGTCGGTCTCATGTATCCAGTCTGAGTTTAACAGAGCTGACATGGCAACTGTGGAATCCACCACGACTGGGTCATGGTCGGAATCCAGCTCATTCACTGCCGAGAGGTCAAAGTGCAATGGCATATTTTTGGTGATCATGATATCCAGGACGTCAGGCCTGCCGCGAGCCGGATGGAATGTTGGATCTCTCGGCCCATGCGAGACAAGGCTTGGGTATCCGTTGATGAGGCGGTAGAGCCCGCGCCCCCTCTGGTTGCTAGTGCGACTGTACCAGAGCCCATGCTTCGCGTTAAGATCTCCTGCGAAGCAGACTACTGGCTATAGGTTGAGGAGAGTGGTATAATCTGCTTCATAGAAGCGATGATCAGGTGGGTCATATGCCGCAATCAACAAAGTGTCCATACGGCAAATGGCAAGCCTAATGGCGGTAGCCTCCACGTGCTGAAGGGTAGGAAGGGGAAATGTGTGTGAGTGATGTGTTTGATGAACATAACTGTACCACCACCCTGTCAGCCGACCCGAACTGACCGATGGGCGACGTAACTTGGCAGCGAGAAGTTTATACCAGTATGCAGGTGTGTTTCGGTAACCATGAGGATGTCGATCCCATAGGACTGTACAAACTCGGAAATGCTGGGGCGTTGTTCCCTTACGCCATTAGCATTCCAGAACGCAGCACGCAATGGTGTACGCACAATTCGGTAGGCCATTACGGGGAGGATTTCGGGAACAGCTACTCTAATGTCTCCAGCAGGACTTGATGTTTTACTAGGACGTCAATGTTGTCGTCCGTGAGCTGAGCATACGCCTCCGCAGTACGGGTAGTGTCCGCCTTATATCCCCGAACCAGTTGGACAGGGTCCTAAATTTCTCCAGGTCTGCCGAGGATATAGCACCTGGGCATTTTGGGTTGGGATCGAGGCCGGAGTCGGCACCTCGGCAGTTTGGGGCTCTACTGGACACGGCCTCTCACTCTACTGGAGCCGGCCGCTGTCTCTCGGCCTTTCTGTCCCTTTTACCGCGAGAGGGGCGTGGCAATGCTGCTCCGCTCTCCTCCGCGCTTGTGGCTGGTGCAGGTGTTGGTTGCACAGCTACTACCTGTGCTTCTCCAGTTTGTGCAGTTTCAACCTGCTGCTTTGTTTTCAGCCTCGCTAAGGGCGGCGGCGAAGCTCACCCCTGTGCGAACTGGTGCGACATTTGCAGGTGCGCGTGGAGGCTGACTATTATTTTCTGCCGCACTTCGCACCCCTTGTAAACATTTACGTGGGGCTTGTGGCACTTGACACACTTTTTGGTCAGTATTCTTGTCGCAGTCTGCAACGAGGTGTTCCCCCGCACAGCGCAGGCATGCGAGCTTTCGCTCACAGGCCTGGCTCGAATGGTGGAAACCCATGCACCTGCGACATTGGGCTGGACCATCTTGCCCACAGTATCGCTCCACCTTGACCACAATGTGGGACAAGGTGCGTATAGCGTCTATGGGCTGGACTGCCTGGACTGGGACTTTGTCCACAACAACCAGGTACAGCGGCATCTGTACTTTTTTGGACCCCTCCTGGGTCCAAATGGCCTTTCTCAGCTGCACCGCAGTTGAGACTGTGATGCCATGTTCATCCTGCAGGCCTCTTATTTCCTATGATGTACACGTAGAGGCGAGACCCCGTAGGATGCGCCTTTCTACATAGGGACGTTGGAGGGAGTATGAGAAGAAATTAATCTTCTGCTCACTCAGTATTTCTTTCGACCTCTCGAAGTCCTCGGGCGTGTAGGTTCGAATATGAAGCTTTCTAGGCTTCCTCTGCGCCTCGAAGCCCTTAATCAACTTGGCCGCTAGGAGGTTCATGACGGCGATGTGATTAGAGAAAGAGTCCGCTATTATTGGCGGAATCTTTGTGCCCCTCTTGGTTAGGGGTGTTTGTTCAGTCCCTTGTGGGGCCTGCAGCGAGCTCTGAGATGGTTTCCTTTTTCTTCTCCACTCTACGACAGTAAAGCCGTCGTCTTGAGCGGTGTCGTCCTCCTCAGATTCTGTCTCAGACAGCGGGAGGTGGGAATTAGTGGTTTCAGTTGGTACGGGTACTACTCGCTGAGGGGCCATGGCCTTCCTCTTCGAGCCCCTGTGCCTCTTGGCAGCGGGTTCTACCACTTCAGGTGATGGTGTCTGTTGGGAACTAGTCCCTGGAATTTGCCCGTCTTCGTCGGGTGTCATCGCGGTTGCCCTCCGGCTGTCCGCAGAGGACCGGATCCCCTTAGAGGAGACACCTGTAGGAGTCATATCGGCTCCGGGTACCGGACTAGAAGTCGTGACCCTTGGCTGTGGCCTTGCGGATCCGCTGTCACGTAGTCTGTCAGTCAGTGTTAAGTCGTAGAAATAAAAATGATAGTAAGAGAGGAGTAAGAAACGGGGTGGTTCCTGCTCTCGAAGCTATTTGCTCTCTTCGGAGCGATGGTGTAAGCAGCTCACGCGCACGCGACTGGGCGGCAAGCTGGAAGAGGGTCAGTGCCCACTGCTTGTCGCTGGGATGGACCTTACACCTGCTCCGACTAGGGACGGCTCGCACCAGTTCCGAGATAGCAGATTTAGTGTCGTTGGGAGTACTCTAAAGCTTGCTTGCCAAGCATCTTATAGAGCTTACCTATATGCTATGGTCTGGCTGAGATGGTCTAGTCGCTATACCACAGTCGCTGCGTAAATCCTGCAGCTCCCTGGCGAGGTAGATAGGAAACTGTTTTTCCACCAGTGACCAAGCGTCATGAACACGTGTGCTTCCAACACAAGGATCTGTCATGACCATGTGAAGATGCTCACTTTATGTCCGTTGGTTTTTAAGTAATTCGACGTGAAAACAAAGTGTATGTGTGTACCCTTCCACAGTCGTCGAAGACCAATGACCGCTTTTCTCTCTGAAGAGAAGCCAAGCTATGAAATCCGTCGGCTTGTTTCTCCGCTCCAACTCGCGAGACTATACACTTTTTGTTCGTTTTCTCTATATTTATTATTATTAATTATTACTACTATTACTACTATTACTACTATTACTACTATTACTACTATTACTACTATTATTATTATTATTATTATTATTATTATTATTATTATTATTATTATTATTATTATTATTATTATTATTATTATTATTATTATTATTATTATTATTACTATTATCATTATCATTATCATTATCATTATCATTATTATTATTATTATCATTATTATTATTTCATTAAAATTGTTGCAATACCTAATTATTATTATCATCATCATTACTATTATTTTTAAATGCTTGTTTTTTTAAATAATTGATCTTTTTTAAAGTATCTATAAATTATCAGTTGCATCTTTGGAACATGAACTTAAATGCCATGTTTGATGTTTATCCGATTGAAAACGTATTTCTGGTGAAATCTCGGTAGTTATCGAAATTTTGGGTGGAATACAATACAATACCTACTACTGGTAAGCAGTAGAAAAATATCAACATAGCTCCTCCATTACAAACCTTTCACTATTGCTTCAGCTTCCTATATTCTTTGTACCTGCAATGAAATCTATGTCCACAAACCTTTATTCAGTGTAACATTAAGTAGATGGAAAATTACGCTTAGTTTGTGGGAGCTACATAAAAATAAACGATGAATTTGTGTTAATATGACACCGATTCCTCACGATCAATTAAAATGATGGTAGTTTGCTATACAGTGTACCACAAATATATGTTTAAAAATGATATTAGGTGCTTAAGAATTAATACGGAACTTCCAAATGCCACAAGTTGCCCCTCCCCCCTAAATGTTTCAATTACATCAACAGATTTCACTTAAATTTCACTGAGTGGTCTACAATAAAATATATGTGACCAATTCTCAGCTACAGAAGCGGTGAAAGAAATGAACTCAACTACTCCATCTCCAACCGTCCAATTTAGAAGCAAGGGGCTCACAATTCTTGTAGCAAGGGTTCACCCTTTTCCATGTTGACAGGCCCGACTTAAGCGTTCGCGCGTAATTCCATAAAAGGTGCCGTTTCCTAAAAGCCTCTGGGACTGACCGGGGAACTTGGGCAATGAGATGAAGGTTAAGTGATTGGATTCCCTCCCCCAATTTCTTTTTGTAATACCTGCGGACCTTGCTGCCTACTTGCTTTTGTGTATATTGTTTCCTGGGAACCCGCAGTTCCGTGCAATTGTAAGGGGAGCATCTGCTGCCTTTCAAAAACTTCCTTATTTAGTACACGCAGTGGAAACCGGCATTTCTACCGCACTTTAAAAAGGAACAGGGTGTCTATTGAGAAATTCCTTTCATATCCGTTAGGAAAAGAACAAGCACTGACATATTTCAAGTAACTCTGCATTCCCTGTTCTTTTCTCAGATAACTTTTATCTTGATTCGCTTCTCAGTAACAATTTCACATTTGATGCAGCCCGCCTATTATTATAGAACGAGATAGCTCTGCTGTAACTTGCATTCTGGGGGATCCGCGTTCGAATCCTGTTGGGCCTGTTGGGCCTGTCAACCTGGTTGTGGTTTTCCCAGGTCGGTAGACGAATGCTACAGTGGTTCCTTGTCTACCACGAATTTCCTGTTCAATTGTCTCACCTTCATATGTTTGAGAGCTGTAGGACCAGGTAGTGGTGATTTGTGCAGAATGATGGAGTTTGCGTTCAAAAAGATAAAATTCCCAGAACCCTCAAATTCCTTGTTCATTTTCCTGCAGAACATCCTATCAACGACATCTGGCAGGTTAAGCTGCAAAGCGGCTAGGTACTGCGGTACCGACACCCGGACGGGGCAAGCTCCGTTCGACTAGGACTTCTGGCTTCTGGATGGTCGGATTGTGCCCCTTCCTGAGGGCAGGCCTCGTTCCCGGGTTGACGGTGACGCCGGCGTCAGCATTGGTGTCAGTTTGGCATCATTAGGAATCCCGTCCTCACTGATGCGTATCGTCGTTTGTATCTGTTGACCTTTGGGTGCCCCCCCCCTCATCCCTTCCTCCCAAGGGTTACGTAAGGCACAATGGGCCTACTGCGATGGCCTACGTTCGGTGCTGAACTCTAGCAGCTGTGGCCCCACTTCGTCTGGCTATTCTACTCTCCTATCCTAACCCGTAATATTGAAATGAAATCCATGATAGTTGGCACCAATGAAAACGATTCTTTCATCCACGTTGTGCTTCCCACTATAATCGCTTACCTAGAAATTACTTAAAATTGAAAAATACAGCATTACTTGCTTACAACACGCGAAAAATGCATCCAAATGTTTGTCACAAGTTTACTAACAAGCTCTGAGGACAAAAAGAAATTAAAAACTACCTGATGTACATTCGCATGTATGTCTCCATCCGCTATCGTTTATTTTTGTGTATCCTTTACAAACTATTTCTAAAAAAGCTTATTTTCCTATCTACTGATATAAAACTTTCATTGCACATTTTGTTTAGACATACGGGGGACAGAGGGCATTGACGGATGTTTAAAAGCAGGATGCTATATAGCTACTAGCATTAAACCTGAAGTATTTCTATAAATCGCAAAAAACAACTGAAAAGCCTCAATACTTTAAAAATCTTATTGTTAAAATCTACATTTCTTTTCCACCTGCTATAGTTTTTATTTAGCTTCTACAAACTATTCTTCCGAAAGCTTATTTTTCTATCTACCTCACGTTAATCGAGAAATAGATTCATTACACATTTCATTGAAGGTACAAGGGAGAGAGCAAATACAAATTGACGATTAGATGTTTAAAAGCCGGTTCGCCATATGCTGGCCCATATATTCCGTACAGTTTCCAGCCCGCCTCTGTAGCGTGGTGGTAGCGCGTCTGCCTAACGTCCAAGAGGTCGAATTCGAATCTCGCTTAGGTTGAATTATTCGGATAAAGTTTTCTCCAAGGTTTTCCCTTATCCTGAAAAGACTAATGTCGAGTAACTTAAAGCTCTTATTTCACCCAATACATTCATTCACCGTCCGATATGACACTACGTTGGAGGACGTAAATTAAAAAAATCATACTGTTTCCATGACATCGCGAGAAACAACCGAATAGCCACATTGTCATCTTTTAAAGTTATAAAGTATTAAAAAATTCATGCGAGGAGCAACGTATATCTCGTAATTGTTAATGCCACAAAAAAAACTATTAGAAATACACTGTGTGTTTTGAAGATATCTACATCTTTGTGTAGTACGCTTTTATCTCTTATGGTTCAACATTTATACAAGATTCCTTTGGAATGAACATTTCGAAAAATGTAATGGGTAGTTTTAGAATTTCCCCGAGTAGCATATTTAGAAGAAGCTAAATACCAAAGTTGATATTTACCGAACATTTAGTTTTTGGACTATGGTGCTCACATACATACCTTTTTCTAATTTGCTTTTATTCAGGGTGTCTCAAAACTTATTTCCGATGCAATCTGGATATTTCATTTTTTGTTGGAACTTAGAACGTTCTCTACCCGATAGGTACGAGGTATAGAAAGTAAAATGTAGCTTTCCTGGATATCGGCTGCTGATTTCTTGAGACGGTTTAGTCACATTTCAGATACTGTGAAACTTTCTTCAGCTGCAAGTCATGAAAGATGGTGGCAGCCTTTGTTCAACTCACTCACCTCATATGGAGAGACAGGTTTCGACTAGTGCAAGAAAAACAGCAGAAGATGAAGGCGTTAATCATCAACTTGTCGGAGTAGTCCGTCAAGAAACTCTTGTACTGTGAGGAGACTTATAAAACGGAAGCTTCCGAAACGTTACGGTAAACCGGAGGGGCAAAATTTACGAATGTATTTTTCATTTTTGGGCTAATAAAGTTCTACAACTTCGGCTCAATAAGCTGGTGTATATTTTATGGAATAAAAATTACATGCAATCTATTTAAAATAGCCTTATAAGACATATTTGCAAAGCTCCAACCATGCAATTATTAAGGTAGGTCAGAAAATTATTGCAATTTTATTTTACATTTTCCCGCAAACTTATAGGTATTTGTGATACATATGTACCTTTTCTCTCAGGATTAGGTTGGTCAAACGGGACGAAATTTTTCACACGCATATAACACATGATTACAAAACGATTAAAATTATTAAACGTCTATCAAAATTTTACTTTTACTGAATATATTATGGATTAAACAGCTTAATAAGATAAGGACAATTTTATTTGTAAGCTGTAGAGTATGCTATAATTTTCGCCGAGTCAAAATTGTGCCCTGGTTGGCCAAGCAATACAGTTTTGTCTATATAAGGTACTGCTTTTTCGTACATAGCGTGTGTGGGCTAAGGTTGAAAAGGTAGAATCAGACAGAAAATGCTACCACAGTCAGGATTTAAACCACGACTTACCGTATCGATACTCTGAGCTAACATGGCAACATGCCGACACCACATTAAATTCTCCAACTTTCACTTTTTCCAGTAAACCACAAGGTGTTCTCCAATTCATTATGGGACAACATGCCCCAATGGATACTTACAATCTCGGATACTTACAATCTCCGAAGTCCCGGGATTCATAGTTAATCACTATTAGGCCAATCAGTGTTAAATAGTAATTGCTCTTTCACACATGCTTGTGAGACATTCCAAAGATCTGTGGTTCAACTACCGGTTATGGTGCTCACTTTTTGAGTCTGGTTCTATCTTTTCAAAGGCAGGAGTACATTTTAAAATGTTGAGGTACAACGCATAGTAATGAGAATAAGTCATAGAAGTTTATGGAAATTGTAAGGTAACCTATGAATTTTTGGCCAGTTTCTGTAGTGCAATTGTCGAACATGTCGTTCACTTGGGTTAAACGACACAGATTTCTGCGGTTGAAAATATTGTGCGAGTAGTTCTTTTAGAGCAGTGGCTCTTAAGGGTGCATGCACCGGTGCATCACACTGTGCAAGGTGCAAAATACGACTATGAAAAGTTGACTTCGGTGTAAATCTCCTCTCGCCACTTACTTATGCTTGTGTCTCTCGCTTTGCCGTCTCACCCTGTTTCACTGCGTAAAGTTTATGTGCGGTGTGCAGTGTTGTACTGGTTAATTTGATTTTAACATTTAGTCTGCTCTATTGTTTCAATGGTCCAGAAAACGCTAGTACAGCCCTCGTTTTTGGACAAAGAATGCTTTTCTGCAAGTTACAACCACCACTTTAATTTCTTCTCTGGCATCCCGTATGGTTTCACCATATGTGTACTCTTGTTACAGTGTCTTTCAACAGATGATTTTCTCACAAACGTAATTATTGTACCGCTATTATTGGCGCTATCAGACGGCTTTCAGAAGAAAAAAAAATAGAAGATTCCCACTCTCATTTAAATAGGTTTTCGGCATTCTTTACTTTCTTTGGAGCAAGTGCTGCATAACTAGGTATTTCTGTTGCATGTATCTGTTTCACTGATAAGCACGGCGTCTATCAAAACAGGTTTCCTCGAGTTTTCGCTTCTTCGCTCTACAGCGCGCGAGTTGAGCCAGGTTTAACCGAGTCCGCATGGTGCAAGAAAGGTCTGCACCTTGGATTGCACCCGGTGCAATTTTAAGTTTTGAAAGGCCCTGTTTTAGAGTATAATTTCCATTGGGTCCTACAGTGTAACTATAAAAAGTTTTGACTATTTGGGTCAAAGAGTTTTGATTTGTATTTTAGGGGATGAAAGTAGGAATCCAAAATAAAGATGACGTACGTTTTTGAAAGTTTTAGAGCAGTTTATCATTTTTGCCAGGTTCTAGAACCAAGGTGTATCGAGTTTTGACAAAATCATTAGAAAATAGCTCCCTGATAACAAATATCGGAGAAATCACAGGGAAATGTAGCCATATGAGGATTGCATGCAATTTCCCTCCCCCTCCGACAAGCACATTTTAAAACATTTTAAGGTTCTTTGCCCCTCCGCGTTAGAGTTCATTAAAAGTCTCCACATTGAGATAAAGCCCCCAAGATTATCTGTGATACTCATATTCCACGAAATGTGATCGACATGGGTGACGTGGCTATGAGCGCTATGAACTCCCAATTTCAAATATTTTGGAAATAAGAGGTGGAATCAGGGCTGAAAAATTCAACGCCATAACCGGGATTTGAACCACGCATCTTCTGCTTATCGAGCAGCTGCTTTAACCACTAAGCTACCATGGCCAAGTTGCCAGTACGACATTAAATTCCCCAGTTGATTCGTACTTTTTCCGGGTTAGACCACAAGGGAATCTCCCTTCAGTGATAAATACCCCAAAGGCGACTAACAATTGTAAGTACTTTATGTCATGTTGGCATAAATAAATAATAATTTTGTAAACATTTTATATACTACACATTTCCGTTGCGAAGAACAGGGGCTTCTCAATGAGGCTTTTGAGAGTGTGCCTTATTTCTGATTCTAGAGAGGGGCTCTACGCATTCCAAGTCAGTTTTGTGCTTATGTTGGACCTAAATATTTGACAGACTTAGCTTGAGGGATGGCTTCATTATTTAATTTGATTGTGTGTCTCTAGTTTTTATTTTGTTGCTAAATGCAGCTAAACTGAAATTATATGGACTCATCTTCATTCTCCACCTTTTGCACCATTCCTCTACTATATTCTGAACACGTACGTACTCTCGAAGAGTTGACTGCTGCGTTACTGTCACCTTTAATTAGAAAGCTATAATCTGTCTCAAACTAGCACGAACCTGTTGTAAACATTAGAGGGGAGACAGAGATACTCTAACGGAACGCTCTTGGGCCGCTGATTTGGTGATGGGATCCTAGGCTTGGAAAAAGAAGCACAGGACGTCTACGACAGAGATCGTCTCAACAACTTAGTGTAGTGAGTGAAATGTTTGGAGATCATTGGACGAGGGTAGTACGAGTGAGTGAGTAGTGGGGTTTACGGGCCCGTCGACAACGGACGAAGGCAGTACGAGACAGAATGAGGTGGAAACAAATTTTGTAACTGTGTAAGAAAATAGAATTTAACCTACAGGAAAATGAGCTTACAGAAACTAGCTCAGCCTGCGAGCACCATTGAGCTAGCCCTAACTAGGTAGGAGGCCCTTGGCCCAAGGGATGTTACGGGCTATCTTTATCTTCATAATCCAGGCACCTTGAAATATGACTGCATTAACGATAATTGCATCAAATATTTAGTGCAATAAACAACCAATTATTTTCCGATAGGAAGCTTTTCCTTTTGCACTTACAATTATTTTGTACGAAGAAATGCCCTCTCCACTTTACACGAAGTCAAGAGGGCAGTACCGCAAACAGGCAATGCCACTGACACAAATGGATTGATTTTTTTTTTAAAAAATTGGCCTTGTAAAATATAGTTAATGGCCCCAAAAAGCGTTAGCCCTGGATTCCTGGTCTCGATTCCTTCCGTTTTGTGACGAAGGATCTTTCCAAACGATAGTGCTTTCATACAGCAGCAGGGCAGAGACAGAATCAAGCTGCTTTCTTCCGTAAGTGTGATTGCCGCTCGCAATTTGCTAAAATTGATAGTTTCTAATAAACAGCAGTTTGGCCTGGAGACTCTTCTCGTTGCAAACACTCAGCAACATCCAATAATAAACAATGAGTCGCTGTTTCACACTGCACCAGTTAGGTGTCACTTCAGCCAATGAAACCAAAGAAATTATTTCACTCCTTGTGAAGTTAAAAATACCTGAAAGTCTTCCAAGAGTGAAAGGCAAGGTACAGCAGCACAAAACACCTGGCCAGCAAGGCAATGCCACTACGGAGCGAAAAGAAAAATATTTTACACAAACAGAACCCGTTGAGCTGGGTGAAAATATGATTGTGCTCTTCCGCAAAAACATGTCCGTAAGGCAAAAGCTCGCCGTTTTATGCAAACAAAATTACTACTAATATAACAAGTAGAGAAGAAACATAATATATGCATCATATGTAAATGTTAGTGAAATATGCTCTGACCCCTTGAATAGGTATTTATATGCACTATAACACCTCTCCAGTCAATTCTTTATATCATGAAACACATTTATCTCTTACATGCATAAGTTTAAGTTAAAAAATGCAAATATGCAAGAATCCGCTCTCTACTGATGACGTTATTGATACCTATAGGACCACTGCCTTGTGATGTATATATGCATATCTAGTGGTGGCGCTGCTTGTTTTCAATTACAGTTGGTGACATTGCGTATTGAGCAACGCAGTATAGCAGCTATGTCCCACCTTCTCTCTATGGAGACGCTTTACGTATTTAGCTGCCTTTCGCTACCTTTTCTTTCACTGGGAGGGTGAATCACGCCTGTGGTGTGTAGCCTCCCTCACACATAGTCAGTATCCAGTGCTAGACACAAACGATTCCATAACCGTTTTTAGCTCATAACTTGAATTCTCTGCTAATGTCCTCAGAAGACCCCTACATTCTGGATGATTTTGGCATAAGTGATGAACAGTAAGAGACAGACATTACTAAATAAAAATGTGGATTTCGTTAAAACACAATTTATGTCAAATATTTTTTTCTTTTGAGTGAACCTTTTCCAAGATATTCTTTATTATTTGCTTGAATTTGCCAATACTTATACTTCGCTCAAATAGGAATGTTATTCTTTTTTTATCTCTTGGCCTTGCAAAGAGAACGAAATTTCAGAGGCATGACATGCCAAGCAGCTCTTAGAACATTTCACTAACGCTGAAAGTTCATTGCATTCCCATATTCCACTTGCAACTACAAGAAAATTAGCAATAAGATACTTTCTGAAAATGCTTAAGTCGATTAAGATGTACTAGATAGAGAAATAAACATTTGCGAGAATAGTGTGTATAAGAGTGAGTATAGCTCTACATATCTGCGAACAGAGTTTCTCCAAAATGAACTATACTAAAAGTGTATCGCAATAGGTTACGCGACGATCACTTGGTGTAACTTCTAAGACTGCACTTCGACTTCGTCACCAAATATTGATAGACTTCTTGAACGTAAACAGTACCAAACAAGTCACTAATGAACAGATGTTTATTGCATAAGATTTGAAAGTGCTTACGTAAATCAAACGCACCGTACATGTAACCAACCCGCCACTGCAACACAAAGCACGGCTGGATGGAGTTAAAGAGTGGCAAAGTCGGCATATAGTGGAAGGAACTAAACCTAACCTCCCCTCTTTCGCAAACATTGGACATCGCTGCGGTATAGTTTTGACATTACTTTTCACTAAATGCACGAGAAAAAGAGACAGTATATTTAAATCGTATCATTTTAGTGATACGGAGCAGCTGATATTGCGGATTAGTGAATCTTTGGTGCAATTTAAAATGTATCTAATTTCCAGTGCAAATTATTATTTTAAAGTGCTTTTACTACCACCCTCTGACAATTACCCAAAATATAGGCATCTATTTGCTGGAGCTTTCTGCCCTCTTTTAGGATTAAGGCACTTGGAATGTGTATTTTTGGTGTAATCGCAATATTGAATTTTTTTTGGATCCTTTGCCATCTGTAATGATAGAGAAGGTAATACAATAACGGTATACAAGCTATGAATGTCTCAGCGAGCATTCAATAAATTGTTTACGCGGCGTGCACATTACACCAAGACATCTGTCTGGGACGTAGTCCCCCTCCCTCCTCCTTCCGCCACTTTATATGTTCATTACACCAGGTGGGATGCTCAGTGGGATAATGAAGTGGCACACTTCTGTGTCGGATTAGCTCGACCCATTAAGGGTGACACAGTTACCCTTCTCCATTTATATATAGGCACACTTTAACAGGATCACTGTCACGTTCAAAAGAAGCATACAGCTGTAATAGAGACAGCCGTTCATAAATTTGTTCGACCTTATCAATGCAAGCCCTACGAACGAGAAGAGAACTACAATGCGAGAATAACTGGATAATTGGATACAAAAAGGTGATGGAGGAAAGCTGAGAAAATTACGCGCTTATTCAAGCAAAACGATTGCGAACTGTCTAATCAGAAAGCTGTTTTCACTTCATCTATCCCTTAGGTACCCAAGAAGGAGAAATCATTATATTCCAACCAAATAGTCTACACCCAGATTACAAAGGAACAGTTATTTAAGTAACTAGTGTGTAATCTGACTGACTGTGACACTAGTAATGTTTAACGCAAGAGCTAAAGCGTGTGAGTTCATTTTAACGAGTGTCATAACGAAACGATTGTACGCCTGTTACGTAAAACATTTGTGCATTAAAATAGTATAAATAACTAATAATTTTCCTGAATGCAAAATTATAATGTATCACAGATCAGACGTAATATGGTTGCTAAGCAGATGTTTCATTTGTTTCAACACTTAGATGAAAATGGAAGGTTATGTTAAAACTACTTAAAACATGGATTGTATTCCGCTTGACATTTTGAACAAAGCCAAGACTGCTGAGAGTTTATTAATTACAGAAAAATCAAAAGATGTTTGCGAAAAAGAATATGAAAAGTTTTGTGCATGGAGAAACGAAACACGTGTTAAGTCTGCGAGAGTGACGATTTCAGGTTTTCTTACAGGCACACATTGAAGACACATGTTGTGGCGATGACGTCATCACTGTCTTGTTGCCATGGTAATTACGTCATTCATTTTCCGGCAGAAAGAGGGTAATCGCATAAACATGTTTTGAGACAATCTGAATAATGATAAATTTAAAGTGTTACATACCTATATCATGTAGGCACAAGGGCGATACATGAAAGGGATCGATAGCCAGGGTTATTCAAGCGGGCCTACAAATTTCATGCAATTGTGATATCGCGGGAAATAACTGAGTGGCCACAGTACCTTAATAACAGATCGTGCGTGATACAAGGATTACAATTAGCTTTCTTTCCTTGCTTAACACGTCTGGCACATCTCCATTATTTTTAGAGAGCGCTCGAGTTTGTAAAATATCAATATTATTATACTGATTCCGGAAACTAAGAGAAACCACATTAAGAACGAGATTAACTTATGTGTATATCGAGAGTTTTGAAACAAGAGAAATGACATTAAAAAACGAGATCAATTCTCGTGTGCAGTGAGATGTCAGATAATTTCATTTATGTTGATTCGCCAGTTCTCGCAACATACGAATTACAGAGCTAAATTATTTGATATACACTCAGTTAACGACCCATTTATAGGAGTATATCCAAAAAGTCATCTATTGCAATTACGAGAACATTCAGTTAGCAGAAAAATAGAGTAAGAGCCACCTTTGTTACTTCGTTTCGTTTGGTGCCATTCTTTCTTCATCTTCCTCTTCTTCTTCCTCCTCCTCCTCTTGCTCCTCTTCCTCCTCCTCCTCCTCCTCCTCCTTCTTCTTCTTCTTCTTCTTCAGATTACCCTCCCCTTATGTAGGACTTACACTCCCTAGGACTTACAAGCCGGTGCCTAGGGTCAGACGCCTGTCGGGGAGCAGAGGAACCTATGAACCGGACAGAGTGAAGACCTGGAAGCGGGTAGGAAGCCAAGCACCAGATATAAGAGTGAGGAAGAGGATGATATGAAATGCAGACGAAATGGATGATTGGAAAGGTGATAATGGAGCAAGTGGTGGAATATGTGACGAGGGAAACCGGAGCACCCGGAGAAAACCCGCCCTGACGCCGCTCCACATGCGGGTCCCTGGGATCGAACCCGGGCCGCCTGTCATCCTATCTAATGTAATTATAAATTTGTTTCTGGATTAAAATGACACATTTTTACTTTCTCTACTACGTAGTAGTATCGCATTCTACTCGAAAAGAGACTTAACTGGAAATGTACATCCTGAATTAAAAAATAAGAGCATTTTAGAAACAGTCCGTATGTGTGTCTGTGCGCGCGCGCGCGCGTGTGTGTGTGTGTGTGTATAATGGGTCTAACGAACACGAAGGAATAAATAAATAAATAAATAAATAAATAAATAAATAAATATATATATATATTATATGGTCATTTAAATTCCGTCACAATTTCCAAAGCGGCCCGGGTTCGATCCCAGACGGCCGCATGTGGAATTTGTGGTGGAGAAAGCGGCGCAGGGGCGAGTTTCCTCCGGGTTCTCCGGTTTCCCCCACAATTTCATTCCACCGGTGTTCCAACTTCATTCCATGTATCATCAGTGTCACCGCCTATGGTGCCTCATGTAGTAAAAGCGATCGTTTAACACTATCAAAAAATTAAATCACATAATTTAAATGGCCTTCTGCAGGTGTGCTTCAGTAGCTTTAAATTGGGGTCTTCTCGCATGTAAAAATTCACAGTTTTCAGTATATAAATTCCAATGTATGAATATTAATCAAAAGTATTAAATATTTTACCACAATTAAATGAAAGATATTGAGACAGTGTTTTAATAGTTAGGCTGAAAACCAATTAGAGTTCTAAATTCCGAAAATGTCCCTCCCACCAAAATCATCTGTGTATCGCATCTGTGATGATTTTGGTGAACTGTAAACTTTGGTGTTTGGTGAAATGTAACTGAATGTTACATTTGTGTTTCAGCAACCTTATGCTCTAGACAAGGGCATACATATGACAATCTGTTCACTAAAATGTTTCAAGTTCTATGCAAATTAAAAAAAAAAAAAAAAAAAAAAAAAAAAAAAAAAAAAAAATCCTTTATTTCTTCACCACGTGGAGCATTTTTTTTTTTAAATAACAATT
The DNA here is from genome assembly GCA_030765045.1 of Tenodera sinensis. Lineage (NCBI taxonomy): Eukaryota > Metazoa > Arthropoda > Insecta > Mantodea > Mantidae > Tenodera > Tenodera sinensis. Next base: position 108,309,962 of record CM060962.1, read on the forward strand.
ACAGACGATTCTATTTGTTCAAAAACAATGCATGCAATTGCAAGTGTTTCATAAAACCTCATTACATCTTTAAATCTTACAAAGATGAGATTTGCAGTAATGGATCTCCTGAAAATGTTGCCTTTTTAAGGGTCTCTTGAGTATGTGAATTCAAAAATTGACTACGATCTCTAGCATAGAGTGTGATAAAGATGCGATATAATCTATCTGGCTGCTTCAATGAAAATTCAAAATGTTCGGCTTTAAGCCCTTGGCATTTTTAAGATGTCAAAGCCACAAAACACGTCACGTTGGCAGGCAACTATAAGCGGCCTGTAACCTCATAGTGCTGCAGGATAATCGCTGCTATTTTGCACGCTTCGTTGAACGGGCATTTTGAAAGGTTAATCGCGCTTTATCATTTTAACACAGAATGGACGGCACAGATATTCACGTAAATCATTATTCAGTACTCAACTGGTTTGCTAACAACTTAAGCTGAGATTAAATGTGCACAACGTATTCTGTTTTTAATCCTTACTACTTCCTAACGTCATGTTTTCTGCGCAAATTGATATACTTACAGGGTGTAAATTAAATACGACACAAAATTTGTATACGTAATATAGAACGCACGTAAGGTCACAATCTTGTAAATGAATTCTGACGATGATAAGGAACCTATATCTTGGTTTTTATTACGCCTTGTATCAGTCAGTTTTACCAATATGTCCAAGGAACCTTTACGTAATATCTTTAAACAACACAGAATATTAACTGTAACAAGGATATATAATGTGATGTGTTTCTTATTTTATGTTAAAAAATCTTTATTTGAATGCAATTGTGATATTGAAGTAAACCTTTACTTTTACAGCTCGGTTAGGTTTCAGTAACTCAAAGGCCCTTCGCCACACAAATTATTCACGAGAGTTCTGCGTGACTGTTCGCAAGGTGCATGACAATTTCTGAAGAATTGGATGAAAACCCCATCGTATTGAACATTCTGAACGAAGGAAAGCGCGGGGAAGGAAAAAATCCAAAGCTCAGTTTTAAAATCAAAAGAGTAATTTCAGGATCTTACCTTGTTGGATAAAAAGGAAAAAGTCCACAATATAAAAAGTGAACATTTATTTTGAAATTATAGCCTTCTCACATTTCCTTCGACACTTATCTTAAAGTCCATATTCCCGAGATTTTCACCAAAATTTAGTGGAGCATTCCCTCAAAACATGTAGAAACAAATATGTACACCCGAGGACAAAAAAAGGAGCCATCTCTGGAACGCCAAATTCGTCTAACTCCTACACGGTACCGCACCTTGTTTTATAAACCCCCCCCCCCCCCTTGATACAGTTGTGTAGCGGCAGCAACAAGTTGTCACCAAGTTCCAAACCATAATATTACTAACCCATACCAATCAAGGTGCTGTGCCATGACTATTTTGTTTTTCTGTCCATGGGTGTGCATGACTTTATAACTAATAGGTATCAAAATGTCCAGAAGCTTATCGAAGTATTCAGCCTGAAAAAATAAGGCGAATTATTTAACAGCATAAGAAATGAAATAAGACAAAGTAAATAAGTTTAGTCAAACATTTAACAAACAAAACAATTAAATTACCTTAGCTTTAATTAGATATCTGATAAAAGAAGATAAAATGACAGCATATTTGTAACGATGTATATACCGATGCACATAATAGCCAGGAAGCAAGAATTAAACACAGCCGCTTGATGCGTGTTTGACAAGTTATTTAGTCACTCTTGCGGCGTCTTCACTTCAGCGTTTGACCGCGCCGTAGCCGAGTGGTTAGACCATTCGCTTCTCACCAAAGTGGCCCGGTTTCGATCCCAGGCAACCGCATGTGGGATTCGTGGTGGACGAAACGGCGCTGGGGCGGGTTTCCTCCGGGTTCTCCGGTTTCCCCCGCCACCTCATTCCACCGGTGCTTCATCTTCATCATGACACCATCAGTGTCACCGCCTGCGGTGCCGTAGTAGTAAAAGTGGGCGTTAAACACTAGAAAAAAGAAACTTCAGCGTAATTACACTTTATGATAAACAAAAACGGTTTACTGTGGTGAATGAAATGAGGAAAAAATGTGGAATAGCAGATATTTCATAATACCTATACTTCAATGCGACCTGTCTCAATGGTTCCATAGGTAAACTAAATGGTTAAAAGTGCGGAAATCTTTTTCTGCTGAAATTGGCATTCACAGATTCAAGGGTATCACAACTTTCCATTCCTCTTTGTAAATAGAATTACCTCCTACGATTTACGATACTTAGGCTCATTCCAACCGATATAATTACTATTATGGTAGCCGCAAAATTTAAAGGCAGCTGATAGTTGACTATTACTATTCTTTTTCCTGGCGCAAATGATATTTATATCACCGGCTGTAGAGCCTGACTACACAATACTGCAAGGTGCGGCAAGCCTATAATTGGATTTTGTGTCGAGCTAGCCGACATTAAATTTTTCGACAATTATAATAAACATATACTCCTAATACAGTTTCAAGTGATTTATAAACTGACAAATGTAGAAAGCTAGTATGATGGTTATTATTTACAATAGCATTTTATTGCTTTAATGCTTTTACTAAAATGTTCTGGTTTTATAAAATAAAACTATTCTTTTTACTTTCTCTACAATTTACCTAGAATAAATGGATATACCTGTCACATTCCACCCAAATGATACCTAAATTTCACAAGAAATACAAGTCTTAGGGCTTATGCTTCAATAGAACTCAAAAACGAAAATTATCTTCCAAGGATGCGACAAACATCTTCAAGGAAATCCCAATGACCTTAACTACCATTTATTTGAAAATGCTTTGCTATTTTTTATTTTCCCAATGTGAGCAACGATTCTTATTACAATATCGTAAACTTAAGATATCCTCGTGAAAAATGAAATGTATATTTTGAATTCTTTGCGAATGGTCTGTGAAGTTCTCTTCATTCTGCATGACTTGCATATACCCATAATTAGTAAACCCTAAGAGATAGACGAACTCTTACTACACACAAAACAAACGTAGATCTCGTTGAAACAGTCAATTTATTTCAGAATTCTTTGTAGCGTTAACCATTTACCAAATATTCTTTGTTATTGGTTTGAATTTCCAAATACTTACTTTTTTCCCCAAGTGGTAAGTTGCTATTCGTTTTCTCTCGGTGCCACACAAGGAGTTTGGAATTTCAAAGCCATTATATATCGATCCACTTTTTGAAATCTGACTCGCTTTAGACTAATTGTATCATCCATATAAATCTAATGAATGTGTAAATATGCAGTCAGTCTATCTTGTTTAAGAAGAAATAGGTCAAGTGAATGCAATAAGTCAGATTTTTTGTTCCAAGTTGCCTTAGCATCCCTAGTGGATATTTCATCATACTGTTCCAGACAGGCGCGCACCTCTTTTCTGTATCTAGTGGCTGCCATCTTGAGCACTAATCCGATATGTTTTTGATTTGGATGAACAAGCATGTGCTCTCTGCCACACGTCTAACTTCTTCCCACGCTTACTGACCTTGGCACTTAAGGTGGGATGTGATTGATAGCTCAGAATGCCAACTCATTTTTCTGCCAAAGTCGACCGTATAACCGGTTTGGTAACTTGCAGTCAGTGTATCAGATGGCATTGCGGTGTGCGCTAATGATGACCATTCGACAAGAGTGAAATGTTCATCAGTGATTAAGAGAGGGGACGATGACCAATACAACGTGCGTGATACTGAAACCTAAACTCGTTTACATAATTTGGCTTCATCAGTACTCTGTGTAATGAAAACCAAAATAAAATCGGATGTGTACGATACACGATTTTCAATACCCATCAACATCTGATGGAGACAGCAGTAGACGCTATTCGTATAAAAAGTTATTGCTCAATTTCGCATTAATTACTGCACAGAAGCAGTAAAAATACCACTGTTATATGCAGGAGGTTAAGTAATAAATCATATTGTTTATTTAACGACGCTAACAATTGCAATGGTTATCAACGTCGCCAATGTCCCGGAATTTTGTCCCACAAAAGTTATTTCCCAGGTCAGTAGATCAGCTAATTTAAAAAGTGCACAATTTTGCCACGAAAATTAAATGCTCTATCTTACACCTGCTTTACTGATTAATGTCTTACTGGGAGTTTCTTGAAGTTTCTATGTAATTTGAGGAGTAGACATTACAAAAGTATAGGAAATAAAAGAAAAATGAGTGTGAGGTGCGGTTTCTTTTGTAATGCATCTGCTTACATAGAAGTATTTTACTCATCAAAATGCTGTTAGGTTTATCCTTATAGAGGCTTCAAGTTGAGTTGGGCTTTCAAAACCCTGTTAATGCACCGACTAATGACAGCATACTGCAGTTTGAACACACAAGGAAAAAACGTGACAGCTGGTAGGAAGTCGTGGCATTGTTGTGCGAGCATAAAACCAATGTGAATTTAGGAACAGAGTCATTCTTGTGGATGAGCTTAAACATGAAAGGTGTGGAAGAACAAACAGCTGTTGTAGGTGAGATAAATCGAAGTAATAGCAAGAAACACAGGGGCACAGACAAAACAGAATGAACTGAGGTATGAGCAACAGATTAAAATATAATTAAATTACATAATTATCGGCACACCAAGTATTTCGTCGATTGAAACAGGTGTTGAGGTCACACTGTACTATACTGGACAAAGATAGATGTGTTGGTTTATATTCATATATTTAATTTTAAAAATTTTACTTCAGCCTAATAAGATTCAGGGACTTAATGAACTTATAAGTCCTGGGGGATGCAAGACCTACACAAGGGGAGGGTAATCAGGTAAAGAAGAAGACTTAATGAAGCTAAAAGGATTATAGTGAAGAAGATAGAAAACCCTCAACCTCAGCAAAGATTGTAGTCGAGACGAGCATTTTATCGCAACAATGGTCCAGTTCAAGCATTTCGTTCCTTGATACGAGTAGAACGAGCTCAACAATGCTATCACTTATCAGTTACGTTACCTGAGATATCGTTGGGCCATTCATTAAGCTAAAAAAATCTCTGTCATGGAGAAATTCATAACAGATTATGCTGGTGAAGAACGTGCAAGAACATAGATCTGATTTGGCTCAAAAGTATTCTAGCTAAAGGCCAGAATTCAGAAGCTGATAAGGAATGTATTAAAGAATGTTGTGAGTGTGAAGATGATTCTGGAATGAAACTGTAAGCAGCAGTGCACCACAAGAACATGGTTAGCAGCTGTGTTTATTAAAAGGTTGTCAAAGCATGTACTAAAACACACTCAAGAATTTTATGGCTTTTGAGTATAAATTCCGATAAACATTTAAGCAGTAACAGTAAAAAAGGTATAACTGTAATATCAACACAATTTCAGAAGTGTAATATTAACAATAAAGGTTAAGTTTAAAGTGTTTTTTTTTTTTAAATTTTTTTTTAAGCACTGATAAGAACTATTGCAATAACTTATTATTGTACTAAATATCTTAAAGAGATCAGTATTCTGCCGTAATCCACGTTCAAAATGTAAACATAACCGTGTGGCCCAACAGTCCATCTGGGCCATGGTCATGCCGCCCTATCGCTGCGTCGCCCACCTCTGCCCACCATAGGCGTCATGGAGTGGGGTGCAGTACTGGAGGTGGGACTTGGTTAGCGCCCCGGTCCCTCCCGGCCGGTTATGCAGTCTTCTCGACCAGGAGCCGCTACTTTTCAATCAAGTAGCCCCTCAATTAGTTCATCAGGGACCTTACGAGGCTGAGTGCACCCCGAACCAGGTTTTGCAGTGGAAGAGAATCTCCACGCCGGTACCGGGAATCGAATCCAGGTCCCCCATTTGGTAGGTAGCAGCGCTACCACCGTGCTAAAAAGACGACCCGTTCAAAACGTAGTTTGTCCTATTTGTTTTTCCTTTCCAAAACGCAGTTTCTCCCACACGTTTCCCGCCAAACTCCCTAAATTATAGTTGCTGTACTTAAAGTTACGGGAATAAGAATTATTTGTTTACAATTTTCCATACATTAAATTAAAATTTCAGTTGCTAGCTTTCTCAGTTTTTTTTCTTTCTTTCTTTTTTTTTTTGGAGGGGGTTTTCTCAAAGAAAGAGAGTTGTTTCAAAACAGCATTTTGCAAGTCCACTCCTCATTTCCGGGGTCGCCGTAGCCAATACCTATTAACGCCGGGTTCGATCCCAACGGCCACACGTCAGATTTGAGTTCAACAGTGACATAGGTATAGGTTTGTTAGGGAACTACAATTTCCTCTGCAAACCACTCCGTGAACTACTTCACCATCGCCTTCATTCTCATCCCCACAATCATCCGATCATTCACAGATATTATATAACATTAGACGTATTTAATAATTAAGCTAGTTTCTCATAAAATATTATACCTATAACTCCGAATATTCAGAACGATTTAATGCATATACATCAGATCTTCAGTCATTGATAACGTAATTGATCTGTTGTTGAAGAGCAAAACTCAAAGAGAGATTACGGTACTATTAACTTTTATAAAACCAGATGTGCAAGTTGTTTTAGTAACACTAATTATATGACGGTTGCACAATCGTTGCTTCCCTAGACTCTAAACCCACTCTTGGACACTGCAGTGAATTGTATCCGCAAGATCTAAGTGCCATCCTAACAGTGGTAAACCAGTAAATTCACGAGATCCTCACCTGTATCTCAGAAAATATTTCAGATATCAGACTGGTATTTTTACAGAATGTAGAATGTACATGCATGCCCTATGCCCTATAAGTTCACTGGTCTAGGTTTATCCGATAACTTTGTCTAGACCACCTCTGTAGTGTGGGGGTAACCCTGCCTCACATTCAGGAGGTCCCGAGTTCGAATCTCGGAGGTGAGTAACCGCGATAAGGTTTCTCGGGGGTTTTCCCTTATCCTGGAATATGAATATCGGGTAACTTAAAGCTCTATGGACCCCGGCTCATTTGAGCATCATTTCATTCCTGGTCCGATATGATCTAATTTTCAATTATGCCTTAGTATTTAAATTTATCAACAATTATTTTTAAGAAGCAACCAACCATCTTATTAAAACCAAAGTGAATTCATAACGGACATTTACAGATTTTTTAACCATTCTAAAATTTATTTTAGGCATCTTAAATTGTTTGAGTAAACAGTTCATTTAGACTAGACAATTTAATTGATGGAAAAAGCTCTCTTAAAGCAAAGCGGAGAGAATAAACTTGAGCATATCAAAAGATATTTGACAGTAACGCTAATTTGTAGAGCAACTTCGCCCAAAGGTAAAGGTATCCCCATGGACAAAAATAAATGAGTAATGTCTGGACGCCAAGTTCGTCTAACTCCTTAACGGCACAGCGCCTTGGTTAATCAGCTGGGTTAGTAATGTTACTAAGAGTTGGAATTTGTGACAACTTGTTGCTGCCACTACACAACTGTATTGTGGATGGTGAAACAAGGCACTGTCCCGTGTAGGACTGAGACGAATTTGGCGTTCCAGACATAACTCATTTTTTGTTTGTTTTGTTCGTTTTTATTCACGTGTGCACATATAAAGGAGGGGCTCCCACAACAGGCGCAGAACATCGCACGTAGGCCCTTAGGACCCTTTGTGCTTCTACCCTGACCCCTGGAAAGAGATCAGATCCGGATAACAACGGACGCAAGCATGGACGGGGTCCCTAAGTATTCCAGTTAGAATGATTTCATCTCCACGCCCCAACCCCATAGCGGGAATTAACGTCCTCCAACATTGTGTCATATCGGACGGATGAATGAAATGAATGGGTGAAATGATGCTCAAATGAGCCCGAGGTCCATGGAGCTTTAAGTTACCCGACATTCGTCTTCTCAGGGCAGGGAAAACCTCGGAAAAAAACCTTACCCGGATAACTTACCCTAAGCGAGATTCGAACTCGCAACCTCTTGAACGTGAGGCAGACACGCTAACCATCACGCTACCGAGGCGGGCGGGAGCCGACACGGAAATGAATCCACCCGGATGGTACATCGCAGTAACGCCAGGCTTGAAATCTTTAAAAACTTCAGGCCACCGTCCAGCTGCAACTCGCCGCGCACCGGCACCTGGTCCTTCAACACTGAAATGGACAAGAAAAGGAATGATGGATACAAGAAATGGTGGACAGAAAAGCCGTGGTATAAAGATGAGCGCCCCATCATTTGCCTTAAGAAACAAGGGGAAAAACACGGAAGACCCCAAGTCAGAGTGCACGGTCGGCGGGGATCGAACCCTAGATCTCCAGAATGCGAGTATCACGCGCTATCGTCTCCGCCACCTAGCTCTGCAAAGTTGGACTAAGTTTAACTCTGCTTTTAAGTGTGTACGAGTTACGATTTTTCTCTGTGAAGGGTGCAGAATTTACAGTAGCTACAAAATGGTAGATGTAGCACCATGTTAAAATATTTAAAATTTAAGTATTGTGCTTGCAATTATAAAATATATAATATACGAGGTGACCATAATTAACGATGAGGTGTTTGAGCGGTCAAAAGTACACAACGGTGAGCCCACATAAATTGAAATTTGTGTTCATACATTTCAGATGATGGCAATTCCATTCGAAAAATAAATAGTTGCAAGGTTTGTCACCAGAGGACGAACAGCCGCTGTATGGGGTTGGTGCAATGTCAATAGGTATCGTGTTGTCTTAGGACACACTTGTGTACGGTACGCAATGCTATGCTCGACAAGCTTCTTCTTTCTCTGCTTACCTTCGTCTAACCTTCAGAACAGGGATCAGTTGCCTGTTGAGGAGCAGACAAACTCTGGATCACAGAAGCAGCAGCAAAAATCCGTGATCAACCCGAAGCCTGATATGAGAATGAGGAATGAGATGATGATGGAATGTTTGGCGGGGGAAACAGGAGAAAACTGGCACAGGCGCCGCTTTGTCCCTATACAAATTCCACATGCGGTCTCCTGGGATCGAACCCGGGCCACCTTCGTGAGAGGCCACCTAGCCGCTCAGCCACGGCATCGCCATCTCGTCAAGCTTTATTACTAAAATGACTGCTTCCGTTGCACTTCGCTCATTCCGAACAGCGTAGAACCTACTGGTCATTGCTAATTTTGAAGGAGGATCTCACCCTTCGAACGCACTCATTCTTTACAAGTCAAATCAGGACGAGAAGGCAAATCTGTAGGCAATGAAGTCTTAAAAACTGCTACAATTGCTGTAGTGGCGGCCAGTGTGGTGCAGAGATCCAGCATTGCAAGAGCAATATCGCCAGTGCATTTACTGGCATGTAAAAGAACTCCTGTGGGACGAAATTCAGGCACACCGGCGGCGCTGATATATTCCTGGCAATTAAATGCGTCGTTCACAAACAAAATATGTATATATGTCCTGACTGGATATGCCCTATTTGACTGTTCGAAAATGTTTACGCGAAGTGCTGAAATTTTTGTTTCAAAAGATTAGTGATATCCAACAACTGCATGCTCAGGATGCAGGCGCATGCTTGGAGTGACGAAGCCCAGTATTACCTGAATTGCACTGTCAGTTGTACCGGAATCCAAATGTACTTGAAGGTATTCCATTGCACTCACCAAAAGTGACAGCGTAGTGTCGTTTCACTGCTTTTTTCATAATTGGGCCGTAATTGTTTGAAGAAATAAAGACATGCACTGTCAGTGCACGCCGATACCAGAGAATGCTCTCCAATTTGGTTATTCGAGTTCCTGCAACGTGGATGCCCTCACATTACCATTTTTATGCAGGATGGAGCATCCGTTCACACTGGATTGGGGGTGCAGCTAATACTCCGATGGCATTTCACCAATGATCGCATCATCAATCGTGCTTTCCCTACAAAAAGGCCTACCCGTTCGCAGATCTCACCCCATGCAATTTTTGGTTGTGGTGTTATTTAAAGAGCAAGGTGCACGACGAACACGTCGATAGCTTGCAAACATTAAATAAGCGTATAACACTTCACGTTGGTCAGATCAACATTCTGCAGTGGACAATGTGATTCAGATATATGTAGCAGTTTGTGGAACATGTTCAAGAGCGGCATGTTGTACCCTATTTGTAATAATCATTTGTCCTAATTGTGTTGGATTAAAGTCACCCGTAACATTTTGTTTCCTTCCCTTCACTTCCCATTCAGAGTCATTGAATCCACTGGTGGCGACTTTTAAACCTTTTTCCCCTCAGAAAGACATTTCCATTACCTGAAACGTATGTACACCAAAGTTCAATTTATCTGACCTCAACGTTTACTTAAAACCCCTCAAATACCATACTCAAATTATGGCCAAATTAAATTAATGAGGACGTTTTAATTTTTGACTGTACCTAGCGCTAAAAATGCTACTTTTGAAATGTTGGGCATTTAGTCTCCCCTTAAACAAAAGAAAGCGGAAGAATTTGGAAGAAGGGGAAGATTAAGTAGTTGTGCCTTGAGCTGTTTTGTGTGTCGTGCTTTTGGACAAGGAACCCAAACAGAACAAACACCTGCCCTGTGATTGCTTCTAGGCAGGCAGCGGAGCGTGAGGATACATACATACGTGGAGGGGACATCTGTATCACAGACGGCTCTATAGCTCTCTCTGTGTCTACACTGCATGACGATTCCCAGATCAACTATCCAATATACACTCCACTTTATATATCTCATGGTCCTATATAAATATGTAGAAAAAAGGCACTTTACTTTATTTTCCACTAACATATAATAAGTAGGGAAAGTACTCCATTCAACCTTAAATTCGACACCGAGATTTCATCGGCAATGCTCGTTCCGAGACTTCCTGAATTCAGCAGAAAGCATTTTCAGGAAATGGCTAGCGTGTGTCTGTCCGTGTGGTATCTAAATTCAGCGTGTTCCAATAAAATCCTCCCACATGAACACCTTTTCATTACTTTTCATTTTCTAAAAAATAACTAACGATTTTTACTAAGATAACCGAGCAAGATGGCTCCGCGGTAACGTGTGAGGCTCGTGGGTTCAATTCCCGCGGCCGACTTGCTTGACCCATGGTTTTTTTTCGGGGGTTTTATCGGGCGCCAGGCGAATGCTGGGTAGGTTACTTTCATACCCCGAATTTCCTCTCCCTCCATTTCACCTCACTAATCATTTCATTCATCCTTTCATCAGTTTGGTCTATTTCAGGATAGAAAGTGTCAGCAGGCGTTCGGGTGCAGCATTGTGGGATGAAATGCTCTGAATGTTTCCGTCCCATGTCACGGCAGCCAGCTCCGAATCGTGTCCACACCGAGGCCCTTGAGCCACGGAGGGAGCCCTGTACGCGGCGCTCTCCGCAAACCGGTGGGACTGGTGTCAGGGAGTTTCTACCTTGGAAAATGTAGGGACCCTGCCCCTTGCTGTATCTGTTCTCCTGTGGTTTGGCCGCCTTATGTCTCATATCACCTTATTCCTCCCTCCCGAAGTCCCCGCGTCTGTCCTTCTCCCTTCTTTATTAAGATAAGAAATGTTTAAGAGCTTTGCATGACAAATAAAATGCAAATCTTGAATTTTCTGGAAATAAGACCAGGAAATTCTCTTCATTCTGAAAGACTTTGGTGCAATTAGTAAACCGTAAGCGAGGCATGGAATCTCCCGTACAAAACAGAAGATAGGTATCGCAAAGACACACAAATTATGTTCAAAGTTTTGTGACGTTAACCGTTTCCGAGATATACTTCGTTGTTGGTTTGAATTTTCAAAAACTTGTATATTTTTCAAGTGGTTAGTTGTGATACGTGTGGTTATAAAAGGAGCATAGAATCTCAAATCCATCGCACATCCAACTATTTGGCTTAATGTATTATTCCTATATCTATAACAAAATTTGTAAATGTCGATGTATATCTCGAGAAGTAAATGGAAGATTTAAGCTTCTGTGAGAATAGCGATTAGACAGAGTAATGTGTTTGCCAAACAGAAGATTTATAGAAGATCCTGCTCAGTCCTACGCGCGTGTGTAAGTTTGAATAGCGTAACTTAAAGTCGAAATTTTCGATAAAGAACAAACTTGGTGTTAAGTTCAGTATCTTCCAAACATGCGATACGAAGATTTCCAAGTCATGTGAATGTAATTTCATGCGATTTTTTCTCTTGTGCTACCAACAGATTTAAACTTGCATATTGGTAACTCCAAGCTTTAGTCATATATTTTGTTATTATGGTATTAATCCATACCAAATATTGCAATACCGGTGTTTGTAATGCTGGTGAAACATTAATTTATATTCTTCTAATTTTTCGGTGTTAAATATTTTAGCAGCACTTTTATAAGCAAGTTATTAAGGACTAAAAATTATATTATGCTAATTATTTCTAGGAAAGCAGCAGAAGAATGTTCTTTAAAACACATATGTTAAAGAGTTGAAATTTTAAATTCAGAATTCCATTCAAAATAACAAAGGGACACAAGAGTTTTTTCCTTTTCAATTTATAAATGCTAGTCCCTGAAATGAGAAAGGAAAATATAAATTCACTTCATGACAAAAAGAACTAAACATATTTTCAGGACTTATATTCATTGTTAAAATCAACGAAGCGAAATCTGCAGAAATTAAAGAAACGTGTGTTATATGTAACGAATAATTTCAATAAATGTCAACTATTTCCATACTGCTTTTATCCTCACAATAACGTGTATGACTTTGGAACGAAAGTCAGAGTTAACATTATTTGTGCACATGTGCAAGAAATTTGAATAAAAATGGCACAGGTACAGCGGGAATCGAACCTCGGATGTTCTTTTTTCGTAACCACGGATGCACTAACATGATTGATTTTTACAACCGAGCCACAACAACTTCTTAGTTGAAGGTTCCCTTATACAGTAATAACTTCGTTCCATGTGAGGTCTATTAACTAGAGAGCCAGCTGACGATTTTAAGCACCTTTGCGATATGTAGAGTATACTTAGACAAAATATAAGAAACAATGGCATTGAAACCTTCAAAGTGACGAACCTGATACATTAGCTTTCACCAATAATGATTTAATTTTTATATCCTTCAAAGAAGCACGCTTTAAGGATACTGGCCCACACATTAGGCATTTACTATCTTGGTAATACATACCTACTACTACTAGAATTAGTAGTACACATAAGATGCCTTTTGGCACAGCTTATAAGTTACTAGCTGTCTGGCATTGCATGGGTGCATTCTGAAATTAAGGGCTTGAAAATAAATATACCTAAGGGTTGTTTCTGAATGTCACGAATAGCCCAACATTTTTACAGTACTTAAAGAGCGCGTGTACAAAGTATTTTCAGATTGGTAAAGTGGTGCGAATTTGTACATAAGGGGTAGAGGTAGAATTATGGTTAGTTTCTTGAAGTTGTACGTTAACCCATAATATTCGCTAAGTCCCACAACTCAAGTGTACAAATTTGAACTCCGGTTGGCCAAGCAGCATGGTTTTGTTTATAAGTTTTAATTGAAAACAGGGGATAGTTTTCAGAAGTTGTAAGGCAACCTATGATTTTTGCTACGTTCTATAGTACGATTGTAGCATGATTTGTCCAGGTAAGTTAACTAACGCAGTTTTTACATAAGGACTCAAAGATATGGTGGTGATTTTTGAGAACTGAAAGGCAGTCTATATGTATCTTTGGTCCTACAGCATAGACGTACAAGATGTGGTCTAGATCAGGCTGTTCCAGGTCGGAGGCGCGCCAGTAAACAGAGCAACATTCACGACTATCAGGAGTCTGCCTGTAACATGCAATACAGCTCGGCAGTGGAGGTCAAGCTGTTGTCACGGCTGAACGAAGTGACAGGAAGCACAAGCATTTGTGCCATGACTTTCACCCAATGACGCTCCCCCTCCAGCCGGGCTCCGAGCAGTGTTGCTGTGTGCAAGCAAGTACTCTGACTCTACCAATCAGAGTGGGAACAGCTGGTCAGATGCAATAAATAATTTAGATTTGTATGCTAGGGATTGAAAATCAGGTTTGGAAATCAGTGCAGTGCAAAAGTTTAGAAGTCTTAGGGTAGCTAAAATGATTTTAAACCCCAGTGTACACAGTTACAACAAAATTCTACTCAAAGTCCACTTGACAACAGAGATCAGGAAATCAGAAGAACGTTTTGCAACATGAATACGATATGCAACTATCCCTTCCAATAATTCAAAAATTAAAGTATTTTAAGCCTCCTCATTTATTTCTTTGGGTTTACCATGCTCGCAATAAGGAGCTTAAAAATATCCTCTCCTACCCATATTCAGCAAAACGAGTTTGAGAGTGGATTTCATGAATATAAAATGCTCCTTAAGCATTCATTTTTAACAATTGTGGAAATGTTTTATGGCCTATTGTATATTACATAATTATTTGTGGATGTTATGTATGTATTGTGTATTTGACCTAAATTAATTATTGTATAATGCAGAGTGGAGAGAAACCTATGAGAGTACTTCGACATCCGTAACGTTGCTCTATCCCAGACATATTCAACCTAGGGTAGGTGAGGACTTCTTAGGGGGTACATAACATTTAAAATACTCTTGCAGTCAGTACATATATGTCTCCTGAATGATAAATAACGAAAATTATCAGTCAGAGATTTTAATTGCCCTCTGCCCAAGAATCCTTTTCTTACTCTATTCGTTAGTATCGTCGATGGACTTTTGGAAATTCCACCTACAAAATCTCAGGTTCCAGTTTTTAAGATACTTTCCAGAAATTGATAAAAACGATAATACATAAGAATGGATTACAAACCCGTTCGGTCCCACAACCATTCATTCCTCTGATCTTCCCATAACACAAGTATTTTGGAAATGTCTGTTTACAATTCATTGAAAATAAAAACCGAAATTTGTCAATTTGTAATTTGTGGTGTTATGCATCCAGCGGCAGTGCCATTGCACACCTTCTTCCATTCCCCTCTTATTTGTGTGGGTAGGGTTTCTCTGCATTGGGCAGACAAAACAAGAATTAGCATTGGTACTCCTACTAACGAAGATTCAGCCACGAATAGAGGAGCTGGTGTCCAGATGGCTCAGCCATTCCATTAACAAGTCACAAACGTATATAAATTCATATCATTTTTATGTATGAACCATCTGAAACTAGATCTGTATTCATTTTATACATTTATAGCATAATTCTCCTTTTCCTAGTATTTTATAAGTGACAAATGTTTCATCTATTTTACATATGGTTATGTATGCTTTCAATTAATAACTAGGCCAAAACTACAATATATGTAGCTGTAGATAAAGATACAGTAAGCACTCGCAAAACAAGCTTTGAAAAAAAAAGTTGAAATCTAATTTGTGTTGGATTTGATTTGTTGATGGGATTTGTTTAATTTTACTTAAGTTTGACTAATCCTTTTTATTTTTTAATTATGTTCCATTTTTTGTATTCTTAGGAGTACAGGCTGGAATGGAAGTAGGTGGAGAAAAAGGGTCGAATACCACTGCTGTATTCAATTGAGGCTCTTATGCACCGAGTTACTCTCCAGGTATACACCATATTTACCATAAAACTTAAGATTTCAACTCTGCATCGGTTTCGTCTGGTTCCATCTGTCATCCAGGACCACCTTCCCTGTAGTAGGAGCAACAGCTCGGCAATCCCCTTCTCCCACATACAAGGATACAACACTATGTAGCAGCGATGCCCAACCTTGTCTCTTTGGAGAGCTTGCATAATTAGCGGCTATTCCCCATTCCACTCTCTCAGGCGCAGGGTCAATCAACTTTTGCTTGTGACGTGGACAAACATATCCAGACAGTATCCAGTGACGGACAAAAACAGGCGATTCCATGGCAGTTTACGTCATAACGTCATAACTTGGGAATGTCTTTAGAAGACTTCTTCATTCTGGATGACTTTCGCATAAATGGTAAACAGCAAAGAGACAAATCCTTACTGAATAAAAATGTGGATCTTGTTAAAACAAAATTTATATGAAATACGCTTTTTTGTGAACCATTTCGGAGATACGTTTTATTATTTTGTAAATTTGCCAAAACTTGTACTTTTCTCAAATAGAAACATGCTATTCGTTTTTTATCTCTTGGCCTCGCAAAGAGAACGGAAAGGCTCTTAAAACATTTCACTATCGCTTAAAGCCTACCGTACTCCCATATTGCCCTTGCACTTTCTGAAATGTCAATTAAAATGAGGTAGGTAGGGAAATAAGCACTTGCAACAATAGCTTGTATAAGAGTGTGTATGACTCTACATATTTTTGCGAACAGAGCTTCTCCAGATTGAATCATACTAAAGCTCTGTATGGCAACAGGTTATGTGACGATCACTTGGTGTATCTTCTAAGGCTAAGCACTTCGACTTAATGATAGACTTCTTAAACGTAAGCAGTACCAAAGAAGTCACCAATGAATATATGTTTATCGCATAAGATTTGAAAGTGCTTTCGTAAATCAAACGCAAAGTACATATAACAAAACCGCCACAGGAACACAAAACACGTCTGTGTGATAAAGAGTGACAACGTTCGTGTATAATGGGAGGAGGTATATCCAACCTCCCCTCTTTTGAAAACGTTGGACATCTCTACTATGAAGGGAGAACAGTGCTTTCGATGGTAAAAAAATAATCGAAACACAAAATATCTCTGATTATACTATTAGTACAGATTAATCCACTATGACGTGCATACATTTTTGCGTTTCTAGTACTTATTTGCCAGACTGTCCGCTATACGCTGCTCGATGTTTCGAGAGGGTCTTCATCCAGATTGTGAATGTATGGAAGTAGAATCGTTTTTATCTTTAATGAATGGTATTTTAATAAAAATCGTTAGAGCCATTTTTGAGAAAATCAAACAGCTAGAAAAATATTCCACAGAACATACATTCATGTTGCATTTCTGCAAGACATTTGAAGTATCAACACAAATACAAACGCGCTACACTGACAGTTTTCTAAAAATGCCTTTTTTGTTTAGGGGACCTCAGGACATGTATGTTTGTTGAAACCTCGGTATGGAACTTTTGGATGTAATACAATACCTTCTTTACCTACTATGTAAGGCGTACGAGGTATTGTTCGAGGCTCTGCATACTAAGAGAACCAACCGTCCATAGCTTTCTTTTGGGATGTAACCCTCAGATTAAGTCTTGCCTAACCAGAACAGTAGTCTGGGTTTGAATGAAATCACTGTCCTCAGGTAGAAAGCTTCGATTGATTGATTCCTTCCATTTCGGCGAATATTGATGAATACCTACTTGTGCTCTTTGTCCCTTATTTCAGACTCTCTAAACCGGCGCTACCGTACCTGCTGTAAGGGGTTGAAAATAAGGACAGGGCTGGCTTTTGAAAGGCGTAAGTATACTACAATTTTCGCTGGGATCTTAAACCCCTTTAGTAGTCTTTAACACCCCTTCTTACTGCATACAGCACCACAGGCGTTGGGTACTGATGAGATATGATATGAAACGAAATAATAACTGGGAAAGAAACGTTCCAGGCCAAAGCTTGGGATATCTTCATGGCATTTACCAATTATAATCTCTGGGGAAAACATAAAAAATCTCAATCAGAGTGGACAGTCCTGATGAGATTTGAGCAACAGACCTCCCGTTTACGAGTCTTTAAATTAACGACCTCGTCTACCCAGTCGGTACCCAAAACTTGAGTCCACCCATGTCAAATAGAGGAGGATTGTACATAAAGGGCGGACAATATCGAGCCAATAATTAGCCCCGAGTTTCATAGTATAAGTACATAAATTGGTGTTCCGATTGGCCAAGTGGAACAGATTTATATAAAGATGTTGGAAAATAAGGGTAAGGATAGCTTCTAAAAATTGAAAATACGACAGGATTGAAAATAAGGGTTGGGGTAGTTTGTGGAAGACGTATAACATGTGCTAGGTACTATAGAATAAATAGCAAGGCAAAACGTCCACATTTGCACGTCAGGAGTTTAAAATATGAATCAATGCAATTTTTGTAAACATTTAAATTTGTTTCTTGTTCCTACACGTAAGTGTACAAAGTTATATCCATGTTGGTCAAAAAGTGAAAAATATGTAAACAAGCACTGAAACTTGAAAGTAACCAATAAATTTCCTTGGTACTTGAAGCCTAAAGTGCCCCAGTATTTTGTACACATTGGTCAAAGGATGCAGAGCTATACATAAGGGGTTGAAAATGTCAGTTGGAATACCATGCTTAAGGTGGTCTAATTTTTGTCGAGTCCGACAGTGTAAGTGCAGAAACTTGTGTCAAGTGTTGCAGATTTACACATAAGGAGCTGAAAACCAGGAAAAGGATAGTTTTTAAAAATTGAAGGTATTATAGGATTGAAAATAGGCGTAGAAAAGCATTACTAAGTTGTACGGTAACTTATGACATTTGTGCAATATTTTGACCAAACGGCTTAGTGAGCGAGTGAGTGGAGTTTAAGGGTCCGTCAACAGCTAGGTCATTTGGGCCCAAAGTAAAAATGTTTAAAGTCTAAAGCACTCACAACTTGCACTTAAAATGCGAAAGCTAGAACACTAAATTAAAACGGTAAACAGTTGAAACGTTAAAAGTGAATGTTAAAACA
The DNA here is from genome assembly GCA_030765045.1 of Tenodera sinensis. NCBI lineage: Eukaryota > Metazoa > Arthropoda > Insecta > Mantodea > Mantidae > Tenodera > Tenodera sinensis. Next base: position 108,328,465 of record CM060962.1, read on the forward strand.
GTCCAAACGTGGAAAAGTAAGTTGTAAAACAGCAGCATGGTGAAAACCTTAAAAACAAACGGTAAAACAATACAAAGGACGATTCATACACTAAAGTCAGAAAATTAAAAGCCCAAGAATAAAACACAAGTTAAACTTGTTTCGCGAACCCAATTTCGGCGACGAACCGCGGCACCTTGTCTGAACGGTCTAAAAAGTGAAGATTTTTACGTAACGAGTTAAAATATAGTAGGGGTGATTTTGGGAGTTTTTAAATAGCTTATCATTTTTGCTGGTTCTATAGTAAGTATAGGTTTGTTTATGAATTCTGAGTTTTGCGCAACGGGTTGGAATTTACGGTAGCGGAAGTTTTTTAAAATTTTAAGGTAGGTTATTTTCGCCATATTGTAAAGCCCAATAGCACCAGCTTTGTCAACATACCTATGTGCTCCTGATAACGAAGTTCAGAGGAAATCTTTGTGATATTAACATGATATGCAACTCTTCCCACCCAATTTTAAAGATTTAAAGCCCAACTTTTAATCGTATGGGCGGAAATAATTAAACATCCGCTATATTCGTAATAAAGGGCAAAAAATATCCTCATACTCAAAGAAAGAACTGGATTTTGGGCAGCATGCATATACGAATTCTCCATTACAATTTCTAACTTTTTGAAAAGCCTTATGTTCAAGTTGGGTGCTTTACAGTGATGAAAAACCACTGAAGACTGGCTGAGTGGTTAAGGTTTACCTATAAAACCACACACACAGGCACAGACACGCGCATGCGCGCGCTCACCCCTTCTACTTTAGATAATGTTAATAGATACCTGCTCTCAGAGCGATGTTTACAATGTAAAAGCAATATTCAATGGAAATTCTTGTTGCTTATATGTAAATGGATTTTAGGGCATCATTCTAATGGCGATGATGGAATAATAAGTATCACTTGAGATTCAATACCCCATTTGTACAACACGGCAAGACACACATTGAAATGCAAATTGTCTGTGGTGGTCAGTCAGTAAATGCTACCCAACAGCTGTGTTGCCGTTTTCATCACCAGCTGTCATGGAAACACACAAGAAACCACGACAAAGATGTTTCAACCTGTCCTCACGTTAACTGTTCACTTTCTTACATGTGTTCCTATCCTCTCACAATTCTCTGCAAGTAACCAATTACCTTTGGTCGCCGTTGCATGGTATAATAGTAATCATATAAAATTATTATTCTACGCACTTAGCACTTAATCGCTATTAATGTTTATCTAGAAATAATTTTACGTTAGCAAATACTAACACTATTGCAAGCACGAGGAAACAAAGCACATGTCAGGTCCTGGAAGGGAAAAAAATGGTAGATTTAAAAAATATATATATTCCATGAGGTGTACCAACATAAATGCTATGGAAAATATTACAACAATGAATATTTTGAAAACGGCTTTTTGCAGAAAATTATATATATATATATCGTGATGTATATCCTTTAAATATATTTATATCTACTATTTTAATGCATATTAGCTATTTTTTATAAAATCAAAAGTTTTAGTACATTTTCCATGAATAGGACACTTTGGAGTTGGAGTATCAAAGCATCACAAGTTGTGTCCGATCAACCAAACAGATATGATACTAAGTGCTCTTCAACAAGAAGCTCTTTGGGAGGGGGAACAAAACATTCCTTAATATGAGTCAATTTCATCCTAAATAGTATTTAATGTGATCAACAAACTTATTTTATACTTCTTTGCGGCATCTGTGTCTGATTCATCCTTATTAAAAATGTGTGTTGCACTCACATGACTTTTCCCACTCTGGTACTAAAAATTCTTACAAATTCCCATTCCTCTATCTTCTTCATATTAGTCGAGATAAACATTTGCAGAAATTGTCTTGTAGCTGCAAGGGAAGTATGAGAATACACTAAGCTTTGAGCGATAATCAAATCTTTTAAAACTGAAGTCTGAAATTCAGTTCTCTTTGCACGGACAAGAGACAAAAATGAATAACGACCATCGATTTGAGAAAAGTTTTAAGCATTGCAAAACTCGCAAAAATAACAACGAATAAGTATAATGATATAAATGGTTCACTCCACAAAGAAAATGTATTTGGACATAACTTGTGTATTTTAACGAGCTCTACGTTTCTTATATATTACGGCTTACCCGTTATACAAAAGTCATCAAGAGCAAACAGGACTACATGGGCTATAGCCAGAAAATTCAAAATATAAATTCCGTTTGCCATAAAAAAATATTAACATATGACATTTTAATCAACATATTTGAGAAAATAAACATTTTAAAAAAAAATTTCAATTTGTAGGGTAGTTCAGGGTTCGTTTTAAGTTATGCTGGTCACACGCGCGAGCACGCACGCACGCACCTTTTTCTAAAAATGCTTTTTTATTCAGGGCCTTCAAAACATACATTTCCGGTGAAATCTCGACATGGAATTTTTGGGTCTAATACAATACTTGCCATACTTACTATAGCTACGTAGTAGAGAAGGTAAGAATAACCTTATGTTACATTTGTATGCCTTTCTCTACACACTACCGTTTATTGTTAGAACGTCTCTGTCCATCTTTCAAGGCTTACCAGTAATACAAAATTACTTCCATATAAAGAGAATTACACATTCTATTCTCAGAAAAATCAATATATCCTACAATTTGTTTGTTCTGTAAATGTCTTGAGTATTTGGTATTTTAATAAAATAACCATTTGTGAGAAAACCAACAATTTCTAAACATGTTCCATGTAAAGGGCAACTGGATTGGGGGATATTCTCGTAAATCTTCGATGTTCCGTCTTCAGAAGATCCTGAACTTAAATACCAAATTCGGTATTCATTTGAAATGTTTTGCTGTTCGCACATAAACGCACGCACGCACGCCTTTTAAAAATGATTTTTTTTTTATTCAGGTGTTCTCAAAACCTGTATCTCCGTTGACATCTCGACATCCATGTTTTCCCTCTAGGGGCCAGAGAAAGTAACAAAAAAAAATGGAGATTTGCGAACGCTTCATGAAAACAGAAGCCATTATTATTCCTCTATAGAATATGTTACCTGTCATAATGATCATACAAACTGACGATCTGCTACGAATGGTGAATTTATTTCATGCTTTTTACAGTACCACGCCGACAGCCTTGGTCTGTCTCTCTCTCTCTCTCACTCGCCACAATGAATGACATGAATAAGAGATGGCACAAATGACGATCGTGAACTGAATCTTCCTTATGAATCACGTACCAGCGACTGAACAGCTTGTAGTCACGTGGCTGCACTGCAATTTGTACTCAACTGTTCGATTTCATTTTGGCCGCATCAGTAACACCTCTTAATTCCAATACCCTCATTTTTCAAACAAACGTTGCGCTTTAAGACCCAAAGGCTTACTGAAACAGGTGCGCGCGTCTTCCATTTTACTTTCCTTATACATTACAAAAACAAAAATAGTAAATTCGACAGAAAAAATCTCAGTGTCTTTGTCTACCCACTATTAAATCCCACGAGATGCTTAAAATGGGTTGCTCTTTTCATGACATCGAGGAAAACAGCTGAATAACGACAGAACTTCAAAAAAGACGAAGTACTGAAGAACTCAAGCCAACCAATAACTATGAACATCTTCGAAATGTCTGATGCCGCGATACACACTATTTTTGATAAACTGTTTATTTTAAAGACATATACATTTTTTATGTATCTCTTATGGTTTACCGGTTATACAAAAGCGTAGAAAAATGTATATGAATGAAGAAGACTTCACATGCTAAATAAAGATACACATTTAATTTGTCATTAATGATCTTGGATGTATGGTACGTTAATACAATTCGTCGAGAGATTTTAGAGAAAAAATATTTCCATACAGAAAACCATTAGGTATTGTGTAGGTAGTTTGTAGTGTCCCATCTTTGGAAGATACTGAACTTCTACCTACCTATACCTGGTTTAGTATTTATCCGATATTACGTTGTTGACACATGCGCTCGCGCGCACCTTTTGCTAAATACTTTTTGGATTCAGAGAGCCTTGAAACGTGTATAGCTCTGACATACAACTTTTGGTTGGAATGAAAAACTTGTTGTCTTGTCTGTGACGGAGGGGATTCCGGGACATCAGTCGACTTATAGTGCGCCAGACCCCGGCAGGAAGGATGACATCAAAGCACTTTACAAACTACTACGGTGGATCCCTAACATGTGCAGGCAGTTGTTCAGCCCGACGGAGGTCCATGTCACCAGCCAGGCCCACAGCGTTTCTCCTCAGTCCACCGCAGGACACACTACATGCGACCTCGCTGACTCTTACAACCAGGAAAGACAGGTTAGAGAGAGGTAAATATCCTTTCCAGCATTCAGCTGAGTGACCCAGGAGAAACCCCCGAACAAACCCAAGGTCAGGAAGGTCGGCCGCGGGAATCGAACCCGCGACTCCCCGAATGCGGGGCACAGACGCTACCGCCTGAGCCATCGCACTCAGTGATGCAATACTTACTAGGTACTTGGTACAGGAAGTAAACAACGTCATCGAGGCTGCACCATAAATAGACGATCCATGCGCAAGTTTATTAGCAATTCTTTCATCGCTTAGATACCTACATGAGCTCATAGTAATGGTAAAGCAAATTTGAAATTATTCGCTTCACCGTAAAAGAACGTTTTGTGGCGCTGTCAATAAAGCCCTTATTGTCATCAATAAAATATATACATATCATTTATAAAGTTTTTACAGAATGTGAACGATAAAGCTGCAAGAATTCAAGTAATCAAAGACGAATGAGGTATAATATTTAAGGGGAGGCGGTCCTGGGGGCCTGGAACCTCCCTGAAATATCCTTTCCCCTTCTACTTATAAGGAAATCAATCACAGTATTGTATTGTGAAATACTGGTACAATGCCATAGCCGAGATTTGAACCACGGATCTTCTGCATCGAGCGGCTGCTTTAACCACTAAGCTACCATGACCAACTTCAAGTCGTACTGGCAAGTTGACCATGGTAACTTAGTGGTTAAAGCAGCCGCTCGATGCAGTAGATCTGTGGTTCAAATCTCGGCTATGGCATTGAATTTTTCAGTTTCTGATTCAACCTCTTAAACATTGCCCACACACGGCTTGCGTGTTTAAAAACACCAGCAGTAAGCTTGGTGGCATAATAAATACTGGTACAATAGCCTACGGGAATATGTTTAAATAAGTTTTAGATGCATCAAATAATATAAATCAGCCATGTTTTCTTTCCTAATCGTTGCTAAATAAGAGCTGACGAACGAACAGGGTTGCTCTTTACTCTTGTCCCTAAAAGTACACATTTCAAAAAGGTTTAGAAGTGGTGGCTGTGATGACCTTATCGCTCGTTATCAATTACCGCCCGCTGCTCTTTGTGTTACCACGTGTTTATAGCGTTACTAAACTGTTTTCTTCAAACCACACCCTGACAATAACAAATATAATTTTTACCAACCTATAATCTATGGCCTTAAGAGTGTCGTTGCTCACAGGGGTGGCAACAGTTATGTATTGGTACACGTGTCTCAAGCTTGCGTGTATTTTAAGTACTTAGACAAGTACTTGTAGCAGTCGTGCTTTTAATTGTCAGTACGCTATAATTACACAACTCAACAAAGTTGTGGGTACTGGAAAGGAAATTAGTGGACTTTACTACAAATTTGCTGATTACGTTTCTGAAAACAGAATGTTTCTATCACGCCAGGGGAAAACAATTGTTGCTGTTTATGTTTTTCACTACATGGCTATCTCGTCCCGCCTGCATCTGCACGCATACGTACTTGCGTAAGCTTCAATACGCTGACCTTATGTGAAGCGCATGATTGCAGCTGTTTATATAACTTTTTGCGAAATAGGAATCAAGACACGTTACTATATTTTAGGGAAGACGGTTCACTATGTTTGTTGTGATGTAATCGGCTTGATGCCAAAACTAAACTTTGTGCACAATTTTGAAGATTGGCATTTATTTATAGATTTTTCCAAAATTAGTTTGAAAGCTGTACGACTTCACAATGGCAGTGTGGCCCACACAGTTGATATGAAAGAAACACACGAAAGTATGTCACTGATTCTAGAAGTCATTAAGTACAAGGAATATAACTGGCGTATTTGTGATGATTTAAAAGTTATTGGACCTCTAGGATCACAGAGTGGAATCAAAAAATTCTGTTGTTTCCTGTGCCCGTGGGATAGTCAAGCTATTGAAAAATACTACATAGTTAAAGAATGGCCCAAAAGAGAAGAATTCGAACCAGGGAAGCAGAATATAATACACAAGCTATAGGCGAACCTTTTAAATGGGTATCTTCCACGTTAACATATAAAACTGGGGCTCATAAAAAAACTTTGTGAAGGGAATGGATAAAACAGGCGAAGGTTTCAAATACCTGACACAACTGTTTCTCAGGATAAGTGCAGTCAAGATGAAAGAAGGAATTTTCACTGGTCCAGATATCTAAGACAAGTGCTTAGGAATTCACAGTTTGATGCTAAGCTGATTCCCGATGAGGCTGCTATGCGGTCGCCATTCAAAGAAGCAGTGAATGGGTTTCTGGGTAACAAAAAAGTACTTATCCATGATCTTTTAAATAACCACAGAAACTTAGGATGTAGTTATTGAAAACACATATACATTTGCACTTGACTGCTTTCCTGAAAATTTGGCTGCAGTTAGTGATGAGTAAGAGGAATGTTTTCACCAAGATATACTACAAATGAAACGTAGATATCAGGTAGATGATATCTTTACAGAATGAGCAACTATTGTTGATTTCTTCAGCAGGAAGATCCATCTTTGCATAAAACAAAATCACATAGAAAAAGCTTCAAAACTGCTTCAGGATATGCAATCAAAAGGTAATGTACCAGTAAATTCTACATGTAATGTTTATTTTTTGTATAGTAGATGAATACAATTCTGTCAGGTGCATTCAACCAAATCCGTGATGTAACAAAATTAGGAAATTCATCGGGACCTACCTCACTGAGCCGCTATTTCAGAATATACAAGATATTTTTAAAAGATGTTTGTTCATTCTTTCTGAGTGTGCTACTTTGTTTTGATGACACAAATTTAATAAAATAAAAAGAAATGCTTTTTTAATGAGCCTCTAAAATTTAAAAAAACAATTTCGACAGTTTATTTTTTTAAATTATGTACAACGGAAAACTCAACAAAAATTGTACATATTACTATATAACCTGAATTGTATGATATAAATCTTATGAACATAGGCCTAGTTTTAGCTGCACTAATATAGCATTAGTGAGATACGGGTTGACAACATCCCTTAATAAGAAAGGGTATCCTAACAAAAGAACTGAGGGTGGCCAACAGGCACTTTCAGGTGAGTTCCTCAAAGTTTTTTTTAAAAATCTGTAGATTTGTTTTATTATTGAGGGCAATTATGAATATGGGGTGCTCTGGCACCACTGCATGCATCATTGTTTGGGCCTATTCCAACAGTTCTCCCAGCTTAATAATTGGGGAGTCTTCTCATGACACTTTACTGAGCTATAAATATATAATTTTGTTCTGCATGCTAGCTATGGTAGCCGCAAGATTTAATGGCGGCTGGCTCAACACAAAATCCAACCATAGACTTGCCATGCCGTGCAGTATTGTGTAGTTAAACACGCTGTGAAGTCAGGCTGTACAGCAGGTGATATAAGTAACATTTGCACCCACAAAATGTATTTGTACAATAGTAAAAGAAAATAGTCAACTATCAGCCGCCTTTAAATGTTGCGGCTACCATAGTTTACTATCACTTTGTACATCCTTATTAATTCATGGACATATAGAACGGCCAACAGATTTATTTATATGACACTTCAATTTATATTTATAACCAAATAGGTAGCTATACTCTTTGCAAGGATACTTCTCTACTACGTATATTAAGTAGGGAAACTATTGTATTCCACCCAAAAATTCACTGGAAGTGTATGTTTTGAGACTCCCTGAATCCAAAAAAGGTATTTTTAGAAAAAGGTCCGCGCGCGTGTGTTTTGTGTGAGAACATAACTAAAAACACGAAAAGTCGGTTAAAAACCAAAGTTGGTATTTAAGTTTAATATCTTTCAAGAATGCAACACGATGATTTTCAAGAAAATTCCTCCACCTTAAACTACCCCTTACATGGAAAATATTTCGAAAATTTTTATTTTTTCGAAAATGGCTCTAAACAAGTTTGATTAAAATGCCATATGTTTAATATTAGTTTTATGGCAAATGAAATGCATATTTTGAAATTTCTGGCTATAGCACACGTAGTCCTGTTTACTCTAGATGACTTTTGTATAACTGGTAAACCGTAAGAGATAGATCAAATCTTACTATACAAAAAATATTTTATTGAAACACACACTTTATGTCCAAATGAACTTTTTTGTGGAGTGAACCATTTCGGAGATATTCCTTGTTATTTATGTGTTTTGCAATACTTATACTTCTCTCAAATGGAAGGTTGTTATTCACTTTTTATATATTCCTCGTGCAAAGAGAACAGGAAATAAGCAATACAATAATTTCCTACAAATGTTTATCTCAACTAACACGAAGAAGATAGAGGAATATAAGAATAGTTAGTACAAGAGTAGAGAAAGCCAAGCGAGTGCAACACATCAGATTTTGTAAATTTAAAATGTTTGTTTTTCACACCTGCCAGTCTAACATGCCAATACCAGCACAGTAAAAACCTCAAAGGCAGGCAGCAATACGTTTTCACTTAGATATCATTAGCAATTCATTTCTATAGTTTTTGTTGTATCATACAAACATTTTGTGCTCCTTCAAAATATTTACCTAGATTGTAAAAAAAATGCTTTCAAAAGAACAAAAATAACAAATGCTTATTGAATTTTATGCATTTGTTTTCAAGAAAAAAGTTATGTCACACTTTTAACACTTGGTGGCATTAACAATTTCAGTAATAATCCAAAGTGAATTTGTGACAAATTATTAACATTTATGAACTTGTGTGTCAAGTTAACTGCAACTGAGGGAAAACTCTTATATTTACGTATATTTTGCCTTAAACATGGCTGCCATAGTTTTGAAAAGTGGCATGGGATTGAAAAAAAAACGCATGTAGTGAAATCAAGCTTTTATTAAAAAAGGGCAATTTTGGTTTCTTTAATTATTTTCACCGATCCATGTAATGAGTTGGCGGGCTGCGCCGTAGCCGAGTGGTTAGACCATTCGCTTCTCACCAAAGCGGCCCGGGTTCGATCCCAGGCAACCGTATGTGGGATTCGTGGTGGACGAAGCGGCGCTGGGGCGGATTTCCTCAGGGTTCTCCGGCTTCCCCCGCCATGTCATTCCACCGGTGCTCCGTCTTCATTTCATGTACCACCAGTGTCACCGCCTGCGGTGCCGTAGTATTAAAAGCGAGCATTAAACACAACATAAAATGAGTTGGAAGCCCCCCCCCCTCCCCCAAAGTAAATGAATTTCTGAATACGTGCACGGTGCTGATGTCCTTGAATAGCATTTTGAGATAAGGAGCTTACTATGTCTGTTTCTATAGCTCAAGTCATGATGCATTTTCTAAAACAGAATAGACACCGGTACTGATAAGTTACTATGTAACCTGGATGTATGTATACGGTTTGGTATCCCAAGGTTAAACAAAATGTGTCTCGTGATGCAATATCTGTCAGTATCTTTCAGATCTTCAATATACATATTTTTATGGTGTATGAAAAGATGTTAAGAACCTCTCTTTAGTAATAGGTATAGATTTCTACCTAGGGTTAGTTTAACTGAATTTATGCTACAATTGTAGAAAATTAAGTGAGATCCTTTGAGGATAAGTTCTCATGTTGAGCAAAATGTAACCTTGGAGTGTAAAGAACTGCATTTGAAGAATAATACACGACATTTTAAGATTTAAAATCTTCATCATATACAGCATTTCATGTATTTAGGTTTTGAAATGTATTTTCTACTATAACTCTACTATGTGAAATTCGGTCAACATTTCCAGAAGTTCAAAATTTTAGTTTTCATTTTCAATAAAGTACTTTGGATATTTACGTTCAATTACATACTAAGCAAGAGTCCTTTAAGACTTCAACATGTGACAATTTAATTGTCCAAGAGCACACGCCGTGATGATCTGTGTTTATTTCCAATGCGTTTTGCATGACTGATCCTTTTTACACTAAAAAGTGTTTCAGACGATGTAGTTTGTAACCAATCTTGTTCAAATGTTCAGCACTAACTCGGAGAGAATTAACTTTTAATTTTGGTAGAGCAGTAAGCGACACAAAATGTTGTACACATCCAGATAAAAAGGACAAGATTCAGAAATGTCACCTATGGATATGCTCAAGTTGAGGAAATCGTCCAAATTTGTGTAAGTTGTCAATTCCAGTATCGAGTAACCGTAAGTCCAACTCAAGAAGACAAAATTGCATCATTAATGCACAACATACCTACAAGAACAAAGGTATTCGCTGTGTTATTTTGACATGTTGGTACAGGTCCAGCTCCCCACACTCCAACAATGGAAGTACACACATTTACCAGTGAAAGTGTAGAATTATGAAGCTAGCCGATGCTGTATCTTCTGGGGAAAATTAAAGTTTCAGACAATAGAAACAAATCTACATTGATTCTAATAATAAAAGCAAAAATAATTACCCATTAAATATTTAGGGAGTGTTCTCGTAGCTTAGTCGGTAGAGCACCTGCCTGTTGTGAGAGGGATCCCGGGGTCGATTCCACTGGAAGTCTGGAAGTATGAATGAGTGTGAACGTGTATGTGATTCGAAGAAAAACCAAAAATCGAACGATAACCATTGCCGACAAGCAGTATGTTCCCAAGGTAAAACGTTCGTATCACCATTGCAATTAAGGCCGGGATATAAGTGGAACAATAATAAAACAAGAAAAGAAATTTAGATTACTTCAAAGGGAACTTCGAATCTCTCTGAAGAGTTAATCGCATGGCAACCAGAGAAAATGCAAAATATGTAATAAGTATGGTGTCGACGATGATAATTTAACTCCTATAAGATAACGAGTGGGTTTTGTTGGAGTTTTGGCGGCACTCTGCGCGTAAAAGTATGTCTATAAGGGAAACGAGAAAAGAAAAATGCTCAACTGGCGTAACTGCGTTTCGAACCCATGTTACCGAGAGTTCCAAGCTGGCAGCCGAGCGAGGTGGACGTGTGTGTCAACCTGCCTCTCTGTGTGTTTACGAGTGCTACGCCAGTGCAGTCTTTGTTTCACTGCAAATAGTGTTATTATAATCTTCGCAAAAGTTGAAGGCATATGGAGGCGGGCCGTACTGCAGACTCCAGCGAATCCTAAGCTTGCCCCTCCTACCGGCGCTGCCGAATGTGGTACACGCATCTCACGTACTCGTATGTATAGACTATAGAACTTCTGCCGGTAAACGCACTACGCTTGGCAACAGCGCTCTGCTTGAGCATTGGCCAGCGTTTACATGCCTTCAACTTTTACGAGCGGTATACATACGGTGATTCTGACTGTGATTAGTGCATGTAGTGGACTATTTACCACTACATTTGATCTTTTCTACAATGGCTCAACAGTCGGAAGCTACCGGTCACCTTGTTAGCTCTGCTTTACTTACAGTCTACAATAATGATTCTACTCCACAAGCTCACACTAACTTCACTCCTGGATATCACGGCTCTGTAATATCTCTACATCAACAACCTACATTATCTTCACAACAAGCGTTAGTGAACACTTCTGCAACAACAACCAACATCACAGTGAGTAAACCTATTCTTCGGCCTTCTCAGTTGACAGCAACCCCCATAACGCACACATATAACAATTTTGTTCAAGACAACGATAATATGGAGCACAGTACCACACCGGACCAGTCTAATGGGGCACACAATGTGCGCCCTGCACAAGCTCCCTCAGCCAGTTCTACCAAGCGGCTCTGTCTTGCGCCAGCTTCGATATCGGCTAACACGCCCCGTTATGCTTATATGGTACCCACTTCGAACCGCTTCCAGGCTTTAGGTGATACTCCCGACCTAGACACTACAGATTCACCGTCTCTTGCTCCTAAAGAGAAAATTCCCCCTATCTGTCTCCGTGATATTCACAATTACCAATTGTTCTTAAAGGATGTCAAAACATGTTTTAAATCGAATTTTCACACTGAGCTCCGAGATTCAATTCTAAAAATTTATGCCACCACTTCTTCTGATTTCCGTTCTCTTACATCTTACTTCACCTCAATCAATCAAGCATACTATACCTTTAGAAATCCAGCTGATAAACTCTTCTCCGTTGTCATTCGGAATCTCCCTTGCTCCCTAAATGACCAGGAAGTGTACGATGAACATTGTGCTCTGAACTATCCTGTTCAAAAGGTCACACGTTTACTTGGCACAAACAGGAACCCAACCTTTGTGTGCTGTAGAACTTACTAACCACGATGAGGGTAAAAACATTCTGGATCTTACTCGACTGCTCTATAGTGTTGTGAAGGTCGAACATCGCCGCCGTACCAGTGATCTACCACAGTGCACTCGCTGCCAAAACTTTGGACTTACCAAAAACTATTGCAAGTTGGAACCTCGATGTGTCAGATGTTTAGGCGCATACCATTATTCCGACTGCGCTAAACCTTCCACCACACCAGCTAAGTGCGTTAACTGTCAGCAAGATCACCCAGCTAATTATCGCGGCTGTCCCTACTATGTGGCGCTGAAAGCAAGACTCTCGCCGATCTCAGCAACCCAGCTTCTGATCAACATCTTCGCCTTCGATGCCGCGCACAGTGCCTGCATCCGAACGACGTCCACAGCAGCCATGTCCGTCTCAGCAACCATCAGCCTTCCAACCAACGACCGTTCCTGGTGCGCAGCAGAGGACTTATTCTCAAGCGACGTCTTCCACTTCTCCTTTTCCACCGACTAATTCTTCCACTGCCCCACCCAGGGATTCTTCTTCGACGCCCTTACTGACTCTTTTCTCTGATTTGCTCTCTCAGTTATTCTCTTACTTCCGGACTCTGCTTACCCCCATTTTACCACAACTTCCACCGCTACTTAGTTCTCTTATTCTTTCTTTAATTCCCAATGGCAACCCGTAATATCATTAATCTCAAAAAGTTAACCCTCCTTAACTGGAACGCTAACGGTCTCGGTGCCTAACGCGCATCTTTCGTTGCTTTTCTCACCATGCACAATATCGATATTGCCTGCGTCACTGAAACGCATTTTCTACCGAACGAGACCTTCACCGTTCCTGGCTACAAAATCTATCGCCAGGATCGTGTAGCTGAAACGACTTCCGGAGGTGTTGCCATCCTCATCAGACGCACACTTACTCACAGTGCAATCTTTCTACCCACTATTCCTGCACTTGAAGTGACAGATCTTAAACTCTCCACCACGGATGGTACTAACGTCATTATTATCCGTGCTTATAAACCTCCTAATCGCCGGCTTAATACTACATATCTCTCGTTACTATTCCCTCCTGACTGTAGCACTCTCCTTTTGGGCGATCTGAACTGCAAACATTCTTCATGGGGGTGTAGGTCTACCAATCCCAATGGTCGTCTTCTTTTCAATGTTTTAAATACCAATGGGCTTTCTATCTCCGCTCCATCGGATCCCACTTATTATCCTCGCAATCCCATGCACGCTTCTGATATCCTTGATATTGGTCTTCACAGGAATCTTCCTCTCCCAACTTATGTCACCGCTTTAGCAGAACTTGATTCCGATCATTGCCCTGTTGTGATTACCTTTCAACTCTCGCCTACCTTGCTGACTTCCTTTCCTCGCCTCATCACTGGTATTGTGAACTGGGACGCTTTTCAATCTCAGTTAGATAACGCCTTAACTTCCTCTTATCAACTAGCAACTACTACTGATATTGACGCCGCGGTAGCACATTTCATTGCTACCCTGTGCAACTGTGTACGGCTTTCTACGCCACACTCTCCATGGCGGAACTCTCCACATTCATTGCCAATATCCATTCTGCGTCTTATTCAGGAGAAAAATGCTATTCGTCGGCGATGGCAACGAGAACGGCAACCTTGGTTACGTAGACGACTCAACAATTTGATACGTCTTGTAAAGGTTGAACTAGAGCGTCACCTTCTACAAACTTATCAACGCCATGTGGCGACTATATCTCCACACGACCACATCTTGTGGGATGCCACCAGCCGGATTCTTCGTGAACCTACTGTGATTCCTGCACTCTCCGATGGGAACAATCTTGTCACGGACGTCGCAGCAAAGTGTGAAATCTTGGCTGTACATTACGAGCAAACTTTTCCTCTTCACTCCATATCTCCAAGCGCACCAGCTATAGAAAATTAACTCAGTGCCCAACGTCAACGAGCTACAGTTCAATCACGAATCTCCTTCACTAGTCCTCGAGAGCTCTTTCACCTGATCCGCTATCTTCCTAACAAGAAATCGCCTGGGCACGATCTTCTGCCGAACATAGTCTTGAAACATCTCACCAAGAAAGCGCTTGCCTATCTCTCTTCTATACTAAATTTCTGTCTTCAAATTGGCTACCTCCATTCCACGTGGACATTTGCTCATATCATTGTGTTCCACAAACCCAATAAGCCTAAGCATCTGCCAGGCAGCTATCGTCCTATCAGTCTTCTGCCCACATTGTCCAAACTCTTTGAGAAGGTCATCCATCGCCGTCTAGTGCAGTACCTCACCAATGCTGACATCATTCCTTCGTTTCAATTCGGATTTCGCCCGAAACACTACTACTCACCAGTTACTGAGGTTAACTCAACACATCCGCGGCTTCGAGCATCGTCAATATACACCAGCTCTTTTCCTTGATGTGGCGCAGGCGTTTGATAAAGTGTGGCATTCTGGCTTGCTACTTAAACTTTATCGCACTGGTCTTCCGGACTATTTGGTACACATTATTACCAGCTTTCTCACCGGCCGCACTTTTGCAGTACGCATTGGAGGTACTCTTTCCCTTAAGCATCCTATTTCAGCAGTAGTCCCCCAAGGTTCTATACTAGCACCCACGCTCTTTAGTATTTATACCCCTGATATTCCCGATCTAGCTCCAACCTCAATTGCCCGGTATGCTGACGATACCGTGATATATTATTCTCACTCTAGACTCCATTCCGCTATCAACACATTACAGATCTCTCTTGATCGCCTCACAAATTAGTTTGGCACTTGGTGTATTGCCATTAGCACTCAGAAACGGAAGCCAAGATTTTCACTCTACGCCGCTATAATTCACCTCCGCCTATACGTCTTCCGAATACCCATGTGTCGTGGCTCTCCTCTTCTACACCAGTCAAGTACCTTGGGGTATTACTGGACACTCGGCTCACGTGGAAGCCTCATATAGACCGCAACATTACCCTGGCATCGGCTCGTCTTTCTAAACTTTCGTCTTTGTCCCACAAACACACCTCACTTGGTTTGGAATCTTCACTGCTTCTGTGCAAATCTCTTGTTCGCCCTCTCATTACTTATGCCTGCCAGGTGTGGGGGGCTGCCAGTATGTGTCACCTACGGGGTCTACAGGTCGTCCAGAACCGATTCCTGCGAATCGCCACCAATGCTCCTTGGTTTGTACGCAACCAGCAGCTCCATCACGAACTGGGCCTTCTTCCTCTCCATCATTTCATTCGACAGCTCGCACGACGGTTCTTCTCCAATCTACGCCACGTTCCAGGAGCTGTGACGTACAACATCGACGTCCGAAGTCGCCGGCCAACACGACTGAAGCGACGACTTCCACAGGATCTGCTTCTCAGTGCTGACACCTCTAGCTCTGACTAATCTACTGCTCCACCTCTGCTTTTCTACTATCTTTGTAATATGTAAATTCTCACCATTACAGCCTGTATCACATTTGTATTAGTTCAGAGGGGGCCCACTGCCCTACCTCTACAATGTTACTCTTATGTTACTAGGATTTTTATTTTGGTTCTACCAGATCAGTAGAGCATGTATTTACTGCTGATCGATCTAACTAAATAAATAAATAAATAAATAAATAAATAAATAAATAAATAAATAAATAAATAAAAAGAACCCATGTTACCCAGCACGCCACCTACAGCCATACCAATTAGCTGACAATATTTACCTTAATTTTTAATACAAAGGAGTATGTTTAGAGTGATGTAGGAATTAATATTTACCTTAACCTTAAGGAGGTAGTGGGTTCGATCCCAGCAGCCGACCTTCCTGACTCATGGGCTTTTTCTGGGGTTTCCTCGGACGCTAGGCGAGTACTGGGAAGGTTACTTACATTCCCCAAATATCTTGTCACTCCGTTTCACTTCACATTTACCCCCTTGGCTGTTTCAAGGTTATAAGTGCCGACGTGAGTGTCGGGGTTGCATGGCAGGGAAAAATGATGCTCTCTATAACTCTTCGTCCTCCGGATCTGCAAGGAGGAGAGGAGCCGGTTGCACCAACTGTCATCAAGAGGTCTAAATCTGGAACAGTAGGGACCTTCCTCTCTCCTGTGGTGTCAAAGTCCGGCCACCCTTTCACCCTCTCGAGGGTGCACGAGTACTGGAGATGTACAGGTACAGGTGCTAAGCCCACCCTCCGCACCTGATCATACCTCGCACTTCATCCTCATATGTGGACTGTCTCAGGTACTTATGGCAAAGCAGACATTCAGTTTCTTTTACACTATCTGTGTAATATTCCTAGGTGCTAAACTCTTCAAAGCCAATGCAGTTCTATCCACCGTTCTGAAATAAGCATTAATTTCATTCTTGGTTTTATTTATTTATTTTTTATTTCAGTTTGAAAAGATGTGATAAAATGGCTGCTAAGAGTGAAAAAGATTTGTTTCTGCTGTATTCATATTCAAATGTGTTGTTTTCTTAACCCTTTTCGGGCAAAGTAGAGTGAAAATAACTGATTCACTAGTCAATATGTAATTATCTGTTTATTTCAACTTCTGAGAAAGTACTGGAATTTAAAGCGCCAGTTTCATGATGAGAATTTACTGATATGCCTATGGTTATTCTTAAATACTTCAATTCACGTTTTCTGATTCAACCACACATCTTTCAGTTTCTGTTAAAATTCGTACCCTTGAGAATTTTGAAAATATCCTCTCACTTGATCTACATAAGCATATTGAGAAAAATGCGTGTAATAATTTTAAGAAGATATGGGATATAAGGCTTACGTGGGGAGGGGGCGCAAGGTAGGAAATTTCGAAAAACCCTGCTATAACCAATGAAAGGAACCGAAGTTATAATTGACAGAACTGGCATAGTATGTAATATATTTACTAATAGTAAAGTATACCTAATCTAATAGTAGTAAGCAAACAATCTTTTCATAGAGGGAAAATGTATGTTGCTTGTTCTCAATTCATCTTAATACTTTTAATCATATTCGCGCTGACTTCCTTAATAATTTCCTTCTAACGTTTTGTTTCTTTTGCATTTAAATTCTCCCAGAAAGAAACTCACTTCCGAACTTTGAACAGCCATTCTTTTGTTTCTTGGGCTTCATTGCTACGTTATTTAGCTTAGCTACAGCTGACATATGGGGTCATCTCCTCAGCGTGCTGGCAGTGCTGCTGCTTACGAAGCGAAGGATACAGGTTCCATTCCCGGTACCGGCGTAGGGCTTTTCTTCCGCTGGGATACCTGGTCCGGGGTGCAACCAACCTCGTTAGGTCCCTCAGAGGCCAATTGAGGAGCTACTTGATTGAAAAGTAGCGGCCCCTGGTCGAGATAGCATAAACGGCCGGGAGGAACCTGGCCGCTGTCCACGTCCCACCTCCAGTACTGCACCCCACTCGTGGCGCCTGTGGTGGGCAGGTGGAGGACACAGCGGTAGGGCTGTAGGCCTTGTACCACGGGGTTACGTTTCTTGCAGCTTACATATAGTACACAGTGTAACCGTTTTGTTCCATCCAAAATTTCGATACCGATAAGTAGAGAGCGGATTTCTGCATATTTGCATGCTTTGTTCCTTCAAATTCAAACATATGCATGGAAGAGGAAAATGCGTTTCATGTCATTTGGAATCAATTGGCAAAGTTTTATAGTGCATAGAAATGCATATTTATGGGATCAGTGCATATTTCACTAATATGTGCATATGGGTGCATATACTACACTTTTTCCCCACTTAATGTTAAAATATTAGTTTTTAACCCCGTAAAATGACAAGTTCCTGCTTTATGGTCATGTTTTTTGCAAATGAAGATAATTTTGTTTTCATAGAAACCCACTATAATGTACCATATAAAATATTCGCCTTTTCGCACAACAGTGACAATGCCGAGCATAGGTATGCAGTTTCAAATCTCAACAGGTCAATAAAGCACTCTGGCCTAAACCACTTCGGAAGAAAGGAACGTGCTTGCCAACAATGGACAGTTGGTAATTTCCTTGTTTTCGTTTTCAACCGGCGATATTCTTTGAAGTTTAAAAATGAGCTTTATTGTACATTATTGTTGACCACGGTGACAAAACAAAGCGGGAAATCGAAGCCAGGAATCCAGGAATTAAGTTTATTCGGGATGTGAATGTAATTCTTATTCTGTGAGTGACATAGCCTCTTTGCAATACTCCCCTGTGACCTCGTGTGAAGTGGAGAGATCATTCTCTTCATTCAAACACATTTTAAGTGACAGAAGGAAGGACTTTCTACCAGAAAATTTAGTTATTTATTGTAACAAGAATTGATATGTGATTGATCGTTAAATGATTGTTCACTTCTACTTCATATTAATTAGTTAATTACACACAAGATCAATGAAAATGACAATATAAAATATAATTAATTTCAATTAGGAGCAAAAGAGTCAAAATATTACAGTTGTTTCTTCATAAAAAAATAAAATGTGAGGAAATAGTGCATTTTACTATTAGAAGAAAATACATTTTTGTGCATGTTTCTTAATTTTAAGAACATATTTTCAACTTTTTTGCTGCATAGTTTTTATGGTTTTTAGTGCATATAAATCCGCCCTCTACTGATAAGCTAGTGAAAAGTTTTGGAGTCCTGAATCAATTACATTTTTAGAAAACTGTCTGAGCTTGAGGGAGGGGGTCCGAAAATTGCTAAATGTCATATTTAAGCAGCTACGGCTTCATATTATTAAATCAAAATTTCACTTTTTTATTGTTGAATAATTCTCCAATTAAAAGGCATGGGATGAGTAAAAAAGAGTTACACCCCCACGGGGTATTAAAAACTCATTCTTCTAGTTACGTTAAGATATTCAGGATATTTTCGCCTAGGAAGTTAAGTACAACGGTTCAGGTAGGTATATAAAATAAATAGACAGCATTTAAATGTGTATGCGATATAACGGGACCGGCTTTAGTAAATGAAAATGGAAAGAAAAAAAAGGGGGGGGGGGAAACAAGAAAGAAAGAGAAACCAAAGAATCGTAAATTTTCAAACATTCCAAACACATGACTTGCTTAAGAGAGTGTAAAGTTTTGAAATGGCTAACGCTATAAAAACTACTTGGCACAATCCTATAATTTAAACTGCTCTAAATTTTTCCTGCAGTAATTTCTTGCCTATGGTTCCCCAGTTACACAAAATGGAACAAAATTTAACCAGCATGGAGAGACAATGCTTCGAAATTTGAAGAAATACGTTTAGTTTGTCGCATTAGTATCTAAAATATTTTGATCAAAATCGTTCAACCTATTTTGAGAAAATAAAAAGTAGCTGAACTTTTCTCCCGTAGAGGATTGTTTGGGGCGACAAATC
This sequence comes from Tenodera sinensis, assembly GCA_030765045.1. NCBI lineage: Eukaryota > Metazoa > Arthropoda > Insecta > Mantodea > Mantidae > Tenodera > Tenodera sinensis. The sequence continues at coordinate 108,348,214 of CM060962.1, forward strand.
TTTCTCAAAATGTTTCACCTGGCACACCTAAACAGCGTTTCACTCAAGTATATTTGGTATATACCTATTGGACTTTTCGGTTTGGAGTGATGCTGTTAATGCAAGTGCACACGAACCTGTTCCTAACAAAATTGGGGTTCAGTGAAATCTCGATGTAGAAGTTTTTGGTGGAATAAAATACAAAAAGTTAATTTGTAGAGAAAATAAAATTTGATTTTGCAAAATTACAGAAAATACTGTTTGCTTTACTCTATTTCGTTTTAATTGTTCGGCTGTGCACGTTGACCATAGGCATATTCTCCAACACCCCACCGCCTTCTGAAGTCTTCTGGTGAAAATTCTGTTCCATATCAAGGACGATTGCTTATTTATTAATGCAACCAGTGTAAAAGATACCTTTGAAAAGGGACGTGGCAGGTAAAGATTTTCAAATAATGTTTCTTTTAACTTTAACACGCTTGCATTTTGATTTCATAAATAAAGCTTCGGAAACATTTATCTAACAGAATAAATTGCAAATGTTTGATCATTCTGGCCCACATGATCAGCCCATACAATGAACTGTCACTAGTTTTAGAACCAATTTGAAACATCCTTACAGGAAATTACAGTGCAAGAATGCGCTTCGTTGGATAAATATAACAGAAGGGAAATGATACACACAAGCGAGTCTCCGGCACCTGGCGTATCATGAGATCAGGAAATCACACATTTGGTTGGGAAAAATAAATTCAATATTCACGAGGAACGGAAATACATAGATTAAAGAAAACGTCAGAGACGGAGGCTGAAGGAACATTCATGAACAGCCTTGGGGTTAAACAAGCTTATGAATACCAAGGGCTTCATAGCAATGTTCATCCTTATTACAAGGTTCATGGATTTAGTACAGCATAGACCAAGGGAGTGGAACTGGTACTCTCTGAGCACAGCCCGCTCACAGCCTATATATAACTGTACGATTAGCAGGCAAAAGAAATGAGGGTCGCTCAAGCTATTCAACGACTTGCCAAGGCCTAATGTATATTTTTTTAAGTTTTCTTGCGTTATTTATGGAGCGGTTTAAAAGACATAACACAAATTTACGGACACAAACAATAAATCCAGGGAGGGGTAAAGAAATCCTCCCCCTCCAACGGCAACCTTGTTGTATATGAAAAATGAGTTATTTTCAGCAGAGTATAAAATATGCTACAGTTGAGATTTTGACATACTTTCAGTTATTTGCAAAGAGCCTTTGAATTCCTTTTTCTCTGAGTAAATTTTGGAAACTTATATATAAAAAAAAAACAAAAAAAAAACGAAAATGTCCTTAGGAAAATGCAATGTCACAAAATATACAACTCATTTCAACCAGATGTTACAATGGTACCAACCATTTTTGTAAAATATTTACCCTTAGTTTACGTTTTCCAGTATTAAGGGAATGCGCCTCTGAAAACATCCGAAGGTACAAGGACATTAAAATTCCACATTATACACATGCAATATTCAAAGCATGTCCTCCATAATTTAAAATTTCATGTTAATTTTGACATTATTGATGTTTTTCTTCATATACAACAACATCAATATAAAATTAAAACTCCTATTATCTTAAAATTTGAGTATTTCGAATTTCTTTCTCCAACATTGTATTTGGTTTAAAATGTTCCGTGCGATGGAACAATTCTTCGGAATGTGTTCATGCACGTTCCGAAAGCCAAACAGTTTTAAGTATCATAATGCTTTTGTGTTGCCAAGTGTTTATGAGGTTTAATAACATTGAGTGAGTGAGGTTTTTATATAACTTTAGTTTTAATGACTGCACTATTGGATGAATATTAATTCACTTAAAGCAAAAATTAGACATACAATAGAAGTATAAAACACTTTATTAAAAATATTTTCTTTTGAATCATTAAAAACTATTCCCTTTGGAACTAAAGGTACCCAAAAAATAGGGAGAATTTTGCGCGCTATTTGCAGATGTGCTGCATAAGTATAGATATAAAAGAAAGGTTTTTAAGATTTCATCGGGTGAAACATCTGGTATAGGACAGTAGAATTCGCCTTCTGAAACTCAATTGCTTGTAAACTAAGAGAGATATCGAAGCACAACTTAAAATGTTCAGTATTTACACAGACAAATTTAAGAATGAAATGGTACCAGATTGACAGAACACCTCGGAAAATACCTAGCATTAGCAGTGATGCATTCCACTTTGAAGAGTTAAGTGGTAATTCACTTCTCATGAGCATGTGTAATCAATACATAATATTAACCCCAGCAATACCAACGTTGCTTCATTTTGTGATTTTTTAAAGCTCAGTCTTAATGTTTAGATTAAAGCCATGCAGTTAATAGTTATTATCAATCACTGTTTCTATTACTGGATTGCGTAATTTCTTCACACTTTTCATTGCTGGTCGTTTTGAGAAACAATGAAATGTTAAGATGATCATAAAGTACTCCGCCGTCGGTATAATGGTATTCCTTTTAAAAGGTAAAAAGGAAATAGTTAAACAATGCTAAATATTACCTTTATAAACATGGCAAGATATAATAGTCAATTTTATAATGAATTTGTTTTTACAAGTGTTGGTCATAAGGTGGTGTAAGTTGTGTAATAGGGGTTGGCACTGCTACGGTTAACATCCAAGTTACTACTTAAGCAGTTGCCTATCATAGTCAATGGATTAGTCTAAGCCTAATAATGCAAGCTGTACAAATAGTATTTCCAACTAATGCCGTTATTGATACTTATCTAGACATTAATCGCCCAGTGAAATTATTGGATGAAGTGCCGGCCCAGAATAACTGGGGCAAACTCCACGAAACAATAACCTCTAAAGAAAGCAAGAGAACACCTTTTTTCTGTGCTAAGCATCTCTGTGCGATGCTGAACGAGCATTCCCAGTCTTTAGTCTGAAGAAGAAAAAAACTTTACTCCTCGCCGTCGAGTACATACTCGAAATCGATTTTTGCAACTTAGCACAGCACTCAGCTGATTAGTGAAGGGCACATTTATCAAGATGAACATAGCATTTGTTCCATGACCTACAAGAGGTAAGTATCACTACCAGCCCTTCCCAAATTTCTCACGCATTTATTAGCAAACATCATACACGTGTGTGACACGACACAACAAAGTGCTTCTCGTCTGCCTTACAGCAGGTTTTAAACCCCATTCACTTTTTGAAAACTAGTGTTTATATTTGAATACAACATGGAACATCTCTAAAAATCTTCAACTTTATTAATTTCTTTGTATTTTACTTATCACCATGCCCCACTGCATGTCGTTTTATTGTCTTATTAACAATGTTTTGTTTATATGTGTTTAATATCTTGCAGCTCATTGCTGTTTTTGTTTTCACTAGATATATACTATATTAATCATTTTAGCTTAAATATCCTTTTGTTTTAAATACTGCAGTTTATCGGTTTTTAAAAATGATTCGTTTACTATTCTAACTTATTTAAAACTCCACTTTTATGTAACTCTTATGTTCACTCTGCTTTTTAAAGCCTATGTGAGGTGTTGTAACGACCCATCTGAATTCTTTTTGGAATCAGAGTTTACCACATAAAAAACTTCGATGTAGGCAACATCTGACGTAAGCAAGCAATATATGAGATTTACACCATACTTGGAACAGTGCAACACGGTTAAAAATAACTGGAGAAAGGCACAGAACCTCTAGCTATACTCCCCATGTTCGACATGCATTTGGAAAATTTGGTGAAAAATTGTTTCGAGAACCAGGAAAGAGTGAGAAATCAACTACCTACGATCTGAGTGGGACAAAGAAAGAAAAGAAAAAAAGGAACGCAGTTACTGAAGAAAAAGGAAAGGAAGTTGTCAGTCTTGGACCTCTCCTTCGGACTAACCGTATTTGCCTTAGTTTTAAGAAGTCAAAAGATTATGGAAGTGATAATCGAAGTTCTTTGAGAACAGATTCGTGAAGAAATAAGTAAAGAAAACATCTTCAAGTGCTACATATTCTGACACTGCCGCGGGGAAGGAGTAAGAAAAATTGACGCGTTTTAGAAATTGGAAAGAGGCAATTGCCTAAAAAGGAGACAGACAATAAGCAGAGCTGGCGAAGCAACGAGAATGCTGAAACTGATCAGAAAAAGGAAGAAACTGAGACAGTGAGTGGAAAAAAAAAAAAATCTAAATAATATAAGAAAGGTAGAGGTAGGAATTGGGAATGGGCAAGACGACTTGGAGAGAAGAAGAGGAATGAATGGAATAAGGCCGGGTTGCCGCCTTTTAGGCACAAAGTGACAGTGAATGACGGGACTAAAGTGCGTTTCCCCGCGATACAAAATAAATGAAACCATAAGTAACATAAAACAAATGCAGATGAATATTGACCCATGTGATGGTGCCTGAAGATTTCATATAAATGTGTGTAGGTATAACAAAAAACAAATGAATTCTATAGCACTTTCGTTTAAAAGCAGTAATATATCAGCACTTAATATTTCTCTGCTTATTGAATTGCAATTTACACAACAATATGAATGTCAACATTTACGTGCGTCTTTATCGTGAATAAATTGCATTGTTATGACCGGCTTGCTAATTTTTGCCGCCCACGTTTCTTGGAACACCTGGTTTTTATTGTATATGTATTCAACTGTTTAATGACAGGTTCTTTCCTAGTTTGTTTTGCAATGTAATTAGCATTATAATTCTCCATATTAATATTGCATATATGTAGTGTACAATCTGTAAGTTATAATGCGAACATATTTCGCATAACTTAAAAAATAGACATTTAAGTCCTTTTCAAGAGATTGAATAAGCAGTAATACTAATATCAAATAGGTATGGATATAACCACGGTTAGGTTTTGCGAAAGGCACTCCATTATTTACCACATTAGAACCGTGAAACACACAGGCATATTTATTTTGCGTTATTCTAGATCCAATCTGTAGGCTGCAAAACATCTAAGTGACGAATTTTACTCCGAGAACAAATGCAGTAACTTAAAATTATCTAGGAGCATGTGGACATATGCCTATGTATTGGACTTACTTAAATCATAAGCCTGATTGGAGATAATCAGCATAGGAAACTACCTTCTCAAAGAGCTTGGTATAAAATTATTAGGGTAGGGTCTAAGGGCCCGTCGACAGCTAGATCATTAGTGTAAAATTATTAAGATTGCAAACAATGTAAAGACGCGACAACAATTTTTGGCCTAAATTCTAATGGTGTAACACTTTATGCACTAACATATTTAGAAGTACATAATTGCTTAATTAGGTTTCCTAAACATTAATTTTCACCTATTAAAGACGTTCTATAGACGTTATAGATCGGTATGACTTTTAATAATTTATTTTGTATTCGCATTATAACCTTTGCCCCAGATAACTTGTATGTAAACAAACTCTTTGGAGCCCGCTCCTGATATAATATATCTTAAAAGAAATATTGACGTATTAGAAAACAGCCCCTAAAACTTGCATTAAATATCCATCTCTTAACAGAAAACACGTTTATATCATTATGGCATCGCTCTGTAAGTAAAGGTTAGGTTATGTTCTCATATTGTTGCATGGTTCTCTTACTTCAAGCTCTGTTTAACTAATGAAGACATTTGGGACAGTTAACTGTCATCTAAATTTACTATATTACGGCCGTGTTACATGTTTCAGAATTGTATATCCTAACACTATTTAAACCCGCAAGACAGCATACATCCACTTTTATCTTCCCCTCAGCACATTTTCCGAAAGCAAAGCACGTAAACTATTGCTGTAGTAAGCAACAACATTATGGTTTAAAAGCAATTTAATCATAGTTTTAAAAAGTATCATTGCAATGTGTTACATTTCATAGTGAAACCACTTATTCCAACAAAATGGGAAAGCACCAGCAATTGTTTTCTTGTACTAAGTAAAATTTGATACAAAGGATCGCAATGAAAATGCAGATTTTCTTTAAATTAATGCATTCAGATGTTTTCATAAAATGGTACAAAATCCTAATTTATCAATTATGCACTAAAGTGATACCAGCACGGTGTTCCATCTTAAAAACAACGGTGGTAAGTGTTGTATAGTTACAGAACTGTATCAATTTTCAAAATGCGTGTGTGTTCAACATATTTTACATCCATAGAAAAACAAATATAGCGACACCATGCCATGCGTGCATGCGTACTCAAAGCGTATCCCGCCCTTCATGCAAAGAGTTTATTTTTCAATATTTTGTCTAAGAACTAATAAATGTATCCCCTCCTTTCATGTGAAGTAACTTTATAAAAGTCAATTACCATTAAATATTGAAGCTGGATCAATAGTGACGTCATGCTGTACGTTGCCAAAGTAATAATTTAACGTCTCAGCCAAGTCCAGCCTAGAAGTTACATACTCAATAATATTTACTCTCTTTCCTTCATTTTTATACGGCTACGTTGTTTATGTGAGTAGCATTGATTCGTCGGCGAAACTGTACTGCAAAAAGTCATTCTGAATGCAAAATCTACGAGTACCAACATTCCTTCCCTGAATCTGAAACAGTAAACTGAAAAGGGAGAAGGGCGGAGTGCGCCAAGCCTTGTTAAATATGATATAATACTAGTACTTCATGATCATGACATACCTTGATAATACTTCAGGTATGTCTGAGAGCCAGAGCGAACCTGTCTGCCACTGTTTTCCCAGTTGTTTTGATGCTTCCGAAAGACGACCAACAACTATGTGTTACCATTCTCCACGACACATATGGGCAATATTCATCTTATAAACAACATTACCTTTCAAGAAATATTTGATTTCTGTTTGTGCACAAACACTCATAAATATTTGATATTCGGTATAACGAACACACCTATGTTCGGAGTTTGAAAGTATGACCAAGCTATCTCAATCCATAAAAGCACCAGAACAGGCACTTCCAAAAAACCCCAAACTAAAATACAGCACTGTGATACCAGAATGAAAAAGCAGATGGTCTTACAATTCTCGCGCAACAAGCAGCGAACCGATTGGCACAACACGAAGGCTGTGTCACTACTAAAAACTGGTTTCGTGAGTGTAGCTTGTGTACTGGCAAGGAGGGCGGCACGGTCTAGGGAGGGGGCTTCATGGAAAGTCACGTGACTTCGAATTGTGGACGAATCCATTATGGCGGCCGAGGGAGAGCTTTTCCCGGCAGATGACGTGTCAGAGTAGTAGGCAATATTGACTGACGGTCCGAGGGAGAAAAGAAATTTCCCCTCCGCGGACCTCAGCACCCGTGTTGACCCATCCAGCGAAAACAATACAATTTCCTCGCATTTTCTTTCACTGCATACGTTTAACCTATTACAGAAGCTTCTTAAAGGATCAAGCAGCTTTAACTGTTTACCGTCTCTTTATACCCACTAAACACAAAGTATTATTTTTAAGGGTGGCAGAATAGGACTTTTACCTAAAACATTGCTTTCTGTTCTTGTTTCCCTTAACTTTTCTACGTTTTCTGCATTACCTATGTGTGAACCATATGGACATTATATCCAAAAATATTTTATTTTGAATTTTAGGAAACCGTTGCGCTCACCAAAGTTCCATCCAGCTTTGCAAGGGGGGCTGGTTGCTTCATTTCCCGTTGTTTGCTTTTTGTTACGTACGATAGTTTTGTCTCAGGTAGAAACCTGAACATTTCCAAATATTCTTTACATACAGGTTTTATACAAACAGAGTTCCTAATTATGCGTTTTGATGTGACTGAATATTGGTTAGCAAAATTAACAGCTACGTTCTTGAAATAATAATAATAATAATAATAATAATAATAATAATAATAATAATAATAATAATAATAATAATAATAATAATAATAATAATAATAATAATAATAATAATAATAATAATAATAATAATAATAATAATAATAATAATAATAATAATAATAATAATAATAATAATAATAATAATAATAATAATAATAATAATAATAATAATAATAATAATAATAATAATAATAATAATAATAATAATAATAATACTAATACTAATAATAATAATAATAATAATAATAATAATAATAATAATAATAATAATAATAATAATAATAATAATAATAATAATAATAATAATAATAATAATAATAATAATAATAATAATAATAATAATAATAATAATAATAATGATGATGATAACAACAATAACAACAATATGTAAGCCTGTGGAAATATGTTAAATAACTTTTAAATAAATTATAAAACAGCCGTCTTTTCTTTTCTAACCGTTGCTAAATAACGCGTTGACGGTGAACTAGGCCCACCTTAAGGCAGCTAATAGAGACACTGTTTGCTCTTATTCTTAGAATTAAATATTTTAAAGGTAGTGGTTGTGATGACGTTATCGGTCATTATCGATGAACACTCATTTTGCTACATGCCTCACAGTTCTTTTAAAATAATTTGATACCAATATTCACGATACGTGTTGTATGGCGAAGGAAAATAAATTATCTGATATAAAATTCTAACTCAAAGGAAAATACTATTTTTAAAACATATAACTTTGAATCAATAAAAGCTTCTTCGCTTTAACGTGTACAGCTTCTGAGGAAATAGTCCTTGAACTTAGGCATATCTTTTCACATTTTTACGCAGAAGTTTTTATAAAGTTCTTTGCGTTTGAAGTTACAAATCTGCAGTTTAACATAAGGTTAAAAACATTCCCCACACAATATAAATTCTGGAAGATATAAACTTCTCATTGTTACACTTCATTGACAGAATACTTAGGTTAGGTCACGTCACGTTAGGTTACACTACGGAAGCGTACATCTCGCACTCCACGACCTACTTATATTTATTGTGACTACCTCCCCCCAGGAGGAAGGGATGGAGTGAACGAAACACAGGAGGCTGCAGGCCGGGCAGACAGGACACAGAGACGCGCGGAAGTCCCTAACTCTTCTAGGCTCGAAGATCTGTCCCACTGCTGGAGCTACCTAGGAACCCTTCAGTGTCCACGAGGAGTGCAGGTTATATAAAACGTGACAGTTCCCCACTCCTGAAGCAAACATGCCCAATAGCACTGACCAGCCCACTTGTATAATAAGAGAAGTGGGGCCAACGTTCCACCTGCTGTGAATGTGATAAGTACAATACGTCGTATATTTGACTGTCTCCGAGTACCGACAACACTTCTAGTCCCTTGTTTCCCCACCACTCTCACCACTTCTCATCTCTTGCGTATGTGGAGTGTCATCCTTTGGGCAAGCAACCGCGCCAACTGTCCGGCATTGCCTTAAGCCAAGAAACCTAGAAGCACAGCTGAAAGATGAGAAGGAAATGGAAGGAAAAGAAAATGGTGGGAAGGATATCGTGATAGATGAGAAACCACCCCTAGCATTCACGTACTGACTAGGAAAGAAAAAGAAAGAAAAGAGAAAGATCAAAGTGGGCGAACGGGGGATCTTCAGAATGTAAGCCTCACGAGCCAGTTTGTTCGGTGAAAGCACACTTACAACATTATTATACACATGTTAAATATAAGGGGAAGTAATAGATATAAGCAACTCCAAGAGGGAGGAATAAACTCTATAAATTTACTGTTGTCAACCAGCTAAAATAGCTGCTGGCTTCCAGTAGCTAAGGTAATAGCGGGGAATATTGTTAAAATTAATTATATTTATTTTGCTGTGGAAAATATGTTTAGAATTAATTATATTTATTTCTTTTTATTATTGCAGTAGACTAAGAGTGTATTTGTAAAATTAGAACTGTTAGAATAAATATGATTTATTTATTACTATAAACATTTCGAATTACTGTGGAAAAAATAGAAGCATAACAAATAAAATCTTAGAATGGAATTATTCACTTGATCAAGAAGAGCAGAGCAACGCTACATGCAACTGCGACGGAAAAAAAAATCCAGAAGTACATTTTGACAAAATGAAATTACTAACTTAGATGTAAATAATCTCATATGATCACGCAATTCATAGCGGAGTTATGTAATAAGTAATTCTGATATTTATTTAGTTATTAATGTTTGTTATCCGAGATATGAAGCTCAATATTTTCTATAAAATTAAAATATGGAAGTTTTGAAGCATTATACTTAGGTACATCTAGAACATTACATACACCACCACACACACCACCGCCACCACAACCGCCGCCACCACCATCACCGCCACCACCACCGCGGCCACCACCGCGGCCACCACCATCACCGCCACCACCATCACCACCACCACCACCGCCGCCCGCCTCGGTAGCGTGACGGTTAGCGTGTCTGCCTCACGTAAGGTAAGGTTTTTTTCCGAGGTTTTCCCTACCCTGAGAAGACGAATGTCGGGTAACTTAAAGCTCCATGAACCTCGGGCTCATTTGAGCTTCAATTCACCCATTTCATTTCATTCATTCGTCCGATATGACGTTAATTAAAAAAAAAAAAAAAAAAAAAAAAAAACACTACCGCCGCCGCCACCACCATCACCGCCACCACCACCGCGGCCACCACCATCACCATCACCACCACTGCCGCCGCCACCACCATCGCCACCGCCACCCCCACCACCGCCACCACCACCGCCACCACCACCGCCACCACCACCCTCAAAGCTGCCCGGGTTCGATCCTAGGCGATCGCATGCGGTTGACAAGGCCGCGTAGGGACGGGCTTCCTCCATGTTCTCCGGTTTCCCCCGCCATCTCATTCCACCGATGCTCCAATCTTCATTCCCTGTATCAGTGTCACTCCCTGCGGTGCCGCATGTAGTAAAGGTAGGCATTAAATGCTATGAAAAGCCACACTAAGATATGACTCAAGGCTTTATTTATATGTGCACACAATTTGAGTTTGATTTGCCTGCTTGCACTTACATCGTAAAAGTTCATAAGTGTTAGTCTATTTATCTTTATTTTAACTTCCTCTATTACTTAGATATGATAGCGGAAGTATCAATCCAAAAATTTGAAATACAGATTTCACAGAAGTATACATCTAGAGCTCCCTAAAATAGTAATTTGATTATGTGTCTGTCCCTCTGTAAATATGATAATATAAAAATGAAGTTCATATTTAGAAATGTTAAAGATCATTTACGAAGTCCAGCCTAAAGCTAACGTTTACAGCGAAACATTAGCTATTCTCTCTATATGTTTTAAATTGTTAAATGATTCTGATTAAAACATTAAGGTTTAGATGATGCCATGAAAAATGAAAGATATGCAAAGAATTTGCTGCGAAAGGTGTGTGAAAATGTTCAATTCGTATTAAATTTTGTATAATTTAAATAACTGGCAAACCATAAGATAAAGACAAAGATTTATTATAAAAACGTATAACCCTTCAGAATATGCTATTTGTGTTAATTAAGTACATTTTTTCTTAGATCTACCAATTTTCGAATCCCTTATTATATTCCATATTGTGACTAAAACGACTGAAGTTCAGTCCAGTTACTTTTTTTCTCACTTTATTTTCTTCCAAAACTGGATGTACAACAATGCAGTTCTCTTTTACTGACGTTAACACAGTCTTCACTCCTTCGTGATATTACAACTCACAGCCGTTTTCTTCTCCTATCCGTAACTCAGCTCTTTCAGTGTCTTTCTTCACTTTCTCTGTTCTGACACACTAACTCTGACGATACAGTGACTCAGTGCTCATTAAAACTTCTTCACTTCGACACGACGTATCTTTCACTACGACAGTACCACACACAGCTGTCTCACACTCACTGACACACTGACATACCCATGTCTGTAACCGTAACTCTTCTAACTCGTCTCGTCTCCTTATAAAGCGAGGATGACGTAATACGGACCTTTCTCGAAGTTCTACAAATACGCCGGCCGGCCGGCCGACGCTTGAAGATGTCTCTCGTAGGTTCCAGCAATCCTTTGTTAAGCGCCACGCTCATTGTTGTTAGTCGCGCGAGGCAGCCTGAACTTGAGCCTCTTTGTCTGCACGCCGGCCTGGTATGTTGTGTGAAGTAGCTTAGGCCGACCGTTCTTTGTTGTGCGCCGCGCCCGGCGTCACAATATATTTCGAAGTTGAAATAGGTTGTCTAATGGAACATTTTGAGGTTCTACGTGTTTCTGTCTTTTCTCCCTTTTCTGTCGCCCCGAGTGTCACCGCATTACAATGTAAGTAGGTACATATTGTTTCTACATGCTAAGACCATATTGCTTAGTAATAATTGGAGAAATTAACCAAGCCACGAATAACGAAACGTAGATGCAAGATTTGCTTTCCAACTTCTCTACTACTAGATTATAATAAGCAGAGGAAGTATTGCATTCCACCCAAAAATTCGACATCAAGATTTCATCGAAAATCTGCATTTTGAGTTTCTCTGTATAACAAAAAGAAATAGTTTTATAAAAAGATACGGTGCGCGCGCCTGTGCATGTGTGAGTGCGCGCGCGCGTGTGTGTGTGTGACGGAGAGAGAGAGAGAGACAGAGAGAGAGAGAGAGAAAAGCTCGATATTTATGTTCAGGTCCTCCATGAAGATTTTCAAGAAAATTCTCCCACCTAAAACAATCCTTTACATGGAAAAAGCTTCGTTATTTATGATTGTCTCAAAAATGGCCAACGATTTTGATTAAAATACCACATGTTTAAATTATTTTCGTAACAAATAAAATGCACATCTTGAATTTTCTGTGAACAGCCTATGAATTAGGTACCTACTCTTTATTCTGGATTACTTTCCATAGGAGATAAGACAAAGCTCTAATGCACAAGAAATGTAGAGCTGGAAGCACACGATTATATGAAATACGTTTCTTGTGTCCCGTTAACAACTTCCAAGGCATAGGAATAGGAGAAATACGGAGGGGTTCGTCATTGAAGCCAGGCTTTATGTACCTGTGTCCCCAAGGGGGCATCCCCGTGAGGAAGGATGAGTTGAGACACCGGGCGGTCAGATCCAGACTAGCGCTACAGGTATGGCAAAGATCCTTAAGGTTTCCCAAGTTTGACGACACTTAAATTCTCAGGTCTTCCAGGACTATCTCAGGGGGAACCCGGCGGAGTCCGACGCCCTCATATGTCGCCCCCCTAAATGGATCCCACGGACAACGAGGAACGGCAAAAGTTCCCGTGCACATATCATCCCTGCCAAGCTGCACCTAACGCCTTTACTGACACTTGCAACCTTCAAAGAATGGATGACTTGAAGGGTCATCCTCTAAATGACCAGAGGGCACACGTACTTATTCACGCCCTCTCCTGAACAAATCGCGTTTGCTTAAATAGCGCCTCCAGGGCACAGACTGAAGTAGTGCGCATAGGTCCCGTCATAACCAGGCACGCCAGCCTTTCAATAGTATTAAGCCTGGTGATAGCAGTGCGTACTCTAGGTCCTGGCTACCAGATTAACGAAGCGAATGTAACAGCAGGTCTAATGACAGTGACGTAGACCCATAAAGCCATCGTAGGCCTTAGTCCCCACCATCTGTCAATGGTTCTGTGACAGGCCCATAAAATCTTGCGAGTCTTTCCACATTGCATTCTACATACCTGCCCCAGTTCAGCCTTGAATCTAGTATCATCTCTAGATACTAGGCCGAACCAGAACGGGCTACTCTCTTTTCAGCTTCAACTAAACCAGCTTCCATTTCTTTGTAGACACCACGCTCACTACCTTGATCAGATTAACGGACAGAGCCATTTCGTGGCACCATACCTCCACATTACTTAAGGAACCCTGCATGAGTTCCCTTATAGCCCCTGGGAACCATTCTACTGCCAAAAGGCAAATGTCATCCGCGTATCCTTGGGTATGAATGGCATTATTTCGAGCCTGATGAGCAGTCCATCCATCACTAGCCACCAAATGGTTGGCGATAGAGCGCACCCCTGTGGACAGCTCCCACGTATCGCCCACCCTCACAGTTAACCTGTTGAATGTGACCACCACCTGGTGGCCCTCCATAGGGGCCAAAATCCAGCATATGAGCAACTTACTCATCAATGTACTTTTCAATCCCATCCTAACGCTGCCTAGCAGCGTGCGATCCAGAAAAACTGCCACAGCCAGCTGTCCCTGATCCAACTTCCTCTCCAGCTGGATTGCCAACTGATGAAGAGCTGCCTCAGCAGACTTTCCAGGCTGATATGCATGTTGGTGAGGGTATAGTATAGGGTATAGTGGACAATCCACCAACACCCTTTCCCTTATGTACGTAACCACCAGTAGGAAATGTGACCAGGAAAGGAGGTCACATTAAGAAGTGGTATAGAAAATCTTACCAGGCTTAGAAATAAACATACCATTGGCTATCCTTCATAGGGAGGACATAGCCTAACTGCTTTGAACTCATTCTGTATGGAACTACACACGTGACGCCAGGAAACATAAATGGCCTTCCTTTTTCCACGTATAAGCGCTCTGTGCCTCTTTAAAGTTGTGCCAGGTCAACGGACCCTTCCTAGTGCTGTACTGTTTTTACAGCCTACGAGGTTTCCTTCTCAGGTATTCTAAATAAGATTTCATACCTCTAAGAGACCCACTACTAAGCTGCACCCAGCTTAACCAACCGGATTGCTGTATATGCAGTCCTCAGTCGAGCCTCTTGTATTAAATATGATAGTGATCGAACAACGAAAGTTCTAACGACACCCTCCAACTCCTACCTTTTTTCAGAACTCTAAAGAATCTTAAAGTAATCTCTATGATATCCACCCTTCTGTTATTACAGTAGGTGGGGTGTCACCAATATTCAGAACTTGAAGTTCCGTAGTACTCAAGAATTCAACCAGAGCTTCCCCTCCACTCGGGTTGAGTTTGGCATTACCCCAATTGGCATCGCATCGAACCACGAGGTTGAGATCCTTGTTCTTGCAATAACTTACCAAGTTCCTAAGTTCCATCGGAGAGGGTGGAACTACAGAGTATGCTGAACAGACTACTAACTCCTTCTGCTAGCCGTTCTTTTTGTATGTGACTAGCACAGCCATCAAATTCCTTGTTAAGGAATCTGATACAAGCCAAGCGCCAACATTCCTTGCTAGTTTGCCTGCCCTAGACAACTCTGTAGCATTGTCACGCTACAGGAATAGCCTGAAGTCTTCAGTCTCAAGATACGAATAGCCATGGCGAATCCTGTATCAGGCAAAACATAAATTGCCTCCTTCTAGTATCCTAGCTAAAACTCTAGAGGCTGTAGTGCAGTGCTGTATATTAGTCTGAATGAAAGGAACCATACTCATCTCAAGTCTCACCAGTCTCCCTCTTCCCCTCCTGCTTCACCGCAGAGGCTTTCTTGTGTGGGCTACCTAGTAACAACGTACATGTCAGGTGCGTCCCACAGGAAATCTGCATAGAAGCCAACCTATCGGCCAGATTCAAGATCATATTAACCACAAGGTGAACTCCGTACTTCTCATCCCGGTGATGATGCCATGGTTCTGCTTTCTTAAACACCAATGATTGGTGCCGTTATCCATAAGTGGACCACGTACACACACAATCGCTCTCTTGTAGCTTAGGAAGTCCTCCATGGCCACCACAGTGAGCATGGAACCCTGTTATGAATCCAGCTCAGGGACTTGACTGGACAGCCAGGTCCGTGACTCCTCATTCTCACAGACCACCTCAGCTGCCCCTCTTGAGAGATAGCAATCCACAAACTGGGGAACAAGGTTCGTCTTCAAAAGCCTGCCAATCGCCAGCCCCACTTTCTCTACCTGCTCAGAGTAGTCCTTTTTAACGGCAGCCACCCAGAACCCAGATTTGGTTATTTTGGTATACTCCACCGTAGCCTTCTTTGTATGCCTTCCTTCTCAGGAATTGACCTGATGTGAGCATTTTCTCCCCTTGAATTCCTTGAGGGGCAGGTTAATATCATGGGATTGTGGACTGAGTCTGCATTCTTCTATTGGATATTTAGAGACAAGCATGGCCCAACGTAAGGCTATTTCCTCATCCGACCAAGGGGCATGCACCCGACTATCCACCACCTGCTGACGCACCCGGTACTCATTCAAGATTAGGCTTTAGGTTTTGACGGTCTTTACAACTATGACAGTGACTCCCCACCTGGGAAATAGGAACCTTAGGGCAACAAAGAGTATGCGGATACGCATTTCACGAATGTTAGCACTAACAGCAATTCACGGCAGGCTGCACGGTTATAACAAGAAGTATTGTGTTGTTCCAAGACATCCCGGAAGTCACACATTGACAAAAGTTCTTCAGCGCTTGAGATAACACAGAAGCTTTGCACATGGCGGGAGAACAGTAGGCCTCCACGTAATGCACCTGAAGTTGAAGGTGTGGTGCTGGAAGCACAACATTTAGACATCTGAAACTCTAACTGAAAGCTATGAAGTGAGTTAACTGTCAGATCAGGAGATTACCGGTCAACTGCATGTTGGAGAATGGGTGCGACAATGACAAATATCCGTACAACGGTTATGCACTGCATTATATCTTTATTTATTCCTTCATCTCTGAAGTCGAAGACATGTACAAAATACCTGATCTGACAATATAATACTTTGCTAATCAACTTCGTAAAGTAGGAGCCATAGTTATAAGTATTAGAAATATAACATAAGCACTATTTACTACTCTGGAAGCACAACCAGAAGTGGAACAATTTCGATGGAGAATATATGTTTTGCACTCTGAGTAGGTAAAGTTATCATATTCTTACTCCGAAAAGTTAAACATTAAACAATTCCTAGGCTCCTGTGCCCACTGTAAATTCTTTCCAGGTACTTCAACAAGGAGAATTGCCACACTAGTGCCTGTACTAAGAAACAGCAGTAAAGGCCGGAGAGTTGTGCGCTCGCATGTGATACAGGTTAGCTGGACGTAGAGTATGAATGACGTCATAAGTACAGCACGGCCATCAAAATGTGCAAACTGCCACTAGAAGCAAGAGTCAAAAACAATGTAACGTACTACTCTACGAACTAGTGAAGCATTGCCTTGCAAGTGTATGCAGACGTCAATAATTACAAAATGGGGTACTTGGATAGAGGCCGTCACATGTTATGTGGTGCATTACAATGAAATTGTAAATGTTATTAGCGCTCTATGTGATGCAGATTCATCTGCTATTGTAGCTGCAAAGTCTCTGATATCGCATGAACTATCTGAAAGTCTTCAGTTCATATCCAACAATTTTACAGTGTTGCCCAAAGCTATTAAACAATTAGAAAACTCGGGGTTGGAAATGTCCAAGAGCATAAGCATAATAGAAGACTTAGCTAATTCAATTAATAGGATACCACTTGTGCCAGATATCGAAAAGGTGAAAGCTAAATTCCAGAAAGTCCTAAACAAAAGTATTGGTTGTCAAGCTATGTGTGAAATTTTGAAAATGAGTAAGAAGGAAAACAAGCCGGACGACAGAGTGGAGTTCTTTACATTTGCACCTCTGACATCGTGTGACGTAGAAAGAAGATTTTCACTGTTTAAAAACTGCTTCAGTGATAGGCGTCGAAATTTCACATTTAATAATTTACCAATGTACATTGTAACTCAGTGTAATGCACTCCGTGACGATACTATAGTTAATAAATAGCAGTATGCATAACGTTTAAGTGCAGTTCCAGAATGCATAGCTTATGATACTTGTAGGTTGTGCTGCAGTGAGGCGGTTTTCATGGTCAGGCTGTACCTATCTGCAGTTGTTTACATGCGCGAGCGATAACAGTAAAGTCCATGTGCAGTACACATATGGAAAAACGTACACGCCTCCAGCATTTACACAGCAGTGTATGACACAAATCACTGTACCCTTATCATCACTTCCAACGAATTCAAAGTCCCTATGACCCGACTCTAGTCTTGGAGTGACTTTTTGTCAGTGGATGCAACAACAGGTTGTAGTCAACTCTTCTTTTGTAGGTAATATTTTATTTGCAGGTGAAGAGGGATTCACTCAGATGGTGGTATCAATTGTTAAAATTCACATTTTTGCTGCTCATGCTATTCATGAGGCTCTAAACCAGCAAGATTTCTCTTTGAATGTGTGGTTAAGGGTGCTAGTTTATCGTCTCATTGGACCACATATTCTTCCAAGAAAGTTAAATAGATGGAAATACCTTCGGTTTCTGCAGCAGCATTTTCCGAGCCTGCTTGAGGATGTTTCCCTTGAGCAACTTCAAAGTACTTGATACATGCATGATGGGGCATCGGTACATTACTCCTATTTCATTACATGTAACCGGTAAGCGTGGTAGAAGATAAATAGATTAAAGCGAACCTGTACCTCAGCCTGCAAGATCACATGATCAAAATCCTTGAGATTCTTGTGTTTGTGGTCCCCTCAAAAGAGTAATGTACTAACAACACTGCCATTAACATGACTGGAGCAAAGACTGTATGCGTCAACAACTTCGAAACGATCAGAGGATGTTTGAAAGAATTCGAAATTCATAGCAGAAACGAGTACAATCTTGCCTGCAGGTGCAAGAACGAACTTTGATGGCTAAGAGTGTATAGTAATTGTAAAGTATCACGAAGTAGTAATGGAGGTAATGTCTTGCTAAGGTAAGCCACGAGTGAAATTTGAACCAAATTAGATGGACAGTTAAACAAAAAAACATTGCTTTCAAATTAAATGTATACCTTCCCCGCTTATGGATCCATGTTTACTGGAACTATTTTGCTTATACTTGCATGTCTTGTCGATCCTTTCAGTTGATGCCATCACTTTTGATACCACTAGATATAATGGTACACTGTAGTTGTTTCATTTTGCATCTGCGCCTGTATTTTTATTGTTTTCTTAATGTGGGTAATGAATTGTGGTTAAAATGTAATCAGTGCATTATTTCCAATTCATAACCTAGTTCAACGTAATTATGTATTGGAATATCTTCTACAGACTTGACCCAGCTATCTTGAGAGTAAATTGACGCACTCGAAAGTAAATGGAGGGGAAATGTGTGGATGAATTATTAAGGAAATATTACTATGTTCTTCATATTCCTTTCACTTCGTCAACGATTACACGTTGATAAACCTTGTGAAAAGGATGAGAATAGTGATGAAATAAACGACGAAGCAGAACGTGCTAGTGAAGATGACAAGCTCGACAAGTGTGAAGAGTTCGAAACTAGGCTCGAAATTATGAATCGAGAAGTTTATTTCATCCTATAATTTATTTGTATATTCAATAGGATTTTAATTCTATTCAATTTTTCCTAACATTCTGTGGCTAAAATTAACGTGATGAAAAAATCATAGTGATTTGGAAGCGAAGCACTTCCAAAAGTCACCTTTTTTCCATTTTTGATGTTTTAGTACCTTCTTTATCCAATAAGACTTTCGGAAATGTGCAGCTCATATTGTAATGCTTTGATTTTAACCTGATGAGTTGCCATTTAAAATGAATATTTATTTTGTTACTGATATCATAGGGTAGTGATGATAGTTATTATTGATGTACTTTGTAAACATTCGTAGAGTAGACTATAAATGCAGCAATTCTTAATATTTTACTTTCCTTGATTAAGTTCAAAATCACTGATGATAAGTTAAAATGTAAAAACAGCTGCAGTTAATGTATGGTACTGGTGCCGGCATTTGAAACCGGCGCACTCCGGATTTAATTCAGCGTCATGTTTGCGCAGGTCGAACCCCGCCCCAACTCTGGCTTTTACACGTCGTGGCTCACATTTTTCTCTCTGAAGCATGGGATTTGAGCTATTAGGGCCAAGAACTTATTTGCAACCCTTGAAATATTGAGTTACAAAACGACAAAGCTCTTGCTCTAAGCGAATGGCAGTTGAAAACAACAGCAAAAATACACAGTGAACATAGTGTATTGATCGAATGATGTGACAAGGTGTGAAGGATCGCATTTAGATTATCAGCAAGGACCTCTGGGTTAGAATGACCATACTGTAATGATTCAAATAAACAATAAAATTAAAAGTGTGTTTCAGTCTGCCCCTGTGGGTGTGATTAAAGAAAGCCATCAATAGCGTTTTTTTCAAATCCTATTTTTTCCCTTCAAGCTTACACAAATAAAATGTGTTAAAATGGTGGTGTGTGCATGCGCATGTGGCAATGTTCAAATACCACTTATTTTGGCAATTCTTTCACTGCACTCCTCTTCTTTCCACATACAGAGGATATAAGAAACCGTTTTATTCTAACTTTCTAATAAGAATAACAGTAATAATAATAACAATAACAACAATAATAATAGTAAGAACAAGAACAACAACAATAACAACAACAACAACAACAACAACAACAATAATAATAATAATAATAATAATAATAATAATAATAATAATAATAATAATAATAATAATAATAATAATGATAATAATAATAATAATAATAATAATAATAATAATAATAATAATAATAATAATAATAATAATAATAATAATAATAATAATAATAATAATAATAATAATAATAATAATAATAATAATAATAATAATAATAATAATAATAATAATAATAATAATAATAATAATAATAATAATAATAATAATAATAATAATAATAATAATAATAATAATAATAATAATAATAATAATAATAACAGTAACAGTAACAATAGTAATAGTAATAGTAATAATAATAATAATAATAATAATAATAATAATAATAATAATAATAATAATAATAATAATAATAGTAATAGTAATAGTAATACTACTACTACTACTACTACTACTACTACTACTACTACTACTACTACTACTACTAATAATAATAATAATAATAATAATAATAATAATAATAATGATAATAATGATGATGATAATGATGATGATGATAATGATAATAATGATGATAATGATAATGATAATGATAATAATGATAATGATAATGGTAATAATAATGATAATAATGATGATGATGATAATAATAATAATAATAATAATAATAATAATAATAATAATAATAATAATAATAATAATAATAATAATAATAATAATAATAATAATAATAATAATAATAATAATAATAATAATAATAATAATAATAATAATAATAATAATAATAATAATAATAATAATAATAATAATAATAATAATAATAATAATCATCATAATCATAATCATAATCATAATAATAAAGCATTGAAGGTAATGCAATCCAAGTAAATATCATCTACTCTAGTTTTCCTATGTTAAATATATTTATCGTCAGCAATGCTAACTAAGTGCTTAAATAAATAAAGAACAAACATACAAACAAGGCAACAGAAGTATGAAAGGGACGCAAAATTTGGAACAGCGCAATTTGGTATTGTAGTATGCCAGCACGAGTAAGAGACCCGCGGCATGAGCAACCTGCTGTCTATTTGCGGCTCCCACTGCCTCAAAAGACTGAACGAAGTATACGGGAAGCAAAACAGATGGCGAATTACTCTCTATCCACTACTATAAATGCTATAATGTTAGCATGATTGTTAACATGAGATGTATCAGAATACATTACATCCGTGGATCGAGGGCACAACACCAGTTTCTTGCAGCTGGTGACAGACGCCGTTGACCCAAACTTTGTTTCGGAACGTAGTGCTTTAGAGTGTCGCGAATTCAAATCATAATGTTTAGGAAAGCTTGATTTTTAATGACATTAAAATTATCGTGTGCCACAAAATTATAACGGACACCAATTTGGCAATCGGTTTGAGGAAAATTACAGGGTATAGGTGTAATACATTATATAATACATCTCTCACATGCATTGAAGCTACGCCCCTGGCCGCCCTTATGTTTATATGTCCATGAAAACCACAGTTAACAGTATAATGTAAGACATTTCCCCATTCACTACAAAGTACGTTACTCCTTGTGTAAGACTTTTCTTTGTTTCTGTATCTAACCAGCGTTAATTATTGGTGTAAAGCAGCTACAGAAAGCCTAAACGGCAATAGGTCGGTATTGATCTGAAAACAGGTAGGTACAGTAAGGTTTAGTTGTAGAACACTTAAGCAAATGGTCGTATTATCAAGTATTAGTGATTTGAAGTTACTGAGATGGGTTTGAAATATAATGGCCGGAACTTTGTGCCTTAAATAATCTTTATTCATTGAATGTTCATGCTTTATCACCAGAGCCGAAGAAGTTAACTCAGAGACAAAGTATGATTATGTAATGGTTCCTCTACTGTATTGTATCCTCCGTTGTAGTATTTATGCGTTTAATTTTATTTATTTTTCAAATGCGTCACAAATATTAATTTTAATTGTGTATGACTGGCATTAGGAGGACTGGGAATGCCCCAACTTAACAAAGTTCAAATTAGAATTTGTAATGTCCTACTTCCTCACCTCTTCCTCCAACTTATTGAAATGTTAAACCCCATGTCCATTAAACTAATAATGAATTGGACATAAAATTGTAGCTGTGAAATATTGTTTTTATAGTTCTGATATAATTTCTTCACGGTTTTACTAAACATGTGAGTGAAAAATTATCTTCTGATTAATTAATGAAAATCATCTTATGTCACAAGTTGAAAAATTATATTAGCAACTTATGACCCAAGTTCCATCGTTCTACGTTAAATTGTCTGAGAGAAGTGAAATTTGTAGAAAAAATATTACTTTTGAGTAAAATAATATAAAGAGAACAATACAATCTGTAGCACATATAGGTCACCAAAATTTCTACGCAGGACACGCGTAATTTATTTACTGCAAGCAAACATTGGAACTTCCAGTATGACTTCCAACACCAACATAGAAACAGGAAAGTTTTCTTCTTGTTCTTTTGTTTTAATTGAAGAAGGTTGTTCAGCATCAACTTTTTGTCACATGTGCAATATACTTGTTTAAGGCTGATGGGTAACACTGGACAACACATTTTGACTTTGCTTTGCGACATGAATGAAACCTCGCTTTTCTTAAGGATTACACTATGCTGAACACGAATATGACAACAAGAATGCTAAATTGGTTCTGGTTTGAGAATAATATTAAGGAAAAATACTAAAGTAATTTTTTTCTATGAAAATCTGTCTGATGTCTTGTAAAACATATTCATGATAGCTTACCTTTATTAAATATGGTTTCTTTTTTCCTTCCCTCTTGTAGTCCAGTTGAGGAACATCCCTGATGACTGTCCAGCAGTAGTCGACAAGTATTCTTGCACTCCACTTTCCTTGGTAACGTTTTTCTATTACTGATATTTGTTGGTGGAAACAACAATGTGGATGTTCATCGCTTACTTCCCCATAACGTTCAAGAAAGCAATTCAGATGGGAATGTAAAAAATGTAATTTAAGGGACATTTGCATCCCATTTTGTAATAAGATGACAGCAAATTTGTAACAAGGTCCTCATAGTTTCCAGCTCGTTTGCTTCTCAAAAATTGTTTACGACTTCTGTGTAAGAAATCCATGCCTATTTCTCAGCATCATTTAAAAAGGTATTCAAACATCTCATCTTGGTGAATTTGACGAACCTGTGGGCCAACAAAAACTCCTTTCTCTAACTTGCCCTCTAGGGCATTTTGTAACTAGGTATTTGAATGCCAGTCCATTTCGGCCCAACTTTTCAGCTAAGTTTTTGATGAGACCAAATTTTATATGTAGTTAGAATGTTAAAATGTTCTCAGATTCCACCACAGGTCAATGTTTGACATTCATTTTTACAGTTTCCTTACCTTGAGGTAAAGGACATTCCTTTTTATGAAATGAGAAGCTTTGTCTCTATTGTCCCATTCACATATGAAACAACAGTTAATTTTGAAGTATCTATGTACAACCCCACTGATCAGTCATATGATTAATGCTCAGAGCACTCAATAAGCCACTAATACCATTACTAAACGCTAAATCTCCTTCCTCATAAAAATATTTCTCAAGATGTTTCTGATAGTCACGAAAAAAAATGTCACCTTCGCATTTTCAGCAAGATTGTTGCAATCTGGAGGCAAGCAGCTTTGCCTTGGCTTTAGAAAGTTCCAGCTCTCTGACTAAATCATTTAATCCACTCTGGCTAATTTTGTGATGTTCAGATTTAACACCAGGTGCAAAGTCAGAATCTGTAGATGTGGATGGTTGTGGATCACAAGGTTCCTCTTCTGAGTCTATTGAATATGATTCAGGGGGTGTTGGAACAAATAGCTCATCACTATGGGGTACAGGACGAGTATCAAAATGTGTACTAGGGCATACAATAGTCTTCGTCATACCTCGGAGTAGTGGGACCATACAAAATGGACAGTCGTCAATGTGATTTGTTGACTCCAGCCAAATAATTGGAATGACAAAAAACATCGAAGGTTTCCTGTGATTCAGCCAATCCAGAAGATTCGTGTACCAAGTCTTACAATAGATATGTGAAGTTCAACTCTTATCTTGGTCTGCTAAATTGCTGAATTCACCAAAATAAAGATTGTAAGCTGTTTTTATTACACGAGTGATATTTCTCCGCTGCACAGCAAACACCACTTCGCCGCAAATGTAATAGCTGTTATGATCACTTATGCACTTACGTGGCACTGTTAACTAGTAAAATGCCATTAAATGAATTTTACAGTACGTCACAACTTTGATGTAGCATTTTAAGACGAAGTTCTTACTTGTGTTCTAATACTGTTAATAAATCACATCCGCACTCCGAAACACTTCTCAAGCACTGAAAAGATCAACTGTAGATTAATTCTTCCTTTGTTTAAAAACAGACATATCTGTTAGTCCCTACCTCACAATAACAAAGCTAAGACCAGCTCATCCTTTTATGTCTGTTTGTTCATCCCCATATCCCTCTAGATCCTTATCTAGTTATAACTACCTTTCATCACTTACCACACTATAAAAATAAGAAGCAACTGGCAACTTTCAGTAACATTTTCGTCATAAAAGACGCTCAGTTAATTTTATTATAAAATGTATACACCACTCATGTTGCAATTTTTCTGTTGACCAGTGACCAGCAAACAATTATTTTTCATTTTTTTATTCCCAGTTGCCTTAAAAGAAGCTATAGATGGTATAACACGTGTATTTGTAACTTTTGCAGAATATTTTAAGCAGAAATATTCAATTCCAAGCAGAAAGAAGTAAAGAAAGAGGAACATATACCTATTTACTAGAATGTAAGACACCAATTCGTACTGTCCCTTCGTTAAGCCTGTACGAATTGAAATGACAGTATTGAGCTCTTTTGGACCCCGAAACTCTGCGGGTTTTAAATTCTAACCTCAGTTTAGACCACGTGAACTTAGTGTCAGCTAAACCGTTACTCACCCAGACCTGAAATATGCGTTAATTTAGTACATCCATGGTGTGATTGTATAGTGCCCATTTGGAATATATACCTGACAATTAGTTACCACCTATTGGTATCTAATGTATAGATCCTGCGTAACTGATTTTAACAATGGATTCATGCTTATTAATTTAATACAATTTAAAGTATGTTCTTGCCACGCACTGCGCCACAGAAGGTGGAATGAAATAACTGAAAATGTACATTTTAGAAGAAAACGTTTCAGGCCTAAATTTAGGGTATCTCCTCACATTTACCAGTTAGGACTAAGGCTCCTGTGGGAGAAGCTGCCGGTTGAACTAGGTACCACCGGGGAGGTTCAGACTATAAATGTAGGAACTCTGCTCTCTGCTATGTCGGGGTTCCTGGTTCGACGTCCTCTGTTTCCTTTTGCCTCACCGCTTCCTCCTGTGGTGTGCCTCCCTCACGGAAGGCAGGTGCATAAGGCCGCATGGCTGCCGAAGTCCCCATCCGACCTCACTACCTTACCTTACCTTATCCTACCTCATCTTACCTAACGAGGACTGAGG
Source organism: Tenodera sinensis (assembly GCA_030765045.1). Lineage (NCBI taxonomy): Eukaryota > Metazoa > Arthropoda > Insecta > Mantodea > Mantidae > Tenodera > Tenodera sinensis. The sequence goes on from CM060962.1 coordinate 108,373,919, forward strand.
AAAACTAGGAGAAAAATCAGTCAGTGATGACAGTTCTGGCGGGATTTGATCTATGTATGCATCCTTGCTTCGCTCATAATAAGGAACTGATTTTTTTTTTTTGGGGGGGGGGGGGGGGGCTGGCCCCTCACCCGCCAGCCCGGTGGCGATCGTCCGGCATGCAGAGCCATGCGCTACTATCGCCTCCCCATGCACATGCTGTTAGTAAACTAAACATGCAGGATGCAGGGGGGGGGGGGGGGTTCATTGTTAGTATACATGCAGGTTAGTCGGGTTCTGCTGATGCACCCTGGTTAGTATCGGTTATTAAAATGCTGGCATGCAAAGATGCGAGCGCGTCAATGTTAAGTCCAGGGGCCTACACATGACCGAGGCCCTGTGTGGGTCGCTGGGGTTAGTGGTGTACGGTAAGAGGGTCGAAAGGGATGAGACGAATCAGTGGGTTAGTGGTTAGTTTAGTGAATAAGGTAGTAGTGTAAGACGTTCAATGTTAGCATGCATCAAAGATTATACAAGGTGGGGGCAGACTTAGGCAGAACTTACTGTTAATGTTTGGCTGGTGCTGTTCCTGGGGTGGTGGTCGCTGGCGGCTGTCGGGTTATTCTGAAACAAAATAGGCAGTTGGTTATTAAGGTATGTAGCCGGTCAAGCGTGCTAGGTGGACACGGGCGTCGATAGCGTCGGAGTTTGGGGTGAGCGTTCTTTCGAAGAGTGAGAGGGGACGGTTATGCTTATCGCGGGAGTGGTCGTAGGATCCCAGCTCCCTTATCAGGGGATTTGAGCTTAGTGTGATTTTGTGGTATAGGTAAGCTGCAAGTTTTTTAATGAACTGTTCGATGGTGGGGATGCTGAGTTCGCTGTGGAGGATGTCAGCAGGGACAGTTAGAGGGACCTAGGCTACGTTGCGGAGTGCCTTGTTTTGTATACGTTGGAGGGTGGCAATGTGTGAAGCTGCTGCATAGCCCCATACTGGGGCCGCATAAGTTAATATGGGACGGATGAGAGTTTTGTAAAGTGTGAGTCCTGTGTGGAGTTGAAAAGAGTTGCTGTAGTTAATGAGGGGGTAAAGCTTTCGCATCTGGGCGGCCGCTTTGTTCCGAGTTTGGCGGATGTTGTCGGCCCAAGTGAGGCCCTGGTCTAGGGTTAGGCCCAGATAGGTGACGGTGGGGGTCCAGGGGATGTTGGTGCCAAACATGGTGAGTGGCGCGAGTTGCGGGCGTCGATGTGTGGTGCGACGAGTGAAGATGATGGCTTGAATTTTAGCCGGGTTGACTTTAATGCGCCAGTTGGTGAGCCAAGGCGTGAGAGTGTCTAGGGCATTTTGGAGGTATCTGCGGATGAAGTCAGGTTTGGTGGAGTGGGCCATGAGAGCTGTATCGTCGGCGTATAATAGTTTGAAAGTGAGTGCTGGGCTGGGTATGTCGTTCATGTATATGTTGAATAATACCGGTCCGATCAGACTATCCTGTGGGACGCCAGCTAGGATGGGCCTCGGGGTGGACTGTGCATAGTTAACTACGGATCGGAAGTGGCGATCTGTAAGGTAGTTAGCTATGAGTTTGATAAGGCTGTCGGAGAAGTTGGGCTCCGAGAGCTTGCGGATGGGCAGCAGGCTTATAAGTAAAACCCTAGCGCAACAGCCCCTGAAGGGCCAAGGCTTGCTGCCCAGCCTCTGCGTCCCGCACTTCTACCCACTACAGGCATCATTGGTGACATGCAGTACAGGAGGGTGGTACGTGGTCAGCGTCCCGAGCCCTCCCGCCCGGTTTTGCGATCTTCTCGATCTGGGACCGCTACTTCTCCATCAAATAGCTCCTCAATTGGCCCTCAGGACCTAACGAGGCTGTGTGCACCCCGTGCCAGACCTCCCAGCGTGGGAAAATTCCCCATGCTGGTGCTGGGGATCGAACCCGGGTCCCCCGCGCCAGAGGCAAGCGCGCTACCAACTGCGCTACGGAGGCGGTCAGGCTTATGAGTAAGAATTAAAAACGGAGTAGGATTTCTGCATTGCGATCAATAATAAATCTATTACGCCTTTTAAAGGAAGGGATGAGGCTATATAGTAGGAAGAACGGCCAATTCTGATAGTGGTAGGCGCGGCACAGCTGAGTCTCTAACGTTTCTGGATTAACTTTAGTCAGGCACCACTTAGATGCTTTCCCTACTTTGACGAACAGGTTTGGACAGAATGTTCCATGTTAGGGAAAAATGCTCTCCTCAAAGCGCATCCACTGCATATGCCTTACACCATGGTCCACAACCCACAGCCCTGCAGCAATGATTAAAAGCGATATTAAATGAGAGGAAATGAGGGACAGGAACATTTTTCATAATTCATCCGAGCATTCTCCTATCAACTGAAACCTCCCAATTGCAAACCTTAGACGTTATCTCCTGAGTCATTTCGCTCAGTGTGGTGGGTCTCAATAACTCTCTAAGGTAAAAGTTGATGAAATCAGTTAGACAAATACTGTAGGACTCAATAGACGGGATTATGTTTTTGAGATGGGCTTCAATCAAACATACTTAAGTGTACCCAAACCTGATTTTCTTGAGTGTGGAGTATGTCTGTAAAAATACGTAACTATTATCCGTGTCAAATCTGCATATGGCAATAGCCAATAGGAGCGCGCTACAACATAGCCACATCGTGTGCTTGTGCATGAAAGAGATAGACACAGTAGCATGCGCACAACTTAAGAATAGCGTTTCGTTGTGTCCTTTACAGAGAGCTATTATGTGGAACTGTAGATCAAAACTTAAGTAAAATTTGGCTAATCAGTTAAATTAAATGAATGTCAATAGAAATAGATTGGTTTATTCCGCAGACTGCAGCAGTTAACTCTTGGCACTCTTAAAAATCAAGTTTGCACCTTTCTTCGACACCTCAATTCTTTTAAAGAAACTCATACACCCTATGAACGACTTGTGTTTGATTACATAAAACGCTATGTTTTCCATCTTCTATCATTAACACGGTCACTTGCTTTACTTAGCGACATGTTACAAACTTCTACAAATTCACGGAACTGCTGTTTTCTGTTCAGAGTAATTATGGGTGTATTAGGAGAAAGAGGGAAGCATACCGGCACACTTATTCACATAGTTATTCACATCGCCTCAGTTCTGTCAAAATACACGTAAATATAATTGTGTATAAATACCGAGCGGCTGAAGCTAAAATTACGTTCCCTTTTGGTACACTTGCACTACTGTTCTGTTTAAATCTTACATAAGTTTTAAGAATGTAATAAACTATTAATGACCGAGCGTAAATCTAGTAATCACTAAGCGAACCGACTAGGCAACGCTGCACGCCTGTGTTAGGCTACAGCCGTGGAGCCTCTGAAGGTCATCTGCAGGAGGTTTGACGCAAACCTTCAGCTGTGAAATATCACTGGAAATGGAGAGCACATACTGCTTAACAAGCTACATAAAATGCATTAATGGCGGCTGATTTTTTGGTATTCATAAATTATTATTATTATTCCTTTATGTTGTTTCAGAACCATAAGTACAGTGCGATTCACATATACCTGAACCATTAAGGACATAGTTTCCCTCTGGAAACTAACCAACGATTATTGAAATTGAGTTTGATGATCTCAGTGGCTTTGGGAGAATCACTGTTGGTAATGATATTGTAATACGTACTATTCGTTGCTGCCTTATGACTATTGTCTTAGTAATTAGTTTCTAGTTTTGCAATTTTCTGTTCAGCAGCCTACTTTTATATTAAAAACATTTTGGAAGACAAATTAATCGATTGAAACATAACGGGCATTTGGAAGACAAATCAATATGCAGAATGTTCCAATAAGATCAACAATTTCATCCATGGCAAGTAAGCTGGAGATAGTTGTCTCTCTCTTCAGCGAGACTGGAGAAACAAAGATGTGCAATTAATCAAGATCGCGTTGTTTTGAGAACGTTTAGTGAACGCCTGTTGAACCAGGAGACACGCTACTCATATGACATGCCAGAGAGCTCCAAAAGAAAGCGCTTTTACGAATACACTGAGTGCATGTAGTGCATGAATCAAAAGGACCAGACGCAGAAAAGCGGATGCGTTATTGTCAATGGTTTCAAGCTCGTCTTATTCCAACCCCCAACATTCTCTCCATAACCTGGTTTACGGTTTCACCTGTCAGCCTACGTCAACACGCAAAGCAGCAGATATTGGGCTTCTGAGAACTCAAATATCATCCACAAAGGTCCATTTCATTAGGAAAAGGTTGGGGTCTGGTGCGCGATGACTTTTTTGGCCCCATTTGCTATGACAATAAGGCAATATGCGTGTTTGTGGACACATCTTCAATACATTCGTGGAACAACTGAAGGCTATTTCCATGAGACCTAAAGGTAGTTATTTCGATAATTGGCTTGCCCTAAAAAAGCTGCGATCTCCCGGGTCATACTATCTCACGTCTTAAGTAGTATACCAAGTGCACAAGAATAAACCGCAGCCACTTCCTGAACTCCGTGAGGAAATTACTTATAGAAATGAAAGCAGAAACCTTAAAGATGATACATTTCAGAAAACGCCAAAGTATATGATGTTACGAGCACAGTGGAAGACAATCTGAGGGATTTCCCAAAGGTGCTCTGTAATTGGGAACATATTGCATATATGTGCTATTATTAGTTCAGAAGATATATAAAGTGTTGTTTTACACAGATCATCCTGTATAACAGAGTATAATCTGCGATGTTAAGTAGCTTTTGCCACTGTTTTACTTATTGGTTGTTTGTGTTCAGTTCGACTCTTGTTACATCAAGTGCTGCGGGCTTATCTCCTTTCCAACTTTCCTACTCATGCGATTGACGAAGTGTGGAGTTACACAGTAAAAGGAGCAAGTATACATAAACGTTTTAACCTTTGAAAGGATAGGCAAACGTCAAGAGACTAAAATTTTTACAAAAAGAATGTTCTATTCCGCCATTTTTAAAAACGAGGTCAACACGGCGTTTAAACTGACGGTGCTTAGGCCTTAAGTACTTTAGCTGTATCTTCCTTTCCGTATTGAGTGTCAACTATGGCTCAATTTTTATTAAACATGTATGCTGCATCTTCACAAATATATTTTCATAAAACTAGTTATATTTACTACTGCTGGTTTGGCCAAAATAAAAATTACAGCAAAATTGATATCTATGTAATTAAATACACGATTTAAGCAAAAAATATTTCTATTATTTGAATCTTAAACATATGAAAAAATATTTACCCCTCTATTTAAATTATTGTGTTGCAACGAGACCTCAAAACGTTCTTGATATTTATATAACATGGTTGTAACGTATTAAAAATTTTGAAAAGCACTCATCATATGAAAGTGAAATGTTATACCTAATTTATTCCTATCACAAGAAACATGTGTTCATATTGTGAAATGAATGGTTCCAAAATTACACACATTCAAGTGGACCTGATTGGTGCAAAAATGCAAAGAAGCAGCAGAAAACGTAAGAAGTTTGCGAAATCAATTTGAAATCAGAATGACACAGAAATGATGTTTTGTGGTCAATTGGATTGGGGTTTTAAATATATTGGGGTTAACTCGAATTCGATGGCTCAAGCTTCGTTCTCTATTTAAAAAAAAAAAAAAAAAAAAAAAAAAAAAAAAAAAAAAAAAAAAAAAAAAGAGAGAGAGAGAGAGAGACGGCGCCTTATTAAGTTTTAATTCTTTATCATCTGAGCGGAAGGGCTTTATTCCACAACTAATTATGATCATAAATAATTAAGCTGTCTTTTCGACGTTGCAGGGATGCTTTTTATAAGTAAGGAACTGGAAGACGATAGGATTAATTTATGAAAGGCTTATTTATTTCGCGGAGACCTAAGTTTAAGCATCCAGGATTTTTTAAAATTGGTCAAATGTTACACATTTGCACTAAATGGTTGAAAATATCACTAGGGATAACATGTTTAAGGTATGTAAGAGGACAAAATTAAGGATAAGAACATAATTTAAAAATGCAATGTGCTACAACAATGTAAATGAGATTGGGGCCAGCTTTCGGAAGTTGTAAGATAAGCTATGATTTTGCTATGTAGTAGGTGTATATAATTGTATAGTACTGTGACCAAATGTGTTAAAGAGCTCTGATCTTTACATAAGGTAATAAAAACATGCCAGGGGTAGTTTAAGAGTTGTAAGGTACTAGATGCAATATTAACCGGGCTTGTGGGCCGTGGTCTATTGGGTTCCTTCTTCTTCCCAAACGGTTAATATTGCATCTAGTATTGACACCGGCCGTGAAAGCCTTAGAAAGTTGTAAGGTAGTTTATAATTTTCATTGGGTCCAGTATAATAATTATATAAGGTTTTGCCAAGATACGTCAGAGAGTATTTATTTGTATCTACGTAAAGGGCTTTGGGTAAAGGAAACGAGCGTTTTTAGAAGTTGCAATGCAGTTTATTTTAGCCAGATTCCACAACCCAAATTTTGTCAAAATTTTACTAAAATACTCCTTGATAACAAAAGGTAGTGCGAAATTTCGTGGTTTAGATATGATTACTATTCCGCTTCTACTCTTCTTTACGCCTCCCTTTGGTGTTTTAATTAAATAAATTGCCAAAAATATAATTCGACACTTATATTCAACGAAACTGTAGTAAACTGTGTGACACAGGTATAAAAGTCTTCCCTAAATCCAATTTAGCAATTTTTGTAAATGTTATATGCCATGTGAACATTTGACAAAATAGCGCTTTTTGTTTATGAAAACATTATAAAAATCAGATGAGCAGTTTTCGAGATTACCCAATACGTATATGTACGTATAAATAAATGCACACACACACACACACACACACACACACACACACACACACACACACACACACACACACGCACACGCACACACACACATTTTCGTGTCTACAACATTAGTATAGATCAATGAAAGGCGCAGTATCCAATGCTATAGGAAAACAGTTTCCATTACTTCATCTTTTTCAAACGCACCACAAAAAATACATTTAATATTTTCTTAATCGGTTTAACTTACTTGTAAATTTCAAGCAATACTTTATGCCAAGTTAATCAAATCTAAGTGGGGGAAAAATAAATAAAAGAGGGGCATGCAAGTTATTTACAATATATTGTTTAAACTCGCGTTTTCATGTGGTGAGCTTAACATATGGCGACTGTACCACTTAGTTATTTTCCATCTTAAGTCTACATGCCCTTTAAATGGCTCGAGTTTAGCATTAGGTCAGGCGAACAATAGTTTTCACTTCGATATTTGTATGTTATGGCTTTTATGGTAACCTTAAATCTTTTATTGATATTTTAACTTTATTCCTCAAACATTACAAATTACTCTGGTATATGGAATTTACAGGTTTAATTCACACCAGAATTGATATATTTAATTTCTCCCGTCTGGTACAACTGTAGGGCATCTATTTTGGGTACCGGTGTTTCCATACAACATAATTTGTTATATTCTAGCATTTTCTATTTACACGGGATCACTTTTTTTTTTTGCTGGTTTTGGCATTAGAGCCATGCATTAGGTGTTTCCCTCGTGATTTTTCGGAGTGGGTAGCAAAGTACAGTGCATAATAAAAGTTTATAAAACCGAAAAGAAAACTGATTTATCTCTAGTGGAAGGAAAAGATTTTGAGATAGACTAAATCCCAGAGTACCTGTGTACCTAAAACCACTCAATCTAAGGATGTAAATAAGCTGTAAAGCATGTGACGAAGACGGCCTTAAGGCACATCTAATGCAATACGTTTATATGATAAGTAGAGGGCGAATTATTGCATCCTCGAAAATTAAATGTATGCATGTAAGAGAATATGTTTCATGACATGAGGAATAGACTGGAGAAGTTATGTAGTGCATATTTCATATAGATGTATGTATTAGCTTTTTTCTCTACTTGTTATTGAACTATTTATCTTGTTTCCCCACATGGTGAGTTTCTGCTGTGTTGCCGTGTTGTCATACAGTCCAACTGACATTGCTGTTGGAATCAAATATTTCTTTTTCGTTTCTAGTGATAATGCCACGCAAATGAGGTGCGAAGTTATAATTGCAGCAATGCAATATAAGTAGAACTCCACCGCCCGTGAGAGCACCAAAACTTATTCTGACGTGAATAAAAAGTGCATAGTGGAACGCAACTGTTTATATTGGTACGACAACACCACCTTCGGCAGCATGACCTTTTCGAACTTATTTCTAGCCACTGGATTGGCAGAGAACTTTACCTCCCCCAAAATATGGCCGAACTCTTGAAAGGTAATATTAAAAGTACTTGCCCATGTTCTTACTAATGAAGTAATGAAGTATCCTTAAGGTATTGCTTCGTTGAAATTTGGTCCCAAAATGAAATATGGGTAACAAAAATGTGTTGTTGTTTTAACCCTCCACGGTCATACTGGGGTCCTTGATACTCCATCTCATTTTCTTTTTATTGCCGCCCCTTCAACGATGACTCCAAGGCAATATCGGCTCACAGAAGTTCAGTTCGTATTCTCATTCTTCTACTGCAACCGTTTTACAGCTCATTATCATCAAGAATTTCATCCAGGGAACTTACAAGTAAAGCGTTGCATATTCTGGGGTACAAAATATCCCTGTGTGACTGTTGACTTCTAATGAAAAACAGTGGTTCAAGATCAAGATATCGTAAAACTAAAAACACCTATATCACTTGTGTAGATGGGCGATATGCGACGAACATAGAGCACAGATGTGCTTAGAATGTGCAAACTGAGTGTGCAAACTCAGTTTTAAATGATTAATGGAACTTGATTTCGTTGATGCCACAATTTTTATGCGATATATTGGTTAAATGTAACCGCATTAATAACATCAAGCAAAACTAATTGACATAAGAGCATACAAAAATTGTGCTTGTAAATCAGAATTCACTTTATAGTTCGCTCTAGTTGTATTTGTTTCGGAGTATTATGTAATATATCTTAATGAGTGCTTCGCTCATATTAAATAAATAATTACAAGTTATGCTGGCAATATATCAAATAATGTCAAATAAAATGTGGGGTCCCTACGACCCCGGTGTGACTTCTGTGTTCCTTAAAACTAAGTGTGGCTTGTATTTCCGTGATACATTGCCATTTTCTTATTACCGTTCAATGGAGATAATAACTTTGACCTTCATCTCTATGTCGTTGATGTAAGCTCTCGCATAAATGTCAACCAGCTTAATGACACATACAAATAATTCTTTAGCCCTTCCTCTATAAGGCCAAATTGCCTTATATTGCTTTAGACTTTCTGTTTGTACAGCCATGGAAAAATGATTGAACGCGTTAGTAGAGTAGAGTATTTCTAAGTTCCACGTCGTGTTACAGTGCGGTTTACACAAGTCGATATTCCAACATAGAGCTGAGTTTATTTATAGTCTCTGATACATAGTCATCATCTATCCGACACTCGGATAGCCTGTGTCTTGAATCACCACTCGCACTTGTATACATACTCACAAACACAAATGCGAGTGGCGATTCAAGATACAGCCTATTGTATGCCCGACAGACGATAACATATGTATCAGAGACGATAAATAAACTCAGCTGTATGTTGGAATATCAACTTATGTAAACTGCGCTGCCACACGACGTGGAATTGGAAAATATTCTGCTCTCCTAATGCGCTCAATCATTTTTTCCAAGGCTGTACCAACTGTAGAGAAAATCTTTCATGGAGGTCGTATATGAACCAGCCCATCATTCCAAATCGATTATAACATCGTTCATTGGTTCGTTTTTATATCTCTGATTTGTTTTTCATAACGGCCACATAGAGAACTAATACCGGTTGGGTGGAGTCAAAGGTTGATTACTTGGGGGAAGAAGGCTATCTAGGAGGAATGGATCACGTTTTCTGCATGTCAGTGTATTTAGCAACAACGGACGGTTTACTGCTGGTAAAATGCTACACCTCGGGACTCGTCTGTGAACTTAAGTATTGCTCATCTGTCTTTATTGTAGTTTTGCAATAATCGATTATTGGTCATATATAAGAGATCATAATTAATAATTACTACGATACTACCAATTCGATAACCAACGAAACATTGAAACATAATGATTTATTACTTTATAAAAACCAACAAAGTTATGTAAGAAAATTATGTAGATCATTATGCTATTAAAATGTTTTTGGTGCATATTTTCCCATTTAGAACACATTTTCAGTGTTTTTACCTAATAAATGCATTCATGTGCACATTCATGAATATTAGTGCATATAACTCCGCCCTTTAATGACAGAGACATTAACGTGTATAGTGAGTCAATAATTCCATTTTTACTTTCTCTACTGCGTACCTAGTGTGTAGAGAAAGCATTTGCATTTCACCGAAAAAAATCGATGCCGAGATGCAAATATACGTTTTGAGACCTGGAATAAATAAAATTAGAAGAAAAAAGTTCGTTCTTGCACACCTATGCGCACACGCGCATGTGTGTCGTGAGGACGTCATAAATAAAAAAACGAAAGGTTTTATAAAATATATAAATACCAGACTTGGTGTTCAAGTTGAGTATGTTCCAGAAATGCAGCACGAAGGTTTGCAAAGAAATCCTACAATCTGCCATTTACTAGGGAACATACTTTGGCTATTTTTGATTTTCTCAAAAATGGCTGCATAGATTATTATTAAATAACCGCATATTTAAGACATACGTGGCAAAGAAAATGTGTATCGTGGATTTTCTGGAAATAGTTTATGAAGGGCTCTTCACTAGGAAGGAATTCTGCATAACGCATAACCGTGAGAGGTAGGCAAAATGTAGTACACAAAAAATGTAGATCTCTAAAAAGCACAATTATTTAAAATATTTTTTCCTGGCATAAGCCATCTCCGAGGTATGTGTTATTATTGGTTCGAGTTTTCCAATACCTTTGACATTATTTTAAGTGTTGTCCTTATTCAGTTGTTTCTCGACATATTAAACAGCATGGAATTTCAAGGTGAGTATACAGCGACGGCCTTTTAAATATATGAAACGTTATCCCCCTTTGAATCTACAACAAAATGTGCAATAAAACTTTTAATTATCGAAGGATTTGTCCCAATTAACCTGCAGTAGACACAAGAATAAGCATTTGCAAGAATAGTTTTTGGATGCTGTATAAAGATAAAGATATTAAGTAAAGAAAGTTCTGTGTCATAATACATTAGATTTTAAAATATGTGTATGCGTACTCGATGTTCAATTTTATTTGTTTCCTTCGCGGACCTCCATTTAAATTTATGGCGTCATTGATGTCTTCGGAGTCTACACTACAAGCCAGGCGAAGCTATCTTATCAAGAAAGGGTTGATAACATGCTCAAGTCGATTTTCTACGGTTGTTCAGCGATCGAGACCGGAAACTTTCCATTAAAAATATAGTACCTGGGCGACCGAACTTCACTCGGCTTTTCTTTTCTTTCCCTTTCTTTTTAATCGTGTTTTTGGGAGAAGATATTTATTTAGATAAACTTGTAAAGAAAAATGTTAACTAAATACAAATTTCCTAATTGTTGGAGCCGTTTCCGTTACGAGACCTTTAATATCCTGTCTTGTTTGTTGAAATTGGCCCATTAACAGAGAAATTATGGCCAAAATAAGGGTTTGACTAATTGTGACTGTTACGCGTAGACTAAGATAGCTAAGTCAACCTTCTTTAGATTTCCTGAAAGCTATTGACGATACCTTTAATATCCTGACTTGTTTGTTGAAACTGGTCCATTAACAGAGAAATTATGGCCAAAATAGGGTTTCTAATAATTGTGACTGTTACGCGTAGACTAAGATAGCTAACTCAACTTTCTTTAGGTTTTCTGAAAGTTCTTGACGAGGCCTTTAATATCCTGGCTTGTTTGTTGAAATTGGCCCATTAGGAGAGAAATTATGGCCAAAATAAGGTTTAGAGTAACTGTGCCTGTTACGCGTAAAATCGCGTTTTTCAGGAATAACACCTATATAGATAAACTTAATAAGCAAAACCCTATATGAATACAAAATTTGATCGAAATCGTTAGAGCCGTTTCCAAGTTGCGCGGTATATAGGCATACAAGAAATTGCTCGTTTAAATAAATAAGATATTATCAGAGAATGTAAAGCTAATTCCTTTGGCTGTTTTATAATTACCTTTTTAGACAGTCGAAGGTAAAAGAAGCTCTTTCTATGGTAGATGATATTAATTAAAAGGAGAAAATCATGCCATTGAGCAGTGTAAGTTACAACACTCCAGGGTCATCAACTTTGATTTTCTGGTAGATGTAACGATTATTATCCAGGACTTTTCTATTGTTCATGTAATGCCGGATAATATGAATTTACTAATTATGGAAGCTGGAGAATTAATGGAATCTTACAGACAACAGAAAGGATTTTGCTGCCAAAACGTCAACGAAACTGCAAACTGGCATGTAACAGGTTTCTTCAACGGTGCAAGATAAAATATGAACAAATCATAGCAAAAATGTGCTGTTAGGATATTTTGAAGATAAAGCCAAAAACAATACAACAAATCATGTAATAAATTCTATTCCTACTTCCTCCACTCCGGGAACTTCCATGTCAGATTGCAATCATTACTCAAAAGATCAGAAATGTTATTATAAAGCAATTTTATGCTAATTTAAAGTCCTTTCCTGTTTATTAAAATTTTGTTACCCTTTTCCCAAAGTTTTGTTCTTCTCATAACCTTATTTATGTATACCAGGTAATGTTTTTCTTTCTAACCCATTATGAGTTAGATGCCAAAAGGGAACAAGTGGCGAGTATCACAAATACGAAATAGGCAAAAATAATCTAATTCATAGTCTATAATTTGTACATATAAGTAAATATTGACGACTGTCTAAACTAGTGTATGATACGTGATGAAAGCAACTTTATTCTCCTCGCAGGATTACGAGTTTTACAATCATTTCTAATCGTAATCATGCTTTAACGCCTGTATAATAAATGCATTTTTTTAAAGCAAAGCTTCTTAATTATTCTGCTAGTCTAGTAGAGAGAAAGCTGTTGACTAAAGTGGTGTTTGTTCTTAGCAAAACAATTCATGTAATGCAGTACATGAACAAATTTACCGAAAGTGTAGATAGATAATTCCGAAAAGGAAAACATTACCAAAAGGCAGAATTAAAATCCGGCAGAAAATATATTAAATTAAATTAAATTAAATAGTGCAGTTTGAGTCTCTAGTTTACTCGTTTTAGGAATGTTCTCAACATGTGCTAGCAGGCTATCAAATGAAGCTTCTGTACTGAGATGGCGTAAAAGCTTTTAATGGACGATCTCTCGTTGTGTTTCAAGATTTGGTTTCTTAAGTCATATTTGGTAGATAACCGCCTTTTACGCAACAATTCTGGATGTTAGAAAAAGAACAACATACCTATCCTAAATGAGAATGTTGATACAGTTTTCACCGCACAAATATAATATGAAACATACTTAAATAACACCAACAACATAATAAAGTAATCATTATTTTCGGTAGTTAGGTACCATAAGTATAATCACAAGAGCCCCGATTTGTATGCAAAATGCATGTTCTTTTTTTATATACTTACATGCTTAAATTATATATTTCGTAAGTCGCCTTTTTCAGACAATTTCAGCAGTATTTGTTAACGCATGTAAATCCATATTCCGTTGGAAAATGTATATTTTAAGTTTTAAATGAAAAAGTTCATATTTTACTCTTGAATTTGGCATTACATTTTAATGTTCCCCTTTAGATGATAATATTACTATTAGATACTTAATAAAGTCTCCGAAAGCAAAAAATTGATAAAAAACAGATAAGTATTTATTTATAAATGGACGTATGTGGGCCCCAATGACCTAGTTATCGACGGGCCCTTAAACATTACGCACTCACTCACTCTATGTATGATGTAGCAAAACTTGGAATGCCAGGAGCAAACCAAATTAAGTAAACGTATTATGAAATGACTTACAACCAACACCGGGTGATCAGGGTGTTTATTTACATCCGTGTAACAGATACACCAAGGCATAGGAACGAAACAAGTTATTCCCCATAGCAGCCATAAAGTCAGAGGAAATCCAATCAGTATTAGCCATGTCTTCACGTGGATTGGTGCTTCCCCGTTTTCCGTCACATATAAACTTCTACGTTCGACAGATGATTTAGAGCTCAATTGCATGTCGATAGTTGGCAATTGAGAAACTGATGTATCTGAAAAGTGCTTGTGCTTTGATTTGAGAAATGCCGCCCACAAAAATTTCGTACCCTCCTCCAGGGTTACCCTGCAGACTCCAACATATTCACTGGGGCTTCCGAGAGTTCCCCCGCCCTTTCCGACTCGCAGGACCCTGTGCCGACGTTGATCGTTACCTCGTGACTCCTAAGGGCGTCCAAACACAGGACCACTTCCTCAGTCACCCTCGCGACGAACACCCACAGACTTGAAACGCCCTGCCCCAATGTCGACTCCAGCAAGGCCTCCTCGTCCACAGGGAAGGTGTCGCTCAATGCCAGCACTCTTGTACAGCCGATCTGGTTTCCTCGATGACAAGCTCTCCACCATGTCAGGTCACACCACGGTCACGGTTGCACCCGTGTGCACCAATATCTGGCACCACTTCCCGCGTACCCATCCGTCCGCGTTGATGTTGACATCCGTTATCCTGTGCCTTACTAAGATAAATGCAATACTAATTTGCATTATTGATTTTGCTGTAAATACTAAAACTGGGTGGGAGGCAGTAATGTAAGACACTAACTCATGCGAAGCACCGCAGCTTCTTTTTAAAAAAAAGAAGTGTTTAAAATAAAGTTATCTATCACCTCCCAAAGTTTGTCGGCCTAATTTTGGGACACCTCTATATATGTGTGTGTCTGTGTGTCTGTGTATCTGTATGTCTCTGTGTGTGTCTGTGTGTGTGTGTGTGTGTGTGTGTGTGTGTGTGTGTGTGTGTGTGTGTGTGTGTGTGTGTGTGTACGTGATTTACATAGAATCTAATTTTTAAGTTTACATTATGCTTAAGCTTAATTCCCTTCATGAATGGGGTCTAAAAGTAAAAATATGTAGGTAAATAGTATACTGCTTGTTTCTAATATTTGCAGTGTAAAACTCGAACCAAATTGATGATGCATTTCAGCTCAAAGAATATTCTAAAGAATCATAATAATTATGAAATATAATTAAGAAGGAACACTGTGAGCCTGTGCATGCTTATCCTTCTTCTTTTTTCTATTCAGTAAAGATATGACCAAGTTTTGTTCAACTTGCACAGTAGAACAAAAACATTACTGTCGAAAAAATATAATTGGCAACAACTGTAACCATCATAAATTACATATTCCGAAATTTGTATTTCAACTACTGGAGGAGGAGAGAGTACCTAAACTCTTAAATCGATTTCCGAAAACATTTGATAAATAACCTCCCGTACTACTGAGTTTTATTATTCTCGTATAGCTTATGACCATGTCCCACTTGTAGTTATAGATGTTCCATATATGGTGAAGCAGAGAAAGGGGTATTATGATTCACGCCGTTCTCATTAATTATTAGAGAACATCTACGTGCTCAGAAAATACTACTCAAAACTCCGTCAGGAGTTTAACATGGCATACATAACAGCAGAATAATGCAACACACCACATTCACTAACATCAATTTATTAATAAAAGCTATGTAATTTAAAACCAGTATTTGTGAGAACGTTAATACAAATCCAGAAATGGTTAATGAAATGTTTACTCCGTTTTCAGTGAACGAGATGGCTCCACAGTAAAGCGCGAGACTCACATTCGGAAGGTCCTGGGTCAGCTTTCTTGGGCCGGCCACTATGACATGGTTTTTCGTGATTGTTCATGGTTAGCAGGGCAAATGCTGTGGTGGTTTCTCTTCTACTACGAGCGTCCTTTACCCAATTTCCTATTATTGGGCTTCCACTCTTATGTTTCAGATAGGGACTATACAATGTCAATCAGTGTTGGACATATGGTGCGGATGTATTATCGTTGGAAAGCTCTTCTTGACCCTGCCAGACCGCAGGCTTCTCTGAATGTCTCAGGCGGTTTCATCAGAGGGAAGCCATCTCTGAGCAACCAGCCGATGTGGCAGGAACCTCAAGCTTGAAATCAATAGGGACCTCAGTGTATACTTGGCTGTGCCTGTGGCCTACAGCCTCCTGCAGTTCCTTCACCTAATCCGTTCCTCCTGGGAGGGCGTAAGCACAAATGATCTATGAGTATGTTGGGTCAAGGTGTGAGACGTCCCCTCCGTTTCCTGGTCATATTCGTAAGCTATTAAATCACCCACAATGTGACTTAATTTTACCTGTAAGGATATACTGAGATTTCACCGGAAATAACATTTCCAGGCTAACTGAATAAAAGTGAGTGAGTGAGTGAGTGAATGGGTGAGTGAGTGAGTGAGTGAGTGAGTGAGTGAGTGAGTGAGTGAGTGGAATTTAAGGGCCCGTCGACAGGGAGCTCTTTTGGGCGCTTAGTCAAACCTTAAAATCTAAAAACATAAATTCACAGCGTTAAAATCACGGAAACTAAAAAAGAAGGTTAAACGATAACACGGTAAAACAATAAAACGTGAAAGAAATGGTTAAACGATCTTAAAACAAAGCTTAAAAGGTTAAAACCACCTAAATCGAAAAGACAAGTCCAACTTGCTTATCGAGCCCAATATCGGCGACGAACCGCAGAGCCTTGGCTACAAACTCCGGGTCATCGCCCAAACTGGAGGCAAGTGTAGAACGACGCTCACGAGCGTATCGCTGACAACGGATTAGCACATCTGCCAGGGACAGTTGAACATTATATGTTGGTCATACAGGCGCCGGGTCACCACGCAAAAGGTGGCCGTGGGTGGCTCGCGTGTGACCTACCCTCAGGCGGGTGAGAAGAACTCTGCCCGCCTGGAATCCCTATAGGATGTCAGCTAGGGTTGAATGCTGTCCTTAACTGCCCACAGTTGTGTGCCAGCTAACGCCTCCCATGATTGCTGCCAGACCGCAAAAAAGATGACGGCGAAAGTATCTTCGAGCATCTAGAGTAGGCAAAGTGTGGGTAGAGAACCCCGGAAAATGGCAGACTGACTTAGCAGCCGCATCCGCTTCCTCATTGCCAGAAATACTCACATGGCCTGGGGACCATGTGAAAACCAACTGATATCCACGACAGAATAACTGTAAAATAAGTGTCTGCATTTTCACAACGAATGCTGAGGTGCCGATAAACTGCTGCAAAGCCTGAATGGCAGTCAGAGAGTCTGAGCATACGATAAATTTGTCAGGAACTGAGTTGGGGATAAAAAGTAAGAAATAAAAAAGTCCGCCTGCCATTTGCCGGGGTTCTCTACACACACTTTGACTACTCTAGATGCTCAAAGGTGCTTTCCCCGATAAAATATAGCCAACAGCGAGGCAGTATAAACTGAACTGTGGTCCGGAAGTCGGTACTGGTGAGCCGCTCTGTCACACACGAAACTACATTCCGTAGCACCCTCCACCTGGGACTCATCGGTAAACTCGAAAGCGGCGAAGTTGTAAAAAGTTTAAGATGAACATTGCTAAATGACTGCGTAAAAGATAACCGTGGAGAGTACGGAGAATTTCATAGCGCCAGGTGGTGTCGTAGGCTTTCTCCAAATCAAAGAAGATACCCACGACATGCTGCTTCAGCAGAAAGGCATTTTGGACGTAAGCCTCCAAGTGTGTCAGATGGTCAACACTAGAGCGATGGCGACGAAAACAGCACTGAACATTACTCAGCAGGTTATTCGTCTCTAGCCATAACACTAAGCTAGTGTTAATCATGTGTTCGAAGGTCTTATAAACGACACTGGTTGGGCAAATAGGGCGGTAACTAGATGGAAGTGCCCGGTCTTTTCCGAGTCGAGGGATAGGGATCAAAATACCATCTCGCCAGGAAGATGGGAAAACCTGCTCACGTCAGATACGGTTGCAAATGCTCAAGAGGAAGGACAAAGCCGCTGGTGAAACATAAAGCAGCATTTGTCGGTAGATGTCACCGGGACCAGGAGAAGAGTCCCTTGCGAGAGATAAGCTACGCACCAGTTCTGCTTCAGTAAAAGGTGGGTTGTACGGCTCACTACAGTCAGTGTTAAGAACTATCCGCTCCGCAGATGCCTTGTGAGATATAAAAGCGCTATCGTAACTATCTGTTTGGCTACTAGCAGCAAACGAAATAGCAAGGGCTTCGGCGGTACCCTGTTCGGAGCTATAAGTGGTACCCTCTACGTCAAGATAGGCTATTATCGTCCCGCGACACTTGCCGTACATACGCCGAACGCAGCCCATGCCGTTTGTGTCGAAGTGCGACGGGTAAGGGAAAAGACGTAGATTTACCAAGATCTACGTTTGGTACTGCGAAGCACATAACGTGCTCAAGCACGCGAACTTTTAAAGGCAATAAAATTGTCCGTCGGGTGTAGAGTGAAAAAACGCAAGACACGCTTGCGTGCTTTAGTAGCCAAAGGCATTCCTCGGATACCAAGGCTCTGGAACGTGTTGTGGTGTAGAAGAACCGCGAGGAATGCTGGAATCTGCTGCGACCAGGATAGAACAAGTAAAATGTGCTACCAGGTCATCAACGCTGGGAAAAGCATCGTCCTTGAGATTAATGAGGGAACGAAGTTTCCCCCAGTCAGCCTTGGAAATAATCCAGTGAGGATGTCGTGTTGGCACAGGATAGTGAGCGGGGAGGTGGAGTTTAATGAAGTAATGATGACAATGAGCACCGACCAATCAAGAAGCTGTACCAGTGGCGGGCTACAGAAAGAAAGGTCCAGCGCTGAGTGTGTACCGTGGGCAGATTGTAAGAAGGTACGGACGCCAGTGTTTAAAAGGTGTAAGCCGGACGGATCGCAAATGTCTGCTACAAGGCACCCACGAGTATCGTCAGTATCAGGTCCCCACAAGTAGTTTTTGGCATTCAGATCACTTAGAAAGAGAAGCGGTGGCGGAATCTGTGCCAAAAGAGCTCTAAAATCGTTCTCCTGTACGACACTGACGGGTTGCAGATACATTACAAACAGAGAAACAGAGGCTCTGCAGCTGTAAACGTACCGCTACAGCTTACAGCGGCGTGTTAAATGGTATGCTGGTGGCAGTGATGTTATGCGCCATCAGAATAGCAACACCACCGCTTGCTCGCCTATCAGCTGCAGGGTCATGCCTAAATGCCGAAAAACTACGAAGGTGGAGAGCGTGATTAGGCTGCTAATAGGTTTTTTGTAGACAGACTGTATGTCTGGAACCCTTGTCCGGAACCCATTAACATTCCACTGGATTATTTCCATGGTATAAAGGAGATCACACACTTAGGACAGAAGATGTGCGATTCTGAATTCCCTGGCGACTCCTCTGATGTCCGGGAGTCGGAAGATCCCCTGCGGCTCACGGAAGGAGAACGGGACTTCACTGAGGATGTGCAGCTAATATCTAGAGGTTTGTACCTGGAACGGTTTCTTTCTTTTTTTATTGTGTAGTGTTTAACGGCCGCTTTTACTACATATGGTACCGCAGGTGGTGACACTGATGATACATGGAATGAAGATGGAACATCGGTGGAATGAGATGGCGGGGGAAACTGGAGAACCCGGAGGAAAACCGCCCTAGCGCCACCTCGTCCACCTCAAATCCCTCATGCGATCGCCTGGGATCGTACCCGAGCAGCTTTTTGGTGAGAAGCGAATGGTCTCGGCTACGGCGCGGCCGTGGTGTCTTTCTGTAGGAATCACAGGAGCAGTAGTGCTTTGGGACGGCTGCGAAGCTGGTGTCAGGATGGCAGAGAACAGGATATCGTCTATGGTCGAACTGCTGGCGGTGGAGAGATATGTCCGCCAGACGAATCGGTTTGCAGGCCCACGGAAACCCGTGAGAGCGAACAGGGGGACGTCTGTACGACGGCATCCTGTGTTGGAACAGCCTGCAGAAAACTTCGTCGTGGTGCTAGGATGAAGTTCCTGGTGTCTCTTCCATGCTCTATGAAGGTTAAGTTTTCCTTCACCCGGAGCTCCTGGATTGCCTTTTCCTCTAGAAAGCAGGGCAATCGCGCGAGTTCGGCGGGTGAGATCTGCCACAGTTTACGCAGGTGCAGTCCGTTTCTTACAGGGAGCCGTCATGAACATCACGAACACAGCGAAGACAAACTGGCGAGACGATGTAATGTTGCTGCGTGTGCCCGAACTTCTGGCATCGATAACACCGCATGGGATTTGGGACATAGAGACGAACGGCCGCCCTTTCATACCCACATGAGATGTACTGTGGGAGAGTGGTGCATTGAAACGTAAGAAAAACCGTTAATTACATCGGGGCCCAGGACAGTGGTAAGAAGTCGGGTACCCCTGTAGACCCCAGCGACGTACGGCCGCTTATATACCCATGGGGACCCGCCTCCTAAGGAGCTACGTGGTTGTACATGACAATGGAACGGTTCCGCACCTGGTGTCGCACAAAAGGGTAATAAGGAGGGTCCATTTAACCTTCACGCCTGGGCCTCAGAAGAGCACATAAATTGGAAGCTGCGTGGAAACCGTGGCACAGGAACCACGGAGATAGGATAGATCCCTGTTGGTGAGGCTGGAACTCATAGAACTAGTACTTAACCTATGTAAAAGCAATAAAACTAGAAGGGGAAGAGACTATAACTAACGAATACGTGGCTCAAACCGATGGATATGAAACCATGATAATGGCGGCGAGCAGCTCGGGATCCCGAGTGCGCCAAACCCGTACCTACTGAAGTAGGCCCCTGGGGTGGGGGGGGGGCGTAACTGAATAAAAAGTCACTTTTTAAAAGGGCCTGTATGTATATGTGTGTGTCTCTAAACAGCACAACTCGAAAGTAGGGTGGTTGAAGGCGAGCGAGCGCAAAAAATGGCCGCCATGCGTGATCCAAGGATTACTTGGTAAGGTAGAACGTTGTAGGTGTTTGAAGCAGTCTCTACAGGTAATTTTAAGGTGTACAGCAGTGTATGTATGTGTTTATATGCATGTTCATGGTAAATGGATATGGTCTTCGGTTATCTTATGTATGTTGTCTAACGCAAAACTTTCTATGCTGATTGAATGTTTTACCCTAACGTAATAACACCTCAACTCACCTCGCCTCCGTTAACCTAACCTAACACCTCTTCTAATGATTTATTCGTTCTCCTTTTGCTCAACCTAACCTAGTTCTCACTCTTTTACTCCACTCTTTCACAATTTAGCTTAACCTAGGCCCTCCACTTCTACTCGTCTAACTTTAGCCTAAAGTTATCTATTTATTAAGCTATTTTTAACCTACCTAAACCAACCTAACCTAACCTATCTCATGTTATTTTACTCGAGCATTCTATTCTGCCACAGCCTATTCTAACCTTCACTCCATACCATTTTAGGCTTAAGTGTTTCGCTTTGATTTGTAGAAGTTTTCCAGCGATGTTAAATACTTTGAAGGTATTCACCCTCCCTGACCTGCGAACCCTAAGCATTTTATAAACGTTTCAAGGTATGTTAATGCTATTCCCTAACTGGTACACCTAAAAATGGTAACACATAAGGAACTTCCGGCTCCTCAGGACCCATATCAATTATGAGGTTGTTTTGGTAGGAAAGAAAGCTATTTGGTGGAATGTAAATATAAAACATTTAGTAAGGTCTTATTATCACTAATTTAAAGTTATATTCAATGCTTCTGATCACCCCTTAAAAAGGTATACAACAGGACAGTGAGGTACATCAGCACGGAATCTGAAAAACGTGTACATACAAAAATCCACTTATCTGCGATTTTGAAAAGGATTTGTACATACTTTACAATAATGCTATATTTGGAGAACTATGAAAAGTATTCGCAATCGTATGGATATACGCGTTCTGGATAACAGCAAAGCATTAGAAAAACTCCTAGCCAAGCCTACATTTATCGATCTAACCGTATACGGCCCTAATCTTGCAGCTGTACATATGGCCTCGTGTCAAATAGTGTTCGGCATTAGTGCACTAGACATTTCCAAGACGTTAATGTGTTCGTATCAATGTGTTAGTTCCATATTATGGGGCTGGATATCTTAAACTGTTGTATATGGATACAGATTCCTGCACCCATCGAGTGACTACTGCTGATATGTATCTGGATAAGTTAAACATGCTTGAAGATTTATACTTCTGGATACAGTGGATCATCCTGTAAACCATATACGCCATTCTGCACAAAACAAAAATATGGTGTGAAAGTTTAAAGATGAGACTAGTGGTAGAATCATTCGCCGTTTTGTTGGACTCGGGCCTAAAATGTATGCTCTCGATAGTGATAGCTCTGTGATATATATATATATATATATATATATATATATATATATATATATATATATATATATATCTGTGTGTGTGTGTGTGTGTGTGTGTGTGTGTGTGTGTGTGTGTGTGTGTGTGTGTGTGTGTGTGTGTTAAAAAGATTAAAGGCATCAAAACGTCATTAAGCAACACATCAGCTTCAGTAGCTCTGTGGACTGTCTTAAAACTCTAAAAATCCTAAGAACACCGATGAACTTAATCCTACCTCGACATCATAATCTTGCTACACTTGAAGCTAGTAAAATAGCTGTGTCGCCGGATGACGACAAGAGAGTAATTGCAGAGGACGGGATACCAACATATGCGTACGGGCATTAAAGCGTTTCAATCCATGCGTAAGAGAACGTAACTTAGATCGGAAGATAATGATTTTCTCTGTGATCCCTCCTGTAGAAAATAAAAATTTACTCAACTAGTCCCTCCACGTCTCCCATGATGCTTGTCGAGGAAAGAAGAAAATAGAAATAATAAAGGAAGGCGTTAACTCTGCCACTAGAGTTTAACTCTAGTGCTGGTTTCCAGCCCAGATGAAAAGCACAGGCTTTCGCCCATGCAACCTTAAAGCAAGTATACCCTGATTAACTTTATATAAAACAAAACCTTGTGTGAAAATACTATCAAGTGTATCGCACAATGTCTTAAAATACTGAGTTATAGGTACTTCTGCTTCAGCGATTGGACAATTTTATAGCGTTAGTTTAAACCCAATAAAGGGGAGAGCGGTGGAAAAGACAAAAATGCTTAATGACGCTGTAAAGAGTACTTTATCCCGAGAGGAAGTAATCTGGAACAGTGAAACCTCAAGACGGAGCCGGCCAAGCAATGTCTCCGAAATGGGAAATTATGCGACCGCGGAAGAACT
The DNA here is from genome assembly GCA_030765045.1 of Tenodera sinensis. NCBI lineage: Eukaryota > Metazoa > Arthropoda > Insecta > Mantodea > Mantidae > Tenodera > Tenodera sinensis. Next base: position 108,397,126 of record CM060962.1, read on the forward strand.
CCTGCAGTGTTCCCATACTGAGGCGGGACATGTGAGCCATGGCTCAATCTTGTTGATACCAAAGGCTTTCAAAGGATAACCAACATTTCGCAGTGCAGGAATAACAAGTTCTGTCACCATTAGGGAGTAGCCTTCGGCATTCATAGTTCCTGGCGGTCTTCAAAAATATATGGGACAACGATCGCCATCATTCTTATACCGCACCACGCAATGGCCTTTTGAGCACACATAGTCTCGAAAGTTATTTGAGGATACTGCCTGTTCACCAGCTCATGGTCTTAGGGGACTGAAGAGGAGAGGAGAGGCATTCCACGATAGTGTAACGCGAGCTTTGTAAACTTCATAGATAATGTTACTGCTGATTAGGTTGCCAACTTACCTACAGTGTTATTCCCGCTATGTTTACTCGCTAATGTGCTAATATCTCTAAATTTAGATTAAAAATTGGACGAGTCACCAGGGTTATCTCGGAAGTAAAGAAAAAAGGAGTGTAGAAGTTGATAAATCCCCGCCTAAGAATTCTGTGAAATCTGCTATTATTATGTGGTTTCAGAGCAAAGGGTGTCAGAGTGACAGTTCCATGTGTAAAACAGATTTTTACAGGATGATAGAAACAAACAATTCTAAAAGAGATTTCTAAAGCGGACGTATTTTGGGTTTCCTCAGGCCCCAATGTCGTTTGCTTGTCTCCAAACGCTCAATCCCATAGAACTATCTTGGGCCAAGGTAAAACGAATAGTTAAATAAATGCAACAGGTGACTTTTCCTTACAGGAATTGCAGGATATAATGCTCGAGGGTATATTACTGTAAGCGAAACAGGCTGGCAGGGTTTTTGAAAACATGTAGAAAAGGTAGAAAATGATCAGTGGGAGATAGAGGGAGTAGTTGAAAATATCGCTTATGTTTTATAAGCGAAATACACAGCATGAATAAAAAATAACATTTAAGTTCCGCTATTTTGAGTGACTTCTTTCCTTTGATCTAGCGTGAATACACATTCTAAGGTTGGCAACATTATCAAAGTGCGATTAGAGACACGGCAGCTGCTTCAGATATCATAATTGTTTACTGACGTAATGGCTCGCTGCATTCCTCCCTGGGACCATGAGCTGGTGAACAAACTGTAATGCTATTGTGAAGGCATAGCAGATCACTGGAAAAGGGCCAATATGCTCATTAAAAGTTTGCGAACATACTAAAGACACAAAAATACTGAAAGATCAAGAGAAACGCTCAAAACAGTCGTTAAACGTTCAGAATACCACAAAAGTGTCCAAAAATACCTACCAAACTTTTAAAATAGCTTTGACATACCTTGAAACGTTTAGAAAATGCTTAGGGTTCACAGGCCAAGGAGGGTGAATGCCTTCAAAGTATTTAAAATCTCTGGAAAACATCTACAAATCAAAGCGAAATGTCTAAGCCTAAAACGGTATGGCGTGAAGATTAGAATAGGTTGTGGCAGAATAGAATGCTCGAGTAAAATAGCATCAGATGGGTTAGGTTAGGTTAGATAGGTTAATATACCTTAATAAATAGAATGGTTTAAATTCGCTTAGGTTAAGTAACGTTAGGCTAGGTTAGACGAGTAAAAGTGAAGGCCTTAGTTGAGGTTAAATTATGAAAGGACGGAGTAAGAGATTAGGAGCTAGTTTAGGTTGAGCAATAAGGAGGAAGAATAAATCATTCGAAGAGGTCTTAGGTTAGCGTAGGCGAGGCGAGGTGAGGTGTCATGTTAGGGTAAAATATCCGTTCAGAATAGAAAGCTCTTGCGTTAGAAAGCATACATCAGATGCACCGAATACCATACTCATTTGCCTTGAACGTGCATAAACACATACATACACACACTGCTATACGCCTTAAAAATTGTCTCCAGAGAGTATTTCAAACACTTACCACGTCCTGCTGTCCCTACAACCTTACCTAGGAATCCTTAGATCATGCATGGCGACCCTTTTTTGCACTCACTCGTCCTCAACTACCTACTCTCGAAAACATACAAAATACCATATACCAAACTTGGTAGAGCTGGTTCAACGAAAGCTTGACAGCCTGCAGGATGCGCAGATTATTTTCGCACCGTAACGTTACACGTATTGGGGGGCGACAATATCCCTATTACGGGCCTCAGTATCAACAACGTCTCGAGGTGTGTGCATCTAGTGAATAAGCAGAGGAGGAGTAAACAGCGAGAGCATCAGGTACAATGCGGCGAGTGGAAGTGTCATGTAGTCTTCAGTCGAACGAGGTAACCCGACTTCATTCGAGTAGTACCGAGGTCTCGCACAGCTCCCGTTGGCAAGCTTTCGTTGCGTTACTTTTATTTACATTAGGTTTAAGGATACAAAATGAAGAAATACAAGATCCTCACCCCTTTTTTGCTTTGGTTCTTTATTCATTGTCGCTTTGACTTGCTTTTATACAGCGAAACATTTACTGTGTTGTTTGTACATTAATTTTCTGTTACGGTTTGCTTTAGATTTCTTTACTGAGTTCAGTATTGTTACAAAATATTAAATTGTCTTATAACACGGAGGAGTTTCAAGTACTTCTAGTACTTTTCGTGAAACATTGGCTTCTGTTCGCTGTTGTTGGTATCTCTCTCATTCTTCTCTGATGTGTTTGACTGTTGTGATGAGGTTACAAGCGCTGTATACAGGAGGTGAAGTTTTATTGAGTAAATATCTGTGGGTAAGTTTAGTGTATCCGATTCGGAAGAATGATGAGAACCTGTTATTGGCGAGTAAGATTGGTTACTGGATACAGTCCTCGGAATGATAATTTAATGCAAAATAGTTGCAGCCACTTTTAAAACTATAAAAAGTCGCAATAGTTTTTCATGTACAGTACTGTACATCAAGTGGCAATCCGGTTGGAGACATCCACCAGCGAGCTCCAGGAGACAAAATTACCTAAATGTCTTTGAAAATGTGAAGTTTTAGCACTTTCAGTGTAGCAGTCCCTTAAAATAGATACCTACTTCAAATGTTTACTCGTCGATTCAATATGGACTCAGAAGAGAGCACCCCTAAATTTCTGTTTAAGAAAAAACTTGTTCAAATGAGTGCAAAATAGTTGTTTCACCATAGATCTCGCGGCAGCATCCATGCATGAGAATCACAGTTTGTTTTAAATACCCATGCCGTGCTTTGCCACAATTTAGATATACTAATATCTGGCATTGAAATTCTGGCCAGTAAATACCTTGGCTAACTGAGATACAAATTCAAAAGAGGTAGTACTGGTAGCTGCAGCAGCAGTTACAGTATGTCATTAAACATTTGAAAGAAAAGTAGTGAAAATTGATTGGAATTTAATTGGTTAAATGCATGATATTTAGGAGCAGTATTATATGGGTTATTTTTCCCTACTATTTGCGCAGTAACTTGCCTAATTTAGAAGGGACGTCGGGCGTAGTTGGTCTCACAATAAACAAGGACTATTTCAGAACTTACCTAAGACAATAAGATAACAAACGAAATCTGCGCACTTTAATTTTAGTGTTGCTATAAAACTATTATGGCTCGTGGGATTTTCTAGTTCCATCACATCATTTAAAGCACTCATCATGACAGAATTAGCTATGCAATAAGGATCGTTTACGATTCTTAGAAAGCCTTGGAGATTTATGGGCCGTTATTCTTTATGTACTTGACTCTATAAACTCCGACATAAATGTTGTGTTGTTACTGCTTTTATTTTTCCTTCATTTTGTCACCCAACACATTTGTTGTGTATATGAACAGAAACTTTCGACCTAAATAAGATTGGGGGTGGATCAAAGAACCCCTCCATAGCGACCTTCGCCCCCGCCCATTACCGGTGGGCTCTTTACGTCACTTCCCCTCCTCCCTTAACATCTCAGGGTGAGAATTACCACGGGCAATCATTTGGTAAAGGAAGGGGAGCAGGGATTGGCGTAACAGCCTAGTGCATGTGATCTTTGTAAATATCTAATACAGAAATCCCGTAACAGATGTGTCATGTTTAAAAGTTCGGGGAAAGAAAAAGAAATACGCACATTCAGGGAAAATACACAACATTAAACGTGACAGAAAGTGCACCATGGTGGATCATCACCAGAGAAAAATCCTTTCGGATTTAGGTACAGCATCAGCGGGGTTCAAATAACCTAAACATAACCGTAAAACGCGTGGCAGTAAATAAGAACAACATGAAGGGCAACATGGCGCCTAGTGCAGAAAACAACGCCTCATGTCCACTTTCTGCGTCGAAGGAACTACTGTTGCCATGTATTAGCTAAGCATGAATCTAGCTGATGTTTGTATTATCTACACAAGGCATTTCTAAACCTTGCAGTATTTAAGCAACTTCATTATTCACAGCTTCTTTACTACAGGATGTTAATTTCATTTGAACACCTCCAAAATCTTTCGGTAATATATTTAATATATTTTGTGATGCTTATCTAAAGTTCTTCATCATGCAAAAGCTACACTTATGAAAATCTACGAATATGGAGGTGTGAGTTTGATAATAGAAAAAAAAAAAAAAAAAAAAAAAAAAAAAAGCTGAACATAAATTTGGCAGCACCAGTTAGTTTCAGAAAAATAAATAGTTACTTTCACATAGCTTTCTCTACTCAATATGTCACAAAATATTCTTAGGAAAGTGAATTCTTCTCTCTACTTCTTAATCTCAATAAACCTTCCTTACACATTTGCACGTTCGTTTTACGTACAAAGATATACCTAGTAAGCACAAACGATGGTTCGATTTCTAAAAGGTGGACCACTATCTGATGGTTTTGAATGTCCGTGTTCTTTACGTGACTGTGAGAACAAAGAATACCGACTTAGTACTTGAAAAAGTATACTGTTTGAAAAATCAAACTAATAACCAAAAATATCTCGAGAATGGCTAACGCCACAAAACACATTTTAAATTAAATGTGTGCTTTAACAAGACCTACATCTTTTGGGGGGAGGTGTAGGAAGATCTTGGCTGTCTGTTATGGTTTATCAATGACAAAAAAAAAAAAAAAAAAAAAAAAAAAAAAAAAAAAAAGAAGATTCAGAATGGACAATACTTCATTGGCTATTCACAGGAAAGGCGGGTTATTTAGCATGCACACACCTTAAACATCAGACAGACCTCTTAACATAAAAGCCTGAGTATACTCGTGTCTTTGATTGTGACAAAATAATAAAATGCCGAGTATATATACACTCGACCGATATACACTTTAAAAGGCCGAATTTGCTCATTCTGTCTTGCGTTTTAGCTGTCTCTTGATTATTTCTCTGGATTTCGCTGTAGTATAATATTCGGAATGTATATTTCTGCCAATACGTGTGTCGAATTAGCCAGCTCGATATTTTTCCCCGCGTTTTATTTATATTAGAGGTCTCTGTTACAATTTGTTCTTGTAGTTTATGTATTGCTTTCTCATACTTTATGAATATGCAGAGTGAAGAAGAGTTAGATATTGAATTTAGTGGTTCTGAGAGTTCTGAAGATAGCTATAAGAAGACTTCAGGAGAAGAAAGTAATGAATCAGATTCATCTGAAAATTATATTGCGAGTGCCAAAGTGTGGTGTAAATCCAAGCCTTTTGGTTGTTTCACACAGCCACAAACGTATAAACAATGGTTCCAATATTTATTACTTATTGTTGCTGTTCACGTCTTGGTGCTCCAATGTCCAAGATTTGGTTTGCAAATGTAATTTCAGCAAGGGAAAAATGGCTTAAACATATCACTAGAATACTCGTGATTTTAATCTAGGGGATATTCAGAGTTTAAAATCTCCATTGTAAAGCCCGTAAATGTTAATTTCATTGTTACTATTATTATTTTACTTAATGGAATATTTTATTTCGGCAATAAAAATATGTGGCAAAGGAACCATCACTTTGTAAAATAATAGGTATGTTAAGAGGTTAACTTTTGCACCTGCAAAATCCATTTAAACTTAATCTCTTTTTAAATGTTTCCACATTTTAATTTTCTAATAAAATTGTGATGTCTTTGGCAAAGCTCCCCTGTAATGGATTCTAAAATTTTCAAATATTAGGAGCCAGTTTTAAAATTTCTTTCCCCAAAACTGGACGCTGGATAGCGTCGAAGTTTGAGAACGAACGGTTGTAACAATTTGTTAACATTCGTTTTGTCATCTTAATGCGGAAGGTATGCAGCCCTTTAGCCATGTGTGTTCTGGGAAGAAGGACCTCAGGAGAATAACATTCCTGCGCATGCCTTAAATTCCTCCATAGAGTCCTTGGTGCGCATCCTACTGCGTTACTTGTGTATTTTCCAGTACAGCAACATTTTGACAACAGTGTGATACGTAGATACCAGTACACAGCTGCTGAAATGACAGACATGAGCTCCAGCACACTTTGATGTAAATGTACGGAATCACCTCAACGTGGCATATCCAAATCGATGGATTGGTAGAGGTAAAGCAGTTCCATGGCCAGCACGGTCGCCAGATCTGACACCTCTCGACTATTTTATGTGGAGTTGTATGAAGAGTATGGTGTATGGTACTCCCTAACGTCAGCGGAGGACCTTATTGCTCGAGTCCACGGAGCGATCGAGAAACTTCAGACAACCGCACGTATGGGATCATCACAGTTCGAAGCCCGCTTGTAATGTAGACAGCTCGATATTCTGTTTCTTGACGAAATTTGAACGTTCTCCCATCTCACAATTCGATGCGTTACAGCGTCCAAACTGTGCATTTCCGGACAGGAGTTCCTATTCGAAAACGATTAGTTTGCTGTTCCGCACAACATACTAAGGGTTATCGGTGTTTTTTTGGAACACTTGTATAGATAACAGGTGAATCAGCTGCCCCTTATTTTTTGGAAGGTAGGTCACTCATCAAACGCCATGTGCGTTTTAGTCCAGTTTTGCGCTTGCTAAAACGTATTGCTTAACGTTCTTAGATAGACAAATGCGAGAAAGTTAGAGGAACAGCGGTTTAAGGGACAGAAAGTACTTCTCGCTAAAATATACTTCAAAAACATACAACTCGTTTACTGAGAGCGAATTCCGGTTCCCATCCGATTTTACAAACTTTTATCAGAGTATACATAGGAACGCAATTCAGTAAACGCCTTTGGGGAAAAAAAAAAAAAAAAAAAAAAAAGAGAGAGAGAGAGAGAGAGAGAGAGAGAGAACAGACCTATCATATGAGTACATTAACAACATCAGGTAAAATTGAAATGGCGGATTCTTGTACTTAAAGCCGAGTTAACTGCAAAAATTGACAGACACGCCTTATTCTCCATGGACCCGTATAACCAAAACGCACAAATTATTAAATAACGGCTTATTTACATTTTGGCTTAAACTACGTGTCGTACAACTCAAATAACATGCATAACAGCTTTTGACATTTGTGTATACCCATCTGTGAAATTTTGAAAATCTACAGCTTTCATTGGATTGATTTGAAATTTTAACACAACAATCACTGTATAGGGAGGAGTAACTGTGCTAAATTTCATGCATTTAGGCAGATTAGTTGTAAACATATTAATAGTTTATTATATTTTTTTAATATTTGTATAAATGGTTCCCCATGATGGAATTTTGATTTGAAAAACTTGATAATTATTAGTTTGGATAAAAATACATTTTAAAGTTGAAGTTCATTATTTTTTCATTTAAATTTTGAAATGTAAACTTTAATATTTAATTACTCAGCAGTTATTCACTTTATGAGAAAGTTATCTCCTCATTTCTTTTTAATGTTATTTCTAAGCAGGTACACCAAATTTCACGCATAAGTACTGAAAATTGCATCGTGTGGAGCATTTTAAAGAGCAAACAGTGCTAAAAATAAAAACGTGGAAAAACTAAGTTTGAAGTCATAGCAAGAATAATGGAACTGTATGGATTTAAATGGACACGAACGCTTACAGGCAATCAGTTAGACGGCCATATGACATAGATAAAAAGGCCGTAAGGCTGTAAAAAGTATATCAAAACAAAGCAGACGAGTTATACTATTTGATAAAACAAAAATCCTTTTTTGGCAATTTTGGAAATTTTTAGGCTTTTTTCACAGATGGGTATCCTTAAGTAATAATATTAAAGCGTCCAGCAAATGTTTAAAACTGTCTTAAAGGGCTAAATTACGCTCGAAAAGTCGCGAAGTTGGCAATGGCATAGGCGTCCTGGCTCTAGGATTTAAACTCGAAATGTGCTTTCAGTCAAGCCTTCAAATAGCTGAATAGAATTACGACCGTATTCTATGCACTAACCCATGGGACACGGGTTCACGTCTTGACATTGTACAATTCTTTTCTGTTCATCAAAACTTGGTTTAGGATATAATTTAAAACGTTTTTTGGTTGTGTGCATTTTGTAATAGAATAGGTATAATGACATCTGCCCCATTGGAATGGCATGATGTAGTGTGTTATGAATGCCGACTCCCTTCATTCCCCACGTGTATGCTGTCGCACGATATTTTGTGCCATTCCTTCACCATATATTCGACAGACAAGTACGTTGATATGCCTTTGTGTACGGAGAAGCAGCAGCCAAAGTGCAAGCAACTCAAAATCTATGCCGGGAGAGATTTCCTCATATGCAATAAGAGCATAGATTAGAAACAAAACAATTACGAATTCAAATAGTAACAGCTTTACACATAATAATTGTTCAGTTAACGTTATTTATAAATATTAAGCAGTAAAAAAGTTGGTGCATGCAAGGAATTCGAACCACCTTTACAGCACCTGAGTTACTTATAAATCGTGCGCTCGTTCCATCTGAGCTACCCAGTAACCTCAGAGATAACCAAAGACAAATACATCCATGTGGAGTACTTGGGTCGATGGGCCGATGTTTTCATGATACAGTATAAAATGCGGATTGCATAAAACTGGAAAATAAGGGGCAGCTGACTCACCTGGTACATATGGTACATAAAAGTCCATGGATCCTTTAAGTGTAATTATTACGATATCACTGATGTTCTTCATCGGAAGTTGGCTGCTCTTCTAGTTGTCGAAGAAGTACCAGAGCGAATAGAAAGAGAAAGTGTGATCACTCCACTGCTCTTCCATATGATCATACAAGAGCTACCTGGCGCCTCCGTCAGGTGGCAGCAAAGGCGTTAGTGTGGCTGTTTACAGCGCTTTTCGCTGGGCATTGCATTGGAGTATTGTTGTGTATGGTTGCTCTGTTTGTTACAGTGCGATGAATTGTGGTTAGTTTTTATGAAACTGTGACTTTATAGAAATAGTCAACATGCCTATGGGTTTCGTGCCTGGTTGTAGATCTCGATATGACAAATCTAAGGGTAAACGTTTCTTTACACCTCCAAAAGATAAACTACTGTTTTTTAAATGGGAGTGGGCCATACCAAGAAAGGACAAGTGCCTTTCTTCTAATATTTACGAGTGTGATTCACATTTTTCATAAGAACTTTTGATAACGGTACACACATTTATAGTTAATGGAGAAAATATTCAGATTGCAAGACAAAGATGGAAGTTAATGCCTCATGCAGTTCCACATCGTTTTCCTAATCTTCCTAAAAACGTATCACGGCCAATAGACTACCGTAAACCTCCTTCACAGCGACTATCAAAAAGAGTTGAAAGAAATACCAATTTAGAGGATAGTGGGAATCATGCAGAAGGCCTTCAAAATACGACTGTTAATCTTCCCCTCGTAGGGGATACAGTAGACATTTTAGTAATAAAGTAGGCCTACTAAAGAAAAGGTTAAAGCAACAATAGCGTAATATAATTAGACTAAAATGCCAATTGAAACTAGCCAATGCAAAGATTCAAGTACTTGAAAGGAAAGTAGTAGCAATATCGATGAATCTGATGGAACAAAATACCTAAGTAAAAAAAAATTGCTGTTGATACAATTTTGAAAAGATCAAAGGCAATTAAAAAGAAAGGTATGAGATATATTCCGACCATCATCCATCTACAGTGGATTTTCTCCAGTTGTATATGTTACAGTCAATTATGTTCCAAACAAATTAGCAATATCATCTGAAGACAATTGTGAGTATAGGCAAGAGCTGCCTTTAACATCATTCGTTAACCAAATGAAGTTATTAGCAAAGGAAATAGTGAGCCATAATAGTGGAATTACAGGAAATATAGAGAGCAAAATTAAGGACGAAATTGAGGTTGAGAAACCTGATATACCAGAATGGGAAACAATGTTCCTGAAATTACTCAGAAAGACATGGCTAAAGAATGTCTGGTATATCACTCGAGTGGGTATATAGTACACAATTGTTCAAAGCATGTGTTAACTTACTCCTGGCAAGTGTGCAGATTTCCCCTCCGTATCACTTTTAACTACAATTAAAGACCACAAAACTGGTACAGACAATTTATGCCTTATTTACCCCTCTAAATCTGTATATGGCATTCTTTCGCAAGTAGAGAGGGTTTTAAAAGAGAAACTTTCAAATTAAAGTAAGTTGTGGGGCGATATATTTTTCGATTGTTGTGACAGTGTTAACTAAATTTGTGTTGCTTCTGGAATTGGGTGTTGTAAGGAACATTTACTGGATCTTGTCCCCAAACTAATTCTGCATTACATGAAGTGTCGCTTCTTTTTTCGCACCAAGGAAATAAGAAAGGAATTACAATCATCAAAGGCTGCAATATCATCTCGGAAATTGTCGAAAGTTACTAGCAGCTGATTTCAACATTGGTGAGTACATTCTTATCTGTAGAACAAAATACAAGTAACTTGTACTATTCTTGCAGCAAAGTTAACTTTTCATTCACAGGAAATTATATTTTACTTTATTCCTTTAATGCCATTTTGCATTCTAGTGGTAACATTATTGTCTTGGATTTCTCTGAATGGCTGTCAGAATGTGTATGCGTGAGTTAGTCACTGTTAAACGACACTATTCTTCTACTTTGCTACTTTTCCAGTGAGTCTCCTGTCGTTCTGGGTGACTCAGTTGGTTAGACACTGGCCTACTAATTCTAAGGTCGCGGGTTTAAATCCAGCCCAGACCGATGGTTTTTAAGTGTGCTTAAAAATGACAGCTCCATGTCAATAGATTTTCTGGCATGTAAAAGAATTCCTACGGGACAAAATTCCGGCTCACCGGCGACGGTGATGTGATCCCGGCAATTGACAGAATCGTTAAACAACAATTTAAAAAAATGTATCTCCTGCTAAACGCTAGTATTTGTATTAGCATTGTACCGCACTAGCAGCTGCGCTGCCATCTGTGTGGCGGAACACATGAACTACAGCAGTGATCGTACTTCTCCTTCTACTCGCTCTGGAAGTACTGAGATACAGTTCCACCATCAGTCATATCACTTCTATATGGTATTTGGATTTAAAGTCGAGTAAACTGGGTTGATAGATTTCTTTACTTACCTCTTCGGGTTGACCAGTATGGTGTTCAAACCGGACTGTTGGATCTAAAATAAATCTCAATGAGCTGTTATCTTTGAAGGCGATCATATCTATTCTGTACAAACTGCCATTAACAGCCAATCAATGGACCTCTTCATAAATGTTGAATTTCCTCTTCCTTAATTCTTTTGCGAAATAAGATCTAATTCCATGGTGCTATGTGTTTCTGAGATGGAGTAAAATTTAGTCCTTTAGTATATAAAATAAGTTATAACATATCTCACATAAACATTACTTGCACTTGACCAGTTTTCTTCTTTTGCTCAAAACAAAAGCATGGAAAAATCTTTATGAAGCACATCACAGACAGTAAGAAACATATTTTCGCAAACAGGACAAAGCGACTCACTGTGCATTCTAGCATTAAGTGATTTGTATCACGCTTAACATAAACTAAGAAACAAATCATAAAAATTGAAATGTTCACAGTTTTCGTAATTTTTTAAACATAAACCCAGATTCATAATAATAAGGGGATAATATTCGTACATTTAGTTCTCAACATACCTTTCTGTATTGATGGGGAAGGCGACCACATTCATTTGATTTGTCCATTTAAACAGAGTACTACCTAAAGTGTAACACGAAGACAGTTTATGGAGACCAAGTTGTGTCTCGTGTACAGGTGTTTGCCATTTTCTGAAGAAGCACCTCACTTGGATAGGATGGGTTTTACATCTGATAGCCTCGTATAATGAAACATCATGGTGGATGTGCGCCCATAAGCTTCATATTGAGGACAAAGGAAATAAAGGTAAAGTTGGGTTTGTGTAAACTTACGAGAATGGCATATTTCTGGTTAATGACTTCGCTAAGTGGCTTGGTGTTTCTACCTATAATAAAGCTATAGCTACGTGATGGTTGTTTTATTATCCATAAATTCGAAGACTTCCTAATGTCAGGGTGCTTGCAAAACCATTAAGTTCCTTAATGTCTACCACACTTCGAAACCGCTCACTGACTCCCCTTGATTCGGAAGAGAACAATAAAACACACGAATGATGTTCGTGGTTTTGTGTTTTACCATACACGTTTAATGAAGCCTATTTTAAAATCCCCACAATTTGGCTTAAGTTTTTCTAACTGATGTTTAAGTGACAGACCTAAAGTGAATTGTAGCGATGCTTTTATTGGGATCATCAGAAAAAGGAGAAGCGTATTAAACGATCACTTAAGCTCGAGCATCTAGTTATAAATAATAATGTTATTAAATCTGTAAATTTTTTCAAGTATCTAAGCACCTTAGTAAATAATAACAACTTAAAAGAAGAAGAAAAAAGGGAGAATTACTCAGTGAAAGAGAGCATATTTCGTGTGCACTGATAATAATTTTAAAATCAAAATAATATGAAGCTCAAAATTAAGAATTTATAAAACAATTATAAAACCAACAGTAACATAAGGTTATGAGACCTGGTTAAGAATAGGTATCAAATATTAAAATTTGTAATGTTTCAAAGAAAGGCCCTGAGAGAATTTATGGAGCAGTTAAAGACAATCAAGGACAATGGTGAATACAAAGAAATGAAGAGCTATATTATAAAATTAAAAAACCAACAATCATAGATTTCTTATAAAATCGCGGAAGTTATGATGGCTGGGGCAGGTACATAGAACCTCAGATGGGAGAACAACTAAAAGAATATACCTATAAAAGGAAATCTCTTGAATCCAGAAAAAGGGACAGGCCTAAAAATACAGGAGAAAATGATGTAACCAGAGATCGCAAAAATGTTCAAATAAAAAATAGGAGTGAACTAAGCAGTGATATATGAGTGGAGGACTATTATACAGACGGCCAACGCCTTCAGTCAGTGAAGTTGAAGAAGAAAATTGAAAATAAGGAAGGGATAGTTTCCAAAACCTTTAGAGCTACCGAGGTTCGAATTCCACCCGCAGGAGATTCTTCTCCAAATAAGCGAAATGTTTATTACACACACACACACACACACACGCACACGCACACGCACACGCACACGCACACGCACACGCACACGCACACGCACACACACACACACGATAACAGTTCTTAATTGCAAAGACTTGTTTGACTTTAAAACATTTATTCTCCACACAATTTGAAAAACCAAGTAAAAATACACATTAACTTAATATCGGTTATGTAAGTGTATAAGATTTATTTAGGTTTTGTATTTAAATATGAATGACCTATTATTCAAATATAACCTGCCCGTTAGAACAGATAGTATTGCTGCACATGAAACTAATTTTACTTGCAAAAGAATTCAAGGATAGTGAGGATTTGAACCTAAAAGTTCCGAACACCAAAAATGTGCGTTTGACGCCTCGGCAGTCAGAGTACCACAAGAAATATATGCAATTTCCTTTTGATCGCATACCTTCAAGATGAACATGGGAACACAAGAATCAAAGAATGTTTCTAATATTCTCCGACTGTCAATCACTTTCTGACTGTTGATCGTTTTTGCTTTCTCTACTGCGTACTAGCAGTTGGAGGAAGTATTGCATTCAACCCAGAAGTTCAATGTCGAGAACTTACCAGCAATACACGTTTTGAGGTCCCAGAATAAAGAAAACTATTTTTAGACAAAATGGCCACGCACATCACATTTAAGAAACAAAATGTCGGATAGATACTAAACTCTATATTTAATTCAGTATCTTGCAAATTGGCGTCACTAACATTTTCAACATAATTCCTATACCCTGACTACCCTTTATGAGGTAAATGTTTCGTTATTTCTGATGTCCTCAAAATCTACTGTAATGCGTTTGAGTGAAGTGCCATATATTTAAGATATTTGCTCAATTAAAACGTATAACTTGAGTTTTATGGGAACAACAGTGAGGTCTTCTTCATTCTAAAGGAATTTCGTGAAGTTTTGTATAACTGGTAAAACACAAGAAATAGACAAAAGTTACTGCATAATGTAGACGTCCTTCAAACACACAATTCATTTAAATTTCTGAGAGATTGGTTGTCAATGACTTTTATTTATGAACACCTCATTTTTGAAGTGCTGTTATCATTTAGCTGCTCCCGCTATGTTATGAATAGAGAACGAATCTTCATACAGAGAACTAAAGGTTGCGGAGTTTGGACTATAGGAAGTGGGAGTGGGTCAGTCTGTCACATGATCACTGCACAGAGAAGCTAGGTAGACTCGACGCATGAACGTTGTAGATAAAGTTGTTGCATAACTTGCATTCAATGGTGCCCCCATTTGCAGTAACATATTCACTCCCAATTTTTTTGCAAGTTCAGCAACACGCGAATACTTCAATTTTCGTGCTCGAGAGACACTAAGCGCTATAGACAGTGTGTTCTGTGCTGTTACTGTACTGGCGCAATGACGTCACGCTGTGGCCATGAGACTTATAATTTGCGATCGCCTCATTTTGCAATTAGCTGGATAAGGGTTCTAAGCCTAGTTATGAAGATAGAATGGAATTTCCAGGCCAGCATATAGCGATCTGCTTTCCAACATTCGACTATTGGCTCACTTTTCTATATCAACCTTGTATGCACCCCAGTTGACAAAAAAATGAGTCATGCCTGGAACGCATACATACGTGCATACGTCGAAACGTCCACACGTCGAAGCATCCACACGCCCGCACGGCCGCACGCCAGCATGCCCGCACGCCCGAACGCCCGCATACCCGCACGCCCGCACGCCTGCACGTCCGAACACCAGCATGCCCGCACGCCCGAACGCCTCCACGTCCGAACGCCAGCATACCCGCACGCCCACACGCCTGCACGTCCGAATGCCAGCATACCCGCACGCCCGCACGCCTACACGTCCGAACGCCAGCATGCCCGCACGCCCGAACGCCCGCACGGCCGAACGCCTACACGTCCGAACGCCAGCATACCCGCACGCCCGCACGCCTGCACGTCCGAATGCCAGCATACCCGCACGCCCACACGTCCGAACGCCAGCATGCCCGCACGCCCGCACACCCGCACGCCCGAACGCCTACACGTCCGAACGCCAGCATACCCGCACGCCCGCACGCCCGCACGCCTGCACGTCCGAATGCCAGCATACCCGCACGCCCGCAGGCCTGCACGTCCGAATGCCAGCATACCCACACGCCCGCACGCCCGCACGCCCACACGTCCGCACGTCCACTGTTATAAATGTATCAAGTTACCCCAAAGATGCTGAAGTGAAAACGCCACCAGCTCCTAAAGTGAACATGGCACAAAACAATGCATCATAAGTGCCATAAATTTGTCAAGCTACTCCAAGGCTAAAATCAAGGAGTCTGAGGTGGAAACTTAAAAATTAACCATTACACTCCTGAGGACTACCGGCCTTCAATGTTTTTTTCTAGGACTTCATAAGCAGATTCAGAACATATTCTCGTGACTATCCAATGTTTGGATCGCGAAAGAGCACATTTAATTCCTCCTGCCAAGGTGCAGTCAGGTACTTTAGATTACCTCACATGATCCTTGAAATAGGAGATATTTCGATAGTAAAGTATCACTTTCTCGACAACTGAGTATGCACAGTGTCCTACAACAGGGATTTGTAAAGTTCTAGTGAATGGTTAATTTCTTCTTAAAGTGTACATACATGGTAAACAATGAGTTAGTAAATACTAATATTAGGCCCAATGCTAAAAGAGCTGCTGAGAAAGGACTATTGGTCTTCAAAATAGGCACGTAAAAATTAGATAAAAGTCACGGCCGCCACAATTTGGAACATTAACACTTGTACTTTTCATATTTTCAAAATAGCGTTTTAAACGAATTCTATACTTTCATTCAACTATGCGAAAGACGAAGGGTATAAAGAAATTTATACCTGTCCGTTCATTCAAAGATATCTCATATTTAGGACATCTACTCCATTTATGTACATTTCTGTATCCCACAATATTACTAATATTCCCTTATCATTAGTAAAACTTTTAGAATAGGTACTATGCGGGCTTTTAAGCCCACAAGTTATCAAACTTAGCAGATTTCTAGCGTTCAAAAATATGCGGCGAGGAAGATAAAGCAAAACGGTGTAAAATAAAGGCCTGTCATTACACTCCTAACAGTGCAGGTTAACATCGTTTTAGAGATCTTAAACTTATTTAATCCACCAGGTTAAAACACAGTGTTTTACTTAATAAGCTGCAAATTAGGGAGAATTCCTGCAATACAAAATTGCTAGCACGGTTTAAGGACAACCCAGAAAATTATAATAAAGTGATATAATTTGGAAGCGTCCATTAGCATGATGATATGCACCTACTTGAGCGGAAAATCTAGAAGCTGACACACCCATCTCTTAACCTTTTTGTCTCTCATGCTAACGGGTTCTTTTCTCTGCGTTTTTGTTTTAAAATTAGGTAGTTCCTTTGGAGACAGCAAAATATATCTTACTGGCGTCAAAGGCTAAACTATTGGAGCTGAGTAACCTTTTAGTTAGACCGTACTCTGGTGTAGGTTAAGGCCGACGTAAGTTTGGGTGGCTCAGTTGGTTAGAAGCTGGCCTACTTATCCCAAGGTCGCGGGTTCAAATCCGGCCCAGACCGCTGCTTTTTAAGTGTGCTTAAAAAGGACAGCTCCATATCAGTAGATTTACTGGCATCTAAAAGAACTCCTGCGGGACGAAATTCCGGCACACCGGTGACGCTGTGTGATCCTGGGAATTGATAACGTCGTTAAACAACAATAATAATTATATAGTAAAATTAATATTATATGTAATAATAAAATATAATTATATAATAATTTAAAATAATAATAATGATGATGACGACGGTGATGATGATGATGGTGATGACGATGACGATGACGACGAGGGCGATGACGACGACGAGGATGATGATGATGATGATGTTGTTGTTGATGATGATGATGATGATGATGATGATGATGATGATGATGATGATGATGATGATGATGATGATGATGATGATGATGGGAAATCATCTAGAGGGAGCCACGCTGCCCGTCCAAATGACTCGCGAGTTCCATTTTCTCACCCCTAGAATACAGCAATCTCTCCTAATTTCGTTTCTATTAATAATGTAGAGTGTCCCTGCTTTAAACAGCTTGTGATATACATACTCACTATTGTACTCCTGCAGAATAATTTTCAAGGAGACTAATTTGGTTCATTTTTTGGAAGTGTTTAATACCTGCTTTTACTACACGTGGGACCACAGTCGCTGACACTGATGATACATGGAATGAAGATGGAGCACCGGCGGAATGAGATGGCGGGGGAAACCGGAGAACCCAGAGGAAACCCGCTCCTACGCCGTTTTGCCCACAGCAAAGCACACATGCGGTCGCCTGAGATCGAACCCGGACCGCTTTGGTGAGAAGCGAATGGTCTAACCACTCGGCCACGGGGCCTGCGAATTTGGTTCATTGTAAGATAAATATTTCACTTACTAAGTTTTGCAATAAACATTAATGTATTGGTGAATATATAGTTTCTCGGCATACTACTAGATTCACGTTAGTATTTCATATTACTTAACTGTCTTTTTCTTATGGCTCGTCTATCTTTGTTACCCCTCACTGAATATTTCAAAGGAGCCATTGCTGTCTATAATACCACTTGATCCGTTCTTGAGAGACCATATTGTTGCTAAAAAGCTCAGTTGTAGTAGTACTAACGCTCACCTCCATGGTGGAGGTAGATACCATGTCTGTTTCACATGCAAAGCCCCGAGTTCGAATTCAGTTAGAGTAAGGTACCGAATAAGGTTTCATTCGAGGTTTTCCTTTCTTTTGTAAGGATGAGTGTCAGATAACTTTAAGCTCTATGGACCCCGAGCTCATTTGAGCATAATTTCGTCAATTTCATACGTTCTTTCATCTCCGATATGACCCACCAAGTTAAAGGGCGTTGAACTATTAAACAACAAAGTAATGCTAACAGATGTACTTCAGGCCTGCGATTTTGAAGCTTAATTCATCAGATTGTTCATGCACCGAAATGATAAATTTAGTATCCTGTATAAACTAAATTATTCTTTGTGATAACGTTAAGTGCTTGCAACAATGGGCGACTCCTCTGTTCTGAAGCCTCGAAATACCGCAGATGTAAAATATCTGGTGGACACTAATGATTTTTCCAAGAGAGACATTTCTCATTAATTGGAACTATTCAAAACATCTGTAAGGTACATTAATAAAAAAATGTGCTTCCGTGTGGAACTAGGTCCTTAAAGAAGCAACAATGAGATAGAAAATAAAATTTCATCCCAAGTGTAGAAGTTGCTCGAAAAAGTTTCTGGAGGAAACATATTTTCTAGCCAAAATAAACCAAGTTAAATAGCGAAAAGAGCGGTATAGCAGTATCTGAAAGAACAGTGAGATGCAAATTTTTAGAAATGGAAATAAAGGAACGCAGAACTGTCGTAGCCCAAATCAGCCACTGCGTTTGCTGCAAAGGTCTCGGGTAGGCAAACGTTCACAAATGCAAATACTTGGATTTCTGGCAATCGGCAAGTATGCAAATTCAGTTTCTGAAATAAATTTTACTAGCTACAGTCAAATATTAAACCAAACTCTAATAAAATAACTATTTTTCCGTTATTTCTGGTTTGCTTAATTTAAAGCATCGGGTTGTGTGACAGCGCCCTAATAAAAAATATGCCAGATTGTGTTTTGCTGACGGTAAAATGTCCTAAGGACGCGATTATTTGGTCAGTCATCAGTAATGAAGTCCTGAACATTTGTGTGTTGTTCACACAGGGATTAATGGGAGGAGGTGTCGAGAATCAGATTGCTGCCAACATCCAATAACAAAGGGAATGGCTCACAAATGGATCATTGTTTATTTTTATACAAGATGGGCCCAAATGCCATACTGCAATATCATTTTTTAAAATATTGTTTAACGCCAGCTCTTACTACCATACGGCGGCGACACTATTGAAACATGAAATGATAATCGGGAAAGGAAATATGGGGAGGAAACTCTCCAGGTCAAAATTTGGGGCATCTCCTCGGCATTGCCAGTTATGAGGACCGAGAAAAGCCCGAAAAAAAAGAAAAAAAAACTCAATCAACGAGCACGGACTGACGGGACTTGAACCGTAGACCTCCCGTTCACGATTCCGCACCTTAATGAAATTGGCTACCTGTGTTGGTCACAACATCAGTGACACCTTTTCTGGGTTCTCTTTATTGTCATGACCGGAAAATTCCTAGGTGTGAATCCCACTCAAGGTGTTCAGCATGTAGTGAAGAAAGAAACTTTAAAGCAAGTGATTACAACGAAAATTAATCCTATAGGGAATGTAATCAATGTCTAGTATCGTCATCCACAGATACAGAGAGACTACAAGTAGGTGTACACTAGCAGTCTGTTAAAATAAATAACTAAACAAGTTAATTAAGTGAAGAAGATTCCGCCTCTGTTCATATTCGGGAGTAAAATTAGTGAAGAGTTTGAAGATAGTGATTAACGCCAACGTATGGCCTTCTCGTTATTAAATATAAGAATCTGTGATTTCTGTTAGTTGGGGGAGTCTGGGGATACATGGCAAATCATCGCATTGTGTAAGAACTCAAAGAAAACACAAAATACGTGCTACCGAAAACATCAATGTGGACGAACTGTGGTACATTGCTTATTCACCTCATGGAGGACAATATTTCCAGCATTTCCATAAGGTTAGGACTTTATATACGTACCTTACATACAGTTTTAAGAAGGGTGACGGAGATTAGCACGGCCGGTTGTGGCATATCTACCTGCCGAGATGAAAAATACCGCGCGAATGGTAATGACATATTCTGCAAGGTCATGTGTGTGTGTGTGTGTGTGCGCGCGCGCGCGCGCGTGCGTGCGTGCGTGTGTATGTGTGTGTGTGTTAGTGTGTGTGTATGTGTGTATGTGTGTGTGTGTGTGCGTGGAAAAAAAAAAAAACTAATATTAAAATATATGAGCTAACCTGAAAATAAAAATAGCATTTATCATTTATGTGCAAGTACCTATCGTATATACCTACCTATATATAATTTTCGAGACCGATAGAGTGGAAGTCAGTGCTTTATGTTACGCTCCTGACAAAAAGTGAGTGAGTGTGTGTGTTCGCGCGTGCGTGCGTGCGTGTGTGTGTGTGTGTGTGTGTGTGTGTGTGTGTGTGTGTGTGTGTGTGTGTGTGTGTGTGTGTGTGTGTGTGTGTGTGTGTGTGTGTGTGTGTGTGTGTGAGAGAGAGAGAGAGATCAGTTACTCTACCGTGAATTATTTCATCTTATTTATTCTACATTATTGGCAACAATATGCTTTGAGGAAACTATTTTTAAAAGCCAAAGGGCTATACACATGGTAATAAAAGAGCCTACAATGGTGGGTGGAGAAACTTTCAGAATAATCAGGCACATTATCTCATGGTTACACTATTAATCCGGTATAAGTATTCTTAAGGATATCTGCAAAAGCCAAAAACTTATCTTGAAAAATACTCCCGATATTACATCAACATTACAGTGTACCTTTGACATATAGCAGTCAGATAATAATTAATTATGTTCAGCATTATTATCCTTTGACCGATTTTCGAAAGATATCAGGAGGCACTTCACAAGGATATTAAGATACTCCAAAAATCATTAAGATTTAATAATAGTCGCAGCGACTGCTTCCAAGAACCTCAGGAATTCATCCAGAGAACTGCACTCTGAAACATCAACTTTGTACCAACAAGAGACATAGAACAGATGACCGTCGAGAGTGGTTAGTCTTGTCGATTGAGAAAAGGGCCTGTGGCTTCTCCAGTTTGATTGCAGTGTGTGTGTGTGTGTGTGTGTGTGTGTGTGTGTGTGTGTGTGTGTGTGTGTGTGTGTGTGTGTGTATGTGTGTGTGTGTGTGCGCGCGCGCGCGCGTGCGCGTGTCAGGACCACCCCCCAATAAGGACCTAATTTATTGTGTGGTGTCAAACTTTTTATTTTTGTTATTTTAGGAGAATTTGCTTTCGTGTTACATCTTTATTTACTACCACCAGCTCCCCAGAGTTCGTCGTTTGTATATTCTCAAGAAATAGTACGTTACTGACAGATTTCAGGAGTTTACAGTCTGTGTGTCTCGCATTTTTTACTGCAACGTGATTTCATGAGAAATTAAATCTGAAGCTTTCAATTTGTTATGGTTTAATTTTAAGGAGACCTGGAGGCTGGATTGTTAAACTTCACACTTTGAAACCAAAAATTCCGAACTATTATTACACGCTTGTGTCAGTAGCCTAAATTATCATACCAAGCCTTTACTTTGTAATTCAATTTGTATGTGGATACTATCTTTTTAACATTCTTTTCATATTTTCTTAAGTAAAATGCCCTTTGCGTTGCGCTTTTCCTTTTCTAAATTTGTATTCAGCAAGTTGTTATTACGATTTTTTGAAATTAATACTTCTATAGCTTTACCTAACTCATAAATATTTTTGAATTTACAGATGTTTTCACTTGTGATATTTTTATCTTAGACAAAAATGTTATAATTTTATATTATAGGAGAAGCAAAGATGGGATTAAAATACAAACCCAAACAAAAGAGGAAAAAAAGCAAACTGCAGATTTCCATTTCAAACACATCCTGAAAATCAGAAACTCATTCGTCACATCAGTAGATAAAGGGAATTGAAAATATTTTAAATGCAGTTTTTAGAACTTTCATTTAATGGCATAAAACAATCTTGGTTATTTATGGAAAAAAAATTGTAAGCATAGGCAAAATAAGTGTGTACTGTTGTCTGTTGTGATTCCATTGTTAAAATGCTGCAAGTCAGTTCTGCAAAATATTGCAATGAGTGAAACAATAGTTCACTCTTAACAAGCTTTATTTATTACACGAAACGTCCATATGTAAGTCGCTTTGCGGCTGTGAGTTACAAATAGCTCGTAACTCCCTCGTAACTTTTTTGTAACTCATATTTATTTTCTACAGTACTTTTGCACTCCTCTGTTGCTGGGTAGACAAATTAATGCAATACTTCAGAATGTACCATAATGCGGATGATGGACTTTGTCGAAGAGTAGTCAATCCAAACATATTCCTATTCTTGGCTGACTGCACTATGGGTTTGTCTTTTCTAATCTCCCGCGCTCTAAAACCGTGGATAGCTTGGCGGACTGTATCACATGAACTGAGACGGAAATGTCCCGTCATTCGCCCCCGTAAGGACAGAAGAAGCAACGAAATCATCCGCATGGTAGAAGCGGACCCTCAACTCAGAGTAGAGGGTCCCTGGCAACCCACTCACTACCCGCAAGGTCTAGGACGGTCATCCGTCATAGACTTCGCAATCATCAAACATTTCCCATGCCATTTATCACTCACATCGGTCAACAAACTTCATTCAGACCATAACCCCGTGTTGGCCACCACTAACACCCGGGTTGCCAGTCACGACGCCCCGGTTCAACACCGGAACGTCGACTGAGACTGCGTCAAGAGTTGCCTAAATGGTTCCATTCCTGCCAACCCCAACATCACAGACATCCCAACCCTAGAGGCTGAGTTCTCCTACTTCACCTCCGTCGTGAAGCGAACTGTCCACAACCTCACTATCCACACCCCAGCTCCTCTTCACCCAGATATCCTGCCCGTAGAGCATCCGCCGCTCTTGGGCGGCTCGCAGATTCTATCAGAGGCACCGCACGCCACATCACCTAGCGCTTCGAAGGCGACTACGCCATGAGGTTCGTCTCCGACTGCGCGAGCACAGAGTGCGCGCGTGGGAGGATACGATGACTCGCTTGAACCTAGAGGATGGCAACGTGTGGAAAATCGCCAAGAGACTCAAGAACCAAGGTGGGTCACATACCTCCCCCATCCAAGGCACCCAAGGCCTGACATATGAACCCCAAACCAAAACAAATGTGTTTGGCGAATACCTGGAGGGGACTACGAGGCCAAGAGATGATCCGCAGGACCTAGACTTCTCCAACCGTGTCCGTCGGGAGGTACACCGATACCTTCGACGACCACCCGAGGAGGCGGATCGCCTTCCAATCATAAGACCAACCCCAAAAAGGCCGCGGGGCCTGAAGGGCTAACCCCCGTCATGCTCCACCACCTTCCATTCAAGGCCGTGCTCTTTCTCACTAAGGTCTTCAATATGTGTCTTGCCCTCAGTCACTTTCCACGCGAGTGGAGAGAGGCGCGGGTAATCTGCATTTTGGAAGCAGGGAAAGACGCGGTACATTCTGCAAACTACCGCTCCATAAGTATCCTCTATGTTCTCTCGAAAGTACTCGAGAGACTGATACTTGCCCGCTTGTCTCCCATACTAGGGGACATTCAAGCCATCCCTCCCCATCAGTTTGGGTTCCGGCCTGGCCACTCAACGCCTCAGCAGCTGCTACGTTTGGTGGAGGCTGCCACCCTGGGATACCAGGACAAGGCCTACACTGCGGCAGTTTCTCTAGACGTTGAGAAGACCTTCTCTACGACCTGGCATGCGGGTCTCCTCCGCAAACTTATCCAACTGGAGCTAGATCACGCTTAATACACTTGATCCACTCATACCTAAAACACAGCTCCTTTGTGGTCTCAGTTGCGGGAAACAGATCTACACGCAGGCCAATCTGAGGTGGAGTCCCGAAAGTTCTGTTTTTTCCCCCACGCTATTCAGCGTCTACGTGGCTGACATCCCATCCGAGCAGCGTCAACATAGCCCAGTATGCTGACGATGTGCTGCTATACTCCACAAACAAACACCCTCGCAGAACCTTCCTCCCCATACAGAGACACCTCCGCCTCCTCCAAAAATGGTGCAGGCGTTGGCGATTGTCCATCAACCCGGAGAAAAGCCACGCCATACTTTTCACCAAACGCCGTTTTTCCACCAACTTCCCCACATTCACATAGCTTCCAAGGATAGAATGGGTGGATACCATCTCCTACCTGGGAGTGAAGCTTGATAAGGGCCTTACTTTTCGGGAACACATCAACGACCTGTCGTATCGGGTCAGTGGGGCAACTGCCTCGCTGTATCTCATGTTGCGGTCTGGGATGCCCATTTCCTTGAAGCTACACCTTTTTCGAGCTCTCATAATCCTAGTCCTCCTGTACGCCTGCGAAATCTGGGGCATGGCCGCAGACTCCCATATCCTGCGTCTACAGCGTATACAGAATAGAGGACTTCGGATAATCTATTCCGCTTACCGCAGATTCCCCTCGAGACTACTGCACGAGGCCTCGCATCTTCCGTATGTGGAGGATGAAATAAGGCGCCGGGCAACAAAATTTTACGACCTTATTCCACAACATCGGAGCGCCCTGGTTGGTCTCTTGAGGACTATAATCCCAGAGAACGCACGCCTGTGCAACACCGGGTGGCTTGCGGGCACCCCCGGTAACAGAGGAGTTACTCCAACAACAGCGCAAGCTGAGCTCCCATACAGTCCTTCCAAGAGAAGCTTTGAATCAAAATTCAAAATTTTAAACCTCCATATTTGGACTCACACACCAGCAGTGCCCAACGGAAGTTGCACACTGAAAAGCAGCCGTTGAGCAGCATAGAGTTGCTACCTCCTTTCTACCCACAACCTAAACATCACCCGTCAATGTGCAAAATCCTACATCCCGTCAGAAAGTGCTTAAGCCCTAAAAAGGGCAGGTACACGAAAGACACGCCTCGGGCTGCTCTCAGCCTGCCAACAGCGGTCATGGTCATGGTCAAATCAGGAAGTTCTTTGAAAACCTCAGATATAGGTGCACGCTAAAATTGCCGCATAGGTACGCGTCAAAATTAGATAGCGACTCGAAAGCTGTTCCAGTGGTGAATGCATACATTCATGTTGGGGACAAGTAATCGGTGATGTTTTAACTATTCAGCATCGACGGCTCCGAGTAAGAGTGGAGCTAAGAACGTATTCACGGGTAGCATTCCAGCGTTAAGGTGTTTCTGTGACCGAAGGAGGTTATGTATTAAAATACCTCGAATAAATAGATGTGCAACATCTTGCAATCAAGGTGAAGGATATTGTTCCCATCTCCCGCATCCATTCCCTAGGTCGGCGATTCCCTTTACCGGGGAATGAGAACTCAGCTCACACGAACATCAAGAAAGACGCAGCCACCGGAAGGTGAGAAAAAGAAGAGGAAGAAGAAGAAGAAGAAGGAGGAGGAGGAGGAGGAGGAGGAGAAGAAGGAGAAGAAGAACAACAACAGCCGCCGCATCGAACCCGAGACTTCAAAATCGATGTCCTGATAAAAACAGTCCTGCTGACAGGTTACCGTACCAAGATTACACCCAATAACGTGGGGCTCAAGCAACACAACATAGGTTACCGTATCAAGCTGATAGATACAACACTTCGAAATGTGCTCCTTTTTTTAATAACCACGTACATTAATAAATCCAGTCTTGCTCCAGCAGAAAGTATACAGCGAAACATTCGTTCCAAGCGGCATTTTACAAACTTGAAACGTCAGAAAAAAAGCGAGAAGACACCCGTTAGACATTTAACATTGTGTTCTGATACCAGTATAGTAATGTATATTTTCCCATCAGACAACTCCTATCCTTCAGTGGTGTTGCTGCTGGTTTTGCTATATCTGGAACATTTCTACAGAAAAAGGCTCATGCTTTTATGTTTAAATCCCTGAAAAAATTGGAAACAATTTGAATGCTACGTCCCACCAAACGTAGTAGAAATGACATACATATATGATATACTATGATTTAGCACTAAAACAAACTTAATTAAGGACATGATAGTCGAATTAAGCAATCACGGATATTCGACTTGCTAGATCGACTGTCTACTTTTGAAATATCACAACCGAAACCCCTGAATAAACCAGTGTAACCGGCGAACCAGCAAAGCTCTTGATATAGTGGACACAGCTTATTGGCAGTCACCAAGAGTTCAAAATGGCCGACATTACACTAAACAACTGATGAAAGAATCGCAAAAAGCAGTCCTGCCAACTTACATAATAAAGGCATTTCTAACCTCAAATATCACAGGGTTAAAGTAACATACTTTCATACGATAATAATGCTTGAACATCGTTACCACACAACATATGATGAACCTACTCATCTTCGGCAAATCTTGTTCTGCAAGAACACTCTTGGATAAAACCACTTCCGAGCGCTAAATATTGGAATATATACGATACGTATTTAATGCACTACTCTGTAGGGAACACAAAAATAACTACAGTAACTATAACGGTATGTATTGCTCTAAAACCATTCAAGACAAAACCACGCAAAAATGAATATTATGTCCACTGATTGATTAATTAATTAATATTGCGTCAAAACAGAATCTTGTTTTAAAATCTATCGGTTGGCCTTTCTGCAATACGTTCATATACAAGGGCTTCTGTGGCAACATAACAGACGCAATAACACCAATTGCCATAGCTTTACCATAGTTTTTTGTTACGAACAGTTGGCGGCACTAATGCAACCTAACGAATGGAATATCACCAAGTATAACCAGACTGCACCATAATGGGGGAAAATGTTAATCTTGTTTTTTGGGGTATCTCAATAAGCTGTGCCTGGTATAACTCTGAGATGTTCCATAAACTTTTAATTTTCAGCCTTGAGGTTCACGCTTTAGCTACAGTTTACATTTGATTTTTCTTTCAATCTGGTCTTAGGTTAAAGAATGTAAACGAAATGACTGTCAGGAGTGGAACCTACGGTGACCAAGAAAAAGCCAAAATTGTGATCCTGCAAGCGGCAGATCTCTCCCGCGGTGAACATGCAGTGAACTTCACCGTCGTCATCCGGACAAACCGAAACCTGTACAACGATCCGTAGGTCGAACCTTCGAAGGCTTTCAGGAGACTGGTTCTGTAGCAGAGAGACGTCACTTAGGATGCCCCAGATCATTCACCCATATTGACAATTCTTACCATGGCAGCAGTAAGTTACACCCGATCATTACGAAAAGTAGAACAAGAATTTGCAATTCTCAAACGTTTTATACATGATATTCTACTATGTCACTAATTTCACCTTTAAAAACTCGGCCTGTGAAGAAACTATGTTGAAACATCTAAGACCTTTGCAATTGGATTACTAATAATGAATTAAAATGTGCAGATAGATTCAGCGACGAAGCGTGTTTCTACGAGTATCCGAGTGGTCATGTTCACCGTACATGGCAAATTGGCTCAAGATGATCCTTCCATAACGGATAGACGAACATACTCTAATATATCCCAGAACAGCAATACAGCAATACTACAAGTAGTGCGCCATACATAGTCGGTTTGTGTGTTTCAGTTGCTTAGGTGCTGGCATACTGAGTCCAAGGTCGCGTGCTCAAATTCAACTCAGATCCACGGTTTTTAAGTGTGCTTGAAACCGACATCCCCCTTTCAGTATATTTATTGCCATGTAAAATAACTTATGCAGGATGAAATTCCGGAACACTGACTGAGCTGATATAATCCTGCCAATTGACAATATCATTAACAACTAAATAATTTTTAATTTATACCTAGACAACAGATGGTGGTACCACTTTTATTTAAACCGTGACAACTTTAAAGGAAATCTGCAGCACATAGAAAATACGTTGGAATCTTACGTTCAAAATATACCATTAGTAATACATCGATAGTTCTTGTTCCAACAAAACGGGCTTTCTCGCATTGTAATTTCAGTGTACGAGAATGGCTTATGGGAAAGTGTCCACTTTGCAGGTTGGATGGGTAATAAGGGACATTGAATGGATCGGTGGTAGAAGACATGTGTAATTGTTCCATGTTTGCTATATATCAGACACTTACGTCCTTTCTTTGCAGACACCTTGAACATATTATGTACACAACATGCTCTCATTCAACTGTCTTAATAGGAAACATTTGCGCTACATGTCATATGGACCAGCAATGTTACGCGAGGTAGGAGTATTCCGTACTTGTACTCATAGCTGCAGGGCTCAAGAATGTCCGCAGTTTTAACATTTGCCGCCGTAATGTTGTCATCTGAAATGAAGTTTATACATATGTATTGCCAATATGCAACACTAATCACTTTAAAGACTTGTGCGAGTTCCTAATGAGGTTGAAATTTTGGTCTGGACCAGACTGGGTGAATATGGGTTAGAGCAATTCAATGTACGTTCGGCGAATGATCCTGTAAATTGGAGATTCGTGGTTCGAATCATGACCGTGATATTTGCGTGCTGTAAATCTACGACATGGGACGACCGGCTTTACTTCCATTCTGAAGGGAGCCCTACTAAGGAGTTTTGCACTAAAAAACCCATCCTTTCCACTGGGTTTGAAACGACCTCAGGAACCAAAGGCTAGCATGTTACCCATAGATCACGTAGGACGACATGAAGTGGGGATGATGCAACTGAACAAGAGTTTGACTTCCCTCGAAGATCATATTTTCATGTAAAGGAGAGCAAGAAATTGAAACAATCAGGTGAATCCGGCTTGGACGTAATCATTTCTACATCAAGGTCCTCGCCTGCTACCACCATAAATGCTTAATGCAAACAGAATCTTCTGGTTATTCAATGATTGGATAAGTGAGCCTGGATAAATTATGTAGCCGAAACAGGTTTTACAACTCACTTATAGCTAATTGAAGAAGACGTGTGTATGCAGCGCGTTTGCGAGATTCCCAAAAGGAAAGTTGCCGCTGGGAACTCGCCAAATCCGGGGCTGGTATTCTGAAAATACCATATAATCTCTGAGGCATAGGTATTAGTTACAAACCATAATATGAAATTTTAATGAAGTTACTTATAAAGGATGAGCTTGGTCGATTTTCTGAGACACGGTCATCAGTAACATATAAGTATATCTTAAAATTGAATCTACAACTATTTTAATCGAGAATATAGGAACTCTTGTCAACAGTAACATATTATGTAATTCGTGTGGTTGGTTAATTTTGTTTTTCATTCTGTCATCTCAGAACAAAACATTTAGGATGCAATCTTAGCACTAAACGCGTCATTATGATCAAAGTCGTGCATAATTGCATCTTTCTAGCAGGAGTGCCATAATGGTTACTTAGGAACAATGAAGTAATAATCCGCTGAAATAGGTACATGATTTTATAATCGCTTCCATTTAATTACCTCTTAACCTGCGATATTCTACAGTGTACAGTAAATCGCTCATTTTTTAAAGTTCCTTTTTGCATTGGTAATGGAAACGATTATGTTTCGTCTCAAAGACCAAACGTTTTGCCTCTAGGGTGGCCAAACTTTCAGGATACATTCCTCTCACTTATAGGGGAAACAGCTTATTATCGGCAGTGCACAAGAACTCAACATGGCCGACATTTCACTGAACTGCAGTCGATATTTCACCAAAAAGCAGTACCTACTGTCACCCTAAATAATAAAAGCATCATTTCTAAGCTCAAATATCACAGGGTTAAAGTAACATGCCTTCAAACGATAATAATGCTTAAACATCGTTACCATGCAACACTTATTCACCTTCGGCAAATCTTGTTCGGCGATAACACTTTTGGATAAAATCACTTCCGAACGCTAAATATCCTAATATATATTTAATGCACTACTGTGTTGCGAACTCAAAAATAACAACTGTAACTATAACACCCTAAACAATTCAACACAAATCCACGCACATACGAGCAATACAATGGCGCCCACAGATTGATTGATTGATTAATTGATTAATATGGCTCTAAGCAGAATCTTGTTTTAAAATCTGTCGGTTGACTTCTCTGCAACGCGTTCAAGAATAAGGGCTTCTGTGGCAACATAACGGATACAATAACACCAGCTATGGCCGTAGCTGCAACCATGGTTGCATTTCACGAACAGTTTGCGGTACTAATGCAACCTAACAGATGGAATATCACCAAATATAACCAGACCGCGCCATAGTGGGAGAAAAGTCGCAGTTTTTGGGGTATTCCAATAAACTGTTTCCTCCATAGAAGAAGAAAATAGGTAATAAAAAATTAAATGAAATTGCTATAATAAGATCGAGGGATATACTATCATATGATTCTAGGATTATATGAATCGTATTATGCAATTCGTGTGTACAGCTGTTGTCCCATTAGTCTCTTATGAGTTAAATATTCAATCGGGTCAACGCCTAAAATATTATGCATTCGTTACATAAATAACTATTAATTGCAATTCAGAAGTGAAATAACAGAACATTTTGACGTGAACAAATGTTTGAGATACACTCTTTCAACTACATTGTTCTAAAATTACTTAGAGAACATATTAAAACGCTAGAAAAGGAGTTGTAAACCCAAAGGAGCGCCGATAAGGAATGTATGGTCTACGAATTATATTTTGCGGATGAAAAAGTAATGCGACCAGAAGATATGAAGGTATTGAATTCTTGTCAAGGATTTTATTATCAGAATATGAAAAGGGTGGCTTGACAATCAACAAGTGGGAAAACAAACAAAATAAAATATATGTATATAGTGGCAATTCAACAAGATTTAATACTGCACAGTAACTTGATGATTGAAAACTCAGAGAACAACAGAAATTTGGCATTATGACTTATAAAGATTGTGGCATGAAAAAATAAATTCAAAACAGAAACTCTCAGGGGAGAAAAATGATACCCCACTCAATGGGATACCATGGGACAGACATATCACAACAAGGAAAAAGCAGCATACACCTATTTTATAATTCAATAGTTGAGAAATTTAGCTAGTAAAATGAAGAAAAAAGGAAATTATTAACAAAAGATGGATTCTTGGAGAAGAGCAAATTGAACCTCCAAGATGTGGAAAGAATTATAAGCGATGCAATTGGGAAACAAATAGAAGTGCAGCACACTCTGTTATATAATAGATGAAATTAAGTTAAAAAATAACTTGTATGGTATGGTCATGTAAGAAGAATGGGGGAGGAGAGAATACCAAAGAAGATTTTCAGATGGAATCCCGGGCAGAAAGATGAGAGGCAGATTCAAGAAGTGGTTTTATGGAGTGCAGGAAGACATGAAGGAGAAAAACCTTCCGGATAATCTATGGGAAGATAAAGAAGCATGGGGACCGAGAATACCGAAAATCTAAATATACCTTCATAAAAAAAGAAACAAATATGTGCTGGATGGGATTACAATTCACAATTTTCATTGGATTTAACAGTGATACAACCGAAGAATAACCTTAGATGTTAAAGTCGGCATATAAATTGAATACAGAAAAGTGATACATTCCTTTCATATGCGAAAATCGATATGTGGAGCTATTT
This sequence comes from Tenodera sinensis, assembly GCA_030765045.1. Lineage (NCBI taxonomy): Eukaryota > Metazoa > Arthropoda > Insecta > Mantodea > Mantidae > Tenodera > Tenodera sinensis. The sequence continues at coordinate 108,428,688 of CM060962.1, forward strand.
TTATGTTTCTACATTCTCTACCGCCTAAAATTAAATTTTGGCTCATAATAATAAAAATTTGTATTTTTGGTAAAGTGATTATAGGACAAAATATATTGCAAAACTAAATCTGTAAATATTGGGTTGGAATATGAAAATGAAAACTCGTGCAAATTAAAACACAAAGACAAATAATTATAAGAAATTCAGCTTCGCAAATGTGTTAGGTTCCTGTCCATTTAATGGGGCATTACGCAACCAGGAGCCTCGCCAAATTAGAACCATCACCGCCAATTCCCTACGAATCATAGTCCAGGAAGAGATGATTGGAACTTCAATCGATGTCAATATACTCGTATACATGTAGGTATAAACAGAGTATACAGGTATTAGATCCCACTGTCACATTTAACAGCCACAAAAGTCAGGCTTATGAGTAGGGCCAGAATTTGATGACCTGAAGAATATTAAAATGATCTCGAATGATGTCTTTATGACCTTAAACGGTGATCTAAAAGGACAAGATAAGGTAAGGTATAATGATCGGGCGGGGACTTCAGCACCGCGGCCATGCGGCCTTTTGTACCTGTGCCCCCTAAAGGGGGGGGGGAGGGGGGATGAATGGGTGAGGCACAAGGAGACAGACGGCGGTCGATCTAGGAGCCCCGACATAGCAGAGGACAAGGTTGAATCTCGCCGGTGGCGTCTAGAGTTCAACCGGCAGTTGCACCCACAGCAGCCGGACACGCCCTCCGCGGTACTTGAACCCGGAGATCGTACCCGCGGGGATGAGGCTTACAGAGTCCGAATTCCTCGCTATGCAGCGTCCAAGACTCCTGTCGACCCTGGCGCAGGTCAACCCTTAAAGTATCAATAGGACGAAGGGTGAAGTAACATGAGAATGGAGGTGACATGGATGGACAGAGAATTTGGGGGTGTAATTACCTTTCACGACATTTGCCTAGTGACCTGGGAAACCCTCGAAAAAGCCCATGGGTCAGGAAGGTTGGTCACGGGAATCGAACCCACGACCTCCCGAATGCGGGCAACAGACGCTACCACCTGATCCATCCCGCTTGGTTAAAAAAAAAAGAATGACTTGAAAATTACCTTAAGTTATTTATCTCCTTGTACAATGTACATTTAACTTATACCTACTTTATCAATGAATACTGAATTGCGGTGTGTTTTAAACAGCTTTTGTAAGCTTTCAAAATTGAAGGACTATTTATTATCAACTATTACAGGCTTATGTGCATATAAAGAAGCTTCTTCCAACATCAACAGAAGATACTGGGACATGCCTAAAGCAACAAATATTGCCGGATTCCAGCTCTTATTCATCGTGGGAATACTTCTTACATGACAGTAGTTCAACATTGTGTCACATCCATTGTTCTTGTTCAACAAATTTCCATTCTACCAAAGAAAAGTTTGCCCACTTCACCTTCCACATGACTTACATGACTTACGACCGATTTCACCAATATGTTAGCTACGAAATCCTGCTAACAGGTGTTATCATGGTCTCAGAAAACATCTGAAGTCTAAGTTGTTGTTCAGGAAAACTGAAGTCCTCGTGTATAAAGTTTTAGTAAAGCCTGTACTAACATATGGTGCTGAGACCTGGACACTTTCAAAATCAAATGAAAGACAATTTGGTATATTTGAAAGAAAGATCTTGAGGCAAATTTTGGGCCAGTGGAGGAAAACGGTTAATGGAGGAGATATAATCATGAATTGTATGATTTATATAATGAGCCAGACATTGTGAAATGCATAAAGATCAGAAGGTTGGAGTGGGTAGGACATATTCTGCGTCCTAATGATATAGTGATAAAGAATATATTGAATGCAATGCCAGAAGGAACCAGGAAAGACGGAATACCAAAGTTAAGGTGGGAAGATGGAATGAGAGAAGATGTAAACTAAACTAAACAGGAAAGAATGGGGAAAACTACAGAAGGCCAAGGCTCACAAAGGGCTGTTGTGCCAGTGATGAGTGAATGAATGATTTCACCAATTCTATTTGATTTTGAATTTCGCGGAAACAGTGTTACTTTCGGCATGACAAAATACGAATATAACCTCAAACACTAGCAGGTATGTAGGTTCACCCCACACTCCTTTAGAGGACAAGTCTGTCGTAAAATAGGCGTGAATCGATCAGTTGGACGAGCGCAAGTAGAGCCACATTCCAATAGATTTCCAAACATTTTTGGACTTTGAGTTCTGAAACTTGATTCCACTAATATAAGAGTAATACAACCAAACTCGCGAAAAATGAAAAAAGCTGGATTTGTTCTTAAAATTACTTATAATTTGTAAAATATGTCCTATCAGATAAAAGGCTGTAACAAAGCAGAAAAAATGACCCTTAAAAGTGGTTCAATTTCATCCAAAACATTATGAGCCACGTATATTTTCCACATAGTATCACCCAAGTATCATCAAAAAAGGGATGCAAAGTCATTGAAATCCAGGCCCTACTAATGAGGTTCACGAAGAAGAACAAGAAGAACAAGAAGAAGAAGAAGAAAATAACACTAGCCTGCGAGTTTAAAGCTTTTGTTTGTTACCTAAAATAAATAATGTGACTCTGTATAATGCTGACGTGCTGAATCCGAATTTTCAATCCGTTTACTTCTATCTCGTAAGGTTTTCTTGCGAAATCGCTATATATGTATTGTAGAATTAATCGAATTGGACAACAAACTTTCTCATTATACTTTTTTATTTAAAATGAAAACCATATATAACATACAGAACTTACTGAAAGTATGTGTATGGGTATTCATACATGTAACTAGAGTGTTGTTTTGTTTTGTTTTATTTACTTTGCTTTGTTTTGTGTTATTCACTTTACCATGGAATGTATCGCACGCATTTTACACCCGTTCCTTCCTAGTTGAGAAAGTCTTCAGTTCCTTTTCCTTTTACGTTTGTCTTCAGGTATTTCACGCTTAAACTACCAACAATAGTCAGTAAGCGTACTTATACTCCAGCGTGCCTGGTACCTCCTTTTGAACTCCTGCATATCCTTGTGAAATAGCTCCCCTTGCTCTTCACTAAAAGTTCTAGATTTTCGGGGAAATAACCTAGATGCGGAAGGAGGAAATGAATTTTCACACTCATACTGCAACCAAGTTCCTTATATGCTTCAAGCATGTTAGCCACAATGTTTCGGTAATAACTGGGATCCTTGTTATTACCAACAAATTTTGAAACAACTTCAAAGAAAGATATCCATGCTGCTTCCTCCCTTTCATCCATACTGTTTTTAATGCTACATTAGACATCAATAATTTTCTTATATCAGGACCATTAAATATACCTTCTTTTAATTTTGCTTAAGAGAGAAGTGGGAATTTCTCATACATATACTGGAAGCAGTCTCTTTCCTTATTTAAAGCCTTCACAAACTGTTTCACTAAGCCAAGCTTAATGTGGAGAGGTGGCAGCACAACTTTAGATGGACTAACAAGGCTTTGGCGCACAACGTTCTTAGAGCCGACTTCCAAATTCTCTTGAGGTGGTCAGTCTTTCTTGGTCCAGTGATTAATTAGTCCCACGCAAAGAAAACATGGAAATTTGGTAAACGCAAATTGCTGACCCATCAACATAGTAATCATTTTAAAATCGCCACAAACTTGCCAGTTGTGTTCACTGTAATTCACATCAGCTGCAAATTTGCATACGATTCTTTGACGATCTCTGAATAAGCAACAGGCACTGAACCAAAAGCGTTTCCGTTATGTAGGAGGGCACTCTTTAAACTTCGCTTCGAAGCATCAATGAATGGTCTCCATTCACTTGGGTCATAGTTTGGAAATCCAAGTTTTAGAATAAGTTCTTTTACATTATTGCTGTATACAAGACAGCCGTCTTCGGAGAAAAATGGTTTAAAATCTCATTCGCGTTGTCGGTATCAATAGAATGATGTTTCTGGACAAATCACATTCTTTTCTTGGAGTCTAGAGCCTAACAACTCAGCTACTCTTTAGAGAGGACAAGATCTCTCGCTCTGTAGCAGAAGATTCTGGTATATAGTAACTGTCAACCTTCATAATTTCACCCTCTTCTACATCAAACTCGGATGAAAACTGTTCAAGATTTTGTGGTCGCACAGGGATTGGTACATTAGGCCCATGGCGCACAGGTAAAATGGCTGACCGTATGACTGGATACACAATTTGCCTTTTATTTTTAGAACTGTACCCCCTCACATCACACGAACAGAAGCAGCAGTCATTCAGGGGCGCAGCGTCAATGAATGTGGGTGATGTGTTGTATACCCTGCCAGTTTTCCTTAGTTCATTTTTTCTATCATCTATATACTAATCCAATCGGGGTAATGCTTGCTGAGGGGTATGTTTCCAACCACAATCTGCTATGAATTAGTATTGTTAGCGTATCAGGCCAAGCAATGAAACAAAGCGGCTGGTGGTTGTGCTTGCCTCACGCCAGTCACGTCAAACGATGAACCATGGATGCGCGTAGTGGATCTCGCTTGTTAATGTTAATGAGGTTTAAAGCTAAGTTTTTCAGTATTTTGTTTGGCAATGAAGGCTAATTTCACATTTTTAACTTCTTCTGTGCGTATCGGAGTACAACAAACAGCATTTTGAACAGAAATGCCTGTGAACGTGTAAGAGAAACATACGCCAGGAAACCGAAGGCAGGGTATGCACACTGCCCATGTGCTTCCGCGTGGTTCACTAGGAGGGAAACACCTGTTGCAGAGAGAACACTGCACTTCCTGGAAACCTACTGCTCCGAGTATGGAATCAGAGTGTTTGTAATCAACTTAGAATGCAGAAAAAATAGTGAAAGTGATTGCTCTGTAACTTTAATATTTACCAGTTGGTGAATTATAAAGTTCTTTAAAAACTATAAAAATTGAACAAATTATTTTTTCAAAGTTAATAATTTTTACTTAATAAACCAAAGCATCATAAAATTTTCTGTTCGCTACATTCTTTTGAGAGTACTTATCTATAACAGAATAATGTTTAAAACTATCAACATTTTGAAATCTTCATCGTGTGGAGCATTTTAGGCACGCTGCCAAAACATTGCTAGAAAAGATAATAAATATAGAGGTGTTGAAGATATTACAATGAAAATTTGTATGTGCATTATTCCTTATATGTATTGTGTCTGATATGAGTTTGAACAAAATCTACTAACAATTGTAGAATTTAAAAATTTCACCTGTGCGTACTCTTAACACGAGTTCTAAGTGCATACCCAAGTCCACGCACCACGCTACGGCACTGCAGTCGTTACTGTGGTTCGTCTGCTCTCTTCAAACCATAGGTATTCCAAAAGATGGCGACGGTCTTCTGTCACTGACTCAACGATGAAGTTCCTCATTGCATGCTCTACATACTTTGTGCGGTGCCCAAGCTTTACTTTGGTCACCAAGTTTCATTCCAAAGTAGGCAAGATATGATTTTTTCACAAAATCTGTAATATTACGCCTCTGCTTGGGCAATGTGTATTTCCCACATATATAACAAAAGAAGTCTGGATCACTTATACATGAGCGTTGCGACATGTTAAGTACTTTCGTATTGAACTAATAGATCACAGCATTCTGCTCCATAATAAAGCCTGAAACAGATTTCGTTTCCAGATGAAACACAGACTAAAATGTGAGTGGAACTAGACCGGATGTGTATGTGCTCACAAAGATAAGAGTACATCTATTACTAAAGAGTGGCCAATATTTATCTATCTCCCACAAATGGCAAGGTAGAATGTTATCTCCCTCTAAATTCCTTATGTGCTCGCATCCCGCATCAGATAACAAACATCCGGTGCCTTCAGTTTTTACTATGAACAACCTTAAAAGTATTTTAAATATATTTTGTTTTCGAATCCTGACATAATAAAACTACACATGTTAAAGCATTGCAGTGCACTCGTATACCAGGTGGACCAACTCATCCGGAATCGGGGTGAGTAGACAACCCTTCGCGCCGTAAAGGAGTTGCAGAACGCACCGGGGTAAATCCAGTCATAGAGACGGCAGTGGCGTGAGCGAGTTTCCTTCTGCCTCTTAGCGAAAACGAGAGATGAGAGGTAGTCCCCAGGTTGAACTATTGTGAATAGTCCGTGATAATGGACTATAAACAACCGAAAAGGTTCTTGTAATGTTTTGCACTTTACTTACAGGAGCTTTACTTTCCAGGGAATAATCTCACTGCCGTCTCTATGACTGGATTTACCCCGGTGCGTTCTGCAACTCTTTTAACGCACGAAGGGTTATCTACCAAACACGATTCCAGGTGAGCAGGGCCATCTGGTATAAGATACTGTAAAGTTCCTACAAACATAAGAAAAATGCGCTATAAGGAGAAAAACATTAAATAAATAAAAAGTAAAATGAAAAAAGGTACGTGATGGGAACTTTCTGACTTTGAATTTGACCTCAGCATGCTAAAAATACCCCCAAAACATTCCAACTTCGGAGGCAGGAATTTCATCGCAGCTATAATTTACGGACCTACCATATCCTAGCGTAAGATTTTACACCAACTTGATCACATTGAGGTGGTGAGCCATATGGTTGGAGCGAGATGCACCATTCCGGAGAGGGAAAACAAGATTATAAGCTCCCTGAAGAATTTCGGAATAAAAAATCAAAATGTTAAGGAAATCGATCTCCAGGCAGGGAAAGTATTGCTAAAAGTCCTACAAACTCATTTATATATAGTGCATTAACACATATATCTTTTTCTATGTAAATTTCAAATGTAACACTTTCATATTTGTTCTTTTTCTGTTATGTTCCCATTTAATTGTTTATTATTTTGCTATATTTCCCCTTTTTATGTGCTTTGCTAAGATTTTATTTTATTATTGTTATTTTATTGCAATGCATTCAGAAGAAGAAAATAAATTAAATATGACGCAAAAGCCGACAAAACACTGAAATGTAATTCTCAGTATAATGGACTTATTTTTACGCTGATACTGTGGCATAAGTGTTCTACCTCAAGCGTTAACAATCTCAACAATTTTTTCTAGAAGTTTACATTCAGACTTTAAAACAGGCTTTCCGAATTATGTTCCCCTTTGATGGTAAGCCCCGTGACATATGTCATGCAATATTTTCGACATCCGCAAGTCTTTTCTGGAGCATAAAAGGGGGCAGTAGTCTCATGGAGACGCCCCACCCCTGTACACATAACATGGAAAATGAACAGGGTAGGGAGTGAGCACAGCTTACCCCCATCGGTTACGGATGGACGGGAGAAGTGAATAGTAGGCGTCAGAAGCACTCAATGTAGTTTCCGTTGTGGCCCCGAGGCCGTCAGTGACGAATCAAAAGGGTTGGCTGCCGAATACAGTCTCGGTAAATAATGCTAGCAGCATTCTTCATGATGCTGAACCCAAAGGCTTTCGAACAGAGAGGTCATTCAGCGTCTGCGACAGGAGCAATCTCACATTATCCAAAATGTACAGCTTAAAGTAATGTTTCTGTGAAAATACGCATTTCTTCTGATTGCTTTAACTTTTACTATATACCTACTCACAACAAAGAACATACAATGCACACAAAGCTTTAGTGAACTACGTCAAATCCTAGTTAGGACATACATTTTTACTCATAATTAATCCCTTTTTGATATGGCTATATGAAATGCCCCTTAACGCTACGGTTTATTGTATTCCTCCTAAATTTTTAATTTGAGCTTAGCATACACATTTTAAAATATTTTTGTACAACCATTTCTTAATTTTAATTAGTTTAATAGAGTACATTTCTCTTTGTATACATGTCATTGAATTTTTTAAAAATTTCGTTATGAGTTATAGAAAATAAATAATTTCAACTGAACATTTTAACAATTTTCATTAGTGCACAACAATTTTAAATGCATAGTTCTTGAAAATCTGACCCTAAAGCTAGGTATAAACTGTGGTCCAAAGGACATTTTGAATAGTGTGAACGTACTGGAGAAAAGGGAAAAAAAAAAAAAAAAAAAAAAAAAAGGAATCAGGGAAACAGAAATCAAGGTTCAATTGATACTTTCCCAAATGGTACAGAGCTAATAAATACTATTTGTGATTAAAATGGTTGATTTTAAAACCGACTGTACAAGGTGTTAGGAGTATGAGGGCGCAGACTTTAACGGTGACTTCTTGAACTTCAGCCCAAACATAAACTCCTCTGCCTTTATGCATGTTTTCATAAATAAAAAATTAAATTGGTCGAATATTTAGTTGTCCATATGTCACCACTCTTTTATTGTTTACTTCTGCAATTAGCATAGAGAGGTGCAGTTACAAAGGATGAGTTACTCATGTCTTTTCTATTTTTGCTAAAATGATTCGTTTAGCAACAAAATGATATTAAACTATTGGATTCCAGTGTATCTATTGGAATAAGCTTGGCAACGTCGGCGTGTGTGTAGAGCGGAAGGTCAGGAATATTGACAGCAAAAACTGAATACTATTCGGAACGCTTGAAAAAAAATCATCCCTCCCCTCGTTATTTGCAGTAGCTAAAAAACACAAAAACACGTAGTGAAACCAGTTTTTGAGCGCTGGCCTAGTTTGGACTTTTACCCATCGTAGGTGTGAACGCATGCATAGTAGCGGAAGCCACTTTAGTAAACTAAACTTTCCCCTCTTCAGTCCTGTTCTGTTGCCAAACTATGCAGATAATGTATTCGATAATCTTCAGCTATCTGCTTTGTATTGGACTTTTTAATCGTCATATTTCAATCTACTATCACGCGAAATCTGCACACTTATACTCCTAACATCCTGTATGGCAATGTAGGTAGTTATACATATAATAAAGCTGAAAACATTGGAAAAGTTCCAAATTTTACATACACACACTGCTTTTATACAGCCCGAAGGTGAAATGTCCATAAATGAGAAAATGTTATACATTAGCGTTTTATTTTGTTTGTACTTTCTTGTTTAATATTCTACTTTCAGCGTCCGAAAGGCTCTGATATTTATGAAATAATTTAAACATTTTAATGTTACCACACATGCATTTTGCATGATACTCCAATTTTAGTTTTAAATTTCTTTTTCCCCAATACTGCTTTTGCAATATTCAAATTGTCCTATGCGACGTAAATTTAAACAGTTTCCTGAAATGTTCTGCATTGATGGAGAACTGTTGGACAAAGCAACTCATCTGGGCTTTTGCTATATAACACGTATTTATCGTACAATTAATTATTTGATAGAATATTTATTGCAAAAATGAGGGAAAGCAATATTTCAATATTTTGACCTTTTTACAGCGAAACTGACGAGCATTTATCAAAAGGCCCTAATCAAGATATTTTACTAATTTATGATTTATAGGCAGATAAATTAAATATTGAACCATAAATGTACAATCATTCATCGCCAGGAGCATTTTGAAAAAAAAAAATGCAGAACTAAACACTCAAAATCTAGTAGATAGTTTCTCAGTAATTATTAAGTTTAGAAGCTCCAAATGTGTATCTTATTTGTCGAGCACATGCCAACGATTACATAAAGGTTTGAAGTTGATAGGCCAAGAACTGAGCACCTTAACTACAAAGGTGATGCATTCGACTCAACTTTCAATATTGCTATTTCAATAAAAATACATAATTTGAGATCTTTGAGTTCCGAAGGGGTATTTTTGGAAACGAGTAAATGGATACTACCACAGTGTACTTCACAAACAATCAGATATCCCCTGAGGACGCAGGAGAAGACTTTGAGGACACTTTTCCCTACCCAGCTGTCACTTGATTTGAAAAAGCATCCGTTCTTTACAACATTCTCAAAACTAGCACAAATAATGTTGATTAAATATCGTGCTTCATTTATTATCTAACAGAACTTCTGCTTTCTGAACTCAACGTGCTCAAAATCCACCAAATTTAGTATAACATTAGTATAATAAATTCCTACCTTGTTGCCATAAATAAAATCGAAGCAATCTATGTTTAATAGTGTTTAATGCCCTGTTCTTGCTGCACACGCACCACAGGTGGTGAACACTGATGATTAGGACCCAAGTTTTGATGATCTAAAGAATACGGAAGTGACCTTATAATGATCAATTTAGGACCTTAAAATGTACTAAAATCACCTAAAAGTACAATGAAAATATTAAAAATTACCTAAATTTCCTGATCTCCTTGTATATTTCACTTAATGTTTATCACTGAGTACTGAATTTCAATACGTTAAGACACCTCTGGTAAGTTTTGAAGTTTGAGGGACTGTCTTTTGTCAACTATTACGGATTTAAACATAGAGAAGTTCCCTTCAACATCAACAGAAGATACAGGAGCATGCTGAAAGCAACACCTATTGCGGGTTTCCAGCTCTTCTTCGTGGGAGTACTTCCATCAGCAATCTTGCAATTGTATCATATACACTGTCCTTGTTCAACACGTTTTCCATTTTAGCAAAGACAAGTTTGCCCACTTCACCTTTCACACGACTTTGATTACTTGAAACTTGTTTTACTAATTCTATTTGACTTTCAATTTCGCGGAAATAATTTGTTTTTACTTTCGGCATGATGAAATGCAAATACCACCTCAACCACGAGCTTCGGCTCTGTGTAGACTGCATTGAGGACAAGTCTGCCTTACAACACATGTAAACCGTTTAGTTGGACTTATTAATCTGTGGCTGACGAGTGCAACGGCTTAAAGATATTAATAGGGGAGTCACATTTCAATAGGCTTTCAATAATAGTTGGAATTTGAGGTTTTGAAACTTAGTCTACTAGTTATGAGAAGAATGCAACCAAAAGGTTACAAAAAACTGGATTTGTACTTAAACATGACTTATAACCTGTAAAAAATGCTTTATTGGATAAAAATGTTTAAAAATTATTGCCCTTAAAGTGGCTTATTTTCACACATGATGTTATGAGCCACATATATTTTCCACATAGTATCGCCTAGCATCATCAGAAAGAAGATGCAAGGTCATCGAAATCCGAGTCCTACTGGTGATACATGAACTGGGAAAGGAAATTTGGGAAGGAAACGTACCAATCCTGCGTTTATGGTACTACCTCCGCGGCATTTGTTATTTGTGAGGCCTGAGGAATACCCGAAGAAAAAAGCCTGTCAAGAAGGACGGTCCTGGCAGGATTCGAACCGCAGACCTCTCCTTCCCGGCCGCCTGTGTGAGTTTTACATAAATTTCTAATAACTGCAGCCTTCAACCAGAGAGCATTGTTGATCTTGTTTTGTACAACCTAATAATAAAAAAAATATCCAGATTTGCAGTTAGAATGAAAAGCAGTAGGTATAAGACTGAATTTCCACAATGAAAGATATGTATGTATCGTTTAAATTATACTAGCGTAATTTTGCTGTTTGTTTTTGGATGTGTTTGAACTTGAGTCCTAATTACTACAACATTTGTAGTATAATAAAATTATCTTTATAACTTAAAGTGCCACAAATACTAATTTAGCTAATTGTAGAATATTTTCTTTTTGATATCAACTATTTTTGAGATATTCTCTATCAAATGTTTTGAAGTGTTATATATGTTCCATATCGGCTTTCTAAACAGTGATCTAACCACCCGCATACAGTAAAATATGCATTACCCAATGAATAGGGTTTCTTTATACGTACTTATGCCAATAGACACTAAATGAAGCATGGCCTTTAACAAGCAGAGAAAAATAGAAACAGTCGAAATGCGGTTGTTTAGAGGAATCATAGGAATAACGCTAAGAGACCAAAAGAGGAGTGAAGATATCGGCAACGAATTAAACATTTTCAGATTAAATGATAAGATGAAGGCAAATAAATACAATTGGTTTCATCATGTAAGAAGAATGAACGAAGATAGATTTGCAAAAAATATGCTAAATTGTATACCTTTAGGCCACAGAAGTGTTGGAAAACCTAAACAACGCTGGACAGATCATCTACCATAAAGGGCCCTAATGACCTAGTTGTCGACGGGCCCGTAAACCCCACTACTCACTCACTCTGCCATAAATTTCCACTGGGGAATGGAACGGGTCAAAAGGCCCAAGCCATGAAGTTGTTGTTGATGATGATGATTGATGATGATGATGATGATGATGATGATGATGATGATGATAATGATGATGATGGCGATGATGTTATATTTTATGCAACTGCTTCTTACTGGTTGGCATTTTCCATGTATTGAATTCAAATTCAAGAAACTCAATGAAATAGTTTCTTTTCTTGGGTATTATTATGCATATTCCGTTGTAAAAGTTTAAAGGTAATCAAATAATTTCCCCAGTGGTGTATGCTGGAATTGTGGCTTGGGTTATCACTAGGCCTACCAGATCCGGACAGTTAGGGGTTGTTGATAACCTTCCGTTAGGCGGACGCCCTGGTAGAACACCGTTGGTTGCACGGGGCATAGTAGGCCCGCACTATACTTTTGTGCTTGTGTGCTTGTATTTATTTTTTTAAACTTCATTTTTCCTTTATTTCCATGCTTAGCTTCAGTTAGCTTGAATATACATTGTTTTTATTACCAAAATCTTACTAGATGTATCAAAGTTAGATAAAATGTAGTGTGAATACAGTATACATTATAATTTGTGCTACACTACATCAAAGGTAATAAATTGCGATGTCCAGGTATACAACTTGTAATTTTAAATGTACATGAAGTGGAATGAGAGAAAAATCGGGTAAATCACTGACAGAAACAAAGAATTACCTGGTTTCCTTAGAAAAATTCACAGATTGGGAGAGCAAGATTAAGTCTGTGACTATAACAGTGGATGAAGGTAGCAGCAGGTTACTCGGTTTTAATTCAAGTCTGAAGCCCAGAACATGTCCAGCCATTACTGCAGCACCATCAAAAGTCTGAGCAACATTTTTTTAACATCCTAAGTCATCTATGCTCTCGTTTACACATTCAAATAAACCACTGGCTGTTCGGTCAGAACCAGTGAAACGCAGAAATCGTTCTTCACAATTGTTTTCATCATCAATATGGCATAGAACAGCACATAATTGACTTTTATTTGTGACATCAGTTGTTTCATCGAGCTTGAGTCCAATAAAAGCAGCCATATCAATATTCGACTTAATGTTATCTCTAACATCACTGGCCACACCATCAATTAGATCATTCTGCATGAGAGCTGAGGTACCTTTGAAAACGGTAGCTGTCTCTAAATGCTGAGACAGTGCCACATCATAACCAGCCATAAATTGTAGCACTTCTATGTAATTGCCTTTATTTAATGACTTCTCGTTTTCATCGTGGCCTCTGAAAGAACATTCTTGTTTTGCAAGTAGTACCACTGCATCAATCAATCTATTCGATACATTTCTGTTTTATTTAACCTCTTCATTATGCAAATTGTAAGCAATTTTTTTCTGATAATTTAATTAATGGTGTATATGCGTTGTTGATCTCTTACGTTTATCCAAATCTGGGATTAAGTACGCTAAATTTGCGAAACCCGTCGTTTTCCAGGACGTTTTCTCAGTTGTAAGCACCAAGCATGGCCAGTTATAAAGTTTATTTCACTGGTATGAACCAGTCAGCCACGCATACTTATCATAATCGTTTATATTAAAATACCTTTTGTAAGGATTCTTGTTTCTTTTGCTTCTGCTCACACTGAAGTGCGGAAGATTTGGATTAGGCCTTCCCTGTCTTACTATCACTAATGTACCCTCGTATTTAAACTGCGAGAATGATCGTTTCACTAATTGTTTTACTACACATCGTTCATTTCACATTTCGAAGCATTAGTAATAGCAACTGTCGTGTGCTTTGTACACTATGAAAATAAATAATACTAATAAAAATATAGTTGTTGAGGACCTAACAATCACACAATTAAAAACACTCATTCCTGCTTTTAAGTCTACCTGCTATTGCTATGCAGAATTCATGCTAATACGGCACATTTCGGAGACGCTCGTGTACGTATGGCGACATGGGATTCCGAAGACTTGGCGTGCTTATTCCTGGATTCTGGCACCTCACTGCTGCAGTTAAGCATCCGAAGCTCTTATTCTTCCCTCTGTACAGTAGTAGAAAAGGAGACATACTCCAAATTGGCTATTATTGCAATTATTATTACGTATTAATTTCTCGTAGTTTACTTTAAATATGGGCTTCGGTGATAGCTTGAATATCCTACAATATACGCCATTGAATTTCTCATAACTGAGGTGCAAACATCAATACACCTCATTTTTTCGCCTAAGCGCTAAACTGAAAGAAAGATGTTTATTGATTACATCCCCAATTACGTTATATTCAAACTAATTCATAAAAGTTCCTTCCACGCTTCTGGATATTTGAAAATCACATACCGTGCGCTCCATTTATAGTCGCGTATTTGCGAAGTTGATTTTCACTGCAGTTACCTAGGTATTTTTCCAGTGTCTAGCGGCTAATGACCGCTCAAAGGTACGTTTATCAGCCGTGTCAGCTGTTGCCGTCTGTTAGAGCTGTAAAGTTTAGAGTTTGTTCATGATACCTCTCGAAAGTGAAAGGTTATTCAAACATCTGTGTTGTGTGCATAAAGTTACATTAGATTATTCTGCTTAATCCACTGAAATACTCACCGAAAGTTCACGTTTGAACAAAGAATTTTTATGTACAATACACATGTAAAAACCAATCATGTAGACAGAGCTATAGACAATAATCGGGAGAAATTTCCTGGTATTCCAGTTCCAGGTAGAGAAATAGAAGTTTGATTAATACGTTTACAACTAAGGAATCACTAAACGGTCTTTAGAAATGCAACTCGTGATAGTCAAATTCTCTGTATAAATTGGCAATCACTCGTGACATTACTTATGGTAATCCTAATCGTTTGCGCATTCGATTCGCAGATCCCTCTTGGGCTTCTATCTAATGTTGAGTGATTTCCTCGACATTGTTTCTCACTGTGCGACTTTCAGACGAAACAAGTTGTTATTGCCTCTCTTGTTCAGAATGAACTGTGTGATACAACGGCCCACCGACTCTAAGGTGAGAAGTATTCGATTTTTGAATGTTCGGAAATTGAAACTTGAACAAATTTACAGTAAAGTAAAGGAAGTGTATGGTGATAGTGTAATGAACTAAAAAACTGCGAGGAAGTGGTGTTAAATATTGAACAATGGACAAAGAACTCCACGGGACGTCCGTCATTCATCATAATTATACGAGGAATTAAGTGAATATAATCGTACAGGACAGACGCATACTCTCTTAAATATTTCTCGTAACTTACTTGGTGAAATTGTTTCCGAAGATCTTGACTTGATGAACTGGCATCAGCCGAGTACAATATGAGATTATAAAGCTCGTGCACAGATATGACAAATGCCTAAATAAGGAAGTGATTACGTCTAGAAATAAAATGGGCTTCAATTTTGTAAGTGACATGTTTTTTAATAAACTATATTTTTCGGAATATATCAGAGCTAAATGGTCATTACTTGCTGGAAGACCCTCGTATTTCTGAAAAATAACAGTTTTCCCACCTCCACTCTCGTTTAAACAATTCTATGAAACGCTTTGACAAAATTTCAGTCTAAAGTCATATAATTCAAATATAACGAAAATTGAAATTCAGTTACGTATATATTTTAACTGGTATAAAAATGTTAATAGCAAAAGCAGGTTACCTTTTACAGAAATGTTTCAGTGAAAGTTTCGCTTTTGTGAAACTATTAAATTCCACATTCTATTGAAAATATTTTTACTGCACGCTTCCCTTAGTATTATTTGTAACATTTCAAAATTGTAACCAATTTCTGATTATAAAAATGCTGATTTTTCTGTTAAACGGAAACATATTGCTGTCTTAATCTTCACAAAGAAATGTGTAGTAATAAACAGCTTAACCTTGGAACATTAGCTACTTCTACGCAAGAATCGCGAGAAATCAAATCATTCAAATTATATTGAACAAGAGCCAGATTTTTTGTTGCCTGAAATCAGGTGTCTATCATGTGGATTTTACCGCTGAATTTAATCGTGCAAACATTCTTTCTTTGGTACCCTCAGTGTAAAAAAAAAAACAACTGATGTGTTGTACTCACATGACTTTGTCTATTCTTGTACTAACCATTCTTACAAACCCTTATTCCTATATCTTCTTCGTGCTAGTTGAGATAAACATTTGCAGAAATTATCTTATTGTTTATCTTCTTGTAGATACAAGGAGAATATAGGAATATAGTAGGCTTTGAGCAATAGCAAAATCTTCCACAACTTTCAAATTCCGTTCTCTTTGCACCGTTAACATATAAAAAATTAATAACGATGTTCCATTCGACAGAAGTATAAGTTCTCGAAAACTCACACAAATAACAAGGAATATATCGGAAATGGTTCACTCCGCAGAAAAAAGGTACATAAATTGTATGTTTTAGTAAGATCTACATTTTTCTGTACAGTAAGATATGGTCTATGTCTTGCGGTTAACCAGTTATGCAAAAGTCATTCAGAGTAAATAGGACTACATGGGCTATAACCAGAACATTCAAGAATATTTCATTTGCCATAAAATATCTCAAACATATGGCATTTTAATCAAAGTCGTTAGAGGAATTTTCAAGAAAATAAAAATTTTCGAAATATTTTCCATGTAAATGATATTTTAGGGTGGAGAAATTTTCTTCAAAATCTTCGAGTCGACTCTTCAGACATTAAACTTAAATACCAACTTTGGCTTTTAACCGACTGTTCATTTTTGAGTTATGCTGTCCACAGTCTGACACACACACGCGCGGACCTTTTTCTAAAAGTACTTTTTTGATTCAGGGGCCTCAAAAGATATATTTCCGGTGAAATCTCGACATCGAATTTTTTAGTGGAATACAAAACTTTCTCTGCCTTACTATGTGTATTAGAGAAAGCAATAAAGTCCGATTTCTGATTTAGCATTGGTTGTAAATGCACAGATTTCCATTATATTGACTGACACAGTAAACAAAACCTATCAGTGAGACTTTTTTTTCCATTACTGCCTTAGTAAGGACCGTGGTGTGATGATAATTTTCCTTGGTCAATTTATTTCCTGTTTTGTGGCTTCTAAAATCAAATAAAGATAGCATTTCCAAATATCTCATCTGTTTATTATCTGCAGGAGAATGCCAGTTTCATTCATAGCAGAATCAGTGACTTGTAAGCTACTAGCGAAAAGTTGTGTGGTGCGCATAAAGTATTAACTAAACTAAACTAAGCCCCGGCACAACAGCCCATGAAGAGCCAAGCCTTACCACCTAGTCGCTGCGTCCCCCACCTCGACCCCCTACAGGCGTCATTGGTGGGAAGCAGTACTGGAGGGTGGTACATGGTCAGCGTCCCGATCCCTCTAGGCTAGTTATGCGGTCTTCACGACCTGGGGCCGCTACTTTTGCATCAAGTAGCTCCTCAATTGGTCCCCCCCGGGATAAAGTATTAACATAGTAGCAATATTAATCATCCGGATCACTTTTGTTACGTGTGCGGGGAGCATACGATTAAGTTTTAACTGACAGAAAATAACCTGACATCTAGAAAAGGCTTATGAACTATATTTTGGTGTTAAAACTTGGTGATCAAGACTGCAGTTGGGCACCCCATATACATGGTTCGTGGTGATTATGACAGCCAATGATGAAGGTAGTTAAAGATTAGATGGAAATTTAATATACTTGTTGGAATTCGATGATATAGAGGGAACTATCTAACAATACTAATGACTGCTAATTTTGTAAGAACTAAAATGACAGGGCTTAAGGGAAAAGATGAAAAGAAAGTTGAATATCCAAATATTCCACCGGCCAATAGACTTGTTCACAGTGATAGATAGCTATGGTATCTCCCAAATCTTGGACATTAGAAGACTAGTCTCAAAGGAGTGATAACCCAGTAGTTCAATTAAGCTCAGGAGCAGAATTTGAGGACCAAGACTCATGAGGTAGCTCAGGGAGGGTTAAATGATTTGATCAGAGATTTAAATCTTAATAAACTGCAGGCAGAACTTTTAGATTGTGGCCTAAAGGGATAGAATTTGTTTCACAGAAATACAAGTATATCAGTATTTCGAAAACGAGAAGAACACCTGGTTAAAATTTTCAGAACGGAAGAGGAATATGTTTGTGACATTGACGATTTGATGAATGCTCTGGTGAGAATTCACAACCCAGATGAATAGACGCTTCAACATTAAATTTGAAAGCTGTGCTGCTACATAACGGTAATACACAATCATCTGTACCCATTGGTCATGCACCGAGCTTATACTTCTCAAACACCATGCAAAGCATAGCAGTATATACAAGGAAATTACATACAAGGTTACGTGGCTACGACCAATAAGAGGTTCAGCATCATCGAACTGGGGCAGCGAACAATGGAAGCAATAGAGCAAGTGACGTGAGACAACAGGGGAACTCTGGTATAACATGGCAAGAGGCTTGTCGAAGAAAAAAAAAAAATTAAACAAAAAGGTATTTTAGAGGAATCCATAGACAAGATCTTCTTCGTCAGCGGTTCGTCCTTTTCCAATTTTTCTACTCACAAAGAATGTGACTCGGCTCTTGGAGGCGCCCTATTATCACCATGAACCTGAGCAGTTTAATTATTGTAGCAGTAATTTCAATTATTTTATGTACAAAAGAAAGACTGAGAGTCGCCGCTAGTTTTTAATTCACGGTAACTGGAAAGTAACTTGAGCAAAATCGATCTGTGTTACATATTATGAAAGTTGGTTATTTTATTAATATTTCACACGCTGCATATCTTGATGAATGCTGCACAAATTAGTAGTGGCAGAGTCGGAAAATGTGTTATAAACATTATTCTCCGTATTTTAAATGCAACATATTAGGAATAAAATAAAAATGTCGCAGTCGTAGATTTTTTATGCGTTGAACATGCTTTATTTTCATGTATGGTCCTAGCTCTAACCATGTCGGACTTATTAAATGCTAAATCTCAGATGTTTCTCCTCACACACCCAAATACAACGTGGCAACCCAGTTCTCCCACTTCTCTGCTTCGAGTGAACTGTCAGGAGTGTTTAAATGGCACTGAAGTGTAGTGAAGAGTCCCAATCGTTTGGAAAAGGGATACAGATTATCTGTTACACGAAGAAAAAGGAAATCAAATCCGGATAAAGCTGTAGATTAGAAATATTGACAGAGCATATGGGATGTGAGACTTCTTTTAGACAACGTAACGCCTTGTAGATGCTAAAGAAACTAGTGTGTTATACCTATAATACAACTTGCACCAAGCAAGATGGTTCCCCAGTTTAACTTCCTGTCGGGCCGGTCACTCTGATCACAGGGTTCATTCGTGGTTTCCCCGGATGGATAGGCGAATGCTGGGGTAGTTATCCTTCTTCCGCGAATCTCCTGACCATCATTTCTGTTCTTCTGTTTCACCTCATCGGTTTTAGTGTAGAAATTGTGTTCTGGCAAGATTTCTTTCTGGCGCTTGGCCGGATTGCTGTCGTCCCCCTTCCCCTCTGAAAGTGGCCCTTCTGTTACCTGCATCTCCAGACGGTTGGCTAAGGCAGGGTTAGCCGATATCACGATTGGGGTCGCGAAGGAATCGTTAGGGACCCCGCCCTTGCTAGCAGACATCGTCGTCGTTCTTTGGGTCCCCCTTCATCCTTTCCTCCCAGAGGTCACGTGGAAGTACAAGAGGTCCGCTATGGCCTACTTGCGGTGCTGTGGTCTAACGACTGGGAATCCCTCCGCCTATCTCTTAACTAACACAACCTGTATTACTTATTCAGTACCTACTTTTGTTGCACATGTAAACACTCATTTACCTTAAAGTTTTATATTATATTTTTATGCTTAAAGCTTGTATACAGATACTGCGTTTATTACAAGTATTACCGATAAATAATATGAATTGAAAATAAAGTATAGTAACTAATATCCATAGAAGCAACATTAGGTGATATATTTCTGGTTTACCTCCATCTTCAATTCTTAAAACTTGTGGAAATATATATTCTTGGAATACAAATGGTAAGGATTATAGAAATTCAGTTTCTGAAATTAGTACAAACTAGGACAGTTATGCAATAACAACCTTTTATCTTTTTGATTAAAGCTGTGCGGCAAATAATACCTCTAGGCTCTTATTATAGAGCATGTTTTTGCATATTATGGATATTTTCATAATCGCATATTAATTAGAAGGTACCGTTACAAGTCTAAATATTTTTACATATCTTTCGATTTTTATAGGTAAATATTCAAAATATATAATTTATTTGCCAACCTTTTTAAAAATAAAGGAAAAAAAGGAATTAGGAATTGGATTAATTCCTGTTGGATATTATAAACTAACAGTAACAGTCACATCTCGGATGACAGGAAACCTCAGCAAACATAAACACCGTGACCGTAACAGATCTTGCTTCATGTTTGTCTGTAAAAACAAGTTACCACTACGTATGTACGTGGGTTTAGTAGCGTTCTAAGAATAACTATGATTACCAATACTGTATACAAATGCTCTTGTATATAAATGCTATATTGCATAACATGATGTCATAAGCTGAATGTGGTAAAGCTGAATGCATTTTAAGCTTTTAATTCTGCAGCCACTCAGCATTACAGTTCAGTTTTGATTGTTAATGTAGAGTGGTTGATGTTACATTTCGGTCCCCGTATGTACCTGTTATAGTCTAATGGTCTAACTCCAGTGTTCGTTCGCTTGTAAAACAGTGCCACGAGTGAAATTACAATTGTCTACTCAACGTAATATAAATAAAAATAAAAATAAAAAGGTGTTTACTACGGATGGGCTCATGTTATTATGTGTTGCGTGTGTAAAGCATACGCGTATGTGCAGACATTCGTTATACTGTAACAGTTTGTATAAGTCTTCCACAAGTTACCCACTGCATATTATTTTGACCATTCGTTAGGATAGTGTTCAAATGCGCTAACTATGAATTTTATTAAATTTAAACGTATTGGTCGTTATTGAAATTACATAATTTGTATGAATGCAATATTTCTTACATAGTAAAATACATACGTCTAGAAAAGTAAGCAAGAAAAACAATAACCTCAAAATTTATCTAACCACAAAATTACACATGTACTGCATGACTGACATAGAGAACTGTTGTCAAAGAGAAAACTTCTACACAGATATTAACATAAGAAGAAGATATAGCAGGCAAAAAGTAGGTACTTATTGACAAGGTCATGTGAACCGCTGTTATGCACAGAAACATTTTTCAGACAAGCTATTAATAGTTCACCAGCCATAGCATATCTAAATAAAACTGCAGTAAACCCATTTTGAATTAATTCATTTAAAAATGTAACCCTATCCGTGACTACACCTGTAAAATTCAAAATCTGATCTATCACATAGGAAAAACCGCCACACAACTTTTGAAAGCAACACATATACGTTTAAGAAATATTTGTCTGTTGTAAACAGTGGTTGCTAAAAGCCAAGTGAAGCAACTTGTTCAACTTTCGGTCCGCACTTGTCTGCCTTTAGTAAGGACCTGTGTGAGACTTTCACTGGTGCACACGTTGCGGTATATAACTTACGTGCGTTCTTAGAAACTCACAAACTGAACCGCACGAGCCTACTCTTCGCAAACATTATGTTCCTTTAACTTATAAAAGCGTGGGACAAGAAATGAGCGATTCTATTAAATATAATGTACAATTATATAACTATAACAGGAAATGACTTACTAGAGCTTAATACTGCGCCAGGTGAAACTGCAAAGAAAGGGGCAGAAATATGAACTACATACTCCAAAATAACCCGGGGTACTACACATTAATACATATTGCCAACATTTGGTCTGCTAACGCGAAAGCAAGTTATCCGATATTGAAGAAACCGCTGCAAGAAATAATAAACTTTAAGTATGCGCCTATAACATCTGTAGTAGCCGAACAAATTAAATCTCAGAAACGAATGAGAACAGTTTTTGTTTTCGAACCATAAAATAAGTGCTGTTATATACGGCAATGGGGACAATTAAGTTAACTTCAGTAGCAGTTCTAGTCCACAAGGTCAGTGCGTTTTACAACAGCATTTTTATTGCTTTGGAGATTATAAAGTATGTTAACCTAGATTTTGAGAGTAAAAGAACTGGACGAACAGAACATAATTTAGATTTTTTCCATTATCCCATAATTTTTCTGAGGTTTTGGATAGTACATATTTTTGGATTTGAACCATAGGGGCTTAGGTACAATCGTGAGAAAGGGGGGGGGGGGGAGGAACTGAAAAGAAGAGAGCACTAAAAATTCCGAGAACTACAACCTTTATGGATCAATAATTTATACAGAAATGGAAGTCGAAACACAACAGAAATACAGGTAAAACAAACCAATTTGCATAACCCCCAGTCAATTCCCTCTCAAGCGAGGAGTCAGGCAGTCTTCAGCCTATCTGAAAGCCTAAATGTTTCGCGTGGACCCTGAGCCCTAGTTAAAGCCAAAACAACTTACCCCGCACGGCGCGAAAGGAGCACTCCGACTCTCGTCTCCTTTCACCGAGAGGCAACCCATAGGAAGACACTAGCGCAACCCAGCGGGGAAAGCGAGAGTTGCGAAACAAAGGAGGTGCCTCCATAAAACAAAATAAGTGCGATCAGCACAATACTCCCGCCCCCATCTGACAACACGCACTCGCCATTCTGGAAAGGAACAGACTGATATTGTATGAGAAGTATCATATTAGGAAGGACACACCTTACACCGCCCGGTCATTGTACAGGTCACTGTGAAAGCACTGGCACCAAACACTGTCACTACAAATCACTGGCCACTGTCACATCAGAGAGCACAATTCTGTTTTTCCAGGACGGGAGAGACGATGCACAGCTCGTTGGGCGTACCGATCCCTCGTTGTTCCAGAGAAATTAACAAATTCTGGGTTTGAGCCTGTGGATGTCCTCTCGTTGCAATCAGGCGTTGAGAAAGTCCAAAACCCAAAACGTGGGCCACATACAAGCCCCTTCATATTCCATCGTCACCTCCCTGGCCTCCAGAAATCTCCATTGCGGACCTTACTGCTGCCGTAACACTCCAGATAGATGGTAACAGCCAGGCTTAACATTACACAATGCCAAACTGCGGTGGTTAGGTGCTTTCTGGACAGGTTACGAACAGGAGCTGGCGAGGCTGTAACACGGAACAAACCCAACAGAAAGGGAACAAAACGCAGGCTTCAAATAGGCTGCTGCCCCAAAATAACATCTCAGGGTAGATCAAACTGAATGAATGACAGTATTTTTACAGAACTGTGGATGACATCAAATACATAAATAGCAGAAAATTAAAAAAATTGAATCAATTTATAATCAACAAGCGTGATAACATACCATAAACTGTTTAATGAACATAACAATATAAGAACAATTTAAACGAACTTGATATAATTTCTTCCAAATGACAATTTAAAACAAGCTAAACAATATATATATATATAAACAATATATATATAAACAATATATATATACAAGTTAAACAAAATAAACAAGGCCTTGTATAAATAAATGCGCATAAAACAAAATCCCTACTGGCCAGACAACACAAGAGTACAAACACGAAATACACATAATTACTACACAAGACACACACCGCAAGCACGCAGCAAACATCCCACAAATACTCCCCAAACATACCACACCAAACACCTCACACCGCTTCCATACAAAGACACACGAAAACAAATCTACACCATGCCGACTCCACACGCCCGGCAGAAACTAACTACAGGGGCGCCGTAGAGGTATACAGCCCGGCGCACACATGGCACGCTCCAACATAAACAAACACCCACATTCAAAACAAAACACTTTATTCACAACATAAACATACAGGAGTAAACAAAGGAAACCCATACACATACGGAAAACAGATACCAAACTACTGGAAGGGTTTCAATTGTGAGACGTGAGCTCTCCTTTCTTGGCCCGTGCGGAGGTCCCTTAAGCGCACAGAAACATTTTTGAAGATACTTATAATCTCGTACGGCCCTACGTATCTAGGAGCCAACTTCGCTGCATAAGCATTTTGCTTAGAAGATTGAGTGTACAGCTTACATAGTACTTTCTGGCCAACGGCATAAGGTGAAGGCCGTTTATTTTCATCATACCGCTTCTTTACCTGGGCAAGTGACTTCTTCAAATTCCGAAAAGCGGCCTTCCATACTCTACATATTTCCTCGCGAGTAATATTCTGGGGAAGCAAATCGTCCAACCGCCAAAGGTTAGACAGCGGAGAGTTAGGTATATAGGCTAACATAAGCTGATGAGGGGTAACGCCATGTGATTCGTGTCGAGCCGAATTAAACGCCAACTGCAACCGAGACAAATTAGTGTCCCACTTAGTATGATTATCATGATGAAAGGCTATTAATGCTGATTTGAGGTTCCTGTTAAATCTTTCGGCATGGGAAGGACGGGGGTAATAAGGGGTGGTAGTTATGGTTTTAATGCCCCAACTAAAACAGAAATTTCTAAAGGCGAAAGAAGTAAATTGAGTGGCGTTGTCTGTTACCAAATAACGAGGGGCTCCAAAAGCCGCAAATACTGAAGAGAGAACCTTGACTACCCCTCGTGTATTCGCTTTCGGTAAGGCCGACATCCATACAAACTTACTAAACGAATCTACTATGACTAATGCATACGTATTCCCCTGGACTGAACGAGGAAAAGGACCGACAAAGTCCACAAATAATTTTTCCAGGGGTCTACTTGCCACCTCCGATGCTAAACCTTTCCATACTGTACATTGCGCGGGTTTCGCCATTGCACAAAGCTGACACTGTCTAACTCGGGAGGCAATTTCTTTATTCATGCCCGGCCACACAAAATATTCCCGAATCTTGTCTTTGGTCTTGGCTATTCCCAAATGCCCGCCTACAGGAGATGAATGGAAATATTCAAACACCATGGAAATTAAGGCCCGTGGCAAAACAACCTTGTTCTTGCCGTCGAAGGTAGCCTGGGTCATCAAAACACCCTCCTTCAAACAATAAGGGGTAACAACCTCGCCAGCCTCAAGCCGATCAATAAGGGCCTGCAGATCCGGATCTTTCCTCTGATGTGTGTGCAAACCCTCGAACAACTCCGGAAATTCACAGACGGCTAAAACATTTTCCTTTCCGCATTTACATTCTCTTGGTTCTTCGAATACTCTCGTTAAGGCATCAGCCACACAATTTTCTGAACTACGTATATGTATCGGGACAAACTTAAAAGCTGAAATGCGTACGCCCCAACGCGCTAACCTGCCTGTAGATCGCGGTGAGGCCAACGACCACGTTAGCGCCTGGTTATCGCACTCAAGAGTAAACTCAACATGCTCCAGATATTCGCGGTATTTTTCTAAGCCAAATACCACAGCCAAAGTTTCAAGTTCGTAAACTGAATACTTCCGCTCGGCTGGAGTGAGGGTACGTGAACTATACCCAATAACCCTACGCCCCATAGGAAAATCCTGAAGTAACACAGCAGCCACCGATCCCCTGCTTGCATCGGTCTGAAGGATAAATCTACGTGAAAAATCAGGGAAAGCCAACACCGGGGGATTCATTATGGCCTGTTTAAGGTCTTCAAAGGCCTGCTGCTGTTCCTCACCCCACTTAAACGGCGTTCCCTTCCGCCGAAGACGGTTCAGTGGTTCCGCCCGCGCTGCAAAATGCGGAATAAACTTGCTGAAAAAGTTCACCATCCCCACGTACCTGGCCAATGCCTTTACGGTTTTAGGGGGAGGAAAGTTACGTAGAACTTTGGTCCGCTCCGGATCAATCGTTATCCCAGCCGGAGATACAATATGACCTAAGAAAGAAATCTGTCCCGCAGCAAAGTTACACTTCTCTTTGCGCAAGGTAAGGCCTGCGCGCTCGAGCCGGTCAAAGACCTCCGCTAAATGTTGGCAATGGGTTTCAAAGTCGGGCGAGTAGACAACCACGTCATCTAGATAGTGATACACATATTTAAACTTGATGTCCGAAAATATTTCGTCTAATAACCGCGACAACACCTGAGCTCCAGTAGCAAGTCCGAAGGGTACTCGTTGAAATTCATAAAGCCTCCATGGGACAGCAAAAGCCGTTAGTGGCTTAGAGGACTCCGATAAGGGCACTTGGTAGTAGGCGCTATTCAAATCCAAACTAGTAAATACTTTGGCACCCGCAAAATAATGCGCTGCCGAATTTAGATGTGGCATTGGTTGGGCCTCGATCTTTATCTTCTTGTTCAAGTGCCGGTAGTCCACCACTACCCTGAAATCGTCCTCGCCCTTAGGGACCAGAAATACTGGACTACTATAAGTAGACGTGGACGGCCTGATCACTCCCTTTCGTAACATTTCGTCGATCTTTTTACGAAGAATAGCCATTTTAGGTGGGGTGACACGATAGGGTGGTAACTTCACAGGGGTGTCGTCTGTTAGTTGTATATCATACTCCACCAAATTTGTTACTCCTAAACGGTCAGCAAACAATGACCCATGGTTCGCACAGAGTTGTTCCAGCGAACGGCCCTGCTCTTCTGTCAAATGGGGGAAAGCATTGCTGACGTCGCATATATGGTGACGTAGCCCGCCACTCTCCTCCAAAGGTGGTTTGTTGATGACTTGACCGCACTGAAATGCAACTCGTTCGGAAGGGGCAAATGCAAAGGTGATTTCCCCATCCCGAAAATCAAGCCTTAGGCCGACTCTAGTCATAAAGTCCGAGCCTAAAATCAGTTGAAATGGCAGGTCCGGCAGAAGATAGAAATAGTGTTTCCACGTAAAACGCGAAATACGTATGGTCAACAGAACCTTGGCATTCACCTGAAATTTATGACCATTTACAGACACGCACCCAACGCTACACTGTCGCGGTTTGTCCGAGAATTTACCAAGATAGGTATAATAAAACTCCTCGTGTACCAAAGAGCAGGAACTCCCCGAGTCCAAGAGAGCGATTAACTGTCGTTTCCCAACAGTCACCTGTACTGTCGGCTTCAAATTAAAGGGCTTGGCTATTATCCGACGGAATATCCGACAACAGGCAGAAATTCCGCAAGGAGCTCGTTGTCAATCTTGGCGCCTTTGACCATCTACCCCCACGGGTAGTAAAACGCCACCACGCTTCCTGGCCACCGTGCATTGTCTAACCAAATGCTCAGGAGAACCACATCTAAAACAAGACCCTGGCGAGCGAAAACTATCTCGAGCCAAATCTCCTCGGTTAGTCTGCCGCGGCTCAAATCGAACACCATGCAGAGGCACTTGCAATGATTCGCGGTTTCGTGCCGCATTTGACGCCTCATACTCTGCCAAGATCGGCAATAGCCCCTCTAAATCTTTAAACGTAGCAGGACAAGAGCTAAATACCAAAAGAGAACGTACCTCCGGGGTCAACCCCGTAATAATGACGTCACAGATCTGCCGTTCGCTATCTGGCAACCGTAGTATACGCGCAAACAACTTAACCCTGCTAATGTACTCGAAGAAAGGCTCTCCTGATCCCTGGGGTTTCAAATAATGACCTTGAATTAATGTATGTAGCTCCCGACGAGGAATGAAACACTTCAATACACTGTCATGTAATTCAGAGACTGGATCAACACATCCCTTAATACGCCCAATTATACTGCGCACCGCGTCACCCCCTTTTGACATCACTACTTCAAGCAGCTGCAAACCGGGAACTTCGCATAATTCAGCGCAATCCTTAGCTCTTACCAGGAACTTCAGAAATTCAAGAGCTGTAAGAACATCAACAACCTTAAAGACTTGATAAGGTTCAACCAACTGTTGTAAGGGATGAAGTAACTTTAGCGGTTTAAAGGCCGACATTTGAGACGTCACAGTTGGTGTGACAGTAGTCGACTCGGCCCGATCCCCTTTCTGAGCAAGCACTTCTAAATATCTCCTAAACTGCCCCTTCAGCTCGGCTAAGTCAACCCCGAACTTAACCTTAGGACAATATTTTTGGAAATATTCAATCCGCTGCACATAATGCAAGATCCTGGCTGTCAAACGCCTCACCTGCGCTTTCGAAAACCCCGAGATATTACTCAACTCGGAGAACAACTCTTCAAATTCCAGCCGTGCGGCCTCACATAATGACGGTGATTCAGTTACCAATAAATGTTTGTCCGGCAACACAACATAATCGTTATCCTTCACGCCACGAAGTGCGTCTAATAGGGCCGGAACGTCTGCCGACGACAAATCATCACGTCCACGAATCCCCAACTCAAATAGTATTTCATTCTTACGCAACAGCTGAAAGTCACTCGACATGGTTAATCAAAACAATAACCCAATGCTCAATTTAACTGCCCCACTCGACCATAAGACAACCACGCTCTGCTACCATTTTGAACCATAGGGGCTTAGGTACAATCGTGAGAAAGGGGGGGGGGGAGGAACTGAAAAGAAGAGAGCACTAAAAATTCCGAGAACTACAACCTTTATGGATCAATAATTTATACAGAAATGGAAGTCGAAACACAACAGAAATACAGGTAAAACAAACCAATTTGCATAACCCCCAGTCAATTCCCTCTCAAGCGAGGAGTCAGGCAGTCTTCAGCCTATCTGAAAGCCTAAATGTTTCGCGTGGACCCTGAGCCCTAGTTAAAGCCAAAACAACTTACCCCGCACGGCGCGAAAGGAGCACTCCGACTCTCGTCTCCTTTCACCGAGAGGCAACCCATAGGAAGACACTAGCGCAACCCAGCGGGGAAAGCGAGAGTTGCGAAACAAAGGAGGTGCCTCCATAAAACAAAATAAGTGCGATCAGCACAGATTATTAATGTACATGTACCTAGTTTAAATCGCATAATTATACATGTAGTTTGCATTTTTAATGTATCATTATTCTAGCCATGATAATAAATACATTTGAAAGAAATGAACCGTTATTTTACTTCTGAAGTCTTGAACTTTGTAAAAACTTCAATGATCAAAGAAGAAACAAGGAATTTCCTTATGCCGCTATTGACGGATTTTCCAGGAAAATCCTTTACCTAAAAATCAGCGGCATTTTAAGTTGCTTTTAATGAATTCTACGTAACCCATAAACTGCTGGAATGAACATACTTTTTATTTGTGAAAACTAACAGTCACCCGTGAAGCCATAAGCAATAACGGTCGCCGTGAAAGCTTCAAGTCTTATATTGCCTTCAGTTAGCAAAACCGTGATTTGAGAACTTTTACCCATTAGAACTTTAACTGAAACGTATGTCTCTTTAAAAAACGGCATCTATTGATCATGAAAGTAATGGAAAAGTAAAGTAAAGAAATCAGTCATGTTGGCATGTAAGTATCTCCTGAAATTAGTACAAACTAGGACAGTTATGCAATAACAACCTTTTATCTTTTTGATTAAAGCTGTGCGGCAAATAATACCTCTAGGCTCTTATTATAGAGCATGTTTTTGCATATTATGGATATTTCCACCCACCTACCCACCTACCTACCCACCTACCTACCCACCCACCTACTCACCCAGCTACCTACCCACCTACCCACCCACCTTACCACCCGCCTACCCACCCACCTACCCACCTACCCATCTACCCACCTACCCACCCACCTATCCACACATTGGTGAAATTGAATGTGTGGATATAATTTGTTGTGTTATAAGTACTAAGAAAAAGCAAATACTACTAACACTGACATTTTAATAGCTGTGCTGTTTTGGACACATCATTTTTGCCTAAACTATCGTCAAACATAATTTCAGATCAGACTGGCAAGACAGTGTGAAGAAAATATTGGTGTAATTGTGTGTTAAAAATAACTCTATTGTACAAAGCTGGCAAGTATTTTATTTATTAAGAAGCGTGCACTTTTATGTTATCAATTCACACAGAAGACATGAGTAGCCAGCAGAATGCTAGAAATTCAGGACCTATTCCTACGAGAAGGCTACACTGTCCTAGAAATCAGCAGCACTTATCGCAAATAAATTCTTGGTATTTAATACCCAATTGAGTTCACGATGTAACGACCATATTTCGGAGGAATATACAGGTTAGAATGGAAGTCATTACATTCCTTCTAATAGGTGCTTCATAGAAGCACTACAAACAAAAAAGTCGAATGGCATTTTGTTCTTTGATCAGCCGATTTCGAAAGAAATAAATGGTTTTTGATGCAAATTGGATGTGTAATTCCACAAGAATGTACGAAGATAACAGTTTGTTACTTGTAAGCTGCGTAGAGAAACTTATTTCTGACATAGCTTCGGTAGTAATTATGCGACATCACATAGGGTTTCGAAATAATTAATCACTTACAAGACATGAAGGAATACTCCGAGTTGCTCTCTCAGACGTGAGGTAAGTCAACAACGTTGCGTTGAGGTTGGTCAGGGAATTGACCTAGTTCGTGAATGTAAACAGGTCGAGCACTTTCGCTTTCGTTTAACGCACAGTAAACATGGAAGGACAAGGCAGGGTATGAGTTTGCTTTCAAGACGCGCCGTTACGTTGTTTGTTTATGTATTGAGCTAGGAAAAGTGACCATCCACACAATCTGCAGTGTTGCCAGGTTGCTTTCGACAAAACTAAAGTATCTCCATGGGAAATGGTCAGAGACAAAAACGTAAGATACAAGTGTTTCAAATACCGAGATCTACCACTGGTTTAAATTAACCCAACCAGCCACCCATTCATCCACCCACCAATCCACCTATCCATCCGGCCGCCCAGGCAACCACCCACCCATCCTTCCGTCCGCCCATCCACCCATTCACCCACCCGCCCACATACCCACCCATGCCTCCGTCCGTCCTTCCGTCTACCTACCTACCTACCTACCAACCTACCCACCCACATACCTACCTACCCACCTACCCACCTACCCACCCACCTACCCACCCACCTACCCACCCACCTACCCACCTACCCACCTACCTACACACCTACCTACCCACCCACCTACCCACCCACCTACCTACCCACCTACACACCCACCTACCTACCCACCTACCCACCCACCTACCCACCCACCTACGCACCTACCCACCCACCTACCCACCCACCTACCCACCCACCTACACACCCACCTACCTACACACCTACCTACCCACCCACCTACATACCCACCCACCTACCCACCCACCTACACACCCACCTACCTACCCACCTACCCACCCACATACCTACCCACCCACCTACGCACCTACCCACCCACCTACCCACCTACCCACCTACCTACACACCTACCTGCCCACCCACCTACCCACCCACCTACCTACCCACCTACACACCCACCTACCTACCCACCTACCCACCTACCCACCCACCTACCCACCTACCCACCTACCTACCCACCCACCTACCTACATACCTACCCACCTACCCACCAACCTACCCACCTACCCACCCGCCTACCCACCTACCCACCCACCTACCTACCCACCCACTAACCTACCTACCTACCTACCCACCTACCCACCCACCTACCTACCCACCTACCCACCTACCTACCTACCCACCTACCCACCCACCTAACCACCCACCTACCCACCCACCTACCTACCCACCTACCCACCCACCTACCTACCCACTAACCTACCTACCTACCTACCTACCTACCCACCCACCTACCCACCTACCCACCTACCCATCCACCTACCCACCTACCCACCTACCCACACACCTACCCACCCACCTACCCACCCACCTAACCACCCACCTACCCACCCACCTACCCACCTACCTACCCACCTACCTACCCACCCACCTACCCACCTACCCACCCACCTACCTACCCACCCACCTACCTACCAACCTACCTACCTATCTACCTACCTACCTACTTATCTGCATGTCTGTCCATCCGTCCCTCCGTCCCTCCGTCCATCCGTCCGCCCGTCCGCCCGTCCATCCGTCCGTCCGCCCGTCCATTCATTCCTTCATTTATTTATTGTAGGTATATATTTACTAAGGACCATTTAACCATCCAGATGACATTACATTTTTTGAGTTCATACAGACGCACACACTCATTTATTTCCTCACTCGTACTTCCAGGCACGTACATACACTCAAAACCGTTAACACCCATGCCCGAGGCAGGGCTTGAACCTTAACCCTCTGTGCGGCGGAGCTCTAGCGACCACGGCTATGAGGACCTGCATCAATGCTGTAGACGGGGTGGAAGGTCATCTGGCCCAAGTGTTTGAACTCGGGTGAGATGATCGTATGTAATTGCTGTTCGCACAGACTTCTAGTAAACGAAGGCTGACGTATGCACTGCATGTTTTATAACGGGCTGTGAAACTGAAAGCTCTTCCAGTAAACGGAGCATTTTAGTATATGCTGAGAGCTGAGATTGATAACCGGAACCACAAAGTCACAATATGCGACAGGATCTCTTACCATTTAAGGAACAAACTGCAGGTTTTAGGTTAATGATGAAATAAACAATGTTAAAAACAGAATACAAGCAATCTACGAAAATGCGTAGAAAACAAAACTAAGCGATATTACAGTATCAAACGGAGAAGGATCTACGTGACAGAATTTCATCTAACCCGACGTGACTTTTCAATAACGTTAAAACCGTCTAGCTCAATAAGAAGACTTGCGGACATACATTCATTGTAAGAAAATACTCAATTATAACCCCTGAATCACGCCTTAAAATTATTCGGTGTTATTGTGACTCACTCTGTATAATGGAAGGGGATACCTACATTTATCTATTGTGACTACCTTCCTATCCCTAGGAAAAAGGGATGAAGTGAAGAAACCACAGGAGGTTGCAGGTCACAGAGACGCACATAAGTCCCTAAGAGTTCCAACTTGAAGACCTGTTCCATGTATGGAGCTGCCTAGAGAGGACGATGAACGACCCGTAGACAAAGCAGCCCTCTGGTGTCTATTGGGTATATTCTTCCCTTTGAGCAAGCATACGCGCTACCCGTCTGGAACCGCTACACGCCACCATATAAAACGTGCATTGCGGACAGAAACGTCGGGAGTCCATTGATACCTGTTCTCCCGTCCAGCACTGATTGGATGGAAAGAAGTTCAACTTCTCCCACCTTCTCCATAACAACAGACGCAGAGTGGCGAAACCCTTCTTTTCTTGTCCATGTACCTCTTTGTCTTTCTTTAGTCATGAGGCAAATTAAACCAAATATGGCATATTCGAAAGTTCAAACCAATATAAAGGATATCACGGGAACGGTTAGTAGTGCAATAAAGTTTGACATAAATGGTGTACTTTGACGAGATTTACATTATTTGTGTAGGGAGGTTTTGTCTATCCTTCACGGTTTGCCAGTTATACAATACTAATTCAGAACGAAGAGTGCTTCACATGCTATTCGCAGAAAATTCAGCATATGCGTTTCATTTGTCTACGAAATATACTAAACATACAGCTTATAATCAAAATCGTTACAGCCATTCTTGAGAAAATTAAAAGTAGCGAATGTTACTCCGCGTAAAGTGCGATTTTGTGTGGGAGATATTTTCTTGAAAATATTTTTGACGTATCATCCGAAAAAGTTGAACTTAAATAACAAGAAGTGGAATCAGGACTGAAAAATTCAATACCATAGCCGGGATTTGAACCACGGATCTTCCGCTTATTGAGCGGCTGCTTTAACCACTAAGCTACCATGGCCAACTTGCCAGTACGACATTAAATTCCCCAGCTGATTCGTACTTTTCCCAGTTAGACCACAAGGGAATCTCACATCAGAGATAAATACCCCGAGGGCGACTTACAATTGTAAGTACTTTATGTCTCGGGTTTAAGTAACCTTTAAATGGTAATTATTATTTATTTATGACAACAAGCTTATTGCTGGTGATTCCACCTCTTAAACATTGCCCACACACGGCTCGTGTGTTTAAAAACACCAGCAGTAAGCTTGTTGGCATAAATAAATAATAATTAAATAACAAGTTTGGTATTTAATGGTTTTTAGCTTTTGAGTTCTGCTGTTCACAGACAGGCACGCAGAGCTTTTTCTAAAAATACCTTTTTTGCATTCAACGAGTCTCAAAGCGCATGTTTGCTGTGAAATCTCGGTATCGAATATTTGGATGGAAAGCAATAATTCCTCTACTTAGGTACCTACTATACAAGATGTATCTTTATTTGTGTCAAATATTTCGCGGACGCCCTCCCAACATCAAAACCGTAAAAAGTTCATATGATCATGGGTCTGAAAATCATTTATTGCGAGTTACAGGACAAAATTGAAGGTTGCAAAAATTGCTTGAAATATTTCCTCCTGCTTCAATGCATGCTACTGCGTACTCTGTTGCAAATTCCTGGAGTGTTTCGTATTTGATCAAATCCAATGTGGATAGGTTCTCTCATTGTCAATACCCGGTACCTGGAGTCGCATAAATCAGGAACTGAAAACGTCCCAGACGGAGAAATCCGTTGGATTCGAATCAGGAGATCGAGCAGGCCATGTAATAAATATCCCTCGACAAATTTATGTGGAAACTTATCATTAAAGAAATTGCGTACCATCCGACTGAAATGAGCTGGTGCACAATCGTATAAAAGCTACATTCGTCGGATGACGCTCAGAAGGATATCATCAATTAAATGATGCAACTCATTTCTGAGAAACTGTGGACACGTCTCTGCATTCAGGCGCGGAGGAAAGAAATATGGACGAATAAGGCGATCATCAATGATTCCATCCCGAAGGTTTAGGCACAATTTCTGTTGACGTCTGTAGTGTGTGCTTCATAAGGATTCCCATAGGCCTAGTTATGAAAATTATGGAAATTCAAGATACCGTCGCGAGTAAGCTCAGCCTTATCAGTGAACAATTTTCATGCTAAGAAATGTATGAATTTAGCACAGTTCTGTAACATGCGATGGCAGAAAGTTCTTTTTGACAAGTCCGCCTCATTTAATCCTTGTGACCTCTGAAAGTGATGCGGCTACAGATGATTTTCATGCACAATTCTCCTGATAGCCATGTGACTAACGCCTTGCGTTGCTGCAATGCTTTTTGTGCTATCTGATCTGTTTTGGGTGTACATCACGAACTCCTGTCTTGATCTCTCAACGCCCGAAACACTCCTCTGAAATGAGTCAATCTCTTTCAATCGTTGGTCTATTCGTGAGTGTTTATGAATAAGGAGTACCTTAGAGTACCTTTCTACATAAAGCTCACGTGCTAGTGATGCATTCTTGTCTGTAATGCCACACATGTCAGTCTGACTCTCACGGTAGGGATTCTGGCACGTCAGCCGATGGCTTATTGTGTGTCAGACCCCGGGAGGAAGGATGAGGTGAAAGTACCAACAGGTGGCCAGAACGCATCACAGGCGGAACTA
Organism: Tenodera sinensis; assembly: GCA_030765045.1. Classification (NCBI taxonomy): domain Eukaryota; kingdom Metazoa; phylum Arthropoda; class Insecta; order Mantodea; family Mantidae; genus Tenodera; species Tenodera sinensis. The sequence continues at coordinate 108,463,945 of CM060962.1, forward strand.
CGACGATAGGTCCTTAACATGTGCAGGCAGGTTCTTCAGCCCGACGGAGTTCCAGGTCACCAGGTCGCCATTAGCCAGCCAGGTCCGGCTGATCAATCAGTCCCCCTGGAAGGGCGACCGACCGACCACAGTGCTTCCCTCAGCCAACTACTGTATTTCCAGAGTACAAGCACCACCGCAACGCTGCCCACCGGCGGTTCCTCTGACTCTTACAACCGGAAAGACCGGATAGAGAGAGTGAAATGGATGAAATAGATGAAATGAAAGGGAGTGAAACGGGGGATGTTAGGTAAATATCTTTCCCAGCATTCACCTTAGTGACCCAGGAAAACCCTAAGGTGAGAAAGGTCGGTCGTGGGAATCGAACCCGCGACCTCCTGAATGGGGGCCACAGACGTTACCTCCTGGGCCATCCCACCCGGTTGCCACACGTGCTACACATTCTGTTTACTCACAGCTTACATTTTCTTCTACCATCTGTGCTCTACAACAAACAACCAAACAGAAAACAATCAAGTACTCAGCGGACAACAATTGAATCCAAATAATTATTCATTCGTTGCTCTACAATAAACAGTCAAACAACCAGCGGACATTAATTTAATTAATTATCACTGGTCTCAGATGGAGCGGTAAATCCCTTGATAATTCTTTAACAAACCATTTTGAGACTCATGTGCATATGGACTGTTTTTATAGCTTTGTTTGGAGGGCGTCCCCAAGATATTTAACGCCAATAAAAATACATCCTATATTTAAATAGTAGAGAAAGTAAAAACTCGTTACTTGTATATAGCAATAACTTTTATTGTTATTAATATGATTACGTTTATTTCATTAGTTAGAAGATAACATTTTTCTCCCTTGCGCCTCCATTGGGGTGGGCGCCATTGTTTGGAAACCACTGACTGACTCAGAGCGTCTTCATTCCTTAACTTCACGAGTGGACAGTCAGTCCACATTGCTTACCAAGTGGCGAGACTCAACAGTTTACTTAACGAGACAAAAGCATGATCTCATGGGAAAGACAAACACCTTGTTCCTTAGAGGTTTCACCACAAATATTTATTAATTTCTAAAGGGAACTCTTGTCCGTCTCGGCTCACAAAGCAATGTTACTGTGGACAGTGCTGTTTCTTATACAAGTATCCTTTTCTGTTTATAGGTTAGATAACTGTTTGTCAGAGACGTTGGCGACTTCTTCGTTAACGTTTTCTTAGCAAATTTGATGGATACCTAATCGATTTAAGTTCCTATTCTGGTTATCAGTATAGTTTTTGGGCAATTAAGTAATGCGCTTTTAAAATGCTCTTGGTTTCCAAAATCACTAGCTATTTACTTCCATTATATTTAATGCATCTTAAATAGGAAAACAAGACAATTCTGACAAAGAGAAATAACTTTTTACGAATATTGTTCCCTGAAATATAAGCGGAGCGTAAATAAGATAAAATAAAACTGAATACACGATGTTCAAAGAATGAATGATTTATAAAACTGTTAAGGGAAGTGGATACTGACTTAACTAACTTAGGTAAATTTGCATCGCAGATTTTTTATACATAATGTTAGGTTAAATTAATTTTCTTGAGCCTATGTAGCGCACTTTACAAGAAAATGGTTTTAAAAAAATGAAAATCGAGTATCGCGTGAAATGCCACATCAGATGAATATTTGAAATTTTGCACATTATTAATGGAATATACTTCTTAGTCATTAATAGGGCTCGGATTTTTAGGTGCTAAAAACTTGGAAAATATTTATTTTTATGTGCTAAAAATGTCAAAAATATGTGCTAAACAAAGCATTTTAAAGATCTGAATGGCCGAAATAATATAAATGTACGTGGTACTCACTATGTTGTTGTTGTGTTTAACGCCCGCTTTTACTACTACGGCACCGCAGGCGGTGACACTGATGATACATGAAGATGGAGCACCGGTGGAATGAGATGGCGGGGGAAACCGGAGTACCCGGAGAAAACCCGCCCTGACGCCGCTTCGTCCACCACGTGGTACTCACTAGACATTACTCTTGGAAGGGATAATCAAGTACTGTAGAGCTCAGGGTTGCCAACATTTACAAGTAAAATTATCGTACCAGCCACTCAAAATTATAGATTTGGATTCAAAATTATCGTACATCATAAAGCAAACGCTACAGCATTAAAAATATCAGTATAATACTTATGAAAATATAAGAGTAATGATGTTTAATATATCCACTTACAAGATTGATGACCTCAACAAATATTACAACTTTAGCACTTATGTTTCTCGCACTATTCATCTGAAAATTCTTCCTCAATCGTTGCAGCATTGCACAAATTTGTTGTTGAGATAAACCTTAACATCTTCTCGGTGACTTGCAGATTTTAAGATCTACCACGCTGTTTCATAAGTTGAGACGACAAAATAAGTTCATTTACCGTATCTAGTGTCAATCTGTTTCTAACTTTGGTTTTTATTAAACCCAGTTTAGAAAAAAAAAAAAAAAACTCTTTCATAAGAAGTGCTTCTGTGGGGCAAGGAAACCACTGATAATGCAAAGGCCCCTAGTTCTTTGAAATCAGTATTTCCACCAAGGGGACATGTGTTTAACAGCACTCCAGAAACTGCCAGGTTCAGGCATGTTCTTTATTTCACACGGAATAGCACGTATTCCGAGTTTTCTACATTGATCATCAATTTTCTGAACTGTGCCTTCTTCATTGAAATTATCAGACCTGGGCACACTGGCAATAAGAGGATAAAGGGTAGCAGGCTTAGTAGCTATGGGGTGGGGACAGACAATGAGGACAAAAGTGGTGTTATTTGTAATTCGTTTCACTTCGCTGGAGTGACAAACCAGTGAAAATGATATTTCGCCGGTATCGAATTATCATACATTCAAATTATCGTACACCCCCATAATTATCGTACGGGTTGACAACCATCGTGCAAACATTAACATTATCGTATGCCCCCATAATTATCGTACGAGTTGGCAACCCTGGTAGAGCTACAGTATACGACCACATACTTCCTCAAAGATTGACGATTGTCACGAAGAAACGTCTTGAATTTCGAAAATAATCGTTCCACATCACAAGAAGTAAGTCTAACATGGAACGTCACTCACACTAAAAAACAACAACTGTGTCTTCATGTTGCCCGTCTAACACATTTGAAATTTTACACACTATGTTAAATCCACTATTATTTTCGAATACTTCCTTGCATTTTGTTTTCACTTTCTCTTCTACGTATAGTAAGTAGAGGAAGTATTGTATTCTACCCAAAAATTCGATGTCGAGATTTCACCGAACCCTAAAAAAGCATTTTTAGAAAAAGTCCGTGAGTGTGACATTGTGTCTGTCAGTTTGTGGGCAGCATAACTCAAAAACGAAAAGTCAATTAAAAACCAAAGTTGCTATTTAAGTTTAACGTCTTTCAAGGATGCGACCAGAAGATTTTGAAGAAAATTGCTTCACTCTAAACTATCCTTTACATGGGAAATTTTTCGAAAATTTCGATTTTCTTGAAGATAGCTCTAACGATTTTGTTTAAAATGACAGATACGTGTAAAATATTTTTATGACAAATGAAACGTATATTTTAAATTTTCTGGCTACAGCCCATGCAGTCCTGTTTACTCTGGATGACTTTTCTACAACTTACGAACCACATGAGATAAACCATATCTTACTATACAAAAATATAGACCCTGCCAAAACACAAAATTTATGTCCAAATATTTTGTTTGTAGAGTGAACCATTTCGGAGGTATTCCTTATTATTTGTGTGAGTTTTGTAAAACAAGCTTTCGTCAAATGGAACATCGTTATTCATTTCTTTATGTTAACCGTGCAAAGAGAACGGAATTTGAAAGCTTTAAAGGATTTGACTATCGGTCAAACCCTACTGTATTCCCATGTTTCCCTTGCACCTACAAGGAAATAAGCAATAAGATAATTTGTACAAATGTTTATCTCAACTAACACGAAGAAGATATAGGAATAAGAGTTTGTAAGAATGGTTAATACAAGAGTAAAGAAAGTCGCGTGAGTGCAACACATCAGATTTTTAAGCTTTGTGCTGTAGGATCAAAAGAACAATGAGTTTTTCCCCTTTGCTCTCCACATCCTGAACTACTTGAACTGCTTCTCCCAAAGACATTCCTACTGATTCCAGTTTCTTTACGGAATCACAGAGGAAACAAATATTTCTTAACACAATGCCTTTTAAATTTCGCAGTATATTGTTGCACTTGCACTACTTTTCACTCTAGACATGTTTAATCCATTGTGAACTCAGAACTGTCGATATGTAATTTCCCAACACAACACAACTATGGAACGTCGTATAAAGTTTGCGGATTCACAAATGACTAGTTTACTACTGTGCTTTTCAAATGGGAAGGAGTTTATCCTTGAGCGCCTCCAGGCCGGCAATCAATCGGAGTCCTGCTGCGCTGTCATATTGCTTTCCCCTTAAGTGAGGCTTGACGCGCGCCAAGAGACTAGTAGGGCAGTGTGCGAGAGAGGGGAAAATATGAAAACAGTGGAGGTAATGAGCTTGCAACACTGTGCACCTTAATGTATCGCCTTGGCTGCAGATCAGATATATAAATAATTTTAGAAACTATAAAAGGGCTTGAAATGTTGCTATTATATAACTGTTGTAGCGTTCAGCAACTACTACTACTTCTGCTTCCTCTTCCTCCTCTTCCTCCTCATCTTCCTCTTCCTCTTCCTCCTCATCTTCCTCCTCCTCCTCTTCTTCTTCTTCTTCCTCTGCTTCTTCCCCTTCCTCCTCTTCTTCTTCCTCCTCTTCCCCTTCCTCCTCTTACTCTTCCTCTTCTTCCTCTTCCTCCTCCTCTGCTTCCTCCTCCTTCTACTCCTCTTCTTCCTCTTCCTCCTCCTCTTCCTCATCTTCCTCTTCCTCTTCTTCTTCTTCCTCTTCTTCTTTTTCTTCTTCCTGATTACCCTCCCCTTATGTAGGACTTACCCTCTAGGACTTACAAGCCAGTACCTAGGGTCAGACGCCTGTCGCGGAGCACAGGAAGAGTGAAGACCTGGAAGCGGTTGGTCAGCCAAGCACCAAGTATGATAATGAGGAAGAGGATGATATGAAATGCAGACGAAGTCGATGATTGGAAAGGTGATAATGGAGCATTTGGTGGAGTGAGTGGCGGGGGAAACAGGAGAACCCGGAGAAAACCCGCCCTGACGCCGCTTCGTCCACCACGAATACCACTTGCGGGTACCTGGGATTGAACACGGGCCGCCTAGGTGGTAGGCGAACGCTCTAAGCACTCGGCCACGGCGCTGCCCTCAGTAATTTCTTGACTGTCACATTTTTACTCAAACTATTGTAATTGAATTACTTAATGGTTATGCAGTAAACATTACATTACATTACTAGGTGACAAACCCATGAGGCGCATGTGAAACTGTAGAGTTGTTTACGGGAGGTTATAGCACATACACGGTGAGACAGTGTGTGTACACTCTGTTCAGATGCAATCATGTCTTCGGGAAAGCAATGTCTCATATATCGGCAGGCGCGAGAGAGACCATTTGTGTTGCATTACTGACAGTACGTCAAGTTACTAGTATTTCGCTACTCTAATAAACAAGATAACAAGCGAACGCCGCGCTCGACAACCAAGGTCAACATGTCTGGTCACTTTGCCACGTAGTATCTATGCACGCCCATATAATGGTCACATTTGGCATTTAAATGACAGGAAGGCATACCGCATATAGATCCTGATGTGGCAAAGTTTCAGGGCTTTTTTCTGAAAATGTGACGTTAGTTTTGTCTAAATTTAGAAAATTCACTATCTGCTACCCTTAAGAGAATGTGAGTAAGTAAACAAAATACCCATTGAAAGTCCAAGGCAAATATGGAGAACCAAACTTGATTAACGAAAATGAATGCATTTTGAAAATGTACCAGGTGGCCGACTTTCTGATGAGTAGATAACCCTTCGTGCGTTAAAACAGGTGTAGAGCCCACAGTGTGGCGTGAACGAACTTCGTTCTGCTAATCAGCGATGAGAGGCAATTCCCAGGCTTGAAGTAGTGTGTGTAGTCCGTGATAATAGACAACAGTCTAAACAACCGAAAGGTTCTTAGAATGTTTAGTACTTTGCTTATATGACCTTTATTTTCCAGGGAATAAACTCACTCCTGTATATGCTGCTATTGTCCAACATTACGCATTACAGCAGTATCCACCCAAACATGAAGGCACGTGTTTCCTTGGCATTTGTTCGTTTTTATTATTGTTATTGTTGTGTTTTATCATTGTCACCGTCACCATCACCATCGTCGTCGTCATCGTCATCGTCATCGTCATCGTCATCGTCATCGTCATCATCATCATCATCATTATGATCATTATGATCATTATGATCATTATTATTATTATTATTATTATTATTATTATTATTATTATTATTATTATTATTATTATTATTATTATTATTATTATTATTATTATTATTATTATTATTATTATTATTATTATTATTATTATTATTATTATTATTATTATTATTATTATTATTATTATTATTATTATTATTATTATTATTTAAATGACTTATATAGTGCGTTCGTAGCCAAAGTTACACGTAAACGAGCGGCAAGTCATGGGTACGGAACGCTAACTACTGTATTAACTTACATTAGACTTAACTTCATCACAACAGATGTTGAAATTGATGACCTTCAATGCAGAAACATTCCCTATATCTCTGAAAACAATTCTGGTTTACCGAAAATCCCTATATTATTCACGAACTTCTTCACCACGCTGTAAATGTTGGAGTTTCAACGCAGTGAATGCGCGTAGAATTATTGGCTCCATATTTTACGACACCGCAGTTGATTCACACATTTATGTACATTATATTTTAAATATTTTTTTCGCAACTAACAAGAAATGAAGGTTTCAGCAGTATTCAGCTATAGCGCACACTACTACGAATTCCGTGCATGAATTGGGAAATGTGTATGGTGACAGAATAATTAGTCGAGGATTGTGGCCACCTCGTTACCCTGGCCTATCTTCGTGCGATTTTTATTTATGGGAATAGAAAAGAATAAAGTATACGCATCAAATCCACACACGTTTCAAAAATTGAAGAACAACACCACGAGAGAAATATAGTTAATTTGTGAGTAAACCAGAATTGTTTTCGGAGATATAGGGAATATGCTCGCGTTGAAGGTCATCAATTTCAACATCTGTTGTGACACAGGTAAACGTAATGTAAGTTAGTACAGTAGTTAGTTCTTCGTACCCATTACTTGCCAGTCGTTTACGAGTAACTCTGGCCGAGGGCGCTCGGGTACTAGCTCGGTGCGGTGCCACCACGGGGCGGTCCAGCCGATCTACGAACGCACTGTAGAATTTTAATGGCATAATATTAAATAGCTTTGAAAAATGACTTGTATATGCCAGTAACATTTCCGTAGAAATGATGAAATACACACATCCGAACTTCGCTAATGTTGTGTGTATGTGCGTGCGTGTGCGAGTGCGTGTGCGTGTGTGTGTGCGTGTGTGTGTGTGTGTGTGTGTGTGTGTGTGTGTGTGTGTGTGCTTGTTTGCTAAGGATAACCTCACGCCAATCTATACAGAGGGGATTTAAATGCTCCAATTAGAAACATGGAATATAGTGGTTTCCATACTGGGGACGTGACAGATTTCCAGTGGGAGTGCGGGCAACCTAATTTAAAAAAATAAAAAAGTGATTTCTTGAAACTCTCTCATTTCTTTTATTTCTTTCCTAAAAATACTAGTGTTATGAGAAACTGCTGATAATGGTAGGTATAGGGGGTATAATAATCACATACTTTACGAAGAGGTTACCAGCTACGAAAGTTTGAAACCACTAATCTATTATGTATACCTGAGAACCCTAATGCCTTTAACTTTCGTGTAACATTTTGGTGTGTCTTATGAAATTTTCATTTAAAAGCTAGAATTTAAATTATTAAACTGTTCAGTGAGTTTAATGTATAAATGTTTACTGTCACTATGTTCTGCCAGAGTAAAAACATTTAAATGGGGAAAAAATGGTCCACTCTGTCAAAAAACATTCTTGAAATTGAAGTCTTACAGTTGACAATTCTATTCCTGCTGGGTTTATTCCTATACTTTTTAAGCAGAGGTTAGTTAAAGTCGTGTATTTTAATCATACTTTCCTTATAAAGGTGAAGTTTCCTTATAAATAATTCTTCTGGTTATTTCCAAATTAACAGCAGGTGAAATCATTGTAGTCGTTACTACATTTCATAACCCCAGAAGTGTTTTTTTTTTCTTTTTTTCTTTTTTTTTTTTTTTTTTTTCTTCCCCTTCCGCTTTAACGATAACTTTCTTTATCTGAGGGCATAAGCATATTTATAGTCAAAAATCTTTTTGCCCCACACAATAGACAATTTCGACGTTAATTGTTTGCATGTTAGGAGTTAAAGCCATTTTGTTAAATTTCCATTTATGTCCCATTTCTCTGAAGCGTAGGCATAAGGAATGTTTACAGTTTGTATTTGGAGAATACATCCATCTGTTTTCATGAAAATATATCTAATACTGAGAAAGGTGAAACATTTTTCAGTCATGATACCTATACGCTCTACAAGCTGTTTTGTAGATTTTATTATACTGAAAATAAAAAAAATGAAATTAATGAAATCACTATTTTAGATCTATGACATCATCCTGTTATGAGGGCCCTAATGACCAAGTTGTCGACGGGCCCTTAAACCCAACACACTCACTCACTCACTCCTGTTATGATGAATAACTTAAATTTCTTAACCGTAACGTTATATGTTTGAGAACATGGAGTATTTGTTCACGCATATAATTTTTCACAAGATTAAAGTTAAAACAATGTAATAATATTTTAAAACACTTACACGAATTTATATTTCTCTCCAATATTTGTTTGCTTCTCTTGAATCTTATTTGTTTCCGCATTGCTTGGACCAAATGACCTTCAGAGTTATGTAGCTTTTTCAGATGCAGTATGTATGCTTCAGTTCTATTACTTGTACAAGGGTTTGCTTCCTGATTAGAATAAGCAAGTTATTGCTTTTGATTTCTCTTTCAGTGGCGGCTCGTGCCTTACAAAATAGGTGAAGAAGTTCACTTAAGCATGCTGAAAATACAATGCAAAGCCGGTGTACCACGGTCCAACATTTTTTACCGAACTTTTTGTATCCAATGGAGCTATACACAAAAGAAACTGTCTGTCACACTATGATTCATTTTGGTCCAATACATATGACAGTTCGCGTAGTAAGTGAGAGAAATAAACATGGCGGATGCAAATATATACAGTTTTGTTTTAAAATCAAATTTAAACGGTGACCCAAACAATGTACAAAAACTACCTGAGGAACATTGTTCTTGATTCTTTTTTGAAGTCCATTCAAATGTCCTGACATAACACTCGCTCCATCGTAACATTGTGCAACTAACAGCATACAGCAAAAGGAACAATGTTTCCGCGGACCTGTCAACACTCACATCATGAAATCCGAAAAATCGTTCAACCAATGTGCTCTCTGTATTCACGTATCTTACAATGATAGAGCACTGAGACTATTGACAAATATCTGTAGTGTCGTCAACTTAAACAGGATTTAAAAAAAAAAAAAAAAAAAAAAAAAAAAAACTGAGACATTAATTTCAGGTTTGTAAGTATTCCAAAATACATCCAATCACCTCATTTTGTATAGATTTAGAATCACCGCTGAATATACTTTTAATTTTATTATAGTGGTTTTGGATTTCTAATGGAGTTTCAGTACACAAGCTCCTTGAAATTTCCCCGACTTCGCGAAAGCGCACTCTCATCATGACCTCAGAATGCAAGCTCTTGTTTGCCTAAATACAATGTTGGTTTAATGATCAACTACAGGAAAAGCCTACTTAATGTTACACTTCCATTGAAACGCACATGAAAAAGTCTGCTGTTTTCCTGAAGAGCGTCAGCCATTGTGTTTCTATTTTTTTTTTTTTTCAAAAGCGTTTAGTTGTAATTTACTTTTAAATGCCCCACCGAATCAGTGTGCTTGTGAAGGGAACGGGTTATATTAATGAAATCTGTGAATCTCTCTTTGTCCCACACGTTACTTTTGTTGCTAAAAAGTAAACAAGGCCAACAGAATAGCGATTGCAAACTACGGCTACTACATAACCAAAAATAGTTATCGAGCCAAGAGTTGAATTTAATGTTATAAGTCTTCCTTATTTTCTTATCCTCTCTTTTAAGGGCTACATCAATGATATCAGTGGGCTGCCCAAAGTTTAAAACATCCTTCTTGTCTTCATCTTTCCACCTGGAAAATGGGGTTTCTAGCAAATTGCAAACTATATGGTTCACTGGATTCATAGCAAAACAGTTACATTCCGTAATTTAAATATTAAAAACACTGGAGTCTAGGAAACTCGTAAATTATACCTACCATTCACAGTTATCTAAAACACCACGTTTTAAGTTTACCACCAGCTCTTCCTCGAGGTAAACGAATACTATCTTCTAAGCGCGCGAAAACAGAAACCATCCCCTCTACCGTGTTCTGTGCCTCTACCCAAGTGAAAATATTTCTTGTTTACCTGAAACATGTGCACGCCCGTGTTATTTCCCCGTAGTACGTTGTTTCGTGACGTCATGTTGCCATGGCAACCAAGCTATTTAGTGCAGCAGTTTCTTCCGTAATCCTGACTGTTGCATTTGTCCTTGGAACCGATCTGAGGGTGCGTTCCCACCAATTTTCCCTGCAGGCTGCCAGCCTGCAAGTTCCAAACAAAAGAAGTGTTGGTCACTGACCCTGCTACGGCTCCTAGCAGTTGAAATTTGTGACTAAACTGTTAGAATGACAGTAATAATGCCAACATTAACAAAAATAGAGTACTGTTATTTTCAGGTGAAAACCTCTTCACCTGCTTCACCTGAGTAACCGCCACTGCTCTCTTTCTCTCTCTGTTTGTAAATACTTCGTACGTTTGGTCACTATTATAAAGGCAAATGAGTTTCTGAATAAATAGTAAACTCACGTCACACTCACAGTTATAGGTTAGGCATGGTGTGGACTCTCAGCACTGACCAGAAGTTACACACAGGAAGCACAAAGCAGGCGAGGTCCAGAAGTAGCACACCAATGCCTTCCCTATCCACACGGACAGGTTATAGCAGGGTTCTTTGCCAAACGCCAATCCAGAAACTTTTCCTCAGAGCGCGTCCAACCTTTAACACTACCGCACTTGACACTGCAACCCTAAAAGTATGAAAATAAGATAGGAAGAGAAAATTCGATGTGAACGATAACTAGAGTCAGGGTTTTAATGGAAATGCACGTTTCCTCTCTGCTGTCAGAAAGCATGCCTACCTAGTAAGTTAATTATTTGATTGCCAACAACTGTACATTATTTTATTCTGCATACCTATAATCCATATATTGTCTGTTTTGCTAATAAGCATGCTATTTAAGCAGTTCGCACATTACGCCGCACATTTACTTGTTTTACAGGTGTGTGTATATATAGGAATACATTTTGTTTCGTTTTGCTTTGTCTTCGTATTTGTTTAACATATACGATATTTCCAAATTATATGCGTCATCGAATCAATCTTGCTCACACGTAATGCACTACTTAAAATTTCTCAAGATATATTAAAGAAAGCAAAAGTAAAAAAACTAACCTTTCTTACGTAACTGCACATTCCTCTCCTTTTCCTTCTTTGGACCATCCCGTAGCGCAGTGGTAGCGCGTCTACCTCTGGAGTGGGGGACCCATGTATGATATATGGAAATCTACAATATTACGTTGTGCCAGTCGTCAGTGAATTTCAAGACCACTATCTCCAAATTAAATTCGCTACCTGGAAATGCTGGCAATGTACGCAAGGAAAAAGTAGTAAATATATTCCTTTAAATATACCATATGCCACACACACACACACACACACACACACACACACACACACACACACACACACACACACACAAACACACACACACACACTCACACACTCACACACTCACACACCACACACACACACACTCTCACACACACACACACACACACACACACACACAAACACACACACACACACACACACACACGCACGCACACACACATATATTTGTATGGTAAACTTAAAACATTTGGTGATCGTAAACTCTAACATAAAAGAAGTTGAGAGTGTGACGAGCTAACATTTGATATAAATATTTATTGTGCCGTTTTGTTACCCATTTTTAAGGAAAACACATGCTTACTCTTAAATGTTCCGATGAGTTAAATAATTCACATGATTTCCACAATTATTCATGACGAGATTACATAAAATAGCCTTATATTATTATTTAATACCAATTGAGATCTATTAGTACTTTTATGTACTATGCAAATTTTCGATACGTAAATGTATACATATTAAATGAGTTATTAGCTAATAACATTGCTAATGATAACCTATTCCAAGATTGCTAACAACTAGACAAAACCAGGAGAAAGCCCTTCGTGAGGATAGTCGGTCCCCTCACAGTTTGTAGCCAGACCTACTTGCTGAGCCTCCTCTGTCACTTGACTCATAAATAAGATTTAGTAGGGCACCTATAAACCGTCGTGAAACGCCAGTCATCATTTCCCCGATCTTTCGTGTTCAAGTCGACAATGGCGCAATACAGAAGCGTTTAACCACGGTTACCTTCACTGTTTTACTACAAGCGAACCACAAACTTTGAAAACAGGAAGAAAAAGTACACTTAGCAACCAATTTTGAAGGATCTCCAGGGTTAGAGGAGAAATATAAGGCCAGTACAGTACAATCCCGATAATACGACTCTTGATAACTCAGCATTCCGATTAACTCGACCACCATTTTATATTTTTAATTTTTAATTTTTTTAACGTTAAACTCAAATATAGTGATTTCTATAATACAGTATGTGGTATAAACAGCATAGGTGAAATTTAATTAGTGTAGATATACATCCTACCGCATTCTCCCTCACAGTAACAAAAGGGCTGACCTGGCTTGACCTTCGATATCTAGTCAGAACATAAGCAATGGAAATTAAATTCGATGCGTTAAAGAGACTGAAAAAAGGGGAGCATATTAATAAGTAATGATTTCTGGATGTTATACTTCTCTGTTTTTTATATTGTGCTAGAACATACATTTATGTAACTTGAATATGTTATGAGTTATGAATAACAGACCCCTTATTCCGTGAAACTCGACATTTCGATAACTCGGCAGCCTCTCTGTCCATATTAGGTCGAGTTATCGGGAGCCCACTGTAGCAGTAATCAGTCGTGTAATTCAGCTCCGAGAAACAAGTGAATGATGAAAAGAGTAAAAGGTTGCCTTGAATCTGCTCTTGCGCAAAAGGAAGTTTACGAACAAAACCACAGACTTCACCATAAACGACTTTCGAAATACAAATTTCTCAATGCAGAAATGTTTCTGAAAATTTAAATGGCTGCTGCGATATCTTTTCCTAAATTAATTTTAAATACCTAACAGTAAAGTGAGTATGTACATTCTAATACCAAATTAACGCAGCATTACAAATCCAAATGTTACAGGAAAAAAATCTGATTTGTTTCACTGAAATGACTTTCTCTACTCTTGTACTAATTATTCCTACAAACTCCTATTCCTCTATCTTTTTCATGTTAGTCGAGATCAACGTTTGCTGAAATTACCTTATTGCTAATTTTCTTGTAGGTGTAAGGGAAATATGGGAATACAGTAGGTTTTGAGCGATAGTGAAATCTTTTAAAGCTGGTCGCTAAGTGAAGGCTTTGAAATTCCGTTCTCTTTGCATGGCAGAGAGATAGAATACCTTAAACATATGGCGTTTTAATCAAAATCGTGGGACTCATTTTTGAGAAAATCAAAATTTTCAAAAAAATTAATATGTATAAGGTAGTTTATGGTGGAGGATTTTTTTTTTTTCAAAATCTCCGTGTAGCATCCTTGAAAGATTAAGGTATTAAACTTTAATAGCAACTTTGGTTTCTAATCGACTTTACGTTTTATTTACGTAACTCCTATTAACTATTCTTACAAAGTTTATTTTCCTGCTTGGTGTTTCTTTTTCGTCGAAGAGCAATTTTTCACTAAAATTACTTTTACGATTAACTTTATTATTATAAATTCTACTATCTTATTATTTATTTTATTGGTGTTTATTGTTACGTAAAAAGTTAAAATGTTAAAAGGAATACTGGGTATTTCCGCTTAGAATGCAGTAGAAAATAAGCAGCTATACAATATATTTTTTAAAATCCTTTGGTGTCTCATTTTTTTTTTCTTTTTCTATTTTTTTTTATTTTTGGATTTTGTACGCCCTTGCATAACTGGTGTGCCCCCCTTTTTTTCAGTTTACATTTCATTAAGAGAATAGTGAACTGTATTTATTTTTTTATTTTTTTTTATTTTTTTATAGCCTAGGTCTGCCTTCGTTTTTTTTTACACTGCTTTTTTAAAATATACCCATCTGTCCTTATGGGTTACTAAGCTTTTTGTTTTTTTTCAATATATATATATATATATATATATATATATATATATTTTATAGTTTAATTTTCGTATTTAAAGTGCAAGGCGTGTTATGTACGGCTGCATTGATTTGCTGAGACCAGAAGTTATCAGTTGCCAGCGTGCCTGTCTCAGAAAACTGACCCAATCCTTCCTCTGCGCAACTGGGCCATTATTCTGTTTAAGGATCCAGTACAATGTTCCCGTTACCAGCCAAACCACACAGCGTTGGAGTGCAGTCTTCTGAAAATGAAATTCCAAACGCTGGAGCTTCTGAAGGCATGGTGGAGCTTGCGGTGGGCACCATTTGGCGATGTAAGTCCGGAGCTCTACCCAGATGACCTCAACCTGCTTACAGGAAGCAATCCGGTGGTCCAGTGTGTCAACGGCGGCACAAGATGGACATTGGTTTGACTGTGCCCTACCATGTCGCCAGAGTTTATCCGCTGTCGGTATAGTCTCATTTAAGACTTCATAGGCGGTTTCCTGCCAATCACTGGGCACATGTTTGCAAAATGAATTCTGCCAGATCACTTTCCAATCCCTGGTATATTTCTCTGCCACCCTGGGAACCAGTTGAACGGTCGAGAGCATACGATAGTGGTTCCGGGTGCATTCGAAGACCGCAATGTCATCGTTGTTGTCCAGAATCCGTTTTAGGTGAAGGACAGTGGGTTTAAATCCGTAGAGTGCCACTTGAGGGTTATGAAGCTGTTCCTCCCAGAAATTCTGATCAATTGATGAACCAGATCCGCGCAATGATTGTGTGGCGGTTTTCCCCAATAAGGCCATGCATTTCTTGGCAATGTCCACTAAGCCGCAACCACCTTTGGATGGAGGCAAACGTAGTTGAGGCCGGCTCACCTTGTATGCTTTTCCAGTCCACAAAAAGTAACCAAGGAGTTGTTCAAGTTTCTGTGCATCACGTTTTGAAATCGGCAGAATCTGTGCCACATACCAAATTTGGCTTAGACCATAAGTATGCAGATACCAGATGCGTTGTAGCAAATTCAGGTTCCGGATCCTCTCCAGGGATAAGGAATGGCGTAAACGATTAATTTTTTCCCTCCAGTTAACAGCAATAGTATCTTCTATATTTGCCATAAAGCATATACCAAGTATCCTTGTAGTAGTGACACATTGCATCCCCAAGGTCTGTGGCGGTTCCGGCCAATGTCCTAATTTTAGGATATCCGATTTCTCAGCATTTAACGCTGCACCGGACATCGTTGTGTACTGCTCCAATCCATGTTGCATGGTCGTCATATCTTCATTATCTGCAGCCACCACGGTCACATCATCAGCATAGACTGTAAGTGTGAACCGTTCATTGTATATACTAACTCCTCGCATGGTTTGTTGCAACCTCTGGAGTAAAGGGTTCAATGCCAATGAGAACAATCCCATTGATAGCGGGCAACTTTGACGTACTGATCGTTTTTATCGTACGGCCTGGAAAACCATCCATTCCACAAGATTCGCGACTGTGCCGTGCCGTAGAGCCCCTGAATAAGATTGATTACCGGCACCAGAAATTACGCAGCCGTTAAGCAGTTCCACAGACACAAATGGCGCACCCTATCAAAAGCCTGTTGAAAATCGAGATTGATCAAAGCCACCGCTTTATTGTCTCTGTGGAGATGGATCAACGTGTCACGCAGTTCCACCAGTGTGACAATAATATACTTTTTCGATATTGCCGCTTGATTACAATGCAAGATTTCTGCATAAGCACCTTGTAATCGGTTAGCCAGAACTTTCGCAAATAACTTATAATCAGCGTTTAGCAGCGTTATTGGACGATAATCCTTCATGGTGGAGGTTTTCTGTGTCTTCGGCACCAGGGTGATAACACCATCCGCGAAGGTGGCGGGAAAAGCTGCTGTCTCCCACGATTCCGCAAATACTTCTATCACTTCTTGCTTGATTATTGGTCAGAACTTTCTATAGAATTCATGGGTGAGCCCATCAGGACCTGGAGCTATGTGTCAACTGGCTTGTCGAAAGGCGACCAACACCTCTCGTTCCGTGATAGGGCTGGTGAGTATTTCTGCGGATGCCTGGGTGATGCCGGTGTCAAACAGTTGATGCTCATCATGCCTATAAGGGGTGTCTGCTTCTGGCGCTTCTTGAAATAAAGCTTGAAAATGATCCGCTATAAGCTGGAGCTGGGCGCGCGTTCCAACATGGGCAGTTCCAGTGTGAGCGTCCCGAATTGTTTGTGGATATCTTCCATGTCCCTTCTGCCGCTCCTTTGCGAAATAATAAAATGAGTTCTGTTCCACTGCATGCATGGATTTCACTTTGGCTCGAACTTTGTGTCCTTCCAACTGGTGTAAGTGTTTCAATTCAATGATTTCTTTTACTTTTTTATCTCCGTCTGCACCTCCTAGCCCTCCCTTTGCTTCAGATGCAGCCTCCATAGCGCCTCATTGTAAAAATGTAGTAACTGCTTCTTGGCCTGTGCCCGCACAATACCCAGGGATTTAAAAAGGGAACGAATCCCTGGTTTTGCAGTGTCAGCCCACCAAAGACTTTTCCGAGTTGAACTTCTAAAGGCCGACTGTAACTGAAGCCATTTGATCTGAAATTGTTCCCGAATATCTGTGTCTTCCAGCATAGAATTATTGAGTTTCCAGTACCCACGGCCGTCGGTCTCAAGCCTTATTTCATTAATTTGCAATTGACACAGTACTGCATGATGGTCGCTAAACGCCACCGGAATTACCCAAATTCGATGGACATTTGGAGCTATTCCGGGAGATAGATACTGTCGATCGATGCGTGAGGCAGAAGTGTTGCGGATAAAAGTGAATTCCAGTTCATTCCCATGCTTGATGTCCCATGCATCAAGAAGTTGCAGCTGTGTCACTAGGTGTTGTAGCATGATGCTAAAATTCGTAGCACCTTTTTGGTCCTTCGCCTGCAGCGTGCAATTGAAGTCGCCGGCTAGCAGAAGTTCCTTGCCATGTAGCAAAGGCGGGGTTACATCGGTTTGAAAGAACCGCTCTCTCTCTTGTCTATTCTGTGTCCCAGCTGGAGCATATAGGTTAACCAGTACGGTCTCTGCCAAAGTAGCGGAGAGGACCCGGCCGTCGGTATCCATCTGAAAATTCTGCAGGGGAAGTCCCTTCCTGTACACTATTGCCGTTCCTCTGCCGTTTAAACCTAGGTTAACTTTATAGTCGTAATTGCAAAGAGCATCCAAGTTGTAAGTATTTACTTCTTGGAGAAAGCATGTGTCAATGTTGTTCACCTGGAGGAAACTATTGAGCAGTTTTTGGGTTACTAGATTTCTGCACCCATTCACATTCACTGTTGCCACCGATCGTAGATAGATCATGGTGAAAGCGACGATAGCAAAGATAGTATAACTCGGGCGTCTACGTTCTTGGCCTCGTGCATTGCTACTAGTATGCTACTGTTCGGTCTCTGGATGTCTAGCTGGGGTTATCTGTGCCGGAGGATTGCCCTTAAACCTCGGGTCACATAAGGACACCTGGGGCTTCCGTGTTACCTGAAGTGGGATCGGCGACTCCGCTTCTGCAGCCCTCGCATCAGGTTGAGAGGGATGGGATCCACCAGCCATCTCTGCACGCCGATAAACTGCGACTGCTTCAGCTGACCTTGGTTGGTCCTCTTGGGAACTGTGTGGCCGTTCGAGTACTTGCGGTCGAGAATCACTCGCGGATGGTCGCGCCGCTAGGGTGATGCCGGGGGTGTCCTCCCGGAAATGGGAGTCAGCTCCTATCTCCACCGCTGGGCACCTCACACTTTGTTGTAACTGTGCTGCTTCGCAGTCACCCTGGGGATTGCTTCTCGCGTCCCTCCTTGCAAGTTGGACCTCACAGGTGTTCCTGTCACCTCCCTCCTCCAAGATACTGCTGCCTCTCAATGCTGAGGCAGGCTCTTGTGTCAGTACTCCAGCCGTATCTGCTGTGTCTGTGGACGGGACTTGTAACTGGCGTGCCACCTCATGGGCTCCTTCCGCATCTTCCTCCAGCTCCATTTGGTTGTTCCAGGATGGTTCTTCCTTATGGGCTTTGCTTGTCTTCGCCCGCTTGGCCCGTTTCTTCTCGGTCGGGCGTTTCTCTTCTCCTGAAGCTGTCTCAGTCACAAGTGGATCAACCTCGGGTGGTATTATCTCCTCCGGATTGGCCAGATGTACTCGTTTCCCAGTGGTATCTCGAATTATGGAGGCATACTTCCTTTGCGGTGCAGACCTTGCCGCTTCCTGTTGACTGTCATTGACCACTGACGTTTGCCTGTTGTCATCCGTAGGATGCGCTCCCTCACTCTGCGTGTCCACTAAAGCCTTCGTCGGTTCTGTGTCGTTTCTCCGTCCAGTCGCCACTGGGCGCATTGCGGTCGGACGGTGGGGGCAAAATACCTTTAGATGTGCCGTGCTACTGCAGACGTAGCAGGATCGGGGTTGGCCGGCATAGGACACCGATAATCTGTAGCTGCCAATGACGATAAAACTAGGGATGTTCGTCTTCAGTTGCATCTTTACCGCTCGTACCCCATTAAACACCGGGACGCGATATTGTCGGCTCCATTGTTCCTTCCGGACGTCATATACCGTTCCGTAACGCTGCAACGCTGCTTTTAAGACCTCTGCCGGGAGCTCTGGGGGTACATCAAACACTCGGACATTGACAGCATTACCGGTCACGTGTTCGATGAGCACTTTAGTCATCTCGCCATTCATGTATGTGAAAGGTGTTTCCGCCGAGAAGGTATTGAGGGTTTTCTCCAGTAAGAGTGCCGATATTAATTTAACATAAATTGCCCGTTCACTTGCGATTAACTGTATTGTATCCACTTGTTCCGCATTTAACCGTAATGTATCTGCTATGAAATCATGCACTTCATATGCCGACGCTCGCGTTGCACTTAAAGCAAACTTGATCCGGAGGATATTTTTTCTCGCGTACATTTCCATTTCTTTTCACTGTTAAATTTAGCTGTTCTACTCACTTTAAGTTCCTACACTTGGTGATAGACAATATCACTCACAGTGTGGTATAGGTCTCTCTTGCTCTCACTCACTGTCACGCCACACACGCTGTAGACAAAACAACCGGTTCTCCTGGTACGTCCGCTCTGTCCGAGCGCTCGGGCTTGACTGTCGGTGTTGATCGAGATAAATCTAGTTTCATTACATATTTCGTTCTAGGTACAAGGGTGATAAAGTATGTAAACTGAATTGATATTCAAATGTTTAAAAGAGAGCCACTATGTGCTAGACTTAAAATTCCCTACTCTTTTCATTACATCGCGAAAAACAACTGAACAACGACAGCACCTTAAAATGGCAATGTATTGAAAAATTCAAATAAATAATAAGGAGCACCTCGGAAATAACTAATGCCACAGACAGTAGTTTTAAAAAAAAAAAGAAAGAAAGAAAAAAAAAGAGGATACATTCTTATGGTTTGCCCAATACACAAAATTATACAAAATCCTTGGAAATGAAGAGGTTATTCTAAAAAATTCACGATATACATTTTATTTGTCATTTAAATACCTTTAAGGGGAACGAAACACAAAAATGTACATTTCATTCGCCACATCAGTTGATTTGTTGTTCAGAATAGATAGCAACGCAGGCAGTTTCATCGTCCCAAGGTGAGTGGTTCTCATGTTACTCGTACTTGTTGATGTGGCTCGTGACGTCAGTTATTCCACTGAACTCAGACAAGACGTGATGTTTTAAATGACAAACAAGGTTCTCGCGTTAATACCAAGTAAGTGATAAAAAACAGTCCAACATCTGCTTTGAAAATGAGTGAACGTAGTATCCGTCATTATGAGTTTGAACCTAAAAGATATGATTTTGAAGATTTAAACCATTCTGAAGGCGATTTCGACACAGTTAGTGTGAACACCAAAGACCGTGCTGATTCCATGCATTGGTGTAAGTTGGTGTAAGTTTGTGGAACATATCTGAGAAGAAGACTGTGATACATCTCCAAACATCCAGTAGGTACCTATGTTCAGAATGTTGAATATGAGCCAAATCTTTTAAAAAGCTGCTGTCCAAAATAATGTTCTTCAGTGTACCATAGGTGCTTGATTCGCCTTTAATCCGTAATTTAATTATTTCGTCTTCTTGCAACAAATTCATCATGTCTATAAAGTTACCGTTCACCTTTTTCTAGCCATTTATATTCATTTTTATATGAGAAAGAGTGTATGTAAATTTTTCAATTAGTATGGCACTGTTCTCGCTATAGCTTAGTGCAGCTTACTAGTGGTTATTTTGTAGTGGCTTTCCGTGCCATTAACTCTGTGTATTGTTTTTCTACCATTTTAATTCTTTTTTCATTAGACTTTACATATATTCTGTGTACTGAGCTTTCAACTGCAGCTTACTAGGGGTTATTTTGTAGTGGCTTTCCGTGCCATTAACTCTGTGTATTGTTTTCTACCATTTTAATTTTTTTTCAGTAAACATTACACATATTCTGTGTACTGGGCTTTCAACAGATGTCTTATACCTCTATGTCTGTCGATGAGAAAAATGTCAGCTCTATACATTTCCTGTTTCACAAGCTTAGTCATTATGTTGTCGCAAGCAGCCTTTACCATGCCTCTTTGAATCAAAATCAATAGGTTTACGAGAATTTAAATTCATACTAGAATAGGCTAAATATTTGGCCGAAAATCCTGGGGAGTCACACTGTCCAACCCCTGCCAACCATATAGGTGTACCACAACCTTTTAATGAATTCAAGTTCTTTTTTTTTCTTTCTTGAACCCGAATTGATCTAATAACTGGTGCTACCACGTTTCGAATGGTTTTATCGAATGTAGGCCTTGAGAAAATTTTGCCAAACCCTGTGATTTGCAGAAGGACTTAAATTTCTGATACAATATACCTACACATGATAATGAAGAACTTGCTATTAAAGCATTTCCTTCCGGTTATTTTCCTCATAAATTTTGTGAGTTCCAAGTGAATGAATTACCGCAATAACACACTGTTCTAACACATAGCATTGTCCATTTAATGTAATGAGATATTGTTTTCATTTAATTTCTACATAAAACACGTACCTTAAAAGGTAAAAGTAGAGATGTCCAAGCAATGAAATATTCCGCTGTAGCTCTTCACTTCCATGTGTGGTGAAACACTCTCCGTATCCACTTCCTCCTTCTCCTCCTCCTCCTTCTTCTTCCTCGTTACCACTTGTATCAAAATCTGAAGTATCAGGTTCGTAAAACTTTTCATACAGCTTATTCTGATATGCCTCATCATTGTTTGCTTCGTAGATGTTTTAGGTTCCAACAATACATCGTGGGTATATTTCCTTACAAATTCAGTACCTAGCTGACATTTTACTTCTGAATTTTTTTAATCACCTTCTATCCTGAATTCTTTTTCATTACTTTTATCATCATCCCTTTGTTGTCAGTTTTATTGCAAGTAACACTATCACATAATTCGGAAACAATGCTTTTACAATTTCTTGCCTCATATCGTCCTGTTCTTTGTCGTTTGCTGTTGGATGAAGATGGTGAAGGACCAATTGTCTTATTACAAGTTGAAGTACCTTAATCATATATTTAAACGAGAATTCTCATACATTCCGCGCATCATGGAAGCTGCTATAATGATTTCGATCAAATGTTGCATTCAGATAAGGTTCTGCTTTTTAAGTTTATCTATATATGTGTACCATAATTCCTGACAAAATGCGATTTTACATAAAAAATAACATTTTTTGTTCCCGCTTCTACAGAGCAATTGAACCTTATTTTGGCTTTTTCTTCTCTTCTAATGGACCGATTTGAACAAACGAAGTAGCGTTTTAAAGTCCTCTTCCAGGGATTTCAGAATACAGTAAAAAAGTTGACCAAGCTGTATTAGTCACAATTAGTCTAAACCTTATTTCGGCCATAATTTCTCTGATAATCAATTTTAGCAAACGAGCTAGTATTTTAAAGTCCTCTTCCAGGGCTATCACAATACAGTAAGAAAGTTGACCTAGCTATATTAGTTTATGTGTTACAGCTCGTTCTGTCTATATGTTTGAAATAGAAATACAACGTATCACATTTTACGGCTGAAATGATGGTGCTTATGAAATATTCATATGTGACTATATCTCTTGTATCTTAGAGATGACTTAACAGCTGCATCAAAAATTTTTATTTAGTTCACGTTTTGCTTTTCAAGTTTATCTCAATAAGCATCTTCTCCTAAAAACAAGATTTCACAAAAAGGGGGAAGCGAGCGTGTGCTCGCTTGTTGAGCACCCCTGCAATATCACTTAGGAGGAAAGCATTTTACAGGCCATGATGACCTTCATTTAGGGAGAAACATGATTATTGTATTTCGTTCCCCTTTAAGTATGTGGCATTTTAATCAAAAGCGTTAGCCATATTTGAGAAAATAAAACATTTACAAGGCCTCCATCTAAAGGGTAGTTTGAGGTAGGGTGATTTTTTAAAATATTCGTGTCACATCTTTGGAAGATATTAACTGAAATACCAATTTATTTAATGGACATTTCATTTTAGAGTTATGTTCTTCAGAGATACAAAGACGGACCTCTTTCTAAAATGAATTTTTTCGATTCATGGTGCCTCAAAACCTGTATTTACGATGAAATCTAGACATTGAATTTATGGGTGGAAAGTAGCTGGCAGAGAGAGTAAAAAATAACACTTTAAAGAATTGATTATTTACTTTTGAACTCCTTTAGCATTGAAGCAAGAATTAGTGCCTACTCTCTTTCGAAGAAGCTAAATTGTAAATGTGCTCTATTTGTACCAAGACCGTTATCAGCCAGTGTAACTGTGAAATACAAGCAAAGCACAGTTGGCCGGTGATTATTCAAGCAGTGCACAATTTCTCATCCACAAAGCTTGTCAATAGACTTCATCCTCAGCAGTGCTAACACGAAGTGGCAGGACTCCCCTTGCTACCCGTTCTTTTATTACACAACAAAAACTGACAGCCGGAAAATATATTCTCTTCTGAAATGCAAATGATCCTACGTGTTCCTACAACACTGCAGATTATCGTGGTGTACTTCGATTAGTTCTGGACATCAGATTGGCGTGGCTTCTCAAAAAGCGTTTGGGCTCCTCTGCAGACAAGAGAACATCGACTATGACGTCATTACAACTTCAAATTAACGTTATATCCGGGGCATTCTTACCTAATTAAAGAAGGGCATCGGTTACAGGGACACTGTAAATTCGTCCGATGGAAATCATTACCTATAAATTGACATGTAAACTAGTCCGCATACACAATGTAACTGTAAAAATCTAAAAATCGCAGTATTCTTCCGATTCCTTTAATTTTCTTTACCATAATCTCAGAGCATAAAACATAATGCTCACAAGATTTTAATGAGCTATGTCGAACCGCTGTTAAGATATCAATTTTTATTTATAATTTATCACTTCTTATACGGTAATTTGAAATGCTCCTTGGAACGTATGATGTATCGTATCGCTCCCAAATTTTTAATTTCAACTTAGTTTGTAAACATAAAGAAATGAAGGTGCATGCATTTCTTAATTTTAATTAGTTTAAGAGAAAAAATAAATTGTTGTATACCTGTAAGATTGTGGCCGGTGACAAACATAGCCCGAAACAGCAGGCCCAATCACAAATCGTCACCCGCTCATTGGCCAGGGCAACGCAACCCCCTCTCATCTAACATTGTATATATAGGGGGAGCGGGAAAATAACGGTCATTTCATTCTGACGAAGGCCATTGAGTTTAGAATGGCCGAAAGCTCAATATTTTCAAACCTCACACGGCTGATCGCCCGTGAAACTTTAATAAAAAAATGTTGTATACCTGTTATTGAATTTTTCAACGTTTGCAATTTGAATTATGCATTTCTTTTATCTGGTAACAACAAATTTTAAATCTATAATTCCTGTAGCTCTCTTGAATAGTTCAAGATTGTCAGTTATAAACTATGTCCCAAGCAGCATTTTGAAAAGTGAAAAATGCAGGAATAAAAATGGAATCGGGAAAAATGTAGCTGAAGGTTCAAAGTGGTATTTTGCCTAAAGAATACAAGGCCAAATAAACAGCCCTTTGTGGCTTTAAATTTCTGATATCAAAAGAAAATAATTGTGTGGCATGAACGTCCAAGTTATAAGTATAAGAAAAATGCATTGAAAAACAAGAAATAGAAAATGTTCACTTTGAATTTTTAATTTTTTGTTTTTTGCTTTTACTGAATTTCACAGATGTCTTAATGTCATATCATGGGAATGTAAGCAGACCCGAATGCCAAAGGAAACACTTTCCTTTCCGTTTGATTCAGGATTAAGACTGGCAAATAGCTTGTTTAAATATGTGTCTTATGCAGAAAAAGTAATTTTAATAAAATCTAGCATTGATAAAGTCCCTGCTTTATAATTTTCATTAAACTTTGCATACACCCAAGTGCTTATTCCTGGTAGTTCGTCTAATTTTCTCTGTGTATTTATGCTTCCAGCTTGGTGTGCTTTTTGTCTGAAATTATATTAAAACGTTGATAAAATCGTAAATATTTGGATGAGCAGTACTATAATTCTTGCTGAAGTTTGCATGGAAATATTCACATGCCTTAGTTGTGTGGCGAACGCTATTGAAGTTAGCCCATAAGTACGGGCGGAATGTAGCATCTTCTGATAATTATAGGAGTAATTAACGACAGTAATCTCACTAGAGCTTCTCGTTTATATTATAGAGAAAATAAGAGTTCGAGTGGGATTAATTTACCATCTCACGATTAAAGAAAGCATATAAAGATCACAAGAAATAAATAAAATAAAACATTAATTAACTATTATATATTTATGCCAACAAGCTTACTGCTGGTGTTTTTAAACACACAAGCCGTGTGTGGGTAATGTTAAGAGGTTGAATCAGAAACTGAAAAATTCAATGCCATAGCCGGGATTTGAACCACAGATCTTCCGCTCCACTAAGCTACCATGGCCAACTTGCCAGTACGACATTAAATTCCCTCTCTGATTTGTACTTTTTCCCGGTTAACCACAAAGGGAATCTCACATCAGAGATAAATACCCCAAAGGCGACTTACAATTGTAAGTACTTTATGTCTCGGGTTTAAGTAACCTTTAGATGGTAATTATTATTTATTTCTGCCAACAAAGTACGAATCAGCTGGGGAATTTAATGTCGTACTGGCAAGT
This sequence comes from Tenodera sinensis, assembly GCA_030765045.1. Lineage (NCBI taxonomy): Eukaryota > Metazoa > Arthropoda > Insecta > Mantodea > Mantidae > Tenodera > Tenodera sinensis. The sequence goes on from CM060962.1 coordinate 108,489,686, forward strand.
TGGCCATGGTAGTTTAGTGGTTAGAGCAGCCGCTCGATAAGCGGAAGATCCGTGGTTCAAATCCCGGCTATGGCATTTAATTTTTCAGTTTCTGATTCAACCTCTTATATATTAATTAACTAACCAAATTAATTGCTCAAACTAAAGGGTGTTTCTAAGGCCACTTCAAACTTTAAACCGTTATAAATATTATAATATTTGAGATTGGAAAAGAAACAAAAACAAAAGAAGACATACAGTAACTTTAAAATCATGAAGACCTTCTTGAATTAAAATTTAAGGGTAATTTTCTCATCAAATCATTTCTGCCAGCTCCTGATTTGAGTACATGATGCACAAACACAACGCTGAATAACTTTCGCCCCGGAATTAACTGCCAGGGTGTCCTGTTAATGTCTCCGTTCACGGCAACGCCCTGCGGCAAGAAACACGTTCCGGTGAGGTTCAGTGTTGTGAAGGTCATAACTCGGAAATGAAGCATTTCCGGACACATGGTGTAATGAACTATTTTGATTGTCTCATTATGGGGAATACACACCTGAAATTATGCCCCCTATTTTTGAAACACCTGTATTTATTGAGGTTTAAAGTTTCAAGTGACTTTTCAAAGATCATATACTTCCATATATTGTTTCTGTTTTTCTGTGTTGTTCGGTGTCGTGCTGTTTTGATGAAGCTAACGTTGAATATCTATGCGGAAAGCAAATTAACAGATGCTAGGAAGGAGATAAAAGAGACAAATGCTATAGAGTTAATATGTAGGATAAGTATTTATTGGTTAAAACACGTCGTTTCATGGCATCTTATAGATCAAAAGTAGTATGATGGTAAGAGTGGGATAGTCAGAACATTCCACTAGCCGTTCAACTTCTGGACGTATTGATGACAGCGCAAACCCAACATCTTCGTGCCCATCCTCAGGTTCCATGCAGACAAGGCCAAGGCAATACCTTAAACATTTCCCTATGCCAGTCTTATATTCCGTTCCGTAGCTAATCAATGATGTGGAATATTCGCCATCACTCGTGAAACGTGAAACCGACAACCCGTGAATCTGTTGTCTAGTTACACGAGCTTAATTGCGGAGTGTATTGCTTTTTCAAAATCTATCACAATACTTTTGGAGATAAATTCAATTCCACCATATCACACTCAAAGTGAACGATCTGAAAAGTCTCCGTGTCTGCCTCATGTTCAAGAGGTCGCGAGTTCGAATCTCGCTTAGGGTAAGTTATCCGGAAACGGTTTCTTACCGAGGTTTTCCCTTATCCTGAGAAGACGAATGTCGGGTAACTTAAAGCTCTATGGACCTCGGGCTCATTTGAGCATCATTTCACCCATTTCATTCACTCACCGCCCTCTATGACACTACGTTGGAGGACGTAAAAAAATCTGAAAAGTCGGTCTGTAAGTAGTCTAATCGGGTAAGATACATAGAACATACGAGTTCCAGAGCCACATTGAAGTGTGCATAAATTGTAAACAATTAAGTACAGCATTTAAATGTACCATCTTAAGCACTGTTTCTGATTGGCACATCTACCTACGGTAAAATAGTTTTACACGAAATGGCTCCTAGCTACCAGTTTACGTGCTAAATGCTAGGTAGACCAGCTTAGGGCTTAGACGTTTGGTTAAAAAGCCTCACCTTCGAAATTCCATGTGTTTATGACTTTCGGAGGAGTTTACATTTCCCCTTAATGCAATCTGACCAGTACAAATAGATTATTATGTACTCAATGTCATGCCTGATTGGCTCATTATGGACACGTGTCAACAATAATGATCGATTCCCTAAAGCGGAGCATAAATGGTACAAACGGTAAAAGAAAAATCAGGCATTGTTAATGTAATAGCAACAGCTTGCATGGGAATGGTATGTGCGAGAGACTGATAATAAACGAACTGGAGTAAAGTAACGAATATCACAGTTAGCCCGACACAGCTTAGTCTCCTTCAAACAAACGGTCATAGGAATGCAATAATACTTGATGTTAGGTCCTGTGCTTACGTACACCACGTATATTCCACCTCAGTATGGTAATTTGGCAATACATAAGCGATTTATTTCATGGGTTTGCCGAAAGTAACTTATTGTTCTTTGTGGGCTCGAGATTGGGTATTTGGTTGGATCTAATCGTGATCCACAGGCTCCTTGGTGATAAAGGTCCCACCTTCAGACGTTGGAACCGTTTAAGGAGCCAAGAATCGGTTTGCTGTGGGGATCGACGCGAAACACTGCGCCAATTGCGGTTTGATCCAGAAGTATCCTAGGATTCAAACCTCCAAGCAGGAGAGAGCGACTACTTTTTGCTTCTCTTAGATGCTGGAACTTTCAGAAATCCTCCCGAGAGTATTGGGCTTTAAACTTCTTTAATGAGGTTTTAGAGGCAACCAGGCTTGATTTAGACGCAACGAGGCTTGGCTAGCTCTAACCGGCTTAGTGCTGGAGCTGAATGTCTATGGAGTGATGGAAGTTTGGGTAGTGGTAGTCATGGTACAAGTCTGCCTGGTGGTATCCCTTCGGCGTGCTGGCGCAACGGCAACAGAACTAAACATGTCGAATCGCAGCAGTGATGATAACTGACAGGCAAAGTAAGTTTCCGGACTTTTGTGAAGGAAAGTTTGTCCTTGACCCAGAGCTGCTGGATGATCCTTTCATTCAAATGCCGCGGACAGTTCGGGAACGAGGCTGCATGAGCTCCTTTGCGGTTTACGCAGGCAGGTGCGGAGGTACAAGCACCCCTATGACAAAGCTTACGCGTGAAGCACAGAGAAAGTAATGATTTTACAAGATACCCGTATTTGTTGGAACCGCTGGCATTTAAAGCACCACAAAAGAAAAGATATATATGGCCACACACCTAAACATTCGCATCTTATCTAGATCCTGTGTGGACCGACGCCCTCAAATATGAGGAACGGGGTGCGTGTTGGTACCAATTTTCCGTCTCGTTCGCTTTGCCACGACGCAGTGTAAGGAGGAACCCTTTGATTGCCAAGTTAACCGAGAAGTTCTTCGTCCAAAATGTCACCAAGAAGATAGGTGGAAGAGTTCAGGGTAGAGTTGCCAACTTCCTTTTCAAAATAAGGAAGACTAGTTAAGTTTATAAATATCTAATTATTAATATATCCCTAAACTAGTTGCACATCAAATAAACAAAAACCAAATTCAATTATTACAAAGTACCCATGGATCTTACTTGAAAATGTATTTGTGTACACTTTTAGGATAAGCTTGAAGTTTACGATTACATTTTGCATATTCTACAAATTATTGAGAAGTGTAATCAAAATTGACACTAATGTGTAACTTAGCTTTTATGAGGTTTACATTACAACGGTTCCTATCATCAGACCATTTGTTGTTCGCCAACAAAAATATTCGTTCAGTATGAGCGTTAGATGCTGGTATATTGAAAAAAAAAAGCCAAGAATTGTGTTTATCTCATGAATTTTAGTACCTTTGGATTTTGCCTCAGTCATCACAGTTACCCAATTTCTCACACAACTATCCTCAGTAGAAATTACTGAACTCATTACATATTTTAAACAACAGAATTTATCATAAAGGCTATCCTCATTTATGCCAATCTCAAAGCGAACAAGAATATTTTGAAAATCTTTAAAATTAACATTATTCTTCAAGGTCAATGAGAGCAAGGATTGGAGTTTGAGATTGACAGAAATATTTGTGTGTTTCAACAAATATGAATATAAGGCTCCTTAGAACTGAACAAAGTTAATTTGAATTTTTTTTTTCTTAATGGCAGGTTCTAATATGTCTAAAACTTCCTGCGTGCTGCTTCCAAAAGAAGCATCTTCTTTTGTCTCCAATATATTTTTCATCAATGTGTCAATAGCAGTAAATGCGTCCATTTTAGTTAAATCTGAAATTTCAAGGTACTTAGAAGTTTCAACAAGAATATTACCTACGTAAGAAAAAAACTGTAGATATGCCTCAAGCAGTAACATTTTATCTAGCTCCTCATCACTAAAACATTGATTCAATGGCTTAGGGGTTTCGTTTATGTTTTGAAAATAACATGTTAATATTTCCCAATTCTTTAACAGCCTATTAATAGCTGGTGTGAGGGACAGCCATCTAGTTGGCACATGCCATGTTTGGCGATATTGTAGATAGGTGAACCTATGCTGCTCACTATAGGGCATAGCGGTACATTCCAGTCCAATGGATACACACAAAAAGAAATCCGGCAAGCAATTCATCCCAGGTGACCAACAACAAAAAAGGAAGAATGCGGCAAAGTAGCAGCAGCCTTTCTCCCCTACCTCAGGAACGTCTCCGACCGGATAGGCAAGCTTCCGCGCTCACATGGAGTTGACACTGTCTACAGATCGACAAACAAGATCAAAGACCTACTGAGATCGGCCAAAGACAAACGCCACCCACACACATCTGCAGGTGTATATAAAGTTCCCTGCAGTTGCGGCAAAGTATACATAGGCACTACCATGCGCAGTGTGGCCACCAGATTAAAAGAACATGAGCGTCACACCAGATTGGGACATACGGATAAATCATCTGTGGCAGAGCACGCCTAATTATTCGGCCATGATGTCAACCTTAAAGAAACCCGAGTCCTGTCTTCTACAGTTAACTACTATGCCCGACTACAAAGGAAGCCATAGAAATCTACAAACACAAAGACAACTTTAATCGCAAGGAAGAAATACTTCGTGTACATAAAGCATGGATACCGGTCTTAGATAAACTTTCAGACACACACAACAGTTGTAATAAAACCCCGCCTACAACTAGCCAATCACTACCATAGCCGCGCAAAAATGCCCTGCCCAAACGCCCCCCCCCCCCCCCCCCCACCCATATAAATAACCCTAACGGATGTCATTTTAGATTGGGCTGATGAAACATCACACAAAAGCAGAACTAGAAATTTTTCTTAAATCTTGCATTTAACTAATATTCTTTAATTATGCCTTACCTGGGCCCATAACCTGTTGTAAAATGTAGGTACTTTAAAGGAAATAGACATGACGTTAAAGTGCAAATAACACAATTTACTTCAAAGAAAGAAAACGGATCCCTTTTCGTTAAATACCTGTAAGAAGAATAAGAATAAAAACATAAACAAAATGTTGCCAATGACTGCAGATAAATTACCTATGTAGTTGTGTAAATTCAAATATGTATTAATATCAATTAAATCAACAGGACAAGCCTTAAGAGGGGCTAGCGAAATAAGTTCTTGCTCTTATAAGTACTTTAAAGAGCTTCATCTAGATGTAAAAAAATATAACGTATTATGATTCCTGCCAAGAGCAAAACAAAAATGGTCACATTGCAGTAATGTGTATGCTTGCACTTGAGGAACACCAAACCCTATGATCTATTGACCACAAGCTCTTAACACTGGATCATACACATATGCAGAGTGATGAAGAGCATACAATTGTAGAAAAAAACAAAACAGAAATATGTGTCATATTCCTATGCATCATCCTCACGATTGGGTGCAACATGTTCACTTATCAGGAAAGAACAACATTTTCGTGGTCAGTGAAATGTCCAAGAGAGGACTTTTGTGACTTTTCAGCATTGTTGGGAGAAGAACTCATGCTACACAAGGTTGACATAAGTAGGGAATAAATTGTTCAGAGGGACATACTCTCTTTCAAGTACACATTGAGGAAAGATGATTTCAGATTTGCCAGTTTTCTCAGGAGAGGAAATAAATCTATAGATATCAAAGCATTTAAGAAGTATTCTGGATCAAATGCAATAATCCCTGCAAGAAAGAACTTGCTGGAACTATTTCAATTTACCTCACCTCATTCTGGGAATTCTACAGGTTCTGAAAACATCTGAAAGTGCTCATAATGCATTTCCAGATTATGATACTGATGAGCATGTTGAGTAAATGTTTTTTTTTTTTTTTTTCGTGTTCAGATAATATTTTGGATGGTATAAACTATTTCTTGGAAATTTAAAGAAAAAAGAAAGTATGTGACATTAAAGGCATAATAATAAAATATTTTGTATCTTTACTTAGCACTATATTATATTTTGCCAAGTTTTGTTAAATTTCACAAACTTTTATAAAAGGCTAAAAAATATAATACTTAATGTGTGATTGTAAAGTATTATTTTGAAATACAACAGTCCAGAAATAGCCACATTAGAATTTCTAACTACTAATACTTATTAGTAGGTATACAGATGATTCTTACGAAAGTTTATTTTCTTGTCTACTAGATTTTAATCAAGATAAACCATTCCAGGAATAGCCACATTATGCATTTCTAACCTCTAATACTTATTAGTAGATACACAAATTATTCTTGCGAAAGTTTATTTCCCTGTCTAGTAGATTTTAATTCAGATAAACCTTTACAGAAATAGGTAATCACATTACACATTTCATTATACATCCATAGGGAATAGTGATAGTAAAATGTTTTTGGCAATGAACAATATACCTGGCCTTAAAATGGCAGATTCTTTCCATAACATTGCAAAAAACAACTGAAAATTAAGAGGACCTTTAAAGAATGACTGGTTATTGAACAATTTGAACCATTACTGTTGGAAATGGTTCATATCAGAAAAACCTATTTAAAATAAATTTGGCGTTTTAAAGCCATCAACAAACATTTTTTGTGCAGGACCTTTTCATTTACCACTTAGCATTTACCAGTATGTAAGGTATACATGATTTATAAATGTCCTCAATGAAGAGGACTTTCCAAGCTATTCCCAGAAAATTCAACAGATATGTTTTATTTGCCATGCAAATATCTTTAATATATGGTATATTAAACAAAATCATTAGAGCCATTTTCGAGAAAATTGAAAATCTGTGAAGGTTTTCCATATCATCCAATATCCTCAGTTGGTTTTAGTGTTCTATGCTCCTTGTTTTTAACTTAGTCCTGGAAAAAATTAGTGATTAATAATCACATGGAAAGATAGCTGACACTGCTAGTAACTTTTAATGATTGGACTTCAGATTCTTAGGCTTTTAAAAACTAGCTTTCAGGTACCTAAAATAAGTTCTAAAATGATCAAAGTGGGCACTAAAGAAACAGTTTTAGGCGGCTAAAATCAAATTAAACAAGCTAAACATGTGATTATATGTATGCAAAATGGATTTTTAATTTCTAAAATCACAAAAAGTTTAAAAATGTAACTGCTTGGTGATCATTAAAGAACAAACAAGAAAATTTGTTAAATTATCATGGCTAAATACATTTAATGAGCACCTCCGTGGTGCAGTGGTAGTATGGTGAACCTTGGTTTGATCCCTGGTACCGGCATGGGGACACTTCCCCCGCTGGAAGGTCTGGTACGGGGTACACTTAGTCTCAGTAGGTCCCGGAGGAGCCAATTGAGGAGCTACTTGATAAAGAAGTAACAAACCCAGGTCGCAAAGGCCGCATAACCAGTCAGCAAGGCTCGGGGCATGGACCACATCCCACCCTCCAGTTCTGCACCCCTCTCACGACGCTTGCAGTGGGCAGAGGTGAGGGATGCAGAGGCCGGGTGGTAAGCCTTGGTGAAGGGCTGTTGTACTAGGGGTTTATTATTAAATACATTTTATCGTCTTGACTCAGGGGTCTCCGTCTAGGGGATATGTGAATAGCGACCACAAGGTACCCAAGCTGAGCAGAACATTACTTCCACTTACTGGTGTTTTGCTCCTCACTGTAACTTTTCTATCTGACCTTACCTTGGTCATCTCTTGTTCTCTTCCGACCCTGATGCTATTAGGGTTCCCGAGGGATAGGGAGTCTTTATTTTTCCAACCTCTCCATTTCTCTATAAAATCTTAACCCCTAACATGCTGACCTGTCATGGCATGTAATAGTCCTCTGATTGGTGATCAGAGGATATGGTCGGTGAATTTATTTTGATAATTCTCCCGGTCAGGTCGGTGAGACCCGTAAACCAACGACAGGTGTGGTCCTCCAGACATTCTGGGGGTTGTGAGAGAGCGAAGTGACCGCCAAAACATAAAAATATGGTGCTCTCTAAAAAGCGGTTACTATTACTGCTATTGCTCTCTTCAATATAATCAGTGAAAAATATTGGAGAGCAAGAGGAGAGCAAGAGGATTAATGACTTCATTGTCAGAAATCCAGCATTAGCCAACAACAACAACATTTTGTCGTCTTAAATTAGGAATTTATAGTTGCTAATGCATAATTTGAGTTTATAAAGCTGAAAAGAAAGTTGTCGAAACATATTGAATAGCTCAGAATAGAAATGCACCACCATATACTACAGATTGTGACTTAAATACTTTAGAGCTGATTTGGAGCCACCCCATAATGTTCTTTACAAATCACAGTATCTCATTAGGAACAGCAATGTAAAAAAAACGGTTTGAAATACATTAATTAAAACATGGAAAAGTCTTCTGAAAATGTGCATAATAGCAGTTAACGCAGGAGATTAAGTAGGAGAGTCAGAAAACAATGGAAAATACATCACTGACCCTTCTTGCTCCTTGGGAGGGATTTCTGCCTTACTGCAGTCATTAACTAATATCAAAGTATGATAGAGACCTAAAGGGGGCAAGTATTCTCTTTCTCTTTTTACAAACAAGACTACCACCAAAGTGCCAAGGTAAACCACTGTTTTCCAGGAATTTCTCATTCCTACAACAAAACTTTACAAATTCTTTGAATCAAACTAACTCCGTGATATCACTGCTACATGAAAAAAAAGGCATGTTTAGGTTTTATAACATTAGAATAGATCTCAATGGTCAAAATTGGCACTTTAGTCATCACTGGTGTTAATTTATTCATACACACAAAATCAGGGATTTAGCATAAAATCAAAGGTCTAATAATGACGTACAGGACTACAAAACTAGACACAATATTTTAGGGAACATACCACCAAGAAATTCACTGACAAGGACATTTTTGTAATGGGACGGATTCTGTATAACAATAACGCATTAAATGGAATTAGACAATTTCAAAGAAAAACAGAGTCTGGTGGTATACAAGTGAGAGTGAATGTGTATGCATGTGTAAAGACAGAAATTATTAAAACCCAGCATTAATAACCTTCAGTCAAGTTGTTTTACAAGGCAAAACTCCTGATATGGAAAAAAAAAAAAAAATATTATATATATATGCACAGTAGCACTTAAAAGTATTTTGTAGGAAGTGTTAGTTACAATTACATAAAGGTAAGTATGTAATAGTAAACAATGCCAATGGATGTTTGAAAAGTATGTAATTATAAATTAATTTAATACAAAAACAAACACATTTAGTTTAAACAAAGATATCTTACATACAAAAATAAGAACAATTCTCCTAGCTCAAAAGTAATTTGTAGGTCTAAGCATGTAAGAATTCAACAAACATATTTTGGAATTTGAATATTTCAGTATTTCATTGCATATCCATGAACTGTTATCACATTTGCACATCTATTTCGCATTGAAACCACAAGCATTTGTAATACGTCATGCAGCAAATTGATCCTTGACTTTTTCATCTGAAAAGAATATTTTTAAGTGGCTGGAAGTGTGTTTTGAGTTATTGTCCTGCTGAAAAATCCAATTACATGGCATATTCTTTCTCCCATGTTAAACCATATTCTTTTCTAAAACAGCACTGTATAGCAAATTATCCATTTTGCCTTCTATTTGGACTAGAGGACCAACCCCTTTCTAGGAAAACATCCCCACACCATGATGCTGCTACTGTCATACTTAATGATCAGTACCTGGTACATGTTGTTGTCCTTTTGGTTTTTGTGGTCCATGTATATTCTGCACATCATCAGAAGAAAATAAATTTAATTTAATTTCATCACTCCATAAAACCTTACACCAATCTACAGAATTCCAAGTTTGATGTTTCTTTGCAAGTTCTATCCTGGCCTTTCTATTTTTTGAACTTGTGAATGATTTTGTGATGGTCATTTACCATTTAAATCACCTGCTACTAGGTGACACTTTACAGTAGAGATATGCAGGTTTAGTCCATGAAGCTGCTCCACACTATCCCTAATTTGTTGAGCTGATTGTTATGGATCAGCAGCTGACTGCTTACAAATTATTCTGTCCTTGTTCCTTGTAGTCTTTCGAGGTTAACCTAATTTGTCTTATTAGCTAGTGTTCCTTCCTGTTTTAGCTGTTGACTCCACACACTTATTAGTTGTTGTGACAAGCCAAAGTCTCTAGCAACAACAGACTGCAACTTTCCTTTCTTCAAAGCATGCAAAGCAGCTTGTCTCACATCAACTGAGTATACTTTTTGTTTGACATGCTTCTGTTGTCTCTACAAATAATCAAACATTGTCTGAATGTCTAAGTAACAATATGTAATATATATACCATAGCACCAACTCAAAGTGCAAAATACTTTTGAGCTAAAGGAATATATGCTTACATTGGTATTGTATGAACTTGCTTGTTTACTAGATTGGAAACCACAACAATGTGAAGCTCTTGATGGAGTGACATATTAATTGCATTGCTCTCTTGTGACTGCATGCACACAGCACTGACAACATAAAACTTCAACTACAAAATACTTTTGAGCATTACTGTATATACAGCTATTGTGAATTAAATTGATCTATATGCTATTAAGATAAAATGAAGAAACTGGAGCATTATAATAAAAATAAAAACAACTATTTATAATAGTTTTATTTTTATTCTCCATAATGTTACAAGCTTAAATTGAAGAATGAAAAATAAAATACAAACAAAATATACAATATTCCATGAATATTTACAATGCATGGCATGAAACTGAATTGCTGTACACAAGTTGGACTTCTTCACACTAACTACAAACTTACAGATTCTTTTATCACCTATGAAATTAATGTATATTTAAATCTCAAGCATTCATAACATACTTAAAGTTCTTCTCAAAGTTCATTCATACCATAATGGTATTATTTCATATACTCTTAGCCATATTAAACTAGCAGATGAAATTATTTTGGGACAACACCAAACCAACATATTTTAATATAATTTCATAAAGCTAATTGGAACACATAAACCCTGAATGTGAATCCGTAGTAAGAAAAATATGACTACATGCTAAAACAAATGACAAGCTTTATTCTAAATTATAAAAAGGAATATCATTTGGTAAAAAGTCTTTAAGTGTGCTAACTTTTCTCTATGCATTTCACGTAAAAATACATTGTTTTATATCCATTTAAATATGCACTGACTGCTATTATCATAAGCAAAATTACATGAAAATTGTATCATTCAAAAAATAAATATCAGTGAAATGCTCTCAACCTTTAACAACTAGCAGCTGCTTTTTGATGCAGAGTAGTGTATCTTAACATAGTCCAATGAAGTGTTAACATAAAGGTTTTCAAATATGCTATGTATTCTCTGTATTGGTTCTCCAAGAGAGAAGAGATCATCTCCAGACATTTGACATTTATGAACAGTGGGCAAAAGTAAACTAACTGTAACACTTACACATTCATCAACATACTGAACAAACACAAAATTATATCTTTCACATACCTCCAGTAACTCTTGTTGGTTTTAACTTACACTGCTAATACAACTAATTAAATGTACCACTACCGTGGTACAGCTCAAGGAGCCATTACATGAATTTGAAATAAAGGTCTATAAAAACTGTTAACACTTCACTGAATCAAGCAGTATTTATTGATATATGAAATTCTGTGGATGAGTTCATTGTCAACATTGTAAATATGAAGTTTTAGTTAAAATACTTGACCTTCCTGAAATGCAAGGAACAATTAGATAACTTCATTGTTAAGGTGATTCTAAGTAATAGCTTTTTGTTACTGTAGCTTTACAATTTTTGCTTGCATATGCTCTTTTTAAATAAACAGATTTAAACAATCTGAGAAATAAGGAATATCAATTGAGGGCTGTGTGACTTTCCTAACATGTGCAGTGATTACATAAGCAAAAAATAACACAGGTTTGTTAACCTTATTTGAAATTGCCAGTGTTAGTTGAACTTTTAAGTGTATAAAATTGAGCATCATTTTAATTGTCACTTATTGCTATTAATATGACAATGTAATGTTATTCCCAAATAATTTTAGTTTTTTTCACTTTTAGTAGGAAATCTAATTAATATACTTTGCAGGTAACTGCAAAATATTGAAAGAGTAGCTTTTGGCACAAATAAGCTGAAGTTTAAAAGTTATGTACCTTTGTATATTGTCATTGCCCTTGCTGTGAAAAGGGGCCATATGGAAGTTCTGACTTAATTTGCAATATTTAATAAATAAATTGGAATTAACACTGTGAAGTAATGCAATAATAACATACATTATACAATTTGAGTTGACTGAGACACTCTGTACTTCACATACCTTTATTTTCCTTCAATATGTTTCACCCTCACTTGAAGGTATTATCAAGAATTTGTCGACTGGCTGGAACATTGCTGGACATGTGGATTTTTTATCTTTGGAGAGGAGAGTCTGTCAAGTCTGGACATCTCCACCAGATGTCTCCTCTCTAAATCCACATGCCCAGCAATGCTCAGCCAGTTGACCAATTCTTAATAATGCCTTCAAGTGAAGGTGGAATCAGTTGAAGGAAAATACAGTATATGAAGTACAGGATGTCTCAATTTACTCAAATTGTGTAATTTTTTTTATTATAAATTTGCAATTTTTATCAAGCTTAGATGATGAGGGTTTCAATACTGGCTTTAAAACTTCTATCCTAAATAGTTATTCAAGCCTCATTTTGAGTAAGAAATTCAATATTTGAAGAACATGGATCTTTGGTAATGATTCACAACTTATCAGGCGGCGCCGTGGCCGAGCGGTTAGCGCGCTCGCCTACCACCTAGGCGGCCCGGGTTCGATCCCAGGGACCCGCATGTGGTATTCGTGGTGGACGAAGCGGCGTCAGGGCGGGTTTTCTCCGGGTACTCCGGTTTCCCCCGCCATCTCATTCCACCGGTGCTCCATCTTCATGTACCATCAGTGTCACCGCCTGCGGTGCCGTAGTAGTAAAAGCGGGCGTTAAACACTACAAACAACCAAACAACTTATCAGCTCTGTAAAATTTAAGAATGTTGAGTTTTTACATAAAGCCACAAGCATGTAAATATAAGCCTGACATAGAAGCATGCAAGGGAAAGACGTTCATCCCATTTTAGCACCATATTAAACAGAATCTGACATATTCTAGGGAACCTTGATTAAAAAGCCATTTCCTTCTCATATAGAAGGTCAAACAGTGCTTCAAATAGGTGAATGTCTAAATCCCGGAAAAAGTCTTCATGGTCTAAAGCGGCAGTTCAAATGTTTTTCTACAAGAAATCTTTTTAAATCCAAATGAAGACAAAGAGCCCAGAGAAGTATTATTTGTACATCTCTATAGGCTAATGCTAACTAATCAAACACAACCCAGGCTTATTTCTATAATTAAAATAAAATTATTCATTAAAAGCCAATAGGAAACAATTAAAAAATATAAACAATTATAAATTAATACTTTATTCCAAGTACTTCCTGTTAAAGCATAGTATGTAAAAATTCATGGATAAATATATATTATCTTTACTTCAATGTTTTATGTAGTTTTATGCAATTTAGCTCATTACTGCGGGAGCATGCTGAGTTGAGTGAATTCATTTTTGATGCCTGAAGATTTCTTTAATATAATGTGTGTTTCATGTTGGGTAATAAATGTGGCCACATATTTGCTTTGGTATTCAAACAATTTTGATAATTACTTTGACCGACATGGGCACAAACTTCAGTTTCAATTAGTAAGCACTAACAAAAGGAGGTAGCATCTTGAAAGCTATCTTTGTGCAAGATAAAACCTAATTCAGATACCTGCTTCAATGAGACTGAAACTTGGAATGTGTCCATATGATATACGGACATATTCCATTAGTGGTAGAGAAGCGCAATCTGAGAAAAATGTAAAAGATTTAAAATATACCACACTGGAAACAATAGGAATATGTGAAGACTTGATATTCTATTATTAATGTATAGAACAATAGGGCAAGATTTATAACTAACCAAGTTGCATGATTCAGGACAGACTCAAATTGACTTGGAATGCAAAAACAGAAGAAGAACCTATAGTGGAATAAAATCAGTCTATCTTGGAAAATATACCCGTAATAAGCCTAATGATTGACCATGACACCATAAACAAATCTTTTCAAACTTGTTACTAGTTATACACTTGGGAAACAAGTCAAGCCCTTCTGTTATCTGCTTTTTATATTTGATGCAACCATTAATCTGGTTTTGGTTCATAATAGTTATAGTTCCCTTTTATTACTGTTTAATGATAAATTAATTCATGTTTCTATCTTTGTATAATTGTTTCTATTTCTAAGTTACGTTACTCCATTCAAGTTGTGAGAGATTTTGTGCAACTTGGATTAGTTGTCATCATTCAGAAACCTGCAAAGCCTTGATTGCAAGTATTAATCTGACATAACGATCCCTATTCTGTATTATGCAACTTATAATATGAGAAATTTATAATACTGATGGAACATCTACAAATGATATCCAGGAAACATACTTTGGGATATAGTGGTCTATGGGATGCCATGGTAATATGTAAAGTATATGTCAAGCATAAATATAATCATAAATAATTATTTTTAAGTCAGATCATTGAATCATACTGATGGTTATTATGTTAGGATTTTTAAAAAAATATCTATTAAATTAAAATCGAATCAAGAGCTTTAAATTTGGGGAAAAAGTAGATGAGTGACAGACAACAGTACCAAAGCAACTATGTAGTGGGAAAGTAAACTCTAGCATCTCCTCTGACAGTTACTGCCACAAATCTACTACAAAAACTGGCTAATGCTTATAACTCCACTCAAATGAGCACCTGAATGCTTTCTCCTTGTGTGGATGAGCACCAGTTAACTGTTTGAATTCCCTGTCAAATAAATGTAAATTCACTGTCCCTAATGCACTCCTTAGGTAAAACACCTTTACGGCAAAGATGGCTGAAATCTCAATATTCTTATATTTTACATAGGTAGCTGATAATCCATAAAGCTGCAATCATCTGCAAGAATAATATGAAATCTCCGTCAAACAAATGTTTAGTAATTTTAATTTTAATGCTGTTTTTTAAAAAAAATAGTGTTAAATTGCCTCCAAGCACTGTGTGCTAATATGATTTAGTAGCAAAGATCAACCACTGTCAAGCATCAATAAAAACGAATAATACAGTTTAGTAATACAAATTTTTGCTAAGCTCTCATCAGAGATGGAACTGTACATCATTTAACTGCTGTCAAATGTAGCAACTTGCATTTCCTTTAATGGCATGTATTAACTCAGAGATCCTCAAAAATGCATAGCTGTGCTTTATTCCAATGTTTTAGTTAAAAGCAATTCACATATATACTATGCTTTGTTATGACTGCTTACACAATATCATATTTATGCTGACATCAACAACAATGATAACTAGAGACCTTAACGCTATATATGAAGAAAGCCAGTAATTTTAGTGCAAATTGTGAATGAATCTGACAAATACCTATTAGATTGTGCTAAAAGTATTACCTGATGATAATATAAGACACTGCATTTCCTTCATTAGAATAACAGATGAAACCAATATTTTACACCAAAATTTGACAAAAATCAATTTAATTGTGCAATCACTGCATATGTTTGAAAAGAATGCTCTCAAATGGAAGACACATGAAGTGGGCATATTATCTAAAGAGTGAGAAATGCCACCATTGTTTAAAACTTAAAACTGACAGCACAGAATGAGTGCTTAATTTCTAAAATGCCAAAGTTAATCAGGGAGTATATGTTCCACTTTACATATTCTGAATATTCAAGGATTCATGAAAGAAAAAAAAAGGCATTTTAATGTTAGAGAAAATTAACTCCTTGCATAAAACCGTAGTTTTCAGTGACTAGTTTACACATGTATACGGCTTTATAGAGATTTTCAGATTGACTAGTATAGTTAATTAGGTATGTTAAACATGAGCAAAAAGTAATAGCAGTCATATAACTTAAGTGTATAAATAAAGACAAAAATAGTCTTAAAACCATAATGTGAGAGATCTAAAATTATAATGTTGTGCATTCTCTTTAAATTTAGTTTTAACTTAAGAAAATACAAAATACATTTAAAATTTCAGACTGCATAGTACTAGATTATCACACTGGCCATGGCTTGCATCCAGATGACAAACACTCAGCGCTCACTCAGTGGTTGGGCAATGGGCAAACATTAAAGTAGTTTCATGTATCATGAACTGCATCAGCAACTACTGGGTGGAAACGTCTGCACCTGCAACGACCAAATTTCACAATAAATGTTATGCTTAATAATAATAAAACCAGGCAAATAATATAAATAATAAAATTTTAGAGACATTAAATTTCAACTAATCAACAAGTCAACAGTAGTCGTCAACTTCCTAAACACAGTAAATAGAGGAGCAGAACTAGGTCATTGGGAAAATATCTTAGTGAAAAAAACACCAGAAACAATTTATAATGTTATACACACTAAGTGAAGAAAGTATACAAGAACCTTGTTAATTTGAACTAGGTGGCACTGTAGGTACTCCAGATTAACACAAATTTGAATAATCCAGAAATAAACTATAAAATGAATAAAAACAATTTTTACAATCATATACCTCACCAGATTAAGTAAATAAATGCACAAGTGAAGAAAAGCAATGTATGAGAATGTGTAAGAAAAAAATATGCCAGGGAAGCGAAGGCAAGGTATGCACATTGCTCATGTGCATCTGCCTGGTTCACTATGAGGAAAGAATGTGTTGTAGAGAGAACACTGCATTTCCTGGAAATCTACTGCTCTGAATATGGAATCCGAGTGCTTGTAATCAACAAACTGAGAATGCACAAAAAAATAGTGGGAGTGATTTTTCTCCAATTTTAACATTTGTCAGTTGGTGAACTATAAAGTTCTATGAAAACTATAAAAATTGTGAAAAAATAATTTTTTTAAAGTTAATAATTTTTAATAAACCAAAGCATTACAAGGTTTTCTGTTCACAACATTGTTTTAAGATTTATAATAGAATAATATTCTAAATTATCAAAATGTTGAAATCTTCATCATATGGATCATTCCAGGTATGTTGCCAAAAATTGCTAGAAAGGATAATAAACTTAAAGGTATTAAAGATATTGCAATGAAAATTTGAATGTACATTACTCCTTAAATGTGTTATGTCTCATAGGAGTTTGAACAAAATCTGTTAAGAATTGTAGAGTTTAGAAATTTCACCCCTCCATACTCCTGACACAAGTTCAAAGTGCATACCCAAGTCCACATACCACACTATGCCTCTAATATATAATTAATATTTAATATATATTTGGGTTTTAAGATTTATTTAGCCTTTACCTCCGGTCAGTTTAAATGAATCATGTCATGATTAGTTCAGCCAGTCCCTTGTCTCACAGGGGAAGTGCGGAAGTGTACCTCAGACTGCATGCATTTCTGGCTTTGTAAACAGGTTAATGTATTGGGTGGCACAAAACTGTTTCTCACTAGGACATATGGATTCTTTGCACCTGAAATGGAAGTTACCACCAATCACAGAATTTCCATGGTTGAATGCTACTTCCGAACTGGAAGGACATGAGGGAAAGTCTATCATTATGATATTGGCCATTGTGTGACTGATGAAACATAAATGTTTTTGAAAATGGTGAATAATCTGAATCTCAAACTTTGATGTCTGACAGTGAAATGTGGATTACTGCAAAAACAGAAGGAGTGCACCCAATGCCAGACCTTTCAGCAGGGGAAAAATCCCCACCACGCTGGTACCGGGGATTGAACCTGAGTGCTCCGCACCAGAGGCAAGTGCACTACCACTGTGCTATGGAGGTGGTCAAAAGAGTGTATAAGCTGACTCAAATTGGTTAAATGGTATTTAACTGGCTCCACATATAAGTTAAAAGTGATTTGGTGTCAATAAATTGAATAAAGTTTACTAACTTGGTTCTTAGTTTTGGAGGAGATGTAGGTTTAAGGACGTTCAACTACTTGGTCATCAGCATTAGTTTTGGAGGGAAAAATATCAAACAAATATATATTTAGATTAGTGTAGCAGATAGTGAGGTAATGGAGAAACTAGAGTTCACTTGTTTACAAACACATTGTACAAAAGTCTGATGTGTTGCATTCGTATGACTTTCTCTACCATCTATTTTTTATTTTTATATAGTTTTTAGTATTCTTATGAAATCTATTATATCTATTTACTTAATGTTGATTGAGATAAAGTTGTACAGAAATAGTTTCACTATACATTTTGTTGTGGATACATGGGGGATATAGTAAACCAAATTGATAGCTACATGTTTCAAAGTTGGTCACTAGTTGTTGGTCTTGAAATTTCATACTCTCTCCAGCATATTACAAGAAACTACTCAATGGGTACTTTAAAAAGTTAGAGTGTTGAAAATCCCAAACCAATAACAACAGATATCTTGGAAACTTCTCTTTTATTAACATCCTCCAACGTAGTGAATAGAATTTATTGCAATTCAATACAGTGAGATTCACAATTGAATCATGTCAATAATATATATAGGATTGTGTTACAGCTTAATACACAAATAAAGTGAAACAATCAAACAATTATTTACAATAAATACTCTTCAATAGTATAATAGGCTCTATCTATCAGAAAATTATGCAAAACTTTTTCAAATTTACAATCATTTTTTACAAGTTTAATTTCTTTTGGTAAAGCATTATAGAATTTTACCCCCATAAAACTAGGCATCCTCTCATAATGATGAAGCCTGTGACCCTTAATGTAAAAATCATTCTTAGTGTCATATCAGAAGGTGTTATCTTGGAAACGGTTAATGGAAAATCAATATATTGTCACCGCGCCCGCCGCATCTAATTGCCGACAACAGCAGTGTCACCCATCGCATTATTGTCGGCACTACCGCAAAGGAGCCGAAGGAAAGAGACAGAGAATGGCCGCATTGTTGGGGCGCTTGCCGAAAGAGAGAAAAGGATAGAAGCTCCTGGAATCTTCCGCTTTGTATTCCACCGCATAACTGAACTTTCCAGAATAGTGCCTGGGAGATATAAATAGCGGTAAAGTGCGACAGTCCAGGAGTCAGACGTATGTGAAGGTTGAGTAGTCGTGCCGACGGAGACGGACAGACGATGTGAAGCGTTGTGCCGACGGAGAAGGGACAGTTCTTTGTGTTACGAGTTAGGAGCCGTGCTGTTGGAGAATCGAAAAAGACTTTCTTCTTGTTGCAACGAGTGTACAAAGTTACTGTTTACGGAAATAAAAGTGTTTCTTTATCTCGACCACATCTGTCTTCTTTATTTTTCAACACAACCAAAGTCACACTGGTGTCAGAAGTGGGATCCGTCGAATTGCTTCTAGTTTCGTTACATCGTCGTTAGAAGTTGCAACGTTAGAACCAAGATGGAGGGAGATTCGGAAGCCAGGATGATGGCAATGATGAAAGAATTATTCGCCAAAATGGAAACATTAAACGACAACCTCGCTGCCAAAATCGAAACGATAAACGACAACCTCGTTGCCGAGCTGAAAGAGATGAAGACGGCAAACGACAACCTCGCTGCCAAAATGGAAACGTCAAACAACAACCTCGCTGCCGAGCTGAAAGAGATGAAGACGGAGCTATCGGCGAAAATTGATGGCGAACTGATTGGCGTGACGGAAGACGTGGAAGAACTCGGCGAAAAGGTGGTAGACCTCTGCCAGCACGTGGACGTCATGGAGGACGACGGGGAACGTCTTGGCGCCCTGGTAGTAAGAGTTGACGAGAGCGTCAAAGTACTGGATGCCAGGGGCAGACGGAATAGCGCGGAGCCGGGGAGGGAGCACCTAGTGGCCGAGACGACAGTTGCGCCCGTTTCGGATGATATGAGGGAAGACGTGGAACAACTCGGCGAACTGATTGGCGTGAGGGAAGACGTGGAACAACTCGGCGAACTGATTGGCATGACGGAAGACGTGGAACAACTCGGTGAACTGACTGGCGTGACGGAAGACGTGGAAGAACTCGGCGAAACGGTGGAAGACCTCTGCCAGCATGTGGACGTCGTGGAGGACGACGAGGAACGCCTTGGCGCCCTGGTAGTAAGAGTTGACGAGAACGTCAAAGTACTGGATGCCAGGGGCAGACGGAATAGCGCGGACCCGGGGAGGGAGTACCTAGTGGCCGAGGCGACAGTTGCGCCCGTTGCAGATAACGAAAGTGTACGTCTCGGGGAAGACAAAGGGGCAGTTCAGGGACGTCGTCGAGGATCCTCTGGAGGAGTGTGTCGGGTACGTAACCAACCAGGATATGACGTGGAGGACGATCAGCAGGGAAGCGCACAAGCAAACGAGCAACACGCGAAAACCGACTTGGCGTGGGACATGGGGGGACCGTCGGAGCCATCCAATCACCTGACGCAGAGTGCCGTGAACGGAAGAATGGTGGACATCATCGTGGACGGCAGGATACAGGAGAGGCCGTGCCGAGCACGAGTGAACACGAGCGCAGCAGTGGACGCGACTCGCGCGGATGTGGTGGGGTTTGTTGCCGGACCCATCGGAAGCAAGGTGGCTGCGAAGGTGCGCCAGAGAGGTCGGCGGACACGGTACCCAATGAGCCGTTTCCAAGTGCGCAGGATGGCCCGTCAACACACCAGGAAGAAGGGCAACTGGACGAGGGACCGTCAAGACCGGCGGTACTGTTGCAGAATTTCGAAGCAGGATGGCATACGTCGTCCTACCCAGACCAAGGGACACTATCCAACAGCGATACCTAGGATCGTGCCTCCTGGAGAAGAGGTTCGATGGGATAGTCCGCCGGGGCGCAAGGGAGATGCCGCAGTGATAGTGCTGGTCGGGACGACCAGCTCTGAGGAGGGAGCAGTGTCACCGCGCCCGCCGCATCTAATTGCCGACAACAGCAGTGTCACCCATCGCATTATTGTCGGCACTACCGCAAAGGAGCCGAAGGAAAGAGACAGAGAATGGCCGCATTGTTGGGGCGCTTGCCGAAAGAGAGAAAAGGATAGAAGCTCCTGGAATCTTCCGCTTTGTATTCCACCGCATAACTGAACTTTCCAGAATAGTGCCTGGGAGATATAAATAGCGGTAAAGTGCGACAGTCCAGGAGTCAGACGTATGTGAAGGTTGAGTAGTCGTGCCGACGGAGACGGACAGACGATGTGAAGCGTTGTGCCGACGGAGAAGGGACAGTTCTTTGTGTTACAAGTTAGGAGCCGTGCTGTTGGAGAATCGAAAAAGACTTTCTTCTTGTTGCAACGAGTGTACAAAGTTACTGTTTACGGAAATAAAAGTGTTTCTTTATCTCGACCACATCTGTCTTCTTTATTTTTCAACACAACCAAAGTCACAATATTTTTTCTAATAAGTTTTCATTTATCTTTATGGTTTATCAATTACACAAAAATTATGTATATTATGAACAATTTCGAATGAAAAGGAAGGACTTCACAGGCTATCCCAGAAAATTTAAGATATAAATTGTCATGTACATACATTAAATATGTGGTATTTTAATCAAAATTGGAGTCATTTTGAGAAAATAAAAAATATTGAGCATTTTTCCATAAAAAGGTTAGTTTGAGGTGGTAGTACTTTTCTGGAAATGATCTTAGTATTGCATCTTTGGAAGATACTGAACTTATGTACCAAATTTAGTATTTAATATTTATGTGATATTTCTTTCTTTCTTATACCTTTTTCAAAAAATGCTTTGTTTGGAGTCAGGGAACATTGGCACATATATTTCTAATGACATTTTAATATCAAATTTTGGGTGAAATGCAATACTTTCTCTACCTATGGGGTATACTGTGCAGAAGTTAAAAATGTATAACATGTTGAAGTGCCAAAGAAGCCACCCAGTTACTTGTGCTCAGTGAATTCCAGTGCATGTGTGTGTGTAGGAACCGAGAAAGGTCTGTATGATGTCATCCCCAGTATATAAAGAGGCCTGAGAGGAACAGTTGGAGTGAGTTTTACAATTGAGTTATGGACATAAGTTGGTGAGTGTGTCAGTGAGTGCAAGGTAGCTGTGTGTATGTTCTGTGTGTTATTGTGTTAGTATGCCGTGTCAAGATTCACCAAGCGTTGTGAGTGATTGTAATGTCCTAAGGTATGAGAGACAGAGGAAGTGAAGAAACACACTAAGATTATGAGAAATAAAAGCTGTGAGTTGTGATAGCTTGAAGGACTGTAGACTGTGTTAATGATGAGAAGAAAACTGTCTATTTGTAGTCAAATTTTAGAAGACAATAAAGTGATAGAAAAGTAACTGAACTGATTTGTCATGTTTGTCACAATGTTGAGAATGTTTACAGCATGAAAATTCTATGGATACCTGTGGTAATCCATTAATAAATGGATGTGGTAGGGAAGAGTAAATAATTCATTATGAATGCAACCCTTCTGGAATGACTGCTTTTAAGAACTGCAGATGAATAGTAATAATCTGGAGAGCTCAATTAGATTCAGATATTTGTACATTATGTACCTGGCATTATTTTCCATGGGACGCATATCTGCTAGAGGAGGAGGATGAGGCTGTGGTGGGCCACCAGATGAATCGCTATCTGCCTCACTGCTCTCCTCAGTTCCCCGAATATTGGAACTGGACAATAAATGACTTGGTATCCCTCGAGGAGGCATGGACCCTGTGGATGCTCTGAAAAAAAATATAGTAATAATAATGTTAATACTAATCTGCAGCTGCCGCTACCCTGTTACTTTTGCTGCTGCTGCTGCTGCTGCTGCTGCTGCTGCTGCTGCTGTTGATGATGATGATGATGGTGAGTTAAAAATGCTGAAATGAAGGACCTGTGTGCAGATAGAAAAGGCTTAATATATGCAGTTTAGCTAATTACTTGTTAATCCATTTGAGTTATATAATGAGGCCTAATCATGTAAGGTAGTAATGGTGTTTAAATTATATGAGCACAGCTCACAAGTGTATGCTGACCAATAAAGTGGGGTGTATTCTCCTTACATGCAATGC
Source organism: Tenodera sinensis (assembly GCA_030765045.1). NCBI lineage: Eukaryota > Metazoa > Arthropoda > Insecta > Mantodea > Mantidae > Tenodera > Tenodera sinensis. The sequence goes on from CM060962.1 coordinate 108,512,736, forward strand.
ATATGCATGCCACATGTTTAGACTTTTCTTCCAATTTTTTTGAAGTATTCTGGTATATTTATAATAGTTACTATCTTAATTATAACAGTAATGGTAGAGGACAAATGGAACCTAGTAACAGAAACTGTGTTATTCTTGTAACTGTAATCTCAATACGTTTATTGCATACTGTGACTATTTCCTTCCCTGCATGATATAAATATATATGCTTGCATTGACCCAGGCAAACAGTTATTACTGCATTCTGCCTCCTCTTGTCTCTAGCTGCTCTGGACCAATGGAATAGACTTGAGATGCTTGCAGTAGACTTACAGCTACCTAAATGTGCAGAAAGTGGTTGTCGACAGTTTTCTTAAATTTTTGCAGCTTTCCTAAAAGAATGTTATTGTGTTTTTTAATTCAGTATCGTGCATTATACCACTTTATACAAGTATATTTAATTGCTACTGTTTGGTTTATGTTTTCTTTGTCTTATTCTATCTTTTTTTTTGCTACTGAACATAAATGTCATTGTATGTTATGAAATATTAAACCTACATATGAATATGGCAAAAAATGACAAGCAAAGCATTGTGAGAGACCTGATTCAGTTTTCAGTCACTCTCACAAATAGTTGGAAATGATTGACCTTGCCCTTTTTTGATTGCTTTATCCAGTAAACTAGAGGATAAGTATGTATAAGGCATTTTCAAACTTCATAATGTGATAAAGCAAGCTGATTAGCAGGTTTGCTAAAATGAACTGAAGAGGTGATGTTGGCTGTGTTTATTATTTGCTGTCAACAGAATATGGACAAAACATGGTTTTGGTAATTCCCAAAAAGTTATTAATTCCTATTATAAGGCACAAAACATCTGCTGTCCCTATTAGAGCAGGTCTACAGCTTTCAGTATTTGGGCAAATAGGAAAGACCTGCAATTAATCAGCAAATGAGAACATTTGTTCAATTCCATAATCAGGCGGCCACAAAAGGATTAACTGATTGTATAAACTTTTTGACTAAGCAAGAGCTGCCAGGGGCCACAATGTTTCTGCCGAGTTCCTAAATTACATAGAATTGTTAAACCTTCTAATAAATGTGATGTTATGCCCAAAACCCACCCAAAGACAAGCACTCTAACATATGAGAACAATAGTTACTCCTAATTACACTTTATTGGCCTTCTAAGTAGTTAGTGTAGTGTTAACATTGCATTTAAATCACTGTTAGCACACTCACAACAGAACAGCATAGGGTTCACATTATATTTAAGACACAGTTGTGCACACTCACAACAAAACAGTCTAGTGCTCACATTATATTTAAGACACAGTTGTGCACACTCACAACAAAACAGCCTAGTCCTCACATTATAGTTAAGACACAGTTGTGCACACTCACAACAGAACAGCCTAGTGCTCACTTTATACTTAAGACACAGTTGTGCACACTCACAACAGAACAGTCTAGTGCTCACTTTATACTTAAGACACTGTTGTGCACACTCACAACAGAACAGCCTAGTGCTCACATTATATTTAAGACACAGTTGTGCACACTCACAACAGAACAGCCTAGTGCTCACATTATATTTAAGACACAGTTGAGCACACTCACAACAGAACAGCCTAGTGCTCACATTATATTTAAAACACAGTTGTGCACACTCACAACAAAACAGTCTAGTGCTCACATTATATTTAAGACACAGTTGTGCACACTCACAACAAAACAGCCTAGTCCTCACATTATAGTTAAGACACAGTTGTGCACACTCACAACAGAACAGCCTAGTGCTCACTTTATACTTAAGACACAGTTGTGCACACTCACAACAGAACAGTCTAGTTCTCACATTATACTTAAGATACAGTTGTACACACTCACAACAGAACAGTCTAGTTCTCACATTATACTTAAGATACAGTTGTACACACTCACAACAGAACAGTCTAGTTCTCACATTATACTTAAGATACAGTTGTGCACACTCACAACAGAACAGTCTAGTTCTCACATTATACTTAAGATACAGTTGTACACACTCACAACAGAACAGTCTAGTTCTCACATTATACTTAAGATACAGTTGTACACACTCACAACAGAACAGCCTAGTTCTCACATTATACTTAAGACACTGTTGTGCACACTCACAACAGAACAGCCTAGTGCTCACATTATACTTAAGATAGAGTTGTACACACTCACAACAGAACAGTCTAGTGCTCACGCTATACTTAAGACACTGTTGTGCACACTCACAACAGAACAGCCTAGTGCTCACATTATACTTAAGATAGAGTTGTACACACTCACAACATAACAGTCTAGTGCTCACATTATACTTAAGACACTGTTGTGCACACTAACAACAGAACAGCCTAGTGCTCACATTATACTTAAGACACTGTTGTGCACACTAACAACAGAACAGTCTAGTGCTCACATTATACTTAAGACACTGTTGTGCACACTAACAACAGAACAGTCTAGTGCTCACATTATACTTAAGACACTGTTGTGCACACTAACAACAGAACAGTCTAGTGCTCACATTATACTTAAGACACTGTTGTGCACACTCACAACAGAACAGCCTAGTGCTCACATTATACTTAAGATACAGATGTGCACACTCACAACAGAACAGTCTAGTTCTCACATTATACTTAAGATACAGATGTGCACACTCACAACAGAACAGTCTAGTTCTCACATTATACTTAAGATACAGTTGTACACACTCACAACAGAACAGTCTAGTTCTCACATTATACTTAAGATACAGTTGTGCACACTCACAACAGAACAGTCTAGTTCTCACATTATACTTAAGATACAGTTGTACACACTCACAACAGAACAGTCTAGTTCTCACATTATACTTAAGATACAGTTGTGCACACTCACAACAGAACAGTCTAGTTCTCACATTATACTTAAGATACAGTTGTACACACTCACAACAGAACAGTCTAGTTCTCACATTATACTTAAGATACAGTTGTACACACTCACAACAGAACAGTCTAGTTCTCACATTATACTTAAGATACAGTTGTGCACACTCACAACAGAACAGTCTAGTTCTCACATTATACTTAAGATACAGTTGTACACACTCACAACAGAACAGTCTAGTTCTCACATTATACTTAAGACACTGTTGAGCACACTCACAACAGAACAGCCTAGTGCTCACATTATACTTAAGATAGAGTTGTACACACTCACAACAGAACAGTCTAGTTCTCACATTATACTTAAGACACTGTTGTACACACTCACAACAGAACAGCCTAGTGCTCACATTATACTTAAGATAGAGTTGTACACACTCACAACAGAACAGTCTAGTGCTCACGCTATACTTAAGACACTGTTGTGCACACTCACAACAGAACAGCCTAGTGCTCACATTATACTTAAGATAGAGTTGTACACACTCACAACATAACAGTCTAGTGCTCACATTATACTTAAGACACTGTTGTGCACACTAACAACAGAACAGTCTAGTGCTCACATTATACTTAAGACACTGTTGTGCACACTAACAACAGAACAGTCTAGTGCTCACATTATACTTAAGACACTGTTGTGCACACTCACAACAGAACAGCCTAGTGCTCACATTATACTTAAGACACTGTTGTGCACACTAACAACAGAACAGCCTAGTGCTCACATTATACTTAAGACACTGTTGTGCACACTCACAACAGAACAGCCTAGTGCTCACATTATACTTAACACTAGAACCCCGGTAGTGGTCATTTTGACCGTTCTTGATATTTAAATAAGTTTAGCTCCGCCGGTTGTTTAAAACGAAACTTGGCCTTTCACGACTTTTCCTGATATAACCTCTAGTTTTATATAGCATAATAATTCTCGGCATGTCATCATTTGTGTGGGTGTTTTTTCATGTTTGACCATGAACCCCGGAGACGGTCATTTTTGACCATTACAATTTTGTTAGGCTTTCGCTCGCATTATCGTTGGATTTCTCACTGTCACTAATCTGCTTTGTCGGTCTTCACGGCTTCTTTACTTGCGGGGTGCACTTGAGTGCAGAAGCCTTGAACTAGTTGAACTATGGTCCAAAAAGTGGGGCCATCTATATTTTCTGATACCACGGCAAGGGACGGATTCGTGGAGCTGATGAGATTTTTACGATTTGATGCCAGGTCATCCCGTTCTGAAAGGCTAAAGACGGATAGGTTTGCCCTGGCTTCAACTATTTGGAACAAATTTATTGAAAACTGTGAGGCTTGCTACATACCAGGTGCATTCCTTGCATTAGATGAACAACGTTATCCTACAAAATGTCGCTGCCTATTCATTCAATACATGTCCAATAAGCCTGATAAATTTGGTATAAACTACTTGATGCCTGGAGATGTGAACTCAAAGTAACTCTGCAACGCTATCCCATACCTGGGGAAGGATAATCAGCGGCCTCAGAACGAATCTGTTTCAGAATATGATGTGATGTTTCTAACAAATCCTTTTCCAAACAAAGGGACGAAACGTCACCACTGACAACTACTTTACTTCACTATCACTAGCTAAAAGACTAAAGGAGTCGGGCACTAGTGTCGTAGGAACTGTGAACAGATCGAGACGAGAAGCTCCTGATCACCTAAGAAATTCCAGAGCTCCTCTTTATGATACCATTCTTATGAAAACAAATAACGGTATTTTGCTAACCATCTACCAAGGAAAACCAAAGAAGAATGTAATTATAATGAGTAAAATTCACAACTCATCTGCAATATCTGCAGCCTCCAAGAAACTTCCTGAAATAGTTGAGTTTTACAACAAGACTAAATATGGAGTGGATGTGATTGATCAGTTGGCACAATTGTTTTCCTTTCGTGTTGATACGTGCAGATGGCCGATGCATGTTTTTTACAACATATTGGAACTAGCTGCCATCAACGCTTGGATAGTGCTTCGAGAAATAACTGGTAAGGAACTTTCACACCGCAGATTCATCTTTCAACTCGTTAAAGAGCTAAGAGAAGCCTACTTGGGAACTAGACAACGTTGTATACAGACTAATCCAACCGAAGAACATCCAACTCCTAATCGCTGACAACAGTGTCAAATAGGTCATAGCTGCAGACAGAACAAAGCAAGCAATTCCTGTCATATTTGCAAGAAACCAGCATGTGGAAAATGCACAGCAGAAGTTAGAAAAGTTCTTACGTGTGTAAAATGCAAAGCATAAGTGAATGCTCATAACAAGGAAAGGAACTTTCTGTGTAAGTACTAAAATAGTTGTCATACTGTAATAAGTTTACTAATATAAAGATGTGTGTTGGAATATTACTTGTTCTATTATACATAAAGTTGAGTTCTCATGTTCATAATCACAAATATTCTTAGTTGTACTATTACACTATATTCCGCCTTTCTGAGAATTTGAGCTATTTTTTTTATTTGAGTAAACATACTGTTGAAAAACAGAGATAAATAAAGAAGACACGTTCATCATACGGGGTTTTTTATATACTACTAAATTAAATATTTTTTCTCCTAACTCTGCATACCAAAAGCGTATTAGAGAAAAAAATGTAGTATAGAAAACTCGTATGTATGCCCTAGAAAGGCAATTCTCCAATAATTTATAAATACACAGTGATAATATACTAAGCCTAGTTACCTAATAATAATAATAACATCAAAATGGTAAGAAATAAGTTGTAAATGTACACCAAAAAGGCAAAAAACGAACTGTCAAAAATGATCGCCACCATAGTTAATGGTAGCTACCAAGCGCCGTGGTTCTAGTATTAAGACACAGTTGTGCACACTCACAACAGAACAGCCTATTGCTCACATTATACTTAAGATACAGTTGTACACACTCACAACACAACAGTCTAGTGCTCACATTATACTTAAGAAACTGTTGTGAACACTCACAACACAACAGCCTAGTGCTCACATTATACTTAAGACACTGTTGTGCACACTCACAACAGAACAGCCTAGTGCTCACATTATACTTAAGACACTGTTGTGCACACTCACAACACAACAGTCTAGTGCTCACATTATACTTAAGAAACTGTTGTGCACACTCACAACAGAACAGCCTAGTTCTCACATTATACTTAAGACACTGTTGTGCACACTCACAACAGAACAGCCTAGTGCTCACATTATACTTAAGACACTGTTGTACACACTCACAACAGAACAGTCTAGTGCTCACATTATACTTAAGAAACTGTTGTGCACACTCACAACAGAACAGCCTAGCGCTCACATTATACTTAAGACACTGTTAGCACACTCACAACAGAACAGTCTAGTGCTCACATTATACTTAAGACACTGTTAGCACACTCACAACAGAACAGCCTAGTGCTCACATTATACTTAAGATACAGTTGTACACACTCACAACAGAACACCCTAGTGCTCAAATTATAATTAAGACACTGTTGTGCACACTCACAACAGAACAGCCTAGTGCTCACATTATACTTAAGATACAGTTGTACACACTCACAACAGAACAGCCTTGTGCTCAAATTATAATTAAGACACTGTTGTGCACACTCACAACAGAACAGCCTAGTGCTCACATTATACTTAAGATACAGTTGTACACACTCACAACAGAACAGCCTAGTGCTCACATTATACTTAAGATACAGTTGTACACACTCACAACAGAACAGCCTAGGGCTCACATTATACTTAAGATACAGTTGTACACACTCACAACAGAACAGCCTAGTGCTCACATTATACTTAAGATACAGTTGTACACACTCACAACAGAACAGCCTAGTGCTCACATGATACTTAAGATACAGTTGTACACACTCACAACAGAACAGCCTAGTGCTCAAATTATAATTAAGACACTGTTGTGCACACTCACAACAGAACAGCCTAGTGCTCACATTATACTTAAGATACAGTTGTACACACTCACAACAGAACAGCCTAGTGCTCACATTATACTTAAGATACAGTTGTACACACTCACAACAGAACAGCCTAGTGCTCACATTATACTTAAGACACTGTTGTGCACACTCACAACAGAACAGCCTAGTGCTCAAATTATAATTAAGACACTGTTGTGCACACTCACAACAGAACAGCCTAGTGCTCAAATTATAATTAAGACACTGTTGTGAACACTCACAACAGAACAGCCTAGTGCTCACATTATACTTAAGAAACTGTTGTGCACACTCACAACTGAACAGTCTAGTGCTCACATTATACATAAGACACTGTTGTGCACACTCACAACACAACAGCATAGTGCTCACATTAAACTTAAGACACTATTGTGCACACTCACAACAGAACAGCCTAGTGCTCACATTATACTTAAGACACTGTTGTGCACACTCACAACAGAACAGCCTAGTGCTCACATTATACTTAAGACACTGTTGTGCACACTCACAACAGAACAGTCTAGTGCTCACATTATACTTAAGAAACTGTTGTGTACACTCACAACAGAACAGCCTAGGGCTCACATTATATTTAAAACACAGTCGTGCACACTCTAGTGCTCACATTATACTTAACCCTGCTGTTCTGTTCAATATTACTTGACAAATGTACTGTTCGGGTCAATATGACCCGACGTGTCAAAATGCTGTAGAAAACTTCAAATACATGCGCTTTTGTACAGCTGGTAACAACTGACATTAATTTTCTCTTGCCGTGCTTTGTAGATAACAACAATAATGATGATAATGTTGATGATGATGATGATGCACACTTTATTAAATACCAATTAAAGAACATCTCCAATAAAACAGTACCTAATACAAATTTGAAAGAATAGGCAGTTTTCAGTGCAAACATTTACTTTGAAAGCAATACAGCTTTTATCTTCCATTAGCTGTTTTTCTTCTTACTTATGACAGTTTGGGCACAAATATGTTGTATGTGTTTTACAGATACGTTTATTACATTTTCCACACAATATGTTTGTTTTATTATCATTGCTTGATGGACAGAACTAAGAACGAGACGTTTCACAGTTTTTGTTGTTGCTGATTTTGATACGCTAACCATGTTTTCAGGATTTTGGATGCATCTGACCATTTTCAAAGAATCTTCTGTTCTTGGGATTGAATGTGCTGTCTTACCAGTGATTTTCAAAGTTCTTCCAAAAATATTCTTCTTCTGGTCAATTTCCTTGCATTCCAATTTGGGTCAACTGAAATCCAGAGTATTTTCTGCATTATAAGCAGAAACATCAAGCATATTGTAAAATACTATCATGGGCTACCTATTGGTTTTTCGTTTGCATGTACCTGTTAGCTGAGCAAGCGTGTCTACCACCCCTTTTGTTCAATTATAGTCCAAAATCATTTTTGGTTTCTTATCAGCCCTGTCACTAATTTGCATATTGTGGTGGAGAGTGCTCATAAGTACAACATTTTTATTTCTCTTGGGAACATATTGACCACAGTGGTGTCATTCGTGAAGTAAAATGAAGAGCTGTGTACCTCCTTGTTGGTCATGTTTTGTGGAAGCTCAGGCTTATTCTTCCGTATGGTTCCCAACATTGTCAATTTCTGTTTCAAAAGTAGTTGCACAAAGTTGTATGACGTAAAAAAATTGTCACGTGTGATATTCTGCCCTCGAAGCTCAGCAGTGAGATCAGCTACCACTCTCATTCCCTGATTTTTTCTAGTGCAGCTCCGCTCTACTTTCCGGTATAAATTTGGACTTTCAATACATATGAAGGTTTGCTGTCGCACAGGGTCCATATTTTGATCCCATATTTTGCTGGTTTACTTGGGATATACTGCTTGAATGGACAGCAACCTCTAAATGCTACTAACTGCTCGTCTACAGTCACATTTTCTCCTGGATTATACAGTCTAAGAAGCACTTCTACCCATTTTTCCCAAATGCTACGAATTGCTGCAAGTTTATCGGTACGTAGTCTTTCTTCTCTTGTAGATTTCTTGTCAAATTGCACGACATGCAATATCTTATAGAATGTTTCATGAGACATAGTTGCTCAAAATATGTTTCGCCCAGTATCCTTATCCCACAAGCTTTTTGTAGATTCCCCATGAGATCGGTATACACCCTCAAGTAATAAAAGTCGTAAGTATGCTTGAAAAACAGAATAATCAATATTAGTTCACTGTTGACCACAAACCCTCTGCCCCTCGATGTTTGTCATCTCAATTATTTTATTTTGAAGTGCTGAAAAAAGTACTGCTTCAAATGAATTTTTTGTATTACTTATTCTGGTGACTCCATACCTTGTAATTCCTAGTGTACTCTTGATTATATTCGAAGCTGAGAGGCAGCCAATTTGTGGTGGTGGATTCAAATGCCCTTCTATATTCCCATTTTTAGAAATAAAATTCTTTACATCGGTTTGTACAGTCTGTGGACTCTCGTAGCTACAATCAGAATACTCACTTTCGTGTTCAGTACCGACATGATCTTCGAACTCCAAAACTGATGATTGTTCATCTGTTGATGTATATTTTACTAATTCCTCCAATCCAGCATCAGGTAATGGTCTAACTGCCAGGGTGTCACAATCCAAACTGAGCAAAAACAACATAGCATACAGTTGTCGAGAACTACTACTTCTTTCCCAGAAAAAAAAAATGACAATCAAGCCCATTGTTATAATCCCTCATTATTGATAGAATGGGATATGTTGTTCTCATACCTTACTACATGTTCAGCACTTCAATACCAATGTAAGTATTGACATAAGGATAGTGATATTTATGTCAGGTCATAATGACCCGGACTTTACATACATAACTCTTACATTTCACGAACAAAGTAATTGGAGTATACTAAAATGCTCTTATACACTTGTTTTTCTTGCATTTCCAGACAAAGTCACAAAATTTTTTAAATATATATTGGAAATTAGCAAGTTAGAAACTAAATTTAGATTCATTTCGGGTCATATAGACCCGAACAGAACAGCAGGGTTAAGACACCGTTGTGCACACTCACAACAGAACAGTCTAGTGCTCACATTATACTTAAGACACAGTTGTGCACACTCAAAAGAGAACAGCCTAGTGCTCACATTATACTTAAGACAAAGTTGTGCACACTCACAACAGAGCAGCATAGGGTTCACATTATATTTAAGACACAGTTGTGCACACTCTAGTGCTCACATTATATTTAAAACACAGTTGTGCACACTCACAACAGAACAGTCTAGCCCTCACATTATACTTAAGACACAGTTGCGCACACTCACAACAGTACAGCCTAGTGCTCACATTATACTTAAGACACTTGTGCACACTCACAACAGAACAGCCTAGTGCTCGCATTATACTTAAGACACAGTTCCGCACACTCACAACAGTACAGCCTAGTGCTCACATTATACTTAAGACACTTGTGCACACTCACAACAGAACAGCCTAGTGCTCACATTATACTTAAGACACTTGTGCGCACTCACAACAGAACAGCCTAGTGCTCACATTATAATTAAGAAACTGTTGTGCACACTCACAACAGAACAGCCTAGTGCTCACTTTATAATTAAGACACTGTTGTGCACACTCACAACAGAACAGTCTAGTGCTCACCTTATACTTAAGACACAGTTGCGCACACTCACAACAGAACAGCATAGTGCTCACATTATTCTTAAGACACAGTTGCGCAAACTCACAACAGAACAGTCTAGTGCTCACATTATAATTAAGAAACTGTTGTGCACACTCACAACAGAAAAGTCTAGTTATCACTTTATACTTAAGAAACTGTTGTGCACACTCACAACAGAACAGTCTAGTGCTCACATTATACTTAAGAAACTGTTGTGCACACTCACAACAGAACAGTCTAGTGCTCACTTTATACTTAAGACACTGTTGTGCACACTCACAACAGAACAGTCTAGTGCTCACATTACAATTAAGAAACTGTTGTGCACACTCACAACAGAACAATCTAGTGCTCACATTATAATTAAGAAACTGTTGTGCACACTCACAACAGAACAATCTAGTTATCACTTTATACTTAAGAAACTGTTGTGCACACTCACAACAGAACAGTCTAGTGCTCACATTATACTTAAGAAACTGTTGTGCACACTCACAACAGAACAGTCTAGTGCTCACTTTATACTTAAGACACTGTTGTGCACACTCACAACAGAACAGTCTAGTGCTCACATTACAATTAAGAAACTGTTGTGCACACTCACAACAGAACGGTCTAGTGCTCACATTATAATTAAGAAACTGTTGTGCACACTCACAACAGAACAGCCTAGTGCTCACATTATAATTAAGACACTGTTGTGCACACTCACAACAGAACAGTCTAGTGCTCACATTATAATTAAGACACTGTTGTGCACACTCACAACAGAACAGTCTAGTGCTCACATTATAATTAAGAAACTGTTGTGCACACTCACAACAGAACAGCCTAGTGCTCACATTATAATTAAGACACTGTTGTGCACACTCACAACAGAACAGTCTAGTGCTCACATTATAATTAAGACACTGTTGTGCACACTCACAACAGAACAGTCTAGTGCTCACATTATAATTAAGAAACTGTTGTGCACACTCACAACAGAACAGCCTAGTGCTCACATTATACTTAAGAAACTGTTGTGCACACTCACAACAGAACAGTCTAGTGCTCACATTATAATTAAGACACTGTTGTGCACACTCACAACAGAACAGTCTAGTGCGCACATTATAATTAAGACACTGTTGTGCACACTCACAACAGAACAGTATAGTGCTCACATTATAATTAAGACACTGTTGTGCACACTCACAACAGAACAGTCTAGTGCTCACATTATAATTAAGAAACTGTTGTGCACACTCACAACAGAACAGCCTAATTCTCACATTATACTTAAGACACAGTTGTGCACACTCACAACAGAACAGCATAGTGCTCACATTATACTTAAGACACAGTTGTGCACACTTACAACAGAACAGTCTAGTGCTCACTTTATACTTAAGAAACTGTTGTGCACACTCACAACAGAACAGTCTAGTGCTCACATTATACTTAAGAAACTGTTGTGCACACTCACAACAGAACAGTCTAGTGCTCACTTTATACTTAAGACACTGTTGTGCACACTCACAACAGAACAGTCTAGTGCTCACATTACAATTAAGAAACTGTTGTGCACACTCACAACAGAACGGTCTAGTGCTCACATTATAATTAAGAAACTGTTGTGCACACTCACAACAGAACAGCCTAGTGCTCACATTATAATTAAGACACTGTTGTGCACACTCACAACAGAACAGTCTAGTGCTCACATTATAATTAAGACACTGTTGTGCACACTCACAACAGAACAGTCTAGTGCTCACATTATAATTAAGAAACTGTTGTGCACACTCACAACAGAACAGCCTAGTGCTCACATTATAATTAAGACACTGTTGTGCACACTCACAACAGAACAGTCTAGTGCTCACATTATAATTAAGACACTGTTGTGCACACTCACAACAGAACAGTCTAGTGCTCACATTATAATTAAGAAACTGTTGTGCACACTCACAACAGAACAGCCTAGTGCTCACATTATACTTAAGAAACTGTTGTGCACACTCACAACAGAACAGTCTAGTGCTCACATTATAATTAAGACACTGTTGTGCACACTCACAACAGAACAGTCTAGTGCTCACATTATAATTAAGACACTGTTGTGCACACTCACAACAGAACAGTATAGTGCTCACATTATAATTAAGACACTGTTGTGCACACTCACAACAGAACAGTCTAGTGCTCACATTATAATTAAGAAACTGTTGTGCACACTCACAACAGAACAGCCTAATTCTCACATTATACTTAAGACACAGTTGTGCACACTCACAACAGAACAGCATAGTGCTCACATTATACTTAAGACACAGTTGTGCACACTTACAACAGAACAGTCTAGTGCTCACTTTATACTTAAGAAACTGTTGTGCACACTCACAACAGAACAGCATAGTGCTCACATACTTAAGACACAGTTGTGCACACTTACAACAGAACAGTCTAGTGCTCACTTTATACTTAAAACACAGTTGTGCACACTCACAACAGAACAGTCTAGTGCTCACTTTATTCTTAAGAGACAGTTGTGCACACTCACAACAGAACACCAGTGCTCACTTTATACTTAAGAAACTTGTGCACACTCACAACAGAACAGCCTAATTCTCACATTATACTTAAGACACAGTTGTGCACACTCACAGCAGTACAGTCTAGTGCTCACATACTTAAGACACAGATGTGCACACTCACAACAGATCAGTCTAGTGCTCACTTTATACTTAAGAAACTGTTGTGCACACTCACAACAGAACAGCCTAATTCTCACATTATACTTAAGACACAGTTGTGCACACTCACAACAGAAGAGTCTAGTGCTCACATTATACTTAAGACACAGTTGTGCACACTCACAACAGAACAGCCTAGTGCTCACATTATACTTAAGACACTTGTGCACACTCACAGCACAACAGCCTAGTGCTCACATTATACTTAAGACACAGTTGTGCACACTCACAACAGAAGAGTCTAGTGCTCACATTATACTTAAGACACTTGTGCACACTCACAACAGAACAGCCTAGTGCTCACATTATACTTAAGACACTTGTGCGCACTCACAACAGAACAGCCTAGTGCTCACATTATACTTAAGACACTTGTGCACACTCACAACAGAACAGCCTAGTGCTCACATTATACTTAAGACACAATTGTGCACACTCACAACAGCAGAGTCTAGTGCTCACATTATACTTAAGACACAGTTGTGCACACTCACAACAGAACAGCCTAGTGCTCACATTATACTTAAGACACTTGTGCACACTCACAGCACAACAGCCTAGTGCTCACATTATACTTAACACACAGTTGCGCACACTAACAACAGAACAATCTATTGCTCACATTATACTTAAGACACAGTTGCACACACTCACAACAGAACAGCCTAATGCTCACATTATACTTAAGACAAGTTGCGCACACTAACAATAGAACAGTCTAGTGCTCACATTATACTTAAGCCACAGTTGCGCACACTAACAACAGAACAGTCTAGTGCTCACATTATACTTAAGACACTTGTGCAAACTCACAGCGGAACAGTCTAGTGCTCACATTATACTTAAGACAAGTTGCGCACACTAACAATAGAACAGTCTAGTGCTCACATTATACTTAAGACACAGTTGTGCACACTCACAACAGAACAGTCTATTGCTCACATTATACTTAAGACAAGTTGCGCACACTCAGAACACAACAGCCTAGTGCTCACTTTATACTTAAGAAACTGTTGTGCACACTCACAACAGAACAGCCTAATGCTCACATTATACTTAAGACACAGTTGTGCACACTCACAACAGAACAGCCTAGTGCTCACATTATACTTAAGATAGAGTTGTACACACTCACAACAGAACAGTCTAGTTCTCACATTATACTTAAGACACTGTTGTGCACACTCACAACAGAACAGCCTAGTGCTCACATTATACTTAAGATAGAGTTGTACACACTCACAACTCAACAGCCTAGTGCTCACATTATACTTAAGACACTTGTGCACACTCACAGCAGAACAGCCTAGTACTCACATTATACTTAAGACATAGTTGCGCACACTAACAATAGAACAGTCTAGTGCTCACATTATACTTAAGCCACAGTTGCGCACACTAACAACAAAACAGCTCACTCACATTATACTTAAGACTCTGTTATGCACACTCACAACAGAACAGTCTAGTGCTCACATTAAACTTAAGACACTGTTGTGCACACTCACAACAGAACAGCCTAGTTCTCACATTATAATTAAGCCACAGTTGCGCACACTCACAACAGAACAGTCTGGTAGTCACATTATACTTCAGACAGAGTTGCGCACGCTCAGTACAGAGCAGCCTAGTGCTCAGATTATACTTAAGCCACAGTTGTGCACACTTACGACAGAACAACCTAGTGCTCACATTATACTTAAGACACTATTGTGCACATTTACAACAAAACAAAGCTAATGCACTGAGTCACAACTCACAACTGAACTGCGCTTGGCACTGTCCATTGAATTCACTGAGCGTTTGCTATCACTGGCCACTGAACTTTTTACATGAACCAGCTCCTCCTTATACAAAGGTGTGAACACAAGGGATCATTTTGGAAAAGCAATGTTCTTGAAAGAGTCAAAAGGAATCCTCACGAGTCAAAAAATGGCACACAGGGTCTATTGTTTTGTTTGGGTTATTGTATGGTTCAGAGGATGGCCATTACCATGGGTGTCGTGAACGGCGGGCAAGGGGGGGATTGCGGCCCTCCCCTGGAAGTTGGTCAACTTAATGTGCAAGCATTTACTGACTATTAAACTACTTTTTTAATTTTAATATAAAGATCAATTTTTATTTAGCACAAATTAATATTTATATTCAAGATGCTCTCTGGCTTCGAGCCAGGTGTAGTGATGAAAAGACATCAACGTTTCGGGAGTGTACATCTCTCCCATCTTCAGTGAAGATGGGAGAGAGCATCTTGAATATGTTCGTCGCCAGGAAAGCTACAAATCTTAAATTTATATTGTTATCTGCAACAAATAATATAAATTTGACAATACAATAATGAAATAATATTATCTGATCGCAAATTTTCAGCATGTGGCCCCCCCTGGAAAAAAGTCTGCCGATGTTCATGGCCATTACGCAGGTACCCGGCTGGGTCAGTCTGCACTAATTCCCTGCAATGGATAATTAGCCATGGGCATAGTGACAGTGCAGTTTTTTGGGGGCATCATCTTATATTCAAAATTATATAATAAATTATATTCTGAAAGTAACTAGATGCTGTCAAACAGGAAATAGCTGAATCTCAATTTGTTTCAATTCTTCTAGATGAGATGACAGGTTTTATTAAAGTTGCAATTATCTACATGTCTGTTATCTATCTGAATGCACAGCAATCTGCTGAAGTATTATGTAAACATGTTATAATTGTCAATGACTAATCAATGGTGTAGCTGGAGTCATGGCAGGATAAATAACTGGCCTACAAACTGGGTACAAGAGATATATCTACCCACAGCTACAGCCATGTTTTACAACAGCAGTCTTCTGCAATTAAGAACTGTTACATATTTTTAAAACACTATCTGGAATAGTTATATTTCTTTCAACATTGAAAAGAACTCAAGCCCAGTACAAAAATATACCCATGGCAGCTCCTACCCAATGGAATTTGTGTTCAAGACTCTTGCTGCAAAGCTTGGAGGCCTGCAGCACTTGGTTGGTACCCTGCGAGACCGTTATCAATATTAACTGTTCAGGTTATCAAACAGAGGCTTCATTTCAATGCATGGCCAAATTACAGGGAATTGCTTACCCTGCACTGCGCTGTTGTAACTAGTTCTATTCCCTTTTCATGTCCAGATAATCAATGATGTGAGGTCTTTATACACAAGTTGATACATTCTGAGATCACATATTTCAGTGTTATAACATGTTAGTGCTGATATAACACCAAGAAATCCATATGCATTAGCACACAGAATCTTCGTGTATGATTCCAATGTGACAACAAAGTATTGTAGAGAAGTGAGATGGTGATTTGTAGACGATTCTGTTCTGTTTGTGCACCTAATAGAGAATTGGTTTGTAATCTTGTGAATAGATTTAGGAAATAGGATCTATTCCTGATAAGAAACCATAAGTAAATTGCCGTGCTCTTACAGAGGAAAAACATAATGACATTAGAGAGAAGTTAGAATGAAGTCCAAAGAAATCTCTGACATAGCTTGTACAGGAATCAGGAATTTCCCAAACTTCGTGTTGGAATCGTATTAAACTTTTAAAATTAAAACCCTATGATGTATAAGTTACATGTAGTTCAGAAACTGCAATCATGTAATATGAGTAGAGTTAATTTCTGCAATTGGGTATTTTATAGTGTTAAAGATCACTCTATTGACCCATGTTTAATCTTCTTTAACAGGCAAAGCATGATTTTATTTACATGGCCTTGAAGAATTAATGAGTGTTAATGCAAATTTTCTTAGAAGATGTGACAGATGTGCAGTGGCACAAGAACATCATTTTAACATATTTCATGTATGTGGCAAGTATGTGGTTACTGGAGTCATAATTTGCATGAGAGATCTGTGCACTGAATTCAAAGGGCAAAGAGTATCTAACTGCCAGCAAACAGTGTGCTTCACACTAGCCCAACCATGTGATCTATAACTCTTGAAGAGTGTATTAACAAAGCTATACTATGTTACCAAAAGCTTCTGGGTGCTGCTGTGAAAATGTTAAAATATTACAAACATAAATAAACTAGAAATTAAAACAACTGGCTGACATTTGAAACAGAACTTTGGTGTACTTTCTTAAAGCTGAACGAAAGGAAAGAAATTGTGCCATTATATGTATAGCAGATGCTAGGTGCTGAGTGTATAATTGGCTTGATTATGGTGTAATAGAATACATTTTTAGGAACTGCTTCCAGATGTTGCTGATGTAAATACCTGTGTCTCTATTAGCAACACAGTTTCTTTCCTTCCAGTTAGCTGTAAGAAAGTACAGTACATTTCTGTTAACATCAGCTGGTTTTAATTTTTGGTTTCCATTTAAGTTTGTAATATTTTCACATTTAGCATGGCAACACCTGGAAACTTTGAATAACAAGGATACAGCCTGTGTAAGCCTTAAAAGTCATTTAGAGTCATACCACTATATCTAGTTAGATCCTGTTTAAAAACTTGTGAATCAAATGAGATGGTTCTGCGGTAATAGTGAAACTTGCATTTGAAAGCTCCACAGTTCAAATTCTGCCAGGACTATCCTCTCTGACAGAGGCTTTTCCAGATTGTACTAGTCTTCATGACTGACAAATGCCAGGAAGGTACCCTAAACTTTAGATCTGAAATGTTTCCTTCCAAAAATATAATTTCATTTTGTATGTCACTTGTGTTCATTTGCGGTTCCATTTATGAGGTTCTGCTATATCTAGAATGTGAAAGAAATTTTACACCACAGGTTGAGAGTTATCTTTAGAGCTAGAATTTTATACGCATTAATGGCATCGTAGAGAAATTTATTTTGTATTACATAACTTAAAGATTGCTCTCAGTTGATTTAATTTTACTTGTACATTTTAAATTGATCTACTGTTAGGCAGAAAAATATTAGAACTTCAATTTATGTGAATTATACTAACCAGAAATAAGTAATATAATCTAACTGTGGCTAATCATATTTGGTTATTAAACTTGTATGAGTTGTAGTGGTTGAATGAATTGCTAGGGCCAAATTTCAACAGATGAACCAATTGTAATTTTTTTAAAGCATTTTACTAAATAAATAAAAAAAACAAATAATCAGAGAAACCTTTGGAGGTGAACTTTTTGTTTTGTTTTAAGGTGATTTAACTGACCTGTGCCTTGCGGTTTGCTGTGAAGGGGACTCAGTGGAAGCTGAAGCAGAAACAGGCCTCTGGCGATGCCTGTGTGCAGGGCGGTGAAAGCGAAGGTTTAATTGTGACTGGTCTGTGACATACTTGCTCTCCCTCTCCCTTCGTCGTCGTAGAGCTGGAGTGCAAGAAGTCAACTGCTGCTGAGCAGCTACATCATCTTCTATAGAACTTGTGTTGTTGGAGCCACCTCCACGAGCATCTGGTAGAGTGGCACACCTTCGCAGTGGCAATACTGCCATGGGAACTGAAGTGCTAGATTCAGAATGCAGCAGTGGACCTGTCAACATCCCTCGCTCTTCTTCACATGGCCTGTAACACATACATAGGCAAAAGCTGTGCAGGTGCAGCAAGCAACATGCATTAAGCAGTTTAAAAATGTTTTTGTCATTGCTTTGCTGCTTATTTAAAGCAAATTCAGTGACAAAGCAAATTAGGGAATTAAACAGTATGTACTTGCTCACAATATGCAATAACACACACACAAAAAGGTGGTATTGATAAAAACTAATGGAAATATGGTGGTAGAATGGAAAAAAAATATTTAAAAAATAGCAAATGAATTAGTTATTATATTAATAAAATTCTGAATAACACAAGAAAAAAAATTGTTACATCCAAATCAAAAGCTCAAGTCTAAATATTTGCCTATTAACCAATATATTTGAGTTTGCCAGATGAAAGAAACCTAAAAAAGAAACAAAAAAGAGATAGTTGAGTGAAGGACTATATAGAATTTTCTTTTTCTTCAAAAACGTATGACATTTTGCTTCAGTAACTAGTCATAGAATATCTGATCTTCCATTAATTAAATTAATTCACTATAACAACGATATTAAGATGTATGAAAAATGCTAAAATCTGATGAGTTACATTCACAGAACATTTTCTATTCAGTATCATTTATACAAACTGTTTCAAAATGACACTGAACGAATATAACAATCTTGTAGCTTATACTTGAACTAGTCCAAAGCTTGATGTTGTAGAGTTGAAATCTTTTAGCCATGTTTTTATGTAACATTGAGATTAGGCAGTGCATGAAGCACTAGTGTGTGTTTCCCACATACACCTCAGAGTGAGCGTCATGCGAATAAGTGGCAAGCATCAGGCTTTTTCCTTGTTCGTTATTAGCAAACCTGTTGTACCTTTCAGGTAATGGTTGACAGTTGGAAAATTTACTCCAAGTTATTATCAATGTAAATATCAAGAGAAATTGCTTGAGTACATCTAAGACTGTAATTTATTTTCATTAATAAACTATGAAATTAATTACATGAAATGTTATTGATTTAACTTCATAGCATTTTCTTAGTATCCTAATAGCAAGCTCTAAACAGCTTACTGTAAATACCAACAAGAACTTAGTTTTAAAATCACAAAAGTTTAATTTAGTATTATGAGTTAAAGACAGTAAAATAAACTTCTTGTTTCACAGCAAAGTAAATTCATTTTTATTTATGTTATCTACAATCCTTTGGTAGTATTCTGATAGTATTCTTGCCTCCATTCTAAAGATCATTAATATAAAATTGCCTGCAAAAGATAATATTAGTGGCACATGTCTTCCTATTTTCCCAGTCACTTCCTTTCATTCATAATCTATTATGATGAATATGTTGGAAGAATATACAAATAACTAAAGGTATACATACTTTAGCAGGGTTTTGTAACACAAGAAATCCCTTAATGTTAGGTAACCACTGTGCAACATGTAGCTTTGTTTATGAAAACACACCTAAAGAATGCAACTTGGTGCTTATGAAAGCTTACTTTTCCCTCCACTTCACGTTAATTGAGATAAACTTTCGTAGAAATGGTTTTACTACGCATTTCATTATAGGTACAAGTGGGATAGTAAAGGGAACTGATAATCAGATGTTTGAAAGTATGCCTCTAGGTATATGGTGGCCTTGAAATTCCATAATCTTCCCATGACAATGCAATAACTATTAAATAGTGATAACTAGAGCTGGTCTTTTTTGTTAATTAGCCATACAAACAAATGGCTGATTTTGTACCAAAAAGCTATTATCTCTGCATATTATCATGATTTTGCTTCTTGGTCTGGGTGGGTCAGCTGTCAGGGGCTGGCCTACTGATCCCAAGGTTGCGGGCTCAAAAGGCATTCAAAACTGACCCAGACTGATGTTTTTTTAAGCGTGCTTAAAAACAACAGCCCCATGCTAGTAGATTTACTGGCATATAAAAGACTCCTGTGGGACGAAGTTCTGGTACACCAACTGTTTTGATATGATACTGGCAACTGACAGTGTAGTTGACAACAAAATAATGCTTTTAACTAATTTGGTTCATTGTCTACAATAATTTAAACTGCCAAATAAAACAAAATTTAGGAACAACAGGAATTCTATCAATTTCTTGAAATAAAAATATTTCTCTGTTAATTTTGGTACTCGTAAGATTTTTAGCATTTTGGAGGAAAATTTCCAATTATACTGGTTGCAGCCATGTTTTGTCCCTCCAAGAACCAATCATAAATGTGTTGAACTTACTGCCAAAAAGCTACCCAAGATGGTGTTTAGCATGTGGCTGCTTTATAAGAAACATTAAATAATGCGAGACAAGTGAAACAGTGGTGTATGCTGGGACTGTGACTTGGGCTATCACTAGGCCTACTATTGCCTCTCACCAAAATGGTCTGGGTTTGATCCCAGGTGACAGCATGTGGGATTTGTGATGGACAAAGTGGCACAGGGGTGGGTTTCCTCCAGGTTCTCCAGTTTCCTCTGCCATCTCATTCCACCAGTGCTCCTTCAATCCATGTATCATCAATGTCACCGCCTGCGATGCCATATGTAGTAAACATGGGTGCTAAATACTACAAAAAAAAAAAAAAAAAAAAAAAAAAGCTAGACCTACCAGATCCGGACAATAAGGGGTTGTTGACTAATGTTAGCTTGATGAACAGTCAATTAATAAATTTTTCTTGTAAAAAGCTAAACAATAATTATTAAAGTAAAATGAATAATTTTGCCATACCTGTTTATATATACATAAATTCTGGCTGTCTTTCTTTACCAGTAAACGGCGTTGTCACATTATTAAAAAACAATTCCTCATAGTGTCTCTCAATGAAACAAATGTCTTTTTCCACTGATAGATGAGTCAATTTGCTCAGACGAATTTGTCCTTGTGTTGCTCGTAAATAAAATTTTATTCATTTCAAGGCTGAAAAACTCCTTTCATTGCTTGCGGTAGTGGAAGGAAATGTTAAAATCAGTTCACATAGTGTATAAGCTTTACTGTGCACAACATAAAATTTATTTGACTTCATATAATTTGCCATGGTTTGAACGGACTTGTTAGAAAGCTTTTGAGGTGAATATAACACTTTCAGTTTGTTTTTCAAAAACAATATATCGAAATAGAAAGATATGGTTCTCTTGGTTCACATAATACATCTGTTGCAAAACTTTTATTGTAACTCGCAAAATGTTTAGAATACAGTAAGGCCATAAATTTCAACTGTTTCTGTGATTCAAATCTTAATTTAGTTTGAGTTATTAATGTGTCCAGGACTTCACAGAAAATGTTGAAGTACAAAGAATGAGCTTCATCTTCATGACAATTTCTCTTTCTAGGCCTTTCTTTGTTTTCTTCATTAGCAATGCTCATAGTTTCTAACCATATTTCTTAAAATCCTATGTTTCTAATTATTGATCTCTTATGTTTAGCCAAAGCTGTGATTAAATACACTAAATTTGTGAAATCCATTGTATTTCAGGGCATTTTCTCAGTTGCAAACAACAAGCATGGCCAGTAGTAAACTTTATTTAATTTGCATGAACCAGTCAGCCACACATACTTATTATAATTGTTAATATTAAGTACCTTTTCTAAGGATTCTTATTTTTTTTCCCTTCAGCTCACACTATAAGTGTGGAAGAGCTGCAGTAGGCCTTCCCTGTTTTACTATCACTAACTTATTCTTGTATTTCAGCTGCAAATATGGTTGTTTTACTAAATGTTTTATTATACATTGTTCATCCATTTCGAAGAATTAGTACTAGCAACCGTCTTGGTACACTGTACACTATGAAATAAGTAATACTAATACGAGGGTGGATCGAAAAGTAACACACAACATTTTTTCTGCTGTGGTATTGCAGCTGGAATGTTGAAATTTCATACAGATATAGTTTGAAGTTTTCACTATAAACGGTTTATTTTTGTTCATGTGCAGCTCTAGTGGGAGAAGCAGGAACTATCCAACAAAGATAGTGCACATGCTACTGTCGTCCACACTTGAAGAACAGCGAAGTGTAGTTCGATATTTATGGGCCAAAGGGCATAAACCGAGTGAAATTCACAGGAACATGCATGGTGTGTATCGGGATGATTGTATGAACTGTAGCAATGTCTACAAGTGGTGTGCATTCTTTCAAGCAGGCCATGAGAACCTTAGTGATTTGCTACACTCTGGGTGGCTGGTAACAGCTGCAACCCACCAGAATATCAGCGCCATTGAAGCGGATATTTTGAACCACCGGCAAGTGAAACTGCAAACCTTATTACAGCAGTTCAACATTCTCTATGGTGCTTTGTGTGATACTGTTCATGAAATGTTGAAATTTCGCAAAGTTAGTTGTTGCTAGGTGTCTAAGAACCTGACAGACAACCACAAAGGTTAGCAAATGATGAATATTTGTATTACAAAAAAAGGCTATTAGGTATTTAGGTGGTCTAAGGTACAACGAATCATGTAAAAGCACTTTTATTCAGCTGAAAATCCTAACATTACCAAGCTTGTTCATCTATAGAACTATTTTATATTTAGTTCAATTTAAATTCCCAATTAAAAAAAATTTGTCAGATGTTCACACATATAATACCAGGAATAATCAATTACTAAATCTCCCCAGAACCAGATTACATTTATCAGAGAGGGTCCCTAGTTATATGGGAGCGAAGTTTTATAATGCTTTGCCTGAACATCTAAAATCATATGAAAATTATACCTTTAAAAATAGGATAAAAAATTATTTAATAACCAAACCTTTTTACAGTATTGAAGAATACCTAAACTTATAGATCTTTTCTATGATGTGTTTGATTATACTAATTGTACTTTTAACTTCTTATCTACTTATATTGTGTATACTATGTAATAACTAAATTCTTTTCCATTTATGTATCTTATAACATGGACCCTTATAGGGTACCTTTTTATATCATGTTACGCATTGACTCATGACATGGTTCAATTGTGTATTCCACTGTACTGAACTGAACTGAATGAATGAATAAATAAATAAATAAAAAAAAAGCTTGGACCAGTTAACGCAGTACACAGCAGAAGGGCATGACTTTTTGCAAGGAATCATCACTGGTGATGAGTCATGGGCGTACCACTACACGCCTGAAACAAAGCAGGCCTCTCTGGAGTGGAAACATGTTGGTTCCCCAGTATAGAAAAAATTGTGACTCAATCTGCTGGGAAAGAGCTTGTCACAGTATTCTGGGATATGCATGATGTTCTATTGGTGGAATTTGTTGAACATGGGACTACTGTGAATGCTGCAGCCTACATGAAGACTTTTGTGAAGTTACGTTGTGCCCTTCGTGACAAATGCTATAACATTAATAGTGACTATGTCAAACTTCTTTATGACAATGTTTGCCCCCATGTTACTGCTTCTGTTCATGAAAAAATCAACACATTTGGTTGGGAGGTGCTCCAGCATCTACCATACAGTCCGGATCTTGCACCATCGGACTTTCATCTCTTTAGTTCCATGAAGAAATTCCTGGCTGGCCAACGCCTTGCAATGGATGCAGAAGTGAAGTCAGCAGTCTGCAGATGGCTATACGCTAACCAAACAGGCTTCTATGAACAGGGCATATTGAAACTGGTACCATGATGGGAGAAATGGGTTGAGAAACTTGGTGTCTATGTTGAAAAGTAGATGAAAGATGTAAGTTCATGTGTGATATTTTTTGTTTTTTTAGCTATTAAACTTTTTTCTAAAAAAATTGTTGTGCATTACTTTTAGATCTGTCCTCACACTAATACAGCTGTTGAGAACCGTAATAATTACACAATATTAAAAACAGAGTGTTCTTGACAACTCTAAGCCAGTCGTGTCCATATGGCACATTTCGGAGACACTTGGGTGGCTATAGTGACATGAGATTCTAAAGCCTTGGCATGCTTATTCCTGCATTCCTCTGCCTCACCCTTCCATGCCCATATCATAGTGAAGGCTGTGGCAACAAGCATCTGAGGCCCTGTTCTCTGCTCTGCTCAGTGGTAGAGAATGAGACATATTCCATCCTATGTGCTGATTCTTCATGAGGAAAACTGGCAGTCATTGCAGTTATTGCTTATTAATTTCAAGTTTATTTTAGATATGGACTTGGGTGATCATTTTGATAGCCCACAATATACACCACTGATGTGAAAGTTATGAAGGAACAATTAATTTTAAATGCAAGAGAAATGTTTGTGATGGTGAATATTCCAGTAGAAAAGTTGAATAATCATCCGCTTCAAAACTGAATGAGCAAGAACATGTGAAATGCAGTAGGGGACCTATCATCCACCAAGTGGATAAGACAGATTAGTTAGATTTAAGGGCACTCAACTGCTAGATCATCAGCGAGGATAAGACACAAGTATACTGCAATGTTGGGACAAAAGAATAGAGATGAAATAAAAGATGATGTCAAAAATAAAGATGTGACTGTACTCTATGATGAAACAAACAACACATTTGGCTTCTTCCCTTGTGTTGGATGCTGCTAATGGTCCTAAGAGTTTGAACACAATAGTCGATACCATAAGGATGTATGATATAGACAATGCACATATTGTAGTCATTGTTACTGACTGTGTGCTGTGTGATAGTCTGTGTAAAAACACTTCAAGAGTTAATTGAAAACTTGAACAATGTTTAATATTGTTGTTGTTGTTTTCTAGTGCCTTGCATCTGGCAATAAAGCCATTAGCATTCGTGCTTTCCAATACTTTTGAACTGTAGTTTCTTCTGATCTTAATGTTTCACAGGTCTTCAAGTGGTCTTCATTCATTTCTGTTGGATCGTTACACAGGACACATATTGGTGAAGCTGAGATACCTATTCTGTAGAGATGACTTGCTAAGCAGTTGTGATTTGTCAGTAGTCGGAAGGCTGCAACCGCTGTTTTCCTTGATCTCTGGGGGATTATATCTGGGTTGGAAAGTAGTGTA
Source organism: Tenodera sinensis (assembly GCA_030765045.1). Lineage (NCBI taxonomy): Eukaryota > Metazoa > Arthropoda > Insecta > Mantodea > Mantidae > Tenodera > Tenodera sinensis. Next base: position 108,538,457 of record CM060962.1, read on the forward strand.
ATCCATTTTTTATCTTTGGCATTTGTTTCTATTTCTTGTAGGTATGAATGAGAAAATTTTTTAATGATCAAGCGTTTTATTGAGGAATATGAGAAATTGAATTTAGACTTTTGTTTTATTGTTGTGCCTTTCTTTGCAAGTGAGTCTGCACCTTCATTCCCCATGACTCCACAGTGTGCTGGAATCCATTGGAGATGAACAGTCTTATTAACTTTTTGGAGTTGTGTTAACATTTTGTAGCATTCTCTAATTTTTGTTGACTTCTTTGTAGTATTTGAACATATTCCCTGAATTGCAGCTTTAGAATCTGAAAGAATTACTGCCTTGTTAAATTTATTTAAGGGAAGATTTAATAATTCTCGGAGAGCAATGTATATAGCCTCTATTTCTCCATCATAATTTGTTGTGTCTCTGCCAACAGAATGATAAAAGGAAAAATGTGAACACATAACTCCAGCTCCAGTAAGGTTTTCCGTGGAGGATCCATCAGTATATATGTGCAGCCATTCTTCTGTGGGATATCTAGTATTGATTGTTTCCAGAGCTAGAAGTTTTTGTATTTCTTTTGGTGTGTCTGATTTACTTATTTCCTCTATTAATTCCAAACTGAAGGTAGGTTGCAATAATTCCAATGGATTTTCTCTTATAAGTAGATTTTCTCTGGTGTTAGGAATGTTCAATTTGGATTTAATCTGTGTTACCTTTTCTAGGAAACTACTATGAGTTTTAAGGATTGAAGGGGGGAGGTGCTCTTCTGTCCATTTAGAGTTTGGCAGTCGTAACATTTTCTCATGTTGGAGCAATGCTTGTTCTTCTATTTTTGTTGTTATTGATGGGGTCCGTGTTAAGGCAAGCATGGCATCAATAGGTGTGGATTTAACTGCTCCAGTGATTAGGCGAAGAGCCTGATTTTGTATTTGTTCAAGTTTATTGATGTTAGTATTTGCTGCTGTTATTAAAGCTTCAGAACAGTACAAGAGGTTTGGTTTAACGTACATTTTGTATGTTGTGTTAAGGACTCTCCTTGAACAGCCCCATTTAGCACCAGCTAACCTTTTCAGGATTTGCAGTTTCTTTTCAACCTTTTCTGAGATGTTTGTTATATGTTTTTTCCAACTTAGCTTTCTGTCGAAAGTGATGCCTAAGTACTTGGCATCATCAACTGCTTTGAGTGGTTTACCATTATAATTTATGTTAATATTAACTGGTTTGTATTTTAGTGTAAATAATTCATAATTTGTTTTTTCCACATTGATAGTCATGAGGTTTTGGGAGCTCCATTCATGTACTTTTGTTAGGGCTGTCTCTATTCTGTCTTTAATTAATCCAGTTTTTTCTGAAGAGCCTGGAGTCCAAATGACTACATCGTCAGCAAATAAAGCAATTTTGGTTTCTAAGGTTTTTATTATTGATATAATAAATAATAATAAATTGAGGAATTTGGACATGGTATACACCATGCCCGGGCTGCTTAGGGTTTCCCCTCTTCAGCCTAGCTTGGTTTTTTGTCTGTCGTGTGCTTGGAGATCTTCGGCGGTGGGGCAGATTGTCGTGTACGTATGATGTGCATGTGTTTTGGTTAAGTATTATGAGTATATATGTTTTTTTTTTGTTTTTTTTTGGTGTTTTATAGTATAATATAGATATGTATTTTTTTTTTTTATTTTTTTTATTAGTGCACATCAGTGACGTTTGAAGGCGGGTTTTTTGGTGCCAGGTCCCACAACCATTTGGTGCCGACTGAGAAGAACATGGATTTTTCTTGTCGTAATTGTTGTTTCTTTGTGATGCTGCAATGACTCGCCTTGCATTACTGTTGTCTTGTGATCTTGTTTTCCTGTCAGGGTGTAGGAGGTTTATCTGTTTAGTAGCTGGTTGAGTGTCTGTATGTGTTGTTGTACTTTATCCAGTTCGTCTTGTTGGTATTTATCATATATCCTGATCAGTGTGAGTAGTGGTGGATTTTTTTCTTCTTGGCCGGGAGGGAGAGTTCTCATATTTTGCGCTGTTCTTATAAGTTGTCGTCTGTGTTTTCTTGTGTGGGCGTTGTGGATATATTTTAGCATTAGTTGGGCTATGTGGTTGTCTATGGGTTTAGTATTTGTGTGGCTATGTACTAGATTTGATTTGTAGTCTTTCTTTAGCTTGAAGGCCGTTCTTAGACATCGTCGTTCGAATACCTGTATTTTTTCGATGGTCTTGCGGTTAATGAGGGGCATGAGGGCGACTGCGGCGTATGTTAATTGAGGCCTTATGAGAGCCATATATACTTTTTTCAGGATTTTTGGGCTGAGCCCCTGGTTGTCGAGGCGGGCGAGGAAGTTTAGCGTAGAGTGTACCTGTCTGGTTCGTTGGAGTAGTTTCGTATAGTGTATTTGTACGGAGAGCTTGTTGTTTATGAGGACCCCGAGATACTTGATTGTTTTTTGGCAATTGATTTCGGTTTTTTCGAATTTTATGGTGGCATATTTTTTTGTTTTTTTCCGGATTAGGATGGCTTGTGTCTTCTGTACGTTGATGTTTATGCGCCACTTTCGTGTCCAGTCCGAGAATTTCTTCAGCTGACGCTCGAGTTGGTGTTTCGCCATTGTTATTCTCGGACTGGTGCACCAGTAAGCAGTGTCGTCTGCGTATTGTGCAAGCTGTATTTTTGGGTGAATGGGCTGTGGGGTGTCTGCGGTAAAAATTATGTATAAAAGGCCTGATATGGCACTTCCTTGGGGTGTTCCAGCTCTTAAATGTATGGAGTTTGACAGTTTGTCTTGTATCTTGATCTGTGCTGTCCTGTCCGTGAGAAAACTGGATATCCATCTGATGAGTCGTGCGTGAACTTTATATGTGGAAAGTTTGTAGAGTAGACCGTTCAGCCAGCATTTATCGAATGCTGACTGAACGTCTAGGAAGGCTGCGGCGGTGGTATAACCTCTGTTGTATCCATCCTGGAATTGTGACATTACCCGTACAAGCTGATCCTGTATGGTAATGTCACCTCGGTACCCTGCTTGTGTGTTAGGTAGTATGTTGTTTTGCTCGCATATTCTACTTAGTCTCCCTACCATGATTCTCTCGAATACTTTTGATAGGGTAGACGTAAGTGATATGGGCCGATAGTTTCTGTGGTCTGATTTGAGTTTCCCGGGCTTTTCAATCAGATGGATGTGCGCTGTTTTCCATTGCCGGGGGTGGTATCCGTGTTTCAGCATGAGGTTGTAGACGTTGGCTATTGCTTCAATGGTACATAATGGGAGGTGTTTCAGCATGTGGTAGGTGATGCCATCGGGTCCGGGCGCGGTGTTTCTGGTGTGGGATACTATTTTGATGATTTCTTGTGGTGTGACTGGTGTTTCTGTGTTGTCTTCCGGGTTTAAGTCTTCAATGGGGAACTGTGGGGTGTAGAGCTGTTCATTCTGTTTGATGTATTTGTTTACTGTGTTGTAGTGTCCTTTGTGGAAGTGAGGGCTTTGTGGCGTCTGAAACACATCATTATAGTGTTGGCTGAAGATTTGCAGTTTTTCTTGGATGTCGTGTATATCACGTCCATCCTTTTTGAGTGGGTAAGTGGGGGTGGTTTTCTTCCTTGTGCTTTTTACGAGTTTCCAGAATTTCGCTGGATCTCTGGCGTGTGTGTTGGTGAATTGTTCTAATTTTTTTTCCCAGTGCTTTTTATTATGTTCGCAGATCCGGTCTTTTACTTCCTGTTGCAGTCTATTTAATATTGTTTTATCCGCCGGGTGATGGGTCTTTAGGTATGTTCTGTAGGCTTTCCTTTTTTGTTTGATGAGATGGATGATTTCTTTTGGTAGGGGTTTACTATAAGGGTTTATGTTGATGGTTTTTGTTGGTATTGCTGCTGTTTTTGCTTGTGTGATGATGTGTGTTATTTGTGTTGCTTGTTCTTCCAGTTCTTGCTGTGTGTTGGGTGTGATGTGTATAAGGTTGTTTGTCAGCGTTGTTGCAGTCTGTCTGTAGAGGTCCCAGTCGGTGTTTTCCGGGTCCAGTGTGGTGATGGTTCGCCGGGTTTGTGCATTCCATGGCCCAGTACGTAGTGTGACGATCACCGGTATGTGGTCGGTGTCTGGCGGTGCGTCTGTCTCTATGTTTTCCACTAGGGCATAGGCTCGTTTTGACGCTAGGATTTTGTCTGGGGATGTATTGTTTTGATTGTAGTTGCCTAGTCTTGTGGGTCCAGGTATTAGAATTATTCTTAAGTCCGTGTTATTTAGTACTTTTTTAAGTTCTCGGCCGTGTGGGTTAGTACATTCATCTAAAAATTCTCGGTTGTTGGCGTTGAGGTCTGCAGCTATGATTAGATTTTTATAGTTGTCGAGGTATTTTATCAGATCGTGTGGGAATGTTGCGGTGGGAGGGACGTATATTGTGGCTATGTATATCTTGGTTCTTTTGATTTTAACTTCTATTAGAAGGAACTCTTGTTCTTGGAAGACGGGGGGTGTGGCCATCTGTGTTGGACATAGCTCATCCTTCACAAGTACCATTACCCCGCCTCCTGTTCCTGTTTGCCGGTCTTTTTGGAAAACTTGTAGGGGCTGGAAGGTGAAGTTACGCCTTTTGGACAGTTTGGTTTCGTTTATTGTAATTATATCTGCTTTGTGGTATGTCATTAGGTCTTGTAGCTGTTGTCTCTTATTTGTCACTCCATTGATGTTTATGTGGGGGATTTTTATGTTGTGTTGGACTTGGGTGTTTGATATTGTTCCCGCCATTTCTGTTTCTCTGCTTCCTTGTGGTGTGATGTGTGTGTGTTTACTGTTGTTTTATGTTGTGTATAAAGATACCTAGTTGGTTGCCTATTTTCGCCGTGTTTATTGTTTTCTTCATTGTCTTTTGTGCTGTAATTTTTAGGTTCTGTAATAGTCTGGCTCGTTGGTTTGGTGGTGTTGCGTCGTATATAGGTGGGATCAGTGTGGTTAATACTTGTGAGATTATCGTTTCCGTGACTTGTTGCACGTATTTTATTACATTTGTCTGTATGTCTTGTACTTGTGTTTGTAGTGTCTTGATTTGTTCTTCTGCGTGGGTTATCACATTTTTCAGAGTTGTCACTGTTTCTTTCGCGTTCATTTCCTTCTTAGTGATTGGTATGTTGGGGAAATTGATTGCAGGCCATTCTTGGTTCTGTGTTGGCTGGAGGGGTGGTGGTGCAATATTGTGGGGGGAGGTCATTTATATATATGTTAAAGAGTGTTGTGCTCAGAACAGCACCTTGTGGAAGTCCTCGGTGTGTTTGTTTATATTTGGAAATGTATGTATTATATTTTGTGGCGCAAAATCTTTGTGAAATAAACTGAGTTATCCATTTAAGCATGTTACTTTTCACACCTATTGATTGCAACTTCTCAATTAATTTGTTTCTCCAGACTGAGTCATATGCTGATTTAAAATCAATGAATACTGCCAAGGTATCCTCCTTTCTATTGAAAGCTTCCTTGATGTCTTGGCTTAGTAGGAGTACATTTTCACTTGTACTATGATTCTGTCTGAAGCCGGTCTGTGAACTGTTAATTAAGTTGTAATATTCTAGGAACCAGTTAAGTCTAGATGCCACCATTCTTTCCATCACTTTTGCAATAACACTGGTCAAAGATATTGGCCTGAAACTATTAATATTGTTTGAGGGTTTGTTTTTCTTTAAAATTGGGATGATAATGGCTTTTTTCCAGTCGGAAGGCACAGTCATTCTCCAACACGTGTTATACAGTTTAAGTAGGATGTTTAATGTTTAATGTTGAGCACACAAAATAAACCTTCTGGGTAAACTATTTAAACAGGAACAGAAACTTAATGTAGCCATAGTGAAGGGAAACAATGTCTTTTTAAATACTCATAAGGGAAAATATGGGTATATACGAGTGCTTTCTAGAGGCAGAAATACAGTGACACGATGATGAGAATAAAATTTCTGCTTTTCCTATGCCCATGTGTATAAAGTGGAATTCACGGTTCAAATCTTGAATGTATTTTGCAGCCCAGTAGAAAATCTTGCATAGCTTTTCAGCAATATTTAAGATGGAAATTTGGGAAAATTTTTCTTTGAGGAAGCCAGTGCTACAATGATTCAAAACCATTAAACTTCAAGCTATTTATCTATCTGCTGTATGCCACCAACTAATGGAGCTGACCACTTGGGGACCATGTGGAAAAGTGAACTTACATTGTATGTTGCCTATGTGTGTGTGGTTTAATAAATGGCCATAACTTGGAAGTGTCACATACTTTTTGATTTGCCCTCATATAATTATGGCAGGTACATACAGAAATAAATTGGGTTTCAGACTACTTTTGTACAGCTATAAAAATAACACGTTTGCTAATATACGAAATGTAAGTTACATGTTTTTGCCTAATTAGTCTTGTTTTCGTGAGCCACCAACAATCACCTGAAAATCAGGTGCAAATGAACATGTTACACATTAGTGTAAACAACTTCTCAAATTTTCATCTGAAATGCCTACTCGCAACCTTACTTTATTTTGTTTTAATATTGGAAAAAATGTTCACATACATATGTATGTACATAGAACCAAACATACTTATACATTTGGTGACCTCTTAGTGAAGACAAGGAAATGCATGATGTGGAAAGTTACCATAAAATTCTTTCAAGTTATTTGCTACAATTTGTGAAAATAATCCTTTTGCCCTTCCCAAATTGACAGCTAGTGGACTAATGATAATGTAACTCACTAGCATTTAAATGCAGCCTATATCAATTATTAGTGCATGCACACCTTCTCCTCTATTGTTGGAGCAGTCTGGCTTGCTTGCATCAACTTCTTCTCCTGCACTGTGTTTCCCCTCATCTGTGCTGACTATATCACAGTGCAGTGCACTGCATACACCTGTGTAGATTTACACACTGTGAAGTATTTTGGATGGTGCTGATCTTGATTACCATGAAGTAGGAAAATAAGCTTTCATTATAATGGCTTGTAGAAGTCATATATAAATAAAGACAGTGGGTAGAGAAAGTCATGTGATTATGTAAGATCAAATTTTATATATAAAAAATGCATAGGGTGATTTATGGTACTAAAACATGACCAAACACAATATTTTTCTGTCTTCATATTGCTTAGGAGAATATTTTCAATATAATGGGTTAAAAATATTTTTAATTTTGAAAATATTGTCACGGTGGTCGAATGGGCAGGGATACCAAGTATTAGCTACCTCATACCACTGCTTGTAAGTGTGGCCGGTAAATGACAGTGAGTGGGCTAGAAGAAAGTGCTTCCAGACAGTTTGAGAAGTTACAGAGGCCAGGTTTTTATGAGAAGCTTTACAAAACATTGCCCGACTATATAAGCAAATCAAATTCACAGTCAATGGAGTATTGAAAGAGTTAGTGTTGAGAGAGGACTGCCAGAGTAAGGTACAAACACTGATAAGTATTTGTGTCAAGGTTACAATAGAACAGAGTAGCTGTCAGTTACAAGATCATTACGAATTATAAATTGTGTTAACCATAAAACAGAGAACTGTGTTTTGTGATTTAGTTTTAGAAGAAATAAAGTGATATTAAAAGTAACTGGACTTGTCATTTGTTACACTAGTGTCACTAGTGCAATGTAAGAACCATGATGGAGGCAATACTTTAGAAATCGTTGGCTAGTATGGCAGAAATAAAATCTGGGATGCAGCAGATGGAGACAAAACTGGAATCCAGGCTGAGCCAAGTGGGAAGTGAAATAACAACTGCAAACTCCATGATGGAAGAAATGAGAACAGAAATGAAAGGTATAAAGGAAGAAGTGAAGATGAAAATGAAGGGCATAAAGGAAGAAATGAAGAGAAATGATGGGCATTAAAGATGAAATGAAGACCAAAATGACTGAGATGAAGATGGAGCTATTGGCGAAGTTTGATGGGCAACTGATCGGCATGAAGAAAGGTGTGGGAAACATCAGCCAACACATTAATGCCCTGAAGGACGTTTTATGTCTTGCACCCTGAAAGGCAGAGTGCATGGCAGCACCAAGGAGCTGGATGCAAGGGGTGGACAGGATAGTGTGGACCTGAAAAGGGAGTAGCTAGTAGCCGATGTGACTACTACCCTATCTCGGAGAATCGAAGTGTATAACACAACAGAGACAAAGAGCCAACTCAGGGACACTGCAATGATCCCCGAGCAGAGTATGTTGGGGATGTAACCAACTAGAATACCTCATGAAGGATTTTAGCAGCAAAGCCCACAAGCAAGTGAAAAATGTGTAGGGACCGACATGGCATGGAGCATGGAGGAGCTGTCCAAGTCATCCCATCAGGTGATGCTGTATGCCACGGACAGGAGAGTAGAGGGCAACATATTTGCGGATGGCAGGATACAAGGAAAGCTATGCTGCATACTGGTGGATATGGGTGCAACTGTCACTGTGATCTGACCAAACGTGGCAAGTAAACTAGATCAGCCCTACGAGATAGTGATGGCACTGGAAGACACCGAAACCTTGCCTGTGAGAGAGGAGGCCTGGCTCGAGTTGGACATGGGGCAGAGCATTGTAAGTCTGTGGGTGTTTGTCATAAGGATGGCTGAAGTAGGGATACTAGGACTGAACGTCCTCAGGAGCCATGAGGCAATGGTTGAAATTGGGAGGAGAGTCCTACGAGTCGGACAGTACGAGATAACATACCAAAGACCCAGTGAACATCTTGAGGTCAGCAGAGTAACCTTGGCAGAGGTTGTAGTTGGGCTCACAAGGAGCAAGGTGGCTGCAAAGGTGCAACAGAAAGGTCAGCAGTCATGGAACCTCTTGGGCTGTTTTCACATTGTGTGCAGCATAGCCTATCAAAACACCTGGGTGGAGGGTAACTGGACGAAGAGCCACCACTACCGACAAGCCTGCCACAGAAGTTTCAAACAAGATGGCACACATTGCCCTACACAGACCAAGGGACATTATCCCAACAACCATGGCAAGGACTGTGCCACATGGAGAAAAGGTTCGGTGATGTAATCTACCACATCCAGAGGTGCCCCGAGGGAAGATGCTGGTGGTACACTTGGACAGTCTGGCCCACTGTGACAGTGGTGGTCAGGACGACCAGCCCTGAGGAGGAAGCAGTGTCACAGCAGCCAAACAGACAAAAGCGATACCAAATGTTAGCTACCTTACACCACTGCTTGTAAGTGTAGCTGGTAAACAAGAATGACAATGAGCAAGCTAGAACAAAGGGATTCCACAGAGTTTGAGAAGTTGCAAAGGTCAGAATTTTATGAGAAGCTTCATGAAACGTCCCTCAGCTGTATAAGCGAGTTGAATGGACAGTCAGTGGAGTGTTGAGAGAGTTGTGAGTGAGTGGGTAGAACTGCTAGAATGAGGTACAGAGAGTGAGCAGTATTTGTGTCAAAGTTAGGATAGAACAGAACAGCTGTGAGTTGCAAGGTCACAATGAATTGTAAATTATGTTAACGATGAAACAGAGGACTGTGTTTTGTGATCCAGTTTTAGAAGAAATAAAGGGACATTAAAAGTAACTGGACTTGTCAGTTGTCATAAAACTATTAAATAAAAATTCATTTTCCTGATAATGATTATTAGGTAAGTGAATTTTGTAGTATAGGTTATTATGTACAGCTTCAAAAAGTGCTGACAAGTTTAGCAGATTTCATTTTTTTCCTCTCCTGAATTTGTTTTTTATTTTAGTTTAGTGTTTTGATTTGATTGTCCTCATATATATTTTTCAGTGAGTGAGTGAGTGAGTGGTGTTTAAGGGCCCGTCGACAGCTAGGTCATTTGGGCCCCAAGTCAATTTTAAAGGATAAAACACTCGCTAACTTCTGGTTAAGAACTAAGCTAAAATACAAAACTAAAAAATGCTAAAAACGGTTAAAATACTAAAAAGGTTAATGGTAAAACCGTTAAAACACCAAAAAAGATTAAAACGCTAAAAGGTTTAAAATACTAAACAGTAAAACAAAACAAACCTAATTGCAGATTTTTAAATCTTACTCAAAAGTCTAATACTAAAAGCACAAGTTATACTTGTTTGGCGAATCCAATTTCAGCAACGAACCGCAGCACCGTATCTACGGAGACTGGGTCGTCGCCTAGGATGGACCGCAGACTAAAACCCAGGCCATATATATATTTTTCATGACACTCTGTTACCTCATTATCTCTAAGGCAACAGATAGTGAATTGTTGCCATATTTCAGAAATGGTATGCAAATCCAATGTAGATTATGGAAAGAAAAATGTTCTTTCCATGTGTATAATGTATTTCTTCTATTTTATGAATATCAAATTGTAAAAATAACAGAAACTTAAACAATTATACATTTTATATAAACTGCATATGAAGCTCTTTAGTATGTTAGGTTAGAATCTCGCCTGAAAATTTTAAGTAAATTGATAAAATATGAACATATGATGGAACTTATTAAATGTTGGGGATATATGAGAGTACTGTAAAACATAAACAAAAACAAAAGAGATAAATGTCTAAATGCTGCTACAAGTAAGGGAACAATGTTTAGTTTCTATTGTTCTTAAAACCATAATTAGTAATGAAACTGAAGCATACAACTTTAGCACACAGTTTCTAAGGCAAACATTGCTTATATAAACACAGATTAACATTACTTTGAAGCAAAGAGTTAACTACAAACCTAGTTAGTTCAGACTCAATGAAGCTTGTACGAGGACTTTTGACAGGGACTGGGATTTTGCTTTTGGTTGTGGCTACTGTACTGATGGTGGCACTGGAACTCTGATGAGATTGCTGAACCTGCTGCTGTTCTTGCTCATCATGCTGCTGCTTTCTACTTCGTTCTTCTGATTCCATAACTGGAGAAAGACAGATAGAATGTCTGTGCAACATTTCCTGTAACATAAAATAATGATATCTTTTTCGCTGTTGTTACCTGTGTATAACTAAAACTATGCAAAATATATGTAATAAAAGGCTTTCGCACAGGAGAGAAACTATGCTTATCCCTTTATGTGAGGAATTAGTTTGGGCAAGATTTAATGAAGTTTAAAGCTTGCTCTACATTGAAAATATTATGCTATTTGCACATATACACGCACATTATAAGTAATATTTTGCAAATGTAATTAATTGTACCCAACTTTATGCTAATTTTGAAAAAAGTTCACCAGTAGCTTTCTGCGGGGCATAAAAGTGATTTATAGGGGAAACAATTTAATGGTAGTTCTCAACAATTAAAAGTGGCTGACTTAATACTAAACTGAAGTACTGCCACCCTTATATGGCAATTGCCAGTTTAAAATCAGTTAGTAAATCAAATCTTGTTTTGAAACAAGATGAGTTGATTAAATCACTTCCCGGTGCTAAATATTGCATACTGTATTTAACGGAAAATTGTATTGTAAAATTAACAATCATTAAGCGTGAAACACTTGTGTAAGTATTAAAACAATTCCAAATAAATGCATATGTCAACAGCTTCTACTCTACCAAGGATTATTTGCTCTAAAGTCAATAGTTGATATCCTGCAAGATAATGCCTGTACCACCATTTTTTAGATGAAGTTGCTGATATTGATGTCCACTGAACAAACAGAATGTCAGCAAAACTAATCAGGAAGCACTATAATGTGGGAAAAATGTCACAGTTGGCTTTTGGTGAATTCCAATAGTGTGCATTCCCTATATATGCTGAATATAAACATTGGTATTATATTTGGAATGGGTAGAATGAAACTGAAAGATTCAATGCCATAGTGGGGATTTGAACCATGGATCTTCCTGTCTTTGTTCATTGATTGCCCTTATATTGGTATTACATACAGATTCACTTTAACTGGCTTTTGTTTGAATGCATCTTTGCACATGTAAATCTGAAGATTATTGTACAAAGCATTAGATAGATCTAACCTTAAATGTTCAGTTGGTAACTAAGTTCATCCCCTTCTACTATGACCATGAAGGGTTCAGCTAGGGGACTTTTCAAAATAGACTTATTAATCCTATTTACTAGTGACACTGTAAATCCAGATTCAAAACAAGAAAAACCATGAGAAGCTTCCTATTAGGGTTGCCAGGTTTTATTTACAACAATAACAACAACAAAAAAGGAAGAGTTTCCCTCTTGTTTTTTGTTTTTTTTAAGGAAGAAAAGGAAAATTTTTTACTGACACAACTAAATGCCGAACTAGAATTTTTGAGACTCATTTGGTCATGAGCGCTTTTATTGTTGGTATTAATTTTCAGATTTTGCTTTTTTTAAACAATTTTGTATCACATTCTGCAATTTCAAAAAAATTGTTTGCATGAATATGGAAAGTTTACAACCACCTGTAGTTCAGGTTCAATCAATTTCTTAGTGCATTTGTTTCTCACATCAGTGAAAATGCACTCATTTTGCAAATGTTTAATAACTTTAGGACCCACTACAACACTTCTATTGTGAGCAAATACTTATTACTTACCTTAACTTTGCATATATTAGAAATGCAGTTTTGTTCTTCAGTTAAGGGTTTGGTTGGTTCTACGGTCTATGCTATAAATAAACACGTCCATCTTCCAGCTATATCAAACAAATACAAGGACAAGAACATGATGCCATATATGTGTTCTCACAGTACAGAATAGGCAACTGAATTTTATTGCTGCTACCAACGTTCTCGAAATAAGCATATGATTACACAGCAGTGCAATCTATCAGAACATTGCTAATTGCATTTTGCAGTCAAAAATTGATTTCTCTCCCCCAAAAGTAGAAAAACAGAAAAAAGCGTCTTACAGGATGGAAAGAAATGTAAAATGTAAGATTAACCCAAAAAATGTACAACTTATGGGAAAAACGCAAGACCTGGCAACCCTACTCCCTATAGTAGAAGAAACGAGCTGATAATAACTACTTATGAAATAAAATTAAGGGAAAGGAGATGAAACACATTTTTTCTCATGTGTGTTTCAAGTACTAAGCTTACAAATATTCATTGCCACTATCTATCAAGGATTTCTGCTACTTCTGAGTTTTACAAGCACTAAAATATTAATGTGAAGTACCTTTTCTTGGACTACTTCTGCAGTGTTGTTATTTAGCTGCTGTGTACTTTCTGTAACAGCCAAATTTTCTTCATTTGCATCAAAATAGACAGAAGGATCTTCTTGGCCCACTCCACCTGGACTTACTGGACTACTGACACCATTGTTAGTACCTGAAAAATCAATGTTAAATAGCAAAATCTTAGTTTTAAGTAAATAAATATTCATATATCTTGACTGCCAGCATTATGCTCAAACCTGTGACCAGTTGGTTGATACAACTAATGGCAATCCCACTGGTATCCTGTTCTGTCAGTAAAGTAATTCAGGCACTGATGTACGACACAGTCCCTTAAAAATGTACTTTTTATATTCTTTTATTAGGAATTGTGGAAGACATGGTACATATTAAACACATGGAAAGGAGAATAGACAAACAATTGGTTAAAAGGATGGAAGAAATAAAAAAGGAATTGGAAAATTTTGCAAGAAAAGTAAGATAAAATATAGTAGAGCTAAACCAAAGGTTGATACACCTGGAAAGGATTGAACAATCCAATAGAAAGAAGATCTTTGGATGTATGGAAGGAAGAGGGACAAAGATCTGCAACAAGTGGAAGAGATCATAAGGAACAAATTGAAGTCAGAATTAAAAGGATGGAAGATAACTGATTCTTTTAGAGTAGCAAAACAAGGAACAAACTTAAGACACATAGTGGTGAAGTTGGTGATGGTTGATTTTAGATGGAAAATTCTAAGTAACATAGCAAAGCTATGAAGTTAAACATTTTCATTGAGCACGATTATGACAAAAAGAAAGAGAAAGCAGAAGCATGATAATACAAGATATGAAAAAAAAGCTAGAGATCATGGAAGAAAGGCATATGAAAGGTGACTGACACTCTGAATAAGTGGGACATGTGCTTTCCCTCGGGCAATAACCGAGGGAAACATAAGAAGCAAAGGAAAGAGGATAAAGTATTCAGGTAGCCAAGAAATGAGAGATGACTAAGAGTGACTCAAAGGACAAACAACAACATGTAGTTGTAGTGTTTAACGCCCGCTTTTACTACTACGGCACCGCAGGCGGTGACACTGATGATACATGAAGATGGAGCACCGGTGGAATGAGATGGCGGGGGAAACCGGAGTACCCGGAGAAAACCCGCCCTGACGCCGCTTCGTCCACCACGAATACCACATGCGGGTCCCTGGGATCGAACCCGGGCCGCCTAGGTGGTAGGCGAGCAACAACATGTGTAATGATGTCAGAAGCAGAGGGAAAGGAGGGACATATGATCAGCAGGAACAGCTGTTGACATTGCCATTAAAATGAATTTCACCATTGCATCACTCGAAGGATGATTCACTAATGCTGACAATAGGTGCAGCGGCTGGGTTGAGGCAGCCAATGAAGGACATTACAGCTGGATTGGATGTACAGAAAAATCAAAGTTTGAGTGTTGTGTCAGTGTCAGATGGGAGTATAATCGAAGCAGAAGATGAAAGCAATCATAGGGAAAAAATCCATACAAAGGTTTACAAGAAGCAAAGCCAGGCTACATCAATTTAAATTTGAGATGAAAGGGTCATTATAGGAAAAATTTTGGGGGCTACTGTGCTGGAATGTGGAAGATCTGTGGAAAAAATTGGCAAGTGATGAAATTACTAGACTAGTGGCATGTGCAGATATTATCGCTGTTATAGAAACATGGTTATGGAGAAAGAGTTAAATGGTTATGATTAATTTGTTAGTTTAGCAATGAAGGAGAAGGTAAAAGGCCATACTTTAGGTGGTATAGGAGTTTTGTTATGAGAAAGAAGGGTTTGGAAGTTGAAGTAATTGAGGAGAAGAGTGAAAAATATGTAATGTGGTTAATGGTGTCTGGTTTATTGGATGATATATATCATATGATTAAAAGGGTTGCATAAAATCCACCAAGTAGATCAGAGTTACACTTACAATACTCTACTCTAGAGTCATCTCTGACATAAATATATTCAACACCACAGTTATTGATACATTGTACACTATGCTCCCTACCAATATGTCTGCTGAATTCACATGATAGGTATAAACATATAAATGTATATTTAATGGTGGTATACATAGACTATAACAATCCATAACAAAAGAGAAGAATATAGCAAGAACGAGGATAAGTATAAGTACCTAAGGATAAGTACCTAAGACATGCTTATTGTACCTAAGACATAAAGTTGCCTGTAACTGATTAGAACAATATTTTCCTCTGTGCCCATGCTAATAAATGCTTTACCTACCATAATAATATGTTAAAATGAAAATGTTCTATTAAAGATTCATAAATAATTCTAAAAGAATATGCAGTAAATTGGAAGTATGTATTATAGTTCATTACTTTTAGTATAAAATCTCCGAACTACAAAAGTAACAACACATATGACAAGGTTTATTTATGTTACCTGTGTGTCATGGAATATCACTCATTGATGAGCTCTTGCGTTATTAATAGATACCATCAGTTAGTAATGGAAAAAGCACTTAGTGCTGAAAGATTGCTGTTATTGATCAAAAGCACAACAGGAGTGGTTAGAGCATAAAATGTGAATCCCATGAAGGTCCACTGAATGCTTAAATACTGTGCTTTTCAAATGGGAAAGAGTTTGCCCTTGAGCGCTTCCAGGCCGGTAACCAATCGGAGTCCTGCTGTGTTGTCATATTGCTTTCCCCTTAAGTGGGGCTTGAATGTGCCAAGAAATATGAGAAGAGTGGGGGTAATGAGCTTGCAATGCTGTGCACGTAAAAGTATCTCATTGGCTGCAGATCAGAACTCTTCCCATTTGAAAAGCACTATAGGATTTTGGTCAACAGCCATTTTACAAACACACAGTGTAGAGAATGCCCCCTACTGAATTCCACCATCATGCAGGATTTGCATATCGTTTTTGCAGGAGGTTAGTTTCAAAATCATTACCATGCTCATAATATAGCAGCTTTTAACATGATATTGTTTACCTTTATCTTTTGCATTGATACCAGCAATGATGATCTTGAAAGATAATTTTGTGATCAAGTGGGTACATATTTAGGAGCATTGGCATTATAAGTTGCCATAGTGAACACCACTACACATGAGCCAATCCCCATACTCAAGGGCACTTTGTAGTTAATGATAGGGTGGGTAAAGTTAGGTTACTGGGTCCTATTTTGTCAATAGAAATGACACTGTCACAGAATTCTCTGCTTTTCTAACTCAGATTTGGGTATGTTATTAGAAGTAATGATTTTCAAATTAGAATCATTTAATATATTATGATACAGCCATGGGCCTCAATTTGTGCGTAGAAGGTGCAAGTTGGAGAGATAAGGAGAGATATATACTGGGTGTCCCAAAAATACACTGACAACGCTTAGTATGTTGTGCAGGATGGTAAACTGATTGATTTTCAGATAGGAACCTCTGTCTGGAAATGTACAGTTTGGATGATGGAGAGCGTCAAAGTCTGAGAACGAACGGTTGTGATAATTTGTTAACATTCATTTTGGTACCTTAATATGGAAGATATGCAACCCTTTAACCATCTGTGTACTGGGATGAGCGATCTGAACATGATAACATTCCTGCACATACGCTAAATTGCTCCATAGTGTCTTTGGTTCCCATCCTACTGCATTATTTGTGCAGTTTCCAGTACAGTAACATTTTTAACAGCACACAGCTGCGGGTTGTCCAACATGAGCTCTAACACACTTTGATGTAAATGTGCAGAATCACCTCAATGTTGCATATTCAGATCGACCGATTGGTAGAGATGGACCAGTCCTATGACCAGCATGGTCACCAGATCTGACACCTCTCGACTATTTTCTGTGGAATTGTATGAAGAGTATGGTGTATGGCACTCCTGTAATGTCAGCAGAAAACCTTATGGATCAAATCCACAGAGCGATTGAAAATCTTCAAAGACAACCCCATGTATTGGGTTATATGCATAAGGCTCACCACCACCGATATACACTCTGTTATGACGTAGGAGGTACACAGTTTGAAGCCCGTTTCTAATGTAGGCAGGTCGATGTTGGGTTTATTGATGAAATGTGAACGTACAACCATCTCACATTTAAATTTGCTACAGCGTCCAAACCGTGCATTTATGGATAGGGATTCCTGTTTCAAAACTGATTAGTATGCCATCCTGCACAACATATTAAGTGTTGTCTGTGTTTTTTTGGGACATCCTGTAGATGGAGTAGTGCTCTCTCTCAACAGAAGCAGCAGAAGCGCTATCACGAGATAACCAGTTTCTTCTGGAAACTTTTCTCTCCCCACATCCCATGAACATTCTACAACTCTCTTGAAAACTCCAATATAAATAAGAATGGTTGTAGGTGAATTAGTAAAAGAGGCTGTGAATTCTTGTTCTTGAGTCGATATAATGCTGTTGTATAAGCGAGGTTGCAATAATGGTTATAACATACAGTGAGTGCAAGAGATTAGAAAGGTCTTGTGTTCAATGTTCCAATGAGTGAAGCGGAAGTCTCTGCTCCATGCACACCTTATGATGTCGCTATGGGCGACAAAAAGTGAAGTGACACTGAAAACTGGACGAAGTCACAATATCAACAGGATGACCATCCAGCACACCCACAAATCTTTTTAAATGAAAACCATTCTCATTAATGGATTGGTATTTACAGTTCTTTATATGAGTGGTTACCAGGATCCTCAGAACTCTTACCAATGGATTTCTTTCTGTGAGGCTATAGTAGTGATATAACTTATGCAGCAATGCCTGACAACAGAGGCCATCTTATGGGAAAGATTAGGGTAACAAGCAAAAGCATCACACCTCTCATGCTCTCAAGGGTGCAAGAAAGAGGCATATACTGCTTTATGCAATATATAACAGTAGGTATTTTGAACATATTTTAAAAATAAAATAGTACCTATCCAATAACAAAACTACACTGTTTGCCCAAGTTACATTTGGTTCATACTATAGTTTTAAATTGTCCTGCTATATGACTGAAGCAGAGAAGTTACATATACACTGTATAACTGATAAAGTCACAAGACTGAATGTTCTTTATTTGAAGCCCTGCAATAAAACTATTGTAGTAGTTGATAATAATAAATTAATTCTTGAGCATTTGACTCCTAAAGTTTGTTTTTTAGAAAAGCAAAACAACCCCTTTTCCATTTACTATCTCCATTCCAATCTTAGGTCGGTCTGGGTGGCTCAGTTGGTTTAGACGCTGGCCTACTGATCCTAAGGTTGCGGGCTCAAATCCGGCCCAGACTGATGGTTTTTAAGAATGCTTAAAAACAACAGCTCCATGTCAGTAGATTTGTTGGCATGTAAAAGAACTCCTGTGGAACAAAATTCTGACACACTGGCAACGCTGATGTGATCCTGGCTATTGACAGCATCGTTAAACAAAAAAATATTTATTTTTATTCCAGTCTTGGTTTTCCTACACCCATTCTTCCCTCTGTCCTTGTCGGATAGATTCTTCTTGGCATCTGTTCTTCTTTCATTCTTACTACATGCCTGAGCCATCTTACATGATTCCTCTCTATTGTCTTTAGTATACTTTCTTGATTGAAACTTTCTCTTGTAATTCTATTCCTCACTTGGTCTCTCCTGGTAAATCCAGCTACTCTCCTTAGATGTCTCATCTGGGCTGCATTCAGTCTATTCAGTCTACTTGCCTATTTACCTACAATTGTCCAGATTTCACTTGCATGTACTAGTACTGACTGGTACAATGCCATATATACCCTAATTTTTGTTCGCTGATTCAATTTTCTCTTTCCAATATATTTGGTAATATATATTTGTGGCTTTCTTGATCCTATTGTTTATTTCTTGATCTTTGTTAATATCACCCCTAGGTATTCCTAACTTTTCATGTTTTTTAATTTGTCTCCCTTGCAATGGATAAATACTTCTGTGTCAACTTCTTTACATACTGTCATCACCTTTCTCTTTTTAACATTTATTCTCATCCCTCTTTCTTCGCATGTGCTACCTATTCGATTTCTGTTTGTTATAAACTCTCCTTATTTTCTGCTAGTAGTAGTAAATCATCCACATGTAGGTACTAAAACTTGTCCACCAACTGGTCTCATGTTTCAGTGACCTAGTTTCAGCCTGCTTGTTCACCTTTTGCAAATACATAATAATCTGTTTCATAAATATGATAAATAACAATGGACTCCACTATCTCTCTGTCTTATTGCTCTTGTTATTTCAAAATCTTCTAATATTTTTACAGTGCCCACCACCTTCTCATATAGACTCTTTATTAGGTACTCTTAACAAATTTCTTATCCACATCCAGCTCCCTTATCGCTTTCCATATCTCTTCACTAGGTACTGTATCAAAGGCTGCCTTTAGATCTAAAAGGCAACATATATCCTTCTTCCTTTACTCAGGCTTAGATGCAAGTTATCACAATAAACAAAATTACTTAAAATATGTTTTGCTTTTGGCCCAAGCAAACAGCCTATAAATTTAAATGCTCACACTGCTAATTTTTATACAGGATGGAAGGTACTTGCTGCACCATACATTAAGAGAATATTCTACATGATAAATGTACCCAATAATTCAATAGCAATTTTACTTGTAAAGGCATGGATTAGGAGTGAGTGAGTGTGTCGGGTTTAAGGGCCCGTCAACAACTTGGTCATTAGGGTGGATTAGGAGAAAAAAAGAATATACTACAGATTTAGAGTGGCTTAGCATGCCAGTGGTTAGGAATGAAGAGTTGATTGTTGTGGAAACAAAAATATAGCATTTTCAAAGCAAGTTTCACCTAATATCTTTTTTTTGTAAGTGTAGGAGTTTAACCAGAAATTAAGATTGAAATGCTATGTTCAACTGTGTTTTCAACTTGGCTACACTGCAAGCTGGCATGCTGCTGGGACACCAAAGTGTTAAGAAGGGGATAATACCTGACAGTGACATCACTCTAAACAAGTGAATGCACGCAGTGATAAGAAGAGGTTGGACATGACAGTGATTTTACTGCAATCAAGTAAATGCAAGCAAATGACAATAGTGGTTTTAATTGACAGACAGTAATGTTGCTGAGTGTATTATCATTTTGAATTGATTATTTCCATTTAGTTGATTACATCAGATTACTCTGTGTTACATTCAATTATTAAACTAATTTTAAATGATGTGCTAACAATTCAATGGTACCTTGAGAAACAAATTTCACATTCCTTTCCTAAGATGCTAATATGAAGCAGAGCTGGACGATGGCACAGATTGGTACATTATCACTCACAGCAGAAGGTTCCAAAAATTGAGAGGTGGTCAAAAAATTAAACAAAAAGAAAAATGTTAAAATGATGCCCACATGTAGAGCGACATTGGAAAGCTTCAAACATCTTTTGTCAAATAAGCAGAGGCAAAATTTGCTCTAACGCTGAGTCTATCCTAAAATATCAATATCACTTTTATTTTTCTTTAACTTTAATATGCTGTAAATATAACATTTTTCTCTAAATGTAAATTATGATTCATTGCTGTTCCATCAAGACACAGTGCTGTTTCCTTGTTAATGCATGCATCTGAATGCTGAAGTTTTTCAGACTGAGTTATGAAAATAAGTTACAAATTAAAGGCACAGTATGACTAAGATTCATAATTGTGCATTTTAAAGAAATTCAGCCTACCCATCATACAAATCCATGCTTTTCCCCTGCAAATGAGCTTGCAATGACACTAACAGAACTCTGTTTATATTTGAGCAGCGCATGTAACCTTCTGTTTTTCTATCTCATCAGAATTGCCGAAACTGGCTGGCTGCACAGGTAGCACATGTTGGTAACATTACTGAAGCATGGCATTGCCATATATGTAGCAGTTAAAATACTCTTTTTGCAAAGACTACAAATTCAGGGGAAAAACTCACATAAAACATTTTAACCAGCTTATCAATACATACATATTTCTGCTTTTAATTTGGTGCATCAAGACCTTTCACGCTGTATGTAGAAGTATAAAACCAATTGTCTTTCTGATCCTATTCATACATGTTGCTGAAGTTTTCATACAGTGGCATTCATATATTTGGCTGTGCTTCTTTTTTGTTCATCTACTTTTATTGCACAATCTTAAGTCTTTGGTGTTTTTTTTAAGGTGACTCAAATGGACATGAGAGAAATAATCTGTAAGTACTGCAGAATCATATCATGTATTGGGGATTTTTCAGTTCTACTCACCTCACACTGAAGTTATAATTTTTTAGCATTTGATCTGAAATTCTGCAGATCTTTAGTTTGAAGTTCACACTAGAAACATAATATATATGTATACACCCTTCGTGATAGAAGCTAGAACTGCGACACAAAAATGGCTTGTATGTTACTGCCAACTTGTGAAGAGCAAAGGCTGTAGTATTTATTATTTTTATTTTTTGTGGATGAAAGCACCAAATCCAAGAGAAATATGCAAGGAAACGTAGAGTATATGTGAGGAAGACTGTTTGAACTGTAACAGCATCTTCAAGTAATGCACATAGTTTGAAAGAGAACATGTAAACCTTGTTGAGTCACCACGTTCCAGATGACAAGTAACAGCGGCAACCCAAAGGAATGTCACACCATTGAGAAAGCATTTCTGAATGACTGACATCCATCTGCAAACCTTGTCAGAGTTGTTCAACAATTCTTAAAGTACAGTGCACAATATCATGCATAAAGTATTAAATTTTCATGAAGTTAGTGACCACTGGATACTGAAGAACCTGACAGATGGCCAAGAACTGAGTAAATGATTACATGCTTGGAAAACTTATGGTATTATGATGCAGAAGGGCATGCCTTTCTGGAAGAAATCATTACTGTTGATGAGTCCTTGGCATATCACTACACACCTGAAACAAAACTGATCTCAATGGAGTGGAAATATCCAAATTCCCCAACAAAGACAAAATTAAAAGTGACAATCTGCAAAAAAGTTTCTAATAACCATGTTCTGGGACATACATTGTGTTCTGGTGGAGGAATTTCGTATACAAGGAACCACTGTGAATGCTGCATTGTGTGAAAGAAAATTGGTAAAGTTGTGCTGTGTCCATATTGACAAACGCAATGCTCCAATTGTCATACTGTTCCATGATATGCTTACTCCTATATTGCGGCTTCTGTCCATATCAAAGAGGTGCAATATAATTGGGAAGTGGCCCAGCATCCATTATAGAATTCACATCCTCAGACTTTGATCTGTTTGGCATGATGAAGAAATTCTTAGGTGGTCAATATATCAATTCTAATATAACAAATATCTTTGATACTATGAGCTTCACTTGTCTTAGTGTTTGTCGAAGGTTCTTGAGGTTGAAAGCAAGCTAGCTTCGCAATAATTCTGTGGCAGTTATTGTATATTGCTTAGCGGTGTGGCGATGAATCTTATCTTCAGGGTGTTCAAGGGTCAGTGGATAAATGATGTCGTTAATATATTTCCAATATTCAGTTTTCCTTACTCAGGGGTCTCCGTCTAGGGGATGTGTGAATAGCGACCACAAGGTACCCAAGCAGAGCAGAACATTACTTCCACTTACTGGTGTTTTGCTCCTCACTGTAACTTTTCTATCTGACCTTACCTTGGTCATCTCTTGTTCTCTTCCGAGCCCGATGCTATTAGGGTTCCCGAGGGCTAGGGAGTCTTTATTTTTCCAACCTCTCCATTTCTCTATAAAACCTTAACCCCTAACATGCTGACCTGTCATGGCATGTATACGTCCTCTGATTGGTAATCAGAGGATATGGTCAGTGAATTTATTTTGATAATTCTCCCGGTCAGGTCGGTGAGACCCGTAAACCAACGACAGGTGTGGTCCTCCAGACATTCTGGGGGTTGTGAGAGAGCGATGTGACCGCCAAAACATAAAAATATGGTGCTCTCTAAAAAGCGGTTACATTTATTGCTAAGTCTCTTCAATCAGTATAAAATATTGGAGAGCAAGAGGATTAATGACTTCATTGTCAGAAATCCAGCATTAGCTAACAACAACATATACCAATTCTGGTGAAGAAATGTGATCAGCTATATGCAGATGGCTATGCTCTCAAAATACAGAGTTCTATGAATAGGGTGAATTAAAAATACTGCCATAATGGAAGAAGTGTGTTGAGAGACTTGGTTCCTTTGTTGAAAAACAGCTAAGGGATGTGGCTTCATTATGTATGAGTTATTTTGTCTAAACTACTAACATTTTCTTTTAAAAAATGATGCAGGTTACTTAATGATCCACCTTCATACCTTTAGTTTCAGTACTGATTACTGATCCATTCATTTTGATCTCAAAGAATGGTTATAGAATGCTGAGAAGTAAACACTACCCCTACTACCAACAGTACTACTTTTACCATCATCCTAGAGGGTTAGTTTATAAGAAACTATTCAATATGCTTTCATGCAACTGTAGTACAGAAAATAATATACATAAGCAAGCCAAGACTGATGTAACTGTAATGAGCAAATTGTAATCAATTGTTGGATAGCCGGGGTTGACTCAAGCAAAGAGCAACATAAATTTAAGCTTTTGTTGCAAGATCTTTTCAAGATGAAAACTTATCTGTGGTCATGATAAGTTTCATTACCTCAGTAATGAATAAAAGGAAGAGAAAAACTTGTGTTATTGTTTGGTGAACTGTACAAAAAACATTCTAGATTGAATAAATATGACCCAGTACACTAATATGTAGTGAGAAAAGTTCTACAAGAATGTTGCCTATGGTTTTCAAGCATTTACGGAGCAGAACAGCATCCAAGATTCCCAAAAAGAAAACTTGTTTAAACACATCTCTTGGTGTACATGAAAGATAAATTTGTACATTTTTTGTTGTAATAATAATTAGTTTCTTCCAACATGAGCATGGACTTTTACTGAAGATGAAATATAACATTCTCTTTTAGGTTTTCTAATGATTTACATATTTTGGGTCACACAAAATGACATTTGTCTTGTAAACACCTGTTAGATGCAAGGAATTTTCTTCTGTCTACTGCACCATCCTCACACACTTCTCTCAAACAAATTTGTACTATGAAATTGTCCTAACCTGAGTTAAGCATTTCTTTGCATTTGTGGAAATAGTGGGCCAAGATAAATGTGTCCAGAGTGCTTGAGGCTCCCACCCTACTGAATGTTTCAAAAGCTATTACATTATAGGCTCAGCTCGCATATGCATATGTACCTTAATAAATAAAGTATTCAACTAAAAATAAACAAACACATACAAGGGAAAGTCAATAAAAGAAGGCACAAAATGATTGACAGAGTTTAATGTTTATCTTATAAACCTACTTTTAGTATACAAGAAAACTGTTTTGATTCCTGGATGCAAATTATCCAAATGTTTCATGCAAAGCAAAATAAATATTACCATTGTTCCCATTAACAACAGGTCCCAACTTAAATGACTCCACTTTAAAAAATCCATTTATTTCTTCTTTTTTCACTGTTTTGTCTACAATGGTATCAACTAACTTCCCATTTCTAATGTCTGGTATAACAGTCTTTTGAAGGTGAATTTCATTTGTAGTAACTGAAATTTGAGAAAGATAGGTGTAAATTATGATCTCTGCAACTCCTAAAACTATTTTGGAATTAAAGAAATAATAAGACGACAATATGAGGAAGATATGGCTGTAATAGGTATTTTAAGTGAACAACAGAGTGATAATTTATTTCAAAAGTAATGCAACGATTTTCATACCATCATCTTATTAAAGAACTGGACATGTTGAGAACTTTGACATGAACTATATTAACATTTATAAAACAAAGCATGCAAAGCATCTAAAGCAAAAAAATTGTAAATTACCATAACATCCTGAAATCTCTAAATTTCTCAAAAGTATTAATAAATCTAAAATTAAAACAGAGAACTTTTACTAGCTTAAAGTTTAATGAAATACTAATTCTGCTGAGTTAAGTTTTTACAGAAAAAATACAAGCACCGCCTCCTTTGTGTATATGATACTAAAAACGCCAAAAGTAATGTTATTGAAGAGAATGTCAACACAATGCATAAGCTTGTTCTTTCATACTAGCTATGTCTAAAAGCAAACATGAAGATAAATTAGGAACATTTTAAAAATTAAGGCCAGTTTACAATAATCCAATAACAGAAACCAGAACAGAAATAAGAATGAGAAGCAAAACATCATACAACATTTTGCTTCACAATAGCTTGGAAATGAGAATGGAAATGCATATTAATGACCATATTGATAACAAACAAAGAAAGTCCATTTTTTGCATTGGGTTGTAATTTGTTTGTAACTGAACAATGATACTTATTTCACCTGCTTCCAATTCAGCCAACCTAATGCAGGTTAGCCAACATTTTCTAAATCCAGATCCATTATTTCCGATTCCTCTAGTACTACCAAGCTTCATTTCTTCATTATAGCGAACATTAAAGTTGTTTTTGTTCTTTTTACATTTTGCTGCTGTTTTAGAGGCAATAACCAGTTTTGAGTTTCATATAAACCAACTAAAGATGATGCTTTTGCTATAAGAACCAGCACTCAAAGGATTTGAGAGCCAGGATACACATTTGCTAAAACTGTTTCCAGTTTCTTTTTCCCAGCCAGTGACTAAAGATAGCTCTTATGGCATTTCAAATCATGTTTGCCTTGAGTAATTTCTACAGTCTAATATGTACAATATAGATCTAATCATCACATCGGCAGACTTCTTTCCAGGGGAGGGCAAAATGTTGGAATTTTGCAATCAGATAATATTAATTCATTATTTTGTTGTAAAAAGTTATAGTATTTGTTGCGTATAACCGTATTAATTTGTGCTAAATAAAAATGGTTCTTTACATTAAAATTAAAATAATAGTTTAAGAGTCAGCACATTAAGTTCACTAATTTTCAAGGGGGGGCCGCGGTCCCCCCTTGCCCCGCCTTCGCGACGCCCATGGATCTAATATACTGTGCCTGGGAATGAGGACAGGAAAGTTAAAACTTGACCAATCTTTTTCTGTATTTGTGAACGCTCACATTATAAATTATAATACATGTATTTTAACTGCTCTTCTTGTTCTGGTTACCATTCTCATTTACTGTGAACCAGCCTTTAGGGCTCTGAATAGGATTTGAACCATGGTTCTTTGGTGTTACATGTTCATTAGGACAGTCCAAAGAAGTACAAGCTACAAACATGTTTCTGTTCAAGATTGGTCTTGTACTTTTGTAAAATGAATAAAACCTACAAACTTTCTTGTCATATGCTTAGGGCTCACAGTCAAATTAAATTTTACAAATATATTTAAAAATAAAAGCACATATATGAAAAATAGTTTTTATTGTTTACACAATAAACATTATACTTTTCCTTGCAAGTGGGTGGGAAAATCACACTTATTAACATGCACTCTTTTTCCCATATAGTAGAATTCCGATAACTCGACCTAATGTAGGCTGAGAGGGTGTCTAGTTTTATGGAATAAGGAGTTTGTTATTCACAACCCATAAAGTAATACTGGAAATTACATAAATGCACGTACTAGCACAATATGGGAAACAGAAACGTATAACATATCTTAAAATGTATTACACTTTAATATGTTCCCCTTTTTCCGGTCTCTCTAATGCATCCAATGTAATTTCCAATGTCATGTTAACTTGTCTTTTCTTCTTGCTCAACATTTTCACTGGCACAAACACAACTCAACACAACACTAAGAGTAAGCCTGAATTCTGAGAAACTGTACTGTAACCGGAAATATGTAACTGAATGTTTAGCTTACCATGTACGTAGTGGGTAAAGCAATAAACCTTTAAATCATCCAAATAAGAGTTTGTGCTACATATACACATTATTAATGGCAAGCTTTCGATATCATGACAATGTTCTACCAGCTGCTTAGATATGTTCTGACTAGATAACAGTCAACCCTTTTGTTACTGTGATGGAGAATGTGGTAGGTTGTATACATAAAATAATTCAAATTTACCTATACTGCTTATACTGCATAGTGGATTATAGAAATTATTGCAGTTAAGTTTAACACTAAAAACAAAACTAAAAGAAATAAAACAAAAAAGGTCATCCAGTTATACAGAATATTGAGTTACCAGGATTCTACTATGCCACTAAAGTGTTATTATTGCTTTATAGGACATCAACTTTATCAGTGGTGTTCCTAAGACAATTTCTTTTGTGTATTTTCAGCAAAATGTCTTTTATATACTGATAAAAAATTGGCTCAAATCGCTTGGAATGTCAGCATCAGAAATTGCAGAATACATAGAACTCACTAAATTATGCACAGAACAAAATTTCTTCCAGTTCCAAACAAAGCATTTCCGTCAAACTTCAGGTTTAGCAATGGGCAACCCTCTCTTGCCATTCTTAGCAGATATTTACATGAGTTCATTGGAAATAAGGATCACAAAAGGTTTCCCGTGGATGTTCAAACTCTGGCAGCGATATGTGGATGACATATTTGCAATAGTTCCAAAAAGACACATCTGTGACGCATTAAAACTTCTGAACATACAGGACAAAAGTATAAATTTCACAGTGGAAGTAGAAAAAGATAATAAATTACCATTTTTAGATCTAAAATTAATCAAAAACAAGGGTAGAATAAATTTCGGTGTTCACAGAAAACCAACGCAGACAGACAACTACATAAAAGCTAATAGTTACAATCCAAGAAGCCACAAACAAGCAATTTTCAATAGTTTAACACATAGATTGGTGAACATCCCTCTTTCAGCAGAAGAATATAAAACAAAATATTACAAAATAATTGAAATAGCACAAAAAAATGGCTTCCCCAAAGAATTAGTAGATAAAAAGATAAGACGAGCAGAAAAGAAAACATTATTAAAAGAAACTACAACTCTCACAGCAGCAAAAACAAAAATGATATTAAAAAAATTCACATATCATCCATGGGCCTTTGATAAATTTAAAAAGGTGTTCAAGGAATACAACATTCAGCTTGCAGCAGTAAACCATTGCTCCATAAAAAACCTACTACTTTCAAACATCAAAGATGCTATTCCACCTAACAAAAAATCTGGCATATACCAAATTGAATGCAGTGATTGTAATGAAATATACATAGGAAAAACCAAAAGAAATTTAGAAATTAGATCCAAGGAACACGTTAGAAACATTAAGAGTAAACAATTAGAAAAATCAGCGGTTGCATTTCACTTTTGGTCAAAAAATCATGACATAGAGCTAGAACCAAAACTTCTCAAACACATAACCGGAAAACAAGAACTGTCCACATGGGAACAAATCTTTATTTTAAAAAATAGAAACCGAGTATTTACTTTCGACATTCCTCAGAGAGACATTTTCAGTAAGTTTGTTGAACCGCCACCAGAGGAAACACCAGAAGAAGCATCACCATCTGCACCATGAAACACCATGGAAACCCAGTTATTGTCCGGTTGATAATGGAAGAAAGTTAACCTTCGAAACGCGTCCCGGAAAAATATGTTGTAAGTGTTGTTCAGTGTTATTAATTAACTCACCTTTTAAATTAAATGTAAATAGTTGCCACTATGAAAGTTACAGCCTAAGTAGTATATGTATTCTAACTTTGGTATTCCCAGTCTGGCTGCTGTTCTTAATTATTGTGAGCCAGCCTTAACAATGGGTTGAAGTGCTTTGATATGATGCCTCAAGCTCAGCAGTAGACAGGTCATTTAAAAGTGTAGCTTTTAGAGAAGATTTTGTCAATAAAGGCCTGACACATATACTTTGTTTAAGGCAATGTAAATAAATTACAAATTTATATCCCTAAATAATTTTCTAGGATAAGTTGACTATGCATACGGTATAAAAGTATAACATTTTAGAAACCTCAACTATTCAAATGAAAATACATTAACTTTCTAACATTGTAATAAAACACATAGTTATGAGTCAAGCTGTTTAACACCCAAAAAACTTCACTTACTAAACTGCATAAATAAAATTCTATCTAGGTACAATAAATATAGAATTTAATGTTGCTTAAGGCATATAACAATTTAAATATTTTCAAGTAGAGAAAATTATTTAAATGTTGTCTCTAGAATAGTGTATAAGGAATTCAATTATATAACTGAATGGCAAGCAATGTCATTGTTTATGCCACCATAAAGGAAACTAAATCTTGTGTTAGTATTAAACGGCACAATTATATAACACTACTGTATGAAAAGTTATACAACACTTTCAGGATAATTAAGGGAGATGAATACATTTTGAATGCAATGCTTCAATTGTCAGTCTAAGGTCCATTCTTGTTCAGCACTTCATTCAGGTATTTAGGAACTGAATTTAATTTGACCACCACTGAATGAGAAAGGAAAACACTGTTCCTAGTAATCCTGCTCTCTGTAGCAGCAAGTGACTTTGGATTTATTTACATTGAGCCACCTTTGATGACGATTGCCTGTGTATGTTTGTCTGTTTGCGTGTGCATGCTTTATTCAATTAGTGCACTATTCTTAATATAAAGATAAACATATTTATGTAACCCTTACGTTTAGCATTTGCTTCTTCTTCTTGCACTTCTGATTTCCTTGCCGAAGCAATTTGACTCACAGTAGGCATAGGCAGGTTGTTGTTGACAGTTTCAACCACTGCAGAACCTTCTGCACGGTCCAGTACACGAATTTCCAATCTCCCTGCTACAGGCTCCATTACATTGCCCTCATCCTCTTCCTCTTCTTCCTCTTCTTCATCCTCCTCCTCTTCTTTCCTTCTTTCTTCCAGTTTTTTCAGGGTTTCCCCTTCTTCAGCAGTCTCTTTGGCCTTTTCTGCAGTCTCTCGCTTTTCTTCTGTAATAGCTAACTCAGCGGATTTGCTATGCCTAACTCCTATTTCTACTTGTTCAGCTGAAAGACTTGGATTTTTCTTTGGAAGAGCTGAGCAGAGATTCACAGCATTATCCTGAAACAGTTTAGACTTATATAAATACATGCAGAACAAATGTGCACATATAGTTACTTGATGTATATTGAAAATGTAAGCAGATCTTATAGAGAAATCACTTTGGTTTGTCTAGGACATCTAGAGTGACAGCTGATAGCTTATTATAGATGCTCATAAATGCATCTGGTCATTATGGGGTTCATTAACTTTTAAGAGACTCTTTAATCACCTTACTTAAATTAGTGGCCATGACATAGTCTTTAACAAAATGGAACAAATTCATTTACTGAGTTCCCTGGAAAGCAGAGAAATAAATAGGATAATAGTGCAAAGTTAATGACTGGATTCTCCATTGGTGCAATTATATGATGAGATCTTCATCTTTTTCTTGAATTATAAAAGGCGGATAGGCAGAATGAAAGTTAATCAGAATTTTTCTCTCCGTTAAGTTGTTGGTTGGAAACTATCTGGCTTCTATTCTTATTTTATTTTGTTTATTTAATTTTTGTTTCCTAAAAAATAGTAAGTGATTTACATTTTCATTAGGCAATGGCAATATGCTCCTAGTAGAATTTTATTACTATTATTGCAAAGTCTTCCAGTAGAATTTTCTTTGTCTAGCATTTTAGTCTTATTTTAATACTTGAGTTTTAGTTTTGTTTTATTACGGGCCCAAATGACCTTGTTGTCGACGGGCCCTTAAATTTAACACTCCACTCCACTCCACTCCAGAAACTGGAATGACAAAAATGCTGGATGAGTACATTACATTTTGGTATAAGATTTCCAAAGGCCTAAGGCTTAAGCTATTACCAGATTAATAACAAAAAAGTAAGTAATTAAGTATAGTCATGATAGCAGCAAAGAGTTTAAATAACTTATTTGTAATAAAAGTGTTTAAAAAATAATAGAAGCTGATTAATGCATATTTCTGGTTTAAAAATATGTGCAATTAAACAAAATACAACTTTAGTGATTTCATATCACAATCACCATAAGGTATTAAAAGAGTATGGTGGTAAATATTTCACTGTAGGAGAGTCAAATCCATACTACAGGACACGTTACAGAAACAAGACAAATATGATGCTTGTACCTCTTGTATTCATTCTTTTTTCCCCTTTATTCAGTTTTTAACATATTTAACCATTATCTTAAGAAACTATATTCCAGCATGTGTTAAAATCAAGAACAGTCTCTAACCCACTCCACTACAGTGAAACCAAGTCAAATGAAATACCCAAGGAAAGTATTATGTTGTGTCTGACTGGAAAATATTTCATAAGGTGGAAAGCAATATCAGAATAAGCATAATAAGGCATTTATTCTGCTTTTTATGCTTGTGTTGCTAAACATGCCTTTGTATCCTGCTACTGCTACTGCATTTGGCATTAGAGAGCAACATCCATTTTCTTCTTCCAATCTAACAAAGTGAATGTTTCAGTGCCCATCATGTGCAAAGAGCAAGGATCAATGGATCTTTGCTATGCTCTGTGGTCCAGTTGATGAACCCATTTACTGCTAACACCACCTGCTGGCATTGCTTGAACTGTTAAAAGCAAGAGAGAGTAGCACTGCATATGCAGTCAACAGGTTCCATATTACGTAGCAGCATTACAGGAATGATCCATGCTCTAACTTGAAACAGCATAGTCAGCATCTATGAGTATGAAAAATTTAGACTGGCATTAGAGCAGTCATGGTTTGGAGAAAAACTAAACCAAAGCAACATCTATGAATACAGCCAAGTATGTTCTTAACTTCTTATGGTAAGAATAAACTATCCATTTGCTATGGATGGTATGCTTGCATGAGGTGCTGCCATCTAAGAGAGAAGAAGAGGAATATTGGCCAAATTATCACTTTTAACTCAACAGATTGTCTCTTGTCAGCCAGATAAGTAAAGGGTGGCTAACTCACTTTGGTGTTATTGTTATTTTTGTATGCCAACAAACTTCCTGCTGGTGTTTTTAAACACATAAGCTGTGTGTGGGCAATGTTTGAAAGGTAGAATCAGGACTGCAAAATTCAATGCCAT
The DNA here is from genome assembly GCA_030765045.1 of Tenodera sinensis. Classification (NCBI taxonomy): domain Eukaryota; kingdom Metazoa; phylum Arthropoda; class Insecta; order Mantodea; family Mantidae; genus Tenodera; species Tenodera sinensis. The sequence goes on from CM060962.1 coordinate 108,570,383, forward strand.
GGACCTTATGCTTCATGCATGGCTGCTTTAACTACTGAGCTACCATGGCAACTTTTATTAGCATTTTCCTGGTAGACGACAAAAGAATCTCACATCTGAGATAAATACCCCAAGAGCAACTTACAATCAAAGTACTTTATGTCCCAGGTTTTATTAACCTTTAGATGGTAATTGTTATTTTTGTATGCCAACAAACTTGCTGCTGGTGGCATTAAACATACAAGCCATGTGTGAGCAATGTTTGAAAGCCAGAATCAGGACTGAAAAATTGTCCTGATTCTATGAGGATGGATAAAAAGTTACAGGAAATTATATTTTTTTTTGGACACCATGATTTTTTATTCAAATTTAACTACCAACTTTCAAAATAATCTCCTTCTGAGACCACATACTGCTTCCAACGTTCTATGCACTTTTCAAAACACTCAGAGAAGCCCTTGTTTGACATGCTGTTCAGTATACCCAAAATAACACTATTTAGTTCTGTGTTGGTTTGAAAATGGCACACACAAAGATTTTTTTTTCCACTTGTGGAAACAGGGAGAAATCGCAGGGTGCCAGATCCAGCAAATATGGTGGGTGGGGCATGATTTCTATATCTAGTTGAGTGATTACCTCTTGTGTTGCTATGGCTCGATGATCAGGAACATTATCCTAATGGAGGATCCATCCATTGGCAGCAACTTCTGGTCTCTTGGCAGCCATTTCCTCTCGAGTAGTCCTTTAAGCACATTACTGTAGTACTGAGCAGTTACTGTGATGTGTTTTGGAGCCATGTGGTCACATATTACCCAAATTTTGTTGAAAAGCACAAGATGCATGACTTTCCCTGCACTTGGTTGCACCTTTGCTTTTTTGCCATTGGGCTGTTGTCATGTTTCCATTGTGCACTTTGTTGTTTCATTTCTGGATTGTAGTGATGAAACCAGCTCTCATCATATGTTATAACCTTGTCGAGAAAGTTGGGTTCCCTTCGAAACCTTGTGCTCCATTGCTGGCAGGTAATGACTTGATGAGACATCTGTTCCTCATGAAGCACTCATGGAATCCATTTTTCCCGCCACTTTTCTGTAGCCTAAATCATTACAAATTATTTCTTCAACTGACCCTTGGGAAATGTCTGCTATCTTTGCTATTGTTAATCGCCTGTCTTCTTGCAACAGGACGAAGTGTTATAGTTTATCTCAGTTTTTGAAGTGGAGGGCTGTCCTGGACGTGGAATGTTGTTGTTGTTGTTTTCTAGTGCCTTGCATCTGGCAATGAAGCCATTAGCATTCGTGCTTTCCAATACTTTTGAACTGTAGTTCCTTCTGATCTTAATGCTTCACAGGTCTTCAAGTGGTCTTCGTTCATTTCTGCTGGATCGTTACACAGGACACATATTGGTGAGGCTGAGATACCTATTCTGTAGAGATGACTTGTTAAGCAGTCGTGATTTGTCAATAGTCGGAAGGCTGCAACCGCTGTTTTCCTTGGTCTCTGGGGGATTATATCTGGGTTGGAAAGTAGTGTAATCCATTTTTTATCTTTGGCATTTGTTTCTATTTCTTGTAGGTATAAATGAGAAAATTTTTTAATGATCAAGCGTTTTATTGAGGAATATGAGAAATTGAATTTAGACTTTTGTTTTATTGTTGTGCCTTTCTTTGCAAGTGAGTCTGCAACTCCGTTCCCCATGACTCCACAGTGTGCTGGAATCCATTGGAGATGAACAGCTCCCAGGGACCCGCATGTGGTATTCGTGGTGGACGAAGCGGCGTCAGGGCGGGTTTTCTCCGGGTACTCCGGTTTCCCCCGCCATCTCATTCCACCGGTGCTCCATCTTCATGTATCATCAGTGTCACCGCCTGTGGTGCCGTAGTAGTAAAAGCGGGCGTTAAACACTACAACAACAACGAGATGAACAGTCTTATTAACTTTTTGGAGTTGTGTTAACATTTTGTAACATTCTCTAATTTTTGTTGACTTCTTTGTAGTATTTGAACATATTCCCTGAATTGCAGCTTTAGAATCCGAAAGAATTACTGCCTTGTTAAATTAATTTAAGGGAAGATTTAATAATTGTCGGAGAGCAATGTGTATAGCCTCTATTTCTCCATCATAATTTGTTGTGTCTCTGCCAACAGAATGATAAAAGGAAAAATGTGAACACATAACTCCAGCTCCAGTAAGGTTTTCCTTGGAGGATCCATCAGTATATATGTGCAGCCATTCTTCTGTGGGATACCTAGTACTGATTGTTTCCAGAGCTAGAAGTTTTTGTATTTCTTTTGGTGTGTCTGATTTACTTATTTCCGCTATTAATTCCAAATTGAAGGTAGGTTGCAATAATTCCAATGGATTTTCTCTTATAAGTAGATTTTCTCTGGTGTTAGGAATGTTCAATTTGGATTTAATCTGTGTTACCTTTTCTAGGAAACTACTATGAGTTTTAAGGATTGAAGGGGGGAGGTTCTCTTCTGTCCATTTAGAGTTTGGCAGTCGTAACATTTTCTCGTGTTGGAGCAATGCTTGTTCTTCTATTTTTGTTGTTATTGATGGGGTCCATGTTAAGGCAAGCATGGCATCAATAGGTGTGGATTTAACTGCTCCAGTGATTAGGCGAAGAGCCTGATTTTGTATTTGTTCAAGTTTATTGATGTTAGTATTTGCTGCTGTTATTAAAGCTTCAGAACAGTACAAGAGGTTTGGTTTAACATACATTTTGTATGTTGTGTTAAGGACTCTCCTTGAGCAGCCCCATTTAGCACCAGCTAACCTCTTCAGGATTTGCAGTTTCTTTTCAACCTTTTCTGAGATGTTTGTTATATGTTTTTTCCAACTTAGCTTTCTGTCGAAAGTGATGCCTAAGTATTTGGCATCATCAACTGCTTTGAGTGGTTTACCATTATAATTTATGTTAATATTAACTGGTTTGTATTTTAGTGTAAATAATTCATAATTTGTTTTTTCCACATTGATAGCCATGAGGTTTTTGGAGCTCCATTCATGTACTTTGTTTAGGGCTGTTTCTATTCTGTCTTTAATTAATTCAGTTTTTTTTTTTGGAGAGCCTGAAGTCCAAATGACTACATCGTCAGCAAATAAAGCAATTTTGGTTTCTAAAGTTTTTATTATTGATGGAAGGTCATTTATATATATGTTAAAGAGTGTTGTGCTCAGAACAGCACCTTGTGGAAGTCCTCGGGGTGTTTGTTTATATTTGGAAATGTATGTATTATATTTTGTGGCACAAAATCTTTGTGAAATAAACTGAGTTATCCATTTAAGCATGTTACTTTTCACACCTATTGATTGCAACTTCTCAATTAATTTGTTTCTCCAGACTGAGTCATATGCTGATTTAAAATCAATGAATACTGCCAAGGTATCCTCCTTTCTATTGAAAGCTTCCTTGATGTCTTGGCTTAGTAGGAGTACATTTTCACTTGTACTATGATTCTGTCTGAAGCCGGTCTGTGAACTATTAATTAAGTTGTAATATTCTAGGACCAGTTAAGTCTAGATGCCACCATTCTTTCCATCACTTTTGCAATAACACTGGTCAAAGATATTGGTCTGAAACTATTAATATTGTTTGAAGGTTTGTTTTTCTTTAAAATCGGGATGATAATGGCTTTTTTCCAGTCGGAAGGTACAGTCATTCTCCAACACGTGTTATACAGTTTAAGTAGGATTTGTTTTCCTTTCCTGCCAAGGTGTTTAATAAACTCTGGGTGGATCTTGTCAGGTCCTGGAGATTTTTTGTTCTGTAATTGTTCTATTGCTAAATCCAGTTCTGTTTCGTTAAAATCCTGAATAAAAATATCATTTCGTATACCTTTTGGCTTATTAGTTTCTCTGATAGTTTTTTGGATAGCCTTATCTTGTTTTTTATACGCTTGGGGTATTCTTTGTGACTGAGCATAAAACTTGTTAAGGGATTCTGCTATTTCCCTATCTGTAGTTAAGCTTTTGTTCTTATAAGAGGTAGAACTGGAACTTAAAAATTCAATGCCACAACTGGGATTTGAACCACAGACCTTCCTCTTAAACTTTGCCCACACACGGCTTGTGTGTTTAAAAACACCAACAGTAAGTTTGTTGGCATAAATAAATAATAATTTTGTTCTTATGTTTTAATGGTTCAGTTGTATTTTTTGATAATTTTGTTTTATTAAGGAATTTGTATATTTTATTTCCATCTTTCCTATAGTCCATATGTTCTACAAAATTTGTGAAACTGGCCCTCTTTGCTGTAATTAATTCTTTCTTAAAAATGGCTGCTTTTCTTCTCCAGTTTTGTACATCTTCTGGACACTTGGTTCTTTTGGCTTTGACTCTTGCTATATTTCTTTCGTGTTTTAACTTAGATAAAGATGGAGACCAAAAGTAGCTATATTTCTTTAACTTTCCTTTGGGGATATGTGTTTTGGCTGCTGTCAATAATATCTCACAAATTTTTTTATTCATTTCATCTGTTGACTTGAACTCTGATTCTAACAGTATATTACACTTCCCTTCTATCTCATTTTGGAAACTGGACCAATCTGCTTTTTTAAAATTCCAAGAAGTCTTAATTTTTTGTTTGTTACGTGGAATGTCTTCAAGACCTTTTTCACCATCTTTAAATTTTTATGCCATTCAAAAACATGTTCTTTTGTAAAGCTTGGAGTCCATATGCTTCCTCTATCATTTGCAGTGTTTCAGTTCCAGATATTTTCAGAAGAGCATAAAACCGAATTGATGTTCATTGTTCTAACCTGAAATCCATGTTGGGTCACTGAAACACCTGCTTACACAATGGCTCCCTCAGACAAATTGAACAGCACACAGCCAGTGTCTCCCATATCCCAGTGTTAATCAAGGTCAGACCTCTCTGTTACCGTGATTGGTGAATTTTGATGTGCGCGTGTTTAAACAGAAAAAATAACTCCTGTTAATTTTTTATACATCCTCATACCTCTCACCTTGGTGTATTTAGCAAGTAACAATTTACCTATTAATTTATATGATAAATAATTTATATGATAGCAACAGGAAGGTGTTCATCACTGAAATTGAAGACAATATATCACTAATTTATGCAACTATACACATTTTAAGAAGGAGCCTTGTTTCCTCTTCAGAAAATGTCCAACTGGTTGTTTTATTTCTGTTTGGAGGTTGTTGTGGAAGTTTGTTGTGCATGATCTGGATCTCCTATCATGAAATCACACCCAATATAAATCTGCTAAAAACTGCAAGGGACAATAAACTGGACACCTGGGAAAAGATCTACATCTTAAAATATGAGAACCACTTTATGAATTTGAATTGCTGCCTTCCAACAACTTCTGGAACTTCATCACCAGATGTCTCTGCACACAACACATTTCTACAACACCCTAAAAATAGGAAAGAACATAACCAGCCAAACATATGCTGAAGATGGGAACACATCTTGTTCCCAAAAACGTACCAATAAGTACGTAAATTAATGATGCTAGTGTCTCTACTAAGGGAATCCTCAATTTAAATTTAACTATTTCTATAAAATCATAAAGATTGCATTAAAATGTTACAGACTTACAGGTAAACTTGGCCTTCTACTGTGCTCCTTCTCATGCTCTGCTGCTTCCTTCTCAGTCTGCATCCACCTTCGGGCAACATTCCTCATTACATCAATTTCATAAACTATATCATCAAATGCAGCCTGCTGCAATAATGGTGCTTCTAGGCAAGGTCTGCCAAACAAAGAAAGAAAATAAAAGGGGTTATATTCTTCCATTCTTACACAACATAAAGGGTGGAAAAGAAAAATATCTTGCAATACTTTCAAGATATACAGCCCATAAATTACTGCAGGGATGGTTGGTGACTCTGTATATGGTGGTTCACAAATTATCACTGGAATTAGAAGTTTTTAAAGTAATACACACTGTACCATGAATTTTGCTTTATAAAATCTTAGCACTGGCTCATGATGATTTCTTGGGAAGAAAGCCACAAAGTAAAGATGGTCAAAAGATATAGACTGCTTGAAATCATTCTCATAATTATAGCTAGGATTTGAACCACAGATATTTGGCTTTCAGTGCTACTGACCTAACCAACTGAGCAACATACTGGTATAATACTGAACTCCCTAACTACCTCACATTTTTTCTGGCAAACTACAAGGAATTCTAAAATTAATTTTAACAACATACCTCAGTGGTGACTTACAACCTTGTAAATTCTGAGCTTCATAATTAACCACTATTAGGTCATCACCGATAATTAATAGGTCTTTCACTCGAGGGCTAAAGTTAGAATCAGATTGAAAGCTTCAATGCCATAGCTAAGATTTGAACTATAGATTTGGGGTTTCCATGCTATAGCTCTAACCAACTGAGCTATCAGGGCAACATGCTTGTAAGATGATAAATTCTCAAATTCTACAGGGGACGGAAAGACAAAGTACTATGGTTCTAACCTTGGCTATGCCACTGAATTTTTCAGTCTGATACTGCCTTTCTAACTGAAGTCAGTTGGCTATAATACTGAGAACTTAACGTTTATTGGTCTAGTATGGATCTAAAAACTGTCTGAATCTAAAAGAACCAACCAGGGTAGTTTCCCAATAAATATCATCAACTTTGTAGCATCCTTGATTTTCTTTCACCAAATATAAAATTGGCATCTATTTACTTAAGTTGAATGGGTACTGTTGCCCCTAATTATGTCCGGTGAATTGGAAGACTGCTGAAACACTTGAAGACTTGGCTTCTTGGACAATGTGCTGCATAAAGCTATAAAGCTCTGCATTATTTTGATGTGTCAATATTGAAGATCATATTGACAGCTTTTAACCTCTTGTAACAATTGCTCAATAGGAATGGTGTTCACTTGCAAACTGAACTTGGAGCTTAATTTCAACATACCTGCATGTTATTCATATACAAATTTAAATGAATGGGAATGAAATGACTGACAGAACGATCATATGTCTTTTCTTCTGGTAGTGTTTAACATCTGTTCTTACTGCACCAGGCACCACAGGTGATGGACACTGATGACTAATGACATGAAATTATAACTGTGAAAGGAAAATTGTGAAGAAAGCATTCCAGGCCTAAGTTTAGGGTACCACGCTGGCATTTTCAGTTAGGAGGACTGAGATAACCCTGGAAAAAACAGTCAGGGAGAATGGTCCTGGCAGGATTTGAACTGCAGACCTCCCATTTAGAACTCCATGCCTTAATGACCTTGGCTACCCATATTGGCACACACATGTCTGATTATAATAGAACTCATAACAAGGGCATGATGTGTGCCATTTGACAAGAAGCAATGATCTATCAATTTTTAATTCGTATTTGTTGTCCTTCCTTTCATTATTAACCCAGGAAGTTATATTCTCATTTATAACAAAGATTCAAATGTCATTAGCATAATTCTTTGCTATGAATAGGGAAGGAAGTATTTTAGAATTTGTATAACCTCTGCTAATTATAAAATTAATTTTAATATTCCAGAAGTTATTAAAACCGGATATTTTTGGTTTTAGGACACTGCTTTCATTTACTTGTATAAGAAATGGCTGTATAATTTAAAAAATTTGCAAATGCAGTACTTAGAATTGTAAAATGTAAATTTCACTTTCTAACCCAGTGAATGAAATAATAAACAATATTTGGTATTCATATACAGAGCAGATGGGGTATAGATGTCCATAGAATAACTGGTAACTCTACATTGTACACCAAATGAAATAATATTGTAAGGATTTTTCTTATGAATATTAGATTTCCTATAAAGTATATAAGTATATAAATTATAATAAATTGATAATTCTGCATTTAAATTATTTTTGATATTTAAATACACTATAGCTCCTAACCATAAGAGAGTAACTGAACATTGGCTGGTTAATAGTAGATGTGGAATTTAAACATATAATACCCACCATATCCCTAGAAAACTAATTGTTTTGTCATGTTCAATAACAAATATAGTAATTATTAACACACTTAATAATAATGATTATACAAACAGTTTTGGAAAGGGCAGAGTGAGACTGAAAAATTCAATGCCATGAACAGGATTTGAACCATGGATCTACCAGTTACTGTCTGGCTGCTCTAACCACTAAGCTATCATGGCCAACATGCTGACATGGCATTAAATTCTCCAACTCACTTGCAATTTTCCTGGTAAACCACACAAGGAGATCTCAATTTATATGAGATAACATACCTTAATGGTGACTTACATTATTGTAAGTATTCAAGTTCCAGGCTTTCAAGTTTAACCAACTATAAAGTCAATCAATGTAATTAATGTTCTTCCACACAATAGCTGTGTGTAAGATAGGATTGGAAAGGGTACAGTGAGATTGAAAAATGACGGTAACAGGTAGATCTGTGGTTCAAATCCCGGTGGTCATGGCATTGAATTTTTCAGTCTTACTCTACCCTTTCCAATCCTGTCCTACACATGGCTATTGCATGAAAGAACATTAATTACAGTAACAATTTTGCTTATACTTTTCTCATTTGATTCTATCCCTAATACTGACCTAATGTGACCTGATAATTGGGGTAAGCTCCATGCATGAGGTAATGCTCCTTGAAGTTCTGGAAAGCTTTCAATACCGGCAATATTTAAACAGCGTAGATGACTAACTGGCGCAGGTTTTGGATGCCCATTACTTGTGTTGTCTGCAGGCAGAGTTTCATCATGTGCCTGAAATATGAAAGCATATTTTAAATATGAGGGTCATACTGAAAGTTATGAGCAACCCATTGCTAAAGTTCAAATTCCAACAATATAACAAAAAGACAACAGGATCATAATCTACAGACTTTACCTCACATGTTGCAATCTTGTGGTGTCATTACCTTCTATTGCATGACCACAGAAAGTATTTCCAAAATGGTAGACATTAATGTTTCATTTTGATAGCATGCTATCATTAAATTCTTTGTTAAAGAAAAAAAATCTGCTGTCAAAATCCACCTGAGACTTCAATGTGCCCATGGAGATGTCTGCATAGGCACCAGCAGAGTTAGGAGGTGAGTGAAACATTTCAAAAATGGGAACACAAGTATACAAGATAAGCCTCATAGTAGTCGCCCTTGAGTTGCCTCCACAGAATGCAACAGGAAAGAGTTGATGAGCTCATTAGAGAAGTCAGGTGTGTTACTGTGGATGATATTGCTGCAAAAGTTGCAGCAGGACATAGTGCAGTGAAAGAAATTATTGAAAGCTATAGTAAAGTTTGTGCCCATCTGGTCTCACATTTAGTGATCCCAAGGTCGCAGGTTCAAATCTGGCCCAGACCAATGGTTTTTAAGTGTGCATAAAAACAACAGATCCATGTCAGTAGATTTACTGGCATGTAAAATAACTCCTGTGGAACAAAATTCTGGCACACTGGCGATGCTGATGTGATCCTAGCAATTGACAGTGTCGTTAAACAACAAAATAGTTTAATTTGGGTCTCACGTTTATTGACTGAGGACCACAAATTATTGTAACAGGCAATAAAAGCTGGTTTCATCATTATGAGCCTGAAACATAATGCCAGAGTATGGAATAACACTACTTAGATTCGTCATTGAAGCAGAAAGTGAAGAGAGTGCAAACTGCTGGGAATGTTTTGGGCAGTGTCTTCTGGGATGCATACAGTTGCATTCTGGTGGATTTTCTTGAACCTGGACATACCATAAATGCTGCCTGTTATATTCAGACATTTTTGAAACTCCATCATGCATTGTGTGATAAACACACTGAAAAGAAGAACATCCTGCAACAGGATAACATGGCTCCTCACACTACTTGTGTTATTATGAAGTAAGGGTATTTTCAAACTTGCAGAACAATGGAAAATGTGTGTAAAGAAATCGACACTATGTTGAAAAGTGACAGAAAAGACTTGTATCCAAAAAATGGGCTGGCCCCGTAGCACAGTTGGTATAGCACCTGCCTGCTATGCAAGGGGTCCTGGGTTTGATTCCTGGCAGGGGGGTAGGAATTTTTCTCCAGCTAGGATTATTCCTCATCCTTCCCTGAGTCTGGAAGGCACCATGGCTGAGGTTAGATCGCTCATCTACCACCTAGGCGGGACCCGCATGTGGTATTCATGGTGGATGAAGCAGCATCTGGGCAGGTTTTCTCCAGGTTCTCTGGTTTCCCCACCATTCATTCCACCAATTGCTCCATTATCACCCTTCCAATCATCAATTTCGCCTGCATTTCATATCATCCTCTTCCTCACCACCATACTTGGTGCTTGTCTGACCACCTGCTTCCAGGTCTTCACTCTGTCTGGTCCAGAGGTCCCTCTGCTCCCTGACAGGCGTCTGGCCCTAGGCACTGGCTTGTAAGTCCTACATAAGGGGAGGGTAGTCAGGGAAAGAAGAAGTGTCCAAAAAATAAAGATTAAGATTTTTAACAACTCTTGCTCACAACTTTCAGTGTGACCCTTATATGTTTTAAATACATCAGAATATGGACAATTTATTCTTTGGTTTTATCTAATGTCATTAAAATACTGAAAGAGACAGAAATTCCCAAGGGATAGTTAAAAATATAGAGAAAATTAACAAAAACGCTATTACCAGACTATCCATAGGCAGTAAATTTACATGAAATAAAATGGTTAAGGTAAGAACCAAGCCATATTCTTATAATTTTACAGGAAGTACATTTGAAGAATTAATAGACTCTGCATAAACAATATATAATTATCTTCTCCCATATTTAATCGTTGCATTAAGGAACTTCTTATGCTCTGCGTTTTCATATGAGTGGCCAAATTTTTAAGACTAATATGTATTTATATTTTAAAAATAACAGTTTTATTGATGTCTTAGCAAAAAATCACATGATACAGAGCATTTTTTGTACTTAATATTATAAAACTTCTAGAGAAGTTGGCTAGTAATAATATTTTAGTTTATTGATTTTGTCGACAATCTGGCTTCACACTATCTTGCTCAAACTTTCTTAAATACTTAAAAATGATCAGATAATTCCAAAGTCCTATTATATTTATCCTAACAGTGGTGAAAAGTATGGTATATAGATCTAAAATGTAATTTGGTAGAAAAAGAAATTTAAAAAAAAATAGCTTATGCTGATAATGTTATGATAAATAGGATCAAGAGTATCTAATATATAATACCTCCAATAGTTACAAACAAAGCAAAGCAAGGAGAATATTACTCATAAATTACATCTTCAAAGAACAGTATGTAATAACCATGTCAAACATGGAGCATGCTTTTGTTTATACAGGTTTAACTATACACTGTTATTTCTGCATATCTTCACAGAACACCCCACACTTTAAAACTATTCTTTTGTCAATTCCAGGATCATTACGATGTTTACAAAGCATACAATTCAATTCTGGACAAAACAGTACCCATTTGAAATCTGTACCTGCTTGATCTATGCAATGCAAAATTCTAAGTACAATATAGGGGGTTTGTTAGCTGGTTTGGGTAAAAAATATCAAAATTGAGTGTTTTGCATATATGTAAAGTTAAATGTCCGCTTTATCAAAAACCAATGTTGTTTTGCAAGTATTGCATCTCAAACAGACAGAAACGGCATTTAAGCTCAGTTTATTAAATGCCCAAGTAGCTTGTGCCACACCCCCTTTTTGGTGTAGGCGTAGGTATCCAAAATCAATGTTTTTCTTGTTTGAATTTACTGGCTATTATGCAATTTTTTTTGTTGCTTTAAAGAGGAAAGTGTGCATTGCAACACTGATTGCCAAGGTCAAATTCAGCGTGTTTATTACATGGAGGGCTTCTTTGTGAGCGAAAGTGTTGGGAAGTTTGTCTTTTTTATGACAAAGCATAGTAAATGGTTCAAATAGTGGGCTAGACACCCAGGAAGGGGCAAGAAGAAATCTCTAGAAGGTATTTTAGATGCTGTGTTATCATTTAATGTAAGTAATTAAGGTTGTGTGAAAGTGCTGGAAGCAATGGGAATAAGTCCTGGATATAACATGATTAAAATTTTGCTGGATATTGAGTATGAGGGTAGCAAAGGCAAAATTGAAGAATGAAACTAACTCCAAGGATACTAGTGTTGCAGAGGAACCACAAGAGGTACAGAGAGGATGAGGATGATGACTTTGATCCAGAATATAGTTCTGGATTGTACTAAATGAACTGTTTAACATAATAATAACAATAACAATATCAATAACAATAACAATAACACTAACAACAACAACAACAACAACAACAACAATAATAATAATAATAATAATAATAATAATAATAATAATAATAATAATAATAATAATAATAATAATAATAATAATAATAATAACAACAACAACAACTTTTTGCAGGGAAGGCCGCGTCTTGGTTGTGTTGTTGTTGGCAACGTTTCACCCTACTATGTAGAGCTTCTTTAGGGCTAATGCTTTCTTTGGCAGCACCGCAGGAACTGTGCTGTCTTCTCACTGAAGCTTACATAAGTTACTGTTTAACATGTTTGTTATTTTCTGTTAAGTTGGTTTTTCAGACCCATTGGTCTCTATTTTTCAGGAACTATTGTTGTTTATTTATAGTAGTACACTGATTTTTTTAACCCTGTAAGTGGATGGTGAGAGTAGCTATGATTTTTTTTCTAGATGAAAAGGTGTAAAAAAATGCTTTTTATGGAAAAAATAAGAAAATCAGGAAATATATTAATTAATGGATTGAGTTACTATAAAAGAAGTCAGTAATTGGTCAAACAATCACTGTGTTAATGTGCACTGCTGTAGAATTAGTACTTCCCAAGAAAATGGTTTGAAAGTTGGTAAAATTAACATTGCAGGGGATAGGTTTACAACCTCCCCAAAAGAAAATACAACTATGGCTTTACAATATGGCTAAATAATATAACGTTTATTTTATTTTGCATTCCGTTAAGTTGGTTTTTCAGAACCACTGGTCCCTATTTCTCAGGAACTATTGTTGTTTATTTATAATAATACACTGATTTTTTTAACCCTGTAAGAGGATGGTGAGAGTAGCAGCACATTCAAAACTTTTTCCATATGCTTGAAGTTGAAGGCACTTACTTATCTTTGGTATGGAATTCTCACTACAATGGCTTACCAGGGAACAAGGCAACTGATGCTGCTGTGAGGAAAGGGATTTTAGTAACCTGGTACTCTATTTACAGAGTTACTCTGATGATTTAGATCTTACCTCTGTTGAGCTATTCTATCATGCAATACTGTTGGACCCTATACTCTCTGGCATTCTTGGGGATCATGCATCTGCAGTTGAGTGAGTTTTGAATTATCCTTGGGCTTCAAGTTGTTTGACAGAATTTAATTCTCTTACATGATGTGATGATCTCAACTTTTCACACAGCTGCACATTTTAGCTCTTTTAGTTTTAGTTCTTTTATTGGGTTTTAACCAGACTTTTCTCCTCTGTATATATTTAAGACAATACTAGAGCCTGATTTTTATCCTTTATGGTTCTGACAGAGCACTAATATAATCTAAGCAGTTGTATGCTCTAAAGCTTAGTTCTAATATGATGAGGAAATTGTAAAAGTCCTACTCCTAATCCTGCAAGTTGCAAGAGACTTGCCTTTATCTGATACTGAATCTGCCACACCATCTAACAGATATACCAGAGTGGACAGATATCTTACATAGAAAAGTGCATCATTTTTTACAATAAATGAAAAATTAAAACAATTTTACAAATAAACGATTAAGAGCACTGGTATGCACAAAATTGTCAAAAAAGTGATTTTGGTTTTCATATTATGGAATCTCCTACCATGTCATAATTACAACACTTGGAAAATTTAAATGTCCTAAACTAAAACATGACACATAGATTAATGAAGATTTAAGAGTCAGTAAATAGGTCATACTTATAGTTTCTTTAATTTCTCAGCTTTTGCATTTTCAAATGTAAATTAAAGAGAACACTAAACGATTTTCTGCCTTCAAATATGTAAATAAAAATTTCAAAATGAATGAATTTGTTTTTTCCTGATTGAGTGAACATATTTTCCATAAAGCTATAATACTCCATTTTTCCTCCACATCGGAAATTGTGTAGAATTTGCCTAAACAGTACATATTAGGTTTGTGTTAAGATAGTATATTCTCAGTATACCATGCAAAAATAAAGAAACTGGAAGCCAAATATTGCAAATAAAACATAAATAACTGATGAGACACAATGTCAGGTCTAATTTTGATGTTGCTAGACATATGTTGGAATAAATGTAAATGCTTACTCAAATACATTATAAAAATAATACTTTGAAATACTGACCAATTTTCATACACCTCTGTTTCTTTTTTCTTTCTTGTTTGTTTACTAATATAGCCCCCTTTAACTGCTGTGGTCATATCAGGGACTTTGACTGTCTTATTTGATGGTGTTTTTATTAACTTTTAGCTAAGGTAGGGTTTCATATTTTTTTAAACTTATTTTCACATGCAGATTCACTCTCAAATTCACACTTCCAGCCTATATGCAGGGTAAGGAATAATCCTATTTAAAGAAAAATTCCCACCTTTGCAGCTGGGAAATGAACCCAGGACCACTGGGTGAGTAGTCAGCTTGCTAATAAATTAACCATGGTGCCAGTCAACATCTCTGTTCTTAAGACTTCTGCATCTTTTAAATATTGTTAATACCTGCGGTGAGTGCTGATGACTGGGCTTCTCCTGGCGAGAATCTTCACTGATGCGAGATAGTTCAGGTGGCATACGTATCACTGGTACATTACAGTTGGTAAGAGTAGTGGTTGTGGTGATGATTGTGGTGCTGGTGTTGGCGGTGGTTGGGGTGGTAGGGGCTGCACTGCTAGTTGGAGGTGGAGCTTGGCTAATGAGTACTTGCTTGTCTGCTGATGACGTAGTCTCTGGAACAGTGACTGTGCCACCCGTATGGATTGGTTCCACCAGGAAAGGTGCCTGAAATTATATTAGTGAGTGTAAGTTTATATAGCAGAAGTGCTGTTACACATGAAGTTTTACATATTAAACCCTTAACTCTTGCTTCCAGGTAAACTTGAGAAGTTACATTTATTTCTTAAACAAAAATTGATACAACAGCCATCATTTCATCTTATAAAACACAGTAAAATTATATGTTAGAAAGCCTTTTCATTAACCATTCCACACTTCAATTTGGGTTAGCAAAACTATAAGTGTGTATCTGTAATTGTGTACTAATAAAATATCAAAACTGTTAACATTGTTAATGAGTTAGCTTGAAGTAAATCTATTCAGATTACTACAGAATAGATTATAAATATTTTCTGCATGCATTATCTACATACTATAAAAGATTATTCTGGTCATCAACAGAATATGAGTGTCAAGTAAATTCAAAGCTATATTCTCAAATTGCAGAATATACATAAAATGTAACATTAGGAACAAACATCATGCCAGAATTTATATTTCAGATCTATAGTTTTTAATAAACTATCAATTCATTGGTAGCACACTTTACTATGTATCATTAACATTAAGTGCTTGACTATATGTAAGAAATTTGTTATTAAAAATGTTGCAACAGTTTGCAAACTGCATAGGTACATTTACGAGAAGTAACACAATTTTGTTTGTTTGGGCTTCTTCCAGACAGATTTAATTTAATCAGCAACTCAGGTATATCTCCTTTCGTAATAACACAATACACGCTTATCATGTTTTCTGGTAAGCATTTATGGTCTTGGAGTATGAAGTGAAAACGTGGAGATTAATCTAATTACATTCAACTATATGGAGAAAACAAAATATATCATACTGGGTTTCTGTACATCAATGACACCAGGCAGCCTCAACTCAAGGAAAAACAGGTATCAGAAAGGTTCAACATGTTCTGTGCTAACAAGCGGGCATCATGTTACAGTTGTTTCTTTGAGTGCAGCAGTGGCTGACGTGTGTAACCAAAGTGTGGTGTCAGCTTGTGAATTATAGGAATGGCAACTCCTCAAAGTATGGCTACTTCATCTATCCCTCTGGATATACACTTCTCTCTGTTTGGGAAGAATGGTATCTGTTTATAGATACAGGTGGTGCAGCAAAATGTTTAGGATGCAGCAATATTGCTCAAACAATATAACTATAACTACACTATTCATAACGATGGTTATAAAGGAGAGGAACATGATATGAAGGCAGAAAGCTCAAAGACACCATACCTACTGAAAATGAGTTTCAATTGGAACTTATTGACCTGCAATATGATTGCGAAATGAAGTAGTCCTTTCTTCACAAAACAAGCTTGACTGAGTTTTGCTTAAAATTTCCTCAGTCCAAATTTTAAAAAATACACAGACATGCTCTTCATGTATTAAACATGCTTGAATCTACTTACCTGTGTCAGTAGTTTTTTCATTAATGAAACCTGATCACTGAAGCCAATTATCTGACAACTATTTAAAATGTAGCCTTTGGCTTTGTACAACAAAGACAATTACTCCAAATATTGCAAAGATAATTAGAGGGAAAAGGGTACAAAAAGCTTGATGTCTGGATCATGATTGAATACAATTATAAATATTGAATTTAATACCACTATATACTTGTAGAAGAGCTATGAAATTCACTGTTCATTTGTTCTATTAAGCAGTCAGTTGAACACAATATTAAATATTATTTTTATTTCATCTTTTACAGACAATCGATAAAAGTGCAAGCCTTCTGATGTTGCAAATGGTAAACTGTGCTACCACTGCCTTTCCTTCCACCTGTGTTGAGCTTTCACTCTGGCCACTTCAACACGTATGGGCTTTGGGCTAAAGAGTCACGGTGCATTGAACGGGCTGCCTGGATTACAGGAACACTTGTTTATTTCTTTTTTGTTTCTAAAAATTTTCTGGCAGGAAAAATACTTAATGAACACTTTAATTATTAGGAGTACATCTTACCAGACTCACAGGAGTTGTTCAAGATGTCTTTTTCTTATCTTTAAAGAATCAGCTAAATCCTTCTTGTGAATCACAAGACATTTTGTTTCATTCATTTTGTTTCAACAACTTCAATATACAGGAGTTGTAATGGCACATCTTGTTTGTATGGTAACAAAATAAAATAGCTTCAACATGATCCACATATTAAGATTAAAATTAAAAGGAGAAGCATTATATATAGTGATGTCCTGATCATTGTGAAGGTTTTTAGTTGCTTTTATATATTCAGGTAGACAATCACTTACTTGTAATTGTAGATAAACAGGAGCGCTTTTGTGGACGTAACCTCCACGAAAGCGCTCCTGTTTATCTACAACTACAAGTAAGTGATTGTCTACCTGAATATATAAAAGCAACTAAAAACCTTCACAATGATCCACATATTTGATAATTTAAACCCAGAGGTACTGACCATAGGTTATAGGTTATGCAACACCTTGCACACTGTGACCTACATAGATCTATCATGACTCTCATCCCCCAGGGGGAAGGGATGAAGTAAAGAAACCATAGAAGACTACAGAATGCAGGCACTCAGGCCACAGATACATTCAGAGTTCTCAAACAATTCCAACTGTGAAGATCTGTCCCACTATTGGAGCTGCCTAGAGAGGGCGATGAATGATCTCTGTCAACCAAGCAGCTCTCTAGCACCCACGGGGAGTAGTCTTTCCTTTGAGTAAGCATACACATGATCTGTCCAGCACCGCCATATGTCATGAAACCTAGCACACCTGAAAGATGAGAAGGAAATGTAATGGAAGGGAAATGATGGAAAGGAAATTGTGGTAGATGAGAAACTACCCCCGTACTCACCTACCGACCACGGAAAACCACGAAAAATCCAAGGTCAGAATGGGAGGTCAATATTAATCACACCTGGGACCTACAAATGTGAGTCTCACACATTACCATGGAGCCATCTCACTCTGTTAGTACTAATCATAAAGCTCTATGTATTATTCTCAGAGAATATAAAGATTGCAGGAAATCTACAAGATTATGCACATGAATGAGTCATCTATATGTGAGCTCATACACCTCTCTGCAATTCTGAACATGATAGGAATAAGATTGCTAACAAAGAGGTCTCTCCCTGGAAATACTTTTAAATGTTTAATTGCTTGAATAATGGAGGCTCCAGTAAAATTTAGCAATGAGAAATGAATTCTGTTACACCAGGATAACAGAGAATATGGATGAATAAATTGGAAGGACTAATCAACTAATGTGATACTCATACAGGTCATACTCCAGAACTGATATAAAATGATGGGATTGCTTACTTCATTTGTCACAGAATGGGCTGAAAGATCCCCATATTTTCTTATTAAGGAAATATTTCAAGTTGGTAATGCAATGAAACTTATGTAGCATTTATTTGCATTCAATAAAAAAGTAGAGTTAACAGAAAAGAATAAAACAGATTTTATTGCAAAAATTTGTAACATGAATAACACAGTAATTATGTGTGCAAAAACTATTTGCTCAGCTGAGTGTCCTAAATTACCCATAACTAGAGACAGGTGTAATATGAACTAAAATTTGGCAGAATATGAAAATGTAAAGAAAAAAGTCATAAAATATTATGAAATATATATTTTAAGGCAAAATATTTTATATTCTAAAGTTGTGGAAAAGGTTCACTTTAATAGTTTAGGAAATAGGCTTTATAGATTGTAGAAATAAATATCTTCCGGGCTGTTATGCCGTGGTCTGCTGGAGATCTGTCTTCCAGACGTTTCGTCTACAACTGCGGTAGACATCCTCAGTGGCGTTGTCGAAGTCTCCTCGTGGAAGGTATCACTACGACTGATGCGTCGACTGTCTGTGGGGCTCCATTTATACCATGCGCAATGTGCGCTGATTGGCCCGGGGTGTCCAGAGGCGTGGTGGCTGGTGGAGGGGGTTCTATCTCTCTTATGCTGCTGGTCTCTTCTGATTGGCTTACCTTGCTATCCTGCTTCTTATGATGTTCTATGACCGGATGCCAGTTGCTGTTTAATCTTAAGGCCTCTTCCTTCTTATTAAAGTTGTTAGGGTGCTTGTAAATTTCAATAGCCTCTCGCTGTAGTCGGGCATGGTAATGTATGGTAGATGCAAGGATGCGCGTATCCTGGAACTTAATACTGTGTTCACCGACTGCATTAATGGCATGTTCAGCAACCGCAGACTTGTCAGTTTGGCCCAGGCGGCAGCTTCTTTTGTGTTCCGTGAGTCTGGTCTTAACACTGCGCTGTATAGTTCCAATGTATACTGAGCCACAACCACAAGGAATACTATACGCTCCAGCCAATGACAAAGCTTCTCGGGGACCCTTGGGTGATCGTAGTAAACTGCTTAACTGTCTGGTGGGTTTGAAGATCGTCTTGACGTTATGTCGCTGTAATATGCGATCAATTCGGTCGGTGACATTTTTTAAATATGGTAGGAACACAATGCCCTTACTTTCGGGCTGATCTGGATTCCGGATGACAGGTTGAGTCTTAGGAGGCCGGCAAGCTCTTCTTACTTCTTGGATTGAATAGCCATTGGAAAGTAATGCTTGTTCTAAGTGTCCAAGTTCTTGTTTTAAGAAGTGCGGCTCACAGATGCGGGAAGCACGGATTGCAAGCGTCTTGATCATTGCACGCTTCTGTCTGGGATGATGATTGGACTGTTTGTTTAAGTAGCGGTCAGTATGGGTAGGCTTGCGGTAGACCGTGTGTCCAAGTGTCCCGTCGGCCTTCTTGCTAACCAAGATGTCCAGACAACTAGCGTTTCTGGACAGAAGCGTGCAATGATCAAGACGCTTGCAACCTGTGCTTCCCGCATCTGTGAGCCGCACTTCTTAAAACAAGAACTTGGACACTTAGAACAAGCATTACTTTCCAATGGCTATTCAATCCAAGAAGTAAGAAGAGCTTGCCGGCCTCCTAAGACTCAACCTGTCATCCAGAATCCAGATCAGCCCAAAAGTAAGGGCATTGTGTTCCTACCATATTTAAAAAATGTCACCGACCGAATTGATCGCATATTACAGCGACATAACGTCAAGACGATCTTCAAACCCACCAGACAGTTAAGCAGTTTACTACGATCACCCAAGGATCCCCGAGAAGCTTTGTCATCGGCTGGAGTGTATAGTATTCCTTGTGGTTGTGGCTCAGTATACATTGGAACTATTCAGCGCAGTGTTAAGACCAGACTCACGGAACACAAAAGAAGCTGCCGCCTGGGCCAAACTGACAAGTCTGCGGTTGCTGAACATGCCATTAATGCAGTCGGTGAACACAGTATTAAGTTCCAGGATACGCGCATCCTTGCATCTACCATACATTACCATGCCCGACTACAGCGAGAGGCTATTGAAATTTACAAGCACCCTAACAACTTTAATAAGAAGGAAGAGGCCTTAAGATTAAACAGCAACTGGCATCCGGTCATAGAACATCATAAGAAGCAGGATAGCAAGGTAAGCCAATCAGAAGAGACCAGCAGCATAAGAGAGATAGAACCCCCTCCACCAGCCACCACGCCTCTGGACGCCCCGGGCCAATCAGCGCACATTGCGCATGGTATAAATGGAGCCCCACAGACAGTCGACGCATCAGTCGTAGTGATACCTTCCACGAGGAGACTTCGACAACGCCACTGAGGATGTCTACCGCAGTTGTAGACGAAACGTCTGGAAGACAGATCTCCAGCAGACCACAGCATAACAGCCCTGAAGATATTTCTTTCTACAATTTAGACGCCGGCCGTGAAAGCCTACGTAGCTTTAAGGCTTTATAAAGTGCGTCTCACCCTTAAAAGACAGTACACGTTAAATGGAGCGCAGTGTTGCAACATGTACTAGTTGCGAATCTCTCTCCGCGAGCGACTCGAGGTGGCCTGAGTCCTGTACTTAGTCCTTCAATTGCTGCTTGACGAAACGGGCACTTTTAACTTTGGTATCCCTCCACGCCTTTGTTACTGTATGACCTAAATTTACAAATGACTCGTCTGTATAAACAATTGATTTCCCCTGGTCCCTAAACCTTTTACGTCTTTTAGATATTTATGTCGCCATCTGATGATATCGATATCGTCTCTTTCTATTAATATGCACTTGTTACCCTTTCGTTCATATTCGAACCCCAAATCAGAGTGGCCCTTGAGAAATTTGGTAGGGTCTCATCACTGTTGAACTGTGACAAAATTATATTCAGCATGGGTGGAATATTTGCAAACTGTAAAGAATGAACAATTCGCCGCACTCCACCTTGCACTATTCAATCATATTGCGTTAACCTAGCGTTTTGTGTAGTCCCGCCCCTTTTGCTTTCTTTTTCGATGGCGTTCTTAGAGGTCCTTCCATTAGTTCCTTTTTAATCATACACACTACTGCTTCTGAACACCCGATAGCCTTAGCTGTTTCTTTTACTGCCTTTACTGCCAAGCATTTTGCTTCAAAAATAATCTAACACATTCATAATTATTTGGCGTTCCTTACTTCTTAATTTACCAACATATCGTCTCTTCCTAGCTTCCCCCTCCATAACTACAAATATTTACAAAAATATTAAACAAATAACGCAATAACAGCTCACAGTTACACACACGGCTTCTTTCGAACTAATGTTAGTGCTGCTCCTTATACTATCTTCTGTGTCAGGCCTGATGCTGAATAGATGAATACCTTTTGTTTGCCCTACTGGATAAAAGAAAGAGGTTACTGCCTTTTGGTTTATTTTAAAAACTTTCTCCAACCTTCCTCAACATTTGTTCTCGCTGGTTCCCTGATGTAAACTCAATAACAAAAAAGTTTCACACTGCGTAACTTTTGCAGTGCACAGATATAAAATTTTCCGAAAACATTTAATTTAAAAAATTATAACCCTTAACTGGGTAAACATAGAGAATTCAAAGTAGGCAGTTAGTAGCACTATAGTTTACTCTACCTAAGAAAAAAATATAGATGCATTCTAGCAGTTAGTTTGTTAGTTAGTGCGTGATGAGTGTAGAAACAGCAAATATCGGACTTCTATTGAAAAAAACGTTTTCTGAAGAAATTTGGACCTATAGAAATGTATAATGACTCTGAAAAGGATATAACCTGATAGAGAAAAAAATTCTGCATAGGATAATGTGTTCAAACCTGAAATTTATAACAAATGAATATTTATACCATGCTATTAGGAATGTGGCAACAGAGCGAGGGTAGAAAAGGATGCGGCTAATGGCAAGTTGTATGCGCTAGATAGAGACAGAGATGTCCCATTTAACTCCATACTGTCTTCTAAGAGTGAAACGCTATATAGATTTGGTCATGTATAATAATAAAAATATATCAAGTGAAATACAATAAATTACATGGAGTTTATAGATTTTAACCATTGTGTAACTTAAACTTAGAAAAAAAAAAACGAATTTACAGTTGCTTTGTTCTTGTTTAATTGTAATTAACAATATGCCATTAAAACCACCGTATCCCAAAAATAAACACCTTCGGGGGTATGGCATGTTTAAGTTTGCATGTGATGTCACACAGATGAAATGTTATGTTTTCTGAAATGTAAATGAGTTGCTGGAAAGAGTGATGCAGGTTTTTCCCCAGCATGTTTCATAAAAAGAGTGGCTTGCCTTTTTTAAATGAGTTTCACAGAAAACTGCCTGAATAGAATACCTGGAAAGTATGGTTCATTGCAATGGAAATTATTTTACAATGAAAAAATAATGACTTTTACAGAACATGGAGAAATATGATGATTTTACAAAGATACAATTTTGAAATGTGGAACTTTTTGTAATGTGCATTGAAATCTACACAATGCAAAACCCAAAAATGCTTGTTCCTACATCACAGTAAGCATAGCTTGGAATGTGAAATTTTATATTTTGCCTGTCTCTACTTATTACATAAGGCTATTACAGTGAATGGAAGAAAGTTGTAATAAATACTTTCAAATATTATTTTATACAGAATTGTAGAAAATTGCAGAAACAATTCAAAAGAAATAAGCAGTTTGCAAACCTCTATTTTAACTATTGCAAAATGAGAACTATGCTTTGATATGTATGCTCAGGTAACAGACCCCACTACCACTGAAGGCAAGTAGTAGGGGGCATACCTGTGAGGTGAGGGTGTGTCTGTGCTCGGGGCTCTGGAGGTTCTCACCCTTCCATTCATTGTCAGTCTCCTCAGAGTCATCAAATTGTGACTTCCATTGTGATGCCAATGTCAAACCTGCATCAGAAAAACATAAATTGAACTTGCATTAGTGCATCAAAACAGGGCTCTAGCAAACATAAGTTCAAAAAGAGATAAAAAAATGTTGACAGCATTTTCTTATTATTATATCTCAAAACTATGCTGAAAAGAAAGGACTTAATCCTTTCACATCCAAATATTTCTGGTGCTGCAGTTTGTTATGTAAACCATACAATTTATTTCCTTAAACCTGTCTGAAACTAGAAAGGTGATTATTAAGATTTAAAACTTTCTTGGAAATAAAACTATAAAAAGTTTGTGTTAGTTGAGATAAACATTTGCAGAAATTATCTTATTGCTTATTTCCTTGTAGGTGCAAGTGGTATATGGGAATACAGTAGGCTTTGTGTGATAGTAAAATTTTTTAAAGCTTTGAAATTTGGGTTCTCTCTGTACAGCTAACATATAAAAACATGAATAACGATGTTCCATTTGACGCACGTTTATGTTTTCCAAAACTCACACAAATAACAACGAATATCTCCAAAATGGTTCACTCTACAAAAAAAAAAAAAAAAAAAAAAAAAAGTATTTAGATGTAAATTGTGTGTTTTAGGAAGATCTACATTTTTTTGTATTCATGTATGTGGCTTTCATGTAACTGTTTTCTTAACGGGCACCAGTTTTACAATGTGGCAGTTACATCACCCGACTTAAACCCCCATTTTGCAAGGGGGACCACACCTATCGTTGGTCAACGGGTCCATCGGACCTAGCCGGGAGGACTAAATAGGTGGTATTTAGATCCACCGACCTTCCCCTCATGTGCCTCTGAGGGACGCTGTTGTGCTGTGATAGGCCAGCACATATGTAAATGACATTTCCTCCATTTTAGATGAAACAGTTATACCGCTGTGATTCGGTCCCCAGAGCCTCATCTGTTAAAAGCAGGGTGCACCACGGGCAGGATGAGGATGGGAATTGGGTAGGAGAGGCTATAGGAGGCGCATCACTACCCCTTACTACCCCTAATGTTGCAATCCCTCATTTTCACTTGCCATTTGAGACATTTTTATCAGTGCTTTAGGTACAGATAGGCAGAAGTGGCTCAATTGCAACTGCTGTGAATGCCAGATTTGTAACCACTCTACTCTATCCTGCAGGGCAGTAGGAAGTATGCAGAGTCCCATGCTCCAAAAGATACCATATATGGCTGAGTCAATGTATAGCATCAATAACTGAGTTGTGAATGAAGCTAATTTAGCTGATGCCCTAAATCACATTTCTGCAATAGCCTGGCGGGTTGATTCACTCTCAGCCATTACATTTACCTATTCCATGACCAAAATCTGTGAATCCAGCATAAATGCCTTGGCGGACAACAAACAAACAGTCGAAAGAGTTTTTAGTTTTTAGCAGAGAGTAATATGAGTCTGAGGATTTGAAACTTTAGATATCTAGTTTTAATACTCCTTTGACATCTTTATCACTTTGTTTTAATTCTGGCTTTTGGCACTCTGTTTTGTGTATTTATGTATGTTTTATTTTCCTTTTTTCTAGTAATTTTATTTTTTATTGAAGTTTATATTTGGCTTTTGCCATGAACTTTTTTAAGGCCACTGATGACCATGTAGTTGAATGCCCTTAAAACTACATCTCCCTCCTTCCCTCCCTCCTTCCAGCATAAACAAATCAGAACTTATGATGTGATAGTAAAAGAAATATGACTATACCTTACATATCATATATGGACTAATTTTCATTTGTTTTACCAATGCACAAAAGTGATATTGAATAAAACATGAGCGAAGTGTGGAACTACTTTGAAGTAAACAATGCTAATAATAACACAGCAGTTTGTAAAATATGCAGAAAAAGATCTTCAGATAACGGTAAGTCACACAATACAGCAAATTTAAAGAAGTATATAACATTCATTCACTGAGCGAAATTTGCAGAACCCCTTCGAAAAAGCAATGTAAAAGTTTCCTGTTGCTGCTGTAACATGAAGCCATGACATCTGAAAATGATGTGCAAAAAGCAAAATTGGTTAGATACATTTATACACCAAAACTGCTACGAGAACGTAATTCAATGACCAAGCTTTATAGCCTTTTATAATGTTAGTATCGGGTGTCAAGTATCAGAGCTTAAAAATCAGTATCAGTATTGAATATCGACAAATACTGGCATCATCCCATCATAGATAAAATACATAGGTTTGTTACTTCTTTCTTGGTTTCCGGTATGGGCCACATCCTGTTGGCTTTTTTAAAAAATTAAAAATTATGCTGACGTTTCGCCGTAAACTATGTTTGGCTTCTTCATTGGGTGACTGCAAAACTCATCCAATTAGTCACAATGTAACGGATGAGTTCTGCAGTTGCACAATGAAGAAACTGAACACAATTTATGGCGAAACATCAGCATAATTTTCAATTTTTTTAAAAAAGCCAACAAGACGCGGTCTATGCTGGAAACCAAGAAAGAAGTAATGGACAAAGGCCATAGAAGTCTACATAATTATTTAAATAAGTGTCTCTATTTTTCCTTCAACACTGGACAATTAATGAATGTTTGTTTGTTAGAAATATAACTAACCCAAAACGAATTAAACAGTTTTTGCTTTATCACTCATCAGAAGTGAGAGATCAAACACTTGATTTGAAACAAGTTACTTAAAGCATGTAAAGACATGCTCAAGCAAAATGACTCTTCATTGAATGTTATTGTGTCTCCATCTTCAACCATCTATATCAAATTACAGCACGTCTGCTGGTCAAACTTTTTTTCTTTTATATCTGAAATTCCTAGCCACTGTACAAAGGATAATATAATTATTAAACATTGACATTCTTATTCATGGTGACCATATTCATTATTAAAGGAATTAAATTTACTTTAAATTAACTAACTTTTAGTGAGGCATAATTTTCTTTAATTTTACAACACTGACAAGCTTGTTGTTTCATATTTTTGTATCAAACTACATAAACTACATGTTGATTTGTGTGAGATTTTCAAAATGTGCTTCATAATAACAGAGCTAATGAACATAGTCTTAATCATCCACGTAATATTTGTCTTATGCTGTTTATTTACTTTTTTGGTATAATCAGTGGGTGCTGAGCACTCATTAGATATTTTTATGGGTGTCCTAACACTGAAGCATTCATGTAGTAGGTGTCTATGACACATTCCATTTAAACTATAATATATGGAGCTATTAAAATCATTTATCATCATGTATCAGTACAGTGAAACAGTTTCTATAACCTTTCCCATTATAAGCATAAAATACTGCAGTTGCTTAAGCAGAGTTTCATGATATTATAGTAAATATTATTTAATTCCTAAATATATGATGAGTGTGACGGAGATTTTCAATTCGTTCAAACATGACAAGAAAATCAATAGAACACTTATCTTATGACATATGCAACCATTAGGTGAAACACTGTCTAAATTACCCAAGGTTAGTGAAGTTCATGTACAAGACAAGAATTACTCTGGGGTGACTGACTTTACTTCTCCAATTGGAATGAAGTATTACAACATATGTGGTTGAGATTCATGTGAAACATAATGGTGTAAATTGCAACCTTCACTATATATTCTGCAAATTTTTTTTGTTTTTTGTTTGTTTGTAGTTCTACTGTAAGCAGTCCTCAGCAGCATATTGGTTAGTATCTCCACCCATCATCAGGTTACCAAGGTTTGATTCCTTGCTGGGAACAAGTGCCTTGTATGTGATTTATGCCCCATTAAGTTGACAAGGAGAAAAGGATTTAAATATACATGTAGGAAATGTGCACAGAGTATAAATTAACATTTTTAAGGACTAGTTTCAGGCCGGTCATCTCAGCATGGTGGTAGCATTGCTGCTTGCCAAGCGGGGCACCCAGGTCTGATTCCCGGTACCGGCATGAGGATTTTCTCCCATTGGGAGACCTGGTCCGGAGTGCACTCAGCCTTGTTATATCCCTGAGTGACCAATTGAGGTGCTACTTGATTGAAAAGTAGCAACCCCTGGTTGAGAAGACCACACAACCAGCCGGGAGAGGCTGGGGACTAACATGTCCCACCTCCAGTACTGCACCCCAGTCATGATGCCTGTGGTGGGCAGAGGTGAGGGATGCAGCAGTTGGGCAGTAAACCTTAGCCCAGATGGGCTGTTGAGCCATGAGGTTATGTTGGTTTCATGTCAGACTAGGACTTGTTTCTCTCTCTATAAAGAATGCCCATGGATTTATGTACTAACTCTCCAGAGTACTATTCTATGGACAAAATGAAAAGCAATAGTTTATGGAACGTAACTTTCAGTTGTGTAATCACTTTCAAATTAAAACCATAAAAAACATCTGCACTGCATTTGAGGACAGTGTGGGTGTATAAGGAAGGGAAGGAAGAGTGACAAGTTGACCTTTGGCTATGTAGCTAAGCCAGCTACAAGGTGTTATCAACAGTAAGCTGGCAAGAGTATTGCACTAAACTGTGATATGACATTACATCTTTTGATTACTTTACTTTTCAAGAGTATAACTTACAAATTATTATGTGTTTTTGTCTCGAACCATTTCCTGCAGAGATATTTTAGTTTTGTCGAAAAAAAGCTCGCAACACTGCAGATTGTGTGAGTGTCACTTTCACTAGGTCAGTACATAAACAAACACCGCAGCATGGTGTCTCATGAATGTAAACAAATAACATGCTGTGTCCTTCCATATTTACAGTGTGAGCGTAGGCCAATCAGAATCATTATCTCTCAAAACATTATACTACTCTCCAAGCAACCGACCTGTTTACACCCAGAAGCCGATTCAGTTCCCACACCAACCTCAATGTAAAGTTGCTGATTTACTTCACGTCTGTAAAAGCTATCCGGAATACTCCTTGAATTCTTCTAACTGATTAATTATTTTGAAACCCTGTGTAATGTACCATAATTACTACCAAAACTATGTCAGAAATAAGTTACTCTTCACATCTTACAAGTAACAAACTATTATCTTTGTACATTCTTGTGGAATTATACATCCAATTTGGAACAAAATCCATTTATTTTTTTGAAATGATCAAAGAAAAATGTCATTAGACCTTTCTGTTCATAATGCTCCTATGAAGCACATATTAGAAGGAATATAATAAGTTCCCTTCCACCCAGTATATATAATTTGTTTTGTGTATTTAAAAATTGTGGCTTTATTAGCATCTGAAAAGTAGAACTGACTTTAAGAGCTACAAATTGATATGCATATATAGTTATTTTTTCACTCTATTGTCGTCTATTATCATACAGATTACCATCATGCTAAACATGATACTGATTTGTAAGGCATGTACTCTAGTGTTATGGTGGTGGTTTGCTTTATCTGCTCTAATAAAATGCATCTGATATCAGATGACTTAGAAGGTTGCTGTGCTCCCTTACATTGACACAGACAGAAATGGAACACTGCTGCAAAAAGAATGGTTTTACAGCCTACAAAGCAGTAACAAAACTGTCAATCATACTTGTACAAGATAAAGCTTGCCTGCCAACACTGTGTGCAGCCAGGATATATAAAGTTCTTTGCAGTGGTGGAAGAAGCTCATTGATACACAATTTAAGTGACAGTGGAACTAACATAATCAAAATCTGTCAAAATGTTATACCAAATTTAACTAGCATGAAGTCTAGGGCAAAAAACCCCTCAGAAAATAGCAGGAGGTTCTATGCAGGATAAGCCTGGCAGTAAAGACCTTAGAGAAAACCAAATCCCTATTCCTTTGCCTAACAGGCAGGACATCAGAGCCTAGCTCCCACTGAGATCCACTATATAACCAGATAAGCTGCAGCATGTGGCACTGCTTTGCCTTAAGAGAACCACAACATGCCAATTGAAACACCAGCAAAGAAAGAAGTAACTCAGGGTCAACTGGACTGCCTAGCCAACCTAGATTGGCTGCAGAAGCCGGATATTGTTTAGAAAAGCTTACGCAAGCACTTGGTCAGAATTTCGGCAAAGTCCCACTCGGCAGTGTGTACGAATGGTCACGAAAGTTGCCGAAGTTGCTGTGTTAATGCAGCGCTGCCAACAGCAGAATGTCCCTAGGAGTTTGTTGCCAATAGTAAGTTTGAATGTTTTTGCGGGAGTCGGCAGTATGCTGCTGACCTTAGAAGCAACTAGTGCAACGGATCGCTTTAACAGTATATTAGATTTGGCGCCTCTGTGCTTTAATGAGGAGTCATGCATGCAGTTCCTGTACGACGAGGGCCTGCTGAGGGCTTGAATGCTATGCAGGGAATGTGATGTGCCCTAGGGCGAAGCCTACAGTCCCCCATCTGTGCCATCCCAGCGCATGGGGCTCCGTAAATGGATTTTTTCTCCACTCGAAAATTAAAAAATAAATAAATAAAAATAAATAAATAAAAAAGAACGATAATTAATAAAAATAATATAAATATAATATTATATATAATATAATATTAAATAATAATAATACAATAAAATAATATAATATGTTGTTTTCTAGTGCCTTGCATCTGGCAATGAAGCCATTAGCATTATATTATAATATAATATAAAATAAATAAAAAAGAATGACAAATAATAAAAATAATATAAAGATGATATATATAATATAAATCTAATAACATTAAAAATAATAATATAAAATAAAATAAATAAACAAAAAAAGAACGATAAATAGTAAACATAATAAAAATATAATAATATTAAATATAATAAATATAATATATATAATATATAAATATATATAATAAATATAATAACATTAAATAATAAAATAATAATAATAAATATAAGTATAATATATAGTATTATATATAAATAATATATATAATATAAATGTAATAATCATCATCATACGCGATAGCGGTATGTCTGTGGCGGCAACGACGCGAGTGAGTGCATTTGTGTTTAATGTGTTGGCAACGAAAACTAGTGTAGTGTAAAAAGCAATGTTGGCAGATGTGAAAATCGTCTGCTAGTCATGCAGTAAAATCTAGTGGGCGATTGTGAAACTACTGTCGGCGCATGCGCAGTAAGTAAGTTCGGACTTAGAATCTGGCTGGCAAGTGGAAAGTGAGCTGTTCTAAACTTGAGCCCAGAAGCCTTCTAAAACTCATATTTGTTATAGTTGCCGATAGTTTTCCTGATGGACCTCTAAGCATACTACCTTTGTTTTATTTAGTGTATAATACCTATGAAATGGTTCACATATGTTAAATATGATAGCACAAATTCATTGTAGATGTTATCTTCACACCGGCATTTCTCAGTGAATACAACCAAGCTAGGCCTGAGCAAATTTTGGGAGCTTATAGTCAACCTTTTTTTTTTTTGCCATTATGCAGGCATAATGAATCTTTCAGAATTTCTTAAAACAGTGAAAAACATTTTGCACACTTTTATTGTGAAAGTATTGAAAATTGACTGACTTATCAAATGGCAGGAGATGACACTCTCTGCTTAGATTTTAATTACCAGTTGACAACAGCCTACCTTGTTTAGATCTCAAGCTTCAATATTAGCAGTGCAGTAATTGGTTCATTTCTTGGTGATGATCAACATAAAGTAGTCAGTAGTTTGACAGACATATTTCTAGCCTATGGAGATGGGGTGCGGACAGTCATATCTGGCATGAAACTCAAATTAGCCATTCGTATAGCACTTAGCAATTATATTAGTTTATTTTCAATTTAATTGTTTTGTGTGTTTTTAGCTTTCTCCCATACTTATTTTTCTCTGAGTTTTCTTTCTGCATTCTCCAATTCCCATATTTTGGCTTCTTCTCTCTTCCTTTGGATGTATGGTTCAAGATACACAATATTTGAATCTGAGTTTCTTTCATTACAAGTGTGTCTGCTATTTTATGGCAATATGGTCTCCATTAGAAGTAAACCTATTTCTCTTGTTTTTGGAGGAGTTTTAGCAGTGTTAGGCTTCTGGAAATCCATTTTGAGTTATGTCTTGAACAGAGGTTTTGGAGTCAACTAGAATATGATACTTTTGATAGCTTTGATTTCACGTTACACAGAATTGCTGGTACCAGCAACTGAATAGGGGTCAAGCCTTCTCATGTAAATTTTCTTACATATTTTTATGTTTGCTGTCTAGATGAACATGATGGTAAGGCTGAAATCACTGCTGTTAGATTTTAAGGAAAAACCTGATAATTTTTCTTCTAGACATGTATGTTTTCAACATTGCTGTGTACATTTTGCAGTACTTAATTCACTATATATACTACTATATATTTTTCTAAGAATGTTTGGTTTTGTCTGAAATATCAAGCTGGGTGATCTAATAGTCAAAATATTCTGACTTTCACTTATAAAAAGTGGATGCAACTTAATATCCGACTCTTCTTTTGTTCTTTTCCACGAGTTATGTCATAAATAAGAAATTCATTTGACCATCTAATGTACTATAAAACAATATGGCATGAAAACATCTGGCCTGTATATGTAGGTACAGATATCCAATTATGTCAATATTATTGTACAAAGAGAAAAAAGGGAATCAGAAACAGTTAAGAGAAATATTCTGGTAAGGAAGTACATTATAAAGTTCAAAAACATCCTACATTTGTTCACATTCTTCAATGAAGTATACACACTGTTGTCACACCTTTATCAGCTAATATTGTAGATACTTATATTTATATCCCTACTATACTTTTTGCTGGCATGCAGAATAAATATTGTGTATCATTGTCTATGGTGTTGATGCAATTTTACTCGAGATTTGAAAACATCTGGCCTGTATATGTAGGTACAGACATCCAATTATGTCAATATTATTGTACAAAGAGAAAAAAGGGAATCAGAAACAGTTAAGAGAAATATTCTGGTAAGGAAGTACATTATAAAGTCCAAAAACATCCTACATTTGTTCACATTCTTCAATGAAGTATACACACTGTTGTCACACCTTTATCAGCTAATATTGAAGATACTTATATTTATATGCCTACTATACTTTTTGCTAGCATGCAGAATAAATATTGTGTATCATTGTCTATGGCGCTGATGCAATTTTACTCGAGATTTGTAACTATGAATTATCGGTATGGACACTAGTCCAGTTGTTAGATGCTGGCCTACTGATTCCAAGGTCACGG
This sequence comes from Tenodera sinensis, assembly GCA_030765045.1. NCBI lineage: Eukaryota > Metazoa > Arthropoda > Insecta > Mantodea > Mantidae > Tenodera > Tenodera sinensis. The sequence continues at coordinate 108,602,601 of CM060962.1, forward strand.
GTTTAAACCCGGCCCAGATAGAAGGTTTTTAAATGTGCTTAAAAGCTATAGTCACTTGTCAGTAGATTAACTGACATATAAAAGTACTCCTGGGGAATGAAGTTCTGTCATACTGGTGGTGATGGTATGATCCTGGCAATTTACAGCCTCATAAACAAACAAAATATTTATTTACTGGTTTCCTCAATGAGTGTGTTCACTGCACTTACCCAAACAAAATAAATAACAAGAGCTTATGTCTACTTTTGCTTTCATTATTCTTTAATATTCCCTACAATATCTCAGTTTTACAGTAATGATATGGCCTGCTATTAACTGGGTTGTTGGAATAGGCCCACACCAATGAAAGTTAAAGATACATACCAAGTTAAACCACATTCTTGTTTGGCTATCAACTATTCAAGTATCATTATACATACTGAATTTTACAGACGTATTGGAAAAGTGCTTTCTTTATGTTAAATCAAATATACCCCTGAGGATTTAATTGTATCAGAAACATGAATCATCAGATATATGAGGTTTCTCTGATGCATGCTGATGATACTGTAATTCTGAATAGTAATAGTAATGTTTGCATCCACATTTCGCTCACAACAATGGAGGAAATGAATCAGCAAAATCCACCAGAGAGTTCAAACTTAAGTCTGATAAGAAAATCTAACACAGTGCTAGAAACAGTCTGATGTGTCCAATGCATTCAATGTAAAAATGTAAATTAATAAAAACCAAAACTGCAACCTATTGTGAGAATTTTATAGTGAATTTGAACTTAAAAGAATATTTTAATACAGTTTAAATTACACTCATGTTCATTATTAAAAAAAATTATTTGTTGGCACATATTTTCAATGCAGTTAGCTCATCAACAGTACTGATGAACTTCCCACATAGCTTAGAGATCTCTCACTAGGTCTCATTAGTTTGCTAATGAGATCACTTGCTTGAAAATGTGTGAAGTTTTCTCTGTTGTTTACTTTGGATAGAGTTTTCCATGCTGTTTAATCATTTGGTTACTGTATTAACTTTGCTTTGGCTCACTAACAAAACCAAATATTTCAAGTACAAATAATAATGCTGCTACTGATTTTTATATCTGTTTATATTTCACTCTCCACATATTTTAATTTTCCTTTAACTCCTATATTTGTAGGAAAAACATTTGGATAAGTTTTTGGGAAAAACAGAATAAAAATCATTCAACAGGAAAGAATCAGTTTATTTCTCAACATGGATGGATTTTCAGTAATATCAGTTCATTGGTAAAACCTTACCAAACTTTTGTACATTGAGACTGAGACATCTTTCTTTTCTTCACTATTTGTTAGAAAATATTTTTGAGAAAGTTGTAAATACAAATACAATGTCAAGTGTCAAACTTACTTTGCTAGAACTAATGAACACAATACAATCATAATACATACATCAAGCATACAGATTTTCCCCATGTCAACTTATTTTGTAAAAATAAAGAATAAAATTACAAACATAAGAAACAAAGCGTATACGCTTCCCCTTCATTATATAGAATGCATTCACAAATAATTAAACTATATAAAGTTTAAAAACAATATAAACTCTTTCAAGCACAAAATGTATATAATATTATTTATACATGAACATAATAGATACAAATCTTGAACTGAATAATACTGAACTTTTTATTTTCCATTTTTTTTTCCATTTTTCACATTTTTCATTTTTTATTTTTGTTTAATAAATGACACATTTATGAATGCAGAATATCTGCTGAACTGAAGGACACCTATACTACTAGTTGACATAAAGAGTATAAGAAATGCATGACATAATTAAACTGAATGTTACTTTCTCAAATCAGTAATTATGACTGAAATCTTTTGATGGCCATAAGTTAACTGAAACAACCTGAGCTGCCTAAAAGGTCTTCCTCTGCAGTGCTGCTGAGATCTACTAATTACCTCCTCCTCTTTGCTAGTCTTGGTTGCAAAAAGTTATAAAAAAATCTGGCATAGCTCAACAGTGTCTACTTGAATGCTGCTGTGGTTCATTGTTTTGAAAGCTTTCAAATCCAGAATTCCTTAGTTTGAATATTCAGTGAAGTTGCTTAGTTGCAAGGGTTTCCTTCTGTTTTGTTGTTCTGAAAAGTTGAATTTCATTTGTGTATAAGTACCAACAACACTAAATTTACCATTTGCTCATACATACAACATACACTGCACCACCATTAGCTCCCGTTTCCTGCTTATTATCATTAAGTACCATGGATTCAAATAATCAGAACCACTATTCACTCTATATCTTTACATCAGTCTCACTCATACCTCTCATTTACAGACACACATACCGAACTTTCTCTTCAAATATTTATCTTAATTTCTCATTGAATCCATCTTGTATTTGTTCAGAAATATTATCTGTAGATAATGTTTCACAATCCTTCCTCCCCTCATATATTATTCATGACCTTTAAGGCCATTACTGATTGATGAAACCCTTTTTCAGTATGGGCAGAACCACTTGGACAACTATTCATACTCGCATTCATTATTAAAATATATTTATTGGCACTAGTTTTGAATGCAAGTTAACTTCATCGTCAGCAGTTATGAACTTCCTACATAGCTTCTAGATCTCTCACCAGGTCTCATTAGTTGACTAATATGATTACTATACTTATTTATAGTTTTCTCTGTTATTTTGTTTGGATAATTTTTTCACACCATCTGTATGTGGATGAAAGCTGCATTAATTCTGTAAAGGTATGTTCTATCTTAAGTTTCTTTAGAATATTATTCCTTAAGTGGCTAAAGAAATAAATGTATGCCCTATCAGGCATAATGTTTCTAAGTAATTTGACCAATTATATGTATATACATCCTGTATTTCTTATTTCAAATTATTTATTATAACAAAATGCATTTCTCACAAAGGTACATCAAATGTCTAACATTTACCATCAAATGTGCCATGAGGCAGTTGGTTTCATTACATCTAAATGCTCAGCAAAATGGTCATATTCATTTTTGTATTTGAAGGAAGTCGCCCCATTCCATCAGTTGGTGCAGTATCTGGAGAATATGCCCAGTGAGTGACAGCCTCCAAATCATTGCAAATAATGGTATCACAGTTAAACTTAGCAGCACACAGTTTCAATTTTTCATGGGCATGCCCCAAATGCTCATTGTACTTCACCAACTGACTGCAGTTCACAGTGCTTAGCTGTCATTGCAGTTTGGCCAACATAGGTCATTATCAAATAACAAACTCACTTAATTTTTGGAGCATTAACTTCACTTATTTTCTGAACATTCAGGGCATGCTTTGAGCACTGTTACCCTGATTTTCAGTGTAGACCAACCAATGAGAGCATTTTTATGCTCCTCTTGTATATACTTGGAGACATCCAGTGGAGTTATCAATTTATTGGGATCACTTAATACTGGGATATCCAAAGTATTCATTTACCTCAGAAAATGCACACATATATGGATTTCTGAGCAGATATTCCTGGCCACTGTCCCCAGTTAAAGATGAGGACAATAACTGTTGGGACACCTCCAGATTGTTGAAGAATTAAGTGAAGTTTGTATTAGTAAAATCAAGTCTGTTTTGTTATTTGATTCTTCCTCTTCAGTTTTCTTCTTCTCTTCTGTTTCTGCAGGCCTTGGTGAGCTCTGGCCTCCCACACTGTCTTCATTCACAATTGTCTACCTTTCACTTCACTTTTCCACACTAATTTCAATTTTCAATCAAGTTTTTATTACATCATCTATCATATTGTCTTTAACCTTCCTGTTTTTCTTCTAGAACAATCTTCCTTTTAAAATTCTTTTTGGGATTCTATCTTTGGCCATTCCCTCAATATAACTCAGTCACGTTATTCTTCGTACCTTTATAAATTTCACAATGGGTGATATGAATAAACCCAAGATGCAACTTGCATTCTTGCAAACCTTAAGATACATCTCACATGTAGATGAATAAAAACACTTTGCCTCAGCAGTGAGGTCTGCCCCCTGTAATGAATCAAGGAGCAAATCCACCAATGAGATGTTTCTCAAATTGTAAATGAATAAAGCATGTCTTCTCTCACTGACAAATGAGGCATTTCTGTATTTCTTGAGACTGCCCAGCAGGTGACTCAAGGTAAAAGTGAGTGCAATTCTTGAATTTATGATGCAGAAGAAAAATTATAAAGTACAGATTCTCTTGAATTTGATTATAAAGATCTCTATGGGTCCAGGAAAGAAAACATGGAATGGATAGCACATTCCCACCAATATTTTATTTATGTATAGGCTGCACCCATTAATTGAAAATTTTTTTCATTTACTAAATATCATCAATGTCTATTAGTCTTCAGAAGTACTGCTGCAGATTCTAATGATTTTACAAAAACAAATTTTACTTAGTTGGCAGTATTTTTCATCCATTAGCACCAAACTGTGTTTGCCTATTTCCCATGAAATGTTTCATATTTTCTTAACAAATTTGATCTATTTATATGGGTTATGTAGGCACCAAACTTCTGAATATATAACTTCTTCTAAAGTTCTAGAATATTAAAAAACAGGTGCCTTATAAGTACCCGACTGTCTCTATTTATTCTTCAACAAACTATTATTGCAAAAATGTATTCTTTTTTCTATTTCATATTAAATGATAAAGGATTTGCAAAAGTGGTTTTACTGATGTTTCCTTGTAGGTAAAGGGGGATTAGGTGAATATATTAGGCTTAAGGAACAGTAAAATATTTTAAAGGCTGGTAACTATGTCATTTCTTTTTTTAAATTTTAGGTCCTTTAACCCAGTAGGTCACATTGGCGGATGAATGAATGAAATGAAAAGCCAAATAGTCCACCTCCTTGGTATTAAGGGGCATCTAACTTCGAACTTATAAGTCTCAATGGGGCCAGGTTGGTTGGATAAGGATTTTTCTAAGTTCTTCCCATATCCTCATAAGACATCCATTAGTAATTCTCAGCTTGCTGGATGCCATGCTCATTCGACAATCATTACATCCATTTCATTCATCTCTGTAGACCTAAGGTGTTAAAAGTAATGTTAAACAAAAATATATTGTCTTTATATTATTTGAAGGTGATAATTATTGCCTTCAAATTTCAATATGAATGCTTGAGGAAGGATCCCACACCAATAGCAGCTATGGAAATACTAACCAACCAATGCCCCATTGAATATGAAATAGAAAAAGCGGCTCTTATTCAACACGAAAAGTTGATCAGACTCCCATTCAATACATGGCACAAGAGAAATTTTACACATACACTAAAGACTCAGGAGAGCTTTCTTTCCAAAATTCAAGACATCAAGAAGAATGTATACCTTCCTAATTCAAAGGAAAACTTCATATCTAAAGTCAATCCGACACAAACATTAGACATCACATATTATTTACACCTGACAGAAGAAGTTAAGAAAAGTGATACCCCAACTAGTGTTTTAAAATTATTGGCATTAGAGACAATCCATACTAAATTTCCAGAACACAAATGGCTCCATATTTATACTGATGGATCATTTATATCAAACCAAGATGGAGCAGGTGCTGGAGTCACATGTCACCTCTTTTTCTATTACAAATCTTTAAGTTATGGAACTACAAACTTTGATGGAGAAATTGAAGCAATTCGAATGGCCCTACAAAATCTTTTGTACAGAATTTCACATTTTCAGCAAGCAGTTATTCTCTCAGATTCCAGGGCAGCAATTATAGCAATTACTTCCAAGTTGTCACCAAAAAACCAAACAATTATAGAATGTTGGAAAATCCTTACCCATCTAACAGCACTTCAAAAACACCTAGTCTTCCAATGGATACCAGCTCACTGTGGACTGAGTGGTAATGAGAAAGCTGATTTTCTTGCAAAAAAGGGTACCGGCAATGTGCAGAAATCAATAGTTAATTTACCATTTTATGCAGCTAAAAGATTAGTCAACTCTGAATTAAAAAAAATTATTGAAAAATATTACTATGAAAAATCAAAGAATAAAAGATGGGAACTACCAAACATTCAAACAGTAATTCCTGAGTATCCTCGAAAAACAGCAGTTGCAACCTTCAGGTTGATTACAGGACATGATTGTCTGGCAAAACATTTAAACAGAATTGGGATATATTCTTCACCACTCTGTCCTCTATGTGATCTGCAAGAGGAAATGGATCGAGACCACCTTCAAATATGCCCGGCCACTTCTAGTGCCCCATCCATCAGTGAAAAATATTGGAGAGCAAGAGGATTAATGACTTCATTGTCAGAAATCCAGCATTAGCTAACAACAACAACGAGGACGACGACGACGACGACGACAACAACAACAACAACAACAACAACAACAACACATTGTTTAAGATCATTTGTTCCTTTCAATTAGTTCTCTTAGCAATAAGGACTTCTCTGTCAGATCTTAATGCCCAAATCAAACGAGAATGTGGGCCAATACTGAATTAATTCATATTGATGGTTTTATTAAAGGTGTTAATGAAAGCACAATCTATTCTGTTACTATGCAAGATATCTGAGTGAAATAAAAACTGTGTAATAACTGAAATTGTCAGGAAGCATACTACTGTACAAGTATAGTTTAGGTACTGTAGTTTTAATCCTATACAAAGCTTGATTCAATTTTTCATGAAATATTAGCATTTAATATAGCATATCATATAACAAGAATAAAGAAACTGGTTACTTACTTTATTTCTTTGTACACATATGCTGTAGAAGCTAAGTGGAAATGAAAGTTTGGCTGTTTATATCTGGTGTCACAATTGTGATATCAGAGGAAAAGATGGCACGTTCCATTGTTCATCCTTGCAGACTGAGGTACACTTGTATAAATTTACTTAAATCATGCGGAAGTGTTTCCTGAGATCATAACAAATAACGGAAGTTATAAATATAATTTCTGTATATGCTGTGCTCTTCTGTGAACTAACTGGTGATCCTTTTTCATCCTAAGGTTGAGTAAATCTCCTTAAGCCTTAGCTGATGCTACGCTGTAGAACATGTCAGGGGCTATGACACTCATATTTAACTTATTTACAAGTGAATTACCTTTACAGTATACCACTAAGTAGATCAATATTTTAAGCATAGAGAGAAATGTTCCACTATGTTTGTTTGATTGGGAGTATTATTAACTATTTCCTAATAGAGTAAGTTAGCATAGGTCTTTACAGTTTGCAGTCATGCACATCGCTTGGCAGAATCATTAAATTCATAATGTATCTAATGTAATACAAGCTGAAGGAATGGTTCTGTCAATAACAATAAACAAGTTAAAGTTATATTCTGAGCTGTCAAATATACAGATCTGGCAAATACGTTTTCATAAAACTAAAGTGAAAGCATCTTCTGCACATTTAAATGTAATACTATATCATGTGCAAATGAGTTATAGCTTGCTTTTGCTGCTACATCCTGCCCATGGGGTGTACACTGAGAGAGACTATTAGGCCAGTGTGGTTTGGAAGCCATCAGAAAAGAAGTTTAGTAGCAGGTGATATGGCCTGATAAGGTGAAATACTTCACTTCAACATAAAAATAAAATGAAGGAGTTTTATAATTCATTACAAACCTGTATTAATGATATTATTACTATTAATTATTATTACTAATAATAAATAAACAACAACAACAACAACAACAATAATAATAATAATAATAATAATAATAATAATAATAATAATAATAATAATAATAATAATAATAATAATAATAATAATAATAATAATAATAATAATAATAATAATAATAATAATAATAATAATAATAATAATAATTCATCATCATCATCATCATCAATATCGTCATCGTCATCGTCATCATCATCATCATCATCATCATCATCATCATCATCATCATCATCATCATCATCATCATCATCATCAATATCATCATCATAATTTGGAAGTTATTTTAGACTTTTCTTTTCCTCAAGACCTTAAATAATTCAATAGCATTCACATTTAGCAGGTCAAATTGTGCACATTTCTTGATGTTGTTTGAAAAACAGCAAGATTTGCAGTTCTTTACTTTGTAAAATCTGCAAGAACAATTTAAATTTCTTGGTTCTATGCAATTATTAAGATTAAGATAACCTGATATAGAATTACTGATTTCTTGCTCACATTTACCATATCAGTTTAACAAACAATAGCCATTTTGAGTTAAAAAAGTGAGTGTGGATTGCAATCAAATGTTCTTCGACAATGATTGTCAATAAAGCTTAATTAATGAAAAAGAATTGATTAGACACACAAAAAACTTAGGAATTTGGCACATAAGTACACTCCCATACACAATAGATGGTGCGTTGCTTTTATGTCTTGAAAACTAGAAATAGGTGCTTTGGTTTTCTTTTTTATTATAAATTACTTTAAATGATCAGAATTTTGGAATAAGCTTATATAGGTAAATTTAAAAGCTAAAGTTAGAAATAGTGAAGTGATACAGTAACATGAAGATTGTTGAGTCAGTTTGTAATACTAACTCACTCACTTAAATATGATTTCAGAACATGTTTCAGAAGCAATTGCTTCCATCTTCAGCCTCGGTCCAACTGACAACACTGGAGACATAATTGCTCGTGTTGGTTGCATCACAGGTTTCCTTGTGACGAAACTGCCAAGGTTATTCAGGGTGGTTTACAAAATCCTTTATGTGTTCTTTTCTTTTTATCATGTGGATGATTTTCCAAAGTTTTATTTCAGTAGACACACTGATGTTTCTCTATGTCATGATTGGCAGTTCAAAACTGAATTGCTACAGCCAATTTGTCTATTTGTTTACTGGTAATGTAACTGAAATGTTCTGTCAGGGTTTCAGTGGTTTCATTACATCTATTTGTTTTACCTAACAACACCAGGTTCCAGTTTTCACAGTTCATTAAGCAAGTGGCTGATTTTTGTTCTGGTGGTATAGTCTTTCAATTTAGAAGTACGTTCTGTATGGTATACTTGTTCTTGTATAATTGTACTATAATTTCTGTTATATTTCTCGAAAATCCCACCACTGAAAATCTCAGCAATTTCATCACAAGGAAATCAGATGAAACCACCTCTGCAACCAACACCAGAAATTATGTCTCCAGTGTTGCCAGTCAGACCAAGGCTGAAGATGCATGAAATTGCTTCTGAAATGTTCTGAAATTAGTGTTACAAACTGAGTCAACAAACTTCAGGTTATACAAAGCATAAAGATTTCACAATTCATTGCCGGCTTAGAACTTAAAAAAACAAAAGAAACTGAAAACAAAACAAAGTTATGAAAGTGCTATGCAAATTAATTTCAACATATACTGTATAGTTGACACTTTTAAGAAACATAAGAACAAAATAAAACTGAAGAAAATAGCATTTAAATGCATTTCTATACAGAATGGATATTCTTTACCAATATAACAAAACATAAATGTTAGTAATATGCTAATAAATGGATCTAGTCCACATTTCATCAAAGTATTATGACATTAAAAGTCCAAACAATGAACGTATACTTATGGAATTGTTGTGCCAATGCAACACAATATAGTAAAATCACATTAATATGCTCACACTAATAATCTTATCCCATTCATAAACCCTTCATACATGGTCTTTGGGCATTTCAAAGCTTTGGGAGGAGACCAGTGCTATGTTTAGCAATTCAACACTCTTATTTTTACAAACCAGTGAGGGAAAGAAAGTGCTCTTTGCTCTCCCATGTTGATACCCATACATTTTACTTCTCATATATAATTTGATTCTTTGATTTCATTTCCCTTCGTAATATTTTTCTTTTTGGATTGTAAAGTAATAAAACTTCCATGTCAGCTGTGCAGGTTCAATATCTTAGAAAGATGATATGATACAGTGCTGTGACTGACTAATAAGGGAAAAATTTTAATACCCATTTTGCAGGAGCTTGGAATCCTGCCTTTCCCACCCATCCCTAAAGCTAATGATATTGATGCTTTATTTCAATAACATAACATTGCACTTGCATTTTTAGGGATAAGATTATTATAAGAGAAATCTAAAACTGAAAAATTGTCCTGTTGATAATTTTCTGCTCTTTGTCTTTCTTTCAATTTTGAGCTATGTGCAGCAAGTTGTGATATTGCAAAATCCAAACAATGAGTATAAATAAATGTGCACTTGATGGAAATTAATTATTTCATACAGTATGTATAGGACAAGGTAGAAAGGGAGAATCAGACTGAAAAATTCAGTACTATAGCCAGGATTTGAATCATGGATATTCTGGTTTCTGACTGGTTGCTCTTACCAAATTGAATTTCTCAGTCTGATTTTACCTTTCCAAATTCATCCTATGCAAGTGAAAGAAAAATTAATTTCCATTGACTTAGCAGTTTGTTAACTATGAAGGACAGTACTAATGTACTTAACAGCATTAGGGCACATTACGCCATTAGGGTAAATCTTGTGATTTACTGAGAAAAAGGGGATCAGTGGGAGAATTTAATGTCATGTCAACGTGTTGCCATGGTAGTTCAGCTGGTAAGGGCAACTGGACAGAAACCGGAAGATCCATGGTTCAGATCCCGGCTATGACATTGAATTTTTCAGTCTTTCTCTTATTTGCATTTCTCACTGTGGTTGTTGACACTGCTCAAAATTAAGAGATTATGCTGTGTTCGCACATATACAAATTTTACTGAATTAAATATTTATCTGAAACTAGTTGCAAGGAGTCTCTTCGTCATTGTCAACTGAATTTTTGATGAGGAAGAAATATCCTGTTGTTGTTGTTGTTGTAGTGTTTAACGCCCACTTTTACTACTACGGCACCGCAGGCGGTGACACTGATGATACATGAAATGAAGATGGAGCACCAGTGGAATGAGATGGCGGGGGAAACCGGAGCACCCAGAGAAAACCCGCCCTGACGCCGCTTCGTCCACCACAAATACCACATGTGGGTCCCTGGGATCGAACTCGGGCCACCTAGGTGGTAGGCGAGCGCGCTAACCACTCGGCCACGGCGCCGCCAAGAAATATCCTGAAACTAGTTTTCAGATGAATACTTAATTCAGTAAACTTTGTAAATGTGCAATGACAACCAAACCTTTTACATGATCATTTCACTACGTCTTCCAGTCAGCATAGGATTGTTCAAAATTAATTCCCTCTCTTTTAAATCATTTGTCATATTCCAAGCCCTTAGATTACTGTCCTTAAAATAGCATATTAATGTAGTTTTTCTCTATTTATCCACATAAAAATACTTGAGTTTGGAAGCAGTCATAGTATCCTTACACAAACCTTCACTTACAATGTTTTTAAAACTGGAATGTTTTTGAGCACATTCTTCCTCATCATCAGCAGTTAGGTGACTGAAGCATGCTCCTATGCTTTCCTCTCTTCTTCTCCTGGCTGGGTTGAATGCTGCTGCTATCTACTGATGGAGAGATAAAGCTTGAACAAACTACTTGTTGGGATCCCAAAATTTACAATGTTATATACATTCTTGACAATTAATATTTTCTGTGTGATATTCAGTTTTAGTGATGAGGAAACTGGTTTTAACAATCTTATGGTTTGACCAATGTTGTGGTTCTCAGGCCAAAAGTGGTGTGACACAGCAGGTTTGTCTATTTATTTCAGTTTTATACTTCTTTGGCCCTCTTTCATTCTGATGCTCAAATTTCACTTGGTTTTTCCTATGTAGAATTTCTAACAATCTTTGCAGTTGATACGGTAGATTCCTGATTTAAGTGCATCTGGGGCTGTGTTTCTGAGTTGACTTATTCAGCAAATTATTCAGGCTCTATTTACTTTGAGGAGATAATCGAATGTCAAACTTACTGAAGATTTTTTAAATGTTTGAAAACATCCATGGATGATATGTGAACTTTTTATATTTTCGGTTTGTGTCACTGATTGACTCAAGAGTAGAGTTTGGCTTTTTATTTGAGTCTACCACTCTGTTTAAACATCTTAAATGCTGATGCTGTTTATCGCTGCTATGTCCAGTTACATGTTGGCATTCTTTTGAACGTTCTTCTCAGCTTAGAGGGACACTGTTAACCTATGGATCAAACTTAAACAACATATAAATTAAGCAAACAAACTGCTGTGTCACACCACTTTTGGTCCAAGAACCACAACATTGGTCAAACCATAAAATAGTTAAAACCACTTTTCTCATCACTAGAATTGACTATTGGGGAGAAAATATTCATTGCAAGAATGCAGATGTCATTAAGTTTTGAAATCCCACCAATGTGTACTTTTTTAGAACTTTGTCACTGCACCAGTGGATGGCAGCAGAATTCAACGCAGCCAAGACAGAAGGAAGAGGAAATAAGTAGGAGTATGCTTCAGTTACCTCACTTCTGATGATGAGGATCAATGCCTTTGAAAATGTTCCAGTTTTAAAAACTTGGAAAATGAAGGTTTGTGCAAAGACAGCATAACTTATTCCAAATTCAACATGAAGAAAATGTCGCTGTTTGTAGTGTTTGTTTTTAACATAAAAATACTTGTACTGAATTTTATCCATAAAGTGGGCTTCAGGGCTCAGACAGACCAAAACACATTACACTTAAGCACAGATGGCAGTTAATACATCAAACATTCAAGAAAGGAAAGGAGTAGCACATTAACCTTGTTAGTCAGAGTTGGATTCTCCAAAAGACTGTTAGGCTTACTTCAAAGGGTAACATAATCTGTAATGAGAGAAAATAAAAAATTCTTTAATTTGTTCTCTTACATGGAAACCTTGTCAGACCTAACTCATGACAAATTTGTTGGGTAAAAGTACATGGAAAATAAACAGATATGTGTCTCAGTTATCTGTTCAACAGGCCCTGGGTTTCTTAGATAAAATGAATGCATATGTTTAATTAAAGTGATAAGAAATAATCAGTGCATTTTATGATAAAGTAAGGAAGTAAATTCGAAATGAGGCAACAAATGTCATGTCAAGTTGTTCACAGACCACGACAGAATTAAAACAAACAATGATGTTAATGATATACCCAGTTTCTCCTTATTTTTCTCTGCATGTAAACAAAAGCACATGCATCTGGTTTTCTCTTATTGGTTGCTGGATGCCTTCACATATTCATAGAATCATAAGAAAATGCAAGCACATGCATGAAATGAGTTTGTGGAGGCATTTACTCATTTGTATATGAACGCCACAGCACTGTGAAATGTGTGAAGTTAGTTCTCAAGTTTACACTTGACTCATGTAGCAGAAGTCACATGCACTTTGATTAGATTACCACAGGTTGTTTACTGCTTGGTGCCTCACCACAGACTAATAACTCAATTAAGCGTAAAGAAGTCCATTAACATAGAACATATGTGCATTACAGCAACAAAGAGCATAAGTGATCCAAAAAGTTTATGTAAATACTGCATAATAGCAGAATCCAAGGGTATCTTTGAGCTCAAGCACCATGGTGGCAAGAAAAACAAATATTTTTTATGCCAACAACTTACTGCTGGTGTTTCTAAACACACAAACCATGTGGGCAATATTTGAGAGGTAGAATCAGAACTGAAAAATTCAATGCCAGAGCCGGGATTTGAACCATGGATCTTCATGCATAGAATTTTTCAGTTCTGATTTTACCTCTAAAACAAATCATGTTACATGTTTTAATGTCATTTTGTCTTACCAATACAATAAATTGAAGAGCTATATCTGAAATTGATGGGTGTAAGTGTTAGCAGAGTAGGGGAGTCCTGAAAGGAAATTAAAAGAACTGGAAAGGTCTTCCTCCAATAGTGAGCCTAACATCATGCAATCAAGGAAACACACAATCTCTGTTAACGAGCAATTTGTAACTTTGAATTAAATATTACTTAATAAAACTTTAAAATTGTGTGCTTCTAACACTTCATTTGTATGAGTAACATTAATGTTCAATCAAAGCTATGTCATCTATTGGTATCATGGTCTTCACATGTTCAGAAATGCACACTTTAGATATGAACGATTTTAGCCAATCAGGGTAAAGCAGATGCAAAGTAACACAGTTTGATATGTTTATATGCAGAGTAAGATTAGAAGAAACTGGATTTAGGGAGATTTAACACATATTTCTAACCTCATTGCACCAAGCTACACGTCATGAAGGATAGTTCCACTTGTGCTGCATTGCATTTATCAGTGCATTTATGAAAGATAACATAAAAACTGGGTTTTCATCAGTATTATTTACTTTCTGTCATACTACAACATTAAGAAAAGCTATACTTTTTGTTACTTTGAGCACCAATGGCTTATGACTATGTCCAGAAGTGTTTCTCATTATTTTCTGCCAGGCCCCTGATGATATTATTTTCTGTGATACAGTGGCCCTTGAGAGAGAATGCCCAGAGATGCTTTTCATTATTTTCAATGGCCTATGGGAGAGACCAGATATGCTTTTCATTATACTTTATGTACTTCACCCAAAAAAGTTACCTCCATGACAGAAAACAAGTCGGACACAACTTCTTTGTAGTAACAAGCAACTTAAATCTAATCCAAACAACTTAAAGCTAAAAGGAGGTAAACACAAAATCATAAATGCTCTAGCCCTAATAACTGAAGGAGAGTTAAATATTTTGTACACAGGTTTAGGTGATTAAGTTTGTATCTACAAAATACATGTTTGTCTTTAAATAAGTACTTGTAGTAATGACTACCACATTTACATTAAAGCTATTTGCTTGATTATAATAATTGGCATAAATGCAAGTGTGTGTGTGAATACCATATTTCATCGCATAATCATCATACTTTTTACGCTTTCTTCATGAAGTAAAAATTAAAAATTAACATGCAACCACTATGCAATGAATAGATTATTTAATACTGGGCATATTAACTTTCTGCAACTAGTGTAAGGTAATGGGAGTAAGAGCGAGTCCGAGCATACTGAAGCACAGCCATGTTACACTGTTTGTAGTTCAAAAGAAACAAGAGGGGAAGGAGGGGAAACAAAAGTGATGCTGACACCGCAATGCAAACACCTACACCAATAAGTAGAAAAACAATAAAAAGAAAAGAAGAATATTACTTTGGATTTATTGAATTAAGACTTTTCTATTATTTGTAAAACCATTTATGATACTGTTGAATCATGTGTACTTTTTAATTAGAGTCAATATTATCGGACTACTGAACAAGTCTGTAATCTGGCTAACTACCTTTCTGCAGCTTGATTTCAATTCTGCTCCACAAGTGCAATCACTCTTAGTTTAGAAGTTCTGCATTTCTCCATACCGGTGTTTCCAAAATAAGCACTCGTTAGAATAATTATAGACTTGGTGCATGCTAACCAAATGGTTCACGTGCCTTACGACTTAATTCGCTTATCACTTAGTCATGTCTGCTAGTTCCCACGCTTTATGTTCTTGAACTAATCAGATTTATTGATGGGCTAGCCATCATCTTGGCAGCCGGTAAACTGACTGCATTGACAATGAGGAATATATAAAAATAAGCTGCCTACTCTGTACTCACCCCTACAAAGCTAACAGGTTACAGTGGTGGCACATTATTTTCCAATACTTCTAAATAGTGAGTACCTGGAATATTAACGCAATGATTATGTGATGAAACACTTAAGTCCTTATTACTCGCCTATGAATCAAGATGCAACCATTATGCGATGGTGACAATTATGCAATGAAACATGGTAATTATCTGTGGTAAAAATAAACAGCTCTAAACCACCTAGGAGAAAACCAGTTTATAAGTCAGAGTTTCTTTAGAGGTTTTTCTTGCAATCCACACATTTTTCAGTGACCTCTGAAAAAATTATATACTTTATATAAACTGTGAATGTACCTCTATGTTGTTCTTGTAACCAAAATCTTTGTATTTACTTTTGCACAACTTATATTGTTTGTGTACTGCAAATTTGCCTTCATGTAAAGAATATTAGCTGATCTTTATGCTAAATAATAGTAACTACGAAAAAATCAGCAAAAACCCGCTAACCACTTGTGTTCAAACATTTGAAAAAACGATACAAAATTCAAGCATAATACCAAACAAATATGCAATTAAGCCAAATAATCCAACCGTACCCAGAATCTATGGTTTAACCAAAATACACAAGCCAGACATTACCATGAGACCCATAATTAGCAGCATAGATTCACCAACTTACAAACTGGCAAAATGGCTATCTAATAAATTTAATTCATTTCCTAAATTTGAAAGTTTAAGCATAAGAAACAGTCATGAACTAATAGAACATATCAAAGACTTCAAATTAACAGAAGAGGACACCCTTGTCTCCTTTGACGTAGAGTCACTATTTCCCAGTATACCAATAGAAAAGCTCCCATCACTGATCAAAAATTGGCTCAAATCACTTGGAATGTCATCGTCAGAAATTGCAGAATACATAGAACTCACCAAATTATGCACAGAACAAAATTTCTTCCAGTTCCAAACAAAGTATTTCCGTCAAACTTCAGGTTTAGCAATGGGCAACCCTCTCTCGCCATTCTTAGCAGATATTTACATGAGTTCATTGGAAATAAGGATCACAAAAGGTTTCCCGTGGATGTTCAAACTCTGGCAGCGATATGTGGATGATATATTTGCAATAGTTCCAAAAAGACACATCAGTGACGCATTAAAACTTCTGAACATACAGGACAAAAGTATAAATTTCACAGTGGAAGTAGAAGAAGACAATAAATTACCATTTTTAGATCTAAAATTAATCAAAAGCAAGGATAGAATAAATTTCGGTATTCACAGAAAACCAACGCAGACAGACAACTACATAAAAGCTAATAGTTACAATCCAAGAAGCCACAAACAAGCAATTTTCAATAGTTTAACACATAGATTGGTGAACATCCCTCTTTCAGCAGAAGAATATAAAACAGAATATTACAAAATAATTGAAATAGCACAAAAAAACGGCTTTCCCAAAGAATTAGTAGATAAAAAGGTAAAACAAGCAGAAAAGAAAAAATTATTAAAAGAAACTACAACTCTCACAGCAGCAAAAACAAAAATGATATTCAAAAAATTCACATATCATCCATGGGCCATTGATAAATTTAAAAAGGTGTTCAAGGAATACAACATTGAGCTAGCAGCAGTAAACCATTACTCCATAAAAAACCTACTACTTTCAAACATAAAAGATGCTATTCCACCTAACAAAAAATCTGGCATATACCAAATTGAATGCAGTGATTGTAATGAAATATACATAGGAAAAACCAAAAGAAATTTAGAAATTAGATCCAAGGAACACGTTAGAAACATTAAGAGTAAACAATTAGAAAAATCAGCGGTTGCATTTCACTTTTGGACAACAAATCATGACATAAAGCTAGAACCGAAACTTCTTAAACACATAACCGGAAAACAAGAACTGTCCACATGGGAACAAATCTTTATTTTAAAAAATAGAAACCGAGTATTTAATTTCGACATTCCTCCGAGAGACATTTTCAGTAAGTTCATCGAACCGCCACCAGAAGAAACACCAGAAGAAGCATCACCATCTGCACCATCAAGCACCATGGAAACCCAGTTATTGTCCAGTTGATAATGGAGGAAAGTTACCTTCGAAACGCGTCCCGGAAAAATATGTTGTAAGTGTTGTTCAGTGTTATTAATTAACTCACCTTTTAAATTAAATTAAAAAAATATTAGCTGAATTTACATACTATATGATAGCATACAACTTGTAGGGTAAAGCAGCAGAAATTAGATAGTGGGGCTTTTGGAATAATGTTAAGTTCTCACGCATGCACTGCCAGTACTAAACATGTCATATTGTAATTTGCAGTCTCATAATTAAGGACAGAGTCTTGCTAACGTGTATGCTTTGCTTTGAATAGATTCTGCTTTTAAGAGAGAAATGATATCAGTTTTTCTTATCCAACGTAAGCAATGAATACCTCTATAATACACAGTTTATAATATGTGGCCAGGAAGCCTAAGCTTTAACTTGTTTTGTGCACTAGTTTTTGTGCGCTTTAAGTAGCAGATACTTCCTTAGTATTTTGCAAATATGATAGCATATAGTACCACTATATATTGTACAGTATAAGAATTATGTTGTAACCAAAGCATGCCTTCCTTGTATGGCTATTTGTATAACAATCCTTGGGGTTAATCAAATGTGATGCATATTTGTTCCTTTGATGTTAACTTATTTCTATCACTGTCAATGTTTTAAATTAATTATTCTATATTAATTTTCAAAAGATCATTATAAAAGCAAGTATTTATGGCTACAGTGTGACAAAGAAGCTATGAAACAGACAATCTCATCTGTACTAGACAGTAATCAGTAAAAGATGTAACTTAAGTTTTCAATGTGACCCTGCATAAAAAAGCTAAGGTATAATAAATTGAATGGCTATATTACTGAGTGTGAAATAAGCAAGTGGCTTGGCAGATACATCACAAGAAAATTTAGCACTTGTTAATGCAAAGGGAACAGATAAATACATTGACTTATCATCCAATAAGGAGTATAGTCCTAATGATTCTGATATAGATGATTATAAATAAGGATTCTTCTGTGTCAGCTACTTTTCAAAGTCATCTGTTCCGAAAGACTGGAATGGTACAGTTCCATGAATGGTGTGTTGGAACTGAAGGAAGAATGCAATATACTTGTGGCAAGTGCTTCTAAATAGCATTTTTGATTAAAGAATCATTAATGATTTAAATAACGAAAAATTGAAGCTATTAACAGTGAAGCAACAAGATTCTAAAGTATTAGTGAAGATAAGTGAAGTTTTTAGTTTCTAATTTGTTCTTACTTTAGAATCATTAATGATTTCTTACATTTCTACATTTTTCCAATATTTTATATTCCATAAGAACTACTAACTTCCCCAATTTTATAAAAGTTGCTAATGGAAGGGCTTGATATTCTTAAGATACATCACATGTGAAAAGCAAGTTTTAAGGAGATGTAATACTGAAAGTTTGATTTTCTAGTTTTTAGCCAATTTAGCTGAAAATTTATTTTTACTGTAGTGTTATATCAGGCCTTCCGTTTTATTTGGTCTTTAGCACCAGTCAGTTTAAATGAATGATGCCATTGTTTGTTCAGTGACCCTTGTCTCACATGGGAGGTATGGAAGTGGACCTCAAATTGCATGCATTTACAGTTTTGTAAACAAGTTGCATACTGTGGTGCTGCAAAGCTGTTTTTCACTAGGACATTTTGTGCATTTTTTGCATATGAGACAGAAGTGACAGAACTTGCATGGTTGAATGCTACTTCCAAACTGGAAGATATGACTCTATCGTTATGATGTCAGCCATTGTGTGACTAATTTTCTCTGTTCTTGCACAGAATTTCAACTCCCAAGAAAAAACATGATAAAAAAAAAAGGATTAAAAGATTGGGTCTACCTACTAATCTGATGTTCGATTTTCATGTATTCAGTAATGCTCTGTTTTGTAGTTTTCATTACATAACCATTTTGTGTGTTTTTCCTTAATTTATTCTGTGCAGGTCAATTTTCATTTACTGCTATAAAAAGCGTGGACAAGCTTTTTTTGTGATGGAAAAGTTGTGCTATTAAAGACAAGACACTCTATGCTCCAAAAATCTTCCAATTATTTGAGTTACCTATGAGTATATGAGGTATGTCAAAAAAGCATCCGACCTATGATCGGGAAAAATATATTGTTTACCTGATAGGATTGGGACCCTAATCCCCTTCAAAGTAGTCCCCTTGTGCTTTCACACTTAGCCCACCGCTCCTTCTACTTCTGAAAGCAATTCTGGAAAGCTTCTTTTGGGATGGCATTCAATTCCACCGTCGCATTCCTATTATCTCTTCTCTGCTCTCAAAATGGGATCCTTTCAATGGTGTCTTCAGTTTCGGAAACAAACAGAAGTTGCAAGGAGCCATATCCAGAGAGTAGAGAGGTTGGTGAACGACCAGTAGTTCATCTTTCACGAAAAAAGTCTGGATCAGTTGCAAATAATGTGCTGGAGCTTGGGCACAAATTTTGCAGCCACTTTGTGAATGTTCAAATTACCATACAAAATTGCATGTGTAGAATCTTTACTATCCCAATGTCTTCGGCAATCTCTCCTACGGTCAAATGTTTATCTTCCAGTATCAGATCACCCACTTTCTCAACAACAGCAGCATTTCGAGCGATTTGTGACCTTCCAGGACACTCATCACTTTCCACTGAAGTGCGGCCATTTTTTAATCTGTTGAACCACTCTTTAACTTGTGTTACCCCCATAGCATCATCTCCAAATGCCCGCTGAATTTTACAAATTGTTTCTTCTTGAGAATCACCTAGTTTTTGGCAAAATTTGATACAATATCTTTGTTCAATTCATTCAGTCACCTTGCGAGAAAACTAAATCCAACAAACAGTTATAACAGCACCTTACTTGGCAACCTGCTGCCAGTGACTGATACACACAAACGCAGTGAGAAAATTCAAGCATGCGCATTAAGGTTCCTCCTGCCACCATGCACAGTAGTGCTGCCATAGCATCAATACTTTGCGTGGCAAAAATTAAGGTTGGATATATTTTATACAGGCCTTCGTACATGCTGAGATTGCAAGTTTATGACTGCTTGCAAAAGAAGTTCCAAATGTAAACACTGGAAAGGTGCAGCACAAGTCCCATTTCACTACTGTTGACATTCATCCTTCAACTAATCTTTTCTGCCAGAGGCACTGGTGACAAATACATTTCAAAGTAATGACATCATGAACCGGCAATTTACTGGTGCGAAAAGCCAAATAAAGCTGAAGATCCGGTATAAACATTAGATGATTTTAAATTTCAGTGTGATAACTCCTTTAGTTTCTGAGTTATTACATTTTAAGCCATGTTTTATTATTCTGAAATAAATGCCAAATGCTCCACAGGATTCAACTTTAAAAACAAGCATTTTTTTAAAATTCTAGTTGTCTACCTAATAATAATGCACAAATCTGTCATACAAATTTGCTTTACTAGACTTAGTTCAAAAGAAAATAAAGTTTAATTTCTGTTATTTGAAACTTCTAGTTTTTTGGGACTTTTATACAGCTTTAAACATTAAAAAACCATTCAAAAGAAAAACAATTTATATTCCAGATTTAAATGCTTGTGTTTTGGGAATCTACATGATAAATTTCACAGAAATTCAGTGAAAATTACACTATGTGGAACATTTTAAAGAAGTGAATGTACTGAAAAGAAAATTTCAAAAATTTCAAATTTCAAAATGAAAAAAATTGCATTCTATATCTACAACCTACATTATATAAATATAGTATTTACAATTCAAAAACTCAAATACATTTGGAATTTATGGCCCCTAAGTATTTTTAAGTTCATGGAATACAAATGTTAATTTTTGCAAGATTTATACTAAATTTCAATGTAACATCCCCTTAAAAGATCTCAGGCCAATCAAAGGAGAAGCAGCTTTTTGTGGGAAGTATGAATGAGAAAATCAGGCACTTGGAGTTTCACGCAGAGAGAAAACTATACCAGAAGATATTGCTTATGATAGATAATTAGTGGATGTATTAAAATTTATAAAATAGTGCTGAGCATTCCTTGGGATTCTTTATGGCACTAGGTGGCATGTAGTCCCTAGATTATTACTGTGGATGGGGTTAGAGTTGAAAGGCAGGCAGGAGAGAGTCGTAGGCTACAGTCTTTATCTCTATGTCCCTGCTTTCTCCCTGTTGTTGTTCAGTTTCCCATAAGTGGTGTTAGTATTACATCATTGGTGTCTTAGTTCTGGTTTAATATATTACCACAAAAGTTCAAATTATAACAAAGATTTATCTTTCAAGTGTTGCATCAGAAAACGGAATACAAGGGAAATTGTGGTGCTGTCTTGTACTCAATAAGATAGGAGAAAGGTTAGAACATTATTTTCTAAAATCTCTCCCACCACTTACCGCAAGAAATAGGTGTTGTGAAAGTAACAACATTTAGAGCCACTAAAATTCCTAAATTTTAGGATAACAAAAGATTAACCTGTATCTGTAAATGCCAATTTCCTTCAGAAATGTTATGAATGTGTTGCAGTAGATGGATCTACTTTTCAACACATTCTGCAGTGTAGGTTAGAAAACAATTTTAATGTATTTATTTGCATTTTTAGTAGTAGACTGTATCACACGCTGCTCACAGGCAAATGAAAGCACTGATACAGGGAATGCATGCTGCCTAGTGCTGTGAAGAATCCCAAGGAATGCCTTGTAGCAATGTATAATGTTATTGTTGACATTACAGCATAATCTATGAGGTAATAAATCATGGCAAATCACAAAACCTTACTCTTAGTGTATGTGTATAGAACAAAGTATTTCAGGGAAATAAAAATAAATAAATTAAAGAAACACGGTGGAAGAGTTTTAAAAATGTTGGCTAACCTTAATACAACTACCTTAAAAATGGAATAGAAAGCTAAATATTGCACTGGAAGAAGAAAAAATGCTCAACCATGTAAGATCTGCACCTTTTTAATGGCCATCTCTATACCACCTTTAACATTAAAGGTCATATCAACAGAAGATCTGCACATTATATTCCTCCAAGATTTGAAGACATAAGGGCTGACTGACCAATGTCCATCTTGCTAATGGATATGCATGTAAGCATTTACTCGCTCTCTCCTGTCTGCAAGCTGCGCAGGAGAGATTTTCAGCTTTTGAAATTTGCTAAAACAGGCTTAGGAATAATATAACTCAAAAGACATGGAATCATTCATACTAATAGCAATAGAGATATATCTATTACTTTTGCTCTCTAAGCAAAGTGATTGAGACCATTGCATAATAATGTCTTGCATCAAGGCTAATGGTTGGACTGGTGAGTTTGTTTTACTCGAGGTATTATGTATAATGAGACTTAAATGGTTTAAAATTAGGATGGTATTATGTTACTGCATAATACAACTAAGCAGGTATCATCATTATTCATCACTCATCAGCGGTAGTGTGGCAGTGATTCGGTTGGCTATATTTTATACTATTCTGAGTCAAAATTTTATATCACGCTATTCATACTGCTTTGGCATTTGTTATGTATATAATCCTATCAAACATTGTATGATCCCGAAAAACATCAATATTTTAGCTAAAACTAGAAAATGTAAATTAATAAAGCACATTCATTGTGGAGATTTGTTGCATAAAATATGTGCTTTGGCTGATAAGAAAGGGCTAGCAGGTGTAATTGATACTCAGCACGTCCCTGAATCATGCCAATAATCATTGTCTGCTATGAGATAGTTTGGGTTTGGTTTTTTCTTCTGTTAACTGAATTGTAAATTAAATTGACAGAATTGTAATAACATTTGCTTAGGGAAACCAAAAATAAAACTAAAACTAGAACTAATATGAAATGCAGGCTTGCTTCAATGGTAGGCTGGTATTTGATGACTTACCATTTATCCAACGTAAGACTGTATAAGGAAGTACATTAATTGATCACAGTTTTGTGGTAGCATAAGTAGATTTTGCATTGTGCAAGAACTGCAACATATTTGCAATCCACTGTTTCACCTACCCTCTCTTGAAATCCTGTCAGCAGATTGCCTTTTGTTGTGCCTAACAGTTCTTGTTGCTCAGTAAAATTGTACTGTGGTGTGGTTCAAACCTCCTGACGCTTTACAAATGCCAAGACAATGCAGTGCATCTTTGTCAAATACTGTTCCACTCCAGCAGAATTTTATACCATTTACATTAAATGACATTGCTATTTAAATTAAATATAATCAAACAAAAATGTCATACCCCTGAGTATACCATACAACAAAATTATATAATACAATTTTTGATACTCAAAGAGGCACATCACTCTTAAACCTGTCCTGAATATCATTGGAGATGGTGTAGTTTCTAGTACCAAAATTCTAAATGAGTTTTGCTTAGAGAGTACAGATTCCCCACACCCGCTCTAGCCAGCCTGCAAAATGACCCTTCAACTCCACATCTTAATGCATTACATTGGTGAAAGGAGTGCTTTGGGAAAAAGGAAAATAGATATAGCACTAGGTAAGTTTCTTTTTGACCAATTTTCCATTTGGTGCTGTGAATAGTAATCATTTTAAAGATATGCTACAGAAAGTGAGCCTTTACAACCAGCTTCCTGGACAGAAAATTATTTTGAATGGACTGCTTAGTGATGCGTATGAAGAACAATTTATACACACATTAAACCTGGCTCAGTTTTACTTATCAGTGGAAGGGGGAAACAAATCTAGTAGTGCAACAGAATCCTGATAAATCGACAACTCTTTTTATTATAATTTTTCTATTCTTATCGTTAAACTTGACTGTAATAATCCCTATAATCCACTATGCATATAAACATTATAGGTAAATCTTAATTATTGTACACACACAACTTATCACATTCTCCCTCACAATAACAAAAGGGCTGACCGCATATCTAGTCAGAACATAAGCAGTCAGCAGAACATTGTCATGAAATCAAAAGCCTGCTGCTAATAATGTGGATACAAGGCACACTTTTGTTTAGAACGCTTGAAGATTTATTGCTTTACTCAGTACGTACATGGTAAGTTAAACTTTGAGTTAGGTACATATTTCCAGTTACAGTACCGTTTCTCAGATTTCAGGCTTACTGTTGAGTTGTGTTTATGCCAGTAAAAATGTCAAACGAGAAGAAAAGGAAAGTTAACTTGACAATGGAAATTAAATTGGATATACTAAAAGATAAAGTGAAACGTTTAATACGTAATAAATTTTAGGATATCTTATACCTTTTTCTGGTTCCTATATTGTGCTAGAGCATGTTTTTATGTAATTTACTATATTAAGTTATGAGTTGCGACTAACATACCTCTTACTCTGTAAAATTAGACATTTTGGTAACTCGACACCCCCAGTCCACATTAGGTCGAGTTATCTAATTCTAATGTATCAACAAAGTTTTCATACTACTACACAACACTGAATAGGTACCAGAAAACTAGGTAAGGTATTTCTGGAGGCTTTTAGGCAAGAAATAAATTGTGTAAAATTGAAAGCAGGTCTCTAAAATAGAAAAAGAAATGCAAATATCTACTCTAGCATGTCTGAAAATGTCAGAAATAAGGTAAAAGTGAGCTAGGCCATTATTATGGCATTTTATCTGTAACTCACATACCGCAATCTGTTGGTTAAAGACCTATCAACAAGCATATCATATGCAAATCAAGTTCTGAAGGTATCTAAAATTCAGATCAACAGCAATAACTTTTGTCTAATGATGTGTGTAAATATCTTTTTCTGTGGACATCTAATTTTTTTTTTTTAATTAACGTCCTCCAACGTAATGTCATATCGGATGGTTTGTTTGTTTTGTAGTGTTTAACGCCCGCTTTTACTGCTACGGCACCGCAGGCGGTGACACTGATGATACATGGAATGAGGATGGAGCACCGGTGGAATGAGATGGCGGGGGAAACCGGAGAACCCGGAGAAAACCCGCCCTGACGCCGCTTCGTCCACCATGAATACCACATGCGGGTCCCTGGGATCGAACCCGGGCCGCTTAGGTGGTAGGCGAGCGCGCTAACTGCTCAGCCACGGCGCCGCCATCATATCGGACGGTGTGGACATCTAATGGTATTATCAACAAGATAAATTAACTCCTCCAACTTAATGTCATATCGGATGGTGTGGACATCTAATGGTATTATCAAGAAGATAAAACCATTATCTGTGTCTGTATGAAAAACGTCACAGTAATGTATAAAGTGGCATGTAATTACAAATTTAAATCCATTTCAATTTCAATAAAATCATTTTAAGCGGAGAAAAATTTATTCTACACGCACACCCTTAATTACCATCAGGCAGCTTGTCATCACCTAACATGGTGATCTTTCGTAACATTTCAGCTTGGTTATAATGAATTTTAAGATAGTAATTTATTTATAACACTTCTTTGAGAGAAATCTTATGAAGCAAATTGTTGGCGTCATTTAGCCACAGCATTTAATAAATGTGATAAATAAGCAATCAACATTATACATGGATCATACTGAAAAAAGAAAACAAGATAGTGCAAACTGATAGGGTTCACAGTATATGTAAATATGTAAAACAGATATTCACTTCCATTAGGCGGCTCAAGGTCACGTACCCTCATCCCCACCCTGCACACTTGCTCACCTGCACAAGCGCACACAACAGCTGATATGCACATGTATGCAGTTGTAAATGAGCTACTTACTAACAATAAGAAGCATTGTCGGTTTTGTAAAACAATAAGTGTATAACAATACTTTAATGCACTTAATTTCTCATGTTTGAATATGTTTATACACAATCCTAGAGATCTATTCGCTAAAATAATTATACCTATTTTTAAAAGGAAAGAAAAGGACAAATGACTCACCAAACAGAAATTCTACAGAGGGCAGATATCAACATTATCATCTTCACTGCATTCTGCATCACTGGAACTGGAACTGTCATTACTTTTTTCATGTAGATTTATCACAATACTCTGAATACGTTCATCTTGTAGTCCTTCCTTCACAAAATCTTCCTCTTGCAGTGGCTCTGTGTACTCAATGCATTTCTGCCAATCTTGAACTGTCACATGTTTAATGGCATCCTCCAGTAATTCCCTTACATCTTTAATTTTGAAAGTAGAATTCTTGTCTGTAACCTCTCTTTTTATTTGAGCCCATACCAACTCAATAGCGTTATGCATGGAAGAGGACGCACTACTTCATGTCCTATTTCTGCAGCAAGATCATCATGCTCACATCTCCTATAATTGCTACTGCGTTGCCTAACATTGCAGAAAGGGTGCTGATGACGTAGTACTTGAACACCCTTAAACCTAAATCTAATCTAATGTAACAATGCAAAGCAACTTGGCTACTCTGTGTATAAGATCATGAATTATATTCTTGCTTCGAAGCTGTGCCAAAATTGTAGCTTTCTTAGAATTTGTGTTAGGGATTTTACCTTTAAGCATGGAGTGAGAGCTTGCATTGTCCATAACTGTCACACATTGCTCTTCCAAACTTTGAAGGAGATTTGTAAACCATTTCCTAAACACTACATTCATCTCTTGATAATCACCAACACTTTTTGATAGGAAAACTAATTCTATGAAACCATATTTGTATGATTCTACATGGCAGATTATGAGATGGGATCCTTTATGCAATGAGACCTTTAAACCTCCATTTCTTTTAGAATCCTGCCAGGATAAAACTCGTGGTATGGTTTTGGTTTTCCCAAGTTTTAGCAATGTATTTAATAGGACGAGAGATATCTTCTTTCTTTAACTTGCACATTTTTCTTAAAAATGTGATCCTCACCACAACAATATCTTTTCTCTCCATAAAAAATGATTAACCGTCATTCGTTTTTTTATATCTAAAACCAAGTCTTCTCAAAACTTTATGCAAAGAAGTTATGTCACCTGTATATTCTATTCTGTCATTTAGAACAGCTTTAAGTATGGGGTATTGAACGATGGATTACATCTTTCTGAAAATCATCTATTTATATCACAGGTTTTGGGCATCTAATATGTTTTCTTGGAGAGGAAAGGCATGGCCGTGAGGCCTTTGCATTTTCAGATACACTTTTATGGGCTTCCTCACATATGCATTGCACTGTTTGTAGAGAGACCTGACAAGCTTCTGCAATTATTTTTTGTGTATCTCTAAAAAAAAATCACAAAACCTTTTCTTGGCTCTTTTACAGACTTTTAAGAAAGTAATATACTTTATAAAGAATGTCTTTGGAATGTTGTCTAACTGCTCTCAAATTTGACATCATTATGTATGAGTAAACACATAAACACAACACCAAATTAAACTCAATACATCCACGTTATTATGGCACTAGCTACAGGAGGGAGAATCATTGTGCTGAAAGAGGGGAAAAGACATAGGAGTGGGAGAGGCCAAATAAGGTGCGGTGAGTGGAAGGAATGGCCTTGAGCTGCCTCAGAGTGAAAAACTATAGTAACATGGCTATATAAGCTCGCCATTTGTAAGACAATTAGGAATATGTGGTTATAGGCCCCCGATGATTTGATTTAAAGCATCTTCCTAGTAGATACAACATTAATCTGAAATGTGGATTCTTTATTTAATCTTCCATTTAAATTGGCTCAAATTTCATTCATGGTTTACCCCAGGCATGGACACGAGAGTGAAGGTAGCAGCTGATTGTGCCCTAGTCACCCCAAATACTCGTGCTGAGTGAAGCAGGTTGTTTTGATACAAGCGGAGTGATGGATTCGTTCCACCCGCTTGGTAGTAATAATTTCTATGCTGGTGTTAACTAATTTATTTACATTAAACATATTTTGCATACAATAATTATTAAAGCCATCAACTGTGGTTAGTCACATTACATAATCTTCAAGTTTATAACCTTCCTTTGTCTTATGCACATAATATTATTACGCTGACTTTTATTTAAATAAACTAATAAGAAACTAAATCCCTAACAAGTAGAATGATATCGCTCCTTTCATATGTTTACGAATACGAATGTTCAGAAAGTATCTTTTGAAATTGCAAATAAATACATGTAAGATCAGCAAAGTTTGCTTTATGCTCCTAATCACAGAACATTTGGTATTGTAAGGCTTTATATTTGCAAACTGAAACCTGCATACTAAACAGCAAACTTTCCTATTTTTATAACTTACAAAAACTTCTCTTTGCCACTCTTCATGAAACAGGCTTCCTGGTAAAACCATACGCACCACTGAATGAGGCATGTCAGAGCCTGAACAGCAGTGAAGGTGAGGGATGGCCGGTGGAGTGAGGGAAGAATGCGTTTCAGTGGAGTGGCCCTTTTGAGCTGACTTTGCCCATGCCTGGTTTACTCCAAAATGGGTAAACTATGTTATGTTACATTTTCCAATTATCATAATTTTATTCATTAAAGGAGGTATTCAAAGTGTCATTATTGCATCTGGAGGCAACACTGTACTTGTTTTTGCAACAATTTTTTTATTTTCTCAAACATCCCTGGTTTATTTCCAAATCTTGACAAGCATGGCAATTCTTTGAAGTTCTCTAATTATTATTATTTATTTATGCCAACAAGCTTACTGCTTGTGTTTTTAAACACACAAGCCGTGTGTGGGCAATGTTTAAGAGGTGGAATCATGACTGAAAAATTTAATGCCATAGCTAGGATTTGAACCATGGATCTTCCACTTATGTCTTGTTAGCATAAACAAATAAGAATTACCATCAAAAGGTTATATAAACCCGGGACATAAAGTATTTACAACTGTAAGTCGCCCTTGGGGTATTTATCTCTGATGTGAGATTCCCTTGTGGTCTACCTGGGAAAAGTATGAATCAGCTGGGGAATTTAATGTCATACTGGCAAGTTGGCCATGCTAACTTAGTAGTTAAAGCAGCCGCTCGATAAGCGGAAGATGGTTCAAATCCCGGCTATGGCATTGAATTCTTCAGTCCTGACTCCACCTCTTCTCCAATTATGTTTACAGGAGAGCTATAAACCATGTGTTTGAGGTGACTCCAAACAATAAAATCTAAAAGATTTAATTTAGGTGATATTGCAGCCAAGGTACAGGTCCACTTCAACTTATCCATCTTGTAGCATATCTGCACATTAGATGTCATCTCACAGTAGTAGCAAAATATGCTGGTGCTTCATCATGCATGTATCACATTCTCTGATGTTGCTCAAGGGGTACATCCTCAAACAATCCTGGAAGATGCTGCTGCAGAAACTGGACTTATCTGAGTCTGTTTAGTTTTCTTGGAAGAACGTGTCACCCTATGAGATGATCATCTAACTATACATTCAGTAAGATTTATTGGTGATGTGGTGCCTCATGAATGACAAATGGGTTTACCTCCCAACAAGAACTGAATAATGTTAATTAAAAATACAATCACATGTAAACCCTGGTTCATCTGTAAATAAAATGTTACTTCCAAAACAAGGGTTGCTGCATCCACAGACAGAAGGTCACTCTAGAACCAAAGTCAAGATCACTGAGATGCTGAACTCATTGAAGTGATAATGGCACAGTGAACTGCAATGTAAAATTTTCCATACAGCACTGTGGCTTACTGCAAGTGTCAGTGTGGAGCAAGTTGCACTGTTTCCTATTATTATTATTATTATTTTTTGTTATTTAACAATAATGTCAATTGCCAGGATCACATCAGCGTTGCCGCTGTGCTGGAATTTCGTACCACAGGAGTTCTTTTACGTACCAGTAAATTTACGGACATGGAGCTGCTGTTTTTCAGCACACTTAAAAACCAGATCTGGGCCAGATTTGAACCTGCAAAGTTGGGATTAGTAGGCCAGTGTATAACCGACTGAGTCACCCAGACTGACTGCACTGTTTCCTACACTATATTCTCAACCTCAGGCATAATGTACATATCTGCTACCTAGCTATGTGCAAAGTTCTCCAGTTCTCTATGGTAATGACTGGATCTTGTATATGTGTGGTTTTTGCGGTGTCTTCTTACAGATATACTTCTTGCAACAAGCGTGCAGCTTCTTGTGAATTTCTATTAGCACTATGAGTAACATACATGAAATGCATGTGCACGTACTCTTATTGCCAAAAGATTACATTTTGAGTACAGTATAGAACAACTGGAACTCCTCAAACAGGTGATGTGAGTGCTATCATTTGAGACTCTGTCTGATGCACATTCTGTAGATTATGTGGATTGAGTAAAATGTCATTTCTCTGCTATGTTCAGTTTTGAAAACAAATGACACATCACACAAGAGGTAAAGCATATAATGTTCAAAACAATGAAATCACTCCTATTTGATCCACTAGATGCAAAGTAAGATTATGCCTATTCTGTACAGATGAGAAAAATATTACTTTCTGCCTGATCTCCCAGAGTAAGGATGAAGTTTGCTTTAGTGAATATAATATAATTAGCAGCAAAAAACAATGATGCCAATTTACCACTCTTATAAATCTAGCCTTTTTGAGGTGACTTAATAACTAAAAAAAAAACTAAACCCCGGCGCGACAGCCCACGAGGGACCAAGGCCTACTGCCCAGTTGCTGCATCCCCCACCTCTGCCCACTACAGGCATCATTGGTGAGGTGCAGTACTGGAGGGTGGCATGGTCAGTGCCCCAAGCCCTCCCGGCCAGTTATGTGGTCTTCTAGACCTGGGGCCCCTACTTCTCCATCAAGTAGCTCCTCAATTGGTCCCCTCGGGACCTAACAAGGCTGAGTGCACCCCGTGCCAGACCTCCCAGTGGGGATAAAATCCCCATGTTGGTACTGGGGATCGAACCTGGGTCCTCCACACCAGAGGCAAGCGCGCTACCAACTGCACTACGGGACTTAATAACTAGTTTGTGTATAAAGCCACTAAAGGCATTTCCAGTCATTTTTTACATAATGGTTGAGCCAATTTTAGCTGTTTTTCAAACTATTCAGCCATTTCTACCTATTTTCAGTTTTGATTGCTTATTTTAAAATTAAAATCACCAAAATATGAAAAAGAATTTGATTATCTTGTATACTGGTTGATTATACAGGATGTTAGGGGTATGAGTGTGGAGACTTCACATGCTGGGAGATCCAAATATGACTAATAATAAAGTCGAATAACAACTCCATCTATCTTGAAAGTTAAAGGACATAATCAAACATTATTAAATACATTATCTGCACAGTGTGGCAACACAGGCCGAATATATTGTTTTGGTTTGTGGCCAGGCATGTGTTCACACCTGCAATGGGTGAAGGTCTAAACTAGACTAGCACTCGAAATCCGGTTCGCCATGTGCCTGTGTGTTTCTTGTCAGCTAATGCCAGTAACGAGGGATGGGATGGTTTGCTTTTAAGCTATTCAATCTTATTTACGAAAACTAAAATAAAAGCTGCGTAAGAGGCTATACATAAGGCGTAAATGGATGATCAAAGATGGCAACTTCAAATGTTAAGTATGGAAATACCTAATTTATGTAATTGTGTAATTAAAAACAGCTAAACAGGAAAATCTATTATAAATAACATGACTTTGAAGCCGGAACTGCCTAGATGGCCTAAGACGTGAACAAGAAGAAGAAGAAGAAGAAGAAGAAGAAGAAGAAGAAGAAGAAGAAAAAGAAGAAGAAAAAGAAAAAGAAAAAGAAAAAGAAGAAGAAGAAGAAAAAGAAAAAGAAGAAAAAGAAGAAGAAAAAGAAGAAGAGAAAGAAAAAGAAGAAGAAAAAGAACAAGAAGAAAAAGAAAAAGAAGACAAGGAAAAAGAAGAAGAAGAAAAGGAAGAAGAAGGAGGTGGAGGAGGAGAAGGAGAAGGAGAAGGAGACGGAGGAGGAGAAGGAGAAGTTATTAATGGTCAATAACTGCAAACTCAACAAGATGTCTTTTACAGTAGATGTTCAAAATGTGCTCCGTGAGAATCTATGCAGGCATCGCATCTTCTTAGCCAATTTTGCCCTATCCTCGTTGGTGCTTCTGTGTTCTGCTCAATCCCTAGGGCTGCTTCAAACACATGTGTGCAAAGATCATCAAGCGTTGCGCTTCACGTGTGTTGCAATCGGTTTTGCCCTAAGCAAGAAGCATATCTAAATACTCTTGATTTGTAAAGACTCCTATAGTTCTGAATGCATTTAACGCACCTGAAGCACTGACAGAACCTGCTGTTCTGCATGGATGTCATGGGGGTAGTTGTACTGTCAACAGTCTCTCACTTTCCACGCTCCTCACTGGCTAATGTTGTGGGGTTGCCAAGCATATGCCCACGACTTTATCCCAATAGACACACTAGAATCCAGTCCTTTCACATCATTTTGTGGCTAAACGAATGATTTTAGTAACATATGGTAAAGACATAAATAACGTATCTTTTGTAGCTCTACCTCACTGTTCTAATTGCAGAAGCAGACCATAACGGAGTGGGAACATATTTGCAATCACACTTATGACCAGTTTTAATTTTTATTTATGAAACTATGCACTATAGAGGAAAATGGTACAGGAACTTATGTTTCAGTTTAACGCCAGGAAGTTGCCTTTCAAGTCTGTGCACTCATACCCCTAACACCTTGTATAATATACTTTAATGAAAAATTGATTGAACTGGTAAAACATGTGAATCATAATAATTCTCTTCAAGATTACCACATTTTGGTTTCTGCATAGAAGTATGGAGATAGAAGAATCTCTGTTGAGCTGCAGCCTATAGACATTTGCAAGCTGCAAGTTCAAATTTGTGATGTTGAACATTTATATGTGGTACATCACATAAAATTTGTATGTCTAACGACTGTTGAGCACACTTGCCGCTGGCGCAGAGGACCCAGGTTCAATCCCTGGTACCAGCATGGGGATTCCCCCCAACCCCCGCTGGGAGATCTGGCATGGGGTGCACTCAGCCCCGTTAGGTGCCAGGGGGGCCAATTGAGGAGCTACTTGATGTAGAAGTAGCAGCCCCAGGTAGAGAAGGCCACAGACCACGTAACACCCTTCAGTACTGCACCTCGCCAATGATGCCTGTAGTGGGCAGAGGTGGGGGATGCAGTGGCTGGATGGCAAATCTTGGCCCTTCATGGGCTGTTGAGCTGACTTTCTATTTTTAGGGAATGTTGAATCCCCAAGTTTCTTTTCTCTTTAACTGTTTTTCTAGTGCATCATAGTCATGAGTATTTATGTGATGAAATGGCAGAAAATTGTTTCTGAATGAAAGAAATTCCTTTAACAAGTTAGAAAAATATATTTTACAAGTTTGGAAAATCCCTGCCATTTCTCTCATTAATGGGAAAGCTGATTGAAAAACATATCATAATTATAAGCTGCTCCATATTTAGCCATTTCTGGCCTCTTTTTGACAGTCACTTTTAGCCACTTCTCATCACAAAGAGCTGGAAACAACGACAAGGGGTGCTGTCTTTAAGAAGTAAAACTATACTGTACTAATGGCTATTGCAGTACTAGCATGTGCCCCAAATGTCAGGAGGTTTGAGTTCCACTACAGTTGTTTCATACCTTAGAAACTATGCACAACATGCCTTATGATTCTAATATCTTTTTGGTGTAAGTTAATGACTAACATGTTAAACTGTATGAATAATGTAAGTTGTGTTACCTCCACCTCCTCTTGTAACTTGCTGCAATGCAGACACGTTATCATCATCAATAACTGCAAACTGTGTGATTGATGCATCCCGGTTGTTCAATTTACAGCTAATTGGTCTTCTTGTAGAATCACCAGATGAGTGGAAACGACGAGAACGGAATTCTTTTACTCGCTCTTTAAGAGCATCTCTTTGTTCAGTCACGGGAGATGATCCCATTATACCTAAAAATAAAATTTAATTTAAGTCTGTGGCAGTGATACAAGTGAGCTTATTGCCTGATTATATTTTGATGCAAAATTATTATTCTTACTGTATTTATCCAAACACAAGATGACTTCAAATGCAAGATGACCCCCATTTTCCATTTTGGGATTTAGCAGTTGTGATTGTTTAACTATTTTACTACAAGTTTTTTGGTTATCAGTATTATACATTATGATGATGGCAACAGCTGCTGCAATGGAACTAATTTTCTATTTAGACACTGTACAATGCATTGGTGAAAAAAAAATTAGATTTGCACACGATGGGTATGGAAGGAAATATAAATCTGCCTTTTGCCGTGCAAACATTGCACCGATACATATTGCAGCCATGGATGTGGGAAGGAAATACTCCAACTTCTATTTTGGATTCAAGGAAAGCTGTTTACCATTAGGAAACCCTATTATCCCTCTAGGCATGTTGGTGACTACTAACTTTAAACTGCAAAATGAAATGTATAAAATTCAACTAATAAGCCATGACTTAACATTTCCAGCATGTTTCTCCACTGCTGGCACCCATACTACTCCCACAAACTTTGAAACTTACTTTATCTTGCATGCTAATAGGAAAATCTATATCAGAAATGCAAAATTACCTGTTTTTTCACAACTAAAATTTTGGAAAAGAACATTGCTTTGTGTTTGCATAAATATGGTATATTCAAATAATAATGGTGATCTGATGTTGACAATTAATGCAATGTAAAATTATACTTACTGCAAGCAATTCTATATTTTACTAACCATCATGTTTCAAAGATTAATACTTCATATTAAAAGCTTTAATGTTAGTCTATTATATGATGATTCAGTGTTACAGATATTAACAAAATATAACTGCATGTGAAGTGAATGTTTTGATTTATTATTGTCATAAAGGAATGCAAACATAAGTTTCACTAAATGTGCCTAGCTATTTTATAATATCCGGCAATCTATCTGAAATGGAATAATGAAAACAATTTTACCATTGTGAAATCTGTTAATGTACATCTATCACGAAGCATGTAGCAATGCTGTATTACCTGCATAAGATAATTAGAAATGAAAATAACATTGGAAATACCGAGGAAAGTAAATACACAAAATGTGTTGATGATTCCATCCAAGATTCTTTAAGATTATTAAGCTAATTTATTTTTTCTTAACACTTATCCCTAAGCTGCAAATTGAGACATTTCTTTAGATCACTTAAAGCCTACTCTAGGACATACATCTTGTACTTAAATTATTATATAGCCAAACACTAGGCAACTGGCAAGCCTAGTTTGAAATTTTGAGCTTTTCTCATCCTAAAATGGAAATTAAGGTAACTCGGAAGTGTTAACATACACTTCATTCATTTACTCTTTTACTATTTCACTGTAAAACAAAGTAGTATATTTGACTGACAAATGAGAATTTATAACATATATTAATGACTACAGAAAAAGAAGTATTCTTGCCTGCTTTGGTTGGTTCATACGAATAATATGAACCATCTGGTTCAGTGGTTGCTTCTCTCACACGTGGACTAGGTAAGTCTGGGTTATTAAGATCATGTGAAGTGATGATACGCTCTTTGTCGTCTTCACCCATTTCTGTGTCTCCCTGATGGTCCCCGTCAGAGTTTATCTTGCCCTGTACAATAATCATGTAAACATTGCACACTAGATCTTGTTTTTCTTTATATTTAAATTTTCATTTTATTCACAGTTAAATTGTTTTAGATCAGAAAGACTCACAATTTATATCTTAGCAAAGAATGAAACCTCACTTAATTTTCATGTACTACATTTAAGCGTGCAAGTACTGTGTGAAATATAAGCTGTATAAATTCACTGCAACCTTAAATATGGTTGACCAATTTGAAATAGTGATGTACTGTATGTAATAAATATAATAAAATTAAATTCATATTCTGTATACTCTTTATTCCTAAAATTGTTACAAAAATTAAACTTAGAAGGTAAGTACTGTGAGTGAAGTAGAGTGAGTACTACGAGTTGTCCGTAAAATAAGGTTCCCAAGGATCTGCAGTAGCAAGGAACGCTATTACAGGAGATCCGGCAAAACTGGCATGTAGCTTGGTTCTCACTCTCCCAGTACCCCGCCCTGCGAGCTGTCTGCGATGCTCAGTCTTGGCTTGGCAGCTGTTAAAAATGGAGCTTCCACTTGCTTCTCCTGCCAGTCTCAAATTATGCTTTGTGATGCATTTTTTGTGTGCAAAAGCCTGCACCGGTGGACATTCATTCCCAACTGTGTGAAGTGTACGGAGAGCAGTGTATGAGCGTATAACACATGTGCGAATGGTGCAGAGAATTCAAAGACGGATGTACAGACGCCCATGACGACCAGCGTTCTGGACGGCCATCGGCTTCGGACGAAACAATTGTAAAGGTGGAAGAAGCAATGCTGAAACATCGAATGGTGACGGTTTGGGAGACCTCCGTGATGATCCCTGATGTCAGCAAGACCTACATTCACAAACTTTTGACAGATTATTTAGGGTATACTAAGGTGTGTCCCGAGAATGCCTACAAAGGATCACAAGAAAATGTGTTAAAGTGGGCCGCAAATTCCTTCAGGCCTACGACCAATCTCATCAACAAATTTGGATGAGATACTGTCAAACACCCTCCTTATAGCCCAGACCTAGCGCCAAGTGACTACCATCTCTTCCCTGACTTGAAGAAACACCTGGGTGGGACGCATTTCAGAATCGGAGAGGAACTGAAAGAAACTGTTTTAAGCTATCTTCGTCGTGCAGTGGGAGAGTTCTACAATGCAGGCATACTAAAGATGGTACACCACATGCAAAAATGCATTGATCAGAATGGCAATTATGTCAAAAAATAGGAAAAAGTCTAAGCTTTCCAAAAATGTATTATTCAATGTCAATAAATATGTTTTTCATTGTGAAGAAAAAAAAATTGGGAACCTTATTTTATGGACAACCCTCGTATGAACTACTTTACCAGAAGACATTGCTCACAGTAATGTGTAATGACATCTAAATAGTACAGTGAATCAGCATTGCAATCTCCAACACAGCACCACCATGTTCCAGCAGTCAGCATCAGGTTGAAAATGAGAACAAATGAGCTCTTGAAACATGTCCCATGTTTAGTAAGTAAGTGATATAGTGTCAGTAAATCCAATTCACCTTACTATCTACAGTGATACTGTTAGATCTGGACACATTATTCAGTGTAGCAGTAAGCAAACAATGATTGTTCTAACTTAAGAAGTGAGTTAGTCACTGCCTAAATTATTCTGCTTAAGAAAGTTTTATTTTTATTTTGGTAGTGTTTAATGCCCGCTTTTACTACATGTGGCAACACAGGTGGTAGTTCAAGAAAGTGAATTTTGACTGTCCTGTTTGCTTTCTGAGCAAATTATTTTTGTACTGTGTTCATTTGTATGTATTGTACCTTTGTGTTGCAGCAAGCTTCCATAACAGGTCTGTATACGTTTCCACATTTGTAATTAAGGAAATATTGCAGTTTAATATGCAATTTGTTACAAAGAAATAAGCTCTTTATGCACACACAGTTAATAGGCATAGTGATTACTTAGATCATTATGCTGGCCATATAAATTCCCCTCTGTTCCTTTACATAAAGCCATTTTAGAAATTTTTTATTCATTGTTTTGTGACTTTGATTTGCCACTTTCACTTCTCATTTTAACAGAATGACCTGGAACTTTGTACAGGTAAATACGAACTTAAATTTACTTTATATTTACATGTTTATGTCTATGAATGTTCATTATGAATAAAGAATGCATTGTTTTGAAAAATTGAAGTTATAGTTTATAGGTTTTCAACTAATTAACTATTAATTTGAGAATATCTGAATAGTAACTATGGCTCCCATATCTATAAAGTAACGCAATGAAAAAAAGACACAAACTCTTATGTGGAGGAACTCTACATACTTGGTGTATATATATATATATATATATATATATATATATATATATATATATATATATATATACACATTATTTAATTAAGTTTGGTATAATTAATTTTAAAGTTTAATTTTAAATTTATAGAAGAGATATATATATATATATATATATATATATATATATATATATACACATTATTTAATTAAGTTTGGTATAATTAATTTTAAATTTATAGAAGATATTAAATTCAACATAATATCTGCATAAATCAAATTGTTTGTAAAGTATAGAGTGTATAACTGTAAGATATTTAATTATTCATAAATTACATTGCATTATTATTTATTTATGCCAACAAACTTACTGTTGGTGTTTTTAAACACAAAAGCCATATGTGGGCAAAGTTCCAGTTCTACCTCTCATACATTGCATTATCTTACTTTAGCCCTTTGCAAGCGAGAACTCATATATTGGTCTGCAGTTATAGGGCTACTGTGGCCAGTTCCTCTTGCTCAAATAATCCAGATATGCTGCCAACAGACAGCAGGAAAAGCTTTTTCAGATGTTGGGGGTTGGTACAATACAAGCACAACTGAGAGCAAGAGTGATGTAAGTGATGCTGCAGACAACGGTATACCTAGCAGGGCAGAAGTGGGTAATTTTGATCCTGGCCCCACATCTACTATCACAGTGTACAACATCCTGCAGAGACCAACACTTCCTTCTCATTATTCTGAGAATACACTTCCAATAGAACTTTTCTGCCTATTTTTTGATGACAAAATTATGCAAATAATTACTGAGGAGACCTGCATTCAAGGGTACACAAAAAAAGCAACAGGCAACACCACCAACGATGAAAGCCAGGATTACATTAAAAATCCCCTGCTGATATAAAAGCACTAATTGGCGTGGTATCAACATGGCGCTTCACCTCACTTCTGATGTCACACATTATTTTTCTACAAAGTAGGTCAATAAATTTCCTTTTTTAGGTGATGTATCTTTGCAAGATGAATTTTCCCTTTGTTTAGGAATCTTCATTTTGCCCATGCTGAGGGAAACAAAACTATCAAAAGAAGAACTTATTCATGGTGTAATGCAAAAAATAAGGAAAAAATGTACTTCATTCCCCAGGCCCTTTTGTATTAGTGGACAAGAGTGCTATCAGCTACAATGGAAGAGTAAAATTCAAAGTATTGTGACACTGGGTCATTCAACAATATATGGATGATAGGGGGCCAGGTGACGTTAGATATGACGAGCTCTGTGTGTGTATGTGACTGTAATAATGACGGTAAAACACAAAGGAAAGATCCAAGACTAAAGGGCAACTAGTGGCTGTGTGTATGTGAATGAACAGCGCGATAACACTGTAGTGTCCAGAAGCTTCTAGCTAATTCTACTGAGTTATTGCACACGTGCATATGAAAAGAACTCAAAGGAGGTCACATGATGCCGGCTCCAGTATAAATAGGACAGACACAGCAGAGCAGTTTGGTGTCAGTTTAGAGTTGAGTGGGTGATAGAGTAGTAGTTAGAGTTAGCTTAGAACTGAGTTGTTGTTTAGTGTGTAAGTTGTCATGTACAGTTAGTTTTTAGTTACGTGAGTGAGTCAGCCAGCCTGTCAGTGAGTACATATGTGTCGAGTGATTGTATCATAATAGTCAAGAAAGAAGAGACAGTGAAAGTGAAGAAACACATTGAAAGACTGAGAAAGATTATCGGATGAACAATTGTGAATTGGAATAGCAGAAAAGACTATAAACTGTGTTAGCAACAAGAAGGAAATTGTGCATTTGTAGTAAAATTAAGAGGATATTAAAGTGTTAGGAAAATATCAGGATTTTGAATTTTGCCGTTTTATTACACTGGTGTCAGGAGCAGGATTCATCGAATTGGTGTTTCATTACTTCGTCATCAGACATTGTAACATAAGAACTGCAATGGAGGCAATGCTGGAAAAATTAGTACCCCGAAAGGAAAAAATGAATTCCATAAGGACAAGGTCAAGACAGAAGTGAATTCCAGAATGGACAAAATGGAGACAGGAATGAATTCCAGAACGGACAAAATGGAGACGGGAATGAATAACGTAAATTCAGACATGGAGAAGATGGAGACAAAAATGAAATCTGGAACTTGACATCTAGAATGAAGAATTTCAGAAGCAGAATAAAAATATGGAGATCTGAGCTGGAAGAGATGAAAGCGGAGACATCTGAGGTGAAGATGGAGCTTTCGGCAAAGTTTGAAGGGGAACTGGTTGGCATGAAGGAAGACACAGAGGAACTTGGCGGGAAGGTGGGAGACCTCTGCCAGCACGTGGACATTGTGAAGGACGTTGAGGAATGTCTTGGCACCCTGGAAGGAAGAGTTGATGAAAGAATCAAGGAACTGGATGCCAGGGGTGGATGGGATAGCGCAGACCTGGGGAGGGAGCCCCTAGTGGCCAAGGTGACAGTTGTGCCCATCTCGGAGAACGGAAGTGTACGTCATGTGCAGGACAAAGAGCGAGCTCAGGGATGTCGTTGAGGAACCCCTATAGGAGTGTCGGGGATGTGGCCAACCAGGACATGTCGTGGAGGACAACCAGCAGGGAAGAGTATGAGCAAGCAAGGAACATGTGAGAACTGACTTGGCATGGGATGTGGAGGAACCATCGGAGCCATCCAATGAGGTGACACACAGTGCTGGGCATGAGTATACATGGTGCAGCAGTGACCATGATACAACCAGATGTGGCAGAGTATATGCCAATGAGGAAACTGGATCGACCCTACGAGATAGTGGCAGCATCAGGTGATACCTTGCCTGCAGAGAAGGAGGCCTAGCTGGAGTCGACCTTGGGGGCAGAGCAATATGGGTCTGTGGGTGTTCATTTAACGGTGGCTGAGGAGGTGATATTGGGTATGGTTCCCCTCAGGAGCCACGAGGCAACGGTTGACGTCGCCAGGGAAGGCCTATGAGTCAGGACAGATGAAATAACGTGCCAGAGCCCCAGTGAGCATATGAAGGTCTGCAGAGTGACTCTGGGGGAGGTTGCGATTGGGTATGCCAGGAGCAAGGTGGCGGAGAAGGTCGGTGGTCATGGAACTCCGGGGTTCGTTTCCACATTGTGCACAGGATGGTATGCCAACACACCTGGGTGACGGGCAAGTGGAGGAAAATCCATCACAACCAGCGAGGCGACCGCAGAAGTGTCATGCAAAGTGGCAGATGTTGCCCTACCCAGATCAAGGGGCGATATCTAACAGAACTATGCCACCTGGAGAAGTCATACATTGGCAAAGTCTACTGCACCCAGGAAATGCCCTGAGAGAAGATGCTGATGGTACATCGGGATCATCTGGCCAACTACAATGGTGCTGGTTGAGACGACCAGCATTGAGAGAGTAGTGGGACATTGGGTATTTCAACAATATATGAGAGGGGGCCGGGCGACCTTGGATACGGCAAGTGGGTGTGTGTTTACATGACCATAATAATGGCAGTAAAACACAAAGGAGCAGTCCAAGACCAGAGGGCAGCTAGTGACTGTGTGTATGTAAATGAAAAGTGCGATAACACTGTAGTATCCAGAAGCTTCTAGCTAATTCTGCTGAGTCATTGCACATGTGCGCATGGAAAGAACTTAAAGGAGGTCATGTGATGCCGGCTCCAGTATAAATAGGACAGACACAGCAAAGCAGTTTGGTGTCAGTTTAGAGTTGAGTGAGTGATAGAGTAGTAGGTAGAGTTAGCTTAGAATTGAGTTGTTGTTTAGTGTGTAAGTCATCGTGTACAGTTAGTTTTTAGTTACATCAGTGAGTCAACCAGCCTGTCAGTGAATACGTAGGTGTCATTGAGTGATTGTATCGTAATAGTCAAGAAATAAGAGACAGTAAGGTGGATAAAGACATTGAAAGACTGAGAAAGATTATCGGAAGAACAATTGTGAATTGGAAAAGCAGAAAAGACTATAAACTGTGTTAGCAATGAAAAGGAAATTGTGCATTTGTAGTAAAATTAAGGGGATAATAAAATTATAAGACAGTAACAGGACTTTGAATTTTGCTGTTTTGTTACAGTCAGAAAGAAACCTACATAATTTGGAATCAAAGTTTTCTTGTATCTGATACTTCTAATGGATACCTGTACAATTTCCAACCTTACATGGGAAAAATTGAATACAATTCTGACCTCCTGAAACTACTCTTGTTGTAACAGGCTTATGTTCTTCCCTCCTAAAAGATCCTACATACCCACCTAGAGGTTTCCATATTTACACAGAGAGATACTATACATTACCTCAATTAGCTGACGAGCTATGGAAAATGAATATAGTGACTACACTGGCATATTTATGGGCAACATCAACTAAAGATAGATAACAAAGAAATAGAAAAGGAGTAATATAAAAGGCTTCCACAGTCAACAAAAGCTTGCTCTATCCTGGAAAGATAAAAGAATTGTAACTGTCCTCTGTACCAGCCATAAGGGTTATACAAATGAAATGACAGAGGTTCCTTCGAAGTTTCTAAACCAAGCAGCAACATTGAAACCAAATATTAGTTTGGTATATTCAACATGGCTGGTGTCAATAGAACTGATGCTGATGACCTAGAAGTTGAGCGCCCTTAAACCAAATCAATAGAACTGATAATTACATTTTGCAGTATTAGTTCTGCAGGAGAACATGCAAGTGGTACAGGAAAATGATTTCTAGTTGTTGGAAGCTTGGATAATGAATTCATACCTGTTATGCACAATGCATATAAAATCCAAAGTAAAAAGTCTCTGTCCAACAGAAAATTTTGCAAGGATATGGGGTGGCAGAGTGCTTGGGAGCAGAGCAAGCCCATGTTACATCAAGTAGGGGTCATATTTCACAGGGTCCAACTTTGGAAAGACTAAATGGGTTTCCACATTTCATTGTGAGAAGAGAACAAGGAAGTTGGGCAAATAATTGTGTGGCATGCAGGCCCAAAGAGCAAACAAAGAAAACAATATATTTTTGTGAGACCCATATTTCCAAGCCCCCTCTTCATTCAGATGTGTGTTACAAAATATATCACACAAAAGAACCCTTTTAGGAAAAATGTGCACATTTTTTAACATTATAATATGTTATTCATATACCTCCATGTAAGATAAAGGAATCAGCTTCAAAATCCTATATATATAATTTTAGATACCCTACCCTAGCTAGATGTAACCTCACATTTCTATTAAAATTATTCTTTATTACTATCATCATTACCATTATTATTACAAATAAAAGCACGACATATCATTATGTGATAGTATTTAGTTCCTAAACCACTGCTGGTTTATTTGTGAATGTGTGCACAAGCTATGCTATACGAAATGGAAAAGTGCTACTCTTGTAACATTTTCATGCAGATCAACAAAATGTCACTCCTGGAAGACAATAAAGATGCAATTCAACAAAAACTAAGGTATACTATGTTTTTAAGTGCATTTGAGTATGATTATATATTTTTAATTGTATTTAATAGAGTTTAATACTTTTACAAAGTTGTCTTTCGCTCAGAGTAGTAAAACATGTCTGCTAGGTTAGATGCCAGAAACAGTTCGTGTTCCAATGACAATTCTTACCTGAAGATCTTGCACACAGGTAGCAGGGGCTGTAACAACACGTAGTCGTCCAAATGTGGTCCCAGGTTTACGTCCTTGAGTTTGGTTTTGGTTAGAGCCTGCCATAGCTGTAAGACCTGCAGTACCTGTTGCTTTCTTGTGCTGATGCTGCTGGGTGTCTGAGTTACTTCGAGCTGATGCCATTACAGCATCTCCTTCATAATCTACAGCCTTGTCTGTAAGGGGTGCAACCGATGAAGGAGTGTGATGGTGAGCATGTGTTTCTGGCGTTGGGTCCACTCCTGCCATTGAGACTGCTCTCCTCTGGGCCACCTGCTGCTTTTTGGGAGAACCTGTATTCATACAAATTTCATTATTAATAATTTGATGTCCTCTAATACTTATAGAACTGATTTGAGAATGAAACAGAGTGCAATATTGTTTAGGCAGCCAAATTTTCAGAACAAGCATTGAGATTACAGTAGATTAATTGGAACAAGAATATGGTTATCAGATGTAGTTTCCTAAGGAACCATATACTATTTTCCTTTTTTGTTCCCTGTAGAGTATAATGTTAAGTACCTTATGGCAAATTTAATTTGTTTTCATCATTTCAGTTATTAATGTGCCCTTTTTTTCTTTGAAGGTGGTATGCCATCTTTAAAAATATCAACTGCCATTATGTTAACAAAAATTAGTCTGTGATACTGCTTAATCAACATATCAAATACAAATTGTTGTACATAATCATTCACTATTTATTGTGATCCTCAGTCCTCAACCTTACTGAGCAAGATGGCTCTGCAGTAACTTGTGAGGTTTGCATTTGGGAGGTCTATGGTTCAAAACCTGACAAGACTGTCCTCCCTGACTGAGGCTCTTTTCCAGGTTTTCCTCATCTCTCATAACTGCCAAATGCAGGGGAGGTACCCTAAATTAGACCTGGAATG
Organism: Tenodera sinensis; assembly: GCA_030765045.1. NCBI lineage: Eukaryota > Metazoa > Arthropoda > Insecta > Mantodea > Mantidae > Tenodera > Tenodera sinensis. Next base: position 108,647,328 of record CM060962.1, read on the forward strand.
TTTCCTTTCCAAAATTCCTTTCCCAAGTATAACTTCACTGCATATATTATGAATGCCCACTGCCTGTGGTGCTGTATATAGTAAGAATGGGCATTAAACACCATTGGTGGTAATTTTTTTTGCTATCTAAAGGTTATTTAAACCCAGGACACAAAGTACTTACAATTATAAGTTGCCCTTGGGGTTCTTACCTCAGATGTGAGATTCCCTTGTGGTCTACCAGGAAAATATGAATTGGTTGGGGAATTTAATGCCATACTGGCAAGTTGGCCATGGTAGCTCAGTGGTTAGAGTACCTGCACGTGACGCAAAAGATCCGTGGTTCAAGTCCCGGCTATGACATTCAATTTTTCAGTCTTGATTCTACCTCTCAAACATTGCCCACACATGGCTTATGTGTTTAGAAACACCAGCAGTAAGTTGGTTGGCATACAAAAATACAAATTATTGTTACTCTTCAAGAACCAGTATTGTACAAAATACCAAATCTGAAGTCAACTATAAAAATATATTGTTGTTAGCTAATGCTGGATTTCTGACAATGAAGTCATTAATCCTCTTGCTCTCCAATATTTTTCGCTGATGATATTGAAGAGAGCAATAGCAGTAATAGTAACCGCTTTTTAGAGAGCACCATATTTTTATCAAATATATATTTGTGTCTAAAATGTTAAACCACCGAAGCCCTGTGTGGGAGTTTTGTACTCGTTCTTCCTCGTAGAAGAAGGCTTAGCTATCTCAAAAATAAGCAATAAAAATAAACTATGCATACACTTTTCAAAAACTACGAAACTTCTTATGCTGCCCACTCATCCCATGTTAGTTTTATGACAGTATGTCATGGCAATAGAAAAGTAAACCTGCCATGTCTCTCCCAGTAGTAATTCTCTAGTGACCCCTCTCTTTGTCCATATTTTACTGAAATTTCCTGATTCATGAGATCAGAACTTGAAATTCTAATGCAATGTGTAAATAAAGCAAATTTTCCACTTAATGTTTTAAGCATATTAGCAGTCATACCACAGGAAAGCCTTGCTTAGATTTAGAAGCCTTAGCAATAAATGTACAACTCTGAATTAAAAAAAAATTATTGAAAAATATTACTATGAAAAATCAAAGAATAAAAGATGGGAACTACCAAACATTCAAACAGTAATTCCTGAGTATCCTCGAAAAACAGCAGTTGCAACCTTCAGGTTGATTACAGGACATGATTGTCTGGCAAAACATTTAAACAGAATTGGGATATATTCTTCACCACTCTGTCTTCTATGTGATCTGCAAGAGGAAATGGATCGAGGCCACCTTCAAATATGCCCGGCCACTTCTAATGCCCCATCCATCAGTGAAAAATATTGGAGAGCAAGAGGATTAATGACTTCATTGTCAGAAATCCAGCATTAGCTAACAACAGATTTAGAAGCCATATTTAAAAATAAAAGGAATTTGATATTATTCTCAATAATAATCAGGTTGTCCAAATAAAGGTCTTTGGACAATTCTGTTATGTATTGATATTTATGTATGAGCTATGAAAGTTTTAGCCCATAAACGAAGATAGGAATTACAATAATAATTCCTGTGCTTCCTTTGTATGACACACATGAAATGGACAACGATGACAGATGAAATAAATTGATTGGGAAATGAAATTTGAGAAGGAACCGTTCCAGGCCCATGTTAAGGGTACTTCCCTGGCATATGTCACCTATGATGACAAAGAAAAATGTGGATAAAATCTCATTCACGGAGGACCACCCAAGTGGAATTTGAAATGCAGACCTGCCATGCATGAGCCTATGCCTTAATGACCTCAGCTATCCATATTGCAATGAGGAGAAAGAGGTGTTGGTAGTGGTGGTTATTACCTTGCCCAAGTTGTGTATTGGTATCCATAGGTTGATTAGATGCCTGAGTAGCAGCTAGAGTTGCATTGCAGTTCTTATCTATCACAAGCTTATCACGATCTCTGTTTGTTTCTGTTACAAGAGCAGAAGTTGTCTCTTGATGCAAGTGACGTCTCCGCCGACACACACTTTCATAGTCCAGTTGTGCCTGTAACAAAGTAAATGGCATATAAACACTTTTGCTAACCATGAAAACAGTATCATGAAAAAAAGAAAATACTTTCCATTGAATTTTTCAGCTGCTGTCACCCATTAGTTTTCTCACAGAATGACTACCGCAACTGGCATTTAAAATTCCTTTATTAGTTTCTTATTTATTTATTTATTTATTACTTATAAATACACTATTATTTATAAGAACACTATCAGGACCACATGAAAAGGTTTAGGAATTAAGCACAAAAATAATGCTAAAATTGTCCTTTATTTCTCAACTTAATCATCCATGATATTAATTTATCTTGTGTACCTATGTTTTGAGGCATTTATGCCATCATAGATGTTAGTGCTAAATACTCCTCAGCTAATATTTTTAAGTTGATCAGACAAAGAGCATTGCTTTTCATCAAGGGAACTTGGGGAAAGATGGAGGTCTGATAAAAGTTAAATTTGGGAAAACGCTGATGTGGCAGTAAATTATAGCTCAATTTGTTGACTTTCATCATTGTAATAGCCATATATGATGTATTGCTGCACAAGATTTTCTGGTTTAGTAAACCTTTCTTTCTTTCTTTCTTTGCATATCTTTGTGTTTTTGCTCCAGTAGTACCAGTTGTTATATATAAAAAAAGAGAGGCAGTTGGTAGTTTAGGTTCTATCTGGTCATTTGACCGTCTTAAAATTATAATCCTTCCATTGTTTATCAAGTGTAAGGATATTTATATTCTAATTTTCTGCACTGGATATCAACACTGCATAATTCATCTTGCACCATGAGCGTCGGCAGACTTTTTTCCAGGGGGGGGGGGCCACATGTTGGAAATTTGCAATCATATATTATTAATTCATTATTTTATTGTCAAAATTTATATTTGTTGCATATAACCGTATAGATTTATGCTAAATAACAAATGTTCTTAATTAAAATAATAGTTTAATAGTCAATAATTGATTGCACATTTAAGTTCACCAACTTCCAAAGGGGGGGCCACGGCCCCCCTTGCCTTCCGTTCGCAACGCCCATGTCTTGCACATAATCTTCTTGCCTGTAACTTCATATTAAAATGTGAAATGCCAATTTGCATAAAATGTCCATATCTTCAGCAGTTACCAAAATTGATTAAGAGAGTCTTAAAAATGTAAGAATGTAAGTAAAAATTATTCTTTCATAACATACTCACTTTATTTCTCAACATAGTCACCATTGGTATTTATATACATGGAACAGTGAGATTCCTATATTTTCATTCAATTAGAATAACAGGATCTGTAAAACTCTGCAAATTACTCATTGACGGCAATGATCACTTCCTCACTTGTTGAAAATTTCTTCCTATCAAGACAGTCCTCACACCATCTCTGATGCTCTCTGAGCAGCTTGTTTACATTGTTTTTATCAATGCTTTTTCTCCTGTGTGTAATAGTGGACCCAAGTTTCATCCAGTCATGAATTGGAACAAGAAGCACTGTAGATTGTGGCTAAACAGTGCCAGACTATGAATTATTGATCAACAGTCAGAAATCACAGCACCCTATGTCCACTATATTGCTCACTTTCACTTGATGGACTTGCATTAAAATATCAGGGGCTTTTTAATTGATATCTTTGTAATGACTTGAACTGGGTGACAGGACTTCTTTGACCACTTTTAAACTTGTTCATTCAGAAATAAATGGTTTTCAATGATGTACTGAATCTGAATGAACTTCATTCAGCTCTGCTTTTATCTATTTTGCAGTAATGTAAATGTTAATTAAAGGAACTCTTTTTCCCATTTTATGTGGCATATATGATGCTGATCACTTCAGATTACTAAACTAATCAAACAACCCTAATATCTTTTGATTATTGCCAGACAATATGCTTTTTGGAAAACTTCTATATAGAAAGATTTTGGGTTATGTTGCAAGGTTACACGATTACATTTGAAGTTATTAGTCCACATGGAAATTGCCTTCTAAAGAATTTGGCATCTCTAAGAATTCCTATTGGTGTCGTAATATTCTTTATATGGTATTTAATTTTTGTTTTTGTTCGACATTTGTCATTGTATTGGCATGTTCACATTTACTGTGCAAAGTATTAGAACATAAGATTTCTTTTTTATCTTTCTTTTTTTGGTAAAAGAAGTTCAATTTTTATGCAATAACTTGTTTAGATTCATAAAGTGATATATTAACTTTGGAGAGGTTATTAAATGACACGGCATACTAAAACTGTTACTCTAAAAAGAATTCAATCAGATATAAAAATTCAAAATGGATTAACGTAACAGTATTGACTGAGTAGTAAAATTAATCCTGTTTTTAATAACTATTATGTTCTACAGCACTGGCCTAAGTATTTTATGTAATGGACAATAATTGTTCTTAATGAGCTCCAAGGTGTGAGGAAATATCATAGACACAGCCTTGGCATTATTACTTTGCCTAAGCTGTATCTTATATATTTAAACGAGCAATTCTTGTATATATTTAAATATATTCTGTGTATCTTGGAAATGGCTCTGATTTTGATCAAATTTTGTATCCGATAAGGTTTTGCTTTTTAAGTTTATCTATACAGGTGTCATTCCTGAAAAAACGTGATTTTATGTGTAACAGTCACAATTAGTCTAAACCTTATTTTGGCCATAATTTCTCTGTTAATGGGCCAATTACAACAAACAGGCCAGGATATTAAAGGTCTCATCAGGAGCGTTCAGAAAATCTAAAGAAAGTTGACTTAGCTATCTTAGTCTACGCATAAGTCACAATTATTCTAAACCTTATTTTGGACATAATTTCTCTGTTAATGTTGTTGTTAGCTAATGCTGGATTTCTGACAATGAAGTCATTAATCCTCTTGCTCTCCAATATTTTTCGCTGATGATATTGAAGAGAGCAATAGCAGTAATAGTAACCGCTTTTTAGAGAGCACCATACTTTTATGTTTTGGCGGTCACATCGCTCTCTCACAACCCCCAGAATGTCTGGAGGATCACACCTGTTGTTGGTTTACGGGTCTCACCGACCTGACCGGGAGAATTATCAAAATAAATTCACCGACCATATCCTCTGATCACCAATCAGAGGACGTATTAAATGCCATGACAGGTCAGCATGTTAGGGGTTAAGATTTTATAGAGAAATGGAGAGGTTGGAAAAATAAAGAGTCCCTAGCCCTCAGGAACCCTAATAGCATCGGGGTCGGAAGAGAACAAGAGATGACCAAGGTAAGGTCAGATAGAAAAGTTACAGTGAGGACCAAAACACCAGTAAGTGGAAGTAATGTTCTGCTCAGCTTGGGTACCTTGTGGTCGCTATTCACATATCCCCTAGACGGAGACCCCTGAGTTCTCTGTTAATCGATTTCAGCAAACGAGCCAGCATTTTAAAGTCCTCTTCCAGGGCTATCAGAATACAGTAAGAAAGTTGACCTAGCTATATTAGTTTATGTGTTACAACTTGACCCGTCTATATGTTTGAAATAGAAATATAACGTATTACATTTTATGGCTGAAATGATGGTGCTTATGAAATATTTATATGTGTCTCTATATCTCTTGTATCTCGGAAATGACTTAACAATTGCAACAAAAATTTTTATTTAGTTAACGTTTTGCTTTTCAAGTTTATCACAATAACTATTTTCTCCTGAAGAACAAGATTTTACAAAAAGGGGGGAAAAACACGGAGCAAAGCTCGGTCATCCAGGTACTTTGAATTAAAAGGTGTTATGGAAAGGACAACCTACTAATAATAGAATTATTATTACATGAAGAATTTTTATTTTCATGCTTTGCAACGAATTACTTGTTGACTGAGTATTTAGATTTTGAACCCCTACTGAAACATTTACAGAAACCATCAGTGTGGTAATTTTGGGATCTAACCTTAATAGCATGAAATTTATGCCCGAGTTCTACAAATGAATGAAATGTAGACTTTTGCCTCATTCCTTAAGATGAAAAATGATTGAAGTTCATTCAATGTCCAACCAAAACATAAACATGTCCAGAACAAGTGCTTTCTGCATCTTCTCTGTTTTCTTTGAATGAATTTTGTGGAATTTTAGCAACTATCACCTTAATTTTTGCACAGCATTTTCATTACAAAGACTTTTGTAACTAAGAGTTCAGTATGTTCATATTCGTAGTGGCCTTATTTATCAATTTTAACTAAGGTCTGTGTATTACACAAATGATAGAATAATCTGATGGATCCTCTTCCTGGATAATAAACAACAAATGATATACACTACAACAACTTCTAAGATATAAACAGCAGTTATGTATTTTTGAAAGGTAGAATCAGAAATGAAAAGTTCCATACTATAGCCGGGATTTGTACCATGGATCTTCTGCTCTACGTACAGCTGCTCTTAACCACTGAGCTACCATGGTAACATCTGGCATAGCCTTAAATTTGTCAACTGATTCACAGTATTTAAGAGGTAGAATCAGGACTGAAAAGTTCAATGCCATAGCTGTGATTTGAACCACGGATCTTCCGCTAATCGAGCGGCTGCTTTAACCACTAAGCTACCATGGCCAACTTGCCAGTATGACACTAAACTCCCCAACCGATTCGTACTTTTCTGGTTAGACCACAAGGGAATCTCACATCAAAGATAAATACACCAAGGGCGACTTACAATAGTAAGTGCTTTATGTCCTGGGTTTAAGTAACCTTTAGATGGTAATTATTCTTTATTTATGCCAACAAACTTACTGCTGGTTAATTAAGGAAATTGAAGCTATTAACAGTAAAGCAGTGATTAAAATGAACATCTGTAGCTTTGGTAACAAATTTGTTTGTATAGCTTTGAGAATGAGTTGGAGTCAACTCGAAACTTGAGTCAGTTTTGCAACAAGAACTTGCAACATTACTAAGATAAGTGGAGTTTTTAGTTTCTAATTTGTTCTTACTTTAGAATTACTGCTGGTGTTTTTAAACACACAAGCCGTGTGTGGGCAATGTTTAAGAGGTGGAACTTTTCAGTCCTGATTCCACCTCTTAAACATTGCCCACACATGGCTTGTGTGTTTAAAAACACCAGCAGTAAATTTGTTGGCATAAATAAACTGATTCACACTTTTCCTGGTAAACCACAAGGGAATCTCACATTCGAGACATTTACCCCAATGGCAACTTACAATGGTAAGTACTTAAGTCCCGGGACTTTTTTAAAACTTTTAATTAATCTTCCATAAATCAGGTCAATCAATAATAACTGATTGTTCCAGCACACATAAACAGGGATTTAAGTTTGAGTTTTTTATTTTGAGTCACTTATTTACACACGCCTTCACTACTAAACTGCTTTTTTAAAGCGGAAACGTTTTCAGGACTTAAGTACTTACAATTGTAAGTCGCCATTGGTATAAGTGTCTTGAATACAAGATTCCCTTGTGGTCTACCGGGAAAAATGCAAATTAGTTGTAGAATTTAAGGCCATGTCAGCATGTTGCCATGGTAGCTCAGTGGTTAAGAGCAGTGGCACGTGGAGTGGAAGATCCCTGGTTCAAATCCTGGCTATAGCATTGAGTTTTTTGTTCCTGATTCTACCTTTCAAAGTTTACCTACACACAGTTTGTGTGTGTTAGAACAATCAATTGTCATTGATTGGCCTGATACATAAAAGCAGTTACATATGCTAAGTTATTGGAAGTGAAACCTTTTAACATATTGAAACTGTGAGTGGATTGATAACACTTTAGTTTCACTTACTAAGTTTTCACTCAGAATATGTTTCGAAGATGCTCCTCTCCATCGTCAGCTGTATGTCCACTCTAATGCATCCCTGATGGAGGCTTGATGAATTTAAAGATTGCATTGTCTTGTTCCCAATGTATGCTGTGTCATAACACAAGCAATAAATGTGATCTTAAAATTTCTCAAGCCTCCACTAGCAATACACCAGATCCCATATCCTGCAGATCCATCCAATAAACCAGCAGTGAACAATTAGCTGATGATGTGGAACAGTGGTCCATGAAACACATTCTAAAACATTTTTTAAGTAAGAGAAGTATATGAGTGTTAAAAGTTGACTCACCATTCTACCATTGTTTAAATGCTTCAATGTGTTCAGTTCCTTTTATATTAGTGAATTCATTGTCATGTTGTTACTACCTCAAATGCAAAATAGTTATATCCTAGAATGTTCCACAAATATCAGAGGAAAACTGTTCTGTATTTCTTTGACCACTTGCAAAGTTCACATGCTAGCAGTTACCATAAGTGACTATTTGTTGTCCTTTTTGGTTAATGCTGATATATGGTTTGTACAGGTATTGATACAGGCTTTGATGAGAATCACAACTACTTATTTAAACTGGTGTGGTGAAAGGATGGCAGATATTAAGCAGTCTGTAGAAAGGCTTCCAATTTTTTTGCAGTGTTATTTGGTGTTGATAATCTCATTCCAAAAGCACAACTCTTCTATTATATTTTAAATGCAGAAAAGGAACAGAAATTTAATAAAACCTCATTTGAATATTATGATTTTCTTCATTGTTTTGAATTTCCTTATTGTAAGAAGTGTCTAAAGTGTCCAGTGATTTAAGCACAAAGAATCCTGTGGCACAACAGCCCATCCAGGCCAAGGGCAACTGCCAGACTGATGCGTCCCCCACCTCTGCCCACCACAGGCATCATGAGTGGGATGCAGTATTAGAGGTGGGACATGGTCAGCACCCCAGTCCATTATGCGGTCTTCTCAACCAGGGGTCGCTGCTTTTCAAGTAGCACCTCAATTGGCCCCTCAGGGACCTAACGAGGCTGAATGGACCTGGAACCAGGTCTCCCAGTGGGAGAAAATCTCCACGCCGGTACTGGGAATCCAACCCGGATACCCCACTTGGTAAGCAGCAGCGCTACCACTGTGCTAAGGAGATGACCAATTTAAGTACACTATTATTAACTTTTATATAAATTTTTTATATTCATGTGCACTATAACAATGGCTAGCTCACAGTAACCCAAGAATGGAAACAAGAATGAGAAGCAAACCAGTACATAACATTTTGCTTCATAATGCCCTGAGAACAAAGATGGGAATGCATATTAATGATTGTATTAATAGCCATGTAGAAAGTTGATATTTTCCATTAGGACAGCATTTGTTTGTAAATGAGTGACAATGTTTTTGTTTTTTTTATCTGCTTCCAATTCAGCTTACATAATGCAGGTTTGTCAACGTCAAAATTTGATAGAGTAAGCAATTTCTAAATGCAAGTCCATTACTACTTGCAATTTCTTTACTTGTACCTTTATTAATAGTGTATATTAAAGTTACTTGTTGTTCATTATTGTTCTTTGTTAATTTTCAATGTTTTTAGCTGCCCTTTTTAGTTTTTGTCTTTTTTTTTTAAGGTAATAGCCAATTTTGAGTTGTGTATAAACAAACTACAGATGAAGCTTTTACTAAAAGAACCAATGCTCAATGTATCTGAGGGAGTCAAGACACTTGATGGAATTTCTTCCAGTTTCATTTTTCCAGCTTGCAAGAAAAGAGAGCTCTAAAAGCTGTTTCATGTCATAGCTGCCTTGAATAATATCTACACTGAAGAGCCTAATAGGCACAATATGGATTTAATATGCCATTCCTGGGAACAAGGGCGAGAAAATTAAAATTTGATTAAGTATTCTTTCCCATTCCTGGGACCCAGGAAAGCTTCCTGTTAATTGTGAATGCTCATATTATATTACATGCACTATGACTGTAATTTCAGGATACTTCGTTCCCTGTACAGCTGGAACATACATGTACATCTACCACTGTTCATTCAGGGGCTTGACGGACTGTGTTTTCCGAGTAAGGGTTGACTCAGTTTTTTTTAATCCTTTTGTTCAGGAGAACAGAGTACCTCAGGGATTGGTACAAGGTATCACACTGTTTGCTATAGCAATAAATTCCATCTGGAGTTCTGTCATGCCTATTTGTAGACAACTGCACTATTGTAGTTCTCAGTGCAAGCCATTTTTGGAATGGCACCTGCAGCAATGTATAGATAATCCTTGAGAATGGAGCTCAAAAAATGACTTTCATTTCTCAACTGAGAAGTCAATTAACATTAATTTCTGGCGCCGTAGGAGACAATTACCACCTTTGCTCTGTTTCGGTCCAGATTTACTTCCATTCGCAGATGAGACACATTTCCTAGGGTTGATCTTTGATAGGAAGCTTAGCTGGTCATTGCATATAGCACAGCTAAAGGCATGATGTGACCATTCCCTGAATATCTTGCAAGTACTAAATGGCAAATAGTGGGGAGCAGAGCAGACAGTTTTGCTACAAATGTATCGCACACTGATTCTTTCCAAACTGGATTATGGCTGTATTGTTTATTCCTCTGCACGACCATCTGTGCTAAGAAGATTAGACACAGTCCATAATCAGGGCACTCATATGGCAATCGGAGCTTTTCCAACCAGCCCAGTTGTGAAACTATGCTGAGTCAGCAGAACTTCCTCTGCAATAGCAGCATGATGTCCTCTTAGGAAATTATGTTGTGTGCTTAAATGTATGCCTACACACCCAACGTTCATTTTACATTTCAACATGCTAAATGAATGATATAACAAGAGCTCCCTTAGTCCAAGGTCAGCGAGCTTTTGTTTCCAGAAGCTTCTTAAGAAGCTTGCTATTAAAATGCCTAACATGTTTCTGAGGGGAGAGAGGCTCCACGCTACATGCCACAACCTATGCAGATGTTGGGCTGACTGTATAACGGAAGTTCATGATACCTATGTCTAGCATCTACACTTGTTTTTTAAAGTTTTTGTCAGGCTACACTGACTGACGTTTATCTACACCGATGGATCTAAGAGCACCAATGATGTTGCATGTGCTTATGTTTATGGAACCAAACCACATACATGTGGTTTTCATAGTAGCACATCCATTTATAATGCAGAGTCATTTTATATGTGCACTGTCACAAATTGGGTGACTGCCTAATTTTGAGTAATTCTCTTCGTGCACTTCAGAGTCTTCATGAGCTGTACAACTATCATCCTATTGTACAGCGTATTGGGGATGTGCTTCATGTTTTACATGCTTCTGGCATTAACATGGTGTGTGCATGGATTCCTGGTCACATAGGTTTGCCGGGGAATGAAATGGAAATTTTGCAGCAAACGTGGCAACCATAGATCCCAGTATTACCATCTCTTGTATTACTTCAGAAGACTTTAAGCTTGAAGTGCAGAGAGGGGTGCTGTTGTGCTGGCATGAAGAATGGTCAGCTTTCTGCAGTAATAAGCTTAGAGCAGTGAAAGAAATTCTGATTACTGAGTAACCACCTCTTGTGTATCTTGTCGCGAGGAGGTTAACTTGGCTCAGTTATGCATTGGTCACTGAAATTTTATGCATGGTTACTTTTTTATGGGGGAACTTGCTCCTCTTTGTCCACTGTGCGACAAACTTTTGTCAGTCCATCATGTGCTACTAGAGTGTGTTTCCCTAGCGCACCTTCAAAACTCTCTGCAATTGCCCATCAGATATGCAGAGGTCCTGGTGGACAATAAACAAGTGGTGAAAAAGGTTTTTAAATTGTTGGGAATGATAAACATGGATCTAAGGATTTAAAATTTTAGATATTGAATTTTCATTCCTTTTGGACATTTTTATAACTTCGTTTAATTTTGATTTTGGCCACATATGTTTGTTATATTTATCTATATTTTTGCTTTTATCAGTATCTTTATTTTATATTGAAATTTATATCTGCTTTTTGCCATTATCCATTTCATAAGGTTGCTAATAACCATATAGCTGAGCACTCTTAAACCTGCATCACAGAACTTTATGATTTCATTCTGATTTCTGATCTGAGTTATTGTGTAACAGCCTTAACTCTAAGAAAAAGTTTGTTGCAAACTGGAAACCAAATATTATTTCCACTATTCTAATAAAACTGTCAGTGTAAAACCATGATGTTTCAAATTGGAATGCTAATTACAGTATATAATAATTTTAACTTTTAGTTCAGGGAAAATAAGCTGTTTATTATAAAACGTTCTAAAAATGAACTTTTGCATGTACTTTTAGGCTCATAAATTTAAATAAAAGATCCACCAACCATTGAACTACAATTTCTGAGCAAAATTACTCTTGTAGACATCTTGTTTTTGCACAGGCATAATGATTTAATTGCTTCTTCAAAATAAATTCATAATAAAATGAAAAGTTGCAAAATGAAAAGAAATATAGTTTTTTATTGCAATGCAACACATACACTTGCCTCTAGCTCACGCCTGTTGTCGGGTTCTATGTTTTCCTGATTGTTATCTAGGCTGGTTATCAGGTTGTCTTCAAGGAGATTGTTGTCAGTGATACGTGTTGCTCCAAGTATGGCAGTTTGTGGACGACTAAGAATGGCAGGTGAGGTTGTTGGAGGAGGCAGGGCATTGTCTGGAACTGCAGTGTTTGCACCTTTTTCCCAGTCATAAGGATCTGATTCCTTTACTCCCCGACGTTTCATGCATCTTTCAAAGAGGCCAATCAGCATCTGCAAGAATGAAATCATATATTGTTATACATATAATAGCAAATATGGTGTAATGTGCCCATAGATAACACTTTGAATGTCCACTTCTGCAAAATAGACATCTAATCAATGATAGAACTATTATTTAAAAACACAATGAAATGAACTTCAATGTAAATTTCAAGAGCAATTGAATGGTTTTTGATGACCATTCAAGAGAATACTGATGCTCAGTTAAAAAAGTTGTAAATAATTTTAACTCTATAACCTGCAACTAAATCATTCACATGAAATTTACTAGGGGCATTCAATAAGTTATCTACCTGAGCATGAAAATTAAACCTGATGATGAAATTCACCTGATTATTTTTCAGTGTAGTCCACCTTAACTGTAACACATTTATCCACTTCGCCTTCAGTGATTGAATACCCTCAGAAAAAAATGAAACATTTTGGTGTCAAAATACCCTGTTACAGCTGCCTTGATTGCATTGTCATCAAGAAATCATTGCTCACGCAGAACATTTTTAGGGTTTCGGAACAGAAAGTAGTCACTAGAAGCCAGATCTGGACTGTTGGGTGAATGGTTAAGCTCTATAAAACCACACTCCTGTGTAGCAGCCTGCAATATGCACAACTTGTGTTCAAGTGCATTTTCATGAAGCAGCAGAACACCAGCCGACAACTTTCCATGGTGTTTCTGTTTGATATTCTCGCATAAAGTCATAATTGTGGAAGCATAGTGTTTCCAGTAATGGTTGTCCTGTGTGACTTGAATTCCAGAAGTAGAGCACCTTGTGAGTCCCAAAAAAACTGTTGCCATGATTTTTCAGGCTGATTATTACACAAAAAATTTCTTGGGGCTAGGAGACCCACTGTGTTTTCATTGGACAGACTCTTCTTTGGTCTCTGGATGATGATGATAGACTAATGTTTCATCCTCTGTAACAATTCTTGAGGAGATGTTTTCTGGGTTTGCTCTAAGCATGTCTAAATTCTCTTCACTAAATTGCTGATGGCATGCTTTCTGTCAGACATCAACATTTGTGGCACCCATCAGGAACTGATTTTTGGCATCATCAAGATTGTATGGATGATGCTAAAAAATGTGCCAACTGAAATACCCAGTTCATAAGCTATAACTATAACATAGACTTTAACAGGATGATTTTCCAAAATCATGTCCTCCACTTTTTGGCACATTGCCTTTGAAGATGCCTCCACTGGCTGACCTGAACATGGATCATCTTCAATAGATTCCCTGCCCTAATTTAATTGCTTGGACCAAAACTTTACTTGGTAAGAGGATGGTGAAGCATCACCACATATACCATTCATCCTTTCATGGATTTCTTTTGTGAGGAACTTTATTATGGAACGAAATTCCAGCACAATGACAACGCTGATGTGATCTTGGCAATTGACAGTGTCGTTAAACAGCAAAATAATTAATTATCATGGAACAAAGTTCCAAATCCCTCGTGTTCATTGTAGACCTGCACACCACTGCACTTGCCATCCTCTCACGGTCAGCACTTACAACCAGACTGATTTGTAACTGGGTCTGTGACATGTCAAAACATGTCCCAACTTGCACATACAAGATCATGCCTAATGTAGCAATATAAGATACTGGGGTAGATAATTTATTGAACGCCACTCATAATTCCTACCTAAAGCATGTTACATTAAGTTTTTCTGTTTTGAAAACTACTTGTTAGGAATTCTTCTTATAATCTCACTTCTGATTTAACCATAGTGAAACACCTATATGGCCTTATGATCAGCTGGTCCGTAAATTTGGAGGATCTGGTTTCAAATCCCACCAAGTCTGTTACCATGATAAGGCATTTGCAAAACTTTTCTATACTCTAAAGAATTTGTAGTTTTAGTTCTTCTAGACTCCAGGCTGATTTATAATTGACCTTAGTTCATTTCTTATCTTCTCTAATGACCTTGATATGGATTATAAGAGATATTAAACCTTTCTTTACCCAAAAAGGTATTGTTTACAGGAGTGAAGGTGTTGCTCCATTTTCACCAGTGCTGTTTCTATCTGATATGTTAAATTCTCTTTCAGGATCCTATACTTTTATGTAGTTGCTCCATGTTAACAGTGAAACAATTATTTTGCTGCCTTTGTCTTTGTGATCTTCAACATGGATTTAGGTTTGTTTCAATTCAAGAGACTGCAGCTATCCCCTTTTTATCAGGCTGCTCAAGATTCTTTCATGTTCTTGTTGATAATGTAACAAATTCTAACTGATTTTAACTTTGTTCATACTCATACCAATTCCTTGAAGTTAATTGATTCTGCATGTATTAAAACAGACATATAATTGAACTGAGTAGCCTATGTTGTTTTGTTAGAGTATAGAGCTTGGTCTATATGCTTTCCCTGGCAGTAAAGCATATTTAATCCCATGTATTTTTCAGTTTACCATTATCTATTGTTTTACATCTTAGGTAATTTTATGCCAATTTTATTTCATTTAGGTAATATATGCCATTACCTTAATTTTGAAAACAAACTTTATCCTTTGTCAAAACCTGATAAGAAATTAATGCAAAGGAAAAGCTTTGAACATAATGTTATGACCAGGCATATGAATTTCTAAGCATTAAAGCCAGAATGACAGGAAATAAAGTTGAACTGCTCCTACACTATAGTGGAAGTGATGCATATAACAAACCACCCCCTGTTCCTCATACAGTATTTTGGTGTTTGCAGCTGCCATTTACATCAGTGTTTACCTGCCTATTAGTGACCCTTGGCCACTATTGTTTTGCATTCTTTGAACGGTTTGAGTGTAGGTAACTTGAAGCCAACTTCTTAGGAATTCCTATGCTTGGTTATGACATTCTGATTAATTATTCAGACTGCAGTTAGTCATCCACTGTGGTTCAGAGCTATCATGCTAGCCTTTGATTCTCAAGGCTGCGAGTTCAAATAACAGCAGAAAACAATAGATTTCTTCGGGTGTAAAAATCTTTAGAATGTCTTCCTTCCGAAGGGAAGTAAAGCTAGTGGTCCCATGTCATAGATTTATAATGTAAAAGGAAGCCTAAAGAGCATCCATAAATAAAGCTGAATTTTATTTAGTCTGTGGTTAAATTATAGCTTTAAATATGCACAACACTTATAAATAAATTATGCGCATGCCTGCTACTGTAGTATTTCTTCCAGTTTATCCACACTAGGTGTGAAAATGTTTTCATCTAATCTCACATGAAACTAGTTTCAGTTTCTACTGCAATCAAACCTTTTGGAGGTGGGTGTGTTTTGAAGAATATGGAACTCTGCTCAGTTTCATTTTTTGTTTTCTTAACCTTTTTAAACAGTATATAGATGTGACTTCAGTCAGGTGAAAACGTGAGTGAGTGAGAGTGAGTGAGTGAGTGAGTGAGTGAGTGAGTGAGTGAGTGAGTGAGTCAGTGAGTGAGTCAGTGAGTGAGTCAGTGAGTGAGTGAGTGAGTGAGTGAGTAAGTGAGTGGAGTTTAAGGGCTTATCAACATGAAAATATAAAATCCCAATTGAATAACGAAGTACTGTATTTGATCAAAGTAATCCCTTTTTGAATTGAAAGACAATAATTCCACACCAAGATACATCTACAACATTGTATTGATTGTTTGTTCTTTCATTAATTATGCAGAGGGCAAGATTTACAACCATAAATTACAAAAACAAATTTGAAGAGTTGCAGCTTTAATTTGTAATGTGTCTCCTCAGTTTGCTATTTAGAATCTCTGTGTGATTTTCGACTACTTTATCCTCCAAGCACATGAAAAATTTTTAATTTGTATATGAAAGAAATTATTTACAAATACTTCTGAGAGTGTGGGAAAGTATCAATAACAGTCGAAGGATTATCTAACTAATTTTTAAGCTCCTTGTCCTTCATAAAGTGCAAATTTTACCAGTGTTGTTACTATTAAACTGTATATCCTTGATATGTTGCTTGTGTCATCTTGTCTCCTACTGGATAAAAAGATTTGGTAATTTGTTCACAATTGTTTTAGAGGAGGTGAAGAGCAGAATTTGATAAACTTCTTGAAGGTTATATCTGGATCCTCTCCTTTGCTGTTTTCTTAAACATAACTCAATTTTTACTGTATTCATGTTATTATTCTTGGCAAAAATATTACCTTTGCTACTGTTTTTCTTATTCCTTTCCACATTTTCTGTAGTGATAGATACATTTACTCTTCTATGTACAAGACTTAACTATCCTGTAAGGTCGAGTTTTGGACTGCAACCACTATGTTCTTTGCAGTTAACATCGCTGTGCACCAATTGGAAAATGGTATGAATTATATTCACATTACTTTCACTACCCATTCTTCTGCAAACTATTCAGAGAAAATCTTATTCTTCTGTCTACTTCAAGTCATTGAGATAAGCATCTACAGAATAAGTTTCACCAGCCATTTTGTTGCAGGTGCAAAGGGATTGCAGGAAACCAAAGCAATAGTCAAATGTTTACATACAGGTCGCTCTTTCTATAACATTGGAAGAAATAGCTTACTGTTGACAGCACTTAAACAATTGACAAAGCATTGAAAACTTCAAAACAATAACAGTGACTACCTTTGAAATTGCTGATGGTACTATACACATTAAAAAAACTAACCGCTAGTGCAACAGCAACTTCACGGACCAAGGCTTACCACCTGGTCACTGCATTCCCACCTCTGAACACTACAAGCATCATGAGTGGGGTGCAGTATTGAAGGACGGGATGTGGTCAGTGCCCCAAGCCCTCCTGGCCAGTCATGCGGCCTTTTCAACCTGGGGCCACTACTTCTTTATTCAAGTAGCTCCTTAATTGGCCCCTCCAGAACCTAACAAGGCTGAGTGCACCCTGTGCCAGACCTCCCAGTAGGGGAAAAATCCCCACGCCATAACAGGGAACAATAAACATTATTTGAAGTAAATGTATATTTTAAAGAGTTCTACATTTTTTGTATGCTAATGGCTTCATTGCCAGATGCAAGGCACTAGAAAACAACAACAACAACATTTTTTATCCAGTAGTCTATCTCTTACACAATATTCCTTACGAAAGAAGAGGACTTAATAGGCTATTCTCATAAAATTCAAGCTATACATCTTATTTGTTATGTACTGTTAAGAGGCCATTTTTTAGAGATTAAACATTTCTTAAACAATTTCCTTGTTAATAGTAGTTTGAAGGGGGAGGTTTTTGAAAATCTTTGTGTCATATCTTTGGAAGATACTGAACATAAATATCAAGTTTGGTATTTACCTAACATTTTATTTTTGAATTATACGGTTCACACACATTCACATGCACATGCAAAAGCACAGACACACACATGCAGCTTTGGAAGCATATTGCAATCAATTATTAGATATGTTATTCTGTTACTGATAGGTAATTTAATATTATTATTTATCTCTGATAAAAATTAACTGCAAAATACAGGAATTAAATATATAAATCCATAAAAAGGTTACCATGATATGAAAATTATGGAGATAATAAACTGCAAGGACTGTGATCATAAAATCAATTTAAATGCTTTTAAAATAACATCACAGTACAGCACAGTAACAATAAATATTTTTATAGACTGTAAGAAAAAATGCCAATGCTGTCCTTAATGAAGTGTGCATAACTAAGAAAATAATTTTATCAGGAGTAATTCGAAGATAATTAAATTTTATTATGACAACAAATAAAAAGGTTATCATTTCACTTCACTCTGTACTGCTTCCAGGTTTGATTCTTATAGTGATAAAGGAGTTTTTGGAAATCAAAGAAGTTAACTCATGAGAAGAAGCGAAAGAAATAGAAGAAAAAAAGAACAAATAGAAGGAGGAGGAAGAGAAGCAGCTTAAGTTACTTCATTTACATTTTTACAAAATGAACTTCATGAGAAGAAAAGGGGAGTTGCTTAACCCGTTAGCATCTTATATAAATACATTCATGAACAGTGTTCACACGATACTACCCATTTCCAACACTGCTTTGAGAATAATATGAAGTAAAATGCCTTCCTATGACATAAAATGCTTGAGAAGTGGACGATGCAGGCAAGCGAGGAGTAATATGGGAAAGGTACGGTAAATGGAACAACCTTACTGGTCATAATTTCCGCTACCGCATCTGAACTCAGCACACAGCAATGCATTCCACCCCTCTCTCAACTGAGAAAAAAGGCCAGATTACATCAACTGAACACTGCTATATGCATCGGATAGTATGTTATGACTACCTCAGAAATATGATTTAAATATCTGTACAGCTGCACCAGTGCATATAAACTTTAACAATTCACATAAAAGCAACCAATATAAGTTTCTTTCCTTTCACACTTGCAAATACAAATGCAAGTGGTGATTCAAGACACAGGCTATTTGTGTGTCTGACAAATGCTAACATATGGAAGAGAGACTCAAACTCAATTACATGTTGAAAATGTAGACTTGTGTAAACTGACATGGCACTTACAAATATTCTGCTCTCCTAAAGTGCTCAGTCATGTTTTTCATGGCTGTACATAGCTACATGCTAAATTCTTTAAAGTGATAGTCATAATTTTGAATGCAACCATGAACGTCGGCAGACTTTTTTCCAGGGGGGGCCAAATGTTAGAATTTTGCAATCAGATAACATTGATTCATTATTTTGTTGTCAAAAATTATAGTATTTGTTGCAGATAACCGTATAAATTTGCGCTAAATAGAAATTGTTCTTTACACAAAAATTAAAATAATAGTTTAATAGTCAGCACATTAAGTTCATTAATTTCCAAGGGGGGGCCGCGGCCCTCCCGTGTCCCCCCTTCATGACGCCCATGAATGCAACTGTACATGCACCAAAGTTTTAAGTATCATTTATGTGAGATTTAACTTAGCACAAGTTATGTGGGGACAGAGAAACTATCAGAGAAATTGCAGTTATTATATGTAATTTGAAAATACAACAAAACATACATCTAGAACTATTTTTTGTTTGCAGACTTTTATTTAAAATTTTTCCTTCATTGTAATTCTACTTTCTTTACTGCGTACTTACAGTAAGTAGATAAAGTATTGTATTGCACCCAAAAATTTGCAAGATTTCACCAGAAATACATGTTTTGGGACTCCCTGAATCCCCCGAAAAGCATAAAAGGCAGTGTCTGTATGTGAACAGCATAACTAAAAAATGAAACCTTAACCAACAGATTTTCAAAGCTACCCTCGTTCTAAACTACCCTTTACAAGGAACATTTTTCAAAAATGTTCATTTTCTCAATAGTGTCTCTAAACATTTGTATTCAAATACCAAATGTTTAAGATATTTTCATGAGCAAAGAAATGTATATCTAGCATTTCTGAGGAATATTCTCTCAAGTCTTCATTCTGAATGACTTTTGCATAACTGAAAAACCATAAAAGCTAAGACAAAATCTTACTGCACAATAAATATAAATCTTGTTATAACACAATTTGTCAAATACATTTTTTTTGTGGAGTGAACCATTTCTGAGGTATTCCTTGTTATTTGTTTGAATTTCCCAAAACTTACACTTTTCTCAAATGGGACATTATTAATTTTTTTGTCTTGGTCACACAAATAGAACAACATTTCAAAGCCATCACATAGGGACCATCTCTTAAAAGATTTCACTCTCATTTAGGCCTAATGCATTTCCTACTTCCATTTTGCCTACAACAAAATGTGTAATGAAGCCATTTCTACAAATGACTCTGGATTAATATGAAGTAGATAGAAGAATAAAAATGTGTAAGAATAGTTTGTACAAAAAGAAAAAGAAAGAAAAAGTCATATGGATGTCACATATATTTTGTACTTTTGTTTTATTAAAATGCAAACGTCTGTGAAACAGAAAAAAAAAGTGCAGGGAGTTTTATAGTACAGTAGAGCCTTGATTATCCGGGGTAAGGAGGATTGACAGTACCTTGGATAGTCGAAAACTTGGATAACATGGACCTTGTCAAAAATCGAGAGCGAAACGTCTGACAAACTGGTAGAATGAATGACAATGTGGTCAAACATGTGAAAAAAAAGGCATCTACTGTATTATAAAATGAAAAAACGACATACATACAAATAAAACTGAGGTCAGTGACAGTAGTCAGACGATCTTTGTGGGCCATCCCCTCTCACCCCTACATTTCTTTGTGTGCCATTTCTATTTTACACTACGTACTTTGCACATTTCGTAAAATGGGACCTTGGTTAACCTGGAACTTGGGTAGTCGGGACTCGGGTAACCGTACCTCTAGTGTATATATCAAAATGATCATTTGAAGATAGATAATAAAAAAATAATGGGTAAATATTTACATGGGGTCATTAAACAAATGGTTCTGATGCTGTAAGATACAAGGGAATGAGAAAGAAGATTAAACAAATGGTAACCAATTTGTGCTCTCTCTCTCCACAGCACGAGGGAACTGAGAGTCACCGGCGAAATGGTGTTAGTACAGGTGCACTAGAATGCTTACCTCACAAATAGGTAGCACATGTTCTCATTGTTTCATTAAACAAAATGGATCCTATCATTTGTATAACATTTACTGCAATCACACTCCAATTTTCAGGTCAGTGAGGCATTTTATGCAATAGCACAGGTTTTTCTGAAGCCCAATATCAACTGTATTCATGTTAATTTGTTGAGCTAGTTTGTTTATGATTTTTGAAGTGGAAACTTTAAGCTGGCATCATTCCCCTCCACAGTGGAGAGAGCCCACAAATGGTTTATCATATGTTTTAATGACCCTATAGGATAAGTACTAATAGTAAAGTCCTCATACATCAATTTCTAATTAAAAATTTGTGAATAACTAGTTTACAGTTAGTAATATAATATACCTATGGGTCCAACAGATCTATCTTATACTGTGATAAATTAGTATATGGTTCAGAAAATCTAGATTTAAGTTTAAATTCAGCAGAGTAGAATTAGGATTATCTCAACAGAAAATGCTAAAATAGATATGTTGACATAATCAAAGTGAGAAATAGTTGAGGAGAGTTAATATTTATGGATGCAGACTGAACTGTTAAAATGAGCATATCAGCTTCTGGTTTTAAAGTTAAAAGTTATTATATTCTAATATGTAACAGGCTCTCTCTCTCTTTCTCTCTCTCTCTCTCTCTCTCTCTCTCTGTATTACATAGCTTTAACTATGTGATTATACTGTAACAGGTCTGCTAGGAGATATTTTGTGGATTGGTGTGTGGCAGATAGTCTTCTAGGTCTCATCCCTGTACCATATCATCTTGGCTTGTCACATATTCACAGAGGTCTTAGTGCTAGGCAACTGTGCCTCTGCCTTCTGTGATGGGCAGATGGCATTTGGGTGTGTCCAGTCTACCTGCTTTCATTATCTGTGGATAGGTGGCAGCATGTTCACTATTACCATCCATTTTCATTTTTATAATTGTTTTAGACTCAAGATGATACTTTAGGTCATGATCAGGCAGTGTAACTTTGGACAGTGTAATTTTGAAGCATGAACAAAAGGGTAGTATGTTGAGTCTCACCAAAAATGAAATAGGTTCCAAAGTGAGTGAAAATTAGTTGTGACCATTTAAAAACTAAACCAAAGACACAAAACAAAAAACTGTGTGGAATAAAACTTCTGCTAAATGGGTTTACTTATGACAAAAAACAACAACAACACATATCTGGCAGACTGGACAAAATTTACTTGTGTGCAAGAGCATGAGCGTTGGCAGACTTTTTTCCAAGGGGGCCCACATGTTGGAAGTTTGCAATCAGATAATATTAATACATTATTTTACTGTCAAAATTTATAATATTTGTTGCAGATAACCATATTAATTTGTGCTAAATAAAAATTGTTCTTTACATCAAAATTAAAATAATAGTTTAATAGTCAGTAATTGATTGCACATTAAGTTCACCAACTTCCAAGGGGGGGCCGCGGCCCCCCCCCTTGCCCCCTCTTCATGATGCCCATGTGCAAGAGCAATCACCATTGGTTATAGATAAGTCTTCAGATACTGAAGGCTAACAATGAAGTACAATGTGATTAATTGTTCTTCCACACAATAGCCATGTGTAGGACAAGATTGGAAAGGGTAGAGTGAGACTGTCATTCTACCCTTTCCAACCTTGTCCTACACAGGGCTATTGTATAGAAGAACAATTAATCGTATTGGTTGATCCTATAGTTGGTAAAACTAGAGGCCCAGGGCTTAAGTACTTACAATATGGTAAGTCAACTTTAAGGTATGTTATCTCATATGAGTTTGAGATCTTCTGTGGTTTACCGGGGAAAATGCGAGTGAGTTAGAGAATTTAATGTTGTGTTGGCACATTGGCCATGGTAGCTCAGTGGTTAGAGTGGCTGAACGGAGACCAGAAGATCCGTAGCTCAAATCCCAGCTATAGGATTGCATTTTTCAGTCTCATTCTACCCTTTCCAATGAAATACAGTATTTTCAATCCTCTAAACAAGGAAGAAGCTGAGGCATGTACAGGCACTAAGACAAAGCCTGAAACATGTCGTCGAACCGCATACAGAATTGTATCTATACTGCTAGCAAAAGTTAAAGGCATGTGAACACTGGCCAGTACTCAAGCAGAGCGCTGTTGCCAAGCGTAGTGCGTGTACCAGCAGAGGTTCTGTAATAAGGTGCGTGAGATGCGTGTACCATATTCAGCAGCGCTGGTAGGAGGGGCAAGCTTAGGATTCACTGGAGTCTGCAGTACAGCCCGCCTCCATATGCCTTCAACTTTTGTGAAGATTATAGTTCAAATCCAGGGCAATGAATTGTGAGTTCCATCTGATGTGCTAAGTCTGTTATCAGAACCAGAGAATTTGAGAACACAACTTGAAGGGACAGAAGATATGAGGGGCATCGTTTCAAAAGTATTAAGTGCAGTCTTGGTCAAAATTGAGTTAGATACAATTTCCCCCTATTTCTTGTATGCTCTTTAATGCTATCAACTCAGATTGGAACATTTTGTATTATATCCCTTGTTATTTCGCTGTCAAAGCAGATGCATAGGATTAAATCATATTATGTACATGTGAGAGATTGGTTCAAAATGCATTATGTACAACTTAAATTGTGATAAGTTTTACACTCTGCATTCAACACACGGTTTTGCTGATGTTTCCCTGTAATTATTATGCTGACGAGTCTGTAAGCTTAGAAGTTACATGTCAGTTCACTGTGATGATGGAGGTAAGTGAACTTGTCGGATGCTTGCAGTTATTGTGCTTGCATGGCATTTCAAATTAAATGTGAGATATTCAAAGAAAGAATCACTTTGAGGCTATTCTGGGAGCACACAAACTTTGTTCCAAAACATTCCACAGATAATGAGGATCCTGTTGATACAAGAAGTTTTTGCTTCAATTTGTAACAGGTACTGCCCCTTCCAAAGTTATCAATTAGCGAAGCGTACTGCTCTTGTCAGATATTATTTTATTAGATATGTGTCACTGACATCAGCAATAAGAATGCAACATGAATGAAACTGAAGGTAACAGAGGAGTACACAAAGTGGCATCAGGTGTAATTTCTTATTTGTATGAAGCCCATTTTGAGGATTCAGTCGTAAATATTAGATTTTTCGTTGATGGCTGCATGGGCCACAGTAAAAACATGCACGTAATTCATGCTCTTGTTTATTCGCTCCAAAAGAAAGCACCAACCACCTCAGAAATATTATAATTCTTCCAGTGAGATGGCATTCTTATTTACCTGCAGATCGCTTATTTGGGGTTGTAGAGAAAGTTCTCCACAAGTGCTTTGACACCCTTACTCCTGAAGAATACAGGGAATTTAGAAGTCTATGGGCAAGTAAGATAATTTGGAAATGATTGGGTCATCAGAGATTACAAAATACTCTCAAAATAATTTAGGAAATTGGATGGAATAAAGGATATGAAGAGGGTAATTTTGAAGAAAAGTGTGGTAAATGGGAAGCCCCTTGTCAGAGTGAAGATGGAGCCAACGTACATGTGTGATGACCCATAAAATTTAGTGTTACTGAAACAAGGGCAAACATGGATCGGGAGTTTGAGCCTCCTGTGGTTGACAAAATGAGAGCCTTATCAGATGCAAAGAAGGCAGACAGATGATGTTCTGAAAGCAAAATTTGGCGACAACTGAGAGAAGTTGATAGTTTGCAGATATATAAAGTAGCGCTAAATTTCATTGCAGCACCTGATAATTGCGATCCTGAAGATTGTGACTGTTTGCACAAGGAAACAGAACTCAAAAGACTGTAATATGTTGCTCTAGCTCTGTTGTAAAATTCAAGCTTTTGCTTCTCTGTACATGTAAACAGCAGAATTTGTTACCTCAAAATGTGTATACTTTTGTATTATGTTCAGTGATAAATAATATCAGGGCTGAAAATAACTCTTCTCGGGCTGTCAGCCAGGTGAATTGTAGAAGGGTGTCCAAGCTTTCAAGAGCTAACGTTGCTCTCATCTTCGGGGAATGATGTGGAGACTTGTTTGGTTTACACAGAGTGGAAGTGAAATAATCTGCCAGACTTTAACAGCGAGTTTCTCGTATTGTGAATAACAAAAAACCCTGAGACCAAAAGGCTGAAAACTTTATAGTTTTCTGGGAAAAAATACTTTTATTAAAAAAAGTATTGTCACCTGGCTGAATTATTATTGATTAAAGGTTCTTTATTTATGGCTGTATTCATAGAAAATTGAATAAACGATAACCTTTTCCTTTGGCCATTTCAATCAATTCAACGGTTTTGTGTAAATTTAATTTAAAAAATCCCCAATTGGTTGCTCTTTTAATTCGGTTAGAACTGGCATCATATCAGCTGTGTTTACTTTCTTCTGACATCGGTGCAGATCATGCGAATGTTTACTTAACTTCAAGCAATTGTTTTTTGTTTCAGCATATTGTGGTGGAGAGTAAATTCACATTATAAACTATGCTTTACTAAATATTTAGTAATTATTAGTACCACATGGTTAAATGCAACACAGAATAACAGTATTAATAATGTAAGAGGTGTTTCACACATGAGCAACATAACCTTTGAAATTTGAAATGCTGTAATAGTTACAGCACATACGTCTGACAGACAAAATTAAAACTGTACATGTGTTCACTCCAAGTGCCGGTGTTGGAAGCAAACTAGCTTTACTATTTATTGTGAAAATGAATGCCTTGTTCGGTCCCTGCTATTCAGTAAATAAATTTTGTAAGTAAAGTTGTGTTTGATTCGTTAATAATGTTGATCTCGCATCATTGTTTCACGATGAACAATGCATGCAGTTCCTATACGAGAAGGTTTATTAAGAACGTGCATGTTATGTACGTATTATGGATAACTTTCACCAGTTTATTAACTACAGTGTATTGACGTTCTTAATGTTAGCAGCAAACACTTAGGTAACATCAAGCATGAGCAATATTGCTACCAACTGGGCGCATGCGCAGTAAGTGGATTTGCACATATCTTGTATGCATTTTATTTAAAGTGAATTTATGTCTTTCTGGCCGTTGAGAGCATATTTAAAGATAGTATTTATGTTTCCATCATATTTGTGATTTCCTAAAGGATGCAACATTGCAACTGATACCGAAAGTTAGAAAAAATGTTTGCGGGACATAAAGTGAGGAACAGACCAACCACATTTAATTAATTAAAACATGCATTCATTAGCTTATCATGGTGTAAGCCTCTCAAATAGAACAGGAAACAATTCTGGCATTTAAACATTCCAAATAAAGTCTTGTAACTACGCGGGAATGTAGAATTCGAAGTCAGTTTGCATACAGTGCAGTGAACAATAACCTCATTTTCACGGAATTTTCTGGGTCTCTTGCCCAGTGGCAAAACATTTGAATTCAATTCATGCCCAACATTACTTAAATGGTTTTTGTAGAGCATTAGATTAGTTCATTGAGCTGTCGGTAGAAGCAAATTACTCAATCAACAGTGGTGTGATGTTGCCACATACTCTCAGCTTTAAATGCGATTATCTAGTTAATGGTACATTTAATTTTAAAAAGTATTAGAATTTTTTGTTCATTTACATCCATTCTCTCACCTCCTTCAGTCTGATGGATTATTTCACTTGCATCCTGTATTTATAGTCAATCCGGTGGAAGGGGCGAGCCAGAGGCTGTCACGGGATTGGCCCGGGTCCAGCGTGCAGGGTGTGTCTCTGCTGAGCCAAGGTTCTGTGATTGGCCTGTTGCGACAAAACCAGTTCTGATCTTTGGTAGTCTGTAGAGTTCTCTGAGAGTTTGTTGAGCATTGTGCTCCAGATGTTATTTAACTGTAAGCCTTTGTCTCTGTTGATATTGTTGGGTACATGCTTGATGGCTATGGCTTCCTTAATCGAGTGGTCCCAGTAGTATGTAGACTTGAAAATGATGGTTGTTTCATTCAGTTTTGATCTGTGTCCTTCTTCAATGCAGTGTTGTGCAAGGCCGGATTTTTCAGGGTACATCAGATGTATAGAACATTCATGCTCTTTGCAGTGTTGTTCAACAGTTCTTCCTGTCTGTCTGATGTAGGCCCTGCCACATTCACATGGAATGGGATATACACCGGGGATCTTAAGGCCCAAGGGATCTTTGGTCTGCCGTAACATGTCCCTGATTTTATTGGGTGGTTTGTGGATGGTCTTGATGTTATATTTGCCCAAAATTTTACTTATTTTTTGGGACAAGTTACCTGTATACGGAATGTAGGTAACTTGTCTGGAGGAGCCGAGATTTTGTTTTCGTAGTCCTGCTGGTTTAGAATGACAGGGGCATTCTCCTTGTCAGCTGAGCAGAATTTGAATAACAACAAAAACATCATCTGCATCTTCTCTTGGAAAGTTAGATTACTGGGTGGAGCCTTAGCATGTTGGAGAATCCTAGTGGATTCACAGCGAATCTCATTGGCTGTTGCTGCTGGAAGGCCTTGTATTCCCGATTCAATGTTGGAAATGATGTCTTCCACTGGTAATGTTGGTGTGACCTCTGCATAATTACCTCCTTTGTCAAGCAAAGAAGTCTCATCTGGTGACAGTTGATGGTTAGATAAATTAACCACTGTGTGGCTAGTGTCCGGGGGCATAGAAGGTTGTTTGTAGCCGAAAGGCGCTCAAACTTCTTCTTGTGGTGAGTAGTGGTGCTGTTCTGGTTGTGAGCCATGGAGTTGTATGTGATCCTGTCTGTGTTGTCCCAATCATATCTATGAAGTGAGTTACTTATATGCAGATGTAAGGTGAGCAACTGGTTGTTGTTGTAAGAGAGTTCTCGTCTAATCTGGTGAATGCGTTCTCAGAGCATGGCATGTTCAGAGTAGTTGTAGATGCAGTGAGCAGTGGCTGTTTGAAAATGGCGCTTCTGTCAGAAGAATCTAGGAATGATTCCAGGGTCATGGCAGTGTAGAAGAAATGTAAGTGAACACAGAAGAGAGGATTTTTGCTTGCCCAGTACTTCTAGTCGACGAGTCAGATGATATATCTTCTCCCCATAGAGGAGAGTATGAGAGAACATAGGCTTTAGAGTTTCCAGACATTTCATCCACAACTGTGGTAGATATGTTCAGTTGCACAGTCGTAGTCTCCTCGGAGAAGTTTGTGTTTGGAAACTCTTAACTCCAGCAGACCACGGCATAACAGCCCGGAAATAATTTCTAGTTATATTGACTCTGGCCGTGACAGCTTACGTTCTCTTATCATCAGGTAATTTAGGATGAGCAAAACAATGAAAGCAATATCAAAGACAAAATGGTCCAAGGTACAAAAATATATTACAATCATTGTTTCAGAGTACAAAAATCATAAAGGCCTTTTTTCTTGGTTCTTTAAGACACATCATGAAGATATATGTTGTTCTGTTAAAGGGGTCGCAGGCAGACGGGCCACAGAGACACACAAGAGCTGAGATTTGTTCAATCTGGTGCCAGGCCCCGCTGAGCAACTACCACCAGTAGGTCCAGTGCTGTACAAGTATCCCCCCGTGAGAGTACAGTGACCACATGCCACCTAGTGTCAAGAACAGCAGTTACAATGTGCAAGTATCCATGCCATCTATCCAACACTACCACACACCATGATGCTGAAGACACACCTGAAAAATGATAAGGAACTGGAAAGAAGGGAAGTGAGGAAAACAAAATTGTGGTATGAAAGTAAGCACAACAGCATTCACCTAAGTGACAAGGGGAAACCATGATCAAACCTGCAATCTCCCAAGTGTGAGTTACACATGTTACTGTGGCACAACCTCACACAATTCTGTAGATACAAGAGGGATAAGGAAACTGAACTGACAGTCAAGTGTTTTAAAATGGATGGCTATGACTTTAAAATTCCATATTCTTTCCATGACATTGTGTGAAACAAATGAATAATGATGGAACTTGAAAAAAGTACAAGGTATGAAACTATTAATCAATATCTCAGAAATGGCTGATGACACAAAAAGGTTATTTAAAATAAATTGTGTGCTTCCGAGACCTCTACATTGTTTATGCAAACACCTTTGTCTGTCTCACAATGTTTATCAGTAATACAAAATTATACAAAATCCCAGGTGCTGGAGTCACATGTCACCTCTTTTCCTGGCGGCGCCGTGGCCGAGCGGTTAGCGCGCTCGCCTACCACCTAGGCGGCCCGGGTTCGATCCCAGGGACCCGCATGTGGTATTCGTGGTGGACGAAGCGGCGTCAGGGCGGGTTTTCTCCGGGTGCTCCGGTTTCCCCCGCCATCTCATTCCACCAGTGCTCCATCTTCATTCCATGTATCATCAGTGTCACCGCCTGCGGTGCCGTAGTAGTAAAAGCGGGCGTTAAACACTACAACAACAACAACAACCTCTTTTCCTATTACAAATCTTTAAGTTATGGAACTACAAACTTTGATGGAGAAATTGAAGCAATTCGAATGGCCCTACAAAATCTTTTGTACAGAATTTCACATTTTCAGCAAGCAGCTATTCTCTCAGATTCCAGGGCAGCAATTATAGCAATTACTTCCAAGTTGTCACCAAAAAACCAAACAATTATAGAATGTTGGAAAATCCTTACCCATCTAACAGCACTTCAAAAACACCTAGTCTTCCAATGGATACCAGCTCACTGTGGACTGAGTGGTAATGAGAAAGCTGATTTTCTTGCAAAAAAGGGTACCGGCAATGTGCAGAAATCAATAGTTAACTTACCATTTTATGCAGCTAAAAGATTAGTCAACTCTGAATTAAAAAAAATTATTGAAAAATATTACTATGAAAAATCAAAGAATAAAAGATGGGAACTACCAAACATTGAAACAGTAGTTCCTGAGTATCCTCGAAAAACAGCAGTTGCAACCTTCAGGTTGATTACAGGACATGATTGTCTGGCAAAACATTTAAACAGAATTGGGATATATTCTTCACCACTCTGTCCTCTATGTGATCTGCAAGAGAAAATGGATCGAGACCACCTTCAAATATGCCCGGCCACTTCTAGTGCCCCATCCATCAGTGAAAAATATTGGAGAGCAAGAGGATTAATGACTTCATTGTCAGAAATCCAGCATTAGCTAACAACAACAAAATCCCTTCTGAAAAGAGTGGACTTCATATGCATGTGCATGCTTATACTCCTCACTCCACCCCCTGCACACACGCACGCGCACGCGCACACACACACAGACACACACAAAAACCTTTTGTAAAAATGCTCTTGTTTGGATTTAGGGGGCCTTTCAACATGTTTCTGGTGAAATCTTACTAAAATTTTTCCCTTACACAAAAAGGATCACCAGTACCTACAGTAACAGTGCAGATTTTGTCATAAACTGCAAAATAGCAAATAAGTAAATGTAACATTCAAATAGTTTACTTATAACTCTAATTTCTGACCAGCTTATACATCAAAAATGGAAAAATTAAAAAAAAAAAAAAAAAAAAAAAACCATGAAGCAACTGGTAAACAATATATCAGTAGCAAAGTTTGCAATCATTACAAACTTTGTCATGAAAATCACAATGGAATAAACTTATAGGAACTTAAGCAGTTAAACAACACTTCAGAAACACTATTTAAACCACAAAACAAAATTGGAGGAGGCATACGAGAGCCACTATTTATATTTTGAGCCTTGGCAACACTTATTGTTGTAGGTGCCATCTGGCATTTCCACTGGAAAATTTGACATCTTTTAGCATATTTTAGCAATACTTCAGATATTTTTTCATAAGAGCATTATGTAAGTTGTTTACAGTAAATTGAAAATTATGTTTCAACAAAAACTGGAATTAGCTTGTGAAAATATTAATGTGATGATTTATTACAACCTTTGATGTGGATTATCAAGACAAGAGTGCATCAATTCACTTGGTTTTACATTTCATGATGAAGCTCCATCCTTTGCCACTGTGAAACACTCACATAGCAAGTTTAATCATGGCCACCGATTTCAGGGATGAAATTTGTGAAGGTCATCCAACATCAGTTCTTGTGCCAGAAAACATTGATGCTATGCAAAAACTGATACTGCAAGATCATCATACAACATACTCTGAGACAGAGGCAACCCTAGGCATTAGTTCCACTAGGATATATAAAATCTACAAATTACAAAATAATAACATACGCAGATGATACCTCAGTTGTATTTGCCAATAAAGACACAAATAATTTAAACACAGTAATAAATGTTGAAACAAATAATATTTGTAATTACCTAAAATGCAACAAGCTGAAAGTAAATCCTCAAAAAACCAATATAATCATGTTCAAACACCGAAATAATAGGTCCAATAATGTTCTCAGTGTAATGATAAACAATGAAAGCATTCAACAAATAGAAAGCACCAAATTTTTGGGAATAATCTTGGACGAAAATATGACGTTCAAAATGCACATAGATTATATCTGCAATAAAATTAGTTCCTATTTATATATACTAAGAAATCTATCAAAATATCTAAATCCAGACTACTTAAAATCAGTTTATTATGGTCTAATTCATCCACATTTGCAATATGGAATCGAGGTCTGGGGTAACTCAAGTATCACAAATGTAAATAGAGTATTGAAATTGCAGAAGAGATGTATAAGTTGTATATTCAATCTACAGAATAGAGAATCGTGTAAAGATAGTTTTGTAAAAGCCAGAATACAAACTGTAGTGTCACTGTATGTCTATAAGGTAATAATGTTTGTAGCAAATAAGAATCCTCTACAAATAAAAGACAGCCATAAGTATGGTACTAGAATACAACACAATTATTACAGAGGAAATGTAAATAAAAAAGCCACAGAGAAGGATCCCTTAATAATGGGTAAAATCTTGTACAATAAACTACCAAATGAATTAAAAGTGCTAAGTGGTAATGTATTTCAAAAAGAGCTTAAAACATACTTAATTAAAAAATGCTTGTATAGAATAGATGAACTGTAAATAATTTGTAAATGAAATACTAGATTGTATAAAACTGCTTGTATATAGATTGTAAATCTTGCTTGTTTATCTCTGACGAGGCTTGAAACTTGTAACAAAGTCTATAAGCTAATAAAGATTATTATTATTATTATTATTATTATTATTATTATTATTATTATTATTATTATTATTATTATTATTATTATTATTATTATTATTATTATTATTATTATTATTATTATTATTATTATTATTATTGCATTAACATTTACCCATGAAAAAGGTTTGCTCTCATTGGATCCTGCATAATTTGAGCCAGTTTCAAAAAGAGCCTTGTGTCGATTGCTGCACACAAATGCTCAAGAAATACAATGGCGATGCTTCAAAAGACGTATATGAGATCATAAAAGGTGATGAATTATGGATCTATGTGCATGAGTCGGAGTGTAAACAGCAGTCGACTCTATGGGTGTTTCAAGATGAACCAAATCCAACCAAAGTTGTTTATGCTCAAAGAACTTCGAAACAAATGGTCACTTGTTTATTCAGAAAAGCTGGTCATATGGCAACAGTGTCTTTAGAGAAACGTAAAACAGTCAATTCTTAATGGTATACAGCCATTTGTGTCTTTGGTGAAATAAGGAAAACAAACAAGCACCATCGGATTGCTCTTCATCAAGATAGTGCAAGCGCTCACACATGTCGTCTAACAAATGATTATTTGAGCACTCAAAAAATTAAATTGATGGCTCGTCCACTGTACAGTCTTGATTTTGCACCCAATGACTCCTATTTGTTCCCAAATGTCAAGAATAAAATGCATGGACAACAATTTTCATTGTCAGAAGAAGCCACTGATGCATTAAAAAACCATGTTTTGGAGGTGTCTCAAGCAGATTGGAAAAAAGTCATGAAAAATGGTTCAAACACGTGCAAAAATGTTTTGATCATAACAGAGGATATTTCACAAAATAGTAAAGCAATTTTCAATGACCAATTACTGTTTTTTCATTATTAGGCTCAAAATATAATAGTGGCCTTCACAGCAGCAAAAACACTTCAATCTATCACCTGCGTTTAAAGAGGCATCATAGATAGGTCTGAAACTTAGATGGGAACACGAGTATGAAAGATGAACCTTATAGCAGTCGCCCTCAAACTGCCTCTATGGAATACAACGGAGTTGATAAATTCATTAGAAAAGACAGACATGTCACTGTGAATGAAATCACTGCAAAACTTGCAGTAGGACATAGTGCTGTGCAAGAAATGATTGAAAGCTCAGATTATTGAAAGGTTTGTGTCTGTTGGGTCCCATATTTATTAACCAAAGACCACAAACTTCAGAGAAGAACCATCACCCTAAACCTTCTTCAGAGATTTCAAAATAAGGGTGATAACTTTTAGACTACTATTATGACAGGTGATGAAAGTTGGTTCCATCATTATGAGCTTGAAATAAAATGCCAGAGTATGGAATTGCGCCACTTGGATTTGCCATCCAAGAAGAAAGTGAAGACGGTACAATCTACTGGGAAAGTTATGGACAATGTTTTCTGGGATGCACAGGGTTGGATTTTAATTGATTTTCTTGAACCTAGACAAACCATAAATGCTGCCTGCTATGTCCAGACACTTTTGAAGCTTTGTCATGGATTGTGCAATAAATGCCCTGGAAAGAAGATCACCCTGCAACAGCATAACACACAGTCTTATACTGTTCATGTCACTGTGGAGAAGATCAGGACATTTGGAAAGGAAACTCACATCCTTCCTACAATCCTGACTTGGCACCCTCTGACTACCACCTTTTCGGTTCAGTTAAGGAACAGATACAAGGCCAATGCTATGAGATGGAGTAGGATATTCAGAAGCAATGCGTCAGTGTCTTCAGGCAGCTGGAATGGAGTTCTATCATAAGGTTAACTTCAAGCTTGTAGAATGAAGGAAAACATGTATTCAAAGAAATGGAGACTATGTTGAAAAGTGACCGAAAAGTCTGTAGATTAAGATGATGTAATTGTTTGTCTAAAAATAAAGATCTTCTTTATCTGATTATCCTCCCCTTATGTAGGACTTACACCCCCTAGGACTTACAAGCCAATGCCTAGGGTCAGATGCCTGCGGGAAGAGGGACCTATGGACCAGACAGAGTGAAGACCTGGAAGCGGGTGGTCAGCCAAGCACCAGATATGATAGTGAGGAGGAGGATGATATGAAATGCAGGCAAAATCGATGAATGGAAAGCTGATTATGGAGAAACTAGTGGAATGAATAGCGGGGGAAACCAGAGAACCTGGAGAAAATCCACCTAGATGCCGCTTTGTCCACCACAAATACCACATGCGGGTCCCTAGAATTGAACCCGGGTCACCTAGGTGGTAGGCAAACAGTGTAACTACTCGGCCACAGCGCCACCTAAAAATAAAGATTAAGATTTTTAAAGAATATTGCTCTTGACTTTCAGTAGGACCCTTGTATATAACTCCTGTCATGAGGAAGAAGATAATGAAATAGTGTGTTAATATTTGTGACAGAAAAAACTATGCAAATGTTATTCAAGAGCCACATTGGTTCATTGATGATGCATGCAAACTCAGCACTTCCATCTTCTTGCAATAACCATGGTACTTGGCTTCAGTAGAGGACCTAGAGTATACATCAAAGGTGATGAAATAGGAATGAGTATACCATTTATATTTGCTTTATTGCCTAATAAAGAACAAATCTCCTATACAACAATCTCCTGGAGGAAATTTTAAATTCATTGCACACTTATCTAAAAAACATGATACTACCAGTTCAAGTAATTTGTGATTTGAGTCACTATAATTGAGTGATGGCAGTTTTGCAAAATATAATCATCTCTTGCTGCTTCTACCATTTGGCACAGTCTACCTACCTAGACAAATATAGAGTGAAGGACTACAAGCAAAGGAGAACCAGTAATTTAAACTTCAAACTCACATTAATTTATCATTGCTATTAGTACATTTAGAAGATGTAGTGAACTGTTCCGAGGTATCTAGGGAAGAGGCCTATGATGAATTATTACCAATCACAGTTTATTTAAATTTGAATTATATTTCAGAGTGCAGAATACATGGAAGAAGATGCATGGTCCCTCCTTGCTACCATATTAATGTAAGGAATCAATATGATGTCCCAGTTCACAATCAGTATAGAACAAATAACCTTGCTGAAGGTTTCCATCATTGGGAAGCATCATTCCAACTTCTACTCAGCTCTGTCAAACTGTAAAATGAGCGGGTGGACTTGTGACTGTATGATAAGAGAATTCACAATGGGTAGAGCAGTAAAAACGCTACCCAAGAAGAAATTATATACAGCACAAAAATGTATTCAATCCATTGCCTTGAATTATGAAACTTAAAAACAAGAGAATCGACAAATGGAATACTTGCATGTCATGGGATACAACTTGTCAGTATAAATTATTCCTATTCAATGCAAATTATTTCCATTAATTTAGATCAGGAAAAGGTCCTACATATAAGCAATTATTGCCTTTAGAGGGATTTGGTACTCAGAAATTTTGAAATAGGATAAGAGCTTTTCAGAAGAAAGGCATTCAGAAAAAGAATTCAGAAGAATGTAAGCAAATTCCCTGGCACATGTACTTCACCATATTTCTGAAGAAACACCATTGTAATATCCTAATAATATCAAAAAAATTATTTCAATGGTGAGGAAGGTGCTCTTGAAGGTAGCTTCATGTGTGCTGCTTTTCAAGTAAGTTATCAAATGCTCTCTACAGAACCAGAGTCAGTGCTGATCAGGAGGCATGCCAAAGCAGCAATCTCCTATGCTTAACAACATCCATTATAGTTTTTTTGAAACTTCACACTACATACAGTTTCCTCTATTTTTTATTTATCTTTATGTTCATTTTATCTACATGTACTTAGAAAATCTGGATGAGTCCAAGTTGCAATCAATTTAGAGTGGAAAAATAAACAGTTAAACATGAAGGAGTGTCAATGTCTTTGGCCTTCCTCTTTATA
This sequence comes from Tenodera sinensis, assembly GCA_030765045.1. Classification (NCBI taxonomy): domain Eukaryota; kingdom Metazoa; phylum Arthropoda; class Insecta; order Mantodea; family Mantidae; genus Tenodera; species Tenodera sinensis. The sequence goes on from CM060962.1 coordinate 108,683,275, forward strand.
AATTTTTGCCATCTTCTGGCCTGCATCACAGAATTAGAAAAATTTGGAGTATCACTCAATGACATTCCCTATTCTTGAATGCTACAGCTCAATTTAGTGAGGTTTTGCTTTAAATGTAATATTAACAGTGCAAAAATTGTTTTTGTGTACTTTTATTAGTTTTACTGCAATCTGTACTCAAATTATATATTTTATTATAAATGGCTAAAAACCCTAAAATGAAGACAATAAGATCCCAAATTATCTGTTTTTAGCACCTTAGAGTCAATTCACTACTTATCAAATAGTTTATCACCTTTAAAAAAATAGCTATACATTTTGCTTCTGAAATTATTGCTTTTATTGGCAATAACTTTGCAATTTTTGAATGAGTGAAATGGAATCACAAGAAAAATGTTGCATGCTTTAAGTCAAAATTGTTCCATGTGAAAAGATGCATTAAAGTTATGAGAAAATTAAAAGGTTTTTAGGCAGTGGGGTAACATAGCTTCAGCTAGACCATGTACTCCTGTTATTCATCTGAACCTACAGTTACCCAACTGAAAGTTTAGCAGGATATTTTGAAATTTGTCATCTTGGGCACAGGTATTCAATTCCAAAATGACAGAAACAGATGCTGTGGTTTAAAATGATTATATCAAGAATTAAACATTTTTCCTTTCTTTTGAAGTTCATGATTTCCACTTTAGAATGATCCTTAAAATATTGTGGTTGGTAAGAGAAAACCGGTTAATGATTAACAGTTCTTTTAAGTAACAGCAATAAAAATAAAAGCAAAAATGACAAAAGCTATGGTTACTGAAGGAAATGTAAGAAGATACATTTTCATATTCAAGATCAGACATTAAGGAAAGTGAAACAAAAAATGTTCTTTGGACCCAGCATAAATACCTAGGTAGTAACATGAGTTATTAAGAAATGAAGTGGAGAACGGCAATGATAAAGGAAGCTTCAAATAGAAATAGATCATTTTCTGTGACATACACTAAAGAACAAAGGAAAATATTGGCAAAATGTTAGGAGTAAAGAATGACATCCTATAGCATGAAAATTTAAATGTTACAATGAAGTAAGGAAAAATGATTGAGTATTTGAAATGTGAATAGTCAGAAATATGGTGCCTATGATATGAGCAAACAAAGTAACTAATAAAACTGTTTTAGTAAAAGTTGGTGAAGGAAACTACTGAAACTAATGGGGAGCAAAAAACAGAAATTGGCTGAGGCAAAAAATGTGAAAACCTGTTTGTTAAGAGGTGCACTGGAAAGAATGGTAATGAGAATAAGGTTTGAGACAGAGGCACATTACAAATAATAGATATTAGGATACATGTTTAACATTCAGAGATGAGAAGGAAAGCTGAAGAGAGAGAAAAATGGAGGATGTTTGGTTCTCAAAGAAAAACTATGATTCGAAAACTCAAACAGAAGACTATGTTTGACTGATAGAGCTTATTAAAATCTACCTCACCTGTTGTTCACATTTATAATTTTCCTGTCAAAAGAATGGTTTATATAAGACAATGTAAAATTACCTTGTTCTTGTAAGACATTATACAGGACTGGTGTGAAGGAACAATTTATTTCTGTTATATGTTTGTTTATATATTAACATTAAGATAACTATCTCTTTTGCAGTTACACCAAAGCCACAACTGATTTAATTGTAACACATTTTATATATGTGGGTCTAGAGTTAGAATTGCAGAATTTAGGTCATGAGTATACACCTATTTAGAGACAACCATTGGTTCAGTTTAAGGATATGGTTACATAAAAGTTGGTTAAGCCAGCAATAAGAGAGTAAGGTTGTGCTTTGTTATATGCTCTTGTGTGTGAAGGAAGAAGGGACTAAGTAATGACGGGAATGGGCATTATGGTATATAGAACAAGAAATGGCTAAGTTAAGTAAAATTCATGAATTTAAATGTCAAATTTGGAGAGAAAGTGATAAACACTTTGGCTATAGGAAGTGCCATAACTATTCTGCTAATGATTGGAGGAATTGAGTTAAATACTGGCCCTACAGATACTAAAGAGGTGCTGGAAAAGCTAATGATAAAATTATCAAAATAGAAGGCATGAAATAACGATTAGGTGCAAAACTGAATAGGATGGCAAAGGTTGGTCATTTCTTGCACTTCATCCATGAAGTGCAAGAAATTAGAAGGGAACTTGTCATAGTTAAGGACAGAGTGAAAAGATTGGAGGAAAACAAGATTCAACTTAGTGTTAATAGAAGTCAGGGAAAGTCGGGACAAAGAGCCTCCAGAGGAAACACTAGAAATGGTGAAGGAAAAGCTGGCAATGTATATGCATGGATGAAAATTATTGAAGCTTATCAAGTTGGAAAGAGAGTAATCATAATGAAGCTAGCAACATCCCAGCTTGTATATGAAGTACTCAAAAGAGCCAAGAAATTAAAGAGAACAGACATTTTCATCAAAAAGAAAGTTTGACAAAGAAATTTAGTGCAAAAAATGAAAGAAACTAGAGCACAGGGAAAATGAGAATACATTACATATTTTAAGCTGGTGATCAATAAAGGAATATTTCATATGGACAAGAAGGATCTAAGAGAGAACCAACCTGGCAGAGAGAAAATTGCTCAGCAGCATAAAATTCATGTTTTAATTTCACAACTCCTGTAACTTGTATCCCATAATATCCTAAATTACATCAATCTATAGCCAAGATAACTGATTGCCCATCTCAAAGAAGTAATTCAAAGATCTGAAATCACTTATTATGTAGTTTCTGTGAATTATATAATTTGGGTTGTATATGACCAAATTTTGAATCTATATGAATCTTTCTACAGAAGAATATTATTTAATCTACTTAAAAATTTTTTGGTTAATCATCAATCATCTTTGGCTTTTTTCTGTTGTTTACAATGCTAAATTGATAAACACTACTATAATTTCAGAAAAAGTATTCATTTTTTAACCTTAGTTAGCTTTGCTGATGCAAGTTCATCACATGTCAAATGCATATGAAAAAACTTGCAGTTTAATTCCTTAATACATATATATGTGCCATTTTATAACTGGAGTTAAATTTTAGTAGATAAACTGATGCATTTTCATAGTTTCTTGCTGTGTGTACTTGAACAGCATGTTCTTTTTGCATTTATGGAGTTGCTTTCTTGTAAACTTGTTTATGTTCTCAAAGAATGCTTTATAGGGTTATTTGCATTTATGACGGTAATGGGATAGTAAAAAACCTCAGAACGGGCTGTGCAGTGTTTTGCCTGTCTGTAATCTTGGCGCTTGTTACTGTCTGCCACTGTCATAGAAAGGTGCGGATGAAACCATACAACATTTTTAAAACTACTTTTAAAGCCTTTATTTATCAACTTCATGAAAGGAGATGCTGAAACTGGCCACCGTCATTCTCCATATTTTTCGGTACCTCTTTAGTAAACTATCCATCACTCGCTGTAGTTCACGTTGAGAAATGCTGGCAATTTCCTGGAGGATATTTTGTTTTAATTCTTCTAGGATGTGTGGGCTTGTCTTGTATACTTTATGTTTTAAGTTACCCCAGAGATAGCAATAGCAGTGGGCAAAGTTGGGGGATTGAGGGAGCCACAAATCTCTACTGATAATTCTGTCCTGAAACACACTTTCAATTTGTAAGATTTGAAGCTTTCATGGCAATGATTATTAATAAGAGCTTCTCTTACACTTTCAATTGTTCTCATCAAAAGATTTGCCATATGGGCTGTTGTAGAGTGTTGTTGAAAAAAGGCAAAATTACACTACCTGTCTGTAAATTCTCTAAAAAAAATCTGATAAGTTGTACTCACGTGACTTTCTCTACTCTTATACTGAACATTCTTGCAAGCTCTTATTCCTATATCTTCTTTGTGTTAGTTCAGATAAACATTTGCAGAAATTATCTTATTGCTATTTCCTTGTAGATGCAAGGGGAATATGAGAATACAGTAGGCTTTGAGCGATAGTCAAATCTTTTAAAGCTTCGAGATTCTGTTTTCTTTGCATGGATAAGATGTAAACAATGAATAATGATCTTCCATTTGACAAAAGTTTAAGTATTCTGAAACTCACACAAATAACAAAGAATATCTCCGAAATGGTTCACTCTACAAAAATATTTATTTGGACATAGATTGTGTGTTTTAGCAAGATTTACATTTTTTGTATAGTAAGATTTGGTCTATCTCTTATGGTAAACCAGTTATGCACAAGTCATCCAGAATAAATAGGACTACATAGGCTATAGCCAGAAAATTCAAAATATACATTTCATTTGACATAAAAACGTCTTAAACAAATGGCATTTTAATCAAAATCGTTAGAGGCATTTTCGAGAAAATCAAAATTTTTGAAAAATTTTCCATCTAAAGGGTAGTTTATGAAAGAGAAATTTTCTTCAAAATCTTCATGTTGAATCCTTAGAAGATATTAAACTTAAATACCAACTTTGGTTTTTAACTGACTTTTTATTTTAGTTATGCTGTCCATAGACATGCACACAGACACATGGACCTTTTCCTAAAAATGCATTTTTTTCAATTCATGGGGCCTCAAAACATATATTTCCAGTGAAATCTCAACATCAAATTTTTGGGTGGAACACAATACTTCCTCTACTTATGATGAGTAGTAGAGAGAGTGAAAAGAAACAAAATTGTAATCATGTATGTATGAGCATTCACTTTTGACTTGAAAAACATTGGCCCTGTAACTGAGAACTTAATATTGTTCATGAAGTAACCTTTATGATGAAAAATTTGGTGTATGGTGCGCCATTAGAGAAAAAAGGTATCTCAGAGCTCTAATAAGCGATTTCTATCTGTGGGGTAACTTAAAACATAGTGTACAAGACAAACACACACACCCTGAAAGAATTAAAACAAAATATCCACCAGGAAATTGCTGGCATTTCTTAACATGAACTATGGCATGTGATGGATAGTTTCCTAAAGAGGTGCCAAAATGTATGTATGGACGATAGTGACCAGTTTTAGCATCTCCATTCATAAAGTTGGTTTGTAAAGCCTTTAAAAGTAATTTGTTGTATCATTTCATCCGCACCTTTCTATGACAGCGGCAGACAGCAATGAGCACCTCGGATACTGACAGGCAAAACACTGTGCAGCCCATTCGAAGGTTTTTTGCTGTCCCAGTATAATAGTATATATGTCCTCCTCCAAACGAAGAAGAAGAGGAAGAAGAGGAAGAGGAAGAAAAGGAAGAGGAGGAAGAGAAGGAAGAAGAGGAAGAGGAAGAAGAAGAAATAGTGAACTGCTATGGCATTAAAATGTGAAACTTAAGGGAAAACGAACAAAATAATTTAAACCAAAAAGGTGAGTCGATTAATAACACTATACAATACTTACTTGTAATTTACCAGAACATGTTTCGGAGGCTGGCTTTCCTCCATTATCAACCAGACATCGACTGGTTCTCTCTGGTGTGGATGGTGATGTTTTCTCTGTCTCCTGTGGTGGTGGTTCAGGGAACTTGCTGAAGATATCTTTCTCGGGGATGTCGAAATTGAATCCTCTGTTTCTATTTTTCAAAATGAAGATTTGTTCCCATTTGGACAGCTCTTGTTTTCTGTTACGTGTTTGAGGAGTTTCGGTTCTGGCTTTATGTTGTAGTTTTTCTGTCCAAAAGTGAGTGGCAACTGCTGATTTTACCAATTGTTTTTTTTTTTTATGTTTCTAAAGTGGAACAAGGAACACTTTAGAAACGTAAAAAAACAAACAGAAAAATCAGCAGTTGCCACTCACTTTTGGACAAAAAACCACAACATAAAGCCAGAACCAAAACTCCTCAAACATGTAATGGGAAAACAAGAGCTGTCTACATGGGAACAAATCTTCATTTTGAAAAATAGAAACAAGTATTCAATTTTGACATCCGTGAGAAAGATATCTTCAGCAAGTTCCTTGAACCACCACCAGAGGAGACTTCAGAGAAAACATCACCATCCACACCAGGGAGAACGAGTCAATGTCTGGTTGATAATGGAGGAAAGCCAGCCTCCGAAACATGTTCCGGTAAATTATGAGTGTTGTGTAGTGTTGTTATTGACTTACCTTTTTTGTTTAAATTGATTATTACAACAGTTTTCAACTTCCAAGAAAGAAGATAATAACCAAATAATTTTTGAAATTTGGCTTGCTATGGGCCTATATCATGATCTCCGGTTAAGGTTCTGGACGGATGCTACCTCAAGTCAGGTCCAAATTTTCATATTAAAACATTTGGTTAACAGCTAACAGGCAGTTATTTTTAATAATGAGTTAATTGGGATATTAACTTGAAGGTAACAATACAAAAGTGGCATATCTTCAGCCTCAATTGACTGACAGTTGACAGTGATTTCAAGAGAAAACAGTGCAGCAATATTTATATAACAGGAGAACAGCCAAAATAATTAGTTTCAAAGAATAATTTACAGGGATGAGATGAGGAGGAATTTTGTAAGTGTTATAAGATTGTCAAAAGTTACTATAGTGTTTTATTTTCTGTTTACATTTCTATTGCATAATAACTCCAGCATTCAAAATACTAAACTCCTAGCACTACAGCCCATGAAGGGCCAAGGCTTGCCACCCAGCTGGTGCATCCCCAACCTCTGCCCACTATAGGCATCATGGGTGGGGTGCACTACTGGAGGTTGGGACATGGTCAGTGCCCCGAGCCCTCACGGCCAGATAGGCAGCCTTTGCAACCTGGGGCCACTACTTCTCTATCAACTAGCTCCTCAATTGGACCCCCTGGGCTGAGTGCACCCTGTGCCAGACCTCCCAGCGGGAGAAAAAACCCCATGCCCGTACCGGGGATTGAACCCGAGACCTCTGCACCAGAGGCAACTGCACTACCAACTGTGCTAAGGAGGCAGTCAACTCCATCATTATTGTTGGTAATAGTTCTCTTATCATTTTAGTTTATTTTTATTTTTTAACACACATGGCTGTAATATTTCCTTAAATATGATCCAACCAGCAGTAGCTCAACATTCATTACAGCATCTAACATATTTTACTGGTAATCTTTTCAATGTATATCAACAGCTAATGACGGGACAGTATCACTATTTCACAGTAATTGATACTGATTTTTATGCACTGATATTCATTACTCGATACTCACTCTATAAAAAGTTGTAAAGGTGATAGCTTATTCACTGAATTAGGTTCTTTATTCTGTGTATAAATGCACATAGCCAATTTTGTTTTTCTCATTATTTTCAGAAGCTGTGGCATTATTAGTACTGTCTACTTCAAAATAGTTCCACACTTCACACATGTTTTATTCAATATCACAGTTGTACATTGGTAAAACAAAATATTTATGGAAATTAGTTAGTATGGTGTACCTGTAGGGCACAGTCAACCCAAGTTTTACTTGCAACACACAAAGTAACAGATGTAAGAAAAGAACAAATATTTCCATGTGCTGTATTACCTCATGTCTTAAGCTTTTATCTGTTTCTGCTGGATTCACTTACATCACTTGTAAGTGTTCCAAATTTTGACTCAATTTTTTCCATAAATTTCAACAGAAAGTTTATTTTGAAGATGTAATGCTACAAGTTTCCACCTAGGTTGCATGAAATCCTGTACAAAAATGTTAGAAAACTCCAGGTTAACTAACCTACAGTTATCTAACGTTCATATCATGTGCTCAATTTATTCAACAGTCAACAATATTCACAGGTTTAACTAGAAATTGTAATGTATGCTGTGCAAACTTAAGTTTTTAGTAAACGTTGCACAATATTTTCAATAAATTGAGTTTTAACACAGTTATAGGAGTTCTAGATTCTGAATAATTTTTCATAGAAAAGAAATGATTTTAACACAGTTATAGGAGTTCTACTCTGAGTAATTTTTTCATAGAAAAAATGTAGAAAAGAGATGGAGGCTTTAGGTGTAAGAATGAAGGCCAATCTTATTATCAGATTTCAAATTCTTCAAAGCTACTTACCGCATAATCTGGTTTGTCAGCATACTCCAAGGACTGGATGTGGTCCAAAAACTGACGTAGATCAGATGGAAGATGTTTCAGCAACAGTCTATGGTCATACTTTTCTTTCATTAGGCCTACCTGTAACAAATCAAAAACAAAAATTAATAAGGACTTAAAATGAAGTTACTTAATATTTTGCACAGAGCTTCATTTATTGCTCATTTTATTTAGTCACTGATGTGGTATATTTACAGTTTAATTTAATATAAACTGTAATGGTACAACAAATGCTATTTTTATTTATTGTTAATTTTTAATTTTTATAGTTAATCTGAATTTGTAAGATACTGTCATACTTAGGGTTCACTGAAGAAAAACAAAATTCTCTGAGATTACATTTAATTAGTAATTATAAGTTGACATTTCTTTCCTTTACAAGAACAATTGTGATAGTAGTAATAATGGAAATAAACAGAAATGACCTAATAGCATTTTTTCAACTTCATTGCAACTCCTGTAACCAAGTTTCTCATTGTGTGCAAATGCATACAGATAATTAAACTAATTTTTCACCATACAAGGATTCACTGGAAATTTCTATAGTACTAGGCTTACACATACAGAGCCTGCATTTGGATACATGAACATATTATGGGGAATTGCTTGCACTTTTTCTAACAGGTATTTTTGTCTCTCCATTTTCCTTCCTGTGATGTCAGATCAGTTGGAATGGTCTGTTGTGAGACATGTATTTCTGTGTTGTGTTAATGCTGTTACAATGCCAAAAAGTCTGTATAATTTAGCTCGCAGAATCTTCAAGTATGATTTGTATGTGATAAACTTTTGTGGAAACGTAAGATGGCAATTAATAGATAATTTTCCTGTTATTATTTATTTATGCGAACAAACTTACTACTGGTGTTTTTAAACAAACAAGCCATGTATGGACAATGTTTGAGAGGTAGAATTGGAACTGAAAAATTCAATGCCATAGTTGGAATTTGAAAAACCACATTGCAGAAATTCTTAGTTGAAAAATGTTTTTATTCTATACAAGAGCTTTTTGTTAGTTTTATTACCATGTTTTCTCCTCTTCGATATTACCACTGTCAAAAAATTTGTATTCTCTTTTGTATATTTTGTTTTCTGCAATTACTATTTTTGTACATTTTGTATCTATTACAATGTCAATGTTATTCTGTAAATGTTGTGCTTGACATGTCCATTATCTTGTAGATGATACAAAGGATGAAAAAACAATAAAAATACATAGACCTTCCGCTTCATGTACAGGTACCCTAACCACTGAGCTACTGTGATAACTTGCCAGTATGACATTGTATTCTCCAACCGATTTGTATTTTTCCAAGTGGACCACAACCATTGCCCACACATGGGCAACTTACCAGCAGTAAGTTTGTTGGCATAAATAAATAATAATTATCATCTAAAGGTTATTTAATCCCAGGAAATAAAGCACTTACGATTGTAAGTTGCCCTTGAGGTATTTATCCCTGATGTGAGATTCCCTTTGTAGTACATCAGAAAATTATAATAAATATGGTTAATAAATTGTAACTGAGTGATAGTGTGAGTAGAATTAATTTCTACAACCTCTGTTGGATTATGCCAATGATCGCTCTATTGAGATCTGCATTTAATTTCTTTTCATACACAAAGCATAGTTTTATTTACATAGCCATGAAGAATTAATTGAATGTTAATGCAAATGTTATTAAAATGTATGAGCTATAACAAGAACATTGTTTCTAACATCTTGTACGATGAACGTAAGTGGATATTGCAATTATAATTTGGATTAGAAATCTATGTACTTGAATTTATGGGGACTATGAATATTTGATTTTGTCAGCACAGCAAACAGTGTGCTTTCCAGTGCCAAGATAACTGCTGTTAGGCTGGACACACATGTAAACAAAGGCTCTGTGCTATTATTTGCAAATTCCAATTCCATTTCCACATTTTCCAGTTTTAGTCTCTTATTAAACATTTAACAAATCACTGTTTTGAAACTCATCAAGCTTCACCTTACTAACTTTAAAAGAAGAGGAAAGGGGAGAAATAATCAAATTGGCACAATATTGCATGGTGCATCTAAACAGATACAAGCTGAGAAGTAAACATTATAAAACCACCATGTTGTTATTAGACAATGTTTGCATCAGTTACTTCATGACTCATTTTAATAATTAACCAATCTTTAAAGCAAGGGTGTGATTATTATACCTCCTTATTTTAAGATCCTAAAAGTTTCAAGTACTGCTTTAAGTAAAATAGCTCCAATTAACTTGTATTTGTAAAACAGAGACTTTGTTTAAATCCAGGGCTTTATTATAAGGAATTGTGCTATTTCTAACTGCTTCTGTTCTCCCAGCACTTTCTCTGCTCTCCAGCTGAAACATTATGAGATCACATGTTTCAGTATTACAAGTCATGTTAGTGCTGTTATTAAGCCAAAAAGTCTGTAAATTTTAGCACACAGAATCCTTGTGTATTTCCTATATGACAACAAACTTGTGAATAAGTGAGACAGTAGTTCATAACTGATTCCCTACTGTTCATGCTGCACCTAGGGTTACCACATGTCCGGAATTTCACGGACATACCCTACATTTTAACCACTTGTCCATCATCTGGGAAGTTTTTTTTGATAATTCTGTAATGTCCTCTATTTTCAGAAACAAATAGTGATAATTTGAAAATGAACTAGAAACTGGGAAAATAGAAATGAATAATTGATTAGCTGCAACTGAAACTTGCTATGGGAACATGGCTTCACAGAGCATACTCATGCATTAGTAACATGGAAGAGATTGGCAACAAAGCATTTCATTCCAAGGCAAAAGGTTAGTGTTGTTTAGAGGCAAAGAAATGCTTTACTGTCACTCTTCCATTTGCATTTTTTATGAAAGAATAAGGGAATAGAAAGTAAACAGTATATCTTCTAAGAAACAAAATTTCACAAAATTCTGCCAGTATTTCAGATATTAAAGGTTTCTTTGCTCAGCCCACATAGTCAGTATATTGTGTTAGTGATGCAAAGGCAACTCTTGCATTTTACATTGTTCGTTACCAGGCATCATACAAATCCTTGAAAACAATATCATCATATGTTCGAGTAATTTTAGTAGGGTTAGGAATAAAAAAGAAATGTTTGGAGCTGACAATACAAACACAAATTTTGGTCGCATAAGTCGACCAAAGGGAAAAATATATTCACCAAACTAAAATCATATTAATTGCAAAAGATTAGTTCTTTGGACAAGTATGACTGACCCTTGATGATCACATTTAACATTCTATGTTTCAGGATTTTAAGAAAATATAAATGCATCTACCTATATGCCTATGAGCATATATAAATAGCCTTTAAATTATAAATTTTACATTATTTTTGTATAGACCAATAATGTCCTACACTTTTTTACCATTGTGTCCTACATTTCTGTAAAATAAGTTGGTAACCCTAGCTACACCTAACAGAGAAATGTTCATAATTTTAAATAGGTTTTGGGACCTATTTTGAACAGTAATCAAATGTAAAAAGAAATGTTCTTACAGGGGAAAAATTCCATGGCATCAAGTAGAAGCTAGAAATAAATCCAAACAAATATCTGACAAGGCTTGCACAGGATTCAGAAATTTTGCAAGCCTTCGCTTGTAGTGCCACTAAACTTTTAAGATTAACACCCCATAAGACAACTGTTGTTAAGGAATTGTAACCAGGTGATAATATGAGTAAAGTTAATTTCTGCAGTTGGGTGTTGGATAATGTTAATGATAACCCTATTGACAAGTACAACTTTTTTATAGATGAAGCATGGCCATGAAGAATAAATGAATAATGCAAATTTTCTTAAATAGTGTGATGATGGGTGGTGGCATAAGAACATCATTTCCAACAACTTCTATGATGAAGATAAATGGTTACTTGAATTTAAGGGGCTATGAAAAGCTGATTTTGTCAGCAGATAACAAGCTTCCTGATACCAAGAAAATTTCTCCTAGACTGGACATGCATCCAAATGAATGCTTTGTAGAAGTATAGTTAAGTAATACACCTCATAGAGTTAAAACTAGAATGAAGGTCCTAAAGGATGAAGAAAGTCATACAAGACTAGCTAATATAAAAAAGTATGTCTATACTGGAAATAAATGCCTTAAATTTGAGCTAAATCCATAAATTTCGGATCATTCATAGGACAGACAACACCTCCTACTGCAACTGATGTCATCTTGTGAGAAGGAACCAAACTAAACTACAATTTCTGACTGTGAAAGAACACAACTCCAAAAATATATCAGCTATTAGGACTGAAAAGGTTGAATGTGAAAGTAGAAAAAGCTAAATTGATGTAGAGATGTAGCCAGTGATAGTCTTGTTTCCACATATATTTCCACTGAAATAGCTTTTTTGCTTTTCTGCAATTCAGTTTTAATGTAGGGAACCATGCACCACAAAAATAATTATTATACTGAATCTGTTTAACACAGAAATAAAATTATCCTAAACTTTTTTCTATTTGACTAGGTTTGGGTATTTTTCGGATATTCCAGATGCTTTTCTTATGCATAGTTTTATGTTTAATTGCAAATACCATGCCAATTGTATCAATAATAATTTTATTAAAAAGCACTCGCCTTAATATGTGTATGGTTTTATATTTACTGCATAATCTAGGGTTACCAGATGTCTGGAAATTCCTGGACATACCCTACATTTTAAGCATTTCTCTGGTGTTCAGGGGGAATTTTTGAAAATGCTGTAATGTCCTACATTTTAGAAACAAGGCATCATCATTAGAAAATGAACTGGAAACTGGGAAAATAGAAATGAAGAATTGGTTATTAGCTGCAAATGTAATTCCCTATGGCAACAGAGGTATACCGGCTATAGTCGAAGAGTATGCTCATGCACAGTAATATTGAACAAGAGGTTGGCAACACAGCATTTGCACTCAAAGGCAAAAGGTTGGTATTCTATGGAGGCAAAGCAACACAATGCTAATGTTGAAAGAGTATTTTCACTAATAAGAACACAGTGGACAGATGAAAGGAACAGATTATCTATCGATTCATTTAGATGTATTGTTGTAGTGGAGTGGAGTGGAGTGTGGAGTTTAAGGGCCCGTCGACAGCTGGGTCATTTGGGCCCCGTATTGTTGTAGTGAAGTACTATTTTAAAAGCTTCAGTTGTGTGGAATTTCTTGATATATTTCAAACAAGCTAGATCTTTTGTGCAAAATTACTTCTTCAGAGAAGTATAACTGTTCATGATCACAGTCAACACTATGTTTCAGGATTTTAGGAAAATATAACTATGTGCCTATGGATATATATAGCATTTAAATTACAAATTTACATTATTTTTGCATTGATCGACAATGTCCTACATTTTTTACCACTGTGTCCTACATTTTTACTTTCTCTACCACGTATAGTGAAGTAGAGGAAGTATTGTACTCCATCCAAAAATTTGATGTTGAGATTTCACCGGAAATATATGTTTTGAGGCCCCCTGAATTAAAAAGAAAATTTTTATAAAAAGGTCTGTGTGTGTGTGTGTGCATGTGCGTGTGTGTGTGTGTGTGTGTCAGTCTATGGACAGCATAACTCAAAAATGAAAAGTCAGTTAAAAACCAAATTTGGTATTTAAGTTTAATGTCTTTCAAGGATGCAACATCAAGATTTTGAGGAAAATTTCTCCACCCTAAACTACCCTTTACATGGAAAATTTTTCAAAAATTTTGATTTTCTTGAAAATGGCTCTAACGATTTTGATTAAAATGTTTGAGATATTTTTAAGACAAATGAAATGTATATTTTGAATTTTCTGGCTATAGCCCACGTAGTCCTATTTACTCTGGATGACTTTTGCATAACTGGTAAACCACAAGAGATAGAACAAATTGTACTATAAAAAAATATAGATCTTGTTAAAATACACAATTTATGTCTGAATAAATCTTTTTGTAGAGTGAACCATTTCAGAGATATGCCTTGTTATTTGTGTGAGTTTTGGAGAACTTATACTTCTGTCAAGGATAGTTATTTTTTATATGTTAGTTGTGCAAAGAGAATGGAATCTCAAAGGTTTAAAAGATCTGACTATCGCTCAAAGCCTATTTTATTCCCATATTCTCCTTGCACCTGCAAGAAAATAAACAATAAGATAACTTGTACAAATGCTTACCTCAACTAACACAAAGAAGATGTAGAAATAAGAGTTTGTAAGAATGGTTAGTACAAGAATAGAGAAAGTCATGTGAATGCAACATATCAGATTTTTACCTTTGTGTCCGGCTTTTCCTTAAACTAATAATCTGGTAATCCTAGCATATTCCATTACATATTATGTATATTACGTACTTTATTTTATTCTCCCTGCACTTTCACCAGCAAATTAATCACAGCTGTTCTTGCACTAACCAAATCTTTCTTTTTTTAAACTTTCATAGACTTTCATTTTGCCACTGTAGGATTAGATATTTTACAAAGCATTTCTCTTACACCTTTCATTCAATTATTTTCACTTTATACTTTAATGAAAGAACCAATTTAGAGCTAACATGCTTTGCAACAAAATGCAGTTTTTCTCACAATACACTGTTCCAAGCACCAGGAAATACTCAAGGAAAAATACACATTTGCAATTGTAACCACTTCCATTTGTGCTCGAGTGAGTGAATGAGTGAGTGAGTGAGTGAGTGAGTGAGTGAGTGAGTGAGTGTGAGTGAGTGAGTGAGTGAGTGAGTGAGTGAGTGAGTGTGAGTGAGTGAGTGAGTGAGTGAGTGAGTGAGTGAGTGAGTGAGTGAGAGTGAGTGAGTGAGTGAGTGGTGTTTAAGGGCCCGTCAACAACTTCGTCATTTGGGCCCCAAGTCAGAACCTAAAAATAGCACTGGCTCACAAGTTTAAAAATTCAAGCAGAAAAAACGTAAAGTTAAAAAGATGAAAGTTATAAGTGCAAAGAATTAAAAATTAAAGTTAAAAAAGTAAAATATATAAAAAAAATGTGATATTTAAAACAATTAAAATGGAAAAGCTAAAATGGTAAAATTAAGATAGTGCTAAAACACATCATCACCGAAGACTAAAATATTCAAAAGCTAAAACAAGTTAAACTTGCTGCACGAACCCTATGTCTGCGATGAACCGCAGTGCATTATTCACAGTAATTGTGTCGTCGCCCAAAACAGAACGCAGCGTAAAACCCAGACCAAGGGAGCAGCGCTCTTGAGCGTAATGCGACAATCTAAGAAGACGTGCGACATAGAGTGTTGAACATCGCACGCTGGGCACACTGGGGCTGGGTCGCCACACACTCGATGTGGTTTCTGCTCACATTCATAAAGAAATCAAATTTACCTTAATGACCTACATTTGCAGTTTCTTCAGAAGTAGAGGAGTGAGTGAGTGAGTAGGGTTTAAGGGCCCGTCGACAGCTAGGTCATTAGAGCCCCAGAAGTAGAGGATGACTCAAAATGAAATACATGGAATGTTTGCAGTCTCCTTGGATGCACAGCATATCCCAAAACGAGTGCATTTTAACGCTGCATATTTCCATTTTGAGCAGTTGCAGACAGTTTCCATTTTCACACCGAGCAGTTTCCATATTATTTGGCAAAAATTACACAAAGTATGTGATTTCAAATGGGAGTGAAACTTTTTTCTAAAACACTGAGGATTATAGCTTATTTGGTGCCCAATTTGGGCAGACTTCACACTATTATTTTATGAAACTTATTCATGTTGCTCTTACCTGTTCCTTATCCTTTATTTTTCTCCAAGGAAGCTGCCCATTGACAAATTCAACAAGCATGTAGAAGAGCGACCAAAGGTCATCATGGCGCCCCATTTCCTAAATGAAGAGCAGAGAAATCCACATGTAAGCACTACCACGACTAAACAACCTTTGTTTATTTTGCTCAATTTTTTAACATGCAATATAGTAAGCAAAATAAAACTTTTCACCAATGGTTACTCTATATTATTCTATTTGAATGAAACACGCTGCCAGCAACAAGAAAATTTAGGTTTTCACCTAATTGTTTCTTTACATTTCAAAATATTTTATGATTTATGCCTAAGGTTGTTTTTAAATGTGACGATGTCTATCCTCGAGTGTCATGAGACTGCCAACCAATGAGATTGTTGCAGTGTTGTCATATTGTGTTTCCACTAGTAACAAGCACATGTTATGTGAATCGTCTCTAAAAATGCCACTTACACTAGGTTAAAATATTTTAAGTTCACAAAAATGAATTCACAAAGTAGGGAGAGTTATTTATTTTTTTTTTTTTTAATTAACGTCCTCCAACATTGAGTCATATCGGACAAAAGTAGGGAGAAGGTAATGTTTGTAACATAAATGTGAAAACCACATATTTTTAGCTCAAACAGTTTTCATAATAGAAACAAAGAAACACAACCATGTATTTGATCATAGCCACGTAACCACTGAAATGGCCATCATTTGTATGTACATATAACTGGAAAGCAAAAAACTTACAAAGAGGCTGCACAGTGTTTTGTCTGTCGATGTCCTTAGCACTTGTCATCTGCCGCTATAATGGAAATGCATAGATGAAGCCATACATTTTTAAAACTACTTTTAAAGGCTTTGCTTACCAATTTTATGAAAGGAGGTGCTGAAAATTGGCACAGCCATTATCCATACATCTTTGGTAACTCTTTAGGAAAGTATCCATCAGTCACTGTAGTTCACATTGAGAAATGCTGCCAATTTCTTGGCAGATACTTTGTTTTAATTCTTCCAGGGTGTGTGGGTTTGTCCTGTACACTTTGTGTTTTAAGTTACCCCAGAGATAGAAATCGCTTATTGGAGCTCTAAGATACCTTTCTCCACCAATCGCGCACCAATTTTTTTATCATGAAGGGGTGCTTCATGAACAATATTAGTTTCTCAGTTATAGGGCTAATTTTTTTCGAGTCAACAGTAGACACCTGCACATACATGAATATAATTTTTGCCCCCTTTTTTTAGAGAATTAACAGACAGGGAGCATGATTTTGCCGTTTTCCAACAAGACTCTGCAACAGCTCATACAGTCAATCTTTTCATGACAACAATTGAAAGTAAGTTTCAGGACAGAATTATTAGTAGAGATTTATGGCCCCCCGGTCCCCCGACCTAAACCTCTGCAATTTCTATCTCGGTAGTAACTTAAAACATAAAGTGTACAAGACAAACCCACACACCCTGGAAGAATTGAAACAAAGAAACAAAGTATCTGCCAGGAAATTGGCAGCATCCCTCAATGTGAACTATGGCAAGTGATGTATAGTTTCCTAAAGAGGTATCAAAGATGTATGGACAATGACGGTGGCCAGTTTCAGCATTTCCTTTCATAAAGATGGTAAGTAAAGCCTTTAAAAGTCATTTTAAAATTGTTGTATGGTTTCATGCGCACCTTTCTATGATAGTGGCCGACGGCAACGAGTGCCAAAAATGCAAACAGGCAAAACACCATGCAGCCAGTTCATAATTTTTGACTCTCTTGATATATTTGTAATTACATAGCTATGTAACACAAACTACTACCAGTATGGTGTTAAATGAATTATTTTGAATAAGCACCAGGAATTTGTTGGTTTCTTTCTCTGTTCAAGATAAGACCCAATTGCTCACTTAGCTGGCAAGCAGAATGCTGTATCTGGAGAACCTTAGCTGCAACATGTTTATGATGCATAAGGGGGCCTTATGTTCACTTTTCAGAATTCAAATGCTTCATATCAGTTGTTGTTTCAAATAGAAATGTATGAGATGCAATGGCCTTAAATGGTGAATCTAGTGATTTGTGAAAAAGGCAGCTATTATCAGCCCAGACACAAAGTATAATTTTTAGGGTATACACATTTTTAAAAGAGCAATAGTGAGGAGGAAAGAATCAACTCAATTTAGAAATACTCAGCAAACTTACTACTTAAGTGTGTGGTGTAAGCAAGATAAAGTATGTCTTGTAAGGTACTTACTAGACCGTGACTTGGGCTAGAAATTGTGCAAGTAAGAGGGAAACATGAAAAGAAATGACAAAGCTGCATAGTTAATAACAGAGTATTATTCGCTGGAGGGCAAAATTCTTCCCATTTGAAAGGTACTGTAGTATGTGCTAATTTCATTACACCCAAATAGTCTCAACTGAGCTTCCTTATTGAAAATCACATATAAATTTATAGTTTTTCTACTATTCATCCCAGACTATTGGTTATTCATACATATCCATGATAGCCCTCCTCTGCAGTGTGGTGTCTGCCTCACATTCAAGAGGTTCTGTGCTCAAATCTTGGTTAGGGTGAGTTATCTGGATAAAGTATTTTACGAGGTTTTTCCTTATACTGAGAAGACAAATATCAGGTAACTTCAAGCTCTATGGACCTCAGGGTCATTTGAGCATTGTTTCACTAATTTTATTTATTCATCGACCAATATGACACTATGTTAGAATACGTTAATATACACAAAAGAGAGAGACACAGAGAACAAGAAAGGAAAACTAAATATATATATAGATTTTTCTCTGCAAACGTGCCATGCCTATGCTACATTCCTACAGAGCTGTTGACCATCTTATCAGAAGTTGATGACACAATGCAATATAGAGCCTACTATTCTCCTTGAAATGTGATGCCATCAACCTTACAACTACCAAAAGCTACTGGAAAAGCAACCATCAGTTTTCAGGATTGGGCAGAGCTTTGTAGCTAGTTAACCCTCATTTGCAAGGAAGTTTATGATATTACCAAAATTCATTGATGACATGTGTTTTGTTTGATTATTTTTTAACTAATTTAGAGGTAGTAAAAACATTTATGATTTTCTAAAAATTAAATCAAAACCGATTCTGACCGGGCAATAATTTGGGAAACACTTATTTCACTAATAATGGGGAAACATTTGACTGACTTTCAAAGTCAATTAAATAAATCTGAGTAGCCATGCTGCACTTTTATTACATTGAAATTACACCTGCAGGAAAATAAAAATGTTGAAGTAGCATTGTATATCTACATTACACTGAACATCTATGCACTAATATTATAAAGAGAGAAAATTTGCATGTGTATGTGTGGGTGTGTGTATGTATGTGTAGGGGGTTTCTGAGGGATGTGGGGGATGTGGGAGGCATAGGGGTGCAGGTGTCCTTAGGTCATGCGCATGTGTGTCTGCGTGTGTCTGGGCGTGTGTGTGTGTTTGAGAGAGTGAGAATCTCAAAGATCACTCAACCAATTTTAATGACTACCCCACTCATACATGACTTGAATGAAATCAACCAACCATGTGCATAACAATTTCAGATTTTAGCTAATGGGAGCCTTCATTTGCGAAAAATTTATGTCATTTCTGTATCACCTCCTATGAGTTTTAATTATCATCTCCTCTACTTTTCTTATGTTATGATCATGTTAGAGAATCTAGTTGCACTGTGCTACAGTTGTGCAACAACTGACATAATTTGATGCAATAGAGCTGCTATTCAAATGTTAAGAATGGCTGACTCTCACTTCGGCAAAGTAGCTAATGTTGAAATAAATGAAATAATTTGAAGAGGGCTCAGAACACTGAATACAATGTGCTTGGAATCAATTTGACAAATTTTGTATTGAATGAAATTATAAATTAACAGCAGATGCTCCAACTTATGACATTGCCAACGTCTTAAAAAATTGGAGCATCTATATGGGAACCTTGTAGATCGTACCGATGGACACTGATGTATGTATGCCTGCTACATGTTTCTTTAAGAAATTAGTAACTACAATACAGCACGCAGTTCATAGGCTATATCATTCTTCAATTCGTGAAATAGTCTTAATAAATGCAACTCGTGACAGTCAAATTCTCTAGATGAACTGACAAACCCTTATGGCATTACCTATGATAAGTCTTTCACCCCACTGAAAAGCCCTATTATTTCTGAAGGATATGTACTATAAAACACCTAATTTAAACATTATTAAAAGATGAAAAAAAATTTACATGCCTATGTACCAGAATTCAACACAATGGGATTATTAAAGAACATACTTGTGAAAAAGGCTTTGATTTTTCACTGAGATCACCAAGGAACAAAAAAATAGTCATTCCACAGATAATACATGTAAAATAAGACAACTGCTGCTGATATTTCATCCCAAGCAATACATAGGGTGTTTAAGATTGCAGATAAGTTCATAATTGGTCCTTTAGTTTGCATGTACTTCAATGCATTTTCTTTCTTTATTTTGTTTCTTTTGTCTAAAATTTTTCCAACAAACAGGTCACATAATTTACTACCTGATGTTTCCTGCATGATTGTAGCAGCCCCACAAAATGAGCAATGCCTGTCAGTATAGACCATCTATTTTGCTTCCAAGTGTTCACACTTCAATACCTGCCTTTCTGGCCCAGCTAGTCTGGGATCATTAACCTTGCAGAAAGTAGTTGAACTCAGTAAGACATTAAAATAAGCAGTGAATGTATTGCAATTGCAAGGGTAAGCATTACAGTACAATTATGTGTGTTTAAACTTTCTTTCTCAAGTGTAAGTTGTGGATAACACAAATAATGAATATACATACAAATTGTCCATTGGTATTACTTTCATGCGCGTGACCTGATATTCATTATTGCAAGGACTAACTGTTCTGCTTTACCTCTCACAGCAACCCCTTCAGTGCTTGTGCGGAAAATAAACTTGTGGATGCTTATGTACTTGTAGCTAATTACCAACCTGAAAACATACTACTCTTATTAATTACAATTATTAGTCTGCAAATGAAGTATTGATGTAATGTTGTTCATTAAAATGTTCTGAGTGGCCAATGCAAATATCTGCAGTTAACCTCTAACGCTCTGTGTATATGTGGTAATTTTTTTTTAAATTAACATCCTCCAATGTAATGTCATATCGGACGGTGAATGGATGAAACGGGTGTAATGGTGCTCAAATGAGCCCGAGATCCATGGAGCTTTAAGCTGTCCGACATTTGTCTTCTCAGGATAAGGGAAAATTTTGAAAGAAAGCCTTACCTGGATAACTTACCCTAAGCGAGATTTGAACTTGCGACCTCTTGAACGTGAGGCAGACATGCTAACCATCACTCTACCGAGAGGGGCAATATATGTGGTCATGATTTAGTAACTAAGTATATAGAAGAACCAGCAAATCAAAGATTTGAATTTGCCTGTAACATTATGATGTGCATGTGATACCAATGCCAATATATTTTAATAAACTTTGTGTAAGAAAGTTTGCTAATTTTCTTTGTACTTATGTTGTGATTGGGCATGTTAACCAGGCATGCTAAATAGTTTTATAAAGAGGGAAAGTTGCTGACATTAGAAATTAGTGAAACAATGTTTTATGATTAACAACCATGAAAACTATTCTTCCTGATGGTCGTACACTATGTATTATCTTCTTCAAAGAGGTTCACTGGAGACCTGGGAGTGCAGAAGCTTCATATTCATAAACTTCATCTCTATTTCATTCTACTACAGTGCATTTGTAGATTGGCCTGACAGCCCTGCGGCAGCACTGGACTGGCCGAGGACCAGTGCACCCTCCGCCGGAGTTACACATAAACGACCAGCAGGTCATGGGCATGGTACACTAACTATTGTACTATCTTACATTAAGCTTACCTGCATCACATCAGATGATGAAACTGATGACCTTCAATGCAAACACATTCCCTATATCTCCAAAAACAGTTCTGGTTTACTCGCAAAAGTTCAAGTTCTTCCTACAAATAAAAATCTCATGGAGATAGGTCAGAGGAAGGAGGTGGCCACAATCCTTGACTAATTATTCTGTCACCAAACAGGCTTCCCAATTCATGCATAGAATTCATAACAGTGTGCACTGTAACTGAATTCTGCTGAAACTAGCCACACAATCTTTCATTTCTTGTTAGTCGCAGAAAAAAAAATTATTTAAAATAGAATTTACATAAACGTGTGAATCAACTGTTGTGTCATGAAATATGACACTGATAATTTTATGCACACTTGCTGCACACCAAACCCCAACTTTTGCAGTGTGGTAAAAAATTTCATGGATAATATGGGGATTTTCGGTAAACCAGAAATATTGTTTTCGGAGATAAAGAGAATGTGTTAGCATTGAAGATGATCAATTTCAACATATGTTGTGATGCAGGTAAGCCTAATGTAAATTAGTACAGTAGTTAGTGTTCCATACTCATGACTTGCCATTTGTTTGCTGTAACTCTGGTGTAGGGTGCACCAGTCCTTGCTCAGTCCGGTACTGCCACAGGGTGGTCTGGCCAATCTACAAATGCACTGTATATGTTAAGGATTTCTGCATTATTTGAAAACTATATAGCTTCTATGTTATTAAATAACTATAAGATTAAACAGGATGTACAAAGGCATAAATATCCTCTAGACCATAGTACAATATTCTCATAAAGAATGGGAAAGATAAATGGAATGAACTAATTCATTTGTCATTTGAGGTTAAAAAGCTAATTGTGTAATATCAGGCAATCCACCTAAAGCGCGTTCCACCCTTAGAAGACAGTACACGTTAAATGGAGAGCAGTGTTGCAACATGTACTAGTTGCGAATCTTTCTGCGTGCGCGATCCCGAGGTGGCCGAGTCCTGTAGTTAGTCCTTCAATTGCTGCTTGACGGACACTTTTAACTTTGGTATAAACAATTGATTTCCCCTGGTCCCTAAACCTTTTTACGTCTTTTAGATATTTATGTCGCCATCTGATGATATCGATATCGTCTCTTTCTATTAATATGCACTTGTTACCCCTTCTTTCATATTCCAACCCCAAATCATGTAAGAACCGACTAAGAGTGGCCCTTGAGAAATTTGGTAGGGTCTCATCACTGTTGACCCGTGACAAAATTATATTCAGCGTGGGTTGAATATTTGCAAACAGTAAAGAATGAACAATTCGCCGCACTCCACATTGCACTATTCACTATATACTTCTTTTTTTCCCGCCCTTTTTGCTTTCTTTTTCGATGGCGTTCTTAGAGGTCCTTTCATTACTTCCTTTTTAATCCTATACACTACTGTTTCTGAACACCCGATAGCCTTAGCTGTTTCTTTTACTGCCTTACTTACACGCATTTTACTTGAAAAATAATCTAACACCTTCATAATTATTTGGCGTTCCTTACTTCTTAATTTACCAATATATTGTCTCTTTCTAGCTTCCCCTTCCATAACTAGAAATATTTACAAAACTATTAAACAAATAATGCAATGACAGCTCATAGATTCCACACAGTTACACACCAACTTCTTTTGAACTAATGCTAGTGCTGCTCCTTATACTATCTTCTGTGTCAGGCCTGGCGGGAGAATACGTTGAATAGATGAATACCTTATGTTTGCCCTACTCGATGAAAGAAAGAAGTTACAGCCTTTTTGGTTTATTTTAAAAGCTTTCTCCAACCCTCGTCAACATTTGTTCTCACTGGTTCCCTGATGTAAACTCAATAACAAAAAAGTTTCACACTGCGTAACTTTTGCAGTGCACAGGTATAACATTTTCCGAAAACATTTAATTTAAAAAATTATAACACTTAACTGAGTAAACATAGAGAATTCAAAGTGGGCAGGTAGTAGCACTATATTTTACTCTACCTAAGAACAAAATATAGACGCATTCTAGCAGTTAGTTTGTTAGTGCGTGATGAGTATAGAAACAGCACATATCAGACTTCTATTGAAAAAAATGTTTTTTGAAGAAATATGGTATAATGACCCTAAAAAGGATATAAACTAATAAAGAAAAAAATACTGTGTAGGATAATGTGTTCAAACCTGAAATTTATAACAACTGAATATTTATACCATGCTATTAGGAACCTGGCAACAGTGCAAGGATAGAAAAGGACGAGGCTAATGGCAACTTGTATGCGCTAGATAGAGACAGATATATCCCATTTAACTCCATACTGTCATCTAAGAGTGAAACAAGGTATAGTATATTATGAAATTGTTTATAGGAGAATGAACATCTACTATGGCCAATAAAAGTTTAAGTTACATTGTAACAGAGTCTTCCCTAATTTCTTTTGATTACCTACATGTAAATTATACATTTGTAAGCAAATTACTCTAAAACCTTAATATTGTTTAAAACCTAAAAAGCTATAATCTGAGACCTGTATAAAAGTTACTTAACTCCTTTTATACAACCCTAAAATCCAGGCTTTAATCATCATGAAGGAAGTAAATGATGCCAATCCTAACTATAAAGTGTAAATCCTATTTTCACTTCAAAATTAAGAACTATCATCTTTTACCTTCAGACTGTACTTTCAACGCAGAAACATACACACTATGTTAACTACAAAATTTGGCCAGCAGGTGCACAGCCCGTGTGTCATTCACTACATTTCCCTCCATGTGCATGCTAGTCGTCACATGTGTGTCAGTCTTACTTCTGTTATGTAGCTTTTCTGTGCTGTTCTAGTCCAGTTTGTACATGAATAACATTAGAAGTATTCAGAAGTATTTAGTTTTGCTTTAAGTGTTTTCAAAATGAATCGACTGCAGTATACAAGACAACAAAGAGTGTTTATGTACCATGCGTATGTGCTCACGTCATCTTTTGGGAACTTGTAAGGCAACTTGAAAATAAATTTCCTGGCGTGCATGTTCCGAGTAGAGACACTGTCCATTTGTTTGTAAATAAATTCAGGGAGAAGGGATCAATTCATGATAAGAAAGAAAGGTAAAATGGCATGTGCTTATGGAACAGAAATTAGACAAAATTGGAGAAAGTTTAGAATGGTCATTTCGAAAATCTCTTAGATACCTTGCACAAGACAAAGTAAAAAAACAAATATTAGGAGAGAAATTAACATTATAATTGAAGCTGGTCGCACCATGACCAAGTGGTTAGACCATTTGTCTTGCACCAAAGCAACCCAGGTTCGATTCCAGGTGACCGCATGTGGGATTTGTGGTTTAGAAGGCGGCGCAGGGAAGGGTTTCCTCTGGGTTCTTCAGTTTCCCCTGCCATCTCATTCCACCAGTGACCCATCTTCATCCCACATATCATCAGTGTCACTACCTGTTGTGCCATATGTAACAAAAGCGAGTGTTAAACACTGCCAAAGAAAAGATGGAACCTGAACTAATGTATGTGAATTAAAATTTCCTTAGAAGATGCAATCTTTTTTTTTTTAAATTAACATCCTCCAATGTAATGTCATATCGGATGGTTAATGAATGAAACGGGTGAAATGATGCTCAAATGAGCCTGAGGTCCATGGAGCTTTAAGTTACCCGACATTTGTCTTCTCAGGATAAGGGAAAACCTCAGAAAAAAACCTTACCCGGATAACTTACGCTAAGCAAGATTTGAACTCGCGACCTCTTGAATGTGAAGCAGACACGCTAACCATCATGCTACCAAGACGGGCAAAAATGCCATAGATGTATTGTTGAAGATGGATGGCATTTCCAACATCTCCTGTGATAAGGCATATTTTGGGTTTATTCTGGTAATTGCTAATATGATTTGAGATTTCATTTGACATCCATGTGACCGGGAGATGGGCCATGCACTACCAGCCAAGTCGTGCAGTAAGGGTCCAGGAGATGTGCCGTGCGCCTGCTGGCCAAGCATTGTAGTAAATGTATTGTAGAAACCTTTCTGCTAATTTGTTTATTTGATTCACTAAGATTAAATAAAAATTTTGTCTACCATGTTGAACAGGAAGATTTGAAAGGTGTTCTTAACATAATTTTATTATATATGAAAATGACATTTTTCTGACCCTGTTCTTATGGGCATTGATGGATGCATAGCGTACAGTCCCTCTAAAGCCTGCAGCAGCACGTGGTGCACGAACTTCTCCTGTTGCTGTCGTATACTGGCGAGCTAATCCAAAGTCTAGCATGTAGACCTTGCGGCAGTTGTGAGGCAATCGGCCAACAGAGAAGTTGGACTGTAACATATGGAGAGTATAGCATATTAATATACATTCTTTAAATTTCATGTTTCGGAGATTCTGCTCTGAATATTGAAACAAAATGCAAACTTGTATCATATACAAATATATATCATAATATTCATGCTTAAAATAACTACATCACAGAATTGAAAACAGATTTAAACATGTCTTTTTCAAATTGAAAACTGTTAGCTGTATATTCAAGTCTCTTAAAACAAAACATAAATTAGTAAAACTGCTCACAGGTTTGATGTCCCGATGGAGGAATCCAACTTGATGGATGGAATCTATGGCTTTTAAAATCTGCAAGCCAAGGCGGAGGGTGGTAGATAATGAAAAGGCCCCACGAGGCTGAGCTCGTCGAAGTTCTGCCAAATTCTTTCCCTGGAGCTGCATAACTACATAGTTGAAACGATCATTTCTTCCACAGCCAATGAAGCGGCAAACATGCTCTTTTCCTATATAACAGATATAAATTAGTGACACAAACTTTTTCACTTACTCTATTAAAATTCACACATCTAATTTTAAATTACTTCACACACTTTTGATTTCCCTTGTTCTTGCATTTTTAAGACACTTTATGCTTAATGAGAGAAGCTTTGAGGATGAGAAGTAAACTGGAAGAATCTAAACTCATTATATCCTGAGATTGCACATTCTAGTCCACTATCGTCAAAATAATGAATGGTCCATAGGCTATATCATGTCACAGTAGTTTATGCATAAAGGCTAATATGTATATCAAATTAGTAACACTTATGGTCTAATTTATCTTAGTCACATTTTGTAAACAATGTGGAAACGTTCCATTTGCTATTTTTTGTATTTTTATTATACTTACAACTTTAACTTTCATGCTACATATTTGGGATTTGTTAAAATTAACAATTTTAAAGCCACTAATGGCTATTTAATTGGTCCTTTACCATTGAACTTTAAACTCCATTTTTTCCAATTCCGTCTTTACAACATTTCTCACCATTAAACATGCTCCTTGGACCACAGTTTATAACTTATTAGCTTGGAATTTTCAGGACTGCTTTAGGAATTACAAGTTAAAAATTACTGAGCACTGGTTAAAAAATATTAAATAATTCAGTTAAAATTAGTTATTTTCCAAAACCCACAGTAAAAAAGTTTTAAAACATTCAATAAGGTTTATAAAAAAATTCTCTTAAACTAATAATTTTAAGAAATGTCAACATAACAATTTCTTTATACTTGTATACTAAGTTCTAATTAAAAATTTGGGAGCATTATGGTAATCTGTACGGTTCAAGGAGCATTTCATTTTATGTTATCAAAAAATGATTAATTATGGATAAAAATTGATATTTTAACAATAATTTGACATAGCCATTAAAATGTTGTGTATACTACATGTTTTATGCTGTTAATATATTTTTAAAAAGGCAAAGCATTGAAAAAGAAAGTGTAAATTTTTAGATTTTCACAGATGCATTGTCTTAAGAGGTAGACTATAAAGTGGTTAAAAGGCAATGAGTAATTCTATGACAATCATACTTCCAACAGAAATTGATGCCAAAATCTGTCCAGGCAGCTGTCTAAGCTACACTTGAAGTCTCCTCGGAACATTCTAAATTGTTGTATACTAACCCTGCAACTTTTTGAGGACAGCTACTTCCATTTTTAGTACTTGCTTGGGTTGTCTTGCAGACTCCACTTTCAGGGCAACTTGTTCTTTTGTAACCAGATCTAAGCCCTCGTAAATCTCTCCAAATCCTCCTCCTCCAATTTTACGGACCTGTAACCAAATTAAACAGCTCAATATCTTGTTCAGTTCCTCACACATATTATATTTTAACATTACTCTAGGTCTAATTACTTAGAGAAGCATGAACCAAGTTTGAGGTAGATAAGAGTATAATATTATTATTCATATGAAGGTAACATTTATAGTTGATGGTGCTGGGAAAGTAGTGTTTGATAGATTGTCACAATAGTGTTGTGAATTCTATACTGAACTCTATCCTGAAATAATAAGGTAAAAAATAGTCCCATCCAATGTGATGATTACAGAGTACCATAAAATTCTATTAGAATTGCCTATCTCACCAGCTGCAGCATTGTAAACTGAGATTTCTTACATCATAAGGTTTTACTTAGGCCAAGCTTAAAAAAATATTTGTATATATTTCTAACCCTTTGTGTATTATGTTAAAAAATCTAATTTCATGTTCATATGATTTTACCTACCATTATTTACCTTTATATAGCTTCTACAAACTGTTCTAATAAAAACACAGTTTTCTATCTACAATCAAAATAATCCATTGCAGAAAGTTTCATTACACATGCCATTATAGCTACAAGAGGACAGAGGAAACCAAATTGACAGCTAGATGTTCAAGAAAGGTTTTATATAATTGCCTTGAAATTTCAAGAACTCAAAAATTCAAACTAACAATAACACACAACACTGAAATGGCTGATGCCACAAAAAATGTATTTGAAACACAGCGTATGTTTTAGAGCAATCTGCATCCCTTTTTGAGTTGTATGTTTTTGTATATCTGCTATGCAAAATTATACAGAAATTGCTTCTGAATAAAGAGGACTTCATAGGCTATTCCCCAGAAAATTCAAGATACAGTTTTGTTTATCATAAAAATATACTAAATATATAGTTTTTAATCAAAATTATTAGAGCCATTTTTGAGAAATAAGAAATGTTATTTTATCTTCAAGTTATGGAAATTGATGACAGTGTTGTGAGGCCAATTAAGAGTAAAAATTGGTTCTATTAATGATGTAAAACAACACTCACTTTGCAAATTTTCAGGAATATGTCTTGGAGGCTAATTTCCTCCATTATCAACCAGACATCCACTGATCTCAGGTGATAAAGCTGATCCAACAGCTTTGGTTCTGGATTTATAACATATTTCATAAAAAAATGTGGCAACTGCTGATTTTTCTGGCTATTTGTGCTTTGTACATCTAAAATGTTCATTGCCCTTATTTTCCAAATTCCTACATAAATTTGGTTGCAGTTGTTGCAATGTATTTGATAAATTCCAAATTTTTTATTTGAAGGGATGCTGTCTTTAATGGTAGAGCGAAGTACATTCTTCGTGGTAATTATCTATTAATTGGACCCAATTGGAAGTTGTGCTTCCTGAAAATATTTTTGAATTTGTAGAACATCTGTGGTTGAGAAGTGATTTTTTTAAAGGAAGTTTCTTCTGTTGTGTTGAGTTATGGTTATTTCTTTCAACCATTTTTTTGTTTTGTTTTTGCTTTTTTGTTTATGGAAGATTTTGAAACCAATTTGCTTCTACAATTTCAATTTTTTTTTATTTTTCTGGTTCATATTCTGGTACAAAACCGCTATGTTGAGGACCCTGTGCTTTAAACCATTGAAAGCTACCTGTTTGCGCAATCTTGGGTAGCAGCTGCTAGATTTGATGTAGTTGTCTGTGTTGGTTTGCTGTAGATCCCAAAGTTTATTCTGCTTCTCATGTGAATTTTATGGTTTTTTTTGTTCTGTTTATTTCACAGTTTTAATATGTCTTCAATGTTTGTCTTCTATACTATTGTTGCAAAAATATGAACTATATACCTATCATTTTCAGATTTTGAATATTCAAGGGAAACCATTGGTGATTCTTGTTTCTAATGAAATCATGAACCAATCTAAAAGTAGTGGAGGCAGTGGGTTGCTCATTGTTATTCCTGAGGTTTAATGGTAGTATTTTGATTGAAATTGGAAGAAGTTCTGTTTGATGCATAATTTGGTTACTCCAATGTACTCTGAAACTTCCGCTGTAGAGATCCCTGTAATTTTCAGCCAGCTTCTATGAATAGTAGTAGTTTTTTTAGTGGAATACTTGGAACAAACAATTTTATGCCAAATGACACTACCATGTCATTGTCTTTTAAATGGTATTCTTTGATATTGACTTTGACTGTTGAAATCTCCACCAGGATACTTCGACCTTGCCGCCACTGAAGATATTTGCCGCAGTCGCAGATGAAATGTCTGGGAAGAAGAAGGAGCCCAATAGACTATGGCCCACACTGTATCTAGTAGTTCCATTTTCTTGCGTGTATTTCTATTGACATTAATTTGTTGCATGTGACATTTATTATGATAATGGATTAAAATGTTCTAAATACTGAATATTCAATCATCAAAAGCAGTTTATTTCATACTTCAGTCATGCTGATGAAAAACTCTTGCCCTACCACTGGTTTTTACATTTTATGCAGAAACCCTTATGATCAAGTAACATGATTTTTCAAGAAATTGAGAGGGAGGGGGGGGGGGGCGGCAGAGGATAATAATCTCAGTTCATTCATAGACAGAGTTACATATGTACTTTGATGTACTAAATGCAAAACTGAGTATTTTGCACTAAAATGGAAATAAGTGCTTGTGATAAATGGAAATAATTTCAAGAAATATTACATATATATTAGGTATTTACTGCAATCCTCATTTAACACAGATCCCAAGCAGATCTTGAAAAGTTGATGTATAGTTTTAAGTTCATTCTATTCAGCATCTGACAGGGTCTCAAAAAGCCGGTAAATAGTGAAAAGTTAGATTGGGTTATTTTAGTTTTAGCCGTTTAGCTTAGGTTAGAGCTACACTACAATGATTCCATGGGGAATTGAAATTGATTTGAGTTCTCATTCCGGACTGCATACTGCACGGAAACGCGAATTCAGTTCGGACTATATCTCCGTGTATGCGATCCCCTTAGAAGTGAGATTGGATTGAAATTTTGTTGCATGAAAACACCTACCGGATTCAAATCCATTTGAATCCGTCAAAGGTGTTAAGGGACACTGGGAGTGAAATTTGAAAGTTCCACATTTCTTGATAGATTTTTCTGAAACTTTTACTGTGTTTGTATTTATATGAGAATAGAAGTTACACCAAATTTCATTAAAATGGGATACTTGGTTTATGATATATACATTATTTTATGAATTTAATAGGCACATTTTCAAAATGTAGCTCGCGTCTATTGATTTTTCAAAATTCATTTACATTGGCAGAACTGGTACTCTAAAACATGGGTAACAATTGTATGAAGAGATATTTCAAATACGTTTGCTGATTATGCTGTACATATTTTTTTTAATAACAAAGAAAATTTAATCTTAAAAATTATTGATTTTTGTCATACAAAACAAAAAAATGTTTTTGGAATTCATGTTAATGATAACATCAATATTGAGTCATAGTTTTTTTAGCTGCTACTTATGAATACTTTTGGAAATTTTCATTGAATTTGAAGCAAACTTCAGGCGCGACCTTCTTTTGGAACATGCAGAAATGTAGTTTTGAGGAAAACAGGCTTTTATGTGGGAACATACAGTGTACGTTAAGGGAAGAGCGCTATTTGAAAGGGCCGTAATGACCAAATGGAGTGGGGGATATGAAAAATGTTAGCTGACCCAAATGCACAGGTGTTTCTGGAACATTTTAAGGTACCTAAAAAAACAATTTTCGACTTTTTGACAATTTTGACCAAAATTTCACTCCCAGTGTCCCTTAACTTCTACTGTACTTATAACACGCTGCAGGCTCGTCATTTTGTATTTTTAGCAAAAGTGGGGTAGTAAAACACAACAGGGTCATCTTTATTCTTTCTATAATCTCGCAATGTATTCTTCTCAAAAACATTAATTAACCTCAAAATCTACTTGGCGATGATGACAACGATGATAGGTTAAAAGCGCAATAACTAACGTGCATAATAGTTGGATCTAGTCTTTGCTATAATCGCATAAAAAGTTTGTTTTTCTTTCTACACTTGGTGATGTATATCTCTCACAATGCTTCCCACAAAACAAGCACACGCAATTTTCACTAGGGTCATGCTGTATTCCTGGATAACCTACGTACGAGACTTAAAATATGCAGGCAGAAAACATTTTATCCAGGTTCGCCAACATAAGCCAAGTGAACCAACATGAAAGCTTGAATTACCTAATCCACCTAAATACGGATTGAATTCAGCATGGAAACGTGAATCTTATTGAGAATAGGATTAGACTAAAATCGATTTGAATTCCCCTTGGAAACGTAGTGTATATGCCTAATAACGCCATCATTCCATGAAGAAACAAGACAGAACCCGTGCTTTTGCAAATACTCAGCATACACCGACTTTTCATGACCTGACCAGGATCTTTGCAAAATGACAGGTTTCCATAAAAGCCTGCATAATACAACATAAACCACTACAACTTCCAACAATTTTCCTGCTCCATTTAGTTAAACCCTCAGTTCAAATGAGTATGCAAGATTAGAATTTCCTCTGAAGGAGGTAGAAAGATAGAACCTCAGTTATTTTTAAATTAGCCCTTATCTTAGGTGAAAAGATATGCTTCTGAGATTAATAATATTACAAGTTATAAGCAAATCAATTAATAATTGACCATAGTTATAACCTGCAGCTACAAGGTGAACAAGTGGTTGTGACAGATCTGTAAACATCAAGGAATTTTTTGTTGCGAAGGAAAACAACTACACTCCAACATCATTATTATGAAATAAGCTTCATTCATGACATACAAGTACTATAAGCTATGTTGATGAATTGATATAGAAACGGAGTAAGAGAGTTCAGTGACAGAAAGCAGTATCGGTAAATAGGACACAGCTTGCTGGGATACTCCAAAAATCAACTGTGACATTTCCCCCCCATAATGGCGCGGTCTGGTTATATTTGGTGATATTCCATCTGTTAGGTTGCATTAGTACCGCCAACTGTTCGTAAAACATAACCATGGTAAAGCTATAGCCATAGTTGGTGTTATTGCATCCGTTAAGTTGCCACAGAGGCCCTTGTTTTTGAACCCGTTGCACAAAAGCCAACCGATATATTTTAAAACAAGATTCTGTTTAGACGTCGCATTAATTAATGTATGTATTAATCATTAGACACCATTGTATTGCTCGTGTTTGCGTGATTTTGTCTTGAATTGTTTTAGAGCAGTATATGCAGTTATAGTTAATGTTGTTATTTTTGAGTTCGCAACACAGTAGTGCATTAAATATATATTACGATATTTAGCGTTCGGAAGTGATTTTATCCAAAAGTGTTATTGCAGAACAAGGTTTGCCGAAGGAGAGTAGGTTTATGTGTTGTGTAGTAACGATGTTCAAGCATTATTATCGTTTGAAAGCATGTTACACGTACTTTGACCCTGTGGTATTTGAGGTTAGAAAATACTTTTATTATGTACGATGGCAGTACTGCTTTTTGGCGTAATTTCGTCTACAGTTTAATGTAATGTCGACCATATTGAGTTTTTGGGAACTACCGATAGGGTGTTTCTTCTATAGCTGTTACACAAGGCGCTGTCGTATGATGTTGCTGAGCACTATAATTCATCATCATCATAATCATAATCATCATCATCATCGTCATCGTCATCGTCATCGTCATCATCATCATCCTCTTACTCTCCCCTTATGTAGGTAGGACTTACACTCCCCTAGGACTTACAAGCCAATGCCTAGAGTCAGACACCTGTCGCGTAGCACAGGAACCTATGAACCGGACAGAGTGAAGACCTGGAAGCGGGTGGTCAGCCAAGCACCAGGTATGAGAGTGAGGAAGAGGATTATATGAATTGCAGGCGAAATGGAGGACTGGAAAGGTGATAATGGAGCAATTGGTGGAATGAGTGGCGGGGGAAACCGGAGCACCCGGAGAAAACCCGCACTGACGCCACTTCGTCCACCACGAATACCACATGCGGGTCCCTGGGATCGAACCCGGGCCGCCTAGGTGGTAGGCGCCGCCACTATAATTCATAACAGATGAAAATATAAATGTGCTTATAAAAGAGCTTTAATTGTCTTTATATAAAATTAAACAAATTAATATATACTACCAGCGTATCTTTGATAGCAATGTACTAAAAATGTCTGAACTTAAATCGATGAAACCTTTGTTTTTGCGTGCACTTAATTTGAACATGCAATCCTTTTTTCCTGTATCGTGATTTCCCGTATGTATAGTTTCCGTTCAGTAATGCAATCCCATTTGCTGCTAATGCATTTCAGGGTATGTGCTCCAGCGCAGATTATATGAATAAGATAGAATTGCATACTAGTTTTCAGATTCTTACGTAATCAGCGTTATGACATTTTCTGTTTATACGAGTATTCTTCCCAATTATTATATATTTCTCTACTGCTTATTAGTATCGGTAAGAAAACTAAGACAGTACAGTGATTTGGTATTGTGCAGAACATTTATACGTCAAGTATTGCGATCGTATGTATTGTATTTATTTTGTGGTTGGACTATTAATTTGTGCTTAACTGAAGTTTCTGGTCTCTCATCAAGAAATAAACATTCCATGATCTATCCCAGCTATGTCCAACCTTGTGTTTTTGGAGACGCTTACGTAATTCCCCACCCCACTCCTTCAGTAGGAGGGTGAATAAGCTCTTGCCCGTGACGTAGAAACACAACCAGGCAGTCAGTATCCAG
This sequence comes from Tenodera sinensis, assembly GCA_030765045.1. Taxonomy (NCBI): domain Eukaryota; kingdom Metazoa; phylum Arthropoda; class Insecta; order Mantodea; family Mantidae; genus Tenodera; species Tenodera sinensis. The sequence continues at coordinate 108,717,692 of CM060962.1, forward strand.
TGACGGACACAAAGAGGCGATTCCATTGAATTTTCTGGCGATGTCCTCAGAAGACCTCTTCATCGTGTATTACTTTTGCATAAATCGTGAACAGTAAGAGACAGACAAAAGTTTACTGAATATAAAAAATGTGGATCTCGTTAAAACGCACAATTCATGCCAAATTCTTTTTTTCTTTTGAGTGAACCATTTCCGAAATATTCTTTATCATTTGTTTGCATTTGTCAATACTTATACTTTTCTCAAATAGGAATATGTTATTCGTCTTTTTATCTCTTGGTCTTGCAAAGAGAACGGAATTTCAAAGGCATCGCAGAGCAACCAGCTCTTAAAACATTTAACTATCGCTTAAATCGTACTGTATTCCCATATTCACCTTGCACCTACAAGAAAAGTAGCAATAAGATTATTTCTACAAATATTTATGTCGTTTAAAATGAAGTAGATAGAGAAATAAGCATCTACAAGAATAGTGTGTATAAGAGTGAGTACAGCTTTACAGAGTTTCTACAGATTGAATGAACAGACGTTTATCGCATAAGATTTGAAAGTGCTTTCGTGAATGAAACGCAACGTACACCAAGTCGCCACTGCAACACAATGTACGTCTGACTGGTAAAGTCCGCGTATAGTGGGAGAAGGTGAATCCAGTCTCCCCTCTTTCGCAAAGGTTGGACATCACTGGTCTATCCAGGGTTACCCTCAGTGCGAGGCCTATTAAGTATAGTGATTCACTTCCTATTCCAATGGCAACTGAAAAAGGCTTTTCCTTTTAGGCTGGTACCAGTACATAATTTACTCGCAACCCTGATTCTGTATTTTTGGAATACCGAGTCTACTTTCTCAATCAAATCTAAAGGATCTTGTAAGATATTTAAATCGCACACAAAGCCAGGTTAAATTGTTGGCATCTTAACTAGAGTAATAGAGTATCTTACAACTGGGCGCCAAGGTGTCAACATAGCTTATCGACATATTTTTCTAAAAAGGGGAATTTTATTTACTGCAAAGATGTGAACGAACTTGTGCATCAGTCAGGCAGAGAACATACTCCAGATCAGCAGCATTTGTTTATTAACGCATAAAAATCAATTGTAAAAACTGCATTATTACACAATAGTAACGATGGAATGATACCACTATTTCTCGAGTGGCTACCGACTCCCTACCGCGGTCAATCCCCCCCCGATTCTCTCCAAGTTTCGTTTGCAGTACTCAGTACTCATGATGCTTCTTCCTTCCACCGCAAGAGTGCAGTTGTGACTTATGCTTCCTCGTACGGCCACCAGTGATGCCAATTTAGTTGTTTTTAAACTAAAGCTGGTCTTTCTGTGAAGATGTTTAGTTGGCAAAATTTATATATTCAACATTGCTATTATAGGGATTTAGTTTTTTGATAAACTGCATTTAGTTGGAGAGAAATATTTTTAACATCGACAACAGAGAAATTTAGCGGATTTCTTATTTTTGTCTGGTTATTTTTCTTGATCCTCTATTGGCAACACTGACGGCCACGAGATCCAACAGTTGTAAGATGGCGACCAACAGTGAAAAAGCGTTTGCTGCTCTTGAGTTTCATACGAGTAAATCCGTGACAACCGTGCGACGAAACTTTAGAACAAAGTACCGGAAAGAACCACCCACTGCCAACTCTATAAGTAAATGGTATCAACCGTTGATAACCACGGGATGCCTATGTAAGGGCAAATAATCGGGTCGGCCGAGAATGCCTGAAGAAACAGTCGACCGTCTGCGAGCTAGCTTCGCACGTAGCCCACAAAAATCAACTCGTCGAGCCAGTAGAGAATTGAACATCTCGCGTTCGACCGTTTGGAAAGTGTTAGGTACACTGGGAGTGAAATTTGAAAGTTCCACATTTCTTGATACTTTTTTGAAATTTTTACTGTGTTTGTAGTTATATGAGAATAGGATGTACAACAAAGTTTATTAAAATTGAATAATTCGTTTATGATATATAAATTATTTTAAGAATTTAATAGGCACATTTTCAAAATGTGATAGTGCGTGCTGACTTCTTAAAATTGGTTTATATTGGCAGAACTGGTACTGTGAAATATGGGTAACAATTGTATGAAGAGATATTTCAAATACGTTTGCTGATTGTGCTGTACATATCTTTTTAATAACAAAGAAAATTTAATCTTAAAAATTAATGATTTTTTCATACAAAAATGTTTTTGGAATTCATGTTAATGATAATATCAATATTGAGGCATAGAATTGTTTAGGTGCTATTTATGAATACTTTCGGAAATTTTCATTGAATTTGAAGCAAACCTGAGGCGCGGCCTACATTTGGAATATGCAGAAATGTAGTTTTGAGAAAAAACAGGCTTTTATATAGGAACATGCTGTGTACGTTAAGGGAAGAGCACTATTTGAAAGGGCCGTAATGATCACATGGAGTGGGGGACATGAAAAATGTTAGCTGATTCAGATGTACAGGAGTTCCAGGAACATTTTAATGTAAAAAAAACAATTTGACTCTTTGACCAATTTTGACCAAAATTTCATTCCCAGTGTCCCTTAAGGAAAACATTGAAGGTGCGCCCTTACCGTTTGCAGCTGTTACAAGCATTATCACCCGATCAACGCATTTGGCGCAATTAACAGGGACATGCTACACCGAGTGTGGGCCGAACTTGTCACTCGTGGAGCACATATCGAGCACCTGTAAGCTATTAAAAAAAACTTCATTAGTTGCCATATCTGAGTATACAGTGTTTGTAGTGTTCAGTCAAATAATATTGCTATAATACATTTTGAAATCGTTCAGATCAGTTGTGCGCACCCTATGCCGATTCCCTTTGCGCCAAACAGGAACTGTTGGAATTAAATATTCCGATTCCCTCCTTAAGTCGATTTTGTCCTTAGTTTTGTATTGGGAATACCCACTACACAAGTCGATAGTAAAGACACCAATCGATTGGTCGCCCAGTATGTCCTCGGCCTTGATAGGTAGGCCAGTTCATTCTATGCAGGAGTGAGTTGACTGTAGACGAGAAGTTTCAATACTGCCCCAATTTTTTAATCAAATGTTCACCTTGCACATAGTGAGAAACAGATACTATATTCCATTGGCTTCCATGTTGTTAAATAACAAATCAACGAAGGCATATTTTACTGCGCTATCTTTATTGGTAGGAGAATGCACAAAACTCACTCTTACGTTAAAGTCATCAGAGTTAGTTGCAGATTTTGAGTGATTTTTACTGATTAATGTACATGATTGATTAATGAAAATGATTTTTAAATACACCAAGGGTATTGACCGTTATTTTGGGTTAATATCCTTGACAGTTAGGAATCTGTGTAAAGTATGACGGAAAATTGTACGGTTAAGCCATGGAGGGAATCGGACTACACTTTATTTGAATAACAGAAAATTGGGAGGGAGTATGATTGCATCCTTTTTGGGAGGGAATCAGAACCTAATTTTTGGAAGGGAATCGATCGGACCCGTATTTCTTGATACTCTATACCGATGCTGATTTTAAAGCACCAATACTGCAGTTTCGATACTCGCTTTATAAAAAGCTGTAAAGGCAATAGCTTGTTCACATCTTTGTAGTTGTGTCTAAACGCATGTAACCAATTTTGTTTTTTTTAATCATTTTCAGATGCCGCTTCATGCTCTGTCAGCAATGGAAAACTCGTATATTGTTTTTTTCAATATAGCTTCTGTACGCTTCATTAGGTGTATGAATGCAACATGCTGCTTTAAATCTGTTGAATGTGACTTACCACCGCGCAATAAAATGTTTCTGCATACCTATTTTGCACACTGCTGTGATATTAGTACTGCCTACTTCAGAATAATTCCAAACATCACCCATGTGTTATTCAATATCACTGTTGTATACTGTAAAACGCAATATTTATGGAGATTAGTCATACGGTATACCTATAGGGTACGGTCGTAACTTCAGTTTAACTTGCGAAGCACAAACTAACAGATTGAAGGAAAGAACAAATATTTCCATGCGCTGTATTATCTCATGTCTTACGTTCGGATTTGTTTTTGCTGGATTCACAGTTTTTGGTCATCGGCGTAGGTAAATGTAAAGACTGAGAGCGAGTCACCGAGCTAGGCTATTGCGGAAACGTGATTTAGTGCCTTAGCTATATTAGCTTCATTCACAACTCAGTTAACGCTGCATATTACAAGAGTATCTCTGCTTATTCCACTGTTTTGCACGTTTTCATTTAGACATAAGAGTCTATGAAATGTTGCATGTTCACGAGAAACGAAGCCAAGGTCTATCAAAAACAATAGCCCAGCAACTCTTTGGGGACATGCACGAGGCAATAACGTGAAGTCTCGACCCCTTCAACACCGGGGACACACGAGCGTAATCCTTGTGTCCGCTTTTACGCGCGTTTGAGATCTAAACACATGACTGAGACACTTGCGTTCTATCGTCCTTTCAGTTCTCGAAGATGGAAGCTGATGAAGTTATTGCTGTAGTGTATAGATGGGGAGAACTGACACATTGCGTCACTTCCCCTACATTATAGTTTTAACCCCGTCCACTGCCTCACAGCGGTTAACTACCAGGCCACTCCTCCCGGTTTGTCTGTGTACCTCAGAGAACCGGCCAGTCCTTCAGATTGTGTCAGTAAGTGGAGAGGGCAAATACTCGATTGCATTGCTGTCACCCCTCTTCCCCATGCCTGCTGCAGTGAATCCACTCTATCTCATATTAAAGAGAAGGAAAAAAAAAAAAAAAAAGAGAGAGAGAAAAAGGAAGAAGGTGGTAGGTACGCCCGCTTTGCTTTCATGACCTTGATCACGCACTGAGCATATGTGCTGTCCCATTAGATGCCTAGTGAAGCTAAGCTGCGCGTGTATTACGTGCGTAACACGCGCGCAAAAAACGCTCGTGTGTCCCCGGGGCAATTCCTTATCTAGCATAAAGTTAAACGCAACAACTTTCAATAATGCAAAACTTAAACCGAGTATTGAGAGTATTGAGGTGCCGAAGTCCCATCCCTACACATTTGTAATATTTACCCTTTGATACCAAAGGCTTATACCGTGAATATAAGAGGCGTCTGAAAATATGTATATCCTCCTAAAACCAGAAGTTATGATAACCACAAATAATAAATATGTGGAGATCTCGTAGTTATTGCTCTATTAACAAGAATGCAACCAGGATTTATGACATTTAACTACTAACGGATATGGAAAAAAGGAAATAAGTGGGGCTTCACTTCCAAGGACCAAAAAAAAAAAAAAAAAAAAAAAAAAAAAAAAAAAAAAAAAAAAAAAAAAAAAAAAAAGTCGTACTGAGAGCAGAATAATGCGTTTTTGCCCGATATTAATGGTGTTACAGATCGCATTGGCAAACTACTAGAGAGAGCCAATATTACAACCATCTTCAAACCCACCACTAGCGGAAGGGACTTATAGGATAGCGTATAACTACGGCCAAGTCTAACGTTTTTTGTAGTGTTTAACGCCCGCTTTTACTACTACGGAACCGCAGGCGATGACACTGATGATACATGTAATGAAGATGGAGCACCGGTGGAATGAGATGGTGGGGGAAACCGGAGAACCCGGAGGAAACCCGCCCCAGCGCCGCTTCGTCCACCACGAATCTCACATGCGGTTGCCTGGGATCGAACCCGGGCCGCTTTGATGAGAAGCGAATGGTCTAACCACTCGGCTACGGCGCGGCCAAGTGTAACGTTGCCACCACTAAGTACGGCATACAAATCCGCGTTAAGGAACATAAAAGCATCTGCTGACTAGGACACGTCGAAAAATTAGCAGCAGTGAATATGGGTTGCTAATGGGTCACGACATAAAGTTTGATGAAACTAAAGTCATAGAGAGCACAGGCTATTATCACGCACGGCTGTACAGAAAAGACATTGAGATTTATAAGCATAAAACTAAGAGGAAGTAGCACGTATACACGAAGCGAACGAGTATGATGGTAGGCTGAGGGCAACCCGAAGACGTGTCATATGTTTACCGACACCTGCTGAGCTTAACCACTTTAATGGCGGGATGTGGAGTTTGAGGGTGGCGGGTGTAACTTAAGTTGGAGAATGAAATAAGATAGCAAGATTTCCTCATTGACGACTGCTGGTCGGTGTGCAACGGCCCTGTGCACCGCTGGTGTAATCTATGGTTCAAAAAGTATTTCATTATTTGGGCTAACTTTTAAATTTTGATGTCCAAGCATCTCTTGGTAAGATTGTATAGGAACTCGGGCTTTCCTGCTACTGGAGTTGCTTCGAAGCTACCGGATATGCCCGCCTGCCATGCGGGTAAGCCGGTAATGCCTCAAGTGGCGTGTTCTGGGGTTATGATCTCTTAAGAGACCGAACTAGAGCGCTCAGATGGAATGGCAGAGTCGTAAAATTTTGCGGCCCGGTGCCTCATTCCATCCTCCACATGTGGAAGAGATGAAGTTTCGTGTAGTAGTCTCATGGGGAAGGAGAGCTATACTCGGAGGCTATACTATTCTGCACCCGTTGCACTACCAGCAGACTAGAGTATGCGGCTGTGCGGAAGTCCCTAACAGTTCCAGGCTTGAAGACCCGCCCCACTGCTGGAGTTGCCCAGAAAGATCCGTCACCTGCCAGCCCTCCAGTGTCCACGGGCACTACTTTGTCCCTTGACCAAGCATCCGTGCCAACTGTGCGGCAACGTCTTACGCCACGAAACCTAGAATTACATCTCAAAGAAGAGAAGGAAACAGAATGAAAGGGAAATAATGCGAAGGTAATAGCAGTACGTGAGAAACCACCCCAGTATTCATCTACCGAGCAGGGAAAACCACGAAAAACCAAAGATCAGGGTACATGTTTGACGGGAATCAAACCCGGGACCTCACAAATGCGAGCCTCATACGTCACCGCGGAACCATCTCGCTCCGGTTACTTAAGGACTAACGTTAAAACCGGATCACTGTAGGAAGAGGCGACCCTTTTGTGCAGCAGTTATGTATAACTATGCGTGGGCACAAAATTTGAAGAAAAATTCGGCTATCAATGGATGCAGTGTGGTGGCTAATAACATGACTGAGAGGCGAGAGCTTCCTACGAATCCCAATCACCTGTGTCACCCATGAATAGTTTTAATAGCTTTGAGGTCATTACAGGAACTGTTAATATTATAATCGGGATATTTCTAGCATCCAGCAAATAACGGCGTTGCGTACTATCAGTGATGATTAAAGCCACAATTTTTAGTACCGCATCGTGTGTAGGAGTGTCAGTTATGGCGTGAGTGTGTTCGCCCAGATCGAGAGGCAAGCCATCAGCACTGGACGAAACAGCGTCACACGGCAAGGTGGCTTTAGTGATGATTCAGATATAATTGCTTCGTTTTGCCCACGATTTGTATCTTCTTGTTGAGGGCAGAATTAAGATCTGTGATGTACGGATTTCATCAAATCGATGGATTTTCGGGTGGCGTGGGAAAAATAAGTGCATCAGTATAAAAAGAGCTCAGATATTACGTTTGTTAACCTACAGTTTACGTCACATCATAATTAAGAGATGCGGAAATCTGTGGCATTATCAAAATGTTAGGTATAATGCAGTTTACATCGAACTTTTTTTAATTTCGCGAAAGCATCATGACTTGCGATATTTTAATAAATAGCTATTATTTATTTATTTGATTATTAAAAGTTATGTGTTGTCATGCTGAAACGCATGTCTAAATCCATTCGTGCTTGCTGCTGGTCCTTTATAGAACGTAAATGAGTTATTCATTTTTTTCGTCTCTTTAGTTTATTGGAATACAAGACAGCCAATTTTAACAGAACGTTTATCTCCTTCCGAGAAAACTTTGGAGACTTCTTTTTCATTTTCGTTTTTAAAAGAATGTCCACTCAAATAATAATGCTTCGAAGCTACTAACCGCGATCAATGTGATCACGTTTCAGCGACCCTCCATCAACAAAGATTTGAAAAAATGCTGAACATTACGAATGGATAGTGAGTTCTGCTAGTTTGATTTCAAACAGAGCAAACGCTACAAAATGACAAACAATAGGTGACAGGCCACGAGGTAAATAATGCTACTTACCACCTTCCATCGTTCTTTAACCACATGTCCTGGCTGCAAGAGGTCTTCGCTAGTCATTGTGATGTTGTTGTTGGGATCTGATGACTGTTCCCCTACATGATGAATTGTATCTTGCCTCCTGTACAAACAAATATTTTACATTAGCAATGTGAACTTGTGAACTCTATCTAATAGACAAGGCTTGTGAGTGTACTCAATATATTGTATAATCATATCACGACTGCCTCTCAGGCCTAGTGGTTAGCATGGTAGGTTACAAAACCAATGGTCCTGGGTTCGATTCCCGGATGGAGGATGGACATTTTTCTTTAGCCAGGTGTATTCCCCATACGTTCTGAAGTCTGGAACTGCGAGTGAGAATTTAAATGTGTGTAAATTTAATGTTTATATAAAAATAAGGTAAAAACAAACCCAAACACATACAAGAGTAAACAAGTGAACTTTACTGGCAATGAGCAATTGTTCTAAGTAAAGCCACGATATGACTTAGATGTTAAAGACGGCATATACATGGAACATAAACCTACATATTTGGAATCGTCTAACTTGACTACGCCTATGACTAGTTTTGGAAGCAGCTTCCTTATCCTAAATATACATTTTGTGCGCGTCCTATTTCCTAATCTAGGGATCGGTATCTACATTTTCAAAGTGTAGTATCTGTCTCACTAAATTAGCATCTGCTTCTAGTTGCGCATAGGCTCTAAGAATCTGGTACCCACCTCCTCTGTTCTGTGGCCTCGCATTCCAGTAACATGTGTATTACTCCGTTTCCGCGGTTCATAAACACAGAAGACATATAAGTGCTGTTTGAATTAACACCATAGTTTTCAGGAACTTATCGTCTATACTTATTTATCAGATTATAACGATATGTGCGAGTAAAGTGCATGAAAAAGTATGCCTGCTTGTTGTAGCATGTTTATAATAAGGACTTTTAAATCTAAAACGCATAATCTTTCGCCGGTGTCTGGGTAAGCCATTTTAAAACAGTCACTGTTGAAACATGCGTCAATTCCTCACTGTTACACTAAAAGCATACTCCTCTGTTGTAGTGCTTTTGTATTAATACGTCTACGCACGTGTCTCGGAAATAATGCCATGGGAGAACTGTCTGATTCACTTCTAGGCAATGTCATAATATGCTCTACGGCCATCATCAATTTTTAAGTCGGCTCCTCCACTTTGCATTAAGTCTGATGCCATTGATGGTAACCCTGTCCCGACTGCTAAAATCTTAGATGCAGACCTTGAATCTCGAGCGTGGGTGTTATGTATAAAGACAGCACAATTCAAGTTGCTGATTCCCTTTGATTTCTGATAAAACGTTTTGAGTAGGAATTGCAAAAGGTTTAATCACCAAGTTCGCTAGCGTTATCCGCTAAATCTAGTTGTTTTCATCACGGATGCAATTTCGGACTGCACCTCGCCCGTCCGGGAAACTTAGCGCCTTGGTGATACTGTAAGTGGTGCGGAGAGGTGCGGGGATGGTTTCGACCACAGGTTATACCAGATGATCGACTCTGTGTTAAAGGCTGATATCACAAATGGCGCTGATGTCGCTATGTTTCACCACGGGGCCGGTACGAACTAACGATCCGTCGATAATGCAGTACGCCTCTATATCGACCGAGCAGCGCTACTTCCGCTTCTCCCCACCCCTCCTTCGTCCGTATTCATCGCCAGAATTAAATGCCGAATTTCTTTCGAAATCAACTCGCACACTCACGAATAGTTCACCGCACATTTCAAAATTTCACATATTAGCGTAATATGCGTTACAAGAACTACATGGAAGCCATATGTGGTAAACGATTCTTATCCACGTAGCTGATGTATCGCATATTACGCTAATATGTGAATACTGGAAATGTGCCGTAAACTGTTCATGAGTGTGCGAGATGCGACTTCGAAAGAAGTTCGGCAAGAAGAACCCACTTCTAAACTTGACATTTTTCCCCCTACAAGTAATAGTTGTCTTCAATTAATCATAATAACTTTAGTAACCAGATGGAGAGTGTCAGATCACAAATTGTTGAGATTATTCAATACATTTTTATTCCCTTTCCCTCAAGAATTTCAAATAATGGCTATAGCAATTATAACTACACATTGAGTTTGTGGCAGAGGAAAGCAGGAAAGGATACCACAAGGTTATCTGTAATGCAATTTTCTTGTACACAGTGAATTAGTAATCATGTTAAAAAACTGTGAAAGATAACCTTAGTGACCAAGAAATGAAAAACTAAACAGATACACGTAAATTCTAAATGAAGATAATTATACCAACAACTATGTACAAAAAAACAGCACTATCTGTTTCAAACAGAAAACAAACAAGTCATTAACGCTTATGTTTAATAAGATTCTGAAGAGCAATTACACTTTAATATATATGTACATTACTTTCTGCACAAGTTCACAAAAGAATGTATTAAGAGAAAGATATGAAATTTGAGATTGTCTCATATGGCATTCATAATTTAACAAAACATTTAAAATTAGTACATGAGACAGTGTCACTAATCAAGCGATACGTATAATACTGTCCAAAGTATGTGCTGCCGAAACCAATTAGGCTTCCCTGTAACAAACAACAGGAAATAGTGCAAGTAATTCATCAGTGTTTCATATAGTTCATTTCAAAACATTATCAAGTCCCTCCCATTCTAAATTTAATTTGGTTCAATTTCCTACTCCTAGTGTATATTCTATAGTTCTACTGACACATCTTATATCTTTTCCTATCTTGTTTGCTGGTTGGAGTTGGAATGTCGGAGTGAATCGTATTCTTTTCACAAAAGTGATCAGTTCAAAACGTATTGAAATCCAGCGCAAATTTCTGAACTTTCTAAGCCTGCTTGATACTGCGCAGATTTGTTTCTCAACTGTTAGTGTGACTTGTGATTGTTGATTCATTGTGTTGTGATGGCATGTGTATGTGTCCTGGGTGTTTGAACCTGATTTGCAGCGATGTAAACATATGTAGCATGGTGTCCTTCAGAAGGAAAGTGTGTGTTGGTCCTGTGTTGTAGATTTGCAGTGCGAAAACGAACTTGAGCTTAATTAAGAAGCCTCTGAGAAAAATTATGCAATTTGTCATGCCCAATATAAAATGGGACACTAAGAACTATATCACTTAAAGCGTGTCCATAAATAAAAACTTAATTTTTCCTGTATACATCTCTAAGAGTAAAATAGCATTGTTGTAATTAAACCCCATACTACTAATGATTTGGACTAAAACAAATTGTCAAACACCTATTATACTTCACCTAAGAAATTTCAAAAAGTATATTTACATTAAATGCACATAGCCTATCGCAGTACAATGATAAACATTTTGAATAAATCCAGCAATTAATAATTGTGAAACAGGCATATTTAAGGTATATGATTACCTATCAATTACAGTTGTACAGCTAAAATTAAGTTTCAGGACCATTTGAAAACTTTGTGTTGACATCTGTGCTGCAAATATAATTTTAATGCAACACAGAACGAAATACAATTGTACCATCAACTGTATGACTTGTTGAAAGAAAACTGCTTTCACTGCTCTAATTATACTTTAACATATTTATTATGACCCAATCAAATGAAAGCATTTGGTTTTTACAGGATACTATTGCTTAACAATTGATGGTGCAAAACATTCGGTTGGCCCATCATGGATAATGTAGCATATTGACCAATACCCAATTTTCATCACAATTATTTACATTAGGGAATGTTGGGTACCTTAATAAATAACATCAGTATAATATTATTGTTTTAAGATCATTATATTGCCTCCTAAAACTCTAAAAAACATGCAAATAACCTTTTTCCCTACCTCGTTGGAAAGCAACACAACCTATAGTGGTGACATATAGAAGGGACATGAGCGAGGTACGGGAAGGTGGGGAAAGTGGTATTGCCAACATATGAAACGCAGGAACGATGTGAGCAACATGCAGGAAATGGCGCGTGTTCTTTGTGAAGTGCTGATGTTGGCAACATCTGGACAGGAGAGGGAAGGGATGCAGCGTAGAGGAAGGCTCCCGTGATGCCTTGCGTGAAGTACCTGCAGATAATTTAATTTCACTGCTTCACTTTCTGCACCTTGTCTCAATAAAATGCAAGTCAAAGACACTTACAAAAATAAATTACATATTATGTGTGTCAATTATTATTCCTGAAGATGTATTCTTAATATTTGTACAACAAAACAGTGCAATAGTATTAAAAGTGTGGGAAAATCTATTTGAAGAATTTTGGTCAATACGCTACATTATACCCCATCACTAAATACAAAATATCCAATTATTTTTAATAGATTGTTCCCTCATCCTCAGCAAATCTAAACTCCTGTAATTTTGTAAATGCAAAATTCCAGTTTCACCTGTTTACCATAAACTTGCTTCTTTATTTCACTGGAGATTTTATCACATCCTTCTTTACTGAAGTTTGTAAATTTAAATGACTTCCTTGATAAAATGACAGTATTACTTTGTACAGCTAGTAAAGAAGCTTAACCTTAGCATGTGATCCTAGTCCATTTCTTAATGCTGTACCAACAATATTCAGATTGTGTAAGTAATCTCAGTGACAAAATTGAAGAAAAGATAATTTACGAAAGATGTAGCAATGAGTCTGCCATTGGGTTATGAGACAGTAAAATGGAAAATGTATTAAAAGTAACTTACTTCACATGATACATGAAGGAAATCTGTACTATAGTCCTGAAGATGCACTTCTGTAGGTGTTGAGCACTGCAGTGGTCCAGTTTACAATGTATACAGTTCTGAAATTCAGAGAATGCAAAAAGTGAACTTACTCCAAATGCACTTTTGTTGTTCACTAGTATTAACGAACTGTCTGGTTACAAACTGTTTATTATTATCATGCATAAGCAGACTAGATTCGAACTACAGTTGATTTGCAAAAAGTAATATTAATCAGGTCTATATTGAAAATAAATGAATAAGTAATGCAGGTACATTACAAATCAGGTTATGTCATGGTTTATTTAATACATACATTATAAGTACTTACCAATGGCCTTGTGACAACAGATTTACTTTCTTCTTACTGCTCATATGCTCTTGCACGTCTTTCAAATCTTGCGGGTTTTACAAATACAAGAATATTATTTGAAGGTTTACGAGATTTACTTTCGCTCTGCTGTTGTTACGATTTCACAGAACGTTAACCACAACGATCACAGCTTTCAAATTTCGAATTAAATAAGATACAGGTAGCCAACTGTACTGTTTTATTCACATCGTACATTGACTAAAATATTGTGCAAGTTATCCTACGCAAAGGCCTTTATCAGTAGAAACTGAAATAAATACACCAATTTGTTTTACTAAATGTGTGTTATTTTGTAAAATTATTTAGAACACAATACAGAGGTGTATAACAATTGTGTTAGCCCCCTTTTAATGTTTGTCGCAGGAAGTACGCAGTGCCATCTAGCGTGTGAATTTGAAAGTAAAGGTTGCATGTAGCGCTCGAAATGTATGTTTCACCACGGTGACCTTGACAGAACGATGTAGAACCGGAAGTGCCTATTCCAGTCGGCACCCACTGGATTCGACTATAGGTGAGGGGCGTGGAGACGAAACATAATCTGGGCGGAGTCCGGGTGGTAGGGGAAAGCGTCTCTGAGCTGTCTGAACGTAATGAAACAAACGAACATCGCATGATCTTTGCTAACAGTTCTGCCACTCGCATACCATACAAGCTCCTCTGTTAAACTGAATTTTGTAATTTAAATTGATTGTAAATGAAATTTAGTTCCGAACTAAATTAGTTGTAGCTATACCATTTAGGTATGGTGTTGTATACTCCAGATAAAACGATATCTAGAATGTACTTTAATACTACAGAAATGTTACTAATTTTGCTAGTAGCGTATTATGTAATGCAATTCGCTGTGTTTGGAAGTGGTTAAACAAATGTGGTTTCAGCAGCATTTTAGAGTAGTGACAAGGTGTGAATCTTCATGAGGACTGTGAAACAAATTAGTGAACCATCAACAGAGTAACTAGTATACTTAGTGCGGGGGTATAACGAATTTTGCTTCTCAATTGGAACTTAAGAAGCTCCGGCCGCCAAGACCAATATTGAATATTGAACAAATTCAAAATCCGTGCAAAAATAAAGGTAGCGATTATAGAAAATTTAACCCTTCATTGTATAGATATGCGGACTGGCTTTGCGGGTGCGAAATTAAAAATCTGGTGTGTTGCACTCACATGACTTTCTCTACTCTTGTACTAACCATTTTTACAAACTCTTATTCCTATATCTCCATGTTAGTTGAGATAAACATTTGTAGAAATTATCTTATTGCTTATTCCCTTGTAGGTACAAGGGGAATATGGGAATGTAGTAGGCTTTGAGCGATAGGCAAATCTTTTAAAGCTTCGAGATTCCGTTCTCTATCCACGGCTAACATAAAAAAATGAACGATGTTTCATTTGACGGAAGTTTCTTTTCCAGAACTTACACAAGTTACAAGGAATATCTCCGAAATGGTTCACTCTACAAAAACATTATTTGGACATAAATTGTGTGTTTTAGCAAGAGCTACACTTTTTGTATAGTAAGATTTGGTGTACCTCTTACGGTTTACCAGTTATGCAAAAATCATCCAGAGTAAGCAGAACTACATGGGCTCTAACCAGAAAATTCAAAATATACATTTCATCTGTCGTAAGAATATCTTAAACATATGGCATTTTAACCAAATCATTAGAGCCATTTTCGAGAAAATCAAAAATTTCAAAAACTTTTCATGTAAAGGGTAGTTTAGGTTGGAGGAATTCTCTTCAAAATCTTCATATCGCAGCCTTAAAGGACATTAAACTTAAACACCAACTTTGCTTTTTAACCAACTTTTCGTTTTTGAGTTATGCTGTTCACAAACCGATAGACATAAATACACAGACCTTTTTCTAATTTTTTTTATTCAGGGGGCCTCAAAACATATATTTCCGATGAAATCTCGACATCGAATTTTTGGATGGAATGCAATACTTCCTCTA
This sequence comes from Tenodera sinensis, assembly GCA_030765045.1. NCBI lineage: Eukaryota > Metazoa > Arthropoda > Insecta > Mantodea > Mantidae > Tenodera > Tenodera sinensis. The sequence goes on from CM060962.1 coordinate 108,732,806, forward strand.
CTTACTATACGTAGTCGAGAAAGTAAAAATACGTTTTTCTGTTATTCCTGCCTGGTAATGAATGCTGGTGATCCTGCATACCTAATGTTTAGGAATTAAAATAGGATGCATTTAATGAACAGATTGAAGGTCATGCATAACACTCTTTCGCTTTATGTGGTTTCTTTTCTTTTCACATATTTTCTGGTGAAATTAGGAATTAACTACCATATAAAGCGCGCTGATTCTGAAAATATATTAAGCCGCGAGTCACGAGCCGCCACTGGTTCGATCCTAGGGACCCACATGTGTTATTCGTGGTGGACGAAGCGGCGTCAGGGCGGGTTTTCTCCGGTTTCCCCCGTCACTCATTCCAACATTGTCACCTTCGTAATCATGGATTTCGCCTGCATTTCATAACATCCTCTTCCTCACTATTGTAGCTGGTGCTTGGCTACCACCCGCTTCCAGGTCTTCACTTTGTCCGGTCCATAGGTTCCTATGCTCTCCGACAGGCGTCTGACTCTAGGCATTGGCTTGTAAGTCCTAGGGGAGTGTAAGTCCTACATAACGGGGAGGGTAATCAGGTAAAGAAAAAAAAAAGTACAGGGATAGGATGTTTGTTAGAAGATACATGGTGAATACACCTTTCCAGAGACATTGTTTCCTAGGATTTATGAAGGGGTTGTATTTTATACCGTATGATTGGGCACCTAACTTTGCTATAGGAAAAGGTCTTTGGCGTTTCCTGTTAAAGTCTTAACTGCAGGTGGAACTTGGGACCACTTAATTAAAGAGTCTTTCAAAGAGAAAATTCATGTGGCTATGTAGATCGAGTGCTTATATTTGTAAAGTGTTAAACGACAGACAAAAATGCACTATAGAAAAAATGTACTTAAGGTCTTTAAAGCAGGAAATTTACGTCAAACAACATTTTTTGAGGCTTTAACCAACTCCTGCTTTGAATCTATAAAACAAACCAACATAGCTTCACAGGTTCGCCAATGTAAATCAAGTCGACCAACATAAAAGCTTGAATTATTCATCTCGAACCTTCCATATCCAAATCGATCCCAATAGTGTTGAATTTAACACATAAACGTGGATCGCATTCATTGTGGGATTGGACTCGAATCGATTTTAATTCCCCATGGAAACGTAGTAATAAACTTGGGCTTTGTTATTTTTAAAGTGCGCTTCTCTTGAGAATTTTCGGAATACTGAAACCATCATTTGATATGCAATGTGCTCAACCTATACACCATAATGTTTGTTTCGTAAATAAATCAACTTTCGCAAAACGTAACATAGGCGTAAAACAAAAACAAAAAGAAGTGATGATAACAGCTAATGAGATGAAACGATTAAGAGCGACGGATAATCTAGGTTCTATTATGTTAGTATAGCTAAGGATTGACCACTCGAATACTACATTTGAACCAGGGAAAGAGGTCTGCCTTGCTCAAGCTGGTTACTGCATTATATTTTGTAAGCAACGAGAGTAATGCCTAACAGCAAATGACGTAATGAAGTGGCCGAAAAAGGATTGCCAAATGCCTGAGTGGGTGTTAGTGATTCATCCTAAGCTGTGTCTGACTGTTGTCATTCAAGCGCTTCGCGTCTTTCAACAGTAGAGAGAGAGAGAGAGAGAGAGAGAGAGAGAGAGAGAGAGAGAGAGAGAGAGAGAGAGAAAGAGAGAGAGAGAAAGAGAGAGAGAGAGAAACAAAAATTTAGGGTAAACAAACAACAGCTGATGAATTAAGGGAGAATGAAAGCCCTAACCCGGCAAATCTGTTAAATTCATGACGACTTATTTCAAAAACTATTTAAGATATTAGTGAAATGCTTGCAGGGTATATACGGATATCTTTTAAGTACACTGATCTACTTTTATAAAATACATTTGTTTATAAAAGAGAAAAGGTTTATATTCTTACTTATACCATATTCTGATTAAACTCTTTCAGCCATTACTTTTTAAAAAAATAATCAACTAAGTTATTAACAGTAAATTCATAACAGCACTTAAAGGTTTTTTAACATTCTAAAATGTAATTAAGCTAGCTTTAACAGATTCTAAAAACGGGTCACGTATGTCAGGAAATGTTATAATAGAAAAAAACAACTGTTCGAATTGAAAATGGAGAAAAAACTCACATATATTTGAAAAGAACGAAAACTTATGGCTTGAGCACCCCAAAGCCGCCATATTTAACAATAGTACCCCTAACAGATGGGCTAAAGTTTACCTCTGTACTCCAAAATGTGTAGGTGCTAGCTTTGTTTCTGGAATGGTGCAGAATTCATACTACAATGACAGATGCAGCATGTGCCATTTTAAAAATATATTTAAAATATAAGTACTGTGCCTGCAGTGATAACATAGATATATGTTGAGTGTCTTTTTGAATGGAAGGAGAAACTGAACTTCCGAAGATATATGCGTTCCTTAGAATAACTGGTAGAATTGGACTATAGGTATTCCGTAAAATCTGTATCAGTGCTTCATGCTTTACCGAAATGAACGACCATGTCAGTAAATAGCTCTCTTCACCAAGTGAGCATGTTGTTTTAGGAACAGATTATTCAGCTCTTTGAACATGTTGCATAGCTACAAAATATTTTGTTGTTCATTAATAGGGCTCGGGTTCTGTTTAAATCCACCTTTTCCTTGCCATTTAATGAATAATTTTCAGAGTATTAATGCAATATGTTTCACACTTCCTGGTGCTTATGCATTTCGTAGAAGCTAAAGGCGTCTAAAAGAGGGGTTGCAACCTAACAGTCCCAAATCGCTGTTTTCAATTCTTCGGGTGATAACTACATTCGAGTATTTAATTTAGGCTTCTTCTATTGGTACTTCCCTTCCATATATCAGGACTAATTATAAATATATACCAGAATCTATTATCTGTTTGGAAACCGCAACCTTGCCACTCTAGAGGCTTTGGATATAATTGACAGTGTCTCCCAAAAAAGATGTACCTGTTGCGGTGGGAGTAGCAAGTTTGAAGTTATTAAAAGTAATCCTAGCTCTGAAGACTTGAAGCTGATTTATTTAGTACTAGAGGGAGAAAAATGTATAACAAAATCAACCATAGAACTTGCAGCATTAGCACCTACGATCTGTGCTCCAATGATGTTATGTTTTGTGGAGATAACCTTTCCTTCATGCAAGAACGTGCTACGTGACCATTGTGGGTAGTTAAAGACAGGTATATGTGGAACAATAAAATAAAGTAAATAAAAAGAAAAGAAAAATATACAAAAAAAAACAATAATAATAATAATAATAATAATAATAATAATAATAATAATAATAATAATAATAATAATAATAATAATAATAATAATAATAATAATAATAATAATAATAATAATAATAATAATAATAATAATAATAATAATAATAATAATAATAATAATAATAATAATAATAATAATAATAATAATAATAATAATAATAATAATAATAAATAATAAAATAAAATAAATAAATAAATAACGTGCTAGGTGATAATAGCAATTCGTGTGTCATTTTCGTGAAATAGGATTATTAAATACATTTTACTAAAATACGACAAACAGAAACAGATATTCGTGTTAGTGCCTATTTATTATAGAACAACATATTTTCAACGCGTAAAAAGCTAACTCATTGACATATGGACTAAAATAAAGATAAACAGAATTGGTGTTTAGTAATAATGATTCACAAAGAAAGTCTAAAAAGTCGCATTTTAAGGGCACAGAAATCCTAAAATGAGGGTCAACAGGATCTAAAAATGCGGATCCTGTTCATTGGCGTTCTTATATTTACGTAGATATTTAAAAAGGCTCACGATGAAAAATAAAACTGGAAAATTTCGGATTATATTGTCACTGAAAAGTACAGAAATACTTATTTTGACGAGCCAATACAGAAATAAGAAATATTTTGTCATGTAAAATGAATCACTCGCTTTTTGTTTGTTTCTTTTTTTCCCTTTTTTTTTAAGTTTGTGCAAACTGCTAACCACAACTTGCCACGTCCGTCATAACTGGAGGTAATATTTTATGTTCTCTGAATATTGGTCAACAGAAAGTCATATTACACTGGTCTATAATGAAACATTTTTGAAGAATAGAAATCAGTGTTTCTTATGTATTTTGATCCCACAAGCATGCATATGCTATTTGCTTTTTTTATCATCCTAGTTTTAACAATACCTCATTGTATAAAATGGTTATCAAAAACAATTAGGCAGATTTCTTAAGAATCAACCAACCAAATTTTGCTGCATCTGTGGGGAGTATATTAAATCATGCAGACGACATGTGACACTGGAAGTGAAGAGACTTATGATGTTTATTTCGGGTGCAAGTTTGGTAATCAGCACCGAAAATGAGCACCACGTATTGTCTATGTGAACTGCTCGTCTCGTTGTTGTTGTAGTGTTTAACGCCCGCTTTTACTACTACGGCACCGCAGGCGGTGACACTGATGATACATGAAGGTGGAGCACCGGTGGAATGAGATGGCGGGGGAAACCGGAGTACCCGGAGAAAACCCGCCCTGACGCCGCTTCGTCCACCACGAATACCACATGCGGGTCCCTGGGATCGAACCCGGGCCGCCTAGGTGGTAGGCGAGCGCGCTAACCGCTCGGCCACGGCGCCGCCACTGCTCGTCTCGTCTTAGTAGTTGGGTGAAGAAGAAAGGTAAAGTTGTAATGCCTTTTGCTATTTCGATGGTATGGAGGGAACCGACCAATCACGTTGATGATTACTATTTCTGCATGGTTAAGGAAGAACCACAAGGATAGGAAGGTCAAGTATCCCTACATCAAGTCAACTATTCGATCCTTGCAGCACAGTTCCTCCTTACCTGTCCCCGTTCCTCCAGAAATATAGTCATTCGAAGATGAGCATCTTTTCACCCCTTTTCATTCATTCACCGTCCGATGTAACCAACGTAGGAGGACGTTAAAAAAGTCGTTGTGTTGATATATTAGCATTTACAGACCAAATTATACTGTTTAAGTATCACAAAAACAGAATAGAATTAAATAGTGACTAGTACCATTTACACAAAAGCTGTGGGTGCTGCGGAAAACCTCGTGTTCAGCAGGTCGAAATACATAAGGATAACCCATTTTGGTACTTTGGTGCTCGAAAATTTTACAGCGTTAAATTTTGTCGCCCAGTGTTAACCACTCCACATAATACCCTTGTGGCTCCTTTTTGTAGCTTGCCTTTCATCTGCTTTTTTTTTTTTTTTTTTTTTTTTTTTTCCTCCAAAGGGGTCGCACCGTGACCGAGCGGTTAGACCGTTTGACTCTCACCAAAGCGACCCGGCTTCGGTCCCAGGCGTCCGCATGTGGGATGTGAAGTGGACACAACGGTGCAGGGGCAGGTTTTCTCCGGGTTCTCCGGTTTCCACCACCGTCATTCCACCAATTGCTCCATCATCCTTTCCTCTCCCTTCATTTCACTTCACTATTCATTTCGTTCATCCTTTCATTCATTTGGTCTCTTTTAGGGTCCAAAGTGTCAGCGGGCGTTCGGGTGCAGCGAGGTGGGATGAAATGCTTCGAGTGACTGTCGCGGTAGCCGAGCTCCGGATCGTGTCCACACCGAGGCCCTTGAGACTCGGTGGAGGCCCCTGTAGGCGGCACTGCGCGAACCGGCGGGATCGGTATGCTGGATGGTGCCAGAGGGTTCTAACTGGGAAAATGTAGGGACACTGCCCTCTGCTGTGCCTGCTCTCCTGTGGTCTGGCCGCCCTCTGTCTCCTCTCGCCTGACCCCCGGGGCGCCCCTTCGGGGCATAGGCACAAAAGATCTCTGAGGTCGAAGTGTCGAAGTCCCCCTCCGCGTCTGTTCTTCTACCTTCTTCCCTCCAAAACTTTATCCTATGCTGAAAATACTACCTCCCTCCAAGAAACAATGAATTGCGTGGGCATGAAAGAACAGTAGTAAAACAAAAATGCAAAAATAAAAAATCTAACATGTTCACTTTTTTGCTAAATTGCACAGATACATTCCTTAAAGAGTGAATTACAAGATTACATCGCAACCTTGAATGGGCTTGAGAACACAAGAATACCGTTTAGTTAGTCATTGGTATATTCTGAAGTTTGTTTGGAACTTCTCCAGCAGAAAGAAGCTACTGTACAATCTATTTGATACTAATGCACTGCTACCGTTGGAAGGTCAGATCCCGTGAGAGTGATGTGCCTGGGAGATCCAGCCGACGGCTTTGGAAGGGAATGGGGTTGTTTACTTGGACCATGTGCCATATACTTAATGTGGTGGAACTTCACGTCTTGTGTTCGTTGATCACATGCTTACACTTCAGACAGAGAATCACTGCGGTTAAAAATATCCACTGCTTCGTGGAAACACACAGTTTAACAGAAAACCGCTCTCATTTTCAGTAGCTGCCATATGCAACTGAAGGCTTCAATTCCTGAACAGTTTAGCCTTTTACTTTCTGTTTCACTCGCACTTAATGGACGAAATATCTCACTTTACCCAACTTTTGATGTTGCTGTTGAATTAAAGAGGCTCCTTAAATACCAAAGGAAGAATGTGTAAGAAATACCCTACATTTACACTCGTGAGAACTACAGAAACAAGTTCAAGAACAAGACTTTCAGGCGGTTTTTTCCACTTATATTTTTATATTTCCTTTAATATCTAAGGTCATATCGGGTTTGCCTTTAAAACAACTGTTCATCAGCAATGGTATTCATTCGTTTACTATTCCGTTAATCTTTACGTTTGCCTTGGTGTTTTTAGAACATTAAATCCCCCCCACCCCACCGACACATACATTTATGCTCTCATTCATACTTCCAGACCCTAGGGAGGAGGACTAGGAATAATCCTGAGTAAAGAAAAATTACCATCCTCCAGCCACGAATCGAACCCTTGACCTCTGGATTTGGAAGCTAGCATACTAACCATCAGACCACAGAGACGGTCATTTTTTTTCATTTCTATGACGCCTTTAACACATCTGGTCATATCGGCGGCTTTTACCTTAGGAACAATTGTTCATCAGCAACGATCTTCATTTCCTTTACAGTGGTTTTAATCTTAGGAATAGAAGAGATACGGAGGTTTGGCACTGAAGCCAGGTTTATTGTATCTAAGCCCCCAGGGGTATCCCCAGGGGGAAGGATGAGGTGAGAGGAGACGCCGGGCAGCCAGATCCACACTAACGGCACATACATTGACAAAGGTTCCTAAGGTTTACCAAGTTTGTCGACACATCGGAGTCGGGCCTCCTTAGGTAGACCCGGGGGGGGGGGGTGTCGAACGCCCCCATATGCCTCCCCCTACCGGATCCAAGGGACAACGAGGAACGGAAGAAGTTCCTGTGCGTATATCATCCCTGCCAAGCTGCACCTAACGCCTTCGCTGACACTTGTATTCCTGAAAGAACCAACGGGATGAACGATGAATGAAATGATTAATGAAGTGAAACATGAGGACAGGGAATTCGGGGGACATAATTATCCGACCCAACATTTGTCTAGCGACCCGAGGAAACCCCCGAAAAAATCCATGGGTCAGGAATGTCGGCCACGGGAATCGAACTCAGGACCTCCCGAATGCGAGCCTCGAAGGTTACCACGGAGTCATCCCGCTCGGTGGGTTTAATCTTTCTGTTCGTATTACTTTGGGTTATTAACCTATTACTTTATATTTGCTTATACATTCCCGGTCATTCATACTTCAAAACCCTAGGGAAGAGAAAATAATTCTGGATAAATGAAAATTCTCACCCTCCTGCCGGGAATCAAACCCGATATTTCTGGACTTGGAGGTTAACGTGCTAACTACCAGACCAAAGAAGCAGCCAGTTTCAGAGGATACTTAGAACATTTCCTCTTAGTCTGTATTTTCTAACACATTGTACCTGTATAGGTAGTAATCTATAGAGCCTTAACGATTTTGATTAAAATAAGTAAATTTCATACCAAATAAAATGCATGCCCTAAATTTTCTATATAAACCCTGTCAAATATATCTTTCTTAGTTTTTCTTCTTTAATCTAAGCACTCAAAACACTCGCTATTATAGGTACCCATTTTCCTACCATATAAGAGTACCCATGTTTACTTTCTCTATTATATACCTAGCAGGTAGATGAAGCATATATACAATACCATGTTTTTCTCAGACTAATGCGATGCCCTTTTAACACTTTTGGAGAACTGTGTAACATATTTATGCAAAGCAAACCTTATTTTAAATATTATTCTTGCAGTCTTTTATGTAGAATTTTCCAAGCAATTTATTGTACAACATAAGGAGCATTCAAGAAGGTAAAGCAACATATTTAGTATTATAGTTTTCTCATGTAGCCGGTTTGTGCACACGAATAATAGTAACCTCTTGCTTGTATATTAATTTCTGTTAATACCACACAAAGAGCAGTTTTACCCTCTTTCCAAAACACCACATGATATTAACTTGCGCAGAGAAAGACAGGCAGAGGAAAAGGAGACAGGCGAAGATGTAGGGAGATAGAGATGAGGAGAATTGAGCGAGATCTACCCGGAACAGAAGCTCACCTCTAAACACAGGAAAGGTTTTACCTGAGCGGCTCTCTCTTTGTGAGGTATTTCATTATGCCAACTCAGGGAAGCTAACCCCCTGCCCTACGTTATGCAGGGATGGAAGTTGATACGCCACTTACGGTCAGCCCGAAGGGAACCCTACCGACAACTTCTATGGTGGTGACAGAGTTCACCATGTTATCTTATAGCTGTCCAGCATAGTACTGAAGAACATTGTGTCTCCTCACAAACCCGCCCACGCACAACATCCATATATTCCCATTCTACTATGGGCGTCGAGAGCAAATGCCCCATCGAGTCCAACCCAATCTGAAGAGCTCCCTAAGTGAAGCACTCAGATGTTCTGCCCGGCATGTTTTGTACTCACAAGTACTACGAGTGATAAGGCTACGCAGCGCCTTCACCACGGTAGCCGAAGTGGTCGGAACGCCCGAGAGGAAAAGAGCAAGTAACGCAGAGAAAGAGACAAATATCAATGTCCGTATTTAACGCAATAACGCGAGCAGGCCTGCGTCTGGTATAAAGCAATTCTGTGCATTCCAGGGATGGTTTTACGGTGACAAGAGTTAATACAAGTTTCTAATGTAACATTTATACAATGGCAATATCAGAATATCTACACGCAACCTATTGTTATAACAAATATTATTCATTATATGATATTTTTGCATTTAAGTAAATTATCCTCCCGAAAAATGTTAATGCTCTCCTCCACTGGAAAATTTAGTCTTAACCACACCACTTTTTCTTTTGACTGATTTTTACATTGCATACAAAAATTGTTCAAATCAGCGCAATGCAATTACCTTCATTGAAAACGCAAAGATGTGGCAGCCGATTGCAGAAACAGAAGTTTAGTTATAAAAACGAGTTAATTTATACAATGATGATTTATTTGATCAAACGCCACGGGCATTTGCGCTTCAATTCTTACGACAACACGCATAAAACCAAAATGCACTCAAGGGGCGAAATGGCAACTGAACCCGTCAATCAAACTCTAAGCAGTTCTGTCAAACAAATATACTACTATTATGAATGCTGCCACGTTCTTTCTGTAATGTTTGGAGTGAAACAGAATTATGTGCGTCAAAACAAAGCATGGAAATACACACATGTCTAAAGTGCATTGACCGAAATAGAAGCAACGGAGCAGTTATTTAAACGTTCTATATCAATCAACAATGGCGTTTGACAAGAAGAGTTAGACAAGCAGGATATTTAAAAGCTTAAAGCGTAACGCTCAAAATTTTACGTACAATAGACGTTTTTGCACGCAATGGTATATAGACTGTAAAACATTGTATTATTTTGCACAGCCGAATAAATGCTGGAATATCAATAAACTCTGCTGTATATTTTGCTTCCAAAATTAACTTCGGTTTCAGCTTTCCAAAAACACCTTCCTATTTCCTCTCTTACTGTGAACTTTCCTGGCTAAACACTTAAAATTTCTAGATGTTACGAGAAAAAGAGGCGTTGCTATATTTTCGTTTCCTGTCTCTTGAGTTTAAAATGTTGAGAATTTGGTAGCATGGCAACAATGCAGCATGTTTTCAATACTCTACATAAAATTGCAAACTATGCTAAGCTCATGCCAGGTGAAACTATCATTTCCCTACAAGAACGCATTTTGAGGTGTATGTGATTCACCACTCGCTCGTTTGTGTAAGTTAAATACACAATTGTCTGTGTGTGTACTGTTGAAGGAGAACTTACGCCTTCCCTTCTACCATTCTTTCTGAGTTCTACACTCCTAGCGTAGGTAAATCAAATTAAAAAATGGGATATATGTACATATAAGTTATATATATATATATATATATATATATATATATATATATATATATATATATATATAAATGTTATTTACGGTTCAACACCTTTAGAACGTATCACAGAGCGAGACTGATATTTGCGGTAAAATTAAAACTATGGAAGGAAAATGTGTGAATGTTATACAATCAACAATTCTCAGAAATTAGCCTCCCTCTTGTGTCTTCTATAGATATAAGTATAGGTTACATAAGGGGGAAACCTAGCATACACCGACCTACATAGCTATATTGCGGCTATCACACCCCAGGAGGAAGAGATGAAGTGAAGAAACCACAGGAGGCTAAAGGCCGCAGGCATACAGGCCACAAGTTCCAGGCTTGAAGACCCCTCCCCCCACTGCTGGAGCTGCCCACAGTGGGCAGTGGATGACTTGTCAACCATGTAGACCTCAAGTGTCCACGGGGAGTACTCGTTTCTTTGAGCAATCATTAGCATTTTTTTTTTAAATTAACGTCCTCCAACATTGTGTCATATCGGACGAATGAATGAAATGAAATGGGTGAAATGATGCTCAAATGAGCCCGAGGTCCATGGAGCTTTAAGTTATCCGACATTCGTCTTCTCAGGGTAGGGAAAACCTCGGAAAGAAACCTTACCCGGATAACTTACCCTAAGCGAGATTCGAACTCGCGACCTCTTGAACGTGAGGCAGACACGCTAACCATCAATCATTAGCATGAACTGTCCGACATCGCAATACGTTATGGAATCCAGAAGCACGTCTGTAAGTAGAGAAGGAAGTGGAATGAAAGGAATATTGTGGAAATGAAATCGTGGTGGATGAAAAACCACCCAAGCATTCACCTGCCCACCAGGGAATATCACCAAATACCCGAGGTCAGAGTGGGAGTCGACGGGAATCGAACCCCAGACTTCCCGACTTCAAGACTAATTCGTTACCGCGGAAGCATCTCGCTCGGCTTGTCTCTTCTAAATCGTCAAGAAAAACAAACTGGTTGTGAAATACAGGACATTCTGTTTTTCAAAAAAGAGCACAAATAATTGTATATAAAACAGCACACAAGAAATACAAAAATTACTGGTTGTAATTATTTATTTCTATTTACTTTGATTTCATATTTAATTTTTATAATCAGATTAAAAGCGTTTTTATCGGTGAATCTCACTTTGTTACCAAAGATCAACCTGTACTATAACACACGTTTTGTCGATAACTTTTCTCTCAAGTGAATCTGACACTTGAAAATTTAAGTTTCAAGCATCCACTTAACATAAGCTATTGAACCTTGAACTCTTGGAGAGCACAATTCATAGTATGCCTTTTTGTTGTTATTTCTCATTGTAACATCTGACATATTTCAGCTAAAGACAATGCAGAAAAAATATTTATAATATACTGCTCCGTGAATATATTATGTATTTAGAATTACCGTATTTTGTAATTCAAAGTTTTTAAAGAATATAAAACTTGGCACGACAATAACTAAGTTAGGAAGTATATGAACTGATATGATCAAACATAGGTATAATTGTTAGACAGTTGGCTATAAGTTAGCTGTATTCAAACCATCATCAATACGTAGTCAATGTTGGAGGACGTTATAAAAAAAAAAAAAAAAAAAAAAAAAAAAAAAAAATTAATTCAATACGTAGAGCGCCGTAACAGCGACCGCGATTACTGACGGTTGCTAAAACGCGGTCTCGTGATTAGTCTTAGTTCAATCCACTTTCCTTTCACCCTGGCCTTAATGCTTGGACATTCCTATGCCTGCTTATAATTAAGTATGGTGGTAAAGTATGAAAACTAGAGAAATACAATAATTTAAAAGATTAAGCACCATTTGAGTGTATTAAAGTAAAGACGCTATTTTACTAAGTGATAAATCTCGCCCTGATCTCTTCATTATTGTCGTAATATTTACATACATTTTCCCTTTAACCAAAGAAAAATCTCTGCCCCATATTTTCACAAAAAATTCTATTGATCAATCTTAGGAAAAAGAAACAAAATTAAGTAGGTATTTGCCATTAGAGATACCTACCACTGTACCCTATTGGATTAGGAAAGAAAGTGCATCACACAAACTAAATTGCAGGTCTAGTTATTCAGTCGTAGCTGCTAAATGGATAGTTCACTTTGTGTACGCTTACTGGAGCGATGCGTTTCTGCACTGATGACGCGGACCTATAGCGCGTATTGGATTATTTTTATAAACCCGGCTGAAAATAAATGTGGCTTTAAAGGAGAAAAGCATTCATTATAAATAATGTCAACGACGATCGATGGCGCACTTTCATCGGGTGTTCATGCAAGGGATCCTACAGCAGATTGGATGGGTATTTAAACGGAATACTGCCATCATCTCCGTCCAGAACGAAGAGTTTAGTTGCATTATCAGTTAATATAAGTATAGGTATGCAATGAATAGTCCGCTTACTGCTCTGGTAACGCAGCTGATTACCAAGCGGGAGGCCTGGGTTCCATTCTTGGTACCGGTGTAGGGATTTTATCTCGCTGGGAGATCTGGTCCGAGGTGCACTCAGCCTCCTGCATTTCCTGGGGAGCCAATTGAAGAACTACTTAAGGGAAAAATAGCGGCTCCAAGTTGCGAACACCACATTCATTGGCAGGGAGGGACTCGGGATACTAACCAAGTCCCACCTTCCAGAAGCGTAGGTCTTGGCCCGGCACTGGGCTGTTGCGCCGTGAAGTTGTTTTTATACAACTCAGGGGAATACCTCGCATACTGCGATCTACATTGTTCTATTTTGTCTACTACCCTACTGGAGGAAGGGATGAGGTAAAGGAACCACAGGAGGCTACAGGCGGTGGGTAGACAGGCCACAGACACGCACGGAGGTCCCTAACACTTGCAGCCTCGGAAACCCCTCCCACTGCTGGAGGTACCTACAGAGAGCAATGAACCACCCGTCAGCCAAGCAGCCCTCGTGTCCACAGTAAGTAGATTCGGTTTCCTCTACCCAAATTGTACCTACAATGATATGTGTAATGAAATTATTCCTAAGTTTTATTTCGAACAGCAGGAAATAGGTAGGAGGAAAAGCTCTCGTAAGAATAATTTATAGAAGCTATATAATAATTAAGGAGGTATTGGGTAAAAGTCATGTGACTGTAACACATCGATTTTTTTATAGTTGTCATACTCATTCAATCCTGTAATTCACAGCTTCAGTATTGGAAATTGGAGATGGAAATTAAAAGAGAAAATTTGAAAAATTACAAAGGAGGGCGTAAAGTGCCTCCCCTTGGTAATGCGAGGGTTAATTTTCTACATTGACCTTTAAACGTATAAGGGGGTGGTGGTGGAGGATTTCAGTACTGCGGCCAACTCTATGCCTATTACGCTTAATTAACCTCCAGCCGAACTGATCTGGTGGCCGAAGGCATTGCGCAGCAGGGTCCCTAACGTCGTCTCTATACTGAGCATTCCAAGAGAGCAACCCCACCTGCCACCCCTATCCACAAGGACAGGCACATGTCGAAGCTATCGAGCTAGGGTAGAGACAGTTCTCATCTCAATTCGGATCAGCGGTTATGCCACACAACACGGTCCAACGCGTCTTACCCTAAAAGATTATCACGGCAATGAAATAGAGGAAATGCGGCACGGGAAAAGCTCGTGATACGTTTACTAATCCATCTCAGTACACGTGTAGGACCAGGAAAAGAAAACAAGAGTGCCTAACATTTTAACATTTTAAATGCCCATTATTTCATGGAGTGTCGTATATACGTCACCATAGAATTCCAGTATACATTATTTTTTTTTTTTTTTTCCTGTGGGTGTCAAACTTAGGCGTTGCTTCCAAATAATTTAACTACCCTATTTTAATGCTAAGGGGAAATAGAATGGTAGCAGAGCACGATTAAATGCCATGGAAAGAAATTGTCTTTTATGCAGTTTCAGGGAGAAATATTTTATCTGATGAAAAAAAAAAAAAAACTGTAAACTTAACCGCACGGTCTCTTCGTAGTGTATTTATCCATTCGTGCTGAGTTGTAACGTGGTTCACATCATATCTTCTATGCAGTCAGTTATAGGGTTTATAGATAGCCGCAATGCATATAATACATATGAAGTGCGTAACGTGGAGAAAATGTGAATATGGACAACAGAAGATTTGAAAAATCTGTAATTTTATTGAGAAACCATTTAGTGGAGAATTTGTTTCAAAGCTTTTTACTGTTCTTGGGACGTAGGTTCATTTTTTCTCGCAAGCTGTCTAATGCTGTGAAGCTTCCTTTTCCTTCTCCTCCTCCTCCTTCTCCTCCTCCTCCTCCTCCTCCTCCTCCTCCTCCTCATCATCCTCATCATCGTCATCATCATCATCATCATCACCATCATCATCAATATTATTAAAACCTTTCTGAGATTCGTAGTTTTATCTTGTTTATTTTCAAGCAGTATTATGAAGTGCTTTTATATTAAAATTGTATAAAATTACAGTTCTTCATATTTCACTATTGCCTCTTAGGTTTTATTGCTTAAGTCCATTTAAGTTTCTTAAATAATTTTGCTTTCAAATACCTGCAGCCAAATCCAAAAGTTCATTGCCTTTAACGTCGGTATATATACCTCTTCAGCAATGCACTACATTGACATGCCTGCAGTTCAAATCCGGTCAGGATCATCCCCCCTGACTGGTTTTCTTCTGTTCTCATAACCGGCAAATTTCCGGGAGATAACCTTAAGTTGGTCCTGGAACATTTCGTTGCTAAATTTCCTTTCCCAATTATCATTTTATTTCATTTCATACAACAACAGCGTCCACCACCTGTGGTGCCGTATAGGCGTATACAGTAAGAATGGGCATTAAACACTACAAGAAACAATGCACTACCAACTGCTTTCAATGATTTATTAACACACTTGATGAATGGTGGAACGCCTAGAGGTGTAAATTAATCTAGAGGGCACAATTTATGTCCCTTATTGTACCGAAACTTCTTTGTGAAACTAACCGTACAATAATAAAATATGGGGCTAAATGTTGCAAATAAATCAGCGTAGGGATACACTGTGATCTGATAAGCTCCATTCTTAACATTGTTGAACATACTTTTGGTGCATGCTGGAGACTGTTAGCGTCACGCTGCGGAATGAGCCGTCCTAGCACGTAAATTATTGAGTGAACATCAATAGTTTCGTTCCCTCAGTGCTAGTTACTCCCTAGCTAGATGTCGCTGGTGGAGCACTGCACCCACGGCAAGTCCAAGACAAGAAATAAGTCGCCCATTTCTCAAGTCCATTTGTACAGAAAATTCAATCACTTCGTTCCATTTCACGACATATTTCCAAAACTGGTTTGATTCCTGAAAAAAACCACTGATGTGTAACATTCACATGACTTTCTCTACCCACTATCGTTTATGTTTATATAGCTTCTACGACTATTCTTCATATTGATAGTTAACCTTGATACCGGAATTATTGACGGGTAAGATATTGTATAATTGTATAAAGAAAGAATAGGGAGGTAGGTAAATAATTGCAATAAATAGTTTCCGTATGTTAAAATCAATGCACAATGTAATAAGCCTGAGTTACAGTCATCAGGTAAACACTAAAACTTTGTCAGAAGATGGGAGTCATTGGCGACGGAGTCCAGGTTAGCGAAAAACAATTACTTAGGCCAATGCAACTAGGTACGGTCTGATTTTTAAAAGAAGATACATGACAGCTGTCAGTTCTCCACGTGGAGAGCTGCGGTGATGTCAAGAAGCAGATAAGTTAACCCTCAATACTCCAAACATATAAACCAGCCGCCGGGTTTATCTCACGGCAGCGAAAACACGTAGATATAATCTGTATTAGCCTTACTTCAGAACAAAAGTAATTTGTACTTAATACGAATAAAGTAATGCGTTCTCAATACAATTCACTGCGCCTTTGCGTTTTCACAGTTGTGATTCTGAATAACTAATTTACAGTTGAATCTCTCTCTCTCTCTCTCTCTCTCTCTCTCTCTCTCTCTCTCTCTCTCTCTCTCTCATAATAGGACTCTTGCGGTACTTTCAAGCGTACCATCAGCCCTGCTCTTAGATACGGTATGGCCGACGTTTACCCAAGGTTCATCCAGCCACACAATTTCCTTCAAGTTCCTATTTTGCATTTGTTTTAACAACAAAGCCCTTAGCACTACAATATCTGACATTTCAAATATCAGTTTTCTTTTATTATTATTAATTATTATTAATTATTATTACTATTATTACTATTATTACTATTATTATTACGATTATTATTACTATTATTATTACGATTATTATTATTATTATTATTATTATTATTATTATTACTATTATTATTATTATTATTATTATTATTATTATTATTATTATTATTATTATTATTATTATTATTATTATTATTATTATTATTATTATTATTATTATTATAATCATCATCATAATCATTATGGAAACAGTTATTTTTGAATTGAAGTATTTATACTACAGATGTTAGCAGATACAAGATAGGTAATTCAATAGTTAAAATTTCAAGAAAGAAGATTCAGAAACAAATAAATGTGAACTTATCAAATGTTTTGTGTTACTTTACATGACTTTCTCTAACCTTTATCGTTTACAAGTGGGTATACAAATTATTCTTACGGAAGATTTTTTATTTACTTCATTTTAATCGACATTAACCTCAGCAGAAATACATTACACCATTCGTTATTCATACAAAGGAAATAAAGAAAGTCAAATGTTTTTAGAACTGACGATATACGTTGGTCATAAAATTCCAAATAAAGAGGATTTCAGACTTTTCCCCAGAAATTCCAAGATATACCTAGTACTTTTCATGTAAATATCTTGAATAGGTATATGTTATTTTAGTTTAGATCGTTAGAGCCACCTTATAGGAAATAAACGTTTCGAAAAATGTTCCATGTGAAGGATATTTTGGGGGTGGGAGATTTTCTTGAAACCTCCGTATTAAATATTCGGAAGATTCTGAACTTAAATACGAAGTTTGTTATTTATCCGACTTTTCGTTTTTGAATTATGTTGTTCACAAGCAGAGGCACATAGACACAAGATGGTCCTTTTTCTAAAAACACTTTTTTTGGATTCAGAGGCCTCAAAAATGTATTTCCAATAAAATATCATTATGGACTTCTTGGATGGACTGCAATACCTTCTCTTCAAAATATGTACATGGTGGAAAAAGAAAAGGAATACATGAATAAAATAAGAAGCGAAGTAAAGAAAGAAAAGATGAAAAAGAAGAAACATTTGGGAGAAACTAACCTCGTAGAGCTAAATTTGCCCAGCGTTGCGGTATGAAATAGAACTGCTATGCATAGGCCTGTGTGGCAATCCTTCCAACGTGGGAAGGAGGGGGGGGGGGGGGGGGGGGGGGAGGTAGAGGGTTGTGTCTATTTAATATTAAAATTGTCACCAGCATTATGGTTTTTCATTTTCCGGTATCTTACTGTATCCTGGTGGTGAAGGTTGTTCTGTAGAATAGCGGCCTAGGCTTATGTAGGTATTGCGCGGCCCAGCTCCTTCTATTATCTACAATTGCTGCTACGCTGGATGTTGCCAACGCTGCAACTCTGAAATCCGCAGAAGCAGGTGAATGTTGCTAACCACAGGAAGGACGAACAGCGTATAAGTTGTTATTGCAGAATAAGAACAATAAACTAGGGTTTCTTTAACAAATGTGGTATGTAGAAACGATTTCTGGTTATCCTGTAGAATAGCGGTCTCGCCTCATGTATTGCACGCCTTCTCCCTTAGTAGCAGACGACACTTTAGTAAACCACCTGAGGCCGCTACAATACACTTAACCTTATATTGCACACCGGTCCAGCGGCGAAGAAAGCCGAAGTGTTGGAGTCACGTGACTAACATGGCTGGGCGTCACGTGACACTTGCTGCAAATATGGCTGTCAGTTTGTTATTGAAGGAGCTGTGGCTTGTTTACTGCATTTTTTATGAAATAAGGTAAGCTATAATTTTTTTGAGATTTGAAATAACCTGTATTTCTTACAAATGCTATCACCAGGTGACCTATTTCTGTTGTTTCAGAGCCGCAGAGCTGTTGTGTTGTGGCTGCAAGTCAAATTATAACGTTATTAGCTCAAAGAAGATGCACACCAACTATCCTTGGTAAAACTGTAGGGGCCAGTCGGCACGTGATTCACTGACAGTTCTATTATGTCACTGACCTACAACGGAAGAAGATGGCGCTGCAAGGCAGAAATATCTGTTGCCAACTTAACATTGTACAACTCGCTAAAACTACCAACCACGCATCACAAAATGCCAAAACAATGTACTACTATTTATTAATAATATTATTGTTGTTGTTGTTAATACTGCGTAATCTGTAATAACATTACTGTATTACACAACCTCAATATTATTAATTACTTCATTATTATTGTTGCACTATTGCGTAATACTGCGTAATCTGTAATAAAATTACCGTATTATACAATCTCAAATAAGGATTGTTGTACCTTTGATAAGTGTAGTCATCTGTGAAAATGCGCAACAAGTTGAAGTCTATTATTTATTTATGCTAACAAACTTACTATTGGTATTTTTAAACACAAACCATTAAGCTACTGTGACAATCTGCCAGAATGACATTGAATTCTCAAACCAGTGACATCGAATTTTTAATTTCCAGTTCTACCTCTCAAAGTTCAAGTTTATTTATTCGAGTATTGTCCTGCCGCCGGTACATAGGGCCCGACTTAAAGGCTAGAATTTACATTTTTTTTTTAATTAACGTCCTCCAACATTGTGTCGTATCATACAGATTAAAACCACAACCGCACCGCACAAGAACTTAAGTCACATAACTTAATTACAAAACAATAACTAAATAACCACAACAAATAACCTGAACAAGTTGGTTGGCAACATTCACATACTTCCGCTAATTTCAATTTTCCAGCGTTGGCAATACATACGTCACCAACGAGTAGGAAATGAACCTCATAACAACACTCTTCAGTCACAAAACAACTGCCTGTCGCCCACGTGCCGACGTACTCCTACAGGATAACCCTATCCTTGAGAACCAACCGAAATATTTCAGCACAGCATTAGCATCAATTCAGAAGGATCCTGGAGAAAGGTGATAGCAGAGACTTCAGGAAGAGGTAGCTTTCAGAGAATGGTGTCAAAACAAGAAGATTTTGTCATTTGGGAGCTTTTAAAAACGGTGTTCTCTCCATTTGTTATGATTGAAAGTGAAAACTACTTACTGTTTGTGTATGAAAGTGATTTTATGGCAGTGCTTGAGCACATTGTAGGTTTCAAAGTGTTAGTTTTTTTAGAAGTTAAAGTGTTTTAAAAATGTGTATGTATAACAACAGTGTCTTTCAATCTCAGTAATGATTGGACTTAATTTGAAAATCTGGTGAGTCATTTAAGTCAGTATAAACTATTCGTATGTGATCAGGTAGAGTATATTGCACATGAAATGCAGAGTAAAACCCACTGTGTAACAGGAAGAAGATAAACATGTGTGTACAGCTTCTGTTAATGAAACAAAAATATACCCTTGTGATTCAGTTATATGCTCATGCACTGTTTTTTTTACTTATCCTGCTGCTTAAAGTGGTGACCTTAGTTTACCTCATCCCTCTCACTTCAGAAGAATTGTTGCTGGTGTAGGAAGTAACAAATGATGGATTGCCAAAATGTATACTTAAAACAGACACACAGGTTTGTGTAGCTAACATCACATAATGGTCAGTCACACCAACTTGATTTATAGGCAAGCAATCACTGCATAATAAAATAAAGATTTCTCAATACATGGAATATTAAAGATAACATGCCATCACTGCTATCTGTTCAGTTTACCAGAGAAAGTAGAGTATTTAGCGTATTGTAATATATTCTTGAATGTTGATGCCACCAGTTTGCAAACTGCCAAGATGGTGAAGTAAGAAATGTCGCTAAACTAGTAATTGTATTACGTTTCGTTCATTGTAATCCCGGAATTACTCCCATTATTGTACACTAGCTACTGAAAGTTATCACAGCTGCTCATAAATAATTTATTCTTTGCAAAATGGTTGCGCTGTATATTTTTACTTTATGAAGAAAGTATGAACAACTTTTCCCCCATTTAATAAACAACACTTTATTTACCTAGTTTTACATAGGTAATTTACAAGTCCTAAACTTCTGAATACACACTTTTATAAATTTACATCACAAAATAATTGACATTGAACACACATTACTCCTTCAGAATACCAACACTTTTTTGAGTTACATCACAAAATAATTGGGTTCTGAACTCATAACTTCCTCTGAATATTAACAGTTTTAACATTTTATGTCGGAAAATTATGAAAATGTAACATACATAACTCCTGAATACCAACATTGTATAAGTTTACATCACAAAATAATTTATATTGAACATACATAACTTCTAAATCCGAGACTGTTAGAAGTTCACATCACAAAATAATAACTATAGGGTCGTTCAACACCATCAGTAAGAGCAACGATAACCAGAACGAGAAAGTGTGTCAAGTATGCGATGAAATACAGTACTGGATGCCAACAGCTTGTTAGTTTTACTCCCACAATCATAACTCCAGCTTCCCACTGTGTATGTCCTAGAAATAAATAAAAATACAATGCAATGAATAGCAGTATTTTATGTAGCCTAAGTAATGAGTGTGCCTAGGGGCTAGGTCATATCTATTTTCACTTAAAATATAGACAATTTTAAATGGATTATAATCAATTTCAGTGGTTGTAAAAAGTATTTAGGTAGCAAGTTTACAATCTTATTACTCTCGTTATCAGCTTTGTTCTGTGTATGGCATATGTGAAGAACAATTAACATTGATTGATCTAAACTGGTTTAACTATAGAGTATGAGTGACTTTTTATGGATTCCCTAACTGCTATGGTTCTCAGCACCCCATTCTACAGAGAGATCCAAATACATGTGAACTGTACGCTGTGTTTTTCCACTGTGCACACAGAAACGCGTCACCAGTAGCTGATATACACAAGGTCACGAGTATCACTTGTTTTTCTCTGCTCACAATCAGTATTGAGTTGACACGATATCGTGTGGCTGTATTACTACTAGTGTGCTTTATTATTTACTCCTGTACTTATTTACAAAGTGTATTATAGCTCAGTAATTGTTTTCTACTGCACGATGTGTATTTGTTTATGATTCGTATGTGTAACTCAGTCAGCTCGCCAGGTGTATGGTGCACCATTAGTGGAGAAACAGTTTTAGGCTGAATTTTTTTGAGTCAACAGTTGATGCCCATACATATGTGAATACAATTTTGCCCCATTACTTTTAGAGAACTGACAGGGAAACCGCCTCCGTAGCGCAGTTCGTAGCGCGCTTGCCTCTGGTGCAGAGGACCCGAGTTCGATCCCCGGTACCAGCATAGGGTTTTTATCCCCTCTGGGAGGCCTGGCTCGGGGTGCACTCAAATAGAATATACCAATATTACACACAGATATATTTTTCTCAGTTAAACCGCCACTCTCAGGTACTGTTAGCTGCAATTTTAATTTTAGTAAATAGTATAATTTAAAATAACTCACATTAGCACTTATTCATGCGAGTTCTCTTGCAGCAAAGATACTGCAATGTTCAGTGTCTCTGCTACCTCTGCCGCCTCAGTTCCTTCTTTCCAACTCTTGAAGTCTCCAAATGATGAGAATTCCAGTTCACCCAATTTTACACGTCTATTGTGTATCACTTCCAAGTGTTCGTATAAACTACTTTCTGAGCTTCCTTCAAAGTTGCAACGGCTGCACTTAAACTGAAGTTTTTGGAGAGGTGCAATCGGTGCAATGGCATTCACTCTCCCCGGGTGAGCTGTGGAGCTGTGGAAGCGTGACGTCGCAAATGTCTCTGCTTGTACCACCTCCCACACTCAGCGCACATAAATTGTTTTTTTGGCTCACTTCAATCACTTCCATATTGCACTTGCAATCACTTGCGCGTATTTCTTACCTTTCCCGCTCAACTTTCTAGTCACGTGATGCATGTCACGTGACTCCAACACTTCGGCTTTCTTCGCCGCTGGACCGGTGTGCATTATAAGGTTAAGTCTACAATACAGGATAATCAATATTTTCAGTGAAATCGCGGTATCAAATTTTTGGGCGGAATGCAATGTTTCCTGTACTTACTGTAGTATAAGTAGCAGAGGAAGTAAAAGTGACTTAGCTGTGTAATCTGTAGCAACGTTTCGGACTGTGGTACGTTTTCCGCCATTTATTCCTCTAAATTATATATTTTAAAGCTTCTTTCTCGTTAAGTTGCTATATAAAAGATTTGCGCTGTATAGCAGAAAAGGAAATTTTAAAAATAGCACCCTTATCCCCATAAATCCCCAAGACGGCGCGGATTGGCTTGTTTTATGAGTGAGAGGGAAAATATTGGAGAAAACGCGACGTCACTTGGTCTGGCCTGTCCACCAACTCTGCTGGGAACTACTACAGGAAAAGACAAAACAAGTGAAACGCTCAGCGCGTACCCTCGAAGACAAAACTTCATACATAAAACATGACTGGCAAAAATACAAGCTAAAGGACGAGTAACAAATGCAGCCTTTTCGCAACACAAAAGACGTTAGGATGCGAGTTCGAGTGAAGCTGATAGCGACACACTCCAGATGTCTTAGAGATTGGTTTTGAACAATTTAATACGCTAGAGAGTAAACATAAGCGGTACTGGTTTTTCAGCCAACATTTCACTACAGCTCTCAGATTTAATTTAAGTAGGCATATAAAGAGTTTGCGTTCATTCTTCTCATTTGTGAATTACAATTTTTTACTTTCGAATTTCTACAGTGGGCTAAGCTGTACTTACTTTACTTGATTGTTTCGTTGAGGGTATTCAAATATCAATATAATATGACTTAGTATGTGCGTGTCAAAAGAAGCCTATTAACATCTGCAATGAAACTTCGTTTATCCGGCCCTCATTTATTCGGATCTCCGGATTATCCGCACAGATTTGTAGATATTTATTTATCAATTTAATATTCACATTACATAGTAAATTTAACTAAGATAGCAAGTACGTCAAATGTTCACCTTTTAGTTTGATTCAATGTACGGTTCCTGTACAAATTGTATAATAAAATGGTAATACGTATTGTAGTGTGCTGTAAAATGTTACCTGTTGAGTTTAACAACGATTTGGTAGTGTGTCACTCGGTGCTGACGCGGTATGTCTCACCAGTTATAAATAGCGCCAGAAGAAAGCGTTGACCTTGATCCCTACAGGTTACTACACCTCCCTCAATCTCCTCAGTTTTCCTGCTGTTTTCAAACGGCACATGTCATGTGTGTGTGTGTTTCAACCGGACTGTTTTGTCTTATCAAAGTGTTTGGGAGTATAATACAATGTACCAGTTTAAAATTATATCAAAGCGAAAGTAGGTCGTGGTTTCAATGGATAAAACGTTGGATACTATGAATCGAATTGATAAGGGAGAAGCGAAGAAACTAGCTGCTGAATTGGGATCTGCCGCGCACCAACTGACAAACATTGTCACGTATTTGGAACGTCAGACCGACACCACTCTAGCTGATAAAGCTTTTGCGCTGCCGTACTTCGTTCTAACGCCACGCGTGTTTAAACATAAGACTGTGGATCAATTCTCTGTTAGGAAATGATGCAATTTTACGTGATTAAGATTTTTATATTTTTAATGTCTTCTAAACAATACATACTATGTACAGTACACAATTTTGTTACAAGGTGTAGCTTTTATATCGACATAAACGGTCAGTCCGCTTATTTAAGGATTTAAGAATTTTGTTTTGCTTATCACGCATATAACCCGGATTATCTGGATTTTCGATCTTCCGGATTGCCTTTGGTCCAAGTTAGTCCGGATAAAGGAGGTTTTACTGTGTTTGTAGTTGAGCACTCTAACGTTAGAAAAGAGGCACACAATGGGTTGGTGATGTCGCATGACAGAACGTTGCAAGACTTAACAGCGGAAAAGGGAAGGGGAGCGTTAATATAACATATATTAAATAGACAATGTGGTGGGAATTTCCAATGTGAGAAGCTAATAAACCAAAAATATCAAGCAACGTGAACTGATAGATGGACAGGAGAATGATTATTGACAACCATTCATTTTTCTGAGAGTCCATTATGGAGTGTATTAATAGGTAGGTATGACCTGTTAAAATATGGGTTTAATGTCCAGAAAAAGCAAATATTTGAAGAGTATGCCCATTTTACAAGCTCTTTCTCTAAAATAATGAACGATTAAACAAAATCTAAAATGAATATCTTATAAACTTGTTTACTGTATGAGAAGTTTTTAAAAATGCATTACTTGGAGAATTTTAAACAGAGCAACGGATAATAAAGTTCACTTTCATCAGAACCCTCAAATGAAAATATGATAAACTTCACGATTTTCAGTGAGTTTAATTGAAATACATGTTTCTGCTTTATCTGATGCACAGCCATGGAAGAAATAATTGAGCGCACTAGGAGAGCAGAACATTAGATAACATATGGATCAGAGAATATAAATTAACTCAACTGCATGCTGCAATATCGACTTGTGTAAACCGCGCTGCCATACGACGTGGAAGTTTAAAATATCCTGTTCTCCTAATGCGCTCAATCATTTTTCCATGGCTGTACAATAGCTATATAACTTTCTAAATATCAGTTCCATAGGTTCTAAACTTTAGAGAGATTAATTTTTAAACACATATTGGGTTATTTTAGATAGGGTCCCCGCAATGGTAATTCTGAAAAAATAAGTTTCAAATGTCAGGATCGATTTTTAAATATCCCTTGTTCAATCCTAATGGGTTATCTTTGTAATGTATTGCTTAAGAGTATTCCACTTTTGAGCAAGAAACAAATATGTTTGGGGGGGGGGGAGGGGGGGAGGAAGATGCGTGACTTCACGTGATTTTTTCTATCAATTCTTTAGCACAACTACTCTTATAAAAGTCTATTCTTCTATTTACATTGTATTAATCGAGATAAACATTTGCAGAAGTGGTTTTATTACATTACCCACCATATATTACAAAGAGATTAAGGAATGCAATAGGCTTAAGCGATAGTCGAATCTTTTGAGGACGGGTTGCAATGAGTGCATTGTGCATTTTATAATATACACAAGTTTAAGTTATATAACAGGATATTCCTTGCGTTTCGAGTTCCATAATTTTTAACAAGTTTAAGATTTGTGTCTGTGATTGTGCTGGAAAATAACTTTGCTAAGACATAAAGCCTTTAAAACGAATTGCACTTTTAAAAATAAATTTTGCTAATTCTTATTAGTTTCAATTTTTTAAAAAAGATATACTGCTTAACAGAGTTGGGTGAGCTTGGTGATATAACTTATGAGCTTAAAACAACAACTTCATAAGTTTAGTTAAAATGTAACGGAGAAATCATTTTAAAAATTGTTTCACTCTGATAGCTTAAAAGTGATGTAAGAAGCATTATAAAAGTTTGAAAATGTGTAAACTCTTACAACCGAGAGAAACGTACCTGAAAATTTGCACATATTAACTCACCCGATGATGTATTTTCGATAAAGCAGTTTTATTATTTTTCTTTTTTACCTAACAACTCATAGTTTTGAAACTGAAAGTGGAAACTAAATGGCAAACTGCCAAAACAAAATGGCGTTTTGATAGTTTTGTACGTGCAGTGTTAGAAATTGGGATTGTCTCTTTAATCTTATAATTATTTATTTATTTATCACTGTGGGCATAATAACTTATATGATATATATATAAATTGTGCTACACCTGTCGTTTTGAACTTTGAATTCTGCATCGTTACACGGAAAAAAGCACACTTCACACTTTCGAATACAGACGCAAACTTTAGTCCATATTTTAGGGGAGGTTTTACTCTATAAATTGCCACTACTGTTAAGTATTGCAGCTTCTGGGTGCCCAATCTATAAGGCTTCTTTCTCTGCAAACATATCCGAAGTTTTTCACTTCAGAAGCCCAAAACTGAAATGCTGACAATTATTGTCCAATTTTGACAAACCGGTCCTCTTGATGCTGTTAGAAATGTAGCAAATATTTTTGGTATAAGAAGACCACCCCTGAGTTAAGAAATCCCCTGAAACAGCTCATCCAGACACATGTCTGGGTAGTAGTTGGACATGTAACAATGCTATCAATCCAGCTTCACTACATTGAAGGCTGTGCCACCCTATCAGCTAAATGCACTTCGCCTGATATGGCAGCACAAAAGAGGCACAACTGTGGATCAATCAACGGGGAGTATGCACATGCAAACCCTAGAGAATTCCAGGAAATGCCCTGTTCTAAATAACTTACAGTTCACATGACAGTTAACGGGCATGCAGAGTAAGGAACCACGCCTAGCACTGAACACAGTCCTTACTTCAATACTTCCACAGTGTCGCATTGGCCATACTTGTGCCATACCGGTCGAATTAAACATTCATAGTCATTCATATCTATGCAGCACGCTCACTTGGAACACAATGGTCGAAAATGTTATTGAAAACTGCCATTTTTTTCCCACCACTGGTACAAACTTAATGTGTTCGCTTCATTATGTTGACTGGGTATAGCAATTCTTGCTTTTTACTTTCTCTATTACTCACCTTTAGTAAGTAGAGAAAATATTGCATTCAACCCAAAAATTCGATGTCATATTTCACCGGAAATTCAATTTTTAGGCGCCCTGAATAAAAAAGAAACAATTTTTAGAAAAAAAAAAGGCCGTGTGTGTTGTGTGTGTGTGTGTGTGTGTGTGTGTGTGTGTGTGTGTGTGTGTGTGTGTGTGTGTGTGTGTGTGTGTGTGTTTCTGTGTATATGAGCATCATATCTTAAAAAGAAAGAAAGATCGGTTAAATACAAAACTTAGTATTTAAGTTCTGTGCCCTTAATGGATGAGGCACCAAGACTTTCAAGAAACTCCCTCACCCCAAACTATCCTTTACAATTTGTAGAGCAGAAATTAGCTTTAAACTTAGGCCAAAGTTCATCCCTCTGTCCCAAATTGTGTAAGATTTATGATTTTTTTTACTATATGCAGAAAAACCTCGTTTATCCGGATCAGATTTGTAAACTTTTACAATTTAATGTTCACATTAGATAATAAATTTAACTATGATAGTAAGAACGTAACTATAAGTACGTAGGCAAATATTTACTTTTTAGTTTAATTCAATACACAGTTCCTGCACAAACTGTACAATAACCTATGGTAATCCACATTGGACTGTACTGTAAAATGCTACCTGTTGGTTTAAGGTAGATTTAGCAGTGTCACACGGTGCTGACGCGGTATGTCTCACCTGCAGATGCTGCGCACCGGCTGACAAACATTATGGCGTACTTGGGGCGCCAGGCTCGTCAGGAGTTGCATGCGAACTACCCCGATGACCCTTTTAACGGTCCGATTTTCGTGTCACTGGTACCTGAGTGCAAAACAGGTTTTCTGCTAAGCACCTCGGCACGCTGATTCAGTACAGCGTCTGTCATTGTTCTAGTTACACGTGCCAAGTGACTTCAGCTACTATGGAAGTGATTTACGGTGGGATTAAAAATAAAATTAAAAAAAAAAAAAAAAAAGCTACTTTATGTGATAGACAACCATAACATTTATTTCCAAAAGAAGCTGAAGGATGAAATACAGCGGTGGGCCTACGTTAATAATACGTGTAAATCCTACATCAAATTGTCACCTACGATGAACATACTTGCACAATCACGAACAAATTCCTCAGAAGGTTTTACACAGGCAGAAGTTTTCAAATTCTTGGAAACGACGATCATTGAGGATTCGTCCCTTAGACGATATACAACAGAAGACGTCAGTACACTAACATCGGATATAAGCTTGATTAGAAACATCTCTGTAGAGAGATTTTGCCAATGTCCTAAGCAACAAACAGCAGTCGAACAGATGCAAATAATATCAAACACGGGCGAGACATTCTTGTTATTTAATGACACTGCGAGCGAAATTGTGGGATTTTCAACTGAAACAAATATTAAAAAACGCTTTGTGCTACCTCGCAAATTTACGGAGATGGATCATTTAAATGCTGTCCACCACATTTCTACCAGTTATTCATTCTCCACGGTTATAAATTATTTAACTGTGTTATTGGTGTTCTGCTTATTGCCAAATAAAAGTGAGACAACCTACAAGAAAATGTTGCAAAAATATATAAAAATGCACCTCTTTTGGCCTAAGCTTCAAACCGAAGGATGTATTTTTAGATTCGAAATTCCTATTCGTAATGCTGTACAAGAAACGTTGCCTAAGCCTGAAATTCGTGGTTGCCGCTTTCATCTTGGTCAGAGCTGGTGGCAAAAAATACAAGTAACGGATCTCACTGGAAAATATAACGAAGACAAGGAAGTCAGTACGTTCTTGAAATACAACACATCATCAAAGGAACAAAGAAGACATTATAAAGGCAAGCCTCCTGAGCGAACAGATGCTGCTATACCAAAACGGTCAAAAAACGAGGATGGAGTTCTTAAAAGTCAGTGTCGTTCAAGTTTCTCCCAAAAATGTAAATACTAATGCCGAGATGACAAAACACACAAAAAAAAAAAAAAAAAAAAAAAAAAAAAAAACTGTTGCTAAAACAAGTGTAGAACAAGGTTTAAAGCTAATTCAAACTTTATAAACTTTGTAATATTAAGTATTAAAAAGCAAGAAACAAAAGCAAATAAAAAATCTGACATATTGCATGCACATGACGTTCTCTACTCTTGTACTAACCATTCTTACAAATCCTTATTCCTCTATCTGCTTCATGTTAGTTGAGATAAACATTTGCAGAAGTTATCTTATTGCTTATTACCTTGTAGGTGCAATGTCAATATGCCTTTGAACGATTGTCAAATCCTTTAAAGCTTTGAAATTCCATTCTCTTTGCACGGCTAAGATATAAAAATGAATAAGGATCTTCCATGTGACGAAAGTTTAAATATTTTATTCATTCAGTCCGATGCGACATATGGCGTCGGAGGGTGTAACATACAAAAAAGAAAGAAAACACTCCTGAAAAGTGAGAAGAAAATCGGAATGTAAGGGAAATGATGGAAAGGAAATTGCGGTAATTGAGAAACCACCCCAGGGAAAACCACTAAAAATCCAAGATTAGAGTGGCTGTTCGACGAGAATCGAGCTCGAGACCTTCAGAATGCGAGTCTCACGCGTTACCGCAGAGGTAAAGATACTGATAAAACAGAAAGAAGATGTTGAAGTTGTGGTTTAAGATATAATAGCGATATTCTTACAGTAATCCTTTTATCACACAAAGACCAGTACATGCTAAAAATCCAGAATCAAGACTAAAATTTAAATTATTATTCAAACGACCATAGCAAGTTTCTCCTTTCCTCATATCGATCCCCGACATCTGCAGTCTACGAGTTCACTGAATTCGCCACGTAGCTATCTCCATTCAGCTGCTGTCGTATTTATTTCGCCTTACTGCACGAGCCTTCCACAAGGTTTAGTTAACACATACACAACGGAAAAAACAGCTTCAATTCTAGCACTCCTGAAAAATATATTTTCCTCCATACATCTATTTGTTTCTGTCCGCGTAAGCAAGAAGCTCCCTTTTGAGTACCCAATCCACCACATGCCCTAGGTATTATCAGCAGAAGTTTACACGGAAGTCCATCCGCAAATTCAGAATTAATTCAAATTTCACTTGAAGTCATTGTACGCAGCAACACTCGTGGTAATTTAGCTGCTATAGCAGTAAAATGTGATGTTTTTCTTGCTTTCTAGAAGTAGAGCTTTCGGCTGGTATTTGGTTTTTTGAAGCAACGTTACAGGTTCTACCAAAAGTTTAAGGACACCCATGGATATTTTGAAATCTTCTCTTCGAAGAAAATGTAACATTATACAGCATTATAAATGTATAACATATTGCTTCAAACATACATTACAGATGATTTTATACTTTATAGAGCCTTCTTTGACTTTCAAACACAAATTTACTCTTTTGGGCATACTGTTCACAAGATTCCAACATTCTTACACGGTAATGCTATTCCAAGATTCGGATAACGCCTATCGAAGCTCTCGGCGGTTTTTCGGCCTGAGGGCAGCTACCTCTATACCTACTGATCTCGAACAGATATAATTGCCATAGTTCTATCCTCCAGGGGCGATACAACCCTTAGCTTACCACTTCGTCCCAGGTGTGCAATTTGTCGCTTTTTCTATTTTTTTTATTGTCTGTGCCACACACATTTTACTTATTCTCAGTTGAATTGCAATATCTCTGTATATTTGTCGCACTTATGTATACCGATCAGTTGCTATTTAATATCTTTATTCAAGTTGCTTTTTACCCATTTTTGCTTAACAATATCTTTTCACACCAGAACAAAATGGGAGTTACAGCATAATGAATGTCCTGGCATCATAACAAGGTCAACATAGCAGCATTTCAGTGGTGCGATTTGCAGTATGCACGGCACACTGCAAAAAGACACCTCTCCGGCTTCGCTGGCTCGTTCATGGGATTGAATCCATTGCCAAACGGTGCTAATTTAAACTCTTTTTCTCAAATGTTTCATTTTTTGATAAACATAATATGACACAATCATGATCACATCTCCACAAAGATTTAAAAATGAGATTTTTTTTCGGTTTTTCTAAAGGGGAAAAAGATCATAACTCCTTAAAATAGTGATATTTACATAATTATTTTTTTAAAATGTACCCTTCACAAGACAATTTTTGGACGAAACATAAGACCGCTGTATAAAATAATTTAAGGACAGAATGTACTTCGGTGAAATATGCAGAAGTACTTAAACATTTGGTAGACACTGTATAGCTAGGCTTGTGTTAGCAAATGCACTACCAGGTATTGCAAAACTCTAAAAGTCATCCAGAAGGTTACTAATATTAATTCTTAAGGAAAACCTTCTCTGTAAAATTTCTAAAATGTATAATTTTCAAGTAGATTCATTTGAAATTTTAGCACAGGAGGGCTTAAAGCAAATTTGATGCATTTTTGTTTAATTTTCCCATCATTCCTTTCGTCACTACTTTTCTCACCCCCATAAGGTTACCCATCCTAGATATGCTGTAATCCAAAAGCGTTGTTATACAAAAGTATACGAAGGCATATTTTTGTTATTAACGTCCTCCAACCTAATGTCATATCGGACGGTGAATGAATGAAATGGGTGAAATGTTGCTAAAATGAACCCGAGGTCAATAGAGCTTTCAGTTACCCGACATTCGTCTTCTCAGGATAAGGGAAAACCTCGGGAAAAAAAACCTTATCCGGATAACTCACCGTAAGCGAGATTCGAACTAGCTACCTCTTGGACGTGAGGCAGATACGCTACCACCACGCTACAGAGGCGGGCATACGAAGACATTGGATTGTAAGTCCTTGGGAATTTAGGTCATACAAAGAAGAAGGTAAGCCGATGAAGAAGAAGAAAGTTTGCTCCACACGATGGTATTATTATTTTTTAAAAATAGTATTTTATAGTTACACTCTTTAGTAGTATGTATATTAATAAAAGTAGAGATGAATTTTTAATTAGGCATCATTCTAGTTTGGGAGGAAATAAATTACTAAATACGGGGTTTCAATTTTTTGCTTAAAAATTTATGCAGTATAAGTATAATTACTTAATAACATTACAACTACGTATGTTAACAAAAATTGATATGATGATATTTTACCCGTTATTTACAAGTAGGTATCAAGTTTTCATTCATTTAATGAACCGAAGCAATTGAAAATGAGGATCTCAAAAAAAAAAAAAAAAAAAAAAAAAAAAAAAAAAAAAAAGAAAGAAACAACGTTTAGTGCATACAAAGGCACTCTTTTGTCTTTTTCTGCTCATCTGCAGGTAATTTGGTATTTGAAGACCTGTGAGGTCACTTTTTAATGTTTTTCCCCTTTATCCAGGCAAAAGTATCGGGTTTTACTAATGGGGGACGCTAAGCTAAGCTTTCAGGCAGGCATTTAAATCGCCACATGACTTGATTTAGCAAATCGAACAGCTGTTAAAGCTACATAGAATTAAAGAAGAATATGTTTGATAATAAAATTCGCAATTTCACAATTTTGACCCTGTTTTCGAAATGGGTATCCTTATAACAAGCCTTGTATCAGCAAACGTGATACCAGGAATTGTGAGCAGGGTTGCCAAACTGGTATCATAATTATGGGGGAAATAATTTGGACGTTTGTAAGGTACCTGATAAACATAGGAAGCATCCATTTCGACCGGGCGAGATGGCCCAGTGGTAACGTATGAGGCTCGCATTCGGAAAGTCCCGGGTTCAATTCCCTTCGACTATCCACTCTGGTCTTGGGTTTTTCGTGCTTTTCACTGCTCGATAGGCGAATACTGGGTTGGTTCTCATCTACCACCACTTTCTTTCCATAATTTTCGTTTCATTCCGTTTCCCTCTCATCTTCCAGTAATACTTTTAGGGTTTGTGGAGTATGGAAGTGCTGGACAGATGGCGTAGATGCTTACTCAAAGGAAAGGGTATTCCCACGGGCACTAGAGGGCTGCTTGGTCAACGGGTCGTTCATCGCCCTCTCTAGGCAGCTCCAGCTCTGGGACGGGTCTTCGAGCCTGGAACAGTTAGGGACTTCCGCGTGTCTCTGTAGTCTGTCTGCCTGCGGCTTATAGCAGGGCTGGGGAACAGGTGATCACTGAGCACAGTCTGCTCACGGTCTTGCACTAATAACTGTATGTTTAGCAGGTAGAAAGAATGAAGATCGCTCAAGATATCCGTGAGTCGCCCAGGTCTGGTCTATATCCTCTTGTGGTTTCTTCACTTCATAGCTTCATACTGGGGGTGGTAGCCATAAAAGATGTATCTTGGTCGCACTGGGCAAGCTGTCCCACTCCGTTGCATAACCTATAACCTATCATAACCCTGTCGTGTTTGTCATCACAGCGAAATGAAACGAATCTGACAACGCTACCTTCTTTCTCAGGCGGATGTTGCTGTAGTTGAACTTTTGCTCCCATGGTCCGCATTCATTCACATATCCCACAAAACCCATTTCCTTTTTTTCTCTCATTGCCTAGAATTATTAATCCCACTGAACACAGTACTGTCCAGACAACTCAAGAGCAGTGAAGAACACTCGGAATAACTGACATCCCCTTGGAAAAAAGAACACGATTGAGCCCGACAGCTACTGGAGTGCTACCTGCGACTGATGGAAATAATGATTACAAAGAACTAGCTGGTTTGCATTGACAGTAATTTCGTTGCCACATAGCAACGCTTCTTCTCAACGAGTCTTTTTTTTCTAAAGTGAACTTAATAAAAGCTAAAATTCCGAATAGACTGCCACTAGATACAGTAAGTGGACACATTGTGTCATCCCAGATGGTGAAATAATATGCTGGGTCTAAAAATGTCCAAGTCATCGTGAAGATGTAAACCTCTATGACAAAAACACATTTGCATGCTGCTGCAGCAGTTCAGAGTAAATATCAGCAGACCGAGAAATATGCATGCTAATCCTGGCAGTAGCCATAGACAATGTAGGTACTAAAAGGGATGCGGGTTATACAGCGAAGGGGGACACCTCCCACATTTAGACCTATGTAGATCCAGAGAAAGGGATGGAGTGCAGGAATCATAGTGGGCTGCAGACAGAGATGCGCGGAAGTTCCTAATATTTCCATGCTCAAAGCCCCGTTCCACTACTGGAGCTGCTTAGAGAGGGCGATGAATGACCGTCAACCAAGCAGCCCTCAAGCGTCCACGAGGAATACTTTCCTATTAGCAGGCATCCGTGCCAATTGCCCGGCACAGCTATGGGTACACCAGGGATCACTGAAGCAACCTGAAAGATGAGAAAGAAACAGAATAAAGGGGAAATGATGCGAAGGAAGTCGTGTAGATGAGAAACCACTCGAACACTCATCTACGTACCAGAGAAGGAGAAGAAAAAATGTTCAGAGTGGGCGGTCAACGGGAATCGAACCCAGGTCCTCCGGAGTGCGAACTTCGCACGTTATAGCGGAGGAGCCATCCTGCTGGGTTTGTAAGTGCTATAAAATGAATATTATTACCGTCAGCGTTATTTTAGTATTACTAAATTCGTATGGATGTACAAATGATGTTGAACATAAAACTATAGTTCTGAGTGGCTGATACCTACGATGTATCTTCATTTCAGCCCTGATTGCGAGATTGTACGCATCCAGGAGTCCGAGCCTATCAGAGGTTCATCGAGACAGCTATTCAGCCGTGCCTGTGTGATAAACACGGGAAGTGATCGCAAATCAAACGTGTAGGAGGTGATTAGTGCATGCAGCTTCGAGCAAATATACCTACGCATAGAGAGTGAATGACCCGGTCCCTCTCACACTACGTGAAACTAACATCGCAATCACGTGACAGAAGTTATAAAAGTGCAATGTCGATCATATGCAGTAATAGGAACGTTTGAGGACGAAGCGGCGTCAGGGCGGGTTTTCTCCGGGTGCTCCGGTTTCCCCCGCCATCTCATTCCACCGATGCTCCATCTTCATTCCATGTGTCATCACTGTCACCGCCTGCGGTGCCGTAGTAGTAAAAGCGGGCGTTAAACACTACAACAACAACAACAACAACAACAGGAACGTTTGAGAAATATATTAAAGTAAAGCTGAATTTTTGCATCGACAAACTGATGCTTTAATCACATAGACCATTAAGTAATCTGCATTTTGTGATTGAAACTGGTATCTGAGCTGAAAATCTAGTGAGGTGGAATATATAGTTTGTTCACCAGCTCATGGTCCCTATCACGAATGCAGCCAGCCAATACGTCGGTAAACAATTCCAGGTACACAGCGATATCTGAAGCAGGTGTCGTGCTTCTAGTCACGCTTACGATAGAGTGCCAATCTTGGAGTGTGTATTCAAGCTAGATTAAAGCAAAGAAACCCCTTCAAAATAGCGGATCTAAAATGTTATTTTCAGTTCAGTATATGTAGCTTATAAAACGTAAACCATGTTTTCAACTACTCAGTGATAATTTTCTATCTTTTCTATATTTTTCAAAAACCCTGCCAGTCTGTTTCGGTCACTAGTGCTATATCTTCTAGCGTTATATAGTGCAATTCCTGTAAAGATGTCACCTGTTATATTTCTTTAACTATTCATTTAACCTTGGCCCAAGCTAGTTCTATGGGATTTTAGATCACACGTTTATGGGGACAAGCAAACCACAGTGTGGCCCAAATGAAACCAAAAATGCGCCCGCTTTAAGAACCTCTTTAGGTTTGTTTGTTTCAACCATCCTAAAAATCTGTTTTACGCTTAGCGCTCTCGCTGTGAACCTCTTTGTTCTGCAACAATATCATAGCAGATTTCACATCACTGCTAGGCGGAGGTTTATCTAATTCTACACTAATTTCTTCATTACTTCCGACATAAAATTAGTGACTCGTACGATTTTACAACTGAAATTAAGAGAAATTAACAGCAAGTAAACAGTGCAAAAGACATTGCAGGTAAGTTGTCAACATAACCAGCAGAACAACTTTTGTGAGAAAGTTTACAAAACTCGGGTTACACTACGTGGAATGTCTCTCCTCTCCCCTTCATTTCCCTAAGGCTACGAGCTGGTGGACAGACAGTACATTATGTAGTGAAAAATCACAAAAGTATTACCGTTGTCTTTAGTGCAGTATAATAATTAAACTGCATAAGTTAATGAACAAGGTGTTAAAGTTCGCCCATAAAAGGGGACGTTAAATCAGCATGTTAAGGGTAACCATAGCTGGCACTTACGCTAACGTTGCGCGTACCCCTGCATTGGTAACGCAAGAGCCTATATTTTCTAAAAGGCCCTAAGCCTTGTAGATGTGTTGAAACCGTAGCCGTAATCTTTCTAGAGTAGTTGATGTCAAGCAAGTTCCTTACAGCCACATTCTCGTGAGGGGAACACAGCACACATGGTTCCTACTACCTCCCTCACTAGAGTTTTTTCGCTGATGCATGATTCATCATTCCGTTCACAAAGATGTTTTTCCTATCTGATCTCCCTTCCGCCCGGCACGCTGAATTCGTAACGTACTGTTAACCACAATACATGTATCTAACTGAAGAGTGTAATCCAAGTACCTTCTATGTACCATTCTTAATGGAATTAATTTTTGCATTACGACTCACCTATGTAACATTGCCAATTCACCACTATGTGCCATAGTGGATAGTATAGTTCAGGTATAGGTATTTGGTTTAGGTATAGACACTTAGCTATGTTTAGTACTCCTGACTACTTGTGCGAACTGCAACATCATTAATTAAACATAATAATCCACCCACAACTGTATTTCTATTTAGTGTACACTATATTCAATATTAATTACTTAATGACAACTTCCGGAGGGGGCTTAGCACCTCGATCGAAAGGCGCTCTTTCATGCCTATGTCTCTGACGGTGCACCCTTCGGAAGGATGAATGAGGCGAATGGATCCCAAGGGCGACCGGAACGTTGCCAGGACAGAGCTGAGGGCAGGTCCCTACATTTTCCCAGTTATAAGCATTCCGTCGGAGGCTGGCCCAGCCCGGTTCTTCTCCCACCCCTTCGGGTTCGTACTCCCAAGGGGGGGGGGCGAGACTCGTAATCGTTTCTTTGCAATATCACTGGTATGTTTTCGCTAGCTCTCAAACAATTGTAGTGTTTACCAAATACGGCAATTAAAATTGGTAGGACAGTAATTAAGCATTGTTTCACAAAAGCCGTGTATAGGCTAAAGTTAAAAAGGTGAAATTCGATCGAAAAATTCAATGTATTAGCCGGGAGCTGACCCACGGATCTTCGTTTTGTTCTTCTTGTTCGAAGAAATATCTAAGACGACATATTTCCTACAATACTGTGACTTCATCCAGTTTTTGAAACCGACTTCACTAAGTTTTCACTGTCACTTAATAATCTAGTTCAAGTTTCACCGAGAGTTCGCTTAGCTCCCTCCATCACGTCACTAAGATGAACTAGTTCCACTGTTCACTGTCACTTCACTTTGTTTTCACATTCACTTCACTGCCTTTGCATTAACGTAGCGACGTAAAGAAATATGCCCGATGTGGCCTCTTCTTCCGGATGGTTTACTCGCTATGGAGTCGAACACAAGACCTCTAACCCCTTGCACCAGAAACGCACTTGCTAATTCGCCCACTTACTCCCTTCGCGAGATGCTCGCTCACATAGCCGTTGGAAGTTTCGACACAGTTCCGAAACATTCGAGACGGCCAAACATACAGAAGCTTTACTTATCTGGCAATAGCGCTTATCGCGTTTACGCTGGGGGAGCGCGCGACTTATCTGTTTAAGGTTCCGAATGCCCGACACCGACCTCCCGATAATCTGTGCTATAGCGCTGAGTCAGCATTTTCTCGTGGTCATGCAAGAAGCATGGGATTTCTAAGCCATCTCATATCGGTTCGCCCATTTAGTTTTTATAAAAACACATTAACTTAGAGAAAATAAGGTTTCATAATTTTATATTCTAGACAGACGCAGCAATTAATACTAAAGCAACTTCTAAATACTGAAGAAAAATCACTTCCAACATTTTCTTTATAACCCTTAGTGTTTGTCTAAAATGTTCGCCGAAAGTGAATAGAATTTTCATCATGTCAAACATTTTGAACATCCAAAAAGCAGGAAAAACGGAAAGTGGGAGAAAGACTTGAAACTCCAAAAGCACAACGTGGCCTCGGGAAAGGAGTACTGTAGAAGTGGTGTAATGCCAGGTCTACACATCACTGTGAGATAATAAATAAGTAAAAAATAAATAAGTCATTCTGAAATTATAACTTTCATAATTGTAGGCATATGAGCCAAAATTTGTTTTTGAAATGCATTAATCAATTTTCATTCATATTCCCAAAGGGCTGCAACGTTCGTCGTACAATAAACATGTATGAAATTACAGGAATACATCTCAAAGTGCTTTAAAATGCTACATTCGGCTTGTTTATTTTAAAAAATATCCACAGGGCTTTGAGCGTGCGCTCCTATATGTACCAGGTTTGCTTTGACGTGAGCATTTCATTTCCTTCGAGCACTGCCAACCACGCCGCATAGAAGGGGGGGGGGGGGCGCCTCAACACTATGCTTGTAAAACATTTTAGCTACATCAGTTTCAAAGCACTAGTCGGCCACGCTATGAGTGCGTTCAGTGAGAAGAGGAACTATAAACAGTTACGGAACAAGCGGGCAGGGCAGGCAGGTGACGAAAACATCCGCAGTTCCGAGTTGCATTTACTATTGAGTCTGAAGCTTTCAAATGTAGCATTGTTTTCATTGTGTTTACTGTACATTCGTATTGTCTATCGCCTTGCCACTCACTCCCCTCTGATCGCTAGCCTAGACGGCGTAACGCATTGTCAGCAAAATGTACTTAAATAGGTGCAGCGAGTGAGGAATGATGAACAAAAAGAAACTGTACTTTTATCAGGCCTGTGACTGAGTTACCATCTTTTCCGCTGCTAGGATATTTCCCATAAGAGATAAATTATTGTATAGGGCTTCCTTCTCTTCCCAAGCAATCCATGCGTTTTCAACTACAGTGGGACATTTTTGTCAAACAACCTCCGGTGAATACAAGTTGCCATTTTAAACAAACTAAATCATGCTTTCTTTTATAACAGCTATATTTACGGTTCATAACTTTTCGACATATTTAGTTAAATTAATGCTCATAATTTGGTTCATACTTTCATTTGTAAATTATTTTGTTTTATTAATTCTTCTAACTTAAATATTAGATTTTAATTATGGTTATCTACGACTTTTATGGATCCTCTAAGTGTGATTATTGCAATATCACCGTGGGAAGTTGGAAGGGCTTCCAAGTGTCTACAGAATGCCGAAATATAGTCTCACGTGCTCTGGCCATTAATCCCATCACTTCTATCTCCTGCAGATGGTACATGTATTTATAGTACGTAAGTTTTCTTGTTCTTCCTGATTTAACCCTTTGGATTTACCAATGTTCAAATGGGACAGTTGGATCCCTAGTGTGCCCCATAGAACTGTTGTTTTACAGTCGATCAGAGATTATCACAGATTACAGATCAAATTGAGAGACGTGGTTTTAATGAATAAAATATTAAAGAATTAAGATTACCTATCAGTGAAATTTCTAAAATCCTCAGTTATAGTTTCATTCATTTGCAAATTTACTACAGCGATCAGGTTTAATGTATCATATGTATACATATTTTATTTATATTTTTAAATTAGTTGCCGATATCCGAGAGATTAACCTTTTATTGTTTTAGAGCATTGAAAAATTCTTATACATGATGCAATTATTTTAGAAATAATTAACATTTTATAATTAAACTCTTAATGTATTGATGCATTATAGAGAAGTATTTTAATTATTCCCCTAGTTTGGGATTAAAAAATATTAAATATGAGACATCAATTTTGTTTATAAGTATACACAATATATTATATTAATAACATAACAACTAAGCACGTTAACGAAACTTCATCATATCATTCCCTTATCCTTTTTCTACAAGAAGGGATACAACATTTCATTGGCTTATACTCAAGGCACATCGTGTGCAACAGTTTTAAAATGAGAATGTGCCGGCAAATGAAAACCCAGAAAACACAATTTAAAAATCATAACGCTAAAATAACACTTTCTGACTTTATACTGTTTAAAAATATTTATTGGATATACCGTGTTCCCTTCTTTTTCTAGCTCTGTGCGGCTGATTTAGTATTTAAAGATTCCTGAGGCTTATCTTGAATGATTTATTCACTTTGAGATAAAACTTATTGTTTATTTATATGACACAGTGTTTTAGGAAGATGGGCTTACGTGCAGATATTTAATTCTTATATGACATGTTTTGAAAGGTCATGCAGCTATAAAAACTACACAGAGTTAAAGTAAAAGGTGTGTAGTGTTTAATAACAAAAAACTGTACTTATGAATTTTTGCCAATTTTTTAGCCTTTCCTTATAAATGGGTAGGTTACCTAATTCCCATCTTGTATCCAGTTCCGAAGATTCGTTATGTCTATATAACTTAGTAATCCAGGATCACCTGGCTTAACTGAAGATCACAACCAGAAATGCTATTTGGCAAACTAACAGTATAGGGTTTCTTCTCGAAACAGTATGTACAATAAAAGCATTAACGAAATTAGTCTTCTGTAAAAAATAAATATTAATTTTGTGTCAGCTGGCTTCTTACAGTGGGGGAAAAGTATTCATACATTCAAAGAAAATTACAATTTTCATAAATATAATATTACTTTGTGGGAGTTCCTCTTCTATGTATCACTTCCGTTAGCCTCTTTGGCATTGAATGAACCCGTTTTTATAGTTTCTGATGTAATATTTTGATATTCTTGTTGTAGACATCGTTTCAGAGCCGTCTTACTTCGTATTTCATACTTTCTGACCATTCGTTCAAGTATACTACAAAGATGTTCAGTTTGATTAAATGGCGAGGAAATCCCAATTGGAATGTTATGCAGAATGAACACGCAATATTAAAGCTTACGTGTTCTGTTATTTTAAAAGTAATTTTAATTTTATATGTAGTTCTATGAAGTCTTGAAAATTGCACCAATTTTTCGGTCCCTTCTGCTACTTCTACATTTGTAGAAAAGTGCCGCTGGGTGCAGGAAAGTGTAACAAAACTCAAGATGCACGAATATCCAGAAAATGCAGGACTGTTGATCATCCTAACTAATGTTCTTCACGATCTGCTTCGGTTACAAAGCGCGCATATTCTTGTGCGACAGGCGTGATATTGCCATCAACGCAAAATGCCACCCCTGCTGGAGAAAATGCGCGGTTGCCAAATGTCTGCTCTGTCCAACGTGCTTTTGTACTCCATGAAATATAGAAGAGAAGTGCTCAAACATTTTCCAGTTATGGACCTATAAAGCTTTCTGCTCTATCATGAATAGCCGAGTTCATTAAGGCAAGTATTCATAATTGGTACAGTTTGTTCACCAGCTTATGGTCTCTGACAGGAATGCAGCCAGCTACTACGTCAGTAAGCAATTCCAGATGAACAGCGATATCGGGAGCAGCAGTTCTGCTTCTAATTGGGATTACTATTATGTTGCCATCCTTGGAATGTTTATTCACGCAAGACTAAAGCAAAGAACACACTCGAAATAGTACAATTTAAATGTTATTTATGCAGTATGTTTAGCTTATAAAACATAAACGATGTTTTCAACTACTCCGTCTGTTTCCCCACTGATCATTTTCTGCATTTTCTATATTTTTAAAAAACACTGCCAGCCTGTTTCGGTCTTAAGTGATATATCCTCGAGCGTTCTATCGTGCAATTCGTGTAAGAATACGTCACCTGTTGCATTTCTTTAAGTATTCATTTTATCTTGGCCCAAACTAGTCTTGTGGGATTGAGATCTCACATATATGGGAGCAAATAAACGACAGTGTGGCTCAATAAACCAAAATAATCAATAATAACGTTATAACAGTTGAGAAAGGATTCAGTCTAACACATCATTCCCTTCTACAGGATCAAAGAAGTACCTATTAATATTTCGGTCGGTTAATAGTATAGTAATTGCTCCTGCAAGTACAGGTAATGAAAGTAATATAAGAAGCGCAATAATACCTTTAAGAGCCGTTTAAGGTTTGTTTGATTCAATCATCCTATAATCTGTTTTACGCATAGAACGGTCACTCTGAACCCCTTTGTTCTACAACCACAATATCATAGCAGATTTCACAGCACTCCTAGGGGGAGGATTATCTGCTTCTACATTACTTTTACTATTACTTCCGACATAAAACTAGTGACAAGTACGATTTTACAACTGAAATTAAGAGAGATCAGCAGCGAGTAAACATAACGCGAAAAATATTGGAGGTTAGTTGGCAACGTGACCAGTAGAGCAACATTTGCGCGGATGTTTACAAAACTGAGGTTACATTGCGTGGAATGTGTCTCCCCCGCCCCTCATTCCCCTTAGACCATGAGTTGGTGAACAGGTGACAGGTCTGCGGTGCAAATCCCGCCAGGACCGTCTTCCCTGATTGAGGTTCTTTTCTAGGTTTTCACCAGTACTTGTAACTGGCAAATACCGTGGGGGAACCCTACACTTCCCAAATTTCATTTTCAATTATCGTTTTATTTCATGTATCACTCATTTTACCGCCTGTGGTGCGTTATGAAGCAGCAACGGTCTTTAAACACCGCATTTAAAGAATTCTCAGGTATAAAGGACGATGACATCTACAATATCTCTTCCACCCAGTGTACCTCTTGAGCTGAATAATGCATTTTCTTGGTTGCGACAAGCATTGCAAATCTGTCACGTCACCATGCAATAAGCAATTTATTAATGTAGAAGAGAAAGAAAGAAAAAAGAAAAGTTAGGCTAAGTTCTTTGAATACACCAGAGTCATTGTAATAACTCTGGTTTTATGAGAGCAGACAGAAGGGAATGGGATGGAATGCTGAATAGATTAAGAATATACAATTGGTTAGTAAAATAAAGCTTGCCATTGCCCTGGGGTCTTCAGTTAAAGTACTAGTGAGGTAAAGGTAACAGGATAAAAGTACATGTTCCGGAGGGGCTCGGGTAGCTGGACGTAGGCCAATGGGCCCCTTTGTACTTCGAACGCGACCCCTGGGAGGGAGGGATTAAGGAGAGAATCGAAGGGCGACCAGATTCGGGAGACCTCGTGCGCAAGCGTGAACGGGGTTTCTAACGATTCCAGATTGAACGTAACTGATGCCATTCAAGCATGCCCACAAGCCCTGAACCCGCGGGGGTCCCTTAATGGAAGCCGCAGAGGGCGGGTCCGTGAGCAGTTTGACAGCCACAAGGGAGAAAAAAAGGGCGTCACAACTGCCCGCCGTAACACACCGGACATCGTCGCCTGGTTCTTCAAATCTGAAACAGATGACAATGAAGGTAATTATGCGTATAGAAAATGATGCACGGTAAGGTCGTGATCGAAGAACCACATCATTTGCTTACCGGCCCTCGAAAACCACGAAAAAATCCATGTTCAGAGTGTGAGGTCGCCGGGAATCAAACCCGGCAGCTCCCGAATGCGAACCTCACCCGTTACTATGGAACCATCTCCCTCGGTGAATATTAGTGAGACCAGTGTGAAGGTATTCTAACAGCTGGATTCAGTATGTAAAGACATGGCGATCTTGTGGTTCATTAAGGTGTGTGTCCTTGATAGTCATCGCCATACGCGTCCCAGCAGCAGTGAATAAATCCGACAAGGCACATGACACACCAATGTTTGCTTGCGTTTACTCCAAATACATCCGGCTTTTCTTTTTCCTCTTAAGCATGCGGCCATTATAACCGTAACAACTGCAGTGTATCAACTACACGACAGGCGTCATCTCATTCGATTAAATAGAATATCTGGTGTCGACAGAGGGCGACTGTGTGTCGCCAGTGAAACTGAGAGATCGATTCCTGGAACCTGGATAATGGGGTTTAAATGTGACTTTCCCAATTTTCACCAACTCGCCCTGTGGAAAATCAAACTTTACAACATGCGGACATTGAAACTTGCAGTCCTATATAGTTGGAGTCTTTTATGTAACGCCGTGCGCGGGATATCTATGATGCAAAATGATATTGCCAGTTAAAACTAAATGCTGTAATATTTTAGAGGTACAATTAGGACAGATGTATTAAAAGCTCTTAGCTCTTTTTCGCTCAGTTCTTGCAATCAAATGGCCCAAGATGGGGACAACTTTCACTGCTAATGATTTTATAGAGAGCAGTTAAATTACCACCTGTGTTGGGTATTCGTTGATTATTTATGATTCTGAGGGAGAAACTGTGAGGCAAGTTAAACTGCGATGCCTAAGCGGTATATAGGATAGAGGGAGGAGGAGTTCAGTACTAAGCCCGTGCTGCTGGTGACCGTGTAACTAGCGACCAACCGGTTTTCGTGCGGCTAGCGACCAAGTTGGAATACAACGTATTGTTGGCGATCTCTATTACTATCTGTTATTGAGGTCTGAGTTGTGCAAATCACCTCTCTGCGTTTGTACAAGTTGAGACTGTCCACGATTAATAATCGTAGCCCACATTAATGTTTGTTTATTACTGTTAGGTCATGAATCATACACTTATTTGTTAGTAAAACGAAATGTACATTGTATGTTCGTTCCTTGTCCGCCCATTTATGTGAAGTCAATTATGTGACTGTGATAATTGTTGTACACGGCTTACACCTTTTAGAAACTTTGTTACATCTCCTCCTTCCTTAAATTCGTCTTTATTGTTATTTAGTCCCTGATCCAGTTGTATATAAATTCCATTGTTTTGCTGGTGGTTCTCAAGGGCTTCTGCGTTTAATTTGGTAGGATATACAAATTCTTCTTCTTTAAGTCGACGAACGATAGTATAAATGTTAGTTTTCTTTTCTTTCTTTCTTTCTGTTTTTTCTTGTCTCTTTTTTTTTTTTTTTTTTTTTTGGGGGGGGGGATACAAACATTTGCAGTTTATTTTTCGGTTTATCCTTCACAATAATTCTCAGTTCTATGTCTCTGTGTACATGCGTTTCATGTGCTTAGAGGATAGATAGGA
This sequence comes from Tenodera sinensis, assembly GCA_030765045.1. Taxonomy (NCBI): domain Eukaryota; kingdom Metazoa; phylum Arthropoda; class Insecta; order Mantodea; family Mantidae; genus Tenodera; species Tenodera sinensis. The sequence goes on from CM060962.1 coordinate 108,777,765, forward strand.
TTTTCTAACCACTGTGAATTGAAGTAATCTAGAAAACCTGTGGGTTTTTCATTTCTCGGAGCAACACCCATAAACAATCATCGGTTATAATATGTATGTTCCTGTGAAAGTAGTGACAGCGGCATACATTCTGCACACTAGTAGAACGTTTTCATCTCTATTCTACCGCCAATTCAACATCCTGTATCTTACGCCACAAAGCTTAACAGAAGTTGAAATTGTAGCATGCTGTTTGACACGAGGGGAATAAAATTATTATAAGTGCATTCCATGATACAACTTCGTAGTCCATTTTAATAATATCAAGAGGTCGGGCAGGACACCAAACCTTAATTGAACAAATACAGGCGCCCATAGGTGGATTGTTTCTTGTCCAGAAGCAAAGCAAATATTCCCGAGAAAACACCAATGTGCCAAATGTTTACATGAATAATGTAATATTGAGAAAACTGCTAGGAGAAATTGTCTAATGCACCTTCTACAAAGAAAATGTTTCCCTCTTTTAAACAGGACTCAAATGAACTAGCTGTCGACGGGCCCTTAAACTTCACTAAATCCATCCATTCAGCATCTTTTAAACAAGTATTTGCATGTTCTACAGAAAACACAAGTAGTCACTTAGTTTCTTCGTCTTATTATTAAAAATCCAGACCCAACAGGCGGCACCAAAAATCTTCTGCAAAATGTATATTATTGCTTCTCGAAGGATTATCAACACTGCCCAATTCTCTTCTCTCAAAACAAAATAAACTTGGGACATTGTCATAGCTTGGTAGTTCAGAAACAAAATTTAATCATTTTGTGTTAAGTTCACTGAACCCTTCTTTAAACATTCCACACACAGGAATGGACAACTTACTTCGTGCTCTTTTCTATCACGCGTCCATTTTTATTGTTTTATTTTTCTTTGCTTTTTACTTTTTATACATATTTCAGTGTCTACTAAATATTAAACACTTATGTTCACTTGTGCTAATAATGTCATAACTTAATAATGTTTTAACTCCATTATGACAGTGCGTGATACAAATCCATGTAATTGTTCATTGTTCCTCTATAAATTTGGTGAGAATAACCATCAATGATACGTCAAGGTTTGCCGCGTTAGTTGTAATAGCCCCTTTTTCAGTCATATTGTATATCTGTTCTCTATGCCTTCGTTCACGTATGCTCATTAGCTCACTAAGACAGAAACAGAAGAGCAAAAACAAATGAAAGGACGTCGTTGTTAACATCTCAACAGAAATACTAAAAAGGTCGCCAACTACACGATAACATTTCCTTGGGTCGCCAATCAAACGGTGACTAACTGCACGGCCCGATATCTCCCCTGGTAACTTCTGGGAGAAAGAGTTGAGGTGAGGTAGTTCCAAGACGGCCAAAATGATGGTGGCGGCAGACACAACACAGCAGTGTTTCCAGATTGTGAATTCCGACGGAGTGTCCCTCTGATACCAATCCTAGCCATGAGGTCAGGAGATGTATAGCTTCCAGGGTATAAAGAATTCTCTCCCAAAAGCATATCCACTGCATACGCCGCACGGCTTTGCAGTGTTGAAATTTAGAGAGGGAAATGAAATGACAGAGCACGGGAGAACCTTTACTAACTCACCTGGGAGCTTCCCTATGCAAGCCTCACGCTACCGCATGAGCCATTTCGCTCGGTCCCATAAAGGTTTGTAACAAGTTATTTTTATCTTTAATTAACCAACGAAATGTCGACTATTATGACTTATGTGGCCCATAGGAAGAAATGAAGAGGAGACCCAAAGGTCGACCAGACGTTGTGTGCTAGCACGGACGGGGTCTCTAACGATTCCAGAAGAACATCAGCACGAACCTGCCTGTGATATCAACCGAGGGCCCCGGGAACGAGTCCCCCCACCAAGAAAGAGCAGGCGCCAGAAAGAAATCCTTTGCACACGCAAACTCCAGCGTCCCGCCACCACGCACTAATTGCTGCCGCCTGGTCCTGCAACCCTGACACATATGAACGTGAAACAGATGAAAGGAAATCGTGTAAACAGGAAATGGACAGGATGTTCATGGTAGAAGAGGAACCATCCCAGCATTCGCCTACCAACCTACGAAAGACACGAAAAACACACGGTCAGGATGGTCAGCCGAACGGGATTCGAGTACCAAACCTCCCTAATGTAAGCCTAACAGGTAAATGAGGAGCCATCTCGTTCGAAAACATAATTATATGAATACCTACAACTTATTACTAAACAATATTACCAATTTCATTTCGTAAATGTGTTATGAGTTACAGTAGTTCAAAGCATATTTTGGACAATGAGAGTGATGCCATCATAGCTCATTTTCGTGGTGTGGGAGAGTGTCAACAGCATAACCTAAAAACGAAAAGTCGGATAAATAAATATCATCTAAAGTTCAGCATCTTACAACGATGCAACACAAATTCTTAGAAAATCATTCACACCAAACTACCATTTACATGGAAAATGTTCGTTATTCTTATTTTCTCAAAAAAGGCTCTAGCGATTTTATTTAAAACACTTGGAATGCTAATGAAATGCACTCCTACATTTTCTGTGAACATATTATGAGGTTCACTTAATTTGGATTACATTTTGTATAAATGTGATAAATTATAAGGTGTAGACAAAAACTTACTGCATGAAAAGCTTAGACGTCATTGAAATTTGCAATTTACGTCAAGTAACATATTCTGTAGCACTAACGGTTTCGAAATATTCCTTTTTATGTCTTTTAGGCTTTCTCAGGTTAGGCTGTCACGATTTTATGTGATCCTTTTTCCTGCGTGATATCATCAGAAATAAAATACTGATTTATGATATGCGAGCTATTGTGTTGTTCTTTCCGTATTGCACATGGAACCAAGATCTGAAATTACATCCATTGTGAGCAATGTAACGTGATAAAGGAATCACTTTTGATCAGCTCATATAAAGTGTAATGGGTAAATAAAATCGAATAGCATGCCATATCAGATATTTATAGCAGTTTTATGGTTTTCCTCTTATCATTTCTACTCACAATTGTTTTTTCTTGAGTAGCCAAGTGTATGATACCGAAAATCATTATTACACTGGATATTTATAGCTAGTAAGTTTATGTAGACATACACTCTAGAGCTCTCGTTATATTACTACAGCTGGTGGCGATTATTATGTAGTAGTGTAACTCCCGTTCTTACTACATATGGCATTACACGCGCTGAAACTAATGATACATGAAATTAAATGGTAATTGAGGAATTAATTTTTTCGAAGGAAATGTTCCAGGCGTAGGTTTAGTGTAATTCCCTGGGGGACTGAGGAAAACCTCTAAAAATGTTAGTCAGGGAGGACGGTCCTGGCGAGGATGGAACCACGGATCTAACGAATGTGACCATGACATTTTACTGGGGAACCACCTTGTTCGATAAAGTAGAACTACTAACAATTTATTCAACCTAGGCCTCACTCTCTTAACCCTTTCACTGCGTTTGCCATCACACAGATGACGGGGCACTTAACCCTTAGCTGTTAAGATATTTTCCATTTTTTTGCTATGCGAACCTAAATAAATTGAATTGGCCAGTTCATTGCGTATTGCCTTAACCGTCACGGCTATCCAAATCACTTCGGCCGAGGTGCCTCGGAAAGGAATATGAAAACTGGTTTAGGAATTAGAGGAAGAACGGCATATGTAGCAGAATATCTCAGCACTGAAAGGGTTAAGATTGTCTGCTGTACTATATCCTCCCCCAGGGCGTCTCCCCTATGCGGAGGGTGCTCTTGTCCCTCAGCCGCAGCCAAGGTCACGTAGGAGTGCAGTATAGGGGTGGCGGGGTCAGCGCACCGACTCTCCCGACCGTAAGGCCACTACTTCACCTTTTAGGGACTCTGTCTCAGGATAGCTACTCAATTGGCACCTTGAGGCTGAGTTCACCCCGGACCAGACCTTCCAGCGGGGGAAAATCACCACATCGATACCGAGGATCGAATCCGGTTGCCCGTGCAATCACTGCGCTGCGGGGGCGGCTGTACTATATGATTATGTTAAATTCATAAGAAATATGGTCTCAAGTAGGCTCAAACAAGAGTATAAATTACATGCATTAAAGGTATTGTGCTTACTAATATTAACACAAGTTCTCCCCCATTCATTTACAAATTTACTAGAATCTTCTCTTCTTAGATTCCACACACTTATCACTATTACGAAAATATGAATATTCCAAGACAATCTGAATTGATGTAAAATTGACACAACTCGTACTATTTCGAAGAAAAATATATATCTATTAAAACTTGAGAGTTACATAACGTTTAATGCACTTTTGTATTTCCACTGAGCATTGCACTTTCTATTTCTTCCACCTTGCAATTACAAAATTCAGCATTTCGCTTAAACTAAACATACCTCTGTGCAACGAATCTATTTACAATGCTTAACGTAAACACAAAATAATCTTTAGAGATACTTGATAGTAAATTTACAACACAATTTCGGAAAAATAAAAGGCCGCTTGTTTAATATTATCATGGAAAAAGATAATTCCGAAACATTGTAGAATTAGAATCCAATTGTCACAAGATCGTCTCACGTCTTCATGTCAACACATTGCTATGCCCAGCAACAGTTCCCCAGAAGGAAAATAAAACAGCATGCTCTTACTACGTGAATGAGGATCTTTTACCATTTAAATAACTCTAAGATTGTACGATATTCGTATGTAGATTAACCATATAGGTAGGTACTTCTTGTTCAGTGTGATGTACGCACATAACCCCTTTTGTCATGTTTGCTTTTGTGTCATCACAGGCCGCCATTTTAACTCGGGTATTTACCTCATTCTTGCGTTGTTTGCGCCACAAATGGCACCAAGTCGCACTAATTTTACGCCAGGTTTGCTGTTCTTATGTTAACGCTTATTGTAATGAACCATAAGATATGCTCAGGAACAATTTTACGAATACAAATTTATGCTGGAAGAAAGAAAACCTTTCCTTTGCTATTGTCCAGAGCACGCGTGCGTTTAGTACATCCCGTTAGGTCTATTCATATGTAAGGTCGTATAAGCCACCTGTGAACTTCCTTGTTCTTGTTGTACATAGAAGGCAATAAAACATCTCAGACTGGTCTGCGATACAGACATTAGGTTTTACACGCTCGCCGAGAAATAGAAATGCAGAGAATTGAAATATCAGGCGCCAATTGAATCGATCGTTTGTGTCTTTAGTGTATCCTAACGTTCATGTCTTCATATCTGGACTGTTTTGCACCGACTCTACGTCATTCCTCAGATAAAAACGAAAAACTCGTTACAAGTTTTGACGTTATTGACGCTAATAACGAATATTTTGTCCTGATGGTGTTTTTACTTCATACTTATTAGGGGCATTGTAATGAAGTATATGTCAAAATTACACTTAGTGTGTAACGATCAGTCATTGGAATGTCTAGGCATTAAAGCAAGGAAATACAAACGAACTCTTATCGAAAATTACGTAGTACGTCGCAGGTAACAAAGCAACCCATCCCTTATACGTTCTAACAGATGTTCTATTTTCGTATGCTCACCTGCCGAGCGTACCAAAATAAACAGGTTGAGGTCATTATAACAATGTCAGAGCCAGTTTAGTCATGGTCTATACTTTCATTATTCCAAATATGTAAGATATGTAGATTTACAGCTCGTTAAATGTTTTGTGGCGCGAATTACTGGTTGTAATATTAGTAGCAGGAGTAACAGTAGTAGTAGGACAGACGCGGAGGGGGACTTCGGCACTTCGATGTCAAGAGATATTTTGTACCTGTGCCCCGAAGGGGCGTCCCCGGATGGGATGGGTGAGGTGAAAGGAGACAGAATGCGGCCAGAACTCAGGAGCGCTGGCACAGCAGAGTGTAGGGTCGCTACATTTTCTCAGGTGTAAACTCCTCGACACCAGCCAGTACACCCCTCCCCCGCCGAATTGCGCAGAGTATCGCCTGCAGGGGTTCCTCAGAGGTTCAAGGTCCTCATCATCGAGGACACGACTCGGAGCATAGCTTTCGTGATAGGGGACCGAGTTAATCAGAGCTTCTTCTCCACGATGCTGCACCGAGCCCCCGCGGACGCTTTCTACCCTAAAATGTACCAACGGAATGATTGGTGAAGTGAAATTGTGGGAGAGGAAATTCGGAGGATTAAAGTATCCCACCCAGCATTCGCCTGGCGACCCGGAAAAACCTCCGAAAAACCCAAGGGTCAGGTAAGACGGCCGCTGTGATCGAAGCCACGATCTTCCGAATGTGAGTCACATGCACTACGCCTGCACTACCTCGCTCGGTGGTTGTAATATTAAAAAACCTTGTAAGATGTCAAACTAGTCTATACTAATATTATAAATAAATAAAGTGTGTGTGCGCCCGTGCGTACGACAATCTCGAGAACCACAGAGGCAATTTTTATATTTTCTATCACTGAAAAGTTCCGTTCGTTCTGACAGACTAAGCATATAATGCAATGTCTAAATTAAATTTATCAATATCCAAAACAATATACATTATATAGGACGCATATCCGAATAAACTGGAACCATAAAATAATATATTTGTAAAGCTTTTGATATTGAAAATGCATGGAGTAGAAGGCAGTTTGTTACTTCACAGAAAATGCAAGTAAAAATAAAACAAACGTCGCGGATATTGTATTCCAAATACTGTGCATAAATGATCAATATTTAGTAACGGAGAAAACAGAAGACACGACGAAATAAAAGGCAATTGGAACTGCTTATAACTGTACGATATATATGCTATACGTACACCAACATATTTTAACAACCTTTACATAAGCTATACTGTATTCCCTTTGTATGTCCTAATAGAGTTCTTTGCCAGTGTATGCCAAATCTTTATATAATGAAAGTGACTTCTTTGGGACGCAATCACGCAAAAGCAACTCAAAGTATCGATAAGGGTCTAAGACCATTTGAATTGGAAACGTTTGTAGATGGTTATAGGAGAAAAAAAGCTTTATTGAAAAAACATTGGTACTTTTACAATATGATACAGCTGCAAATACCTGATTTCTATTTACTTAGGTTAGCGAGGCAAGAAATTAGAAGAAAAAAAAGCAAGAAAACAGGTATACCAACCGACTAACCAAAAATCTAGCGCTAATACAAATTAAGCTAACAACCCCGCCACTATCTACACATACAGTGTCCCAAAAAACACCGACAACGCTTAGTATGTTGTGCGGGATGGCAAACTGATTGTTTTTATACATATATGTATATATAATGGAAATGACATTTCTTTGAGGCGCAATCACGCAAAAGCTACTGAACGTGTCGATATGGGGCTATGACCATTCGAAGCGGAAACGTTCGTTGATTGTTCTAGGCCACTATTTTGGGTTCCAAATACTCTTTATCATCTTTTAAATTTGTTTTTATATACATTCTTTCCGCCTACATATGCCACTCCTTCTCGGCCTTTTGGACATATGCCGTTCATCCTCTAATTCCTAAACCAGTTTTCACACTCCTTTCGGAGGCACCTTAGCCGAAGCGATTCAAACAGCCGTGATCGTTAGAGCGATATGCAATGAACTGGCCATCCATTCAAAGCCAAACGTCACGAGTTTGACTTCCAGCAACTGCAATTTCCAACTTAATATAATAATCAATGCACTCCGAAATAAAGTCAATAGACTCGTTCTGTACTGTTTTCGAATCCCTTTTGATTTTATTGTAATGAGTCTGAATCTCTAACGGACTTGCCAAATTAATAAAGGCAACAGTTCTTTAAATTTCCCCTGTTAGATGATGAGCTTTCATCGTGACCACGAAAAGCAAGCGCTTGTCTGGCTAAATATATTACTGCATTAATTACAACCTTAAAAACTAATCGGTTCAGTCTTAGTTTTTCATTATACTGAGCAACATACAACCGGTTGTTCTTCAGAGCGTCAGCAATGGTGTTTTGATTCTTTTCGAACTGCTTCAATTGGAGCGCGCACTTGAGATGTTCAGCAGAGTCAGAATGTTTATGTAATGACCGATTGATGTTGAAAATTCACAAGAACCAACACTGTTCCACACTGTCTTTTTTGCACCAAGTAACAGCCAAGGCCAACAAAAGATTTTTTTTCCATATAATAACCACCGCACAGCCACTCATATTCACTGTACCATGAACCTTTAAAATGCTTTTTGTAACATTTCACACCTTTTTGTCCCACTTTTTGTGCCGATAAATTAAGAATAGGAGTTGGTCTTCCTTCATCCCTTTTATCCACCGCGAAAATGGTGTGTGTAATATACTACACACAATATCAATTTGCGGATTCATTTCTCCACTAACTTTAAGTAAACAAAACAGAAGTTGTAACGAAGCTAACTTCAGTAAAATGGGCTACTAGAGTACACAACCACTATACCCGAAGACTACTTTTACATTGTTTAGTTAATTAAAACAATAAGAGAGGAAGATGAGTTAGCTTGCCTTTCACGAGGACAATAAACAGGTAGACTAGCTTCTACAAGGGACTGAGGTTCGCTATATCCCTGAATTGAGTAGCTGCACTTTACCCTCGCAGGAGGGTTAATTAGCAATACGTGGAACCTTATATTCTGCTTCGTTGCTATGGCAACCGGATATAAACATGCAGCTATATGCTGGCTGACAGAAATAGCTGCACCTTTAAGGCTAAAGCGCGAAAGAGAAGGCAGGTAGCTGGTAGCTTTCATCCTTACCTTTAGCCTTACATATATATGTTTGAATGGTTGCATATTTAAGCGTACAACAGGTTAAACGCCTATCATGTTTAATACAACTAAAACTGGTGAAGCTTCACCTGAATGGCCGCCACTGTTATCCGATACCACAAGCTAACGTGTACGCACTGGTTACATTTTTCTGATGTAGTTTCCTACAAATACTGTCACAATCGTATGATAAATGTTGTCTCATTACTGGTGATATCTGCAAATAATTAATGTTTTTGGATAAGCATACTCGGCAGTCAGTAATGAATTGATCAGTGAAACATAACTCAGATGTTGAATTAACAAGCGCATATATAGTGCTCGTTGAGACGGTTGGCTCAGATCAAGCCGGTTTCTGGAATCCAGGCATCAAGAAACTGCTGGTTGTAAGGATCTACACTGCCGATAAGATGTGGAGATGTTAGATCACAAGCTGTCCGCAGAACAATTTTCAATGCAGATTCAACTTTGTAACTTTAGCCTACACACGACCATTGTAAAAGAACAATTAGGCAAGTTTTATTAATGTCATGTAGTTTCTTTTGTCCTGTGTGCCAACAATCGTTTCTTATTTATTGAATGACTCATTTATGTAGTAGGTATATGAATAGTGAAGGCAATTCTTATACATAAAACTATTTGTTACACAGTAGAAAGCTTTACTTTTGTCACTACTGTATGCTTTCCCCACGCACAAGTTTTAATGAGCGGTTTATTTTACAGAAAAGAATTCCCCTATCAGTATGAGGGATTCATGTACAGTTTTGTTGATTAATTTTGTTCATTCCCCAACAGATATCAGTAAACCATTAAACAATTTCGATCCAAAATTCGGATTTGGTTCCTGTTACACGCTGCTCCCACACCAAAAAAAGTGTAACCTACAAAAGAGGCCAAGATTGTTAAGAAAGGAAGGTCCGCGTTTCAAATGTCGCCAGGAACGTCCTCCCTGACTGAGGTTGTCTTTCAGGGTATTCTCACTGGCAAATGCTGGGGAGGTACACTAAATTTACGTCTGGAACGTTTGTTTACCAAATTCCCGTTACCAATAATTTTATTATTTCATTTCATGTATCACCAGTATCCACTACCTGTGGTACTGTATGCAGTAAGAATGGGCGTTTAAACACACACATCTACACACACACACACACACACACACACACACACACACACACACACACACACACACACACACACACACACACACACACACACACACACACATGCGGAGGTGAGCTTCTAGCCATTCTGACAAACATTATCACGATCCTTTAAATTTGGCAAGTTGAGGGTTACAAATGAGCAGCGAGCAAATAAGTTGTTTTCTTGTTCCAATCAGGATGTAAGGCATCCAACCGCATACAAGGCATATCCAGTTCTTTTGTGGTTTCGTTCACCTCCCAGCAGACAAGCATATTGATTCCTTGCCTCGTCGAGAAATGCTGTAATTTCATTGCCATGCAGAATGTGAAACATTTTCTTCTTTTCTGTCAAGATGCCATGTCAATCCCTGCAACAATCTATTCGTGTACTTCTGTATTTTCGGTCTGAACTAGGGTTTGCCATTCGTCTCGCATGTGCCGGATTTCCCCTGTTTGAAGCTCTGGTGGTTTCTCTCTTATTGATCGCATACATCACATCCAAATACCCATATCTAAGGGCAAGAAACCGAGAAAGCATTTGTCACATCCCATGTGTTACAGGATATCATGCCACATGATGTAAAATCAGTGATGCCAAAAGTCTCTTGTATAATTATGTTGTCGGTTATCAGAAAAAGGTTCAAGCTTTATTCTTCGTAGTGTGGAACTGTGGACTGGAAATACAGTATCACTTGCAGGGATTACAAACAAGGGACACTGATATCCCAACAGGAATGAAAAGCTTCCAGGAGAGTGACGTTCGCGTTACCGATGGTAACTGTGCAAGCAGAGCTGTGATATGAAATATATTATTTTTTCTTATAATTTTAAGTAATGCCTTTGGTGTTGATATCTTTGTCCATATGAAAGCGTTGTTAGGGGCACCGGAAACAGTCACTCTAATCAGGTCTCTGGTAGCTCTAATAATAATTAAATGAAGGTAGGGCAGAAAGCTGAAATGCGAGGAAAAGTATTTGCAATACGCTATGTCAGGGATGGCCAAAACAGTTTTGAGATTGAGCCAGTAAATTGATACAGTTTTTGGAAAGAGAGTCTAAATGCTAGGAAAATAATATTTTACAAACGGCATGCCATTCATGGCAGAACAAATTTGCTCATAAATGTTTGTGGAATAAAATCTACATAGCAACCTTACAGTAAGGCCGGGAATTTCAGGTAACCGGCCTGAAGGGACATATTTAAAAATTCTACGAAATTAGAAGTGGGCGATTCACAATGCCCTTTTAAATGAGCCCAAAGTCCTGAGTGGTTCTGGATTTCTACGGTTTCCATTTGCATAGTTGGGAAATACTTATGAATCTCGGGCTCTGAAATACGCAATGGGTTTACGAATATATCTGTCACCGTTTTCATATTCAAAAGAGGAAGAGCTTGTAATGATAAATAGGTTCAAATCGGATTTTGGGCTATCGCCGGGCCCATCAAAAAGCATTGATGGGGCATTAGGGCATAGGGTTGGCTGCCCCTGTGCTATTTTATAGCTATCCTGTAACTTGCATAGTTGCTGCATTACATTCTTCGATAAATTATTAAGGATAGTTAGTTTTTATTGCTCATTTACGTAATTTTAAACTCCGTTTATGGTACGACTTTTTATACATATTTCAAAAGTAATGGTACAAAATGTAGGGATGAGAAGTCCGGAAATTAACAGCTTACGGGATGTGCCATATTTTGCTGGCTGGGGCAGTGTGGTACGATGAACACTAAAGGCTAATTTCCAACAATATCAGCGCCAGGTTTAGTTAATTTGTCAATCACGAGATAATCATATGCAAATGGAAACAACCACGAATTTTTAGTAGCAAATTAACTGTTTACGAGATAGGTGTTATCCATCTTTGTAAGGTTGATTCCTCAGTTGAAAATGTTTGGAATCGAAGCAAGAATAGCATTTTGAACACAACTCTATTAGATAGACAAGGCAGAGATGTCTGCACGACTGCTGTTGGTCAGGAAATGTGCATTTTCCCGATGCTGGTTAATTTGCGGATCACTATTTGTTGAAAGTTTTGTGATATGCTTCTTCTAGTTGAATTCTGAATTGCGGTGCCGACACCGATATCAGTTGGTGGACAGGTAGCCAGTCAGGAGTAAAGTGGCACGGCCACCATGGAACTGAAGATATGTAAGAGGAACAAAAGCGAAAAGGTCGGACAAGAGCCTAGAAGAAACTCACGGCAAAATGAGTGAAGCGTCGGCAAGTTTATGCAGGATGACGCGGTCTTCTCCGGAAGCTAAGGATACACATCAGAACATGGAAGTCTATGCATCCATCCAAAGACATTAATATGGAACGGAAAATGCAACATGCTGTGGTGCGCGTAAAGCTTACTATACAGAGTGGAAGGGAAGTCATTGCATTAATTTAAACCAGTGCTAGATCTCGGCATTTGGAACACATTTTGTATCTTACGTTTTCGTCGCTGGCCATTTCCTACGCAGATATAAATCTTATAAGTCTTATTGAAAACAAGCTGGCAACACTGCAGGTTTCACTTTCACTAGGTCAGTACATCAGCAAACACGCGTCATGGAGCCGCGCGGCTCGTAAGTGTAAACATAAAGACATACCATGCCGTGTCTGCTACGTCCTAATAAATAAGTACATCTGAATTCTCCAGTAACGCATGCTGTAACCTAAACTCACAATCTAAAGATATTGTTTATCATTTCCTTCAACATCAAACTTAAATCGTTTCGTAGCTGATACTGCTATACTTTAATAAACCAAACCGTCTGACTTATAGACACAAAGGTACATTTGTAGGCTCTTACAAAGTTTACCAAATGATATTTTTAAGGTGACAGCAAACGAATAAGCAATGAACCAAATGGTTCACCCACTTCACAGGTATTGTTCAAAATGTCCACCATTTGAGCACCTGCAAGCCTCACACCTTTTTAACCATTTAACCAATTACGTCGCACTCTAACAAAAACACCCTCATTGTTGCGTATTTCTTCTGCAGCCAGATAAATGCATTCTCTCAAAGATTCGAGGGCAGTAGTTGCTGTTTTGTAGATCCTGCTTTTCACGCCTCTCCAGAAGAAAAAATCCAGAAGATTCATACCGGGTGGAAGGGAAGTCATTACATTAATTTAAACCAGTGGTAGATCTCGATATTTGAAGCACATTTTATATCTTACGTTTTTGCCTCTGACCTGTGTGTGTGTGTGTGTGTGTGTGTGTGTGTGTGTGTGTGTGTGTGTGTGTGTGTGTACGTGTGTGTGTGCGTCACTATCACTGGTTCCGTACATAAACAAACACTACTGCTACCACGCGTCTCCTATGTTTACTGTACGAACGTAGGCCAATCACAACCGTTACCTGCCAAAACATTAGGACGAAAGTGAAAGTGGTCGACCTGTTTACGTTCGAAAACCAAGTCAAGTCCCTGACCAACCTCAACGCAACGTTGTCGACATACCTCGCGTCTGAAAAAGCCGTTTGGAGTATTCCTTCACGTCTTTTAAGTGATTAATTATTTCGAAATCCCGTGTGATGTCCCATAATTACTACCGAAGCTATGTCAGAAATAAGTTACTCTACGCATCTTACAAATAACACACTGTTATCTTCGTACATTCTTGTGGAATTACGCATCCAATTTGGAACAAAAACCATTTATTTTTTAGAAATCGGCTGATGAAAGAACAAAATGCCATTAGACTTTTTTGTTTGTAATGCCTCTATGAAGCACATATTAGAAGGAATGTAATGACTTCCCTTCCACCCTGTATAGGAGGCGGCGTGGTTATATTGTACATCAGAAATCTCTCGCGCAACGACCCCTTTGAGAACCGGGGTTTCAGGAGAAAGGAATGTTTGAATGAGTTACCATTTTATTCTTTGTTTGCAGCCAAATAAACACAATGTATCTGTAACAAGCCAAAGTCCACAATCTTCTTTTGTTAACTTAAAATTATTGCCGCACATGCACAACTAAAACAAATGGAGCATACAAACTTTTATTTAGTTACCTCTGTGTCTGAAATGTTCATTTTTATGTTTATAATTAATCACTTTTGATTATCTAATGCAAACTTGCTAAATGGTTTATCATAAATCTTATTTTGAACTTAGGAAAGAAATTGATTCATTATAATTTTTGATATGAAAATAAGCATTTGTATGAATGTTATTGAGCTTTGTATATTTACCACGCTTGAGTTATGGAAAATATTTAATTACTTTTTAAACTGAACGAATTATAAATTCTTATTATCTGAAGCTCGCCTGAAAATTTCAAGCATGTAATTAAAAACTAAGAACAGCTAGGAATTCCGACAAAGAAGTAAGAAAAATGGATCTGAAGTTTAATATTATGCTTTACCTAAATGGCATGGAGCCATGTGAATGGAAGACGGGCTTCAAAAATGGTCTATGTTAAGAAAACAATGTTTCAGGATGGACGTACTAGGTATATTAGTTGCTCTAAAGAAGACACCACAGGTGGTCGACCTGATACATGGAATGAAATGACAATTGGAAAAGAAAATTTTGGAAAGAAACGTTCCAGGCCTAAGTTTGTGGTACTTCCCCGGCATTTGCCAGTAATGAGGACTTCATGAGGCAAGGGATCTACAACCAGAGCCGAAGCTCCCCGCCCTAGAATCAGGGAAGGCGGCAGCCCAGTGGTAGTCCTTCCGTGGGGCTTTCCATTAGGCCAATACCTTGTTTCCTAAAAAGCTACCCCCCCCCCCTGCTCTATTACAGGAGACGGAAGTGGATACGCCACTTACGCATGTCAACCCACCCGGGAAGCCTACCTGAGAACTGCAGAAAACCTGCCAGGGAAGACAGCGAGTTGTTTTGAATGAAATGGGTCAAGCGAAGCTAATAGAATTATGAAGAGATAGCACTTCCTACCGAGGAACACACCACCCCAAACAAGCAGCAAAGCAGCAGTATTAGCTTTAACATGAAGCAGTTTTGACAGGACTGGCATTTAAGAGGGGAGTTCCATCGGGCAGCGGCAGGGCGCGAGAAGTGGCAAGTGAGAGAGGGTTGAAATTCGTTCAGCGTTAGTAGCGCACGATTCTTAAAACACACATTCGTTAAAAGTTTCTTTGAGAGGAGTAGGAAAATATTGTTCAACGTCCCCAAGTGGTTAGTCGCATTCAAAAATAGAACGGCCTCCGTGAACTGCTCTAAGAAACGTGTTTCACTGAGTATTTATAAACCACAGACATAGCATGAGGCGTGTGACAGTAAAGTGCTGCTCATAATCTAGCAACACAAGTACCACTGCACTCTACACTCAGCATTTTGTTCACGTGGCTTAATACCAGTTAAACTAATGCATCTGTGTTGTGCAACACATCTTGCTGAAACTTATTCCACTTATTACATACAATAGCAGTCAATTTTTGCCATGTTTCAAAAGTCTAGCTTGCATTATTATTTTATAGCTTTTTATTATACATATTCATTGTTCAAATCAAAATACCCCACAATGTCTGTCTAAAAGCCTACAGCCAAATTTCAAATTTTACAGTAAATCAGTCTACATAAAGATCTATCATGTCACATATTATATTAACCCCTTATTATTGTTAAAAATTACTACTTTTTACTCTTCAAAACGCTTGATTTCTCAAAAGTTAATAATTTATTTCTCCAAAGCGGAGCATTATTTTAAAAACGCATATGGTAGTTTCCTTTAGCGTAATTTCTAGAATCAGTACAAAAAAGTGACAAAAAATTAGTAAAATGTTGCATCGTGTGGAGCATTCTGAGTTTAAAAAATTGCTGAAAAAAGTTTATGAGCAAATATGGCTTCCTGTACATTTATAGCTTCAGTTAATTAGGTTAAAAAAGGGATAGGTTTTTTAAAGTTTAGAATTCACGTTATTTTCTTATGAAAAATAATTTTTAAACTATGCACAATTTTTGGTCATATTTTGCAGATGCTTTAGCTCATTCAAGTGTACTGTAGAGACACTCTTAAAACTAATATCATACACATTCTCAAGGAGTTATTAGAATCCTTATACATAATTAATACCTAACAATTTCGGTAAAAAATCTTATATGTCATTCATATAACATTCTTTACACACTATCGTTTACTTTTACATAGCTTATACGGTTATTCTAAAAAAACTTTATTTTTCTGTGTGCATCATATTATAGAGAAAAAGGTTTCCAGAATTAGCTTTACTTCACATTTCTGTGTCGGTAAAAGACTATGTAGGAAACCGAAGATTTAAAGCTGGTCGTTCTTGCCATAACATCGTGAGAAGCAGCTAAACAGCATATATCAAATCTCATGTTTTACATTCACATGACCTTGTCCATCCTCCATCATTTATTAATAGTTTTTTATACATACAAAGAGAACAGCGATATCAAATGTTTACGAACGGGACACCATACGCTGGCCTTAAAATTCCATACTCTTCCCATGCAACTGTGATAAACAACTAAAAATCAGAGTAATTCAAAAGAATGGCGAAGTATTGAGTAATTCGAACCATCAGTAACACATATCTTGGAAGCAGCTTAAGCTGCAAAACAGGTATTTGAAGTAAATTGTGTTTTTTTAACATATCTAAATTCCTTTTGTGTACCCAGTACATTTTCGTGTATCGCTTAATGCAGATACACCATACAACATTCCTTCCGAATGAAGGGGACTTCACGGGCTATTCCCAGGAAATACAGGTACCTATTCATTTTGTCATGTAAATATCTTTTATATATGGCATTTCAGTCGAAATATTTGAAAACATTTTTGATAAAACAACAAATTTCGAAATATATTCTGTGCAAATGGTAGTTGAGGAGGGAGATTTTCCTGAAAATCTTCGTGTCGCATACTTGGAAGGCATTGAACTTAAATACCACCTTTGGTTTTTATCTGATTTTTCATTTTTTTGAGTTGTGCTGTTCACACACACTCACACACACACACGCACATGCAAGCGCACATGCACACACACATGGATCATGATCTATAAATGTCCTTTTTGGTTACAGAGGCTTTCAAAAGGTATATTTCTGATGAAATCTCGATATTGGATTTTTGAGCGGAACACAATACCTTCTCTACACACTAAGTACAGAAAACGAATTTAGTAAAATGCAAGGGCATCATGATTGTTTAACGGGGCCTTTGTAACTTCCCCCTGCTTCCCCCCTCTTTTCCCCTATCCAATGACAGGATACTGCTACTCTCTGGACAGTGTTATAATCAATGACACGTCGGTCTCAAAGGAAAGTATTGATTTTTTTGGTCGCTTAGTAAATCGTTACCCCTCTCTTTACCCCTCTACAATGACAACACTATTTATGCCACATGCTAGTCATAATCAGACTGCGGGAGTGCGGGCCCTAATACGACGATTGCAGTTGACTATGTGAACGGCATACATTGCGACGCACGTCTCACTGGCTCCTCTCGTCGTACAGTTCCGTGCATCCATCATTCTGAGGGTGTGCTCAGACGTGATACTGAACAGTTGCTTGTATCAAGCGATTCCCAGTGCAATGTGTAAAGCAAATCGCTCACAAAGTGCAATAATATATGATTTAGTTGAACAATTCGGACGCAATATGTTTTTTTCGAGAAGGAGAAGATGTTGCATGTGCCGTTTGTAATTTCAGATTATTACGAACTAAGAAGTACTGTTTTGAAAGATACTGTAATAGTAAAGCAAATAAGAAACACGTTGAACCCAATTCAAATAAGAACCAACCGAGTTCAAAGAGTCCGTCACAATTCAATAAAGATTTATGTGACATAATGAATCAACTCGACTGGAAACGTCTGATCTACAAATTTCTGAGGGTATTAAATTAATTGAGAAAGTATCGGAAACAGTTAACAAGTCACTCCAAGGACCCTGGCCTAATAAGGTAAAATACAAATTCTATGGTGTAATGAAAAAAATGGGTATGCAGTGTTGAACAGTGATGAAGAAACAGGACAACTTAAATTACAACGTAAATATTTTCACGTGCGATCCATTAACCTCATGTACGTCGAAAGAAGTTTTTCGCAGTACAAACATATTCTAAATGATACGCAGAAGTTTTACCTTTGACAATTTGCGTACCTATGTACATAGTTGTGCATTGTAACTCCTTATTATCGTAATGAACAAGATGTATATTCCACAATAAAACTTATTTTCTCGGAACTTGTTAGATAAAGCAAATACCTCTTAAGCTTTGTTTCACCTTTTTTCGGAACTACTAGTTTATCGTCTCCAAAAATAAGGGGAGAAGGTATATAAGTTCACTGAGGCTCTTATTGAACTGCCTTCAGTATAGAAAGGAAAAGAGAAGAGTTTAAAAGGTTTCGTCGACATCGAATCATTAGGTTCGTACGTCGAAATGTAGGATTACTGTATGTAAAGCAATTCATATACTCAGGATTGTACGCCTGACCGACACACCGTAAGCTGCTTCCTTGCGAGGTCATTTACGCTCGCCACGGAACAGTCCAGGCACGCATAAGTTGCAGTAAAGATCCCGCACACCCGGGTTTAGTTATAACTAAGCTCAGTAGGTGAGCTACCAATGAAGTTATGCACGCTTTATCTGTACAGCAGACGGACAAAACCGGTTCCCCTCATTGTGCCGTCACATGCACTAAGAACGCCGGTAACTTTATTCCTCTTTAATGTTGGTGGACTACTAAGCCTAGTTATAACAAATGACACGTTGGCCTGAAAGGTAGGTATTGCTTTTTTTCTGGTCGCTAAGTAAATCATTACTCATTAAGCTCAGCTATTGTTTGATTCACAGCATTCCGTATAAAATACACGTGCCCAGATTATTTGGTCTATGGCAAGCTAGTAACACAGTTCGATAAATTTCAGAAATTTTGCAAATTGACAGAAATGTAATTGAACACCAGCATTCAGTTTCTTGGCATAAATAAATACTAATGTAATTACATTCTAATGCCACCCAAGAAAGCCGTTTATTGCATATATATTGGAAGAAAACTCTGCATTCGAAAGCAGAAACTGTATTACGATATAATGTGATAGACATTTCGTTAAAGCTATTTCGATACGAATTTTAATTCCAGCATAACTATAGGGAGAATTTGTTGAAAGAATAAACGCTTTTACACTTTTCAATGTTATATTACATTATGTTTACTGTAAAGCTTTACACGTTTTTGTGATTCTAAGGACAAGGTTTTCTTATAACACAGAATTGTTTAACTCAGTAAATACCGATTATTTCAAGCAACATTTGCAAACTTTTCCATTACGGACATTACGAATTTGGAGATAAATCTGAAGAAAATTAAAACGTGGTTTTCTAAGACGTCAGGTGTACCTACCGTTCCCTTCCCCTCCCCCAACCTTCTTTGTTCTCATTACAACGCCACGCCTCGAGCCCCGTATAGCAACTGCCATTGAAGACAATTATGCCTTATCCCTCGCGAGACCCCTTAAGACGATAAGAAACTGAGAGGTGATCCCAAACAGTGCATATTACTAAATTCGTTTTGTGTACGTGGTAGAGAAAGGTGGCCCACGAAAAGCGTTCTCTGCAGTTTTATGTTTCCCGCATACGCTAGTGCAAAAAGGGTTGCCGCGTCACTTCTGTTCAAAGGGGAAGTGCAGGTACAAGCGAAAGGTCACTGAGTAGTGCTGCTCTCTGTATGCATTTACTTGCTGGTTTCGTAATGATAAGGTCACGTGTTCGCCTGTTTGCATTTCCAGCCAGGTCATTCAGTCACACAGGTACAACTGAAATGTTCACCAATGGCGACCACACAGATATGCTAATGATCTACGGAGAGACGCACCGTAATGCAGCTGAGGCTCGAAGGCTGTATTCTGAACTTTTTCCAACGCCGTCGGCCTTCTGTGCAGGTTTTCAGACGTGCAGAAATGCGACTAAGAAATAATAATTGAGGGATCATTCCAGGTAGAATACGTTATGAAAAGACCTATCGGGATGCTCTTGATGTTTTCCTGAATGTTGTTCAACATGTCGAAGACAATTCCATGCAAGGTACCATAGCATAAACTGAAAGAA
This sequence comes from Tenodera sinensis, assembly GCA_030765045.1. NCBI lineage: Eukaryota > Metazoa > Arthropoda > Insecta > Mantodea > Mantidae > Tenodera > Tenodera sinensis. The sequence continues at coordinate 108,797,675 of CM060962.1, forward strand.
TGTAGTATAATTTCGATGCAATATACACAATTGTTCTTTTGCTATTTTAACTATTGCCTTTATTATTATTGTTATTATTATTGTCATTATTATCATCATTATCATTATTATTATTAATTATTATTAATTATCATTATTATTATTAATTATTATTAATTATTATTATTATTATTATTATTATTATTATTATTATTATTATTATTATTATTATTATTATTATTATTATTATTATTATTATTATTATTATTATTATTATTATTATTATTATTATTATTATTATTATTATTATGCACTTTTCTCTACAGCTATATGGGAACGATTTCCAAAATAGGAACTTTTTGTGGAAGGTTCTTAAACAAAATAAACAGAATCCCATTTTCACCAGACGGGTTTTATGGGGAGATGAACGTTATTTAGTCAATGATCCCAATGCAAACAAGGCAATCTCTATTACTGAGCCCCTGAAAATCTTCACTGCTTACGATCACATTACATGCAGGTTCACTATGGTGTTAACTTATGGTGCAGCATTCTAGGACACATCACTGGTCCAGTTAATTTGTCTCCTAAACTGACTAGTCAGCGTTTTAGGCGTACCTGTGGAACCTCCAAGAACAGGCCTGTCGAACATTACTCCGAAGGTATGATGAGAGTAGTGCCCACGCTCCTTAACTGCGGTAGCACGCATTAGCAGGAACCGGTTTCCCCTTTGGTTTTCCCCTATGTTCCGCTTTCGTGGTCATGAAAGGAGGGGAAGTAGTGGAATGTCTTCACACTTAATGAGTACTCTTCGTCAGGCTTGTTCTAAAATAATCCCATTTAAGTTAGCTATAAATCACTAGCTTCAGCGTGAAGGTACACCACTCCACTTTTTAGAGGAATTGGAGAATATCTCTACAGTGTGTATCCTGAACGTTGGATAGGTCATGGTGGTTGCATTTGGTGCCTAGAGAGATCGTCTGATGTAACTCCCCTGGATTTTCTCCTAAGGGGATATACCGAAAACATGTTTTACAAAATGGAACCAGAATATTCAGATAATTTAAAACGAAGAATAAGTCACGCCTGCGCGTTAATAATTAACAAAAATGTTAAGACTGCTCTATGCTAATACTGAGAGGCACTTACATCAATGCATCCACCAAGGCGGACATGTATTTGTACATGTTTATTGCGAATAAAATAATGTAATTTTAACATTGCTTTAAAGGAATATGCATATGCATTATTACAGGTTATAATCAAAGGAAAAATATCATTTAATATTATTAACTGTGAGGCACCAATTTGTGCCAGTTGTGTTGACTGTAAATTAGCTGTCAAATAATTTATATGGCTTGGCACGTGTGCTCCTGGTTTTGCTCATGCGTAATCCTGAATCTCATTAAATGAGCGAATTTGATATTACGTAACCGATAAATAAGACACAAACACGAGCGCGGGAACCCCTCACGCAGCATGCACGTGTTGTAACAACTGAGCTATTGAACCACACATAGCAAATAAATGTTTGTTTTGAAGCTCTGATCTTAGGTTTAGCAAGGTCTCTTCTCTTTCGGTACGGATTCCTCTTTACAGTTCTGCTTGGGCAAGCCTTTCGGCATCCGTGTTATCCGGGATAAACTAACTTCATTGAAGAACGGCTTGTTTGGACCTTCTGGTACCTATACGTATATTTAACTCGACAAGCTGTCCTCGACAAGCAAATTATGGAACATACTCGCCGGTATCTATATCCTTTTTAGCGCGGCCTAATGCCCAAATCACAATGCAGCGATAGTGGCGATGCGACCTCACCGACAAGACGACTGGCCGATAGGAATTCAATCCGTGCAATTAAATTGGAATTGAAGATACTTTTACCGGGCAGCAAGGCGGTATCCGCAGAGTTGGTTCGAATGTTCTTTTTAAAATAGCATCAACCGCCAGGAAAATGCATTCTTTTTCAGATCAAATGTTAAATTACTTGTTTTATGAATTGAGTTCAAATGCAAACAAAAATACAACGAAATGGTAGTCTGTTTAGTCAACGCACACTTGGATTACAAAGGAAATTTGCGCTACCCACAACTAATGACTATCATAAATCCATCTCCACGCTTCAGAAAAGGGAAGCCTCTGTCCCATTCCTTGAAGACCAATAGCAACCCTGATTTTAAGGAAGTGACAGTTATATGTTAACTCCACTCTGAAATCCAGTTTTTTTTTTCTGTTTCACTAGCTACAAAGGTTCATGTCAAGATGTTGCAACTCTGCCTGGGAGGACTGAAGAGGAAGGGCCCGTGTTGTAAAACGATTATTAGGGTCCCTCAAAGGAGGTGGCCGAACTGGACACGCATTCACCTCGTGCGGCAATGTTAAATTGTGTAGCCTAATTGTGAACACTAGAATGTGTTAGTGAAGCTTCTAACTTACTAGAATGCGGTTTAAACACCTTTCACCCCAGTTAAATAATTTAACATTGCTGGTGAAACCAGCACTGTGGTAGCTAGACCCAACTGGAACTTGAACTCAAGCCCGCAACGTGATATGAAGGAATGTTTTACCTACAGCACCACGGTAGCATATACAGCAGCGATGTCCAACCTTGTCTCTTTGGAGACGCTTACGTAATTAGCGGCTGTTCCCACCCCACTCCTTCAGTCGGAGGGTATCCAGTGACGAACACAAACAGGTAATTCCATGGCCGTTTGTAAGCCATACCTTGAATTTTCTGGAAATGTCCACAGAAGACCTTTTCATTCTGGATGATTTTTGTGTAAATGATAAACAGCAAGAGACAGACAAAAGGCTCTGTATTCCCAGATTCTCCTTGCACCTACAAGAAAATTAGCAATAAGGTAATTTCTGAAAATGCTTGTCGATTAAATTGTAGTAGATACAGAAATAAGCATTTGCAAGAATAATGTGTATAAGAGTAGCTATAGCTCTACATATATTTGCGAACAGTTTCTCCAAATTGAACTATACTAAAAGTCTGTTATCACAATATGTTAGGCGACGATCACTTGCTGGATGTTCTAAGGCTACGCACCTCGACTGTGTCGCCAAATATTTGATGGACTTCTTAAACGTAAGCAGCATCACGAAAGTCACTAATGAACAGATGTTCATCGTATAAGATTTGAAAGTGCTTTCGTAAATAAAACGCAACTTACAATAACCAAACCGCCACTGCAACACAATGCACGTCTGAGCGTTAAGGAGTGCCACATTCCGCATGAAGTGGAAGGAGGTAAATCCAACCTCCCCTCCTTCGCAAACGTTGGACATCGCTGATATACAGTACCAGCATATAATAGAAGTATCATCTCATGAAACCCCTCCATACCGAGCGAAATGACTCCGCAGTAACGTGTGAGGTTCACATTCGGGAAGTCGCGGGTTTGGTTACCTTCCAACACCCACTTCAACCTTGAGATTTTCGTGGTTTTCTCTGGTCGGTAGGCAATATTCAGGTGAGCTTTCATCTACCACGATGTTTTCCCCACCATTTTCCTTTCATTGCGTTTCCTTCTTATCTTTTAGGTGAGTTTCTAGGTTTCGTGGCGTGTGACGGTGCCAGACAGCGTGGATCCTTGCTAAAAGCAAAGAGTACCCTCCGTGGACGCCATACGCCTACTTCGACGGATCGTTTATCACTAGGCTTCGAACCTTTATACAGCTATCGCGAAATGAGGCGATCGCAAGTTGCCTGCCACATGGGCAGAGCGTGACGTCATTGCCCGAGTACAGTGAAAGCACAAAATACATCTACAACGTTCAAGCGTCGACTTTATCTGGCCTCCTGTGTGTTGTGATCGTGTGACAAACTGACCCCTCCCACTTCTTATAGCCCATACTTCGCAGCCTTTTGTTCCCTGTAAGAAGGTTCGCTCCCTATTTATCTCTCTCGGCAGCTCCAGCAGTCGGACGTGTCTTCGTTCTTCGAGCATGGGGTTGTTACGGACTTCCGTGCGTCTCTGTGGCCTACCTGCGCTCTGCAACCAGCCTACATTAGTCCATTCACTTCATCCCTATCTCCTGGGAGGGGTAGCCACAATAGATGTATGTAGATCTCCGTGCGTGAGGTGTCCCCTTACGTTGTATAACCTGTAACCTTTCCATTATGCATCTTTGCACTCTCGTGATATAACGCTATGGTTCCAGTTTACTAATTTCTTATCGAATTTTATTCGAGTGTAATTCGAGAACTGTTCGAGTGTTGTAAAATAATGATTACATCTTCTAATGGAACCCTGAGAATAACTGGATTTCTAAATGGCATACGCGCGATTAAAAATGCCCCATTGCGAGCTACCTTCACTAAAAGGCTATCTAAAGCAGTAGGTGGGAGCAAGCCATTTAATGGCGAGACTGCTATGGTCAGCTGTTGCTATTTGCCAGTGCCGTGAACTGGAAAAAACGGGGTTGTGCTTTAGTACTTCTCCATCCTGCATTACATTGCGGTAATGAATCTGTAAGGCAAGTAGAAGTGATGAAAGGAATAATTAATTCTTCTTCCACACAAGCTATGAATGTGTAGGCTAAAGTTGAAAAAGTAGAATCGGACTGAACAATTCGAATTACATACCCGGAATTTAAACCACCGAACTTGGGGCATCCGGATATCCGTGTCGTTGCTCTAACCATCAAGCTACATTGGCAACAGGCCGGTGTGGCATTAAATTCCCTAGCTGATTCGTATTTTCCCGGAAAACCACAAGGTGTTCTCAAATTCATTTTGAGATAAAATACCGCAAAAGCGACTTCAAAATTTGTACTGAAAGACCTGGGATCCACAGTTAACCTAGTAATTGTTCTTTCGCAAGCATTAGGTTATACATCTGTTTACTGCATCCATCTTCTACCTATGAGGATCATACGAAAGTTTTGAGATACAACAAAAATAAGCTTTTAAAAATTATTTTGATTGTTGCACTTTCTAAGTGCTCTCCACCATACTGTGTACACTTTTGTATTCACTGAAACCATTTCTGGAAGCGCTGCTGCCACACCCTTTCTTCCATGGCTGCAAGCCACCCTTTGTAGGTGGTAACAGCATCTTCAGGTGTTGAAAATCTCTTTCCACGTATGTAATTTTGTACTATCGGGAACACAAAAAAGTCACATGGGGACAGGTCTGGTCCGTATGGTGGGTGAATCATAAGATGACCTCTGTGGACTCCAGTAACTGAATGGTCATGTTGGCCGTGTGTGCGGATGCGCTGTGATTGAGAAGGATCCCCCGCAGTCCCATGCATGGTCGCCGTTCTTGAAGCTTGGGAAAAACATTTGGCAAGCAAACTGTGGTCTACCAATTAGGTATACCCCTGCTTAACTCCTCCAGTGGAATGGTTGTCACAAGACCACCCTTTAAGAAAAATGAGGCCACCATTTTCTTGTGGACACTTTGAGGACATTTCACTTTTGTCGGTGGATTGTGATCAGGAAAGATCCGCACCGATGATTGCCGCTTGGTCTCCGGATCAAACTAATAAATCCGGGTTTCATCACCTGTGACGATGTCAGAAACCCGTATAGAGTTCCCTCCTTTGAATCTTGTCAGCATTTTCTCACACCATTCAACAAGGGTGTGTTCTTCCATCAAATTGTGAAGTACCCATAGGAATGTGACCTTCCTCACACGAAGGAATTCCTGGAGGATTTTCAAGAGTGCTGGCAAACCAATCTGCAATACTTCCTTAATTTCTTTAAATGTTATGCGACTATTTGCGTGAAACATTTTCTAAACGCTGCGATGTTTTCCTCAGTCACTGTCGTTGCCGGACGCGCGCTTCTGTCCTCATATTTCATATTCGGTCCCTTTTAGATTCCTGAAACCACTGGAAAACTGTGGCACGGGAAGGAGCAATATCCTCAAAACCCTGTTGCAAACATTGACGACTTTGGCACTGGTTTAAACCACTTTTAAGATCATAGAAAATCACTGAGCGAACGTTAGTAATGAATGAATAATCACATGTTCTATTTACTTAAAAAGTTAGATTTAACCTGTGATATTTTCAGTAAGTCCTGGATAATCATATATTTATTTACACATTAGATTAATGAGGAATTAACACTTCGCGAGCAAAGGTTGATTCACCACAAATTGTGGAAGAGTGGAAAAACTTTCATTGTTTTACACAATATCGATGTTTTGCCCTACTGCAACAATAACCTGTCACCACTAAAAATAATTAATAATAACAAAAACAACAATAATAATAGTAATAATAGTAATAGTAGCAATAGTAGTAATAATAATAGTAACAACAACAATAACAATAATAACAATAACAATAACAATAACAATAACAATAACAATAACAATAACAATAACAATAACAATAACAATAACAATAATAATAATAATAATAATAATAATAATAATAATAATAATAATAATAATAATAATAATAATAATAATAATAATAATAATAATAATAATAATAATAATAATAATAATAATAATAATAATAATAATAATTATAATTATAATAAACTACGCCTCGTATATCTCAAATAACATGCATAATAGCTTTTGCCATTTAAATAATAATATTAAAACGCCCAGCAAAGGATTAAAGCTGTCTTAAAAGGCTAAATTAGGCACGAAAAGTCGCGAGGTGGCAATGACACAGCACCTGGCATAGAGGGTCTAAGGTAGAACTCTGGGTATGCTTTCGGTGAAGCGTCCAAATAGCTGGATAGAATTATAACTGTGTGCTGTGCGCTAACCTTAGGGACACAGGTTCACGTCTCGACGTTGTGCAATGTTTTTTTTTTTTTCTTTTCTTTTTTTTTTTTTTTTTTTCTGTTCATCAAAAGTTGGAAAATGAATTCACAATAATCTAATTTTGAAGTCCCTGACGGTTTAGGACATTATAATTTCAATCGGTTTTGGCTGTGTGCACTTTGTAATAGGATATGTATAATGACTTCAGCCAAATTGAACAAGCATGATGCAGTGTGTTATTAGAACACCGACTCCTTCCATTCTCCATGTGTATGCTGCCACACGATATTTTGTGACAGTTCTTACGATGTATTCGACAGACGAGTACACTGATGCTTTTGATCCACGGAGAAGCAAGAGCCCAGCACAAGTAGCTCAGCATCTACACCAGGAGAAATACCCTCATATACAATTACAATAACATAAAATGGAACTAATAAAATTACGAATTAAAATAATAGTCGTTTTAAACACACTAATTGTTTAACCAATGCTATTACTGCATATTATAGGGTAAAAAAATAGTACCTGCAGGGGATTCGAACCGCCTCTACAGCACACCGATTACTTTCGAATCGTGTGCTCGTTTCAACTGAGTTACCTAGAACTTCAGAAATAAATATTCCGTTTAACAGGTACATGCTAAGTACTTGGATAGAATCTAGCATAGGGGCTGATGTTTTCATGTTAGAGTAGCAAATGCGGATTGCATTAAACTGGCAATTAAGGTGTAGCTGACTCCCCTGGTATAGTGCAAATTAGTCAACTTCAGTTTTCAAACTATAGTCGGTGAGAAATTACTTTGTGATTTACAAACCCTTGTCTGAGTCATCCAGTGGAGGATGTGGTATCTGTGGACCAATAACTTCAGGAAGACAAAACTCCAGGTCAGCAATGATTGGTTATGTAGACGACGAGCGGTCTCGGGTAGATACTCATAGTTCAACTGACCTTGGGCTCATTTGAGCACTATCCTATCAATTTCATTCATGTGTTGACCAGAGTTATCAAATGGTCAACTATAAGTATAATAAACAATATCAGACCTAGGCGACTGGTACTCACTGAACGTAATCCGCTCACGACATTGCAGTGATAACTATGTATAGCACGTAAAATAAAAAAATAAAAAAAAAAAAAAAAATGTCGCTCAAGGTATTTCACGAGTTGCCCAGGCCTGAACAATATGTTGAAGAGCAACGGCTATGAATGGAAGCGAATTCTGGCCTCTCTCCAAAGCACTAAACGATGACACGTAAAAATGTGGTGTAGCGACAGAGCAATCGATTTTACAACGCTCTCAGATTGTAGACGTCAGGAACTTCATCCGGTCAACATCATACCGTGTAACAAGTACATAAATGCAAGCTTATGAATTTTCGCCCTCAACTTCATACGATAAAATATACAAACTCCCAGCTCAAAGGACCCCCGACTCACTTGAGCATGATTCCACCCATTTCATTAACCATCTCTGCTGACCCGAGTTCTTTAAAGGGACATTAATCACTTCTAAACAATATAATCAATATGTTGAAGAATGGCAGGCCTGAATAAACAGAACTCTGGCCTTTCTCCAAAACATTACACAGCAACACGGTAAAATGCGATTTAGCGACAGAGCAATTGATATTATAACTATAGTCTGACTGCATAGTCTTGGAAATAAGTATTAATACAGTACTACATTTGAAATTGATTACTGATATTTCCATATTAAATTAAATAAAAGCTCTAAGATTTTGAGTAGACGGCTACACCATTAAATAGACAGTATAGTGGTAACCTAGCCTTGAGCATTAAATAAACATACTTCAAGAAAATTAGCAATACTCCAATTCTGGCGCTATTTGACAGGGAAAAAAGTATTCATACACCACTAGAAATGTAAACATAGAAACAATTAATGAACCCCTTGTAGCAAGGAACGCTTTCAGGGGCAAGCTGCACCTACTTCGTGTTGGTTCTGACACGTGGCGAATGCTGTACAGCAGAGAAATGGGTCACAACATTAATTAAACAACTGTGGTGAAAAGGCAAATAGTCATCTCCAACTTCAAAAGGGAAAATAATTTTAAGAAATAGCGATATTATTGGAAGTAGCCAGGCAACTGTGTAAACCCTAATAAAGTGATATAGGAAAAGAAATACTGTCATAATACTGAAATAAGAGTTGACCACAGAAGCTAATGCAAAGAGAAAAACAAAATATCCTAATAAGGATGGTAAAAAAATATGTTAAATTGACAGCTTGTGTGTTGTCTGCGCATGCTAATGATAAGTTCGGGAAGGAAACCACACCATGGTCTGTTTGTTATATTCTAAGTAGTATAGGTTATGGAGCTAGGGTACCAAGAAGAAAACTATGCATCAGCAAAGGTACAAGAAATTGATACTTGAATTTGTTCGACACAAATGAGCAACAACACAAGTTCGTCGATAAATGACAGCGTTCAGCATCAACCGGCACAAATGGCGCCCACCGTTATAAAAGATAGCAACACTTAAGCCGAGATTACGATGAACCTAACTTGGCTTAATGTGACGGGACGTAAGGTGCTAAACTGAAGGTCTAATTAGAGTGCACTTAACATAATTGAGATTGTTCTGATTCTAACTGGTTTTATTACTCCAAGCCACTGCTTCACGTTGATTGGTTCAAATTATTTGCGTGACATCCGACCTTGAAAGGGAAAGGGAAATGTTGGCATTGCCAAACTCTTAAGTTATGCCACGTTATGTTAAGTCACGCTAACGGTAACCAGAAGTTAGATGTATAAATCTTTCCGTTTTTATCTTAATGTTTATAAAGTTGTCACAGTTATATGTGGAGTTTAAAATATCTAATATTTTATGAAAACTATCTAATCTAAACCACTATCTAATATTTTATGAAAAAGAAAACGATTATACTAATTAATTGTTGCCCATGATTCAGGAATCGTAATTTTGAAAAAGAAAAATACTGCCACATTATTTAGATATAAACAGACAAAAGTGACATATAGGATTTGTTTCACTCTTCTGGTTGTTTCAGAAAAAAAGTAACAATTCTTTAGACACAGTTCTTGTAACAATTCATCCTCAGAAGCCGATTTAATCATGTCATAGGTATCTTGAGAAATTTGATATGGTAGGAAAAAACCATATGCCAGTTTTTAAAGTGACTTATCCTTGAGTTTCCGCTGAAATGTTGAACAAGACTGGTTAGGAACTACATCGTATAGAAACATTTCTAATGGCGTAAAAATGTAAGAAAAATCTAAGTTCAGTAAATGGCTTTGGAACTGATGGGCACCTAAAATGATCATGTGTCACATATTGAAGCTAGGCCTCTGAAACCAAAACTTCCAGTAAGTCATTGAAGCTAAAGGTCTAAAATTATTTTTGGACATAAAAACCAATTTTTGAAAGTGTGAACATTTTGAACAATTTGTTTTATGATATTCTTGTCAAACTCAATTAGATAATACAGTGCATTAGAAATTCAGTTACGTTACGTTAATTCACGTTACTCAAATGCCCGGAATTCCGTCATTACTTTATGCTCCTACCAAAACTAACACACTTACTTGTTTATGGTAGGTTTGACAAAGTATCAGCTATCGTAGTGTGGCAAACATGATGCATTTCCGAACCAATGCTGTGATAAGTACGATTTCACTTGCTCAGTGTTGAACATATTGCTGGATTCAAACACAAAACACTGCAGAGAATGACTTCTGTAGAAGAGTGAGAAACACTTTCACCCGGTTTCAACTTCTGGGACAAGAGGCAGGTAGCCTGCGGTATTAGACGGCTTGTCAAACAAAGGGGACAGCATTCGCTTATTGACCACTCAAAGGAACAAAGGAATGGTGAGGGGGGTTCAAAATAACTTGGGTTGGGTACCTTCTGGGCCACAGAACTGAGGTCTTTAATAAGGAAAGTCAGACACGTAGACACCTCTACAGATATGACGCTCGGAAGCAGCTGCATCTTATTCAGCTCCGTTTAACATTAAAATCACAGATATTAAGGAAACAGAGTCGTACGCTTTTGCATTTGCATCTTATACGATCTCTGGGAAAATCCACCTACAATGAATAAATTTAACATTACGTTATGGGCAGTACGAACTTCCCCTAACATACATAGTATGTTGAAGCTCTGCAGGAATAGTGACTAAACCGAGGGAAATGAGTGTTCATGTATGGCCAGGGTTTACGGAGCTGAGAGTTACACATTTTACATTTCAGTTGTACAGAAAAACCTTGAACAAGCAACTCAGTTCCAGCGACTTTTGATCATGTTACTTTGGATTACAATGCGGACACACTACCCCTACAATACAGAGGTGTGTAACAGATGTCGAAATGTTAATGGGCTACCCCGAAGAAAAAAATAGCATCAACATATTTGAATGTGCACTAGTTATGTTTTCATTTATAATGGCTGGGGCGATTGCTACCAAAATTTGGAGATCCAACTTAGAAAGCAGGTTGAATGGCCTCTTATGGCCACATTTCCGAAAGGAACCGGGTTGGAATTTGGCACTATGTGAAACATTCGAAACATTAAGTTTCGTGGAAAACATCAGGTGCATAACAAAAATGTACAAGCACAATATTTCTGACTAGTTGTGTTATTTATAACATTTTGCTTTGATATAAGTTCTTCGTTACTATTATTCGTGTACACATAGGTACACTATAATTATAGATATGTAGTTATTTTCTGGTACCGTGTGACAATGTGCACTTCCAATCACGTAACAAAGAACAAGTACAGGTTTGTGTATTAGCAAATATTTTACCTATTTTTTATTTTGATTAATGTGCCCGAAAAAAATAACGTTTCCAAAACATTGCAAGATATCTACATACGTTGCTTGGGCATGTAGGAATAGAAAGAACGGGAGAGGAAGAAACAGTGGGAGATTGGAAGACAGGGGGATTAAAAGGAAGGAAGAATAAAATTGAAATAAAGAAATGATGTAAACGAAGCTGCGACTTCTGTTAGTAAATTAATAAAGGATGCATTTGAAGGCTCTTATTTAAACTTTGGTGTCTATCCTAAAATAAATTATTTTAAAAAATTCCAGAATTTTTCTGCAAAATGATAGGCATTATCACTTAAAACAGATTTAACTGTTTTATTTCTCATTTTGTTTACACCAACGTAGTTTAGAATTGGAAATAAACAAGAGATAGTTTAGACACATCCACTGTGCTTGCTGAAAGAAATTGCTACATCATTTTGGCTCACTCTATATGACCCCATTCCTTAAAAATCTGACGTGTTGCTTTCAGATGGCATTTTCTACCCATTACTATTATTTTTACGTAACTTCTACCCACTATTCTCACGATGTTTATTCTTTTCAACTACTTCATATTAATCGAGATATATCTTTGTAGAAAGTTTCATTGCACATTTCGGTATAAGTACAAGGGGAATAGAGAAAACCGAGTTGATAAAAAATGACAAGGGTATTGGGCAATTCAAACACTATTAACGAATACCACGGAAGTTGGTGATGCCACACAAAAGTTATTTGAAATAAACTGTTTGTGTTAAACATTTCTACATATTTTGTGTAATAGGGTTCTGTCTATCTCTTGGCCAAAAATTGTAAGAAGCTTCTTTTCATTGAGGAGGACTTTGCAGGCTAGTCCCAGAAAATTCAATATATGCATTTTATTTTAATGCAAAGATCTTGCACATCAAAATTGTATTTAAGAAGGTATAACAATTCGAAAACTTTCCTATGCAAAGGGCAGTGTGAGGTGGGAGGATTTTCTTGAAAATCCCTGTGTTGCATCTTTGGAGATACCTACTGAAGTTAAACACGAAGTTTGGTATTTATTCGAGCTTTCTGTTTAGAGACATACGCAGAGAACGTTTTCTAAAAATTTGTTGGATTCAGAGGGCTTGAAAGTGAAATACTATTGAATATATCGGTATTTCAGCGAATTTCCAGTAAAATACCGATATCGAATTTTTGGGTGGAATGAAGTATCTTCTCCACCTACTACGTACGCGGGAGTAAAAGTAAAAAATACACGTTAATTTCTTAAGTTGACATAAATAACAATGCAGGCTGTGAGTATACCAACAACAATTTCTGTGAAAACTTTCTGGTTCGTGTGGTATATTGTACATTGTCCCACAGAGACTTTCCACTCTTTGAACTTTCGGAAAAAAATTATGACCTTTTTAAGTCACAAAGATGTTCAAATATTACTGATATAGAAGACGAAAATGTCTCCCTTTGGCAGCAAAATATCGTCTGGAACGCTGTGGAATTAATGCTAGTAATGTTCAGGGAGTGTAAACACCTTTGTGAGACACCCTGTACTAAAGCACTCCTCTACATAGCTATCAAGCACACCTACAGCACCCCTGCGACGTTTAGGGTGAGGAAAATAACGTGACGTTTTATCAACGTGCATACCTATTTCCTGCTCACATCTGGGCAAACGTGCTACTACATCATTATTTGATACCATCTTCTACCCACTCTTACGATGCCATTTACAGACAATAATGGCATAATGTCCTTCTGAATTTGCTACAAGATGTGTATGAGCTTTAAACTCAGCCAGAATATCACCCCATTTCAGTAACAATGCGACTATGTTTTTATTTTTGTATCTCTTTGTGGCTACTAATGGTGTAGTAGCCATGAGAAGTTTATTAAACACTTTAGGTTCTATTATCAATAACCAGCTAGAACAAAAGTGCAAGAAAATGAACATTTGTGTAAATGAGCATTGATTCTCGTTGAGGCGGCTGTAGTTTAGGAATTCTAAATAAAGTGTCACGGGGACTGATGTGTGAAAATTGTGCATAAATGTTCGAAAATGTGCAATTTAGGGTTTTTAATTTATCAAATCCGCTTCTCTAGGAACGTTTTCGTGTAAATACTTTAGTTATAGGAATTACAATGCGATTTAAAGAACCCTGAGTGGAGGACGTGGTAGTATATGAGCTAATTCCTAACTCGATAAGGAATGTAAATACAGACTATTATTTAAAAAGTATGAAAACTGCAGCGTAAAGAACATCTTTTATAAAATAGTTTAAATTTTTATTTTAATGTGCATAATTCAGCAACGACTTAATTTAAATCTACCAAATATTGCAACCACATTTCTTTATACAGATATGAGATGTGGCAAAAAATTCAAAAAGCTCAATAGACTACATTGGGTTTTGAAAAATTCAAAGACCAGTCCCCTTAAGTGGCAATAATGAACAGACGGTTTTATTGATTTTTCCCTTCTTGCAACCCAGGTCGTTATGGCACGGGGTCGCAAACGGCAGCTCTGCGGTTCAAATCGCGCTAGGACCTCTACAGGGAGGTGATTTACAACAGCCTATGCCATATCGAAAGGCTTCAGAAGAGGGGAGGGTCCCTTTCCACACTGGTATTTCTACAGAGATGCTGAGACTAATCTACATATTATTCCGAATTTTGTCCGGATTCATCATCATATCAAGACCGATCGAGCACAGTGACTCACGAGACCGTGCTAGCCTTGACCTGGCAAGAGAAAGAATTCACTGCATTTAATGGCCAAAAGCTCGAGTGACATTGATACCGCATGGCTGGTAACCCGAGAAACTCTTATCAATAACCACTGGTGTGAAAGCTTTAAATCTCACATATTTCAGTGATGCTTTCGAACAAACACCTCAGAACAGAGCATCGTTTAATGCGGGGAGAAAAATCGTTACATCGATCTAGATAAATAATTTATTACATCGGTCACGAAACAATAGGTAAATTTCACAGCGTAGCAGTGCCCTTTCGGCTTTGTTGTCCATTTCATGGCAACTGGTGAGTCGGCCAGTGTCAGTACAACTGCTGTATGTGCCTAGGGCTTTGCTTATGATCTGTGACCTTTGCAGTACATGAGTCGTACTATCGAGTTTGTTCGAACAGTCGCCGACGCGTTACATACAAATGTTATTAGCAGGAATAGGAATTCTTAAGCAGATGGCTTCAAGTTACCCACACTCAAGCCATTATCACGACAAAGAACATAAACAGCGGCCAAAAGTTACTGACTGGCAGTTAAAAAGGATCTGAGTGCTGTCTGCAAACGCCCAAGGACTGTACGAGGAATGGGATAGCTTATTACCTGTGAAGTCCCTGCATCTAGTCCAGTAACAGTTCAACTTCATTTCCGTGCGTCCGGGCTTTAATGTTCAGAAATTCCTATGCCTGGTTATTAGTGTAATGCTACAGTTTAGATAATTGCGCTACACACCTACACATTACCATAAGGTTCTTCGGTAAAAACGGATGTTTATAAGGAATTTCTATGGTGATTGTTAATAGAATCTTCAGGTTTACCTGTTCTATATACAGCTATGTAGCGAACATTTGTGAATAGCACACAACTATGTCTGTTCTTGATAAAACAAGAAGGGCGAGAATTCACAGGTCAACTGAAGAGAAAATAAGCTAGACGGAGTTCAAAACCAAACTCCCACACATTACAGGAATCTGTGGAAAATATCAGGCGCCAAAGTGACTTAATTTCAGTAGAGGAATCGATGCGTGCTAATGATAGTTCTATGAAATATGCCACTGTAATAATGTAGTGGATATGGCGAGATATGGAGTAGCTGGCTGCAGAAGTTATCACTTTGCCTACTAATTCGGCTGAAAGTGATTGTTAGATCTACCACAACGATTTAGACAAACATATTTAAAGTTACGGATAAGAAAATGCTCTACTGAAAACTTTTGGGCCCTAAATCTAAATGGATTTAATTGGCATTTAAGTCATATCTTTATCTGCTATAATTCTGTAGGTATAAAATACTTTATATTTTAAGCCAATGTTCTTTGAAATTTACGGTATATTAGCTTTTAGAGAACGGTATTTTGGTAAGAATTATATATATAAGAGAAAAATAATCAGAAGTATGCCATTTTAAATGAAAAATACAAATATAGTTCTATGTTTTTTTTTTCTTTTCTTTTTTTTTTTTTCTTTTTCTTTTTTCTTTTTTTTTTTTTTTTTTTTTTCAAATCCGCAACTAAGAAAATAGTTTACTTACGGAAAAAAGCAATCTTCGATCACTCTGTTGACTTTTTAAAAGCTATGCTGAAAATGCCAAATAAATTGGATAAAAGCTACATCATGTAGAACATTTGCAACGGTGGAAATATTAAATACTTTTTGACAGAAAAGTCAAATTAAGCTCTAAATACCCTATTTACTCACGAGGATACTGACGAAATCACTGTGGAGGATTGTGGAGGAGATCAAAAATACAATGATGAATATATCGATTAATTCCGCAGAGGCACTTGGATTCTGCTGGTGCCGGAAGTTACATAGCTCTCCCCTTAAGAAAAACTCCGGAAATATCTCAGAGGCCACTTGTCTCACAGGGTCAAGAGACACACTCTACCACCCTGTTCCAGAGAATTCTGGCTCATTACGCCCGCTGACATTTTAGCAGAAGAAACACTAGATGAATTTACTTGGACAGAAGAGAAACTGAACTTTACATCCGTGTTAAATGCATTCGCGCAGCATGGTCATTAAATAGAATGCAATCTACTGTCCTCTCTAACCAAAACACAACTTAGACATCTGTTATTAAGAATGTACCCTTTGTGACAAGCTTGTTTTTTATGATCTGCTGCAGAGGTTTCAAATACAGGTGTAAATACGTATGAGGAAACTCTGAGAAATGATAGAAGACATGGAAATAAGTAAAGAAGTTAATGAAGGCATGCTGTCCATATACCTTATTTTTTGAGCTGTAGTCTTTTTCCTGCATACCGATCATTATCAGTATAGCCCTACTTCTTGAGTGTATTAAGATATCTAACAAGACATGGTGGAATACATCTATATGATAATGATAATAACAACAATGATAATAAGGATAATAACAATAATAACAACAATAATAACAATAATAGTAACAACAACAACAACAACAATAATAATAATAATAATAATAATAATAATAATAATAATAATAATAATAATAGCAATAATAATAGTAATAATAATAGCAATAATAATAGTAATAATAGTAGTAATAATAATAGTAATAATAATAATAATAATAATAATAATAATAATAATAATAATAATAATAATAATAATAATAATAATAATAATAATGATAATAACAACAATAACAATACTAATAACAATAACAACAATAATAATAATAACAATAACAACAACAATAATAATAATAATAACAATAACAATAATAACAATAACAATAACAATAACAACAATAACAATAATAATAACAATAATAATAATAATTAATAATAATAATAATAATAATAATAATAATAATAATAATAATAATAATAATAATAATAATAATAATAATAATAATAATAATAATAATAATAATAATAATAATAATAATAATAATAATAATAATAATAATAATAATAATAATAATAATAATAATAATAATAATAATAATAATAATAATAATAATAATAATAATAATAATAATAATAATAATAATAATAATAATAATAATAATAATAATAATAATAATAATAATAATAATAATAATGTCAAAGAGCTTTCAGAGATTGTAAAATAGAACCGTGTTCTCAATCGAGCAGTTAATTTCTAAATCCATTTGTTAACAACGGTGTGAGTGGGTGGCTTTACACGTTATCTAAAACGCAAACGGAAGCACAAATTCCGATAAAGTATCTCGGTTTTGTGATAAATAGAAATTGCTCAGGATCGATTTCCATTGAACCAGACAAATCCCTGAAGGCATGTAAGATATTGCTTGGAAGAGAGCGGTACAGATTTATTTTCGTTGTAGTGACAGATACTGAGTTGTACCGTCCAAGTAGATGTGATCTTTTATGTCGAAACGGAGATATAGCAAACGAACCTTCCGGCTTAAAATGTATTCCAGAGGTAATTCCTTTTCCCGTTTTATATTTCAGCATTCAAATGGGCTCTTTCAGAACAGCTCTCTGCACCAGCATTGCAACAAATCTACACTGCAGCATTAGCCATAATCCTCGCCTAAACTGCGACGTGTGGACAGTGGAGCTCCGGAGTGGGTTCCGGATTAGGATGTTCACAAGGTTTTAATCCCATATGGACTTCTGTGGTATGGAGAAAACAAGTCTAGAACAAGTGGCTATGTATGCATAAGTGCGTTTCCGCCCCAATTACTATTCACTGAGTATATACCTATGTATATAGGGTGTGGGTGTATCAGGAAATGTGACTGTTAGCGAAGTAGCTACGAATATATATAAGGTGGCCCTTATTGGGGGCTTACATAAAATGTCAAGTGTTTTGAACGCACATCCTCCTATTCTTTTTACCTTTGTCATGTTTTGATAATGCCTCAAACTTAATTAAAATTAATTATACCTGTGCCGAAACGGACTTAAGTATCTAAATAAAATTAATTACTGAACGATTGTTTTTGTATTCTTTCTATTGGTATAAACAACTGAAACCAATCTGTACATGTTTTGCAAATATGCTTAACGTATTTAAACGGTAT
Source organism: Tenodera sinensis (assembly GCA_030765045.1). NCBI lineage: Eukaryota > Metazoa > Arthropoda > Insecta > Mantodea > Mantidae > Tenodera > Tenodera sinensis. The sequence goes on from CM060962.1 coordinate 108,815,922, forward strand.
AAATTTAAGTATTAATATGTAATAGAACATACAATATTTGAGGATGCAGCTAAAATCAACACTAGTTTTAACACAAGTTTCTTTCTAGTGTTTCTTTTTTACAGGGTATTGTCTGCGGTGATCTTGCACATATCACAAAATGAATTACAATTATTCTTCATCGGCCGTTAATAATCCATTTAGGCCAATGAATTGTTAAGTTCTACTAGAATCTTACCCTAAGCTTTTTCATATTCTCTTTATAAGTGGAGCGGAAATAAATAAATAAATAAATAAAAATAAAAAAAACTAAGAACATTCTAAAAAAGTATGTTGAAACGACCTGTGCATTGGTGTCACAACAGACAGTTTGAACTTTCTAGTCCAGCCCTCAAGCATTTATGATATTTCACACTGCCAGTGATTGTTCTTTCTCACTACAATTCGGTAATGCAAGCATCTATCAATTGTTCCTGATTTTCATATCTTCATAAGCTATGATGATTGGTAAGTCCTTCAGTTCTTGAATCCCTGACATTTAACGCTCGTCCCAATTTAATGCTTAACTTCCCTATGAACAGTCACAAAAGTTGCATTATTCTCTTTAAACAAAGGCTTAATTTTTTCTGCCGGTTTCTTTCTGAATTGTTCTTGATATCTTTGAATTGAACTGCGATTGAGTGCTATTTTATTCAACATTATGTCGCAGGGCCTCAGCTGTAGCCTCAAGGATGAACACAGCATGCCTCTGACTTAGCTGACACCTGTCTAAAATGGCGGCTAGTTTTAGTGACATAAATATTTCCTTCAACGTTGGGTTTCCTCTTCTAAATTTATATTATTTCCATTCAAGGTAGCATCACTACCGGAAATTAAAACTGAGCTCGTGGAAGGTCCTGTAAAAATGGTCCCACCATCAGTCACACACTTCAGTTGTTTCTTCTTATTCCAAAATTCAAAATATAGCTTCTTCATTATCCCGCTCTTTTTAAATTTCACCATACTGCGCAATCGTGCCCTATTAAACTTCACTAGCACAATTTTACTTTCCCCACCTCTTTGCAGATTATCCTACTAGTTTTTTTTTTTAATCCAATAAAAAATTTCAACATATTGTGCAAACGTGCCATATTGAACCTCACTGACGCCATTTTAATTTTCTCACCTTTTGAGGACTAACGTGTCACTAGGGCTTTTAAATTTTCCTCGCAGTTTTTTAAAACTACTAACTACGTCCACATGCCGCGCATTTTAAAAGTCTACACGTTAAATACGTAAATGTTAACACTACGGTTGCTAAAGTAAACCAGTACCCATGTTGAAAAAGAAAAGTCTAATGAATTTCCACGTTTTAAAATTCAACTCAACAACTCAACTCAACATTCAAAAGGAAAACATTTCTCAGTTGGTCTTCACAGTGACTTCTTCACCTAAAGGACTAGGGACTAGGAATATCAACACGAAGTAATCAGGCTCCTCATCGTTGATACATTCCTGTGAAAATTAAACCAGCTTGCTTGTAAACATGTTTTACACTTTAATGGACAAGGTATTCAATTATTTTATCACTTTATGTATAACTGTTTTTCCTTGTTTACTTTAGTTTTGTGATTATAATGTCCAAAGTATACATTTCAATATATGGCTTGAAATATTTTATCACAACTTTTTATGTGTAAGAATTTAAATCATTAGATACAATTTTCAAACATTATTAGCTGCCCTTATTATATATTTTGTATATTAAAATAATTATAAATACATATTTTTAATATTTTCATACTTTAATACTTTATTTCCTGATAAAAACTGTAAGAGTATATGACTTAAATGAAATCACTTTTTCACACTTTGGTTATGAAGCGTTCAAAAGAAATTTTAATTCGACAAATAATCTAATAAAAGTAACACATTTAAAGCAACTTGAGTTATAAAAAGAATATTTCCAGGATTACTATTTGCTGAACGAAGCAAAATAAGTTAAACTTCAAGTGAACAGCGTCAACACCTTAAAGGTTGTAAATTCTACCAGCATTGTCTGTTTATTCGACATATAGCAGTAACTATTATTTTGCTGCTTACACTTCTCGTATATGTAAAGTACTAATGTTCAAAATTCAATTTCAGACAATGAGAACATTTTAGCCATGTCACCGGTACCTTTCAGGCGTAATAAATAAACTGTGTTTCGAAACATCCACAGTAATCTGTGTATTAAAGATTTACGCAACATGTTGATTCACCTTTCCTTAAAAAAGAATCAAAGATAAGTTAGTACAAAGTACGGCCGAAGTTTTCTCCATTCGTTAATAGTGGTACATGGGAAAATACTTGTTCATCTGTTCGTATAATTTTCATTCAAGGTGCTTTTTAAGACTATGTAGCACACTTTAAATGATTAGAGATTCCCGTTTCAATTGTCCTAAACCTTGCATTTGTTTCTGAAAGTTAATTTGGCTCTTCCTTTTAATTGGTCTTTCTTTATTATATATTGCTTCCATCTAACTTTTACCATCTTTTATGTTCCATTTCCGCAGTTTTTATTTATTTTTTAAAATTTTTTTATCACTCAATATGTGCAGTTGTGATAATGCGTGTATAATTCCTGCTCTTTTTTAACTTTAGGCAATACAGGTTAATCAGTTGTATTTGTCTTTAATAGACAGGCCAACATACCGACCGACCAACCGACCGAAACAGGCACGACTTAACTGCCGTATAGTTTTCTTCCGTAAATGCTGTTTCAAGATTACTTCTCTCAGTCTTGTTGTGATACCAATGCACTGTGGCAGCAACTACCACACAGTGAAATTATTGAAATACCAGTTGGGCTACTGGTGTACAGAAGGAGGTGTTTTTCTTCAGGACGAAATATGTGAAGAAAACCTGATCACCACTACTTACTGACAGCCATACAGCCTATGCTCATTCTCGTAACTCTTCATTTTGGTACACCGTCCCCGAATGCATTTATTTACTTTTATTAATTAAGTGGTCTTATTATATTAACCGCATTATTCAGGGCTTCATTATGTCTCTAAGGGAGCAATAACATGATAAAGATGCTGTCAAAACTAACGTTCGTTTCTATTTTAAGTTTAATTTGCATCCCACATAATTACTCTCAGGAAACTCAACGCTTGAACTCTTAGAAGAGATCGTTTATCAATCACTGTGCCTGTCTGTGCTCACAGGAAATATGAAAAATTTCACTTCTACTACATGCTTTACTACAACTTAAAATCTCACAGAAACTTGACAGTTAAATTAGAAATAAAACTGAAATTATAAAGCGTCTTTGTTTTTCCATTTTTGTTTCACTCCCCAGCTTCTTAACACTTAACCTTACCTAACCCCATATTCCTTTCTCTGAGTGATTTGAAGGAGATCTCAAGAAACACAAATCACGGGAATATGAAGAAACGAAAACATTTACCGCGGTTGGAAATAATAGTTGAGTGTAGACTGGCACCATCTGGAAATCTAGTACCATGAAGGTAAAATATGCATCTCTTGTATGGTTAACACACATTGCATCATCTCCTACAGTTTGGAGGACAGAATGCAGAAAATATTTTCACCAGAAAAAGAAATGGCTATTTCACATTTCATTTCCAACGACTGCTACGCTGCTATGCGAGCAATAGTTTTTGCATGTAACGTATATTTCCCCAGCTGCTTATGTACTTGAACGTCATACTTCAAGGAGGATTAAACAAAATCTGTAAAAAGAATCACGGATTTATAAAATTAAAACTTAAAACTCTCAATTGTGGAAAGAGAGGTGGGTATAACCAGATCAGGAATAAAAGAGCGTTACTTAATCTGCACAAATTATTGCTCATCTGCCTTTACCTGGAAACCTTAAGGAAATATTGAATAAATTAGATATTAAATTAAACAGTCTGACGGAGCACATCCTAAAGTTTACCAATTTTCTCTTAGATAAATGCATTCAAAAATCACAGTAGGTAGTTTAAATTAGCTCTACGGTTTAGATATTTACTTTCTCTCAGAATCTATTATCACATTTTCTATTTGCACTAATGAAGTATATGGGTTACTGCATAAAAGTAAGCACGCATTCTTCTCTAAAGGCCTCTTACCAAAAGAAAGGGAACAAAAATTTTTTTTTCAATTCTTTCATTGCTGCGAATCATAGTGATTTGTTTCCATTTAGGTGCATATTGTTTTAATAACCCAACTTTACGTTTGATAATTGTTCTTTTGCGCTAGTCGTGTGTAGGCAATAAGTTCGAAAGATAAACCAGACTTGCAAAAATTCAATGTCACTATGGAGCTTAGGGTCTCCTTGTCGATGCTCCTACATGGACATTACTTGTCTCTTTTGGTGTGCTATCTGGAGTATTTGAGATCGCACTGAAGGTTACTGGCAAACTTGAATCAGATGAGACAGTTTAATGCACATAAAGAGGAAATACTAAAAGTACAAGCCTAAACCAATTATGTTCTCAAAAGCCTGAAATAAGTTTAATCATGCGTGACTTTCCGGTAAATAGCATATTTTTCGCGCTACAGATATTCCATGTTGTTTATTAGCTCAAAGCTTAGTTTCTGTGTAAAAATAAATTGAGTTGCATGGCCTTTAACATTAAAATTTTCATGGAAGAACAACATTGATCAGAACACTAAGATGGATAAATTTTGCTACTTCATAGATTAATTATGTAATAGCTAACGTTAGAATATGCTTTTGTGATGAAATCCGCAATTAATTATTTTTCCCTAAAAGCAATTGGAATTTGTAATCGGGAAGCAAGTTCAGTCCCCACGTTTGACGAGCTTCTTGGCAGTGTTCCCTGAAGAACAATGCCTAGAGGTAGAAGGCGTTTTATAATTAGGCCTCCCCACTACTACCACCATCCCTTGTAAGCGAAGAGCTTATTACAATGGTTCAAAATGGGTTTCTGTATGCTTCCTTGCACAGCAGTCTCAGAGACCCTTTGTGAAATGACTTTGCTGTCAAAACCAATAAGCTTTCTGATATTCGTGATAAAATATATGCATTGCAAAAGTTACCACCAAGAGAAACTTAAGCGAGAGGTTCAAACAGTCAACCGTTTATAAAACAATTCGATATCTCAGTATTAAATCGTTGTACCACAGAATAACTAAATCCTCTGGCGAGAGCAAAAGTAATTAAATTACAACCTGAGCTCTAGTCACTGCCGAAGAAAAAATCGGATGTGCTATATTCATGTGACTTTCTCCATCGACTATAGCTTGTTTATTTTGATATAACTTCTACACACTATTCTTAAGAAAGCTTTTTTTTCTATCCACTACATGTTAATCGGGATAAACCTAACCAGAAACAGCTACATTACAATTTCATTATAAATACAACGGGGGATAGAGGAAGCCGAATCGATGGGCAGATGTTTAAAAGCGAGCCGACTTAAGCTGAACTTCAAAGTCCATAGTCTTTCCATGACATCGAAACAAACAACTGTACATCCTCAGCACTTTAAAGATGACAAAAATATTGAACAATTCAAATCAGTAATGACGGATATCTCGGAAATGGCTAATGCACAAAAACGTTACTTGGAATAAATTGTGTTCTAAAGAGCTTAAAATTTTTTTGTGTAGTAGGATTCATTCATCTCTACAGGTTTACCAGTTATACAGAATTATTTATAAATTCTTGTTAACAAAGATGACTTTACAGGTTATTCCCAGGATATTCAAGACATGCCTGATTTCAATTAATCTAACTTAAGCTTGTATAACTGATTTGATCTGATGTACAAATAAGAGGTCTTTAAATTTAGGTTCAGTATATTTTAAAGTTTTCGAGGTAGTAATTGAAAAAAAAAAAAAAAAAACTTTTTGGAATACTTCAAAAGAGCCCCAATGATGGACGTTTTGAAAAATTTAAATTATAGAAGGAAGGATCCATTTTTAAATATCACTTCATCACAAATGAGGATTATTTTTATTTATTCCTTATAGTTTTATACAAAAATTAGTAGACATGTCTTGTCTTTCCACTTTTAAGCAAAAAATACAAATGCATTTTAAAACTACAGTAGCAACCAAGCGAGTGTCTGATGTTGGACAAAAGCATTTTTCTTTGCTGAGTTGCATTGACCTATGCTGACTATCCAACAGATGGGATTAAAACTCCATCGTGTGGAGAATTTGCAATTATGAACAATCCTGAAAAATTGTTTGCCAGAAAAGCAAAATTAAGCTCTAAATTCCATTTCAACTACAACGACTATTTAAATCACGCTGAAGAGAACTCTAATTTTAAGCATCTACAATGCTTATACATTTCTTAGTGAAAAAAGGAGAAATTGTGTGCCCTTTTTAGGACTTTGGCAGCATTTTATTGGAATATAATCTAAAACAGCAAAGGAGCTAAATGGGTAGCATTTGTACTTAACAATTTGACCACTACATTTTAAACTACTTGTGCCACAACTTCTGTTTTTCCGTTTACCACTCTTGACTGCCAGAGATAATTTTATTCATCATCGTGGATATAAATGCACCCCCTGGGTCCGTTCTTCCCCTCCTTTGCTATGCAAATGAGGCACTCGGATTCATGCAGAGTAGTATTTATATATGGGTTAGGGGGTAGATACTGCGCTGTTTTATTTAGGCATTCGTATACGCGGCACGCGCCATGACTAAGAGTTGCTGAACAGCTGAACTACACTACACAGTAGATGTGACATGAAACATTAGACAGGTGGAGTTCCAGTGGCCGCAGGTGAAATAATCTGTCTCTTCTCCATTCGGTAGGTATAAGAATAAAGCAAACATAAAAGAGGACATAGACCACGGGCTGAACACACAATAAAAAAGGTGTGCGAAGTGCAAGATTGCTTCAATTTTCATTAACAATCAGCGTTCCTAGAAATGACTACACAATCAGTTGCTCCTACAAAGAAAAATATGGGTTAAATACATGCAGTATTTGCTTCTACTTTTTCAGTACATATTGCTAATTCAGCACTAGTTTTGCTTATTTTTTAGCTAAATTTAACACAGGGATTTTAAATAAATATAAGGCGGGAAAAGTAACTGTGGAAAGAGCTCTTTTTAAACTATGACATTGATTAATATATTAAACAGTTCTGGATTACAGTAGGCTTGTGATTATCTGAGGTAATTGGGACCGAAAGTCCACTGGATAAGGAATAACTCAGATAAAGATAATGAATGGGCTAATAGGTCCCAAATGATGCGGCAATACTTAAAACTATAATAAATGTTTATTGGAACGTATATAATACCTCAACATTTACATTAAATAATTTCTACGGTTTAACTTAAAAGGTAAACAGATTACATAATACTACATGAGACGATTACTTTTTGAAAATCGTCTTTCATAACGTTTGGTCTAGCCTCTTACCTTTCTTGGACGCTTGTACTGCTCTAATACAAAATTATGTACAGGTACTTTTTACAAATAACACCTTTAGTTAGCCCGAAACCTTGGTTAAGGGCACACATAGCTGAAACTTATAAATCTTACACACAATTATAAGTGTGTTTTAAATTTCATGCAGATACCTATCATAGTTTTAAAGGGAAAACAAAACATGTTATTTTACTTTTGTTATACTAATTTATCAGGAGTTGCACACAATGTAGAAATGGTAATTTTGAAAAAATAAACAGATTATTATATAATTATAACACCAATGCACAAAATTGGAGTATAGAATATTTTCACTGTTCTGATTGTTTCAGAAAATAAAAATAAACTTTTAAATATAAATTCTGTAAAAATTTATTCCCTGTAGTCAAATTAATTATGTCACATCCTGAGCAATTTAAAAGTGCAGCAAAAAACATATGTCAATTTTTTGGGTTCATTCTCCTCGAGTTTCTGTGAGAAATTTCAACATTAGTTACAAACTACATCGTGTGGAATATTTTTAGTCAAAGTCGAGTAAAAGGCTTTGGAAATAAATACATTCCCTTAGAGCGCATGCTCTTGGAAATTTATTTAGCCAAATGATACATTTTAAAGGGTTCTTTGAGCAAAAGTCACAGCATATAATTGAAACTACAAACTTAGAGCATTTTTGGACTTAAAACTAATTTTTGAGAATTTTATAAATCCTGAGTAAAAGCTTAGTTATGGGCACTCATAACCGCGAGTTTACTGTACAATTAATATAGTTTACAGACATAGAGATGTTGCGATATATTCTGAGAAGGTGATCAACCTGTGAAATTTTAAAATGTTATGCTTCTTATTTTACCACATAATACTACCGCCATTGTATGTAACAATTTCCCAAAGTTTTACGACAAATGTATGAAATAGCTAAGAAAAAGGCTGTGCTTTTATAACTGTGGTGTAGTTGTCAAAATGTAACAGAACTACAGTATTTACATACCAGGAATACCACTAAAAGTTACATGGTTATTAAACGAAATAACTATTGTAGAAAAAGGATAAATTATCTACCTATTCATACTTTTTTTATGCTAGAGGTAAAATAATTTTGTTAATATCACACATATAGAAGTTTTACGAGTTTAAAAATGTCATAGGTAGCTTGTGTTTAGTATGTTAAGAATTGAACAGCAAAGAGCGCTTCAAATATTCACATACGTAAGAAATATGAATTGTGAGAAAAGCGCCATTTAATATTTGAGGTTAACTTTTACCTTTTAAACTGCATTTGAATGGTTACGTGTAAGTGTTCAAAGTACAAAGAGCTGAAAATAACGTCGTCACATTGATCTATAACAGCCAAAGTCTATTAATGTGCAAACATCCTAAAATCGACATTTTCAAGAATTTTCGACAATTTTTACAGGTTGGTTTCCTTAATTTACTGTACTGTGGTGCATTATGAAACGTTCTGATGTTAAAACATGGAAAGATTAAGGATACAGTTTACCTTTAAATCGCAGTCAATTACAAGAAAGCATTTTGCCTCTTAAGTGATATAAGTCAGAGATTTATAAGGAATGTGTTTTAAATTCTTTCAGAAATCAAAGTGGACATTAAAGTAACCCGAGCTTTAGTTGAGGGTTTCCTTTAATCACCTGGAACCACCTTTCTGCTACCCTGTTGTACTGTAACAACTCCCATTTAATAGGGGATCACACAATTCAAGTAATTTACTCTGAGGACAACATTTCTGAGTGCTGATGCTAATCAAATAGAAGCAGCATTTAGGCTTTTTGTTGACATAGCATTAATGTTCCTTTGAAAGTATGCTACTATTCTGAAGTAAAATTCATAATAGGTTTCCGAGTTGTTTGAAATTTTTCTACAGAAGCACAAAGCCTTGAAAATGGGCCTAACATCGTTCTGGGTGATTAACTGCTATTTGTAATAATTCTGCCCTAAAATACAATTCAAAGTTATTGTTTCGAACTGAATTCAATACATTTCGCTTCTAGTGAGGTTAGAATGGTTTTTTTTTCTTTGCATGCAATTTTCCAATGTTTACGAAGTTCCTTAGTGAATGTAAAATATGAAACACTGGATATCGTGCCAGACAATGCAATGATTACTTCTGCATTAAGAGTTGGTTTTGGAAAATTGTGAATGGTTTACAGTTCTCACTCATCTAAAGCTTAACTCTCAAAAGTTTTGCCCGGAATGGTCAAATGGTGGAAATTTGTATTTAATGGGGTTGATAATATGAATAGGGATATACATATTTTTATGTTGAAGGTATGCCATAATTTTCGCTCAAGCTTAAAAAGTGTATGCTTTAACTAGCCAAGAAATGTAGTTTGCTTTCAGGAGTTGAAAATAAAGAGCAAGTGTACTTTTTAAAATCTTTGAGGTATGTGGAAATAAGGGTTGGGTAGTCTATGGAAGTTGTATGGTCGTGCAGATTATTGCATAGTATTTTGGCCAGATTAATCAAACAGTGCTAATTTCTACATGACTTTGCACAAAGCTAAGCCCATATAGTCTTGAACTCGTTTCAAGGTAGGAATTTGTCGTGATTAAGTTTCAGTGGATATATAATGCATGTTTGTGTATTTATAATGGGCGGAGAAAGTCGTGCATGTTACTAATAAGATCTCTTCGTTACCCTGCCGAATAATATAGAAATGTTTTCCTGAAATGTACCATTTCTAGTCCCCTACAAAGATGAAAATACTATGAAATGTTGGCGAATCCTTAGAAATGGTTTGTTAATACTCATTTTGAGGAGTACAATATATTTATAGCGAAGAAGCAACAGCAATTTTCCCCATAAAGTAAACTGTAGGTACACTGCCAAAATTGAATTAAACAAGCACTACCCTCCATAACTCATAGTGTCATAGCATGAACGGTTATTCTTGTTCTAAAAGTGGACAGAATGAATTCAAGTGTGACGAAAATCCCTTTGTTTCGCGAGTCATCAAATATGCAACACGCAACAGCATGCTATCTGGGTCACCGTCATCGAAATCAAGCCGACCTACACATGGCACAGATGCTGTATTACTTGACTCAGGAGTTCAGCTATGACCATGTGATATCAGGGATAGTGCTCTGTTGTTCATTCCACTCGCTCTGATGTGTTACACCTGTGATGTCCAACCTTATGTCTTTGGAGACGCTTACGTAATGAGCGACTATTCCCCACTCCCCTCCTTCACTCAGAGGGACAGTCAGTCAGTATCCAGTGACGGACACAAACAGGCGATTCCATGACAGTTTCTAAGTCATACCTTGAATTTTCTGGGAATTTCCTGAGAAGACCTCTTCATTCTGGATGATTTTTGCATAAATGGTAAACAGTAAGACACAGAAAAGCTTGCCAAATAATATGGATCTCGTTAAAACACACAATTTATGTCAAATACTTATTTTTTCTTTGGGGTGCTATTTCCGAGATATTCGTTATTTGTTTGACTTATCAATACTTATACCATTCTCAAATAGGAATATGTTATTCCTTTTTTATCTCTCGGCCTTGCAAACAGAACGGTATTCCCATATTCTCCTTGTACCTATAACAAAATTAGCAATAAGATATTTTCTGAAAATGCTTATGTCGATTAAAATATAGTATAAAGAGAGATAAACATTTGCAAGAATGTGTATATATATTTGCGAACATATATTTGTGGACAGGGTTTCTCAAAATCGAACTATACTAAAAGTGTATATGGCAGTAAGGCTATGCAGTTTGACTTTGTTGCCAAATATTGATAGACTTCTTAAACGTAAGGAGTACCAAAGAAGTCACTAATGAACAGATGTTTATCGCATAAGATTTGAAAGTGCTTTCGTAAATCAAACACAACGTTTATAACATCAAACCACCACTGCAACACAATACACGACTGGAGGTTAAAGAGAGGCAAATTCCGCGTATAGTGGAAGGAGATAAACTCAACCTCCCCTCTTTCGCAAACATTGGACATAGCTGTGTTACACCCTGCTTTAGTGACATCTTTCTTTCCCGGGACAATAAATATTATGCGAAGTAGCAGCTCTAATACATTATATTACCGCATTCAATAATATCGCTAATGAATTGTGTTAATTGGAAACTCAAGAAACCACACAATATAATGTTGTGGCAACATTGACACTGCTTACGGTTCAACTGCATTGTAGACAATAAGTTTGAACTATTGGTGTTACTCTATTTGTTCCCTCACTCCACGCACGTTTGCATGTGCATTCTCCCGAGGGAATAACCGTGTATTTGCTCGTTGGATCGGGTGCGGCGGACCCATAGCTTTGCCTTCTCGTTCCTCCGACTTAAATTGATTTAAAGCTTTTGGGCTATGTAAAAGGCACTTCCAGCGGTGTACCTGACAGTACCGTCTTGCGCAGTAGCATCCATTACACGACGTATGCTGGGGAGAACCTGGAGTAAAACTGAATATTATTATTTGGATACTATTCGTGCCACCCAAGGAGCCCAATTAAAATCTACTGATAAGAAACCCCCCCCCCCCAAAAAAAAAAAACAAACAAACAAATATCGCATTATACATTATAAATTATCAAATTATACATTAAGTGTGGCTCTGAAGATACGTGCGTAAAGCAAACCTTTGGGGATAATTTGAAATAGAGATTTGCGAGCCTAGAATAATTTGGAATGCTATATTACATGTCATGCATGTATGGTTAGAACTAATGATTGCATAACAACTAATAACCTCTGCATGAAGGATGTGACAGAGCTTCCATTAAACATAAGCTAAGCTATCTCGCAGATGATATGATTTAGTACGAGTATAAAGCTACCGAGGTATTTTTAAACCTGGTGATGACCTTGTTAGGATCTGCGCGAGTGATGCCATGCAAACTGATGGTGGAGGTAACGTCTCTATTTCCTACTTGAAGTAAACAAGACACTGCTGATAATATGAGCGGTCACTGTACGTACTTAATCACGTACTGTCCCGCGATTTTTACTACACGGAAGCCAAAGGGATACTAAACTGACACCCCTAAGGTCTTATAAATACGAAGGTGTACTCGACCATAAACCACTGCGCAATTTCAAGTCATTCGCCACGTTTAAAATGCCTTTGCATATATATATTATTTAAATTTCCCATACTCCAAGTTCCCAGGGTGCAAGGAATACCGCAATAAAATGACATTCTTGATGTGTGTTATCATGTTATGTAACGGTACTCAGATACCATTTACACTGCCTTATCTCTAAGTATTCTTATCACTTGTTTGAAGGATAAAATCTCTGCAACGTAAATATACGGTATGAAATCCGGAAGCGACTACTAGTGGCAGTATTACTGTGATTACACCTTAATACTGGTGATCCTAATTATGTAACTTCACTGTTAATTAATAAACACAACTAAATATAAATTATAGGACGAGTACAATAAACATCATCAAATGTATGACAATAATTTGAAGATGAAGAATATTTTAATATGAGCCTAATGATTACACTTCAATACGTTTAGTCTAAGGGGAATAAAATCGTTGTAAATAATAATTGCTGCCAATGTAACTAATTGTAACCAATATTAAATCAGAGGCGAAAAGTTTAGATAACTGGATGTTAAATTGCTATATAACCAAAGGTTACATGGGGATATATATGTATATACACGACATTTTCATTGTATTCCTCTATACATATATTAGGGGAAAAGTCACAGTTTATTGCCCAAGAGCGGAACGTGCCTTTTCCGAATTGAGTCAAGTTTGGAGATAAGTTCAAGCGCGACGTTGAAAGAATCAATAAAAATCAAGTGTTTGAAACGTGACGCGAAGAGCATTTCTGAGCAGCGGGGATTTATATCCAATAGGGAGTCTCAACCTCGGCACTATCTAGTATCCATATAGGTCACAAATAATTACTAGTGCGTGAAGCAGCTGTCAATCAGTAACGCGACTCATTGAACACAACTCTATCAAAATGTTTGCTCTGAACGATTATACACATACATAATCAGTGATTAAACCGTTGAAGTCTCCACGAATTTGACTAGTATTGTTACATCTCATTCCCATCAACTGCACTAGAACACTCATGTATGCCTGAAGCAACGAGGCTATTGATATATATATATATATATATATATATATATATATATATATATATATATATATATATATATATATATATAATGGCATAACTGATGTACTGCAGCTATACCATAGATTACAGAAAACACATATATTACAAAGTGATTGGTATAAAGCTTTTCAATTAACTTCTGCAAGAAATAAGGAGTTTGAATGTTGAAACATTCAAGAATAGATTCTGTAAATGGCTGATAGAATACCAGTTGTATTCTTTGGAAGAATTTTATAAACAAAATAAGAGTGAATTGTAAATTTATATGCATTTTTGATTGTAAATATGAAAGTGTAGGTTTATATTACGTATACTTGTATAATGTGTATAATTAATAGATTAGTTTGAAGAAGTCTGTTGTAATTACTGAACGACGCATACATACAGCATCATCAGCTAGGAAGTCCTTGCTAAATAACAATCATCATCACTGAGCCGCCGAGCAACAGGGCTAAATGGGCCCGGGGTGTTGTGATGCACGTAGCGCAGGAAGTTGCTTTATTTTAATTACACCCCTGATGTGTCTACAACTTCTCTGGTATAAATGCACTACTGGTTGTTACATACTACAGCTAGGAAAGCCAATCAACAACGACAGCTCATCCCAGTTCCTAGCATTCTGTATCCGCAGCTTTCGCCTGTAGGATATATTGCCCACGTTACACTTGAAGCATTTAAGTTGCCTGCACACTAGGGCTGAAACTAAAGATCACACAACACCTATTAATTTAGGTGGACCGTACAACCAACATACGCCAAGAAAATCTAAAAGTACTAAGTTTCAGGCACACCAGCTAATACTTCTGAACGAAAATGCAATACTATTTTTCTACATATTTTACGTTTGTGCAATCGTTGCTCAAAGAAAAGAGTCAAGTCATGATTGGAATGTATTTTTACCGTAATACAAATACTTCTCGAAGCGTTCTGAATTTAGAAGGAGCCCCCACTTGCTAGAAGCTGGGATTTCTTTAGTTTTGGATATAGTTAGCCGACGAAATATGTCTCTCATATGCTGAAACGGGTTTGGTTCAAAGTGATGTATAATGTTAAACTCGTTAAAGTTTGTGATTGGTGCGTGGATGGAACGTAAGGCCCCATTCACAAACAAAAGTAACCACAGACGCAGCATAAACTCAAGACTTTACACCCATATTAACTATTCATAGAAGCATTTCATAGTCATGTAATATAGGAGTCTGTGCATAGAGGAAGATTTCTGTAATTCTGCATTCCTTCCTTCATGCACAGTCCAGCTTCTGAACAACTCAACATCCCCATGTGGGACTTCATACAATCTATTGTACATTATGGTGCTCTTCCATATGACCATAAAGATAAAGATAACCCAACAAATCCAATGGGGTAAGGGGCTCCCACAGCTTGTGGGGACTAGCTATGGAATTCACAGGAAGAGATAGTTCTTGTGAATTTTTCTTCTGAAATTAATAGACATCATTTAAAAGCAACCTAACTACCTTCCACCTCTCTCTGTCACTTGCCACTCTTGTCCATGATCACCAATCACTCCACTCACTTCACTAAATTCTTGTGCCCATCTCTGACGTGGTCGCCCTCTGTTTCCTTTTCCTCATCTCGGACCGCATATTGTCATGGCGTAAGCCCACCTATTTCGAGGGATTCTGGCCACGTGTCCTTCCATCTCCACCTAAATGTTATTGTGCTTTCAGCGGCATCCTCCATTGTACTTCGTCTTGGCTTCTTCTTATCCGTGCGTCTGATCTCTAATATGTTCCTCTCCATGTTGCACCGGCATATCCGAATTATCTCGTTCTGTTTTGCTATGTATGTCCAAGTATGATCATGCCACACTAATTTAAATATGACGCCAGACGCTGATCTGTTGTTAGTTTGACACAAAACCTTTTGTGTCCTCATTATTTATACCTAAAGCCTGGATGCATTTTCATATTGGATATTATTAGTCATGTTATTCATTTTGAAACTCACGGTACGCTCGGGAGATTTCCGTATATACAATTTATGGATCTAGAAAGCCGTGCCAAGTCCTTGTGTTACGCATTCAGCTAATTTTGAAGCCGTTTCACGTCTGCCCTTATGCTGTGTTATGTTAAGATTATTTCAATGTGAATGGTGCTTAAGAATTGGAGAAACCAGTGATGCCCTAATGAGAGGCCCAAAGAACCGAGGACGAAGCCGATTCCTAAAAATTTAACTCTCGATAACAATCCTAAATATTGATTAAAACACACCACCGCAGCCATCTAACCTTGCAAATTTCAATTGGAATTTAATTCCAATGTCGAATTAATAATGTGCTCCTCGTCAATTCCTAGAAAGGTGGAAAAATATTAATCTAAGTATTATTTCTCTACTATTATTAAAATTGCAACTTCGCATTCAGCTTGTTCGTAAACGTAATACTCGAAAGAGAATGCGTGACTTTCTTTAGAAGTTACTGATATAATAAAATCTTAAAAAAGTAAATCAATTTATATGCTACAAGAACAACACTGCTCTTCTAAACCAAAAAATCGTTTCACTACAGCAAGTTTTATGAATTATAAAACCATGATTAGTGTTAACTTAAATTTGCTTCCTTCAGTACGACAATCTCGTAGCAACTGAGATAGAGCTTTTTGACTTAAAGAAAAGTACATTAGGCCAGCTTCATATTCATTCCAAACAAGAAACAACATTAAGATACGTCTTTTTAACTTAGGAAGGCAGAATAAGTGCTATACAGTTTTTACCTAATAAAACTTACATAAAAATGATGTGTACTGTAGTAGCTTTAAAGCACGCTTTCACATAAAGTGATTAGTGTAGTAGTAGTGGTCGTGGTGGTGGTCGTGGTCGTGGTGGTCGTGGTGGTGGTCGTGGTGGTCGTGGTGGTCGTGGTCGTGGTCGTGGTCGGGGTGGGGGTGGGGGCGGTGGCGGTGGCGGTGGCGGTGGTGGTGGTGGTAGTAGTAATAATAATATAACAATAACAACAATAATAACATTAATAACAATAATAATAACAACAACAATAATAATAAATTAATTATTAATTATTATTATTATTATTATTGTTGTTGTTATTAATGTTGTTTGTTAATGACGCTGTCGATTGTCAGGATATCTTTGCCGCCGGTTATTTCATCCCGCAGGAGTTCTTTTATAACTATGCCAGTAAATTTATTGACATGGGCTGAAGCTTTTAAGCACACTCAAAAACCATCGGTGTTGGTCGTGTTTTAACCCGCGACCTTGGGATCAGTAGACTGGCTCTTAACCAACTGAGCCAGTTATAACAGAGGCATGCGGGATGCGTGTTTTAAACCTGCTTGGGCATACTTTTCATAATCTTATTTCAAAGAATCTTTGTGAAAAACATTTTGCTTAAGCAACAAGCAAAAATTAACGTATATAGTAGTCTTAGTCGCACAGTTTCCTCTCTACCCTTATCCAGGATTTCCTCCTCACAAATTTTAAGCTGTTAGTTATCCTCGAAACGTTATGCACAACCAGTTGAAGCGAAAAACACACTTCATGTTCACTCTGTGTGACAAAATAACTGATGTGCTATGCTGTAGATAGGTACAAACTCTTTCTATGTCTTTGAAAGGAAAAGGAAAGAAGATTCGAATTAGAGGAGAAACTTCTTTGTAACTTGGTCGCCTGAAGAAACGTTATCGGGTACACTAACGAGGAGCGAAGGAAAACCTATACAGTTCAGTAATTAGACTTGAACCCGCCAAACCATTGTTTCATTCTTTGATTGATCTGAGGTAAGTTTGAGGGAATAAAAATTAACCAAGAAAGAAAACAAAAATCACATGGCTCAAACTGGGGTTAAGTAGTTGTCTGGAGGATTTAGTGTGGATAAAACCTGAACTTATTCAAGTACTTCTATAGGCAGATAAAGAAGAATATCGACATTGACAAGGGAAGTACCCTAACTAGGCATGCCCGATTTCTTTCCACTATACATGCTTCGGCATATATTCTGCATGAAATTTTAAAAGTAGACTGCTTACTACAGGAAAAGAGCTTAAGGCTGATCTAGAGGACTTATTTGAATCAATGACTAATAACGACAATTTTGAGTGGGATCAGGATACAAGTATGTGCGCAGGTGGTTTGCTGAATAAATTGAGGGATTTTGATTTCTATTTTCTTCTGGTGGTTTTTTACAATATATTTCAGCACACTGATGTGTTTTTTCAAGTAGTCCAGAAAAAGCTGGCAGATATAGCTTACTGTAATAAAATGCTAGATAGCTTCCAGTATTTGCTGCAGAGTTACAGAAATGAATTCGATCCAGTTTGGGAAGAAGTGGCAAATAGCACCGCTGAAATTCAACATCAATTGGCTAAAAAAAGTTCACCTTGATGCAATTACCCGCGAAGATAAAAAAAAAACATCCGCAGACGCATATTCTGTGAAGTTATTAAAAACGTTCGGCAATGTATAGCTGAAAGATTTTCTGAAATCTCAAAATAGAGTTTTGTTTCTCCTCTTGATTCCTCGCAATTCTCAGACTTCAAGAGTAAGTTTCCAAAAGAAGTGTTTTGTAATTAAACAATTACGGATTCTACTTTGATTCACTTGGATTAAGAATGAATTGTGTATAGTGTATACTGATAGCGAAATGAAAAATAACGGTGTTGTTGAACTGTACCAGTACATTAAAGCAATGTATCTTACCTCAATTTGTCCTCAAACCTTTAAGTTAGTAACTTTGATTTTGACAATACCTGCAACAAGCTGCTCTGCATCAAAGGTCGTTTTCTATCCTGAAGAGGATTAAAAACTATCTCAGAAGTACACAACATCAAGAGAGCCCTTCATCCCTAACTATGATGAACATGAGAAGTAAACTGTTTCAGGACCTACGCTTCCAACCCAGCTTCGAAGATGATGCCATTGATGTCTTTGCTCAGAAGAGCAGGAGAATTCAGCTAAACTACAGGAAATAATTACAATCGTGACTTGATACTCTTTCTTACAACTATATTATTTGGTTCAAACACGAACTTGGTCGCTTGCTGTGAGTTCCAAACCACTCAGTATCTGGTTTATACTACCATTAATTTGAAATTTAATAACAGCCACAACGATATAAGCAAAATATTGTCACCTTACTGCCACCACTACGACTAGAGATCGTTTTTTAACTAAACCACCCGCTCTATTTCTCTCTTTCGTTCGCGCTCTTCTATTCGTTCTGTTTTGTGGATACACATAAGTGAAATTTATTCAGTTTTTAAAAAATTCAAATATTACTTTTTACGTCCAAAAATAATTGGACTCTAAGCTTCAATAGCACAGCATTACTTTTGCTGCCAGAGCCTTTTAAGACTTCAATAAGGGAGGATATAAATACAGAAGAACACGCGGCCTTATGACCCATATTTATTTTCAAAGCGGTTTACCGACTTTGACATTTCCCACACCTTTGCCCTTTATAAATGTTCCACACAATGCAATATTTGTTTACTATTCTTCAAACTTTCAACGCTGGTCCCAAAGAGATTGCAGAAATGTACAGTGGGAGTGATTTGTCTGTAATTTTAATATTTAGCAGTAGGTGAATTATATAGTGCTGTGAAAATTATAAAAATTGTGAATTGTTTTCAAAGTTAATAATTTTTATTTAATAAACCAAAGCATTACAACATTTTCTGTTCCCAACATTCTTTTGAGACTACTTATCTATAGCAGAATAATATCTAAAATTAATAAAATTTGGAAATTTTCATCGTGTGGAGCATTTCAGCTACTGTGCTAAAAATAGCTAAAAAGATAAGCTTAAGTGTTAACGATATTGCAATAGAAATTTGTATGTACATTATTCCTAGCATATGTTATGTCTGATATGAATTTGAACAAAATCCGCTAATAAGTGTAGAATTTACAAACTTCACCTACGTTTAGGGTACCTTAATACGAGTCCAAAGTGAATACCCAAGTCCACACACCACGCTACGCCACTGTCCTGCCACTACTAGGTTAGGTATAGCGCATAGACCTGAGTTACATGCTTTTGCGTGCCGGCATGCTAAACTGAACAGAGATGGCCAGCACATAGACCTGAGTTACATGCTTTTGCGTGCCGGCATGCTAAACTGAACAGAGGTGGCCAGCACATAGACCTGAGTTACATGCTTTTGCGTGCCGGCATGCTAAACTGAACAGAGTTGGCCAGCACACAGACCTGAGTTACATGCTTTTGCGTGCCGGCATGCTAAACTGAACAGAGATGGCCAGCACATAGACCTGAGTTACATGCTTTTGCGTGCCGGCATGCTAAACTGAACAGAGATGGCCAGCACATAGACCTGAGTTACATGCTTTTGCGTGCCGGCATGCTAAACTGAACAGAGGTGGCCAGCACATAGACCTGAGTTACATGCTTTTGCGTGCCGGCATGCTAAACTGAACAGAGATGGCCAGCACATAGACCTGAGTTACATGCTTTTGCGTGCCGGCATGCTAAACTGAACAGAGGTGGCCAGCACATAGACCTGAGTTACATGCTTTTGCGTGCCGGCGTGCTAAACTGAACAGAGATGGCCAGCACATAGACCTGAGTTACATGCTTTTGCGTGCCGGCATGCTAAACTGAACAG
The DNA here is from genome assembly GCA_030765045.1 of Tenodera sinensis. Taxonomy (NCBI): domain Eukaryota; kingdom Metazoa; phylum Arthropoda; class Insecta; order Mantodea; family Mantidae; genus Tenodera; species Tenodera sinensis. The sequence goes on from CM060962.1 coordinate 108,836,029, forward strand.
AGGTGGTCAGCACATAGACCTGAGTTACATGCTTTTGCGTGCCGGCATGCTAAACTGAACAGAGATGGCCAGCGCATAGACCTGAGTTACATGCTTTTGCGTGCCGGCATGCTAAACTGAACAGAGATGGCCAGCGCATAGACCTGAGTTACATGCTTTTGCGTGCCGGCGTGCTAAACTGAACAGAGATGGCCAGCGCATGGACCTGAGTTACATGCTTTTGCGTGCCGGCGTGCTAAACTGAACAGAGATGGCCAGCACATAGACCTGAGTTACATGCTTTTGCGTGCCGGCATGCTAAACTGAACAGAGGTGGTCAGCACATAGACCTGAGTTACATGCTTTTGCGTGCCGGCATGCTAAACTGAACAGAGGTGGCCAGCGCATAGACCTGAGTTACATGCTTTTGCGTGCCGGCGTGCTAAACTGAACAGAGGTGGCCAAAGAGCAAGGCTGGACAAAATTGACGTTGCGGTCTATGCACAGTAGTGTCGAAACAACCGCTTGGCAATGTACCTTTACAGGCTAGTGGGACTGGAGTATACTGATGCAGGTATAGGATTGAACAAGGACCAGTGGTGGATAAGACTAGTGGTGGATTAATAATACATATGTTCAATAAATGAAAATAGATTATGCTGTCACGGAAGAAAAATTCTCAGATTTCTCCATAACACAACAAAATGTAACTTGGATAACGCTATCTTCACTAGCAAGCTACCAAGACAGATCACAGATTAATCTGGTTGTAATAGAAATATTGTAGCGCAGTAAATCTCAAGTTGCAATGTCGTCACATTCACTTGTAGAATATAACTTGTTACATCTCGTTATATATTACTAGAACACTGGTATAATAGTAGTCACCATATCCTTATCGGACAGTTTAGTCCTTAATCTTGGCTTTGTTAGCTTCATGAAGGAAAGGGGGAAAAAAGCACCATTCACATATGTAAGTGCTGGCGAGCATTGTCATAATTCGTGCTGCAAATTTGCGAATATTCGGATACTGTACACTTCTCAAAGATTTGTAAAAAGCAATTACACCCAGGTCATTGTACGTATGCTTTAATAGCGTTGTAATCCTTTGCTGCGTTCGTGGTTACTGTCAGTTGTCTTTTGTACACTCCTTCCTAAAACGCAGAGCCACTGCTTAGCTACAGCTGCATGCTCTGTGTGCTCCGGTTGATATCCCTGCACTGCTATATTTATAATCCGCGCAAATCTCCTGCACATGGCAGTAGCCAATAGGAGCGTACTACAACGTAGCCCTATCATGTCCGTGCGTGAGATAGCGTAGCGTAAGAACAGCGTCTCGCTGTGTGTGCTATGGAGAGCTATTTAGTAAAACTGCAGATTAAAACCTAAGTAAACTTTGGCTATTCAGTAGAACTAAATAAATGGCAACAGAAACTAAAGTACGTGATTATTCTGGAGCGATTGCCATGAGCTCATCGTCACTCCAGCAAACGCCCTCGATCACCGTAACTTGCCGCACTGATTTCATCCTCTGTGCCACTTTTCTTTTAAATTTATCACAATTGGATCTAAAAGGTCTTCACTACCTAGTTATTTAATAAAATCTCTTTTCTGTAGTTGTTCTGCGTGTTTAACACAGACAGCCCATTGTTCTCTTGTTAACTTGTCAAAGCTCTTAATTGACAAGTCCTTCAATCTCCGAAGTTTTAAATGCATCGCTTCTGGGAGCAAATTGGCGCTTTACTTGAGCGCGTACAAGCTCAATGATAGAGAGGTAATTGATACCTGCTTTCATTAGTAAGTTGATCGAGCTCATATGCACAAAATACAGGTAAAATAGGATTACGTATAAATACCGAAAGGCTGAAGCTAAAATTACACTCTCTTTTCGTACATGCTTGCACGATCATTCTCTTTAAGCTTGTGATAGACTATTAATAGCCAAGCGTTAATCTAGTAATTACTAAGCGAGACGAAGCTAGTTCTGACTAGGCAACGCTGCACGCCTGTGATTAGCTACAGCCGTGGAGCCTCTGAAGGTCATGCGCAAGAGTTCTGACGCGAATAATATCCCTGTAATTAGTATACATCTGTTAGCAAATCTTTGAAGCTGAAAACTACATGCAAATGAACTGGTGTTTTCAATGATGCCAATGATGCGTGTGACATGAAATATTTTTCTCCTTTTATTTTGATACATGTTGGTTAATTGTTGCAAAAGGGACACTGGGGGTGGATTTTTGAGCAAAATTGGTAAAAATTCAAAAATTGTGTTTTTGCTGCAAATGATTCTCTGAATGTTTGGGCATGCACAAAGAGCGAAAATTTGCAGTCCCCCCCCCCCCTCTGTATTCGGTTGCTACAGTAATTTAAGGACCCCCCGCATGTGGTACTTTGTCCCTTCAAAATCAGTGAGCTACACCTTCCTGCATATTCATAGAAATTACTCCGGGTTTTTCACATTTCCTGTGAATATCAGAGGAAAGTTTCTACTTATAATGGTTTGTTGTTGCTTTGTACTATCATCTTTGGCGTATTTTGGTAGCTACCTATATGATATGCATCTGTTGAATCAGAAGTAGAAAGAAAATTTATTGTGCCTGTTATTTTGTTCTATTTGGTTTGGATTCATTATGTGGTCATTCTTATGAATAGAAATTTGTTTTATACATGTAGAGTTAGCTCCAATTTACAAATATTTTGGTTGGCCACAGGTAAATGCAGAAGTGTTGCATGCAGGTATGTTGCATGGACTCCAGGAAACTTAGATTTGGTGTTTCTATAATGGAGAGACTCCGCATAGCCACTACAAGTTGTCCGTTCAGTTCGATGGCAGTATAGTTAGAGGCATCGTCCCTACTATATTGGAGACTACCTTGCTCTGAACTAGTACACTGTGCTATTGGGGACACAAAATACCAATGAAAGGGCTCACTCATTTGGAAAAACTCTCCCAAAGAAGACATTTCTAAGAAGCAGCTAGAAATTGGGGCATAAAACGTTTTTTTCTGTTCTTAATATGGGCTGATGAGCTTCTCAAGAGATGTCTGTGGTAAGCGGTTAGGGATGTTCAGCAACTGCTTCAAACATCACTCAGAAATGTGATACAACTCGACTCTTCGAAAGCAAGAGACCTACAGCTATAAAGAGGAAGGGTAGCTGTAGGTGGCTAAAAGGGCACAAAAGTACAGAACAAGGACACAAAGTAAAGTAAAACACAAATTATTGTAAATCAGGAGAGCTTATATGCCTAAAGGATATAGTTCACCACTTTCCAGCATATTTTATAAATCAGCGTTTTTCTCAAAACTTCATTTTCACATATTGCAAATGTTCTACGTGTCTCAATTTTTGTTTAAATACAACTAAAATTTCCCAAAATGAGTAGAAGTATCCACTGTAATATTCTAGGTCCAAAAATACCTGCCAACACTAGCAATAATTTTTTAAAAAGTTGTTTCATGAAAAAAATATTAATTTAGGGATTAAAATTTTGAACATATTAAAAGAAATTAGAATAAAGTCACTCATCAAATTTCTTGAAATAATCAGACATCGAAATTTTACTTATGGTCCAAGGCTCCAATTAAAAAAAAATACTAATCCATTTTCTCAACTTTTGAGGCACGTGCACAATTTTGAATATGCGATACCTTTACAAAAAGAAAGAAATATATATATAGCTCCAAGAGTATTCATTCAGTTTGAATTAAATTTGATATTCATACTAATTTAAAAGTAACGCAGTCACAATAAAATTGTCAGAAACATCCATACAAAATTATGGAAATTTGAAATTTCATTCCCAGTGTCCCTTATAGACTATTAATAGCCGAGCGTTAATCTAGTAATTACTAAGCGAGACGAAGCTAGTTCTGACTAGGCAACGCTGCACGTCTGTGATTAGCTACAGCCGTGGAGCCACTGAATGTCATATGCAGGAGTTTTGACGCGAATAAATATACCTCTTATTAGTATACATCTGTTAACAGATCTTTAAAGCTAAAAACTGCATGCAAATGAATTGACGTCTAAGTTTTCGATGATGCCAAACCAGTGCGTGTGACGTGAAATATTTTTCTCCTTTTACTTTGATACATGTTGGTTAATTGTTTCAGAAATGCCACCTACCGATTAATATGTTGGAAGGCTTTTGAGGCTATTCTAGCAGATATCGGGTTGTCCTATAGAAAAGCAATTCTGGAGTTGGCAACACCACTCACAGCTCCCTGAGGACATCATCAACTCTATGATTGGCTTATACTCACCTGTAAAGAGAAACATAAATATAATTGTATAATCTATAATCTTTGAAAGCTAATTAAATTTTACTTAACATTGCCTGTCTTCTGGACTCTAAAGGTATACTTATTTATTTATTTATTTATTTATTTATTTATTTATTTATTTATTTATTTATTTATTTATTTATTTATTTATTTATTTATTTATTTATTTATTTATTTATTTATTTATTTATTCATTCATTCATTTATTTATTTATCTAACCGCAAGGTAATTGAAGAAGAAAATCATTTACAAATATTATACATAATTTCTCTATCTTTCCAGTATCCTGATACTTCACAAGACCCAAATATAACTGGGCATCGTAGCAGGTGATCCCTGTCCAAGACTTCTTGTAGATCACAGAGCATGCAGGTAGGACCAGGTAGAAATCCAAAATGGCTGAGGTGTTTCCCTAAGATGTCATGTCCAGTGAGAAGACGAAACATCGCCAGCGCTTCCTTTCTTGGTCTGTCTGGTATTGTTTGTAATGCTGAATTCCAAGATTTGGTGAGGATTCTAGAATCTCGTTATGTCTTAAATTGTTGGTTTAACAGGCTTTTTGTAACAAAATTGGTAGAGTGGTATGATTTTGTATCCGAGTTAAGTGTAAGCATTGCATCTTTCTTAGTTAACACATCGGCCTATTCATTTCCGTACGGTTGGCAATGTCCAGGTATCCACTGTAGGGCAGTCTTCTTATTAGTGTTTTAGCTTGTTTAAAGCTATTCTACAGTCCTGGATTTCTGTAGACTGAGGGGACTCTAATGATCCAGTTGCTTCTATGGCAGATTCTTAGTCACTTAGAATGACAACATTGGTGAACTTCTCAAGATGTAGGAGCAGTTGTGTAGAGCTGTCCTTATGGCCTCAATTTCACCATCAAATGCAGTTTTGTAATATCCCACCGGTTTGTAAAAGGAGAAAATAGGGCTGTGTACTCCTGCTCCTGCGTTTAAGTACTCCTGTAATTTGAAGCTATCTGCATATACATGTAGCCAACTATTTTCAGGGTAGGTACTATTGAAAGTTTCAACGCTAATCTCTTGAGAGTAACTTTGTCTACTTTTTTTCCATTTACTTGCTAGTATAGCTCTGTTGAGAAATTGTATTGTTCTTCTTCCGTTGACTTCTGAACTTCTTCTGTGGTTGGTTCGAAGATTTTGAGTATTGTTTCTCCAATTTGGAAACATTCCGAAGGAATCTACGTTGAGTTTCCAAAGTTTCTTTGTGAATTTGTGTATGTGTGCCAGCGGTGGTCATTTGGATTTCTGATTCGTTTTTCGCATACTAAAATTGATTTCTCTTCTAAGACTGTGAATTGGTTTAAAACCCGTTAGCGTTTGCATTGCATCTATAGGAGTAGTTTTAATTGTGCCATTTATCAGTCTGAGAGCTTGATTATGTATTTTCTCAAGTTTTTCTTAAAGTTATATCCGATAGGTAGTTGTGCGTTTTTTCCCTCCCTTGTTAACGTCCTCCAACGTAATGTCATATCGGACAGTGAATGACTGAAATGGGTGAAATGATGCTCAAATGAGCCCAAGGTCCATAGAACTTTAAGTTACCCGACATTCGTCTTCTCAGGATAAGGGAAAACCTCGGGAAAAAAGTCTTATCCGGATAACTTACCCTAAGAGAGATTCGAACGCGCGACCTCTTGAACGAGGGTCAAACACGCTAACCGTCACGCTACAGAGACGGACATCCAATGCTCAGATAAGTAGTTCACAGCAGTATAACATTCCTGGGAGTATGTCATCTAATATGTGGTGGCTAGTGTTGTGCGGGCACATCCCCACTTACTTTCTGCAAGACGTTTCAATATCCGTATATGCTTTGTAGTGTTGGAGTTGATGTTCTCTACGTGCTGTTTCCATGATAGTATATTATCAAAAGTCACTTCTAAATATGTGAAGAGATCAGATTCTGGGATGACCTCTATTTTGTTTTTGAGGATGGGTTCTATTCTTCTGTATGCTAGAGAGAATGATTAGAATTTAATTTTAGGCATATTCAAAGACATATTTTTATATTACATCACGATTCCAGTCGTTGGGGTGCCTTATTAAGAGTTAGTTCGGACTTAATTAATGCTCCCTTTTAGGTGTTTCTGTCCAGAACACCATATCGTCAGCATATAAAAGGCAGTTTATATTTGGTACAGAGTTTAGTTCGTCAATGAGACCATTTATATACACATTGAAGAGTGTGCAACTTGTTACAGCACCTTGTGGTACTCCAGTTTGCAATATTTTGTATTGTGAAAGAGTCTTTACGTATTTCACTTTGCAGGATATAACTTTAGTGAAAGCTTTTAACCATCTCTGTATGTTATTTTTACTCCAGCTTTTGTCGATTTCAACAGGAGATTCTCTTTCCACACTGAATCATAAGCTCGTTGGAAATCAATAAAAACAGCAGTAAGAACATTTCCAAAGTCTAGTGCATCTTTAATCTGTTGTGAAAGTTCGGTTACTTTTTGGGTTATTGACACGTGTTTCCTAAAACACACTTGTTCATTTTTTGTTATATTTTGTGTTTCCAAATGCCAGGTGAGTATACAGCAAACATTCTTTCCATTGTTTTAGCCATTATGCTGGTTAAAGAAATGGGTCTGTAATTTTGTAAGTTCTTAGGATCCCTTTTCTTCAAGTAGACGTACCTCCCCGTGGTGCAACCTGGAAACGCTTTGTGACTAAATGATCTACAATGTTGGCAATACTGATATGTCTAAAGGTATATTCCCTAAGCAAAACGTTCCAAGCACAGTGAAAAAGGAAGCGCTACCCGATGACGTAATTTACAGACCGGCTAAATCAATTAAGAAGGTAGTTGTCTCAGACCTTGCAGAATCGATAACTGGCATCGCTACAATCATGAACACAGCCAAAGGCTGAGCTATTTATTCAAGTATAAACGAGAATACATTTCAAAACATACTTAACGATACTAACATTATTGTTTGCTTTTTCCTATATATAACTGTGCTGCTTCAAGTGGGATTTTTGAACAGTATAATGCTTTTGGGCTTCATGACAGATAAATGTTATTTGATCACCAATGACCTGATAGTCTTAAAGCAACATAGATATCCCTAGTGAGTTGGTATCTCGGGCCATTTCACACTATGTCAGAGACGTGCCACTGTTAGCCAGGCATGGACCCACACAAATTGTGATGATGCTATACTGCAACTTCTTAGTTAACTTCTCTGAGTGGCTAATGCCATGCAAGTAGTTGTATTCCTAGTAAGAAATACTTTTGTGTTCTCGTACATGAGATGTATGAAATAACAGAAATATTTATTTTAAAATATGCATTTGTACATTGTTTTATTTAAATAACACCTTGGCATGAGAGCACTACTGTTGCAGCCGCCCCTCCAAGACATGCCACACCAGTGATGTCCGACCTGTCTCTTTGGAGACGCTTACGTAATTAGCTGCTATTCCCCACACCACTCCTTCAGTCGGAGGTTGAATCACGTCTGTGGCATTTAGACTCACAAGCAGTCAGTATCCAGTGACAAAAACAAACAGACGATTCCATGGCAGTTTCTAAGTCATACCTTCAATTTTCTAGGAATATCCTCAAAGACCTCTTCGTTCTGGATGATGTTTATAAATGGTAAAAATTAAGAGACAGAGAAAAGCTTACTAAATAAAAAATGTGGATCTGTTAAAGCATAATTTATGTTAAATACTTCTTCTTTTGAATGAACCGTTTCGGAGGTATTCTTTCTTATTTGTTTGAATTAGCCAATACTTCTACTTTTCTCAAATAGGAATATGTTATTCGTTTTTTATCTCTTGGTCTTGCAAACAGAATGGAATTTCAAAGGCATGCATTGCAACCAGCTCTTAAAACATTTAACTATCACTTGAAGCCCACTGTATTCCCATACTTCGATTGCACCTACAACAAAACTAGCTGTAAGATACATTCTGAAGTAGATAGAGAAATAAGCATTTGCAAAAATAATCTGAGAGTGAGTATAGCTCTACATATAATATTTACGAGCAGAGTTTCCCCAAATTGAACCATATTAGAAGTCTTTATCGCAATAGGTTACGCGACGATCACTTGGTGTATGCACTTCGACTTTGTTACCAAATATTGATACACTTCTTAAACGTAAGCAGTACCACAGAAGTCACTAATAAGCAGATGTTTATCGCAAACGATTTGAAAATGTTTACGTAATTCAAACGCAACGTACATTTAACCAACCCGCCACTGCAACACAATGCGCGCCCGATTGCTAAATAATGGCAAAGTCCGCGAATGGTGGAAGGAGATAAATCCAACCTCCCCTCTTTTGTGAACGTTGGACATTACTGTGCCACTCCATCAAAGGTTCGTTATACTGAGGACAAATGGCGATGTCATATGTAACGACTATTCTACATGGCTGTGTATGCGGACAGCATCTAAAAGCAAATAAATGTCTGCTTTGCTAATTAGAAAAAGTGCTATGCTAGAGCAGTGTGGTGTGAATCGATATCGACCCTTAGAGCAACGAAACTAAACATTGGCATCCCCCAGGGGAAGAGCCACTCCCAGTAAAACAGTGAAATAGAATACATGTAAACTGCACAACGAAGCTTCCTGCACACTTTTCCGGCAATGTGCACACGCGAAAATATGTTTCCGCTTTAATATCTATAGAAGCCAATACAAAACAGAACAAATCCTAATCTTTGTTATGCAGGCACAAAAAGCAATATTTATGTGCTCCGACGTTTTCAAGTTAATAAACTTGTATTTTTTGTTGTTGTTTAATTTAACAAATGTTTTCAGCATTTTTATACATGGTTTAACCCTGCTGTGGAATTTTCGGCTATGTGTAATTTCCCTTGAAAATATTTGTCTTCAATTAAAAATTTGTAGCAAGAGGAAGTTCTAATTTTAATTATGCAGAAACAAAAAACGGTTTATGTCTTCTGACGTTTTTCAACATTTCTCCGTTTATTAGTGCGAATTCTTTTTAAATTGAGCCGATGTTCTCAGAGTTTTTGTATGCGGTGTTCACAAAACTTTTACATGAAACTTTTCTGTTATAATATCTGAAATTGTGTTTTGATCTCTTGGAGGAAATAATGTTGTAGTAAGGAACTACTAACGTTTTTGCTGGACTTCCTCTGTAAATCTTCAGGTTTATTATCTCATTATTTCAGTCTATATTATATGTATGCGAGATTGTTAGGTATTATACCTATAAGAACGATTATTCTACTAAATGCTTATGAATAATTTTGGTTCACACATAAAAAAAATCTGATGTTACATTCACATGATCTTCACTATCCATTATCGTTTAGTTTTATATAGATTCTACGAACCATTCCTTCAAAATCTTATATTCACATTTACTTGAGTTAATCGTCATGAACGTTTGCAGAAATAGTGTCATCACACTTTTCGTTGTAGTACAAAGTGGACACAGCGAACCAAAGCAATAGTCAATTGTTTAAAAGCGGCTCACTGTATACTGGACTAGAAGTTCCATATTCTTTCCATGGAACCGCAACAAAGAATGGAGTGGTGATAGTATTTAAACATGACAAACCATTGAAACGTTCAAACTAATAGCAAGGGATATATCGGAAATGGCTGATACCGCAGAGAAGTTGTTGAGAAAATCAAAATGTTGTACATGTTATGCATTTAAAGGGTAGTTTGGAGTGGGGTATTTTCTTGAAAATCCTTGGAAGATGCTACACTTAAATACCATGTTTGGCATTTAACCATGTTTTCGTTTTTGAGTTATGCTGTTAACAGACGGACACGGACACACACACACACACACGCACGCACGCACACACACACACACACACACACACACACACACACACACACACACACAAGGATCTTTTTCTAAAAACACATGTTTTTAGATTCATGGTGCCTCAAAACATGGATTTCCGGTGAGCTCTCGATATCGACTTTTTGGATAGCATCCAACTCTTCCCTCCACTTACTATACCTTCGTATTAGAGAAAGTAATAATTGTTCATTTAGAGCCAATATCCTTATTTTTATTGTAGATATAATTGTAAAAGTAGGACTATAATTTAAATATATTTATTCATTTTAACTTAGCTTGTATATATTTTCAGCTAACGCTTATTATTCTTACAATATTTGGGTTATTTCTGTTTAGTGTTCCTTTGAGTATGATTTACATGCATTATCACTATATTCTGATTTTGATATGTAACTGAGCGGAAGAGAAGGCCAAAGCTCTGCTAAATAAGTGAAATATGCGGCAGAGAAATCGTACGCACAAACTAGGTATTCGAACTGTCGATGACATATATTCCACGGGCAATCATTCCTAAAGCAAGAATTGATTATACACTTTTAGGAGACAGAAAGTATGTATGTATAAGGATATAGTGGTGGAAAGCTTCACAGACAAATCTTATGATGTCAGAGTGAACTGAAACGGGAAGTTATAGTGTACCTTAAGTGTGACGAAAGCTGTGACATAATCTTGCCAAGGTAGGTTGTTTCCAAGCAAGATTTTTGTAAGCGGATACTAGCGTTGTCCTACCAGAATACACAAGGCCGGTTTTGCAGGTTAACCACACGTTCCAAGGCGGAAAGGGGACTCTAAACCTCCTTCAACATAAAGAGAACGAAACAAACAAATCCTTTATGATGTGGTGGACATTCATTATATACCACTTTATTAAGGGGGTAATAAATGGCGGAATTGCCCCCCTCCTATTTTTTGCAGTCTTATACACTGAAATCTCGAACCACATAGTATCTCAAAGATGGTTAACGCCATGGAAATGTTATTTTACATAAACTGTTTGTGTTAACCACATTTACATTTTTTCTATGCTAAGATTTTGTGTATCTCTTACGATTTACCAATTACACAATAGGACTTTACAGGCTGCTCCTGAAAAATCAAGATACACGTATTATTATTTATTTATGCCAACAAACTGACTGTTGATGTTTCAAACACATAAGCCGTGTGTGTGCAATGTTTAAGAGATAGAACTAGAACTTAAAAAAATGCAATGCCACAGCTGGGGTTTGAACCACAGATCCTTCGCTTAACAGGCAGGTGCTCTAACCATTAAGCTACTGCGACAACTTGCTAGAATTACAATGAATTCTCAAACTAGTTCGTATTTCTTTCTTATCAAAAGTTGACAGTCATGCTAACTCTGGCGAATGTTGATATAACCCGTATTGGATTTCTGTGAATGTAGCGCGGGACAAAAGGATTTGCACTATACATGTATTGCCACTCTGTTCGTTCTGTTTGTTTTATCCTAGTCAATAGGAGCCATGTCGGTAAGGTTAACAAACTTATCTACAAATGTAAACGAGGTCAGCAATGAGCGTGCTCTCAAACCGCACGGTGGCATGGATCGCATTCAGCGCGTCGCGTCGCGTCGCGTCCCGTCGGAGTTTCCGATGAGCCCCATCTCTCACTGTTTGCGTGAAAGACTTGTCAAACCAAACAGGACCTTTTAGTACAATGTGCAATACTTCCAAGATCACTCGCGTTATGTCACGTCATAATACGTGAGTCAGGAGAAAAGCTTGATCACTACAATCAGTTCCCCAACTGACTCACATTTTTCCATGGAAGCCGGAAGATCCTTGGTTCAAAACCCACCTGTGGCATTGAATACTTCAGACTGATTCTACATTTCAAGAGAAGAATATTTCCCCTCAAGTTTTGGCGATAGGCTCAATGGTGACGTCATCTGATGACTAAAGGTGTGATTCCCAAGCGGAGTAGCGTGGCATTGCAGTGCGAAGTCTGGAGCATGAGTAGAAGAGTTTTCATACTCACGTCGCTGCTGCGCACGACGATTTGAAACGACTGCCAGTAAAGACGCCAAGCACTGGTGCGTGAACGGAACAAAATGTCATTTACTAGTGCAGAAAACAGCGTACTTTTTATACATTTTGGGTTTGTTAATCTACTTAGGAGGCGAAATGTTGGTTTTTATAACCTCAAATGTGACAATTACAAAAATCACACTAGGGAGAACTTTTGGGCAGAAATTAATGGTAAAAGCAACCAAGTGATACGGCATATTTAATAAAAATTCCAAATTTTCGGATATTCTCGGAGTATAATATTTTGGCAAAAAAAAAAAGCATGGTGTTTGTGATTATACAAAACAGGTTTAGCATTATGGTCGTGAACATGACTTCATATAACAATTCCTAAATCATATCTTGTCTGTTTGTAATAACTATATTGACGTTCACTACATAAAATGTCACTTTTGTCTATTGAACGTTCATTTGCCTTACTGCTCTGAAAACGGGGCTTTTAATATTACGTAAAACGCTATTGTATTGCATATTCAAATGTTTGACACAATCTACAACCGTCAATATCAGAACTAAGTTTAACTTTAAAAAAATTGAAGGTTCGTGAACAATTCATTTAAAACTTTGGGCGTTGTTCAAATATAATTTTTCATACCAGTGTTATGAAGTCAACTGCATTTGAAATGTTTTTAGCAAAGAGTTTTAAAAGAGACAATAATATTGGTCGCTGAGAAAGAGTTGAACTTTCAACTGATTGTTCTTAACAAAATGTATCCAAAAGGAATGTATCACTTATTTCTGGGAAGAAGCGAAAAGGAAATATCGGGACTGACTTTAGAAAGTTGAGTTCAATGAAATCACATCAAGGACCTCACTGAAATAAAGAAGAGCCACATTCTGAAGACTAATTTAATTATACTCGTAATTTTGCATTATAAATTAAGTTTATGTGGCTTTCAGTTGCATAGTATCAGGGGAAACAGGGTGGATGGTATCTACCCTATACTTTGAGGCACACATTGTGTGCACACTATAACTAAATATAGCACATTCTCGCGAGTTTAATATGGAAAGTAGAATTTTCGACTGTCTTCTGTTTTAACAAAACACTGACTATTAGAATGAACCTTCGAATGAAAAACCACATACATTTAAACATTTCGACCCGTGTTCCTCAGAACGGGCTCTAATGACCTAGTTGTCGACGGGCCCTTAAACACCACCACTCACTCAATCACTGACTCTTCCTCAGAAAAAAAGAAACGAGACAAAATTACCAAAGTAACTGTTACCTAACATATGAGCTTAGATGTTGTAATAATAAGAAAATGGCTCGCTGTTTTATTGCAGTGAAGAGCCGTGAAAAGTCGGTAGAAGAATGAATTTAACACTTAAAATTGTGAAGCACACCAAAAGAGGAAATGATATCACAGATATGCTTTCTAAGTTAGTAAGAAGCAAGATTGATTGTCGTTGTTGTTGTAGTGTTTAACGCCCGCTTTTACTACTACGGCACCGCAGGCGGTGACACTGATGACACATGGAATGAAGATGGAGCACCGGTGGAATGAGATGGCGGGGGAAACCGGAGCACCCGGAGAAAACCCGCCCTGACGCCGCTTCGTCCACCACGAATACCACATGCGGGTCCCTGGGATCGAACCCGGGCCGCCTAGGCGGTAGGCGAGATTGATTGCCAGAAACCACTCTCAGGCAAGCAATGAAACTGAAAACGGGACGTGTTAATCGAAGATAATCATCAGCAGCAGTGCAACTGGATATACTTGCGGCAAAATAAAATGTCTATCCAAAAGATGTACTACGCTAAGCTAGCTACTGAGGGCTTTACTATCTTTACTTTTATTATCACACGAAAGTCTCAAATTATAAAATAAAAGTGCTTGTGATTTCTTATGATTTGGGTCCTTCGAATTTTGTACTTATGTGAATTTGGTCCATCGGATCCGTTAAGGAATGAAAAGCTCAGGGAAGAAAATAGCATATCTTACCAAGACTGCAAATTACAAATATGTTTGTAGAGGAAAGTACAGAGAACAGACCAACTGGGAAACGGCAAATCGGAACAGGAACATTTAATGGCAGGAAGTATCAGGACTAATTGCAATGAAGAACAATACAAGCAAAATGTATATTCTAATGACAGCAACTGGAAGACCTTGAATCCTTAGATGGATACATTTAAACTAATAAGCTGATGCACTGTTCAGACTCGGGTTACGCAATCGTCACACAATTCAGTTAAGCTATACGTCATATAGGAGTTAATGGTGCAATAAGAAGTGAATTTACACTCTCAGACGTCTGACCGTAGCATTTGGTATGTTTTAAATAGATTTAAATTTTTGTCTAGTGTCCATATTTTTCTCTACCTATTATCGTTTACTGGTGAGAGAAAATTATATAAAATTCATTGCAACGAAGGGGACTCACAGGTTATTCCCAAAAAATTCAAATTATACAGTTCATTTGTCATGTAAATCTTCAGCACATGGTAGGTACTTTATTAAAAATTGTTAGAGCTATTTTTGAGAAAATAGAAACTTTTGAAACCTTCCAAGTAAATGATAGTTTTGCACCAGACATTTTCTTCACACATTTCCGGTAAAACCTCTATAATTACTTGTTGGGCGAATATAATACTTTCCTTACATAGGTACGTGGTAGAGAAAGTAACAACTGAATGTCTAAGTGGTGTGTGTGTGTGTGTGTGTGTGTGTGTGTGTGTGTGTGTGTGTGTGTGTGTGTGTGTGTGTGCGCGCGCGCGCGCGTGTGTATACCAGGTAAGTCAGCCGCCCCTTATTTTTTGGAAGATAAGCCACCCATCAAACAGCATGTGCACTGTAGTCCAATTTTGCCCCTACTAAGACGTATTGCTTGACGTTCTTAGAGAGAGAAATGCGCAAAATTCAGAGGAACAGCGGTTTAAGGGACAGAACGTGCTTCTGGCCAAAGTACACTTCAAAAACATACGACTCGTTTATTGAAAGCGAATTCCGGTTTCCAGCCGATTTTACAAACTTTTTACAAACAATGTAATTCAGTAAAGGCCTCTGATAAAATGGACCTATCGTATAAGTACACTAACAACACCGGAAAAAAAAAAAAGGAGAATGGTGGATCCTTGTACTTAAAGCTGGGGTGGGCTGTCAAAAATTGGGGACACGCCTCATCCACCCTAGAGTCAAAACGCACATAATATTAAATAACGGTTTATTTACATTTTTGTGTAAACTACGTCTCGTAATCTCAAATAACATGCATAGTAGCTTTTGCCATTTAAGTAATTTATAAAGTACTTAAATGGCAAAAGCTACTATGCAGGTTATTTGAGATTATTAATCATATCAAAACGCCCAACAAAGGATTAAAACTGTCTTAAAAGGCTAAATCAAGCATGAAAACTCGCGAAGTGGCAATGACATTGCGCCTAGCATACAAGTACTATTGGACTCGGGTCGTGCTTTCAGACAAGTCTCGAAGTAGCTGGAGTATTATTACTGTATCTTGTGCGCTAACCCCAGGAACACGGGTTCACGTCTCGGCAATGTACAATTTTTTTATGCTCATAAAAACCTGGAAACCGCATTCACAATAATCTAATAACGAAGTCCCTGAGGGTTTAGGACATTATAACTGAAATCGTTTTTGGTTGTCTGCATTTCGTAATAGAACAGGTATAATGACTTCTGCCCCATTGGACTAGCACGATGTAGTGTGTTATTATGAATGCAGACTCCCTTCACTCTCCACGCGTAAGCTGTTGCATGATATTTTGTGCCATTCCTTCACCATGTATTCGACATACGAGTGCATTGATATGCTTTTGATCTACGGAGAAGCAAGAGCCAATGCACAAGCAGCTCAGCATCTATACAAGGACAGATATCCTTATAGACAACATTATAAAATGGGAAAAAAAAAAAAAATAAATAAAAAAAAAGAAAAAAAAAAAGCAATTACAAATTAAAATAGTTTCAGCTTTCAACATAGCAATTGTTCAGCCAATGTTATCTGTGAATATTACACGGTAAAAAATAGCACATCTACACCACACGGTATACTTACTAATCGTGCGCTCGTTCCAACTGAACTACCTGGTAATGTGAGAGGTAGACCTTCCGTTTAACATGTGGTATTCGCTGGTCCCAATGAACATCTTGCAGAGGCGTAAACATCAGCTGTATAATTACGAGTAAGTTAAAAGGCGATGCGCTAACATCTACATCAGTACCTACTAATTTCCTCGAGTGTGTAACCAAAGATATCCAGTTAAATACTTCGGTAGAACTTAGCATGGGGGCCAACGTTTTCATATTAGAATATAAAATGCGGATTGCATAAAACTGGAAAATAAGGGCCAGCTGACTCACCTGGTATAACTTTTTTTCAGCCATTAGCTTGTCTGAGGTAAATTTTAAATCTGTGACCTTTAAGCATAGTCCTGACATATTTGGCATTTCTTATTCATTTTGAAGATGTAGAAAATACTCAGTTACAATATATGTTACGTCCAAATGCAAGCACCGGTAGAGTTTGTCCGATCGGGCCTTGCTCTGCCTCGCTGCTAGCTTAGAGCCTCAGCGCGGTTCTCGGGTTACGTCAGTGGCGTGCTTTATTGATACCACAACTAACCACACAGCAGGTTAAATTAACCTAAAAGTCTATTAATAGTGAACAAATATTCTACATTTATAGCATTACAAAGTGCATGTATGTAATTATAGACATATTTATTCCAATTTGTCACACAATTTGCCATACATATTTCTGTGTTACACTTGCAGCAGAATACTTTCGCTCTGTTTATCTACTGATTTATTTAATTATTTTGTATCTATACGTATAGCGACGTAATCAGCAAAACCTAAAACAGAAACGGATTTTCTACATTTAACTGATGGAGTCTTCAACGTAAGAGGAACAAAATTATATTTCATAATATAAAAACCGCAAGTCAGATAATACAATCAGAGCAGTTAAAGCTCTAATTGATGAGAAATTATGAATAAGCAACTTATGTAAATTATAAAATACGAGAAAATTAAACTGCATCTTATATTAAAATGCTTTATTTTTTGTTGGTTAGTCTTCTGTTGGCCAGTCTATGAATATTTGGGGTGATATTTTGTGTTGCCTTGATTCTAATCACTACACTAATTTTCGTCAGAGAGGTTTCTTTGATGTCTATGTTTTCTCAATTTTAAAACGGTGAAGAGCGAGATTTTAGCTGCATAATTATGCAGGCGCGGAAGTCATAAACGAAGAAAAGACCGGTAAAAACCAACAAAATCCACCTTGCTATTATACTTGCATTTCAGTTCCCTGTCACATTGTAAGTCAATAATTTTTAACTGTAAGTCTGCAGGAACCGAATCAACATTTACTGCGAATGGTATAGCAAATATATCAAATTGTGTTTTTAGAGCTTGCAAGTCCTGGAAACATCTTTCAAATTCTACAGCGTCCGCCATGCCTTCATCAAGAACACACCACATACATGTATTGCTGTTCCAAACGTTGAACCGCCACTGCTATCCACTGCCGTGACATGAGCGGTCGCAGCTCGGCAAGTAAGCTCTTGGCCCCTTCTACTGCCCACTGCTCTGAAGTAGTGTACCTGCCGGTGACTGTCCTAGTGTATCTAACATACTGAGGTTATAGATTGCTTTTCCTACACACATTAATAATTCTTTCGCCTGAGAGACAAGAGTTTTCCCTTTAGGAGCACAAAGTAAGCAAGTGACATTAGAGTTTGAAGGTTTTATTTCTTTGGATCTGACACCGTTGTGCGATTCTCCGACTGGAGGCCCTTTGTGTTGTCTTGCATTATGCATAAAACGAAGAAATCAATAATTTTAAATCACAGTGCCATCTGTTCAGGAAACGCCATGAACCACTTTTGGCTTACGAAATATTACATCTTCGTATATGCATCAAATGACTATTTACCAATATAAACTGTTTTAAAACGAAACACTATGTAACAATGGTTAATTGACACATATCACCGTGTGCTATAGAATGTTTGGTATAGGTAAAGAAGAATATAGGTATAGCTTATACAATGGAAGGAAACGCCATACATAGATCCAGTGTGGCTAACGCCCCCTCCCCAGGAGGATAACATGAAGGAATCAAAGGAGGCTAGAGGCAGACAGGTCACAGAAGCGCTCGGAAATTCCTAATATTTCCAGGCTCGAAAAATGCAATTGTAGGAGCTGGCAGGAGAGGGAGCAAGCAACCCTCTAGTCTCCACGGGGAGTACCTGTTCCTTTAACCAGTCTGCGCCATCTGTCGGGCACCACAATACGCTACAAAACCTATAAACACTCCTGAAAAATGGAAAGGAAACGGAATGAAAGGCAAATGACGGAAAGGAAAATCGTGGAAGATGAGAAACCACTGCAGTATTGCGCTACCGACCTACCGACCAGGAAAAATCACGAAATGCCCAAGTCAGAGTGGGTGGTTGACGGGAATTGAACAGGAACCTCCCGAATGCGAGCCTTATACCTTACCAAGGAACCATCTGGCTTGGTAAAGAAGAATATTAGTAGTTTTCAATAAAACGGCTCACACGAATACTGTAATTCGTTAAACGTGGCTGAGGTGGAGTACTTCTCAGAAATTGAAACGGTGTTAGTGGCATTTGGAACCGTTTTAGAGTGCTAAAGTTTCGCGTTGCCGGTCTTGTGCTCGAGGCGTCGTGCAACCCTGCTTCTCATTCTGACATTGCCTGGTGTCTCGTATTCCCACGTTTCCTCCACATGAACCAAACCCACTTTCGAACCAATCAAGTTTTTCATGTCACTGCTTCAGAAATTTCACTACCATAACAGGTTTTATTGAATTGGGAAGATGATAGTATAACAGTAACGTGCTATGTCAATTGTACAATGAATCCAGAGGTTGTTAAACGTTTTACTGCATAACAGATTTCCAACAAGAAACAATCAAAGACTCGGCATTTGATACATCCGGCTTTCTGTTCTACCATCTAAATTTTAAAACATTTTTCCCCTAAAAATAATGCTTTTACGAGGAATGTTTATTGGGAGACCTTTTGTTGTTCTGATGAATACCTATTACCTCTAAAAATACTAGACGTTTTAAAATACTTCTTATTTACACAGGTATTAAGGGTACAAGTGCAGATACTTTTATTGGTGATTCAGGATAATGTAATGAACAACTTAACATAAATGTTTACTTCATTTGTAGACTAATAGTTTTAGTTATTAAGAGTAGTATGTTTCAGGTTGGTTAGTAGCTACAAGTACCCGTGGTACACACAAGCCGTACGTGGGTCAATCCACGTCAAATCGAACACCCGTAAAACACGACTTTTTCGTAGGAGGTTCAACATTTTTTTATGAATAATAGGCATCAAATAAGGAGACCCGTATTTTTTTATTTCCGTATTTTTAAATTACTTGCTTAGTTATGGCTATTAGAAACTAAGCAATTTCTGCGCGCACCGTAATATAAAATCACTTGTTACTCTAAGTTCATATAAAGTTGAGAGTTGGGGTTTGGCGCACTGGAAAGGTTAAATATAACACTTCTAACAACTTTCGATCAATCATTATTACACATAAATTTTGGACTGTTTTTTTTATGGTATATTTTGTAAAACCAAAAATAGAATTTAAATCGATGTGTTAAAAATCTAAAAAAATACACACGTTTTCCCTGACATATTATCTATAAAATAAGATGTTGAAAACTATGGAGCTTGCATTAGTGCATTTGCTACAATTTTTTTTTCTGGAGGCCTGCAAGCGCACACGGACGAGTAACAAGCCAGGTGACTGCAGACAGCCTGCGAATTGCTGCGTCAGCTATGCTACTCAATAACTTCTTCTTACTAAGGCAGTACAGTCCATGCAGAAAAATGTCTCCACGATGTACCTTCTTTCTGATGCTCCTGTGGCATCTGACATGTACTTTTGAACTTCTGAATTTTTTTTGAAAAAATCTTCTGATGTAAGCAGTTCTTTGCTTTTAGCTTCTTCCTTCATGTACGTCCATAAATTTGAAATAATTTCTCTACTCTGACTGTGTAATGTTTTGGTCCCTAATTTAGAACGTATGATCAATGTCTCACAAATTCACTATATTCACTCTTTATCGCAAAGGTCTATGTCTTCAACTGCACGCTGCACTAAAAAGCACCTTTGAATTAGCAAGACTGTCTCAGATCATGCAGACATCATTACCTTCCCCCTCCCTCCCCATGTGCATGGTTTCATTCGCAGAATTATACAATATGAGCTGATGAAAGAGGCAAAAGCTATGGATTCGCCAACAGGACTTCCAGTCAAGGTCAGGGGCCAAGAACGATGGGTCCAGCTGTGCTTTAAAATTACACTCCTTCATTCCTTTGTCAAAAACTGAAGCTTTAGTGAAACAATTTTCTTTCGAAGAAGGAGGCAAAGCTGTGTGTTGTATGGAAACATTAGTTTAAAATGCATATTTTAAAAACATTTTGAAGATGCTAAGAGTGTACATGTAATAGTGTCAGCTAGAAGTGTTCTCCTTACTGTACTATTGTAACGTTCATGGAACCTCAAGCAATGAACAGTTACCGCAATGTAAGGTGGGAATTGTGTGAGGTTACTGTAGCCGCCACCGCTGCCACGCGAATTCGCTGCACTGATTTGCAAAGTTAATTACAACTGAACTATTAGAGACTCCATTCTGATTTTTTCTGAGAATATTGAATAAACTTCATTGAATTTTTAGTTTTTTTTCCAGATTTTTAAATAGTCGAGTTTGTTATTATGTGACTTTAAAACTTTAATCGTATAAAATATAATATTAATAATAATTAATACAATTTTCTAATAAATACCTCACGAAATACTGCGATTTTTCTTTAATTTGAGCCAAAGATCAATAAATTTGCTTCATTACAATCGGAGGTATGATTGATCGAAGAGTGAGGAGCGCGCGATTTTTGGGACATTTCAAAAATTAATATCTGCCAAAATAAATTTTTTATACAAAAACGAAGAAACACGGGTCAAATATATTTTGTTCCAAAACACCAAAAAAAAAAAATTTCAAGAAAATCTGAGAGATCAAGGTTATTTTCTTGCCATATTTTGTTCGATTTGACGTGGAATGACTCACCTGTTTATTTTTTCCGAGAGCGCGAGACGGGTTCTTCGGAGGAGTGAAGCTGAGTGGGAAGTCCTTGCAATAACGTGTCGAGGACACTCATGAAACTAATAACAAATGGAGGAATTAGTCATAGTTCTTACGTAGGTACTCCAGTGTTCATTATTTGTGTCATCTACAACTTACACTTCCAAAGAGAAAGAAATGAGAAAGGAAGTTGAAACAAATTTAACTGAGTATTAAATGCTCATCCTCATATTTTCAAAACATTTACTTTAATGAATGACTGTGCTTAAATGCTTTGCGCAAGGATATGGATCCGAATTTTCTAGGAGCAAGTTAGGTAGGCATTGTGTGTGAACATGTACTACTAAAGCAGATGGTCTTTACTGACAGGCGTTGTTCATTTTGCGGCTTAATTATGACCGTGAAGAAAACATGAGGTTGTAAACTATGTAAATTAAGTAATATATGTTTTGTAATTATGGGAAAACTGCTAGACAAAGAGAAAAAACAGTTAACACATATAAGTGGATACACATTAAGGTACAAATTATCAAAATATCTGTACCTATATCCCTAACATCCTTTATGAGCTAAAAGCAAGACGATTTATTAAAATTAAAAAATATACTTTGGGCTTATTTCTACACAAAGGGACGTTTATAAAGGAAGTGAAGTATAGAAATGTCGTAAACGTGCATCATTTTTCTTCCAGTCCTAGTTATATTGCAATAAGTTTCACTTCGAGAGACAGCTCCTGCCTACCTTTTTGTTTCTCTTGACTAACACTGCTTAGTGCCAAAGATGTTACGAACACACGGCACTTCATGACAGTCCAAACAGAGAGAGTGCGCCATCTGCTACGTTACCTGACATTCGACTTTATTGAACAAGGAGATCCTGGAGCGATGTAACTGGAGTAAGGCAAGCAAATTTAGAAACCCGATTAGAAAGAAATCACTTCTTGCAAACACTCGACGGTTGTACTGGCAAAATCAGACTACATTCTTCGGAAAACTATGCCGAATGCTTTCCGCACGATTTATGATCAGACTTTTAGATTTCTGCACTCGTTAACATATGAAGATAAATCAGCTAGTTTGGTCAAATTCCCACAGTTTCTATTTGCTTTCTTTGAATGCAGAAAAACCGCGCAACATTAAGAATACAAATATGGCACATTTGTGTGTAAATAACGAAAATCAAAATCACAGCTAAAGTCTGCTGGGAGCCAATTCATAAACACAGGGTATTTCAGAATACAGGCAGTATTTCCCAGAGCACCTAAGCGTGGTCACAAGGGGGAAGGTGCCAAACAGATCTGGAGGAGAAGACCACGAAAGAGCACAGAGCTTCAAGTGCGGAAGCGGTGCTGTCGAGCTGGCACTAAGGGGGATCAGCTCTCCGCGGTAACAAAGCAAGAACGCAATAGATACCATAATTTTAACTGTCAGATACAAGTTCACACGTGCATATCTAAAATTTAAAAAAAAAAAAAAAAAAAAAATATATATATATATAAAATTAAAAATAAAAATAAAATAAATAAATAAAAAGAAAATAAAAGCGAACTGGGTGTTTTATTTCGAAATTTATATATTTACAATAACTCAAAATGAATTACTGAATTTAAACATTTGATACCAAGCGGGATAGACTCGCATTCAGGAGGTCGCGGGTTTGATCCCTGCAGCCGGCCTACCTGACCTTTGCGTTTTTTCGGGGGTTTTCCGGGTCGCCAGGCGAATGCTGGATAGGATACTTTCATCCCCCGAATTTCCTCTCCCTGCATCATCCTTTCATCTGCTTGGTCAATTTCAGGGTAGAAAGCGTCAGCGGGAGTTGGGTGCAGCATGGTGGGGAAGATGCTCTGAGTAACTGCGTCCCCTATCACGAAAACCGGGCCGTGTCCTCGATGATGAGGGCCTTGAGCCTCTAAGGGGCCCCTGTAGGTGGCGCTCTGCGTAAGAAGGCGGGGGATAGGTGCACTGGCTGGTGTCGGGAAGTTTACACCTACGAGAATGTAGAGACCCTAACTCATGCTGTGCCAGCGCTCCTGTGATCTGGCCGCCCCCTCACTCCTCTCGCCTCACCCGTCCCGTCCGGGGGCGCCCCTTCAGGGCATAGGTACTAAAGGTCTCTGAGATCGAAGTGCCTAAGTCCCTCCTCAGCGTCTGTCCTACTTCTGCTCCTAAGCATTTGATAGAAGCGACTAAAGTTAATCTATCTGACTTTTATATGAACCCACGGTAAAAGGAAACAACGAGCGATGTAGAGTACTCACACCTGCCATAGAGAGTGATACCAGAAGTGTCTGGATCGAGTGCTAGGTCATGGCTGACAAGAATTCATTATGTTATTGTAACCTATTACCTCTCAGGAAAATTACGATTTATACAAAACAAGAATCGTAAATTCCAGCGTAACTAAGCACTAAGGTAAGGAAGACAAAATACCATCAGAGAAAAGTAGATTATCTACCGTTCTGTTATACACTGCAATTAGAATTGCCTTAGTTGCTCCGTATTTCAGTTAGGATGTCACAAAAAAGGCACAGAAATTGTACTTTTTCTACCGTGCACCTAGTAGGAACAGGACATATTGCATTATACCAAAAATTCAAAGCTGATTTCACCGAAAATACATGCTTTGAGGCTACTGTATAATAAAATGTGAAGACCCCCGCGTGTGCGCGTATTTCCTTCGCGCGCGCGCGTGTGTGTATGTGTGTGTGTGTGTGTGCGTGCGCGTTAGTGTGCGAACAGCTTACCTCAAAAACTTAAGTCTGATAAATAAACTTGATATTGTAATATTGAAGTCAGTACCTTCCAGAGATGGGACACGGAGATTTGCAAGATCTCCCACCCAGAACTTCCTTTGCATGGAAAAGTTTTAAATGTTTTCAAAATTGGCTTTAAGGATTTTGATTAAAACAACTTATACAGTGGAGCTTTGACAACTGGAACGTTTATAATTCTAAATCCCCGTTAGTTCGAAGATGTTTCTTAATCCCTTGAATTCTGTACTAAAGCAATGTAAAACAACTCACATGTAGTTGACTTTCATTTCCCTTAATTCGAAGCTTTTTTTTTTCCAGAAATGTCAGTCGAAAACTAATCTAAACGCGGAAGTTCAATATGATAACTTTGTGCGTGTGTTTGTGCAAAAGAGGTCATCGCTCCGGGGTTGTTTGTTCTGTTGGAATGCTGTTTGGGGGTTGAAATAGCTTTCCTGGCTACCGGCCTTGAGCTTTTATTCCTGCTCCCACATCTCCTTGTTTAAAACACGTGCGGCTTTAGTTGTCACTTTGAGCTTCCTATTGTTCAGCGTGCTGCAAATGTCTCTTAGTAAACCACATGTCCAGTGCAAGACTAACTTTTGCAGAAACTGCCGCCGTCATTCGAGAAGTTGAAAAGGGTTGGAGGAAGAAAATATGAAATCTTTAAAGAATACAGTATACCACCAAACACTTTGTCAACTCATCTGAAGAATAAGGAGACATTTTTAAGTAGTGCCTCAAGTGAAAATGGAAGGAGTCGAAAATTAGTGACAACCGGGAAATCCTGATGGATGTGATACTGGTTTGAATTTTTCAATGATTTTCAGGTCATTTAAGGTGCGATCGCTTTTCAGTATTTCTCGCAATGTCATGGAAGTACTAGGAAATTTTAAACCCAACATAGGAATAGGAGAGATACGGAGGGAGTGCGACACTGAAGACAGGCTTACTGTATCTATGTCCCAAGGGGCATTCCGGAAAGGGAGGACGAGGTGAAAGGAGACACCGAGCGGTCAGATCCAGATTAACGGCACAGACATTGACACAGGTCCCTAAGGTTTTCCAAGTTAGACGACACCTCGAAGTCTTTAGGTCTTCCGGGGCCAACTCATGGGGACCTCGGCGCGCGGTCCAACACCTCCAGATGCGCCACTTTTTCCACCCAGATCCCACGGACAATGAGGGACGGAAAGAGTTCCTGTGTCCATATCTTCCTTGCCAAGTTGCACCTAACACCTTCGCTGACACTTGTGGCCCTATAAGAATCAACGGAATGAAGGATCAATGAAATGATTAATGAAGCGAAATGGAAGGAAAGGAAGTTCGAGGGATGTAATTATCTTTCCCAGACCCGGGGAAACCAGCGAAAAAATCCATCGGTCAGGAACGTCGGCCACGGGAATCGAACCCACAACCTCCCGAATGCGAACCTCGCACGTTACCGCGGAGCCACCTCTCTGAGTAAACCCAGCATATAGTGGGCCGCTTTTAAACGTCTATCGTTTCGTTTATCGTAAGAATAAGTAATATAAGTTACAAAAAATTAACAACAGTGAGTAGAGAAAGCCATGTGAATCTAACACATGACATGTTTCTTCTGGTGAAACAGGAACTCAAAACTAAAACTGTTATACATTTGCTTTGGCTTCAGCGCGTAGATTCACCTTCTAAAATGATGAAATCTGTACGTCTTACAGCAGGTATGCATCCTTAGTAGCGGTTAGCGCGCTCGCCTACCACCTAGGCGGCCCGGGTTCGATCCCAGGGACCCGCATGTGGTATTCGTGGTGGACGAAGCGGCGTCAGGGCGGGTTTTCTCCGGGTACTCCGGTTTCCCCCGCCATCTCATTCCACCGGTGCTCCATCTTCATGTATCATCAGTGTCACCGCCTGCGGTGCCGTAGTAGTAAAAGCGGGCGTTAAACACTACAACAACAACAACAACATCCTTAGTAGTAAAAGGGTTAAACGGGTTTGATCAATTCAACAGAAGTGACCTTACTGTTATGTTATTGAGCCAAACATTGCCTGACTTATTCAGAATGACTCATACGACCACGTATCTCCCAGGAGACAGCTGCACAAGCGCAATAAGCATTTCGGCGATCCCCTTTCCATTATATAAGGGATTCTTACTTAATCCGCTTCCTTTTGGC
The DNA here is from genome assembly GCA_030765045.1 of Tenodera sinensis. NCBI lineage: Eukaryota > Metazoa > Arthropoda > Insecta > Mantodea > Mantidae > Tenodera > Tenodera sinensis. Next base: position 108,862,195 of record CM060962.1, read on the forward strand.
ATATACCAACCTCCGCTTGTTTCTTTTCTCTCGCTCCCCTTTCAATAGGAGACTACGTCCCATTTTGGATATTAAATTCTGGAACTATTTCGGTCATGTCAGAAAATGTAAATCATACAAACAGTAATACCTGTCTGACAACCTGAAAAACTACACTGCGAATAAAAATGTCCTAATTCGAATAGTAAGCAAAGTGCCCTTTATTGTCAGACCGAGAAGTATATGGGTTTGTCGAAGACATATTGCAGTCATAATTTAAATGTACCGGAGCTAACAATTCACATTTCCGTTGGAAAAAGCAAATCAAGTGCTCTGTGTGTTGTCCACATTTCTCATAGAAAGCACATTCATTTTTTTAAATTTCACTACACTATACAGAAAAATCTTGATGGTTTAGGGGACAAACCTTAAAACTGTTAAAAATTAAAAAAGTGTTGCACTCACATGACTTTCTCTTGTCTTGTATAAATTATTGTTACAAATGTTTATCTACTTCATGTTATTCAACACAAATCTTTGCATTACATGTATTACTCCGTGTTTCCTTGAAAGTACTATGGGAATAAAGGAATACAGTCGGCTTAAGCCATAGTCAAATCTTTTAAGGGCACACCGAAGTGGAAAAGGTGATTTGCTAAAGTATTAAGGTTAGAGTCTTAATTTTTTGCACAGGCATTTCCAGCACCTGAAGAAATGTGTGTGCCAAATTGCATTCCAATATCCAATCACATTCTCGATACAGTAATTTATATTCATTTGTTTGAGTTTTATTGGTTATAATCTCCTCCAACAGATGTTGAATTACAAATTTCCATATAATGAATACTTTTTCTTAAAAAATTAATACCGCAAACTGTAAAAATGTTACAAAACAGAGCGTTATTACATTATATTTAAAACAATTATAATCAAAGTCAAAATTCCAATCGGACATTTTAGTACCCATATTCTGAGGTACATTGGAAAGACTTTTAGAGCTCTAGCTAGATTTTTGTGGGATAAGATAGAATTTGAATATGACAAAATAACAACAAAAATTGTTTCCGAGAAAACTGAGTTTAAAGGTTAGTCACACACTTCCTCATTAACCTCTATGCAAGTATATTTTTCCCTATCTGATTTTGTTCATCGATTTTAATAAGGTTGACGTACTGTCCTTTCTTTTCGGCATTCCAAAACAGAGTAATTTAATATGTGATTTTAGAGTATACCTAACAGACACGTGGTCTGTCCATAGAAACAAAAAGAAGTATCTGTTGCCACAACTTAAGCTATATTTTCGCCACAAATGAAATAACTAACACACACACGATGTACATATCAATAATTACACTCAAATAACCTCGAAAACACACTAAATTATTTCAAGTGCACAGTATTAGCTTGTAAACAACAGAAATCTGCCAAGGCAAATAGAAGCATGGTAAATAACTACGAAAGCAAAACATTAACAACGAAAAATACTGCCCTCTAGAGGACTTATTGCAGAACTTGTTCAACTAGGCTAGGGCGAATGCATAGGCAACAGAAAACTGCACCTTGTTTAAAAACACTTTATTCCAAGCCTCCATGAAATGGAGAGGCGCACCGCTTTAAAAAGACGTCCAAAATATGTGTTCCGCCCTCCCTAGGGGATTGAAACTTCGCAGATATATTCTTTAAGGTATAGTGCATTTTTTGCAAAAAAGATACAAAAAGCGATTTAGTTTTTTGACCAAACATGCTGAAATATCACTTCAGTGTTCCCTTAAGAGCGGCTCGCTATGTAGTGTTTTTGAAATTCCGTTCTCTTTACATCGCCAAGAGAAAAAAAGCGAATAATGACTTCCTATTTGAGAAAAGTATCAGTATTTGAAAATTCAATCGAACGACAAGTGTTTGTAGTGTTTAACGCCCGCTTTTACTACTACGGCACCGCAGGCGGTGACACTGATGATACATGGAATGAAGATGGAGCACCGGGGGGAATGAGATGGCGGGGGAAACCGGAGTACCCGGAGAAAACCCGCCCTGACGCCGCTTCGTCCACCACGAATACCACATGCGGGTCCCTGGGATCGAACCCGGGCCGCCTAGAATCGAACGACAAGGAATAGGATCTTGAAAATGGTTAGCTCCACAAAAAAGGACAGTTTCCGTTCCTTAGCATGACCTAACTTCTGTGTGACAAGGTTATATTAATCTGTTACGATTTACCAGTTATACAAAGGTAGGGAGGATAAGGAAAAGGTGGAGAAAAAGACGCAATAAGGGGAACAGTTCTGCTGGTATACGTCATTTATACATTATACTGGATATTTAAAAAGGGTGTCCGATATTGCAAGAGGAGTTGGGATTGGTCAAAACTAGAATAAATATTCCTATAAACATATATTCGGAAACAAATACTTGTTGATATATATATATATATATATATATATATATATATATATAAGTTCATATGAAAATTTTGATTTCATTTTAAAAAAATCTAGACTTGAAAGAAGAAGACCGATGACATCTGGAATCAGCACCACGAAATTAGGGGAAATCGGCATTTAAAACTAAAACATGAAAACATTGTTTTCAAAATGCAGAGCAGTGCAGCACGCTATTTTATCTTGGTAATTCAAAGTATATCTTGTGTTAAATATATAATCTTTTTTTAAACGTTACACGACGTTTTCAAATTTTTACGTGCAGTATTTTCGAAATTAACCTCCATTAACATAATAGAGCAGGGTTGATTGTATAATACTTGAAAATGGCATCGAACCATTATTTAGGCTTATGGAAACACAAATTTGTTAGGTCGTGAAAATAGGGCATTTATGACGAAATTACGCAAAAATGTCGTATTCTCTACGTAAAATGGTTTCGTATCATAAATGTTATAATGTTCCAGAGACAGAATCATTTATATAAAGTAACAGAGCATTCAAATATGTGCGTTAGCAAGCCCTGAGACTGTGGGATTTATTTTCTTTATTAGATGCCAGCTGTAACCATGAAGATTAATGCGTATTCGCATTGAAACCATTACTGGTTAATCGGATAATGCACAAAAATAATCCTCCTTGGATAAATATCTTAGTCGTTATGATCCAAGGTTACATGTGTATCATTACAAAACTACTATGTAAAAACTCTTATGCATAGCAACAGTTCTCAAATTAAGACTTTGTAAACAGTTACGTTACGCAAAAGTCGGCGTAAAGTCCGATTTATCGCCAAGGCTTTTTACTTACATTAGTGTTCAAGTGCGCATATAGTAGCATGGTGTGAAGTTGCGAAAAGAAAGAAGTGATAATATAGCCTTTTATCACCTCACTGAAGTTTTTTCAAGGTGTTTTGATGTTTGAGAATCCTAAAGATTCGCTACTATCATCAAATTTTATTAGAACTGTACAGATCCAGAGGCAGCAGCATATTTCCTCCCTTTGATTGCCTGTAGTATCCTTACTCGCAATTCTGGCAAATTTGTGTATTTTACTTCTCATTTTAAAGTCAGCACTCTGTGTTTCAAGAGATATACTAATTTAGGTTTACACTTCATTTCACAACTAGAATCCGCCCTCTCCCGATGAAGAGTCCATAAATCTAATTAGCAAGCAATCACAATGAGGCAAGATACCAAAGGAAGACCAAACTAATCCATCAGAAATGAGTGTTGCACATTTTTGTATTTTGCTTTCTCAAAAGGAGAAAGAGAGTTCAAGAGGAACAGCTTTACAGCAGAAGTTGTAGGCCAGAAATTCCTGTCGCTCTATGGTTGTGGAGTACTGCAAGGCAAAGACAAGGTTTTCTGAAACGAAGAATACACTACTATATTCGCAAAATCCTTTGCCATTGGTTCGATTCATGCCGTTACATTTTTTAAACTACCTTTATTCTTTAACCTGTCACACAGGCAGAGGTATTGCATTCAATACAACAGTTCAATATCGAAATTCCACTACAACGTTCCCTTAAACGTTTTTGAATTAGACAAAAAATGAAACAAAAAGGTTGGTTTATGTTTAAGTGCGTCTATAAAAGGAATAGCTCTAAAACTCTACTATGCTGATTACGAATTTTGTATTCTCGTGAAATCGAAGAAATCAGTGAAACTAGATGGCACTTTTTGAAGAAAATGCAGTCCAAAAATGCGTTGTAATCTTTTTTGTGCATTTAATTTTTCTGATTTTAAGCCCCATGCTTACTTTAAGATTGCCTATTCATTGGTTGTTCATTTTCTCTATCATTTAGCGCCCGTTTTTCTAGAATAATGTACTAGAAGTGGTCGACAAATACTCTAGAGAAATGATAACCAGGAAATAAATTTGTAAAGCAAATGTTTTAGACCTAAATCTGGAATACCTCCGCTGCATTTGCAATTCACAAGGACTGAGGAGAAGCTGTAAAAACCTCAATCAGGAAGATGGGATATTTCAACCTCTAACCTCCCGCTCACCAATACGTACCTTAACGACCTCGAGGAAGTACTTCACTGCACCCAAAAATGTGGTTTTCATATTACGAGTAAATACAGACTTTGAGATCTCATGAACCCAAGGAAAGCATTTTCAAGAAAAGGTCTATGTGTATAGAAAGAAAGAGAGAAAGAAACAGAGAAGGAGAGAAAGAAAGAAAGAGAGAGAGAAAGAAAGAGAAAGAAAGAGAAAGAGAGAGAGAGAAAGAAAGAGAGAGAGAGAAAGAAAGAGAAAGAAGGATGGAAGGAAGGATGAAAGGAAGGAAGGAAGGGAAAGGAAAGGGAAGGGAAGGGATGAAAGAAAGAAAGAGAAAGAAGGATGGAAGGAAGGATGGAAGGAAGGATGGATGGAAGGAAGGAAGGGAAAGGAAGGGAAAGGAAAGGAAAGGAAAGGAGGGAGGCAGGGAGGGAGGGAGGGAAGGAGGGAAGGAGGGAGGGAGGGAGGGAGGGAGGGAAGGAAGCAAGGAAGCAAGGAAGCAAGGAAGCAAGGAAGGAGGGAAGGAAGGAGGGAAGGAGGGAGGGAGGGAGGGAGGGAGGAAGGAAGGGAGGAAGGAAGGAAGGAAGGAAGGAAGGAAGGAAGGAAGGAAGAAAGAAAGAAAGAAAGAAAGGATAAAACAGAGAAAGTAGCTGATGAATAGTGAACTTGATATTTAAATTTCAGCATCCTCCAAGGATGCAACACGAACATTTTCAATAAAATCCCCCCAACCTAAACTGCCTTTACATGGAAGATTTTTGGAAGTCTTCAATTCTCTCAAAGACTGTTCTAACGATCTAAATTAAAATATCATGTTTCACATATTTACATGACAAATCGCATGTATATCTTGAATTCCATGGGAACAGCCTATGAAGTACATTTCATTCGAAAGAATTTTATATGATCTTGCATAATGGTTAAACCATTAGAGATAGATAAAAACTTGCTGCACAAAAGTGTAATCTCTTTAACGTGCACAATTAATAAAAATAACTTTTTGTGGCATTAATCGTTTCCTAGATATAAATTATTAGTGATTTGAAGTTTTCATACCTTGGTCATTTTTTTAAACGAAAAAAGTTGTTCAGTTGCTTCTCGCAGTGTCATTGAAAGAGTGTCCATTTCTAGGCCAGCATATAAGGACTAGCTTTTAACATGTGACTAACGATTTGGTTTCCTTAAGTCTCCTAGTACCTTCAACAAAGGATGTACCTAATGAAACTATTTCTATCATGTTTTATCTCCATTAACATAAAGTATGTAAATAGAAAATGAGCTTTCGCAAGAACAGTTTGCAGAAGCTATGTACGTATAAATAAACCATAGTCAGTACAAATAGTCATATGAGTGTAACACATTAGATTTTTTCATTAGAACGATTATTTGGTAACTGCGTTGCAGCTAGAGCTTGATTATGCATTTCTGAAGTTGGCAAGCATACATTGCGCTTTAGGTCTACGAAGGTAGTAAATAACTGCTTAAATAAAGAGGAAGAAACCCTGAGTGTATGAACATACTACTAGTTTACGACCTTCAGGTCTTGTAAATTAGAGATAATGAGTTGGCAAGCAATTTGGACGGGAAAGCCTTATGAGCTGTGGTCAGTAAGCGTTACATAAGCAAATCACTAAAAACATTAGTTGTTGCTTGCTTTCACGGTTGTGTGTTTCCTTATTAAACTTGTTTACCGTGTAAATACGTCACGTTCTCGAGGCGAAAATTTGCTACTAAAACGGCTGAAAGAATGTTGTTTCCGCAACTGCTTTTTTTATTAAACTTAATCCCTCATATTTATACCTGGTATTCAAATACGTATACTTTCGTCTTAAGAATTTGTGCTGAAATATTAACACACTTTTATAATTTTACTCATATTGCTTAAGTATAACTACATTTTAATTGCTTTTTTCTACAGAGGCTCCAGAGGCAGTTCGAGTCGAGCGGGGATGATGATTCCCCCGCCCGAGTGTCATTACCGCAGTACTGAGCCGTTATACGGCTTTTTTTCTACAAACTATAACGCTTGCATTTCCCAGCATATTTTCCCTATGGAATGCTAACGAATCAAGAAAGACCTTTTACTGCAGGTGTAATGTAAACTAGTAAAATTAAATAAGGATCAGTGATGAATATTAATTAGGTTTGAACCTCAACCGCTAGAACTTCATCAAAATCCGCTTTAATTTTCTTAAACATCAAAACAAAAGTTCACAACTTTATAAACATAAAAGTTTTTCACAACACACTGCGACAGTGATAATAATCTGTATTCACCAAGAATCCATACCTACATTCTTAAATACCATTTGTTCACAGTTTAATCTGAGGATGTACCTATACCTCGTAGTTATAGAAGCTTGGAAAAATCAAACACATTTTGGAACATAATGTACAAACAACATTGAAAATACAACACATAATATTTGGTTGAAATTTTACATACCATGCTCGCAAATTTTCGTAAAAATTAACTAGCTCTTTCGCGGAATAGATAATGAAATAGTGGAATTAACAGGCGAAGTGTAGGTTATAGACTAAGGAGGATTCTAGTACTGCGCCGCACATCACCATCGATGCGCCTCCAAGCAGTGTCTACCTGAGTAGTACCTAGGTTTAGGCGCACTCGCAGTCCCGAGCAACTCACTATCTTTCACCCCTTCCATATTCATTAACAGTGCCACGCACAGCAGCTTATGTTACTTCTTATTATCACCCTCTTCCCCTTCTTGATTATTAGTTTGTAAGGTCTTAGGTTTATAACTCCTGTCTTACCAGCAGGGATCTTTCGTATCTCCGTGGTCCTATGCCACGGTTTCAGCGCGGCCGCGACTTGTGCGCTCTTCGCAGGTCTCAGGCGCGAAGGTTGGGCGGTCCGGTCACACTGCCCCCATGTGTAGCCTTAGGTGCGGAGCCCGTCCACACCGTCATGTACACCCACGTAGCTCTCTGAGGGCCCGGCCTGTGTTAATTCCCCGACGGCCGTGTGTTACCGCTGACGGAACCCCGGTGTAATCAACCACAAGTCCCAACCGCCTAAAGTGGGGAGCTACAGGCGGTTATTCCTGTGGTAAGGGCATAAAGCCGGGGTGTGTGTGGTGAACGGTTTACCCATGTGGACAAGCAGTGGAGATCGGAGGGTAGTACCTCTGAAGTACGCCTTGAGGTCGGTTATGGATGGGTCTCCATGACGGCACAGATCGTGGAGATTTTGGTGTTTTTCTTTTCTTTGACCCCGGATAGCAGGCTGATGCCGACGGTCCCGGAAGGGGGTCCACTGGTTTTCGGGCGGGAGGGGTACTAAGCCAGCCTCCGCCGGGGTGCTTCTAACGGGGAAAATGTAGGGATCCTGCCACCTGCTCTGTGGTGACAACGTTCCAGCCGTCCTTAGGACCCATTCATCTCCTCCTGTGGTGCACCGTCAGGGGCATAGGCACAAATCAGCGCCTTCAGGTCGAGGTGCTGAGTCCCCCTCCGCAAGATGTGATTAAATCACTGCGTCGTGGGTAAGTAGTAGAGGAAATAAAGTTAAAGCGGCAGCTCTATCAGCAAGCAATAAATAGTCGTCAGCGACTTTTATAAACACCTCCAATAGTCTTCTTCTTTTACTTCAGGGGCCCTAATGACCAAGTTGTCGACGGGCCCTTAAACCCAACACACTCACTCACTTTTACTTCAAGGTTAAGCTATAACACCCGTTCCAACGCAAAGACATCTTCCAATTTAGTTTTTGGTCGCTCTCTTGCACGCCATTCTTCTGGTTTGTATTGCAATGTTAGCAATGTTAATATATATATTACAGGATGTAAATGAATAACACCGCACGAATTTTTCTGGTAATAGAGGGTCCATAGACAATCAGTTTGAGATAGGAAACCAATGGTCTACGACGTGAAGTTAATAAGTTATATATAGGTATTTAATATTATGTATAGGTTATAGGTATTCAAGGTATTATAGTATTCAAGGTAATTCGAGATTGTGACCAATAAATCATAACCAGAAATAAGTATATCAACATTATGCACTGGAATCGAAATAGTGCTTATTAGGAACTTAGTAAAGCCTGTCTGCTGTCTCTCTGAAGAAGCACTTCTACATTGTAGCGTTACGAAAAGCGCTTCAATTGGACATTTAACATGTGGCTGCACGCCACTGCAATGCATAATAAGTTGTAGCGAGCGGCTACAGAAATACAGGATGGTTCTAGAGCGTGTGCTCTGGCCGCGCGGTTATGTCGACTGACTGTGGACCTAACCGAGTTCAATCCCGATGATGGGATAAGTACTGTTTTCTCCTTTCTTTTCCATTTTGAGAGAAATATTTTGCGTTTGGTTTAATATAGCAATCATGATATGCAATGCACAGAATATTGTTTACTTTTACTTCTTCTTACTTAGTCTGGAGGGTTATGTATTGCCATTTGTCAGCAGCTGACTGTAGGCTATTTGTCCATGTCAATAATAGAAAGGTTTCTTCCAACAGCTGACCTGCTGTAAACAGTTCACAAAACGTTGAAGCAGTAATAGCACAAAGTACTACAACTCCCCAAATAGACGCTGAATACCTATCTGTTAGCATGACAAACGCCTAATACTGCCAATAGGTGACCTTAATAACCCTACTTACTATTTAGGTCATGCAAGTGTAAATAATAGTTAAACAAACTTGAAACAAAGAGTTTAAACATTAGTTACAGAAAAATTACGTGTTTCGTATAAGTCAGATTAAGCATGCGCTTATGAAGAAGAAAAGAGAAAAGAACATAAAAAATATGTGGTTGTGTATATTCGAACTTGCGCTTTTAACACGTGTGTACCTCCGCGTCCGGGCACCATTACCATTACGCTAAATAGAAAAGCTACGAAATTCACCCGCTTGTTTTCCCATCATGCGTTATAGCTGCAGTGGACATGATCAGTGGCGTGCGTACCTTCCAACAATTTTAAGGCACAGCTCTGTAATTTGTAATTCTAGACCGTAAGTTTCCTATCTCAATTGATTGCTTATGAACCGTGTATCACCAGTAAAATTCGTGTGGTGTTATTCATTTGTTATTAGGTATATAATTTTTTAATGTGTAGCCTGCTATTCGTCTGAGGAAATTCATAGCTGTTTCTAACCACCTTTTAGAAGATGCGTTCAATAGTTATGCAACAAAATATGTGTAAGACTTTCACGGCGAGCGTTATTAATCAAGGCTTCACGGGTGATCAGTCATGTGAGATTTGAAAACATTGAGCTTTCGGCCATTGTAGACTCCATGGTCTTCATCAGAATCGAAAGAACGACTGTACTCCGCTCCCCATATATAAATATATGTTCTTTGACTTGAATATCATTTTCTTTTATACAGCTTCCTTGCATTTTATGGCTACAATTTGTTAACCTCCCATAATATACTAGGCGTCCTGTAGGGAGTTAGATATTTAATTGCTATTACTTCAGTTGGAATAAAATTGTTTTTAATATTAGTAGCCAAAAGTAGGTAAAACGCAATTTAAAAACGCTCTTTATCAAAGACGACCGTAAACATAAAACGGTAAAGGACATTTGCCTTCCATGGGCGGCCACTAAGCAAACAACGGTAGTCAACCTGTTAACTTATTGATTCTTTGGGGCTGTTTCGAGATATTTATCGCAGCGAAAATCGCTGCAGTGAGGATATACGATAGCGAAAAGGTGTCCAGGTGTGATAAGCACAAAGACGCACTCTAATAAGTGAAAAGATGAACTTTATGCATATTATTTGTGAATGGGACCTCGATACGCTCAATTATCGGTGATATCAAAGTATGTCTAATACTTCGAGATAGACCTTCAGTACTTCTTCGATTCTTTTAAATGTTTAAGTTTTGCATTATTGAATGTTGTTGCGCTTAGCGTTATGCTATAACAGGAGTGAAAGGAGTCGAAGCTTCAAGTCTCTAAAGAGTTGCTGGACTCGGGTTCTTGATAGACCTTAAATGCGTTTACTGTGGATGAATGAATGCAGCATCCCAAAGATACTTGTGTCTAAATAAAAATGTGCAAAACAACGAGGGAAGAAATACAAGTACTCACGTAACATGCAGCGTTAACTGAGTTGTGAATGAAGCTGATTTAGCTGATGCGCTAAATCACATTTCTACAATAGCCTGACTTGGTGACTCACTCTCGGCCTTTTACATTTACCTACTACGGTGACCAGAACTTAAGACATGAGATAATACAGCTCTTGGAAATACTTGTTCTTTCCTTCAATCTATTAATTTGTGTTTGGCAAGTCAAACTCGGCTCACGACCGTACCTGACGGGTATACCATAGGATTAATCTCTATAAATATTTGGTTTCAGCAACATACTATCTTTCACAAAAGTAAGTACCCAACTCCAATGAAACCTGCTCGAAGGGTCACATAATACTCAGGCGTTCTTGCGTTGATGGTATGAGAATGAAATTAGTCGCATACTTCCCTTGTTGAGAAGCATGGTAGCCATTCGCTAACCTCGCAGTTTTGAAAAACAATATTTCAGCAATCCTTCTGCAACAACGCAAAAATATTGCAAATTCAACTTCAATGCACATTAGAAAACTTGTTCTTACTCTGTTTCCATTAAGTTGTGGACTGTATGTAAAAACGACTCGAGTGGTGGGCGCTAGGCTTACAAACGTAAGCTTAATCAGCTACCTCCGGTTTCCGTGTTCATATAGCTCAAATTGTTATGGCGTGTCACTACTATTCACCAGTGGACCGAATCTCATTAAGCGTGTGTTTCTTCTTTCTTTGTACTTTGTTGTTTTTTGTATATAACCGAACACAATTATTTATATAACCTCTACGAAATATAAGGTTATATAAATTAACTTTTTTGTTTTTCTGATAAAGCTTCTTTTTTAGAGCAGCAAATTACATGGCTATATAGCGTTGTAATTGTCTTTCCGTCTTACTAATGCTACAATGTGATTAGGATTTTGCAATTAAATGCTTCATAAGATATTAATTACAATTACTGAAAATAAAACAGGGAATACGCCTACTTTAACTATCAATGATTCCTCCCAAAATTAATAATATTTTCCTTTAAATATCCACATTCAAAAGTATCACTCTATAAGCTTAGTAGACTATTACCATGTTAAAATATTTAATTCGATCATGCACTTAATGTTCACATTAGCTTGCAATGGATATATGGAGCGTTATATCTTCTTCCTGTTAGAACGTCTGAACAGGCAAGGCACAAGAAACGAAAATAATTACTTTAGAAATTGTTAGGAAACCCACATTATTACATTTATGGATAATTACACAGTAATACGACTCATGTGCCATGCTAAGTGGAATAAGACGCAAAGTATCGAAAGCAAATTAATTCAATATATTACATATCGTAGGAAAGCGTTTAACGGCGTAAAATACGACTTTAATGGCCATAAAATGCATTGTTTTAAGGGCCGGATATCAGTGAATAAAGTAATTAATGACATATTAAACGGAACACAATGCAGTTGTAGATTACTTGAACGTGAAGCAACCTTTGGACCTGGCAGCGTTGACAGGTTGTTTACTTCCAAGCGCAATATAATGTTGCCATATCCCCCATTAACTCAATTTCTACAAGTGTGCTTTTATGCTGATTCTTCACTCCTGATAAAAAGCTACTGAGAATTAAAGATGTTTGTTAATTTTATGTTTCAGAAAATAAGCATGTGAGAGCCGGTGATCGATGTTGAAATGATGAAAGTTCAAGGTCTACCCATTATTTGTCATGAAAATATCTTGAAGATATGGTATTTTAATCAAAATCGCTAGAGCCGTTTTTAAGAAACTCAAAAATAACGAAAAATATTCCATTTAAAGGGTAGATTGGAGATATTTTCTGAAAAAAATATTCTTGTTGCATCTTTGGAACATACTGAACTTAAATACCAAGTTTGACATTTATCGGACTGTTTTACATGTTATGGTTGTGCTGTTCACGGACAGTGCTAGGGGCAACGGCCAGACACCGCTCTGTAGCAGGCTTGGGTCCAGTGGACTGATTATAAATATAGACGACCAAGAGTCTTGACATCGTTCCCTGAAGATGAGAGCAATATTAGCTCCTGAAAGCTTAGTAATCCCTCCAGAGTTCACTAGCTGACAGCCCAAGACAGGTTATTTTTATGAGTATATATTCCTTAAAATCTTCTTCATTGTCCTTGGCATTTATATAACTGAGAAACCATAAAAGATAGGAAACAATCATAGTATACGAAAATGTCATATGACATTTGTGACAATCTGTTTCTTAGTATTAGCTGTTTCTGTGATATTGTATTCTTAGGTTTTCCCCAGTTGATTTAGTTGGCATGTGAATTAGCGGGCACGTAAATTGTGCAATTCATGTACTTTGTGTGGGATTATTAGTAACAAAAATTGAATAATGATGTACAAAAGCTAAATCTCAAGCCTATATTAGCAAATCTGAACCCATTTATGGGGACACTTTTATCGAAAAATGAGTAGAAGAACATCTTTCCATATCAACTGCATAATTAATTTTCTGTGTAGATTGATAATAAAGAGAAAAATCGGTGTAAACGCTACAATTCATAAATTGTCATCTACATGTGTGCCTATGCACGACTGTTAACAATCGAGGCGGCAGAAACAAAAGGGGCGTCGAGAATGTTCGTGAGACTTCTAGCTGAGTTATTTCCGGTGTGTGCGTGTGTGTGTGTGTGTGGGTGTGTGTATGTGTGTGTGTGTGTGTGTGTGTGTGTGTGTGTGTGTGTGTGTGTGTGTGTGTGTGTGTGTGTGTAGAAATAGAGAAAGGTTCATATGACGTCATCTCCAGTATCCTATAAGGAGGCCAGAGGAGTAAGTTTTCTGACTTACAGTTACAGACACAAGGCGGTAACAGTGAGTGTAAGACATCTGTGAGTCATAAGATTCAACGAGCGTCGCGAATGATTACATTGCCCTAATTAGTGCATGAGAGACAGAGTAAGTGAAGAAAGACACTAAAAGGATTGAGCCACTTTATGAGAAGTAAAAAATTGTGAGTTGCGATTGCCCGAAAGACTGTAGACTGTGTTAACGACGAAAAGAAAATTGTTATTTGTGGTAAAATTTTAGAGCATAATAAAGTGATAGAAAAGTAACCGGACTGATTTTGTCACAATATCGCTTGCTTTAAATGCTCTCCCAGCCCTTCTCGGCATGTAGGAGAGTTGGCCCCCAATTTTCCGGGAGAATTGGTAAGTCACCACAGACCCATATTTTCACTTTCCCGTTTATTTCCAATAGAAAATGATACAATAGAGTTGATACAATTTTCATTTGAACCTGAATTGCTTTTTCCATTTGTACCAGTTCCATTTGTTACTTTCTAATATCGCTCACACGTGATATAACCGAGCAAGGTGGCACTGTGGTAACATGTGAGACTTGCATTCGGGAGATCGTGAGTTCGATTACCGCGGGCTTTTTCTGGGGTTTCCCGGGATCTCTAGGCGAATGCAAATTTCCTGTCTCTCCGCTTCACCTCACTTCTCCTTTAACTTCACCTTCATGCTGCTGGTTGTTTCAGGGCTGCAAGTGTTGTCTGGTGTATCGGCGTTGTATGGCAAGGAATATGCTCTCCGTAAACTTGCGTCCTCCGGATCGGGGGCGCACTTCGAGTCCCGGGCCCCCCAGTGGGATGTGCAAGCCGGCCCCCCTGCCGGCTGTACCAGTTGCCACCGGGAGTCTCAATCTGTTAGAGGGACCCTGCCCACTACTGTCGTGTCTCCTACGTTCGGCCACTCTGTCACCTTTCACCTCAACCCTCACTCACGGGGAACGCCCCATCAGGGGCACAGGTACAGAAGATCGTCCATAGGTCGACGTGCCCACCCTCGGAACCTTGTCATAACTTATAACTCATACTCACAATACAGAAGCACTGTATTCAGTCCAAGATTGTAATAACAATATTAAGCTCACTCGAATCAAAGGATAAAAAATAGTATTTTTAAAGAAAAAAAGTCTTTTGAATGTGCATATATGTGTATGTCCGCCAGGAAATTGCCAGCCTTTTTCAACGTGAACTACGGCGAGTAATGGATAGTGAAGTGCCAAAAATGTATGTATGGAGTACGGTGGCCAGTTTCAGCTTCTTGTTTCATAAAACTGGTAAGTAAAGTCCATAAAAGTAGGTTTAAAAGTGTATGGTTTCATCCGTGCAGGCCATTCGGAGGTTTTTTGCTCTCCCGGTACTTCATTAACTAATTTCATTAAAGACACTGCATTAATACTGACCACGTAGTGTTGAGACGACTTTTTGATTTGTTCAGTTTATATGCCACCTTTGACATCTAACTCTAAGGTGATATCGACGGTTTTGCCTTTGGAACAATTACCGAGAGCCAATTATGTTCGCTCGTCAGCTATTGTGTGAATCGTTGGATTTTCTTTATCAGCATTAAACACACACACAGAGACACCCATACACCCACGCATGCACACACACACACACACACCCGCACGCACGCACCCACACGCACGCACCCACGCACGCAAGCACACACACACACTCTCTCTCTCTCTCTCTCTCTCTCTCTCTCTCTCTCCAGCTCACACATACTTCTAGACCCAAAAGAGACGGACAATAATCCTGGTAATGAATAATTCCCGCCCTCTAGCCGGGAATCGAACCCAGATCCCTGGAATTGAAAGTTAGTATGAGAACTACCAGATCAGTGCCGAACTTGTTTATTCTTTGAGAAATACTTTCCGCGGGATTTAGGACCGTACGTTTGTACGGGACGATTACAAATCTTCGATGTAATTATTTTTGAGAAAAGTAGATATCGGCAAACTTAAACCAAACAAATAATAACTTAGTAGAACGCATGTAACGGGATACATTTTGTTGTTGTACAAATAGCGAAAGAGGAAACCGTTCCATCTGAAACATGTCCAGAAAGAGGACCAAAATCATAAACGGAGGTTATTCATAGAGAACACATACCAGAGAAAACACGTCACGAAAAAGTAAACCAAAGAGAATCGTAGAAAAGAAAATGGAAACCAAAAGTATACACCTACCATGACACTAGAAAGTTTAGGTCTCGATTAAAAAGAAAAGATAACACATCCAGGGGCCAAATTAATGAATAGAAAATTGTAATTTTAATATGTGGAAAGAATTTTACAGTTTACGTGTTCTGTTAATTTGAATCATTTTCGTTTAATTAAGTTTATATTTTTTTTAAATCACGCCGAAATTGTAACATTTTGTTGCGAGGTGTTTACAACTATATCTTATTTGAGTTTAACAAAACATTTGTATAACTACAGTATCACTAACATAGGTGTGTTTAAAACTGACGGAGAAATACATTTGTGAAGTCGCAAAACATGAAGCATTAATAAGGAAACAACAGTAAAAGAAGGTAAAAATAAAACAGTAAAGAACCGAGTGAGGTAGCGCCGCGGCAACATGTGCGAATCGCATTCAGGAGGTACGGGGTTCGATCCCCAACGGCCGCGCACTCTGGCATTGCTTGTTCCCTGGTCACTTAGACGAACGCTGGGGTGCTTAATTGCATACCACGGTTTCCTTTCCAGCATTTCCCTTCATTCCATTTCCTTATCTTTCATGTGTGCGTTGAGGCGAGCGGTGTTGGCGGTGCCGGAGAGATGGCGCGGATGGTGTTCTCGGCGCTAGGTGGCGTTTGGGCGGCCTCTGTCCTCCGTCGAGAGGGGGGACGCCTGTGCGACACCGGAACTGCGGTGTGGTGGCTGCTGGGCGAGACCTGGCGCCAGGATAAAGAGATCTCAGCATTTGTTAGGGACTTCCGTGCGTCTCTGCCCATCTAGCTGCAACCCTGTGGCACCCTGCGGTTCCCTTACTTCATCCCTGCCTCCTGGGGGATGCTAGCCACAATAGCTCTGCGCAGGTCACGGTACGCGAAGTGTCCCTCTCCGTCTATACCCTTTACCCTTTAAAACAGTAAAAGGTGACACTAGGTAGTACCCGAGATCGTTAAAGAGCTGTGGCTCAAATTCAGTCTTGGACGGTCCTCCATGAGGATTTTTTCTTCTTTTCCCAGTTCGTCAGTTGTCATAACCGCCAAATGAATTATACTGAATAAAGTGTTCTACCAAGTGAATGTAAAGCATTATAAAACATAACCTGAAAAAGCCTGCAGAATTCCGCAACACGTACGCTGTAATATCATTTAGTCATTTTGCATCTTAAGAAATAGTATTTTCTCTCGGTTAATTTGGCCTCATTGTTTTAAAGGGGAAACGAATACTTTGTACTTTGTCCAGCCACTGTCCATGTAAATGGCAGGGAAAGGGTGAACAACTACGAAATCTTGCCCAAATTTACCTATACTGAGTAAAGATTCCAGTCACGAAACGGTCACCTGAATGTCACAGCAAGTATGGCATAATCATGTCGTAGAAACTGGTCCTGCACTGCGCAGAACAATGTTCCACGTGTATTGGTCATTTCCCCCACAAAACGGCTCTTTCTTCAATTCAATGTACCGTAATTTCCGCCTCAGCTATTTACATGAATCTTTACGGATTCACAGTTTACAAAAATGTGTCTCGGTAAGTACGTTGCTGAGTGAGGATTACCTAGTGATTTTCTTCAACTTTTTCAAAGTTTTGTCAAAATTGTTTAAGTGATGTAAATTTATATGTACTATATAAGGGGGCTATAAAAAAAGTTGACTTAAATATATTTTGAAGCTGTACGGTTGCTATAATAATTGCCACGTCCAATAACTCAAGAGCACAATGTTGTGCCCTTTGTGCCGCGACTGCTAAGCCGTATAGTTTTGTCTGCAAGGGGCTGGTGGGTGGATTTTAAACATTCAGAAGTGTTACATCAGTTGAATAGGTTTCGGAAGTTCATGCATATACTTATGAAGGGGGACATCTCACCCACTGTGACCTAGATAGATCTATTGTAACTAACACCCTATGATGAAGACTGACGTGAGGGAATAATAGGATGCTACAGGACGCAGAGAGGCTACAGGGACGCGCGGAAGTCCCTAACAATTCCAGGCTTGAAGATTCGTCCAACTGCTGAAGCTGCTTAGAGAGAGCTATGAATGGCCCGTCGACCAAGGAGCCCTCTAGCCTCCACGGGGAGTACTCTTTCCCTTAACCAAGCATCCGTGCCATCTGTCCGGCAGCACCATACACAACGAAGCTAGAAGCACACCTGAAAGATGAGGAGACGGAATGAAAGGGAAATCATGGTAGACAAGAAACCACACCAGCATTCGCCAACCAACTACGATAAAAAGAAACCAGAAAACCCAAAGTCAGGGTAGGCGGTCGTCGGGAATCAAATCCGGGACTTCATATGTTACCGCGGAGAAGTCTCTCTCGGTTTGGAAGTATCAAGACGTTCTGTGGTGTACTACTTCATTACACTTTATGCAAATACATTATATGTATCTCGCATTTCATTCTACTTCATGCGTACCCAGGTATTGACTATTTCGACGTCAAGGAATTGTCTTCTGCGTACGTGCGCTTGTCGCAATGTTGTTGGCATTTGTGAAAACACATCTGAAGCTGCTCCTTTGAAATAGCTTGTAAGTCCTGGGTCAACTGTTGGAAAACGCTGACCGGTGGGTGTCGCACAAGTGCAATGCGTTTCTCTCAAGAGTTCTCGCACTGTCAAATCAGTGTGATATGGAACGTTATTATGATGCGGACTCCAGCCAGGATGTCATTCATTCGGTCCATTCCATTCCATTTCTTCTCTTAAACGGCCAGATACTTGAATGTAGTGGGTAGCATTCAACATGGTCTTTGAGTGCGAATTCGTAATGAACTATTCCTCGATTATCACGTATTTATCAGCAGCATGATTTAGAGCTTTGATTTCGTTGACAGCGACTTTCTGGAAGTGGAGACTCCGAGGTACCCCATTAGAATGATTGTCTTTTACTTTTTTTTTTAATTGTTAAGCGTTGTAAGCGTAAATCCAACTGCCCTGGGTGTCAATGGACTGTGCTGATCCATAAGAAATTGCCAAAGTGTTCTCCAATAGATGGAGAGCAATTTTTTACTGTCAGCAAGGACAATCTGCTTGATTTCCTGGGTTTCTTCAGGGGTCAGACATCTTCGACCGCTTCCTACCCCACCCCCTTTGAACATCATTGCAAACGACTTCTTTTTCTCCCCAGGTTTTCATCTCCGTAGACCCGTTGCAATGTTCTTAGTGTCTTTCGATGCGACGTTTTGTTTTCACAGCCTGAACATGAACTTAATGTTGCATCTTTGCGCCCATTCCACCAGAAACGTTCAGCACATACCGACACGGGTGTTCTATGTCGATAAAAACTTGAACTCGTGAACGGAAGGTCCGCGGTTCAAACCCGGGGATCGTTCTCCCTGACAGTCTTCTTTTTATCCAAGTTTCAGGTTTCCCTCAATTCTCTTAAATTAGGTCTAGAATGTTTCCTTCACGAATTTCCCTTCCCAATTATAATTACATTCATGTATCATCAGTCTCCACCGCTAGTGTGCCTACGCAGTAAGAACGGGCGTTTAATACTACTCAAAATAATTTGATATGTGACATTCACCTGATTTGATATGTTGTCTATGAAATAGTTTTATACGACTTCCACAAACTATTCTTAAGAGAGCTTAGTTTTCTTACTATTTCCTGTTAATCAAGATAAACCTTTGCAGAAATAGTTTCATTATACTATTCGTTGCAGCTACGAGGTGGATAGGGGAAACGGAACCAATAATAAAATATTCAAAAACCGGGTCGGTATATGCTGGCCTAGAACGTCCATACTTTTCCACTCATCGCGAGAAAACACCTGAACATCGACAGAATTTAAAAAATGACAAAAATATTGAAAGTTCAAACCAATAACATTGAACATCTCGGAAATGGCTAATACCTACTAGAAAACAAACATTTGAAATAATTGCGTCTTTTAAAGAGACCTACATCTCTTTTGTGTAGACTTTTTATATATCCCTTATTGTTTACCCATTATGCAAAATTCTTCAGAGGCTATTATCAAATATTCAATATTTTCAGTTTACTTGCCATGTAAATATCTTAAAAATTGTTTTAATCAAAGTGGTTATAGCCATTTTTTAGAATAAATCTAACATTTAGAAAAGTCTTCCAATTTAAAGGGTAGTTTGGAGTGGAAGAGCTTTCTTGAAAATTTTCATGTCACATTTTTGGAAGGTGCGGAAACTAAATAAGAATTCTGGTGTTTATTGAATATTTCGTTTTATAGATATCCTGTTCATTCACACATACACACATAGATTTTGCCATTTTTTTTAAATTGAGGGGCCTAAAACAGTATTTCCTGAGAAATGTCAATATCGATTTTTGGGTGGAATGTGATATGTTCCCTGTTTACTATGTATACTTACGTGCTCTTTCTCCTATATCCCAATACATGTAGGATAAGCCACTCCTTTTGCACACGTCCTCCAGAAGTAATGTCATATCGGACGGTGAATGAATGAAATGGGCGAAATGATGCTCAAATGAGCCCGAGGTCCATAGAGCTTTCAGTTACCCGACATTCGTCTTCTCAGGATAAGGGAAAACCTCGGAAAAACCTTATCCGGATAACTTACCCTAAGCGACTTCTTTTGCATGTCATGTACATGGTACATAGGATAAAAATGTTAAACACACCTACATTTATCTCCTTTTGTCGAGCCATTAGAGAAGGTATTGTATTCCACCAAAAAAATCAATATCGGGATTTCATCAGAAATACAAGTTTTGAGGTCCCTGAATCCCCAAAAAAAAGTTTAGGAAAGTGTGTGTGTGTGTGTGTGTGTGTGTGTGTGTGTGTGTGTGTGTGTGTGTGTGTGTGTGTGTGTGTGTGTGTGATGTGTGTGTGTGTGTGTGTGTGTGTGTGTGTGTGTGTGTGTGTGTGTGTGTGTGTGTGTGTGTGTGTGTGTGTGTGTGTGTGTGTGTGTGAAGGAAATGTATAAAGGAACTACTTATACAAACGTTTATCTCCATCAACTTGAAATAGAATAAACCTTTGGAAGAATAGTTTGTAGACGATATAAAGATACACGACAGTGGGTAGAGAAAGTCAAGTGAATGTTAACACATCAGGCGTTTTTTCTAGGCATGCTTTAATAACTGGGTTCCTGTTAATGATATAGTGTTGACTTTAATTCAGGTATGGTGCGGTTAGGAGATTAGCGCTATCTACATGCTCGGATGTTCCTTCAGGAAATATTTTTAAACCACGGTAGTCTGATATCTTAGGTCAGTCACATCATAAACGCCTTAGAATTCCCCACTAACACCCACGGCGGAAAAAGATATGACTAATGCAACGCAGAAAAAAAAAGAAATGACGAAAGTGCTTGCGTCTAGCTGCAGATCCTCCAAGCTATTTAACGAGACAATGTGTATGTCTCATCCTTAATTACCACTTACTCCGTGGAACATAAACCGGGTAAACTCATATCGTAAGCTGCTAACTTGCTCAACGTTTTTCATTCTTTCTCTCGGTATACTTAATTATTAGATTTGTACTATAGCGTATTGCCATATAAGGATGGTAAGTGATTTTTACTGGACCGAGGAAAAGTTTTAAAACACGAAACGCAGTCGAGCCTTTTCAATTTCCGAGGACTAATGAAAGCACTTAACACAAGTGTATTGCGTACAATTTTTTGGGATATAATTACCTAGTAATTTAATGTGGCGTATGAATGCAATGTGAAATACCTTCGCATATCTCAAGCTTCATTTAAAAATCTCACTCAAAACAGGCAAGTAATAATATTTCATTTATTCCTACTTTCCACTCATTCAACCAATTTTTGAAAACGCTATAGCATCTTTCGTATCTCTCGTTAGATTTTTCAGGTGTGAGAGAAGTACATCCTATTTTCCAATTTTCTTCGATTCCAGAACCAACACACTCGTTCAAGTTAGCCGCTATGATTACTATGGGTAACTATTGATTTGTTACCTTGATTTTGGCATATCTTAATTTTGAGACTGACTATTTTCTCATTCCCATTGTTGGTAGTATCGTTAAGTGTTCCGCAATACATTCGATTGTTCGTTCATTTAGTATGAGTGATGTGACACCTGGATCAATGGGGGCTGTGATTTTGAGTTTAAACAGCACAAGTAGATAGTAATTATTTATATAATCTTTTTTCATTTTATTCATGTAATAGTCTTATTGAATCCCATTTGGGGTAACGAATTTCATCAGAAAATTTTCTCGTGCTTCATACTCGCGAATCTAGATAAACTCGTAACCTGTGTTTGGATTATCTAAGACAATTTGCTCCAATACATGTAAAATAATTGTGTAAACTGCACATCAAAAATGTTGATAAATCGTGCAATTTTCCAAAAGTTATAGAAAAAAAAATTATGCTGAAAAACGGCAGAACACGTGAACTGAAGTGTTGTTTGGTCTTTCTGCATATTATATAAAAGTTATAATTTTCTCTCCGTTAATTTCGGTCCTAGAACAGTTTTAAAGGGGGGATGAATAACTTCTGGAGTCACTGTATAGGTACTTGAGTATGGTGTAGAATGGACAGTACGCCTTGATATTGACAATATAACAACAGAAGTTTTTAAAAACACTACTGGATGTGTTGCTGAATTAACGTAAACGTGGGCCTTGGTAGACAGATCATGGACAAAGGCAAACTTTGAAATGAGACACGTCATTACAAGATTGGCAGTCCACGGATTTCATCACCTAATGTGCAAAAGCTCACATTTCCATTAACTAAATATACACTGTGAATGTTTACTATGTGCAAAACCGTGCAATCGGCACAAAAAGAACAAAGACAATATGTGAATATGCAAATATGTCAACCATCAATGTAAACTATCCTCCATGTAGTTCCATCTTCTATTTGGCTGCAATTTATTTATTAATGTGAATGTGAGTATATGTCATGTCAACAAATTCCCAATACACATCTGGCACTACATGTACCGTGCGTTCCTTGATCGGCCGGACCGCTCCGCGGCGGCAAGGGACCGGTAGTGGACCGGTGCGCTGCCCGCCAGCGTTGCGCGCAAAGGACCGGCAAGTCACGGGAACGGAGCACTAACTACTGTACTAACTTGCATTAGACTAACCTGCATCACATCAGATGTTGAAATTTATTACCTTCAACGTGAACAAATTCCGTATATCTCCGAAAACAATTTTGGTGTAACTACTCCCAAAAGTCCATGTATTTCTCTCGTGATTTTGTCCTTCAATTCTTTTAACGTGAACGGATTTAATACATACACCATATTCTTTAAGTTCCCCATAACTGAAAATCGCTCAGACGTTTAGCACAAGAGGTTAACATTTCCAAGACGTCAGCTTTCGCGGCAGGGAAACCTCTGAAACTTAAAAGTTCATGCTTCACAACCACAATATCCTGTAAGTAGGATTAATTTTTGCAATTGGCTTTAGCAGTCCGTTCATAATGGCGACGTGGACCCACCTTTAACGTTCTTCACTAATCAAGCGTGGTTTTATCTTCGATTCAAGGTCAGTTTCTACTCACAACAATTGATATTGGGCCACCGAAGATCACCATATTATTCACGAAGTTTCTCACCACGCGTAGAACTATCAGTCTCATATTTATGACACAAAAGTTGATTCACACGTTTATCTAAATTGTATTTTAAATATTTTTCCCACAACTAACAGGAAATGAAAGATTGTGTGGCTGGTTTCAGCAGAATTCAGCTATGGCACACATTGCTGGTATTTTATGCATGATTTGTGAAGTGGGTATGGTGACAGAATTATTAGTCCAGGATTCTAGCCTTCTCGTTCCCCTGATCTATCTCCATGCGATTTTTATTTGTAGGGAATTTTAAGAATAAAGCGTATGCATTAAACCCTTGCAAATTACAAGAACTGAAGGACAAACTCACGAGAGAAATATGTGCATTCAGTCAACATACACTTTTGCGAGTAAATCAAAATTATTTTCGCAGATATAGGGGATATGTTCGCGTTGAAGGTAATCGATTTCAACATCTGTTGTGATGCAGGTAAGTCTAGTGCAAGTTGATACAATAAGTTAATGTTCCGTACCCTTGAACTGCCGGTCCTTTAGGCCTCACTTTGTCGGAGAGTGCGCCGGTACTCGCCCGGTCTCTTGCCACCGCGGAGCGGTCCGGCCGGTCAAGGAACGCACGGTACAAGAAATATTGGTATGAACGAAACTTTTAAATGTGTAAATTACTGAATTAATTTCACGTTCATTTGTCTGACAATTTTAAAAACAACCGGAACTCAAATGCACGCGAAGAACTCTTTTCACTCTTAGCAGACTTTTTGTATTTAATAATACTTAATGATTAAAAAGCATTGGAATAATCAAAACTAATAAGAAGATACATCGGGATATGTTGCTGAAATAATGTAAATATTATGGCAACAAATTGTCAATACAGGTCTACTACTTTATGTACAAAACTGTTGTCATGAACTAACGCTTTAAAATGTAAATGATGCATTCATTTCACATTAATATGTCTGACAATTTTAAAAGCAATCGAAATTCAAATGCACGCAAACAACTCTTTACACCCTTGGTGACCATTCTTTTGATTTAATAATAAACTCTGATTAAAAAACATTGCAATAATCAAAACCAAGGCGTCTTCCATATAACTTTACCCCGCATCTCTTAATTGACACGTGATTAATCACCTCTCATTGGCTACTGTCGTGGAATAGGTTGTTCTGCGATGCAAAATAGTTCCTTATTTTACATGAGCATTTATTTTAATATATTCGAAGATAACTGCCAGATTGAAATATATTACGTAACGGAGTTAATACATCTGGAATGCATGGAAATTCTTATCAATAAATAGATGAAGTATCTTTCGGTCCGGCCACGCCATAGCTGAGTGGTTAGACCATTCGCTTCTCACCAAAGCTGCCCGGGTTCGATCCCAGGCAACCGTATGGGGGATTTGTGATGGACGAAGCAGCGCTGGGGCGGGTTTCCTCTGGGTTCTCCGGTTTCCCCCGCCATCTCATTCCAGCGGTGCTCCATCTTCATTCCATGTGTCATCAGTGTCACCGCCTGCGGTGCCGAATGTAGTAAAAGCGGGCGTTAAACACTGCAAAAAAATCTTTCGGTTTAAAACTCCTCTCAGGATGAAGAAAGTACTTGCATCTAGCATGATAGGATTTATACTATATGTAGTAGCTTTTATCGCATATCCTTGGATTGCACACGGCTTGTTGACACCATGTAGATGTAATGACCTTGACTCAATAAGCATTTGCTTATTATCTGCTTACTTGAGCAACGAAACACCTCTAACGATGTACAGTTGTTGTTGTTGTAGTGTTTAACGCCCGCTTTTACTACTACGGCACCGCAGGCGGTGACACTGATGGTACATGAAGATGGGGCACCGGTGGAATGAGATGGCGGGGGAAACCGGAGTACCCGGAGAAAACCCGCCCTGACGCCGCTTCGTCCACCACGAATACCACATGCGGGTCCCTGGGATCGAACCCGGGCCGCCTAGGTGGTAGGCGAGCGCGCTAACCGCTCGGCCACGGCGCCGCCAATGTACAATAAGTAGGGCAATACAAATGGAGCGCTTTGGAACTGGATGTATCTCAAGGTTAGCCCATTCATTATTATACGCAACTCTAACTGCTCGGTACATAATAGGAAAAAATAACCTTAACAGCTAATGGTAAATGCATTACATATGTACCTACGTAATTATTTATTGTAATATTTTTCAAAGAATAAAAGTGAGACTATAAATTTCTCCTGCAATTTCCATAACAGAAAAAAAAAGAAGAAAAAAAAAAAAAAAGAAAGAAAAAGAAAAAAAAAAGAGACTGAATTAGTCCCTATGCTTTTCTTTTAAATAATTTATCTAACTATAGGAATCACACGGTGATATAACTAATTTTCTGCAGTGTGATCAATTTGCACACGTGGAAAAATGTCTAAAAAGATGATTTACTCAAGTGGCAAACGCCTAAGGTGAAACATGTAAACAGCAATGGCCTGTTACTGAAAGACGCCTCACGATCATTTCCTATAGACATCACCAGCCTCTCAACTTCTCGTTATCATATTAATCCATCTTTTTGCAGTAATCACTAGCAATTCTTCCGGTCTTCTCAGCTACAAAATTCTATGACATCTCTTGCACTTGTCAATGAATAAAGTTGCCTTCATTATGATTTGATTGTAACTATTGTATTCGCAGTGAGTGTACTTTAATGATACGCTCTTTCTTGCGTATGAAAGACGTCAAGATTATTGCTGTTGCGCATCGTTTCCGACATGCACATTCTCTTTGTCGGTTAATACATTAGCCAACCAGGGGAAAGGGGAAGCAAATGCAACGCAAAAGAATAGACGTCAGCGGGGCAAGGTTATAAGAAACGGTGTTTAAATAATGAAATTTATGCTTCTGAGACACAGCTTCCACTTGCGTTGAGCGGAAGAAGATCTCCAGGATCCATGTGAACATTCAGTACAACTAGCGTACTTATCAGCAAAATTAAACAACTCAGCATCACACAGTTGTTGGTGCTCCAAGCATGCAGCCGTGGAAAGGCTCAACTGGCATACTTTAATAATTCTCAGTAAACCTGCTCTATAATTATTCTAAGCATAAATACTCAGAAGTTCTTTTCAAATGTTCAGCTCTGAGGTTAAATACCTAGTACATGTGCACTTAATTTTATGAGTCATTGTATTCGCCAGACATCATTACGTGCTTTTATTGTGCTATATTCCTATTCTAGCTTCAACAACACCTTAGGTCTTATCTATCATTTCGACGACAATGAAAAAAACACTGGATGTGGCAGTTTAAATGAAATTAATTTTACCTGACATACATACATACATGCATACATACACAGACTGTAAGAAATGCAGTTCCAGACAAGGAAAGGCAGCCCAGGATGGAACTAGGACCAGCTGGTTCTCCTCCCCGACAGCTGAACAATGAGTGCTCGCTCGTATATTGAGGGGGACACGTTGCACTTCCCCCATATCAACTTCTTCGAAATGAAGGCAAGAATATCACACACACTCTAATGTTTAATAGAGTTGAGGGTAGGGGACATTCATTACTTGCGCTCTTGTCGCACTGACCTTGTCAACATTTATGCCACTCTTTAAAACACAATCCGCAGCTCCGCTCTCGTTAATGTGTTAACTGAGTCTTTGTTTTCTCTTCCACTCTCCCGCTCTGTATATCACTCTCTACCCCATTCTGTCTCTCCCCCTCCCAACGCGTCTCCATCTCCACTCCCTTTCTGCAATGTACATATATTGTGATTTTTTGAAAACCACCAACAAAAAAAACTGACATGTTGATAAAAATTAAAATATGCTTAAAACTATCAACACCTGTGTCTGTCCTTTACCCCTGTTACGCGAAACATACCGTTTCCATTGGTAGTCAGAAAACGAAAATAAAATATCCATATTTATATTGCGTTTACAAATTACCTATGTACACAATAATAAAGAAATCCTATCGAAATATTGTAAATATGAAAATTTATTAAAAATACCACGCTTATAAACTTTTCCTATGTGCTTAATAGGATGTATTCTACGTTTGGAATTTCGTGAAATATATTCCATGAAGTATATTATTACCAAAGCATCGCCACATATTCACTTCAACAATCGAAGAACGATCAAAGTTTTCGACACTCCAGTGCAGGCATATACTTTAAGGCTGGTGTAATGTTCAGTAGTATTTTAAAGGTTTATAATGACCTACAATTCCACTTAGCGCCAAGGCGGCGGCGGCGGCGGCGGCGGCGGCGGCAGCACAAAAACTTACACAGACAAGCCTCAAGGGCGGCGAATTTGAATAAACCTTTCATAGTCGCTTCAGCACGTGGATCTGTTTAACAGAGGACCCGCTAATTGTCACCGTTGTTTGGCACAAAACAACGCACGACTGTTCTATGAAGCGGGATATCCTCAAAAGCATGCATGAAACAATCGGGATAATTCCCTACAAGATAATCTTGCGTAGTATTTGGTTCTTCTTCTTTTTCCGATTACCCTCCCCTTATGTAGGCCTTGCACCCTCTAGGGCTTACAAGCCAGTGCCTAGGGTCAGACGCCTGTCGGGAGCACACAGTATTTGGTTCAAGAGTCTTATTTATACTGTTAGAATACCTTGGAATACAAGGGAAACACTTTCAATTTAAGCAACACATCGACATACACGTCTCATTTCTTATTCCAATTCTTAACGTTACTCTCCTCACTAGACCATTTCTTAAGTTACGTCTTTAAAACAACAATTATTTTCAGTAGAATACATAGAAACTTTAGCCGCTTACGCAGAACTGAAGCTGAAGTTGTTTCAGACATTCCTTTCATTAGTTTTCAAGTATTTCATACAGAAGATTTAATAAAAATGTACCATGAAAATTAAATTAAATTAATAATAATAATAATAATAATAATAATAATAATAATAATAATAATAATAATAATAATAATAATAATAATAATAATAATAATAATAATAATAATAATAACAATAACAATAACAATAATAATAATAATAATAATAATAATAATAATAATAATAATAATAATAATAATAATAATAATAATAATAATAATAATAATAATAATAATAATAATAATAATAAACCTTAGAATATTATAATAATATATATCTACGTCGTAATGTTATTTAAAAAATAAATCTGGTTTACAGAGGAGGAGAATTTGGTATAAAATACAAGAGACAGCCCTACGAACTTTGGGACCCAACAAATAATGCTTAACGAGGGAGCAGAGGGTTTGTATATGCGATGAGTGTGAGGTTATAGCAAAGAAGTGAAATTGGGTTAGTGAACTGTATATTGTAAATCGATTAATAAAAGTTGCAAGAGTGGAGCTGATAAGACAAGTTGAGAAAGAGGGAAAGCGAATAAAGATGAGAGATGAAGTTAATCGGGAAATAGAAGTTAAAGGGGAGAGTGGGAGAAGGATAAGATTGGTGTAAAGGTAGGAAGCAAGTGTGAACAAATTAAATATGACGTGTAGTGTGTATGTGAAATGTAATTATACTGAAAAGCTGCCTAATAGCAAAAGGGCCAGGACCAGAGACCAGCTCAGGGGTAGCCCAAGGTGCGTAAGATTTAGTACTCAATAAATCGTTTATTCATTCAGCAAATAACTCTTACAACTCTGTTTGGAAATATAAACATCTCAGAAGCTGAGGTATGTCTGTCCCACACAAGTAAACCACAATTAATAATCACCAAAGTGTTTAAAAGCTCAAATCGTGCGTGTTTTATTATCAAAATGTGTTTTCCAACTAATTCCTAACCGAAGATCATTGGTGTAGCCAGAGTGGGGTATTTAGCGGTATATGGTCCCAAAATCCCAGGGAATTCTCACTAAAAGTAATCTATTCTTTTGTTGCAAAAACTCTTCAAATTGGCATTTGAAATATACGTTATAAACACAAGCATCAACTTTGACATAGCTTAAACTCCAGCTAACATACATTTCACCATAACTTAAGGCAGGGACTCATAAACGGGAGGTTTGCGGTTCAAATCCTGCTAGGGCCGTCCAAGTTTTCTTCAGTCCTCATGGCTGGCAAATACAGGCGCATACCCTAAACTTAACGATTCCTTTCCAAATTTCCTTTCCAAAAATATCGATTCATTTCATGAATATACCGTAGGTATGTGGTAGACGCGGGCGTCACACACCATTGAAAAGAAAAGCAATTTTTATTCACTTGAGTATCTTTTGCCCAATATACCTTCTGCAGAGAAATCTGCTAATGTTTCTAATCGTTTACTCCATTAATGCTGTACCATCGGGCACCGCAACACTTGAGAAATCCTTCACTACATGAAATTGTTAGCACTACGATATATGGGTTGCTGTCAGTTCAAAGATAGGTAGAGGTTCCTGAACAAGTGCTGGGCATAGAAAAGCTAATTTCCTTCTTGATCTCATGAGGCAGCAAAGTATATTTTACGTTATATGCACCAACAATTCAATAGAAGGTTATTGAAGTACACATATTTCTAATGTTTCATTACTCCAACACTCAGTTTATTTAAATACGGTATGGAATTATATTACTGAATATAGCACATCAAATGTTATCTGTGATGCCGAATTATATATTAAACAACATGAGGATGCGCTGGTGGATGCCAGTATGAAGATGGAAGAGGAATAAGGGAGTGTGACATATATTTGCATTTTCTATTTAATTATTTCAAATATGCATTTGTCACAATGAATAGGGAAACGTCCTATAACGCTTTGGTAATAAATACATTCCAGCAAGTGATAAAACTAATAACGAAGAAATGGTTGGTAGGAAAGCAAAACTGAAAGTAATAAGCAAACTGAGTCCTGGGTAACTACAACCCCGGAGTAAAGCCATTTATCCCTATTTAATCTTACTCTGCACAGTGTTGTTGAATCGCTGGATTCAAGGACCCGCGGATTAGAAGTGAATGGACAAAATACCAAGTATATACAACTGACGACACATGTATATGCAAAGAAAAATTCAGAAATAAATAATTGAGGCAATATTTTTGAAAGAGTGCCACAATTCCAATATTTTGAAGCTTCTGTGAACAATAATAATTTAATTAATGCATAAAGGAAAGAGTTAGAAGTGAAAATACTGCATTTTATGCAAACTTTCAGTTGAATAAAAATATGTTTATTAGTAGGTACAAGTATAAGTTTAGATCCTATAAAACAAAGACTAATACTAACTAATGCTGCAGAACGTGACCATAATGATATATGAAGAAAAGTTGATATGGTTAAAGAAAGACTCGAAAAGAATTGACGATAGGTACACTTAGAGATAGAGAATAAGATATAACAAGGAATAAGAAAAATTGCGAAATCTATAAAGGCACAAAGAATAAGGCGGCTGGGACCTGTACAAAACATGGAGGAGAGTAAGATGCCAAAAACAAACCTAAAAGAAAAGCTATAATCCAAAGGTAGAACAAAGCTGAGACGGCTGGATAATGAAACAACAGAGTTCTGGAAAACTGTAGTTGGAGGATGGAGAAACAAGGTAGAGGACAGAGTAATGGAGGAATATAGTGCAGGAGGCCACAGTTTATTAAGTGCTGCACAGCCAAGAGATGTTACTGTTTCCACATCAATATGTATGCCAGAAGAAGTATGATTGTGTGAGCTCAGTATAGCTTTTCAATATTATGTGATAACCTAGGTACTTAACTATCTCTAGGTGAGCACAGAAATAGGGATAGGGGAGACACGGAGGGGCTTCGGAATCGAAGCCACACTTACTGTATCTATGCCACGGGAATCGAACCCACGACTTCCCGAATGCGAGCCTCACACGTTACCATGTAGTCATCTCGTTCGACCTAGGTGAGTAAGTTTCCAAACACACATCATGAAAGCAAAAGGGAACAAACAAAACTGACACGTCCAAGTAATGAATCTTTTAGCACCTAACACTTCACGGATTTGCCTTCAAGTTAAGCCATCTGACTATTTAAGAATACAAATGCGTTCCTATCTTTTAAACGATCTAATAAAGATTATGGTGATGCGATTCAATTTGTGCAAGTCTCGGTAAAAGTAAGACTTGGATTGCATGTTCAAAAATATTCAGAGGCTGTACTTTTATAATTTAGGTCCACTTTTAGCTTTGATGACTATTTTCATATAAAATAGGAACATAATGTTGTATCACATTTTTTACGTTTAATTTCCAGTTTTTGGACTGATTTGCTTCCCTCAATTAAAATGTTCATGTGATGGATCTTTGATACAACTCATCTGACAATTTTTACGCGTATTCCGAAAATCCAAACGGTTACAACTGAATGTTTTCCTTTTTATAAAGGGGTTTTGAGCTGTTTATTCCAAAATCAAGAAAGAAATAAAGAAACAGACAATCACAATGATAATCTTTAAACATTTTCCTATGAACTGAACTTAGCAGAGGAAATTATTTGACAATTTTGTGCACCATAATCAGATACACCTTGACTTCTAAGTTTTTGTCCAATGAAAAGTTTGGCATAGTACAAAAGAATTCATTTTTGAAATTCAATAACTGAAAATTAAAAAACGATTATCGAAATAGCTGTTTACGTAAGGCAAACTTAAGATTACATTTTCAGGAAATTGATTGAAAGCTTAAGAAAATACGACTTTCGCTTAAAGGCGAATTGAGAAAATATGCATGGTTGAATGGCTGAGTAATTCGGTGCATCCTTGCTAAAGGATACATATTTCCGCAGAACTCAATTTTTAAGCAGTAGAAATATTACAATATACCTTACCGAACATATTCTGAAGATTTCAGTACAGAAATCTGATATCGTTTATCGTATCTAAATTAGCAGTTTATCGTTTTCTAATAAAATTATGTTGTACTTTGCTCTATGAATAGAGGTTGTGCACTCGCAAAACTCAAATTTTCTCAGATTAGAGAACTGATTACGAATGAAGAAGACTTGACAGCCTAAGACGCGACACAAAGCAAGGACAACAGCAACCTGACTGCACTTATTAACGCATAACAGGGAAGACTGTCTTGTATCATCCTTAGTTTGGATCATAACTGTAACGAGACCTGTTACCCTGGCGATAGCCACCAAGGAACCATTTTCAACTCACCGTTAGCAATGTGAATTCATTCCAAGAACGTGAGTAAATTATCGAAGTTACTCTTATTCCTCGGTTGAATGGTGAAACTGAAATGCATCCCAGGTCTGGTGGTTAACATGCTAGTTTCCATATTCAGAGGTCCCAGGTTCGATTCCTGGCAGGAGGACGGGAATGTTTCTTTAACCAGGATTTTTCCATCCTCCTTAGATACTGTAGATACTGGTAGTATGAGCAAAGGAGCAAATGTGTGTGTGTGTGTGTGTGTGTGTGTGTGTGTGTGTGTGTGTGTGTGTGTGTGTGTGTGTGTGTGTGTGTGTGTGTGTGTGTGTGTGTGTGGGTATGTGTGTGTGAGTGTATGTATGTGTGTGTGTCTGTGTGTGTGTGTGAGAGAGAGAGAGAGAGAGAGAGAGAGAGAGAGAGAGAGAGAAAATTTAATAGATACGAGTATATGACATCCGGATGGCAAAATGGTTCTTGACGACCAAAGACACACACACACATACACGCACACACAAAGCTGGTAAAGCTATTCTTCAGTAAAATATTAATAATATAAAGCTGCTTATATACTCAATTTAAATGCAAGACAACGACAAAGTAATGACGTAAAACCGAAAGAAAAGAAAGCCCAAAATAGCAGATGACCCAATGGGTTATACAACAGGGGGGGGGACACCTCACAGACATCTCCATAGATCATCTGTGGCCAGCACCACAGGAAGGGATGAAGGAAGGGATGATGTGAACGCACCACAGGAGACTATAGGCCACAGGGACGAACGGAAGTCACTAACAAGAGGTTCGAAAACCCGCTCCACTGGTGAAGCTATCTGGAGGGGGTGATGAACGACCCCTCGGTACTCTTTCTTTTGAGTAAACATTCTGAACTATCCGCCACGAATCCTGTAAGGACACCTGAAAGATGAGAAGGAAATGGAATTAAACGGAAACGATGAAAAGGAAATCATAGTAAATGAGAAACCACCACAGCAGTCGCCTACCGACCATTGAAAATCCACGAAAAACGCAAGGTCAGAGTGGCTGGTCGACGAGAATCGAGCCTGGGACCTACCGACGTTAGCGCGAAGCCATCTCGATCGGTAAGTGACCTAATAAATAATCATTTTTATAATCTGGGACTTATGTTCAGGATTTATGTACAAGTTAGCAATGTCTATTATACGTACAAAAATTAAAGGACGTCATCAGAATGTGAGCCTCCGTAATCAGTACAGCTATGTGTGAAATCAAGTTAAGCAGAGCCCGAGACGTCTGCCTTTCTGCATTTTAAATTACAGCAATGGGAAAAAATAGCAGCAATGCATTAATTGCTTAAGTTTTGGGAGAGGAGGGTAATTAAGGCCTGGTCTGGAATAGATCAGAGGTAAATTTGATAACGTGCCCGAAGGTCGCTCGGAGGAGACTTGCATTACGCTTGATCTTTAAAAATTGCTGCAATGGTGTTCGCAATTTTCCTTAATCTGTATAAGGTGAATACAGCTATGTATTTATTTCCATCCGATTTACAGCTTCTATAGGAGACACTATGTTGAAAAAATATATTTTATGATACGCCATTACAAAAACCCTAGCAAACATTTAACAGTTAGCCCACTTATATTTCAAGCAACTTCCCTACTTTTCATACTTCCAATTCGGTAGTTCTCATACACAGCACTTTCTACAATTTAAAATGTATCTTGAGCCGCATGTATTATCACAATGACTTAAGCTGTTGTACAAAGTAGCCATAATCATTACATTGTAAAAAGCTGTCTTGAATCTTTATTTAGAATTACAAACTAGGTTGCTAGGGGGAGGAGAGGGGAAGAGAGAGGGGGAGAATGGGGGAGGGAGAGAGACTTCACACACCATTTCTGTATTTCCCAATAATTCTATGCTAATAAAATCCAGTTTTTGAATGATGAATTCGTTCTTTAATTAAATTTGAAGGCAAAACCAGAATTCGCACAAACATTTTTCTCCACAATTGTTTAAAGACTTATCTAAAAAATATCTTTGCGGAAACAAATTTTGGATGAGTTTATTTTTTGAAGGGCGGAAAGAGGGGACGTTGGTTATTTTTATTCTAGTGGATGTTACTATGGTCATTTTAATGTCAGTTTTAACGGGAGGTATGAAGTTTTGGAACAGAGGGGGACACCTCGCCACTGCGACCCCGTATTGTAGGCTACCACATCTGGGAGGGACAGATGGGTGAAGTGAGATAAGCCATCAGAGGGCGGGTACGGAGCAGAGCTACAGAGACGTGCATAAGTCTTAGCCACCTGGCGCACCACCACCCAAAGAGGGTGTAGAAGTGACCCTAGCGCTCTGGCAGCGGCACGCAGCTACCTCAAGCGGGGCCAGGGTAGAAGGTTTGCAAAGCGCAAGCAACCGCACCATTTGCCCGAATAACCGCGCTGAAAACCAGAACTGAAAGATGATAATGGGAATGGAATGAGGAAGGAAAGGACAGGAAACCGTGGATTGAAAGTAAGCACACCAGCATTCGCCTAAGTGACAAGGGGAAACCTCCGAAAACCCAAGCTGGAGTGCACGGTCAACGGGGATCAAACCCGGGACCTCCCGAATGTGAGTCGCACACGCCGCAGCGCCTTACTCGGTGTCTTTAATGGGAATTCACGTGTTTTTCAGATTTTCAATGCACGTACGAAAAGAAAAACTTATTCCCGAAAAATATGTCATAAAATTCTTATTCTTATAAACATGTTTCATAAGACTGAAAGGATTAGAGAGCAATAATACCTTACTGCATTCACTTTTCATGCTTCATGCTACTCTGGCTTTTGCTTCAACTGGAACTAGTTTCACTCAACTACATTTCATATGGATCTATTTAGTTGAAAAAATTGAAGACTTCCATCGTGCTTTACATGAAATACTTTAGAGCATATTCCTTTGTATCCACAAGTCAATGTGCCATGCAGATCTCTTCTACAGCGAATGAGTTCCTGATAGGGATTTAAGTCACTATTAGCTACGCGGCGGCGCCGTGGCCGAGCGGTTAGCGCGCTCACCTACCACTTAGGTGGCCCGGGTTCGATCCCAGGGACCCGCATGTGGTATTCGTGGTGGACGAAGCGGCGTCTGGGCGGGTTTTCTCCGGGTTTTCCGGTTTCCCCCGCCATCTCATTCCACCGGTGCTCCATCTTCATTCCATGTATCATCAGTGTCACCGCCTGTGGTGCCGTAGTAGTAAAAGCGGGCGTTAAACACTACACACACACACCACTATTAGCTACGTGACAGTTCACACTTTACAGCATCTTTTGCTAAGAAATGTATTTTGAATACTCAATGAAGTCACAACAATTAAATCTTGGGATATTCCGATATTAATTCAAAAAGTGCATCTGGCATGAGTTCAGCGAATAAAACAAAATCTGGCTTACGTACGATCTTTCAGTGAAAAAAAAAAAAAAAAAAAAAAAAAAAAAAAAAAAAAAAAAAAAAAAAAAAAAATTGGAAAATTGTCTGTTGCAACAAACCTTGTTTTCGATTTCTTTGTAGGTGTAAGGATAGGCACAATGGTCACATGTTTAAAAAGCAGCTCGCTATGTGATGGCTTTGAAATTCACGTTCTTTGCACTAACACGAGATAAAAGTAAATACATGAATAGCGATTTACCAATTGAAAAGATCAAAGATTTGAAAATCCAAACCAATGATAAAGAGTATCTCGGAAATGATTAATGCCACGAAAAGTTTTATTAGACATTCACTATGTGCTTTAACTAGATATACATTTTCTGTGTGGTAAACTTTTGTCTATCTTCTGATGTTTACAAATTATACAAAATTCATTCAGAATGAAAAGGACTTCACAAGTTGTGAAAATTCAAGGAATAATTTTATTTTTCATGCAAATATCTTAAACATATGGCATTTTGATAAAAATATTAGAGGTGTTTTTTTAGAAAATAACACGTAATGAAAAATTGACCATTTAAAGAGTAGTTTTAGGTGGTAAGACTTTCTCATCCTTGTTGGCAACTTGTACATAAATACTAAGTTTGGCATTTAACCGACTTTTCGTTCCTGAGTTATGCTGCTTACAAATCACCTTTACAACGTATTATTGTACTAGTTTAGTAATTTTAAAACGTTTGCATAGACACATTATTTCATCTATAAGGACTCGATTAAATGTGTTTCGGAAAAATACTTCCCTTTCCTTCGCAGAATTAGAACTTGTTAAAAGTATGAGTTCCCTTTTTAAAAATACACCTAAAACGAATTAAATTAATCTTCACTAAAACAAAACTAAGTAATGCCATTACTTTCCCCCCTAAAAACGAAGAAACGTTTGCTCAAAATTTGTTTTCACAGATGCTTTGTGCAGCTGAAAATTTTATTTAAAAAACTATTACGCAAACTGTTGATGATTTTCTGCATTTACCTGCTATGTGTTTAATGGCATATAAAATAGACAAGGGTTGTCAACAAGGATTTCCAAGGAATGCACAATTTAACAACGGTTTAATCTTGATGGACAACGAGACCTTTATCTACTTATACGAACCAAAAGCAACGCAGAATCTTATAAAACATTTGTTAACGAAAATAGTTTTTGCTACAGATATACCTAATATTTTATTTTTTATATAATTATTCATGCAACAAATATTTAACTATATAAATAATTTGTGTCAAATATTTGGAGCCATCTAGCTTCTTGACGGATATAAATAGTTCATAATTATATCACTAATTGTCGTGAAAATATTATGTGAACAATGCCGTAATGTCTTTATTTCAATTCGAATGAATTTAGTCACTATTTAATGTTAACGTGGCGTCGCCAAATTTCTCTTAGAAATTACGGTTTGCATGACATTTTAACATTAAATTATACCAAATTTATTCGAACTAAGGTACAAATGCATTACAGCATTGTGTGCGCGACAGTTAGTGAAATAATAAACCATTTATATCCATTCGTCATAAAACTAGATGGCTCAAAATATTTGACAAATTTTTTTTTTCGGTGAAGCGGTTCTTTATTGGCAATACTTTGTATTGGATATATTTGTTATACTCATCATGGTTAACGTATGGCCAAAGCAACACCTTCCACACTGTATATGACAGTGAGTGATATTTCAGAGGTCAGTTCCTTTAAATTGCAGAAATTGTATGTATTTATATCTATATTTGTAATGAAGTGATACTTTTCTTTAACCGCCATGATTTTGTGTTTTATTGCTTTACAATCATATTAATACCAGTCAGCTTCCACTCATAGTTTTCTAGGTACAAAAACAAGTCATTCAATTTTGCTAATACGGACATTACAGCGTATTACTCATTTCCAACTTTAAATAGTCAAATAGAGCAAGAAGAAATAATTTAGTAACATTTTTATATACCTGTATTCAAAGTATAACGTTAAACAGCTTTAGTGTTTAACATCAACTACTTTTGGATATGTAGTGTTTACAAAATTACATAATTTGGATTTAACGGAACGTTTTATGTAGGTAACGTTACCGACATTGATTTAAACTGAGGGAGAAGTGAATTTATGACGACGTAAAGTCCAGGCATTAATGAGGAAGTTCAGTAAGAACGTTAATCATTCTGGCTTTGATTTTTTTCCTCCATTAGATTAATATCCATGTACATTGTAATATCAATAGTTACACAAAAACATTTACTCTACCTAATGCCTGTAAAATTATTCTCATAACACCACACACGAAAAATTGAACATCAGTGCAACTTGAAAAATGCATAAAACGATAAAATGAAATATTAAAGAAAAATGTCCGAGCAAATAAACGGTAATATCATTTACTCCTTCCGCACATTAGCAATTTAATTTTGTTTCCGTTAATTTGGCTGCCAGAATTTTTACTTTCTCTATTATGTAGGTATAGTAAGTAGGGGAAGTATTGTATTCGAACCAAAATTTCAATGTCAACATTCACAAGAAATATATGTTTTGAAGCCCCCTGAATCCAAAAAAGGCAGTTTCAGAAAAAGGTCTGCCACGCGCGTGTGTGTGTGAACACATAACTCAAAAACAAAACGTCGGTTAAAAATCAAAGTTGGTATGTAAGATTAAGAACTTTCAAGAATGCAGCACGAAGATTTTGAAGAAAATTCACCCACCCTAAACTACCCTCTACATGGAAAATTTTCGAAAAGTTTGATTTTCTTAAAAATGGCTCTAACCATATTCATTAAAATATCATACGTTTAAGATATTTTTATGGCGAATGAAATGTATATTTTGAATTTTCTCGCTATAGCCTTTGCAGTCCTGTTTACTCTCGATGACTTTTGCATAACTGGTAAACCGTAAGACATAGATCAAATCTTACTGTCCGAAAAGTGTAAATCTCGTTAAAACACACAAGTCATGTCCAAATGTTTTGGAGTGGCGTGAATTATTTCGGAGATATTCCTCATTATTTGTGTGCGTTTTCCTATACTTAAACTTTTCTCAAATGGAAGGTTTCACTTTTTATCTCTTGGCCGTGCAAAGAGAACAGAATTTGAATGCTTTAAAAGATTTGACTATCGTTCAAAAACTACAGTGTTCCCATGTTCCTCTTCCACCTACAAGAAAATCAGCAATAAGACAATTTCTGCAAATGTTTATCTCGACTACCATAAAGAAGATAGAGGAATAAGAGTTTGTACCAGAGCAGAGAAAGTCATGTCAGTGCAACACATCAGGTATTTTTAAAGCGGAGGGTAACTTTCAAAGGTAACACTGAAATTGTTTAGAATGCCATGTCTAAGAACAACTCAAATTAAATTTGCTTGTGCATATTTGACAGCTACTTTCTAGTCTTTTCCGACTTGATGGCCCTGTAGTTCCTTCGATTTGCTCTAGTAGTTTGTTAATTATCATAATTTAGCGATTTTAAGTTCATCCAAAAACGATTTCAAATCGTCAGTAACGCTTAAACAACGTGAGGATCAGCTTGGAAATGTATTCGGCCAAGAAGCTCCATCCAAATCAACGATTTACTATTGGTACACCGAATTCAAAAGAAAACTGTTTTTTCTTAATGGCGAACGCCAAAGAACTGATGTTAGTATGCAAATATTGCCGCTGCTTGAGCAATGCTTGAAGAAGATCGACGGATATATTATGAATTTATTCGGGCGATACTGGGCAATTGTATGAGTCAAATCCAAAACATTTATCAACAGTTAGACGTGAAAAAAGTTTGTTGTCCATAGATTCCACGTAAATTGACTGCCGATCTAAAGCAACAATACATTGATTAGTGCAGAAAAATTCTGGGAAAAAATTATAGGTGAAACTGCAAATTCAGTTTAGAATGTCGTTACTGGCGATTAATTTTGGATTTATTGCTATGACCCTGAAATCCTCAATGGTCTTTCGAACAGAACCTAAACCAACAAGTCCGACGAATTCGCAGTGCTGATAAGAATGGTTGCTAGTTTTCTTTCTAAAACGGGTCATATTACTACTACAGCATTAGAAGTTGTATGTACCGTTATTACCGATTGGTGCACAAATGTCTGTTTATCGCAAAAAATTAAATAAATACATAAAACGCCCAAAAGGACAAATCATTTTACATGGTGAGAACGCATCGTCGCATACAGCAGAACTAACAACAGAGTATCTGTATGTCCTAAGTTCAGCACTATGGACCCTCCAGGCCACAGCCCTGACCTAGCACCATGTGCTTTCTTTTTGTTTAAAGATAAAATGAGTAGAGTTATTTTTTCGTGCTCAGGTGAAGCAGTGCAACATTACAAAAACCTGGTTTCTGAAGTGTCTCCGGAAGAGTACCAACATTGCTTTAAGGACTGGTTTCACAGAATGCAAAAATGAATTCAGGTTAAAGGGAAATATTTTGAAAAACAATAAAATAATTTAGTTTCGTTTAAACTAATCCTTGTATCATTCTCTACATATTTGTCGAAGTTCAACGATAAGCAGACGATGAGGCTTCAAAATCAGTAACAATATTTCAGAACAGAAACAACCCGAATCCAGTCTTGTGCACAGAAACATTAATGCAAAAGTCAAATTAGGGAGTATTTCCATTAATAATATCGACTACAGGCAATACTATCGTTTTGCTTATTTCACAAAGTTTTCAGAATGACGTTTTCAAAATCATTTCAGGGGTTGAACCTGAGACACTATAACACTTTCCCATTATTTATCACAAAATTAAGGAGAATAATTTTCAAAACTGATGTTTTATTAAATATAAATTCCAAATTCCTGATATCAGCATACTTTTTTCTCATTACACAATTAACTGCAATACAATTGAGATTTTTACCTTATTCACTGCAATCTTAATTTAATGTTTTGGAGGCATCCTCTTATTGTTATTATTTACATATTTACTATTTTACAAATTTAAATGCAACAGGTTCCTTAAATGCATAACCAAAAGCTGTTATTTTAAAATTAGTTGCTCGTCTCAGAGAAAGAACTATATAAAATTAATTTGGTGTGTTTAAATATTCTTATCCAGTCCATGTTTCAGATATGTTTTGTTGTGTTTAACGCTCGCTTTTACTAGATATGGCACCGAAGGTGGTGACACTGATGATACGTGAAATGAAGATGGAGCACAGGTAGAATGAGCTGGCGGGGGAAACCGGAAAACCCGGAGAAAACCCGCCCCAGCGCCGCTTCGTCCGCCATAAATCCCACATGCGGTTGCTTGGGATCGAATCCAGGCCACCTTGATGAGAAGCGAATGGTCTAACCACTCGGCTACAGAGATTTAGATATGTTAACGTACAAAATTTATATATTAATTTTTTTCCATTGCGCCATCAGAACACTAGTAACGAAATTCAAATGCTCAAAATAGGTTTCGTCTTTATATTATTTCAATGAATGCTAAACGTAGATAATTTTAAATTTGGGAAAACAGAGCGAAATAAATTTTTCCCCACGCAATATAGGTATAAATTGCCAGTAAAATTTTAAACAGCCAGAGGGAAGAATTAGGGTATTTTTAACATTAGCTTTAGAAAAATAACCTCAACAAATCCGGTTTTGGCCATTTTAAAAATCTTTTCACAATTTCTTAGCCTCAAAACGTGCGATAGTTCATTACTAACTTAATGAGAGAAAAAAAATATTTGTTATAAAGTGTAGCCATTAAAGTAAAACAATACCAGCCAGATCGGAAGATGTAATGTTTCCGGCGCAATGCTAAATTTTATCTTTACGGTCATGTATTTATAATTAAAGTTGCACAATTAAAGCCGAAATAACCTTATAATGATAACAAAATAGGTGTAGTTATGTTGTACAACTCCAATCCCACCCACTACCCAAAGCGAATGCAATGTAATGCAATGTTGAGGTTAGGTATTCCCAACCACTAATAAATATCCACAGAAAATGCATTCCAAACCATAACTGTCACTGAGAATTAACTGCTCTGCAACGAAATTCATCTTGCATATTGAACATTTTCCTTGCTGAGGTTTTCTTAATATGACAATTCACATTATTTTACACAGATAACATTGTTTCAATAAAACAAAATACCACTGCGAATCTACTGATGAATAGCTTTACTTTTTAATAAAACAGCGTGCAATTAAACACTTTCCTGTTAAATAGTAGTTTATTTACTAAATCCAGATGCTGCACTTTTAAATATATTATATAGTTATGTACATCCTGTTTTATTTTATCTCCAAATGGGTAGTTACGTACCAATAAAATGTTTACGTAAATATTCACAACCCATTTACTTCAAATGTTTCAGGTATATAACCTTTACACTACATTTAGAGATGCTTCTAATGGTAAACTATTGGGGTTTGAAACCTTAAAATGACAAAATTGTGACTCACTTCATTAAATATACATTTTTATTGAAAAACCTAGAATTCAATCTAATATTGCTTAACTCTACGACCAACGACACTTGAGTAAGTGAAATAAATTAAAAAATTAATAAGTACTAAGAAAACAAAACAAAAAAGAAACAAAAAAGGCCAATGAGGTTTACGAGGCATACAACAAGCAAGCGAAAAACAAAAGCACTATTTAAAACAAGCAATAAATGAACTACTTAGAGCATTCATTATAGATAACGTAGGAAAATAGGCAAAGGGATAAATAAAACTGCACACGACACACAAGTATACAAAATACATTTAATAATCCAATATAGAGTTCAGTGACTTGTACCGTTCACAACTGACGCTTGATCAAGCTTGCTGATGAAGGGAAACCAGGTGGTCAAGAACAGCTGAATAATCGCTGGCCTTGCGAACCCATAACACACGTTTACGGTAGAGTAGAGGATGATTCTTCTTACTGTAAGTTTTTCTTTAAAGCTCCTAACGGACATGCACTCATTTCCCAGCAAGGGATGTCTTTGGTTCTTCGTCTGTACCAAGGGATCGAAAGGACACTGGAGAGATCACTTCCGAAGTCCCCTCCCCCCCTCCATCTTCCGCATGTAGGTATACTGCCTCACGCTGGGATCGACCAATGAATGGCTGTGTGAGTCAGATAATAAAACACCATACATTCGGTAGCACTTTCAAAGTTTGATATTGCAATTAAACTGCAATACATAAAATATAAACACACGCACGCACTTTTAACTCCCTTTGCATCAATACAGCTTTCGAAGCGGCTGGTTCGCATGCACACGTAGGAGAAGGTAGGGTATTTAAAGTGGGAACCGAAGTTAAAAAAGAGCATCGTCTGCTGTGCCTGAGCGGTAAATTAAAAGTACATAGAAGTGCACCAAAAGCTTGATAAACAAAACAGTAACGCTCACTTGCGCAATCGATTGCATGATATTGCACACCCCCATTACGTCACTTACAAAATAAAAAAAAGAGGTAGGTTTCACTTTAAGGTGTTTCGGCTTTCCACGATACACTCTGTTTCAAGGTCTTCTCTTGCGTATGAATTAAACCACGCCCTGGAGTTCAAATCCAACAGGCCGCTCGATAAAATTGTGCCTTGTCTACGAGCCTGCTGCGCTTATATGTCGAAGGGGTTGACTAACATCAGGGACAATGCACTGTTTCCGAGCTTCGAACACGTACCTGCCAGTAACCAGCCTTGAACTTCACACACGCAACCATCGTTATGATTGTGGCTCTCGCATACTGCGTAAGAAACAAAATACACTCGCCAGTAGTACAGCAGTTTAACCACACACAATGTGTCGTCTGCTATTCGGAATTAGGCACATCGCCAGTCTAGTACAACAACATTCCTAGCTATTTTGAGCGCATGCTATAATGAAAGAAGTGTGCCCTTTCGATATAAAAATATGCAAATATTTTCACCACCGAACAGAACTGAGTAATTTGTTAAATGTTTTCCTTACCCTTTTCACAACCATGGGTCGATAATGCTGCCATTATAGAGACCGACTGCAAAGACCACGGCATGTTGGAATCTACTGCATTGTGACTCCTTCCAAACAAGCTGGGCAGATAGCAGCACTTGCGAGCACCAAGGTCGACACCAGCGATCACCACAACTCTACACAACACCAGATCTATAAACACCTTTATTTTTACGCTAGTTCAGAATATGTCTACGACATTATGTTATCTTATACGGGTCGCTTGCGACTGAAGTAAAGGAAAAGCTGTCAAGTGTTGCCGAGAGGAAAGAAAATCTCTCCCTCAGTTTGTATTTGCGCGCCATCTGTTGACAACGCTAAGAACTACGTCCGCAACCCATTGACCTCGTGGCAAATGGGTTGCATAATGCAGAAGGCGCTAACGCTTGAGTAATTGCTTGTTCCTTCAAACTTAATATGCGAACTGTTTCAGTTACAATACTTAAATTTATGCAGAAGGAAGGCCTTAAATGCTAAACACTTTACAAATATCATGTACAAAGTTTGCCATTTTTCTGTGATACCGTCAGGTGGTAATTTTCCAGGACCGGTCGAAATCCAAGCCAAGATGTGGGTAGGATCGGAATATTTTGAAAGTTAATTTTAAACTATATATATTTCGAGAAAGGCGAAGAAAATTCACAAGGATTACTCTTTTGACCTTGAAGAGAGGATAAAAGTGTAAGCTAGGATGTCCTTCTTTTGACTTTGCGGTAATCTCGACAAATATCGCACATGCTATTGACCTGGGGGAACTGCAGCAATAAGCCGAACTGATCTTCCCCAACGTAACTCATTTAGGGCCGCTCATTCCAATTAAATGGAGAATCCCTTTTCCAAAACAGGGCGCTCACGGGTTTGATTC
Source organism: Tenodera sinensis (assembly GCA_030765045.1). NCBI lineage: Eukaryota > Metazoa > Arthropoda > Insecta > Mantodea > Mantidae > Tenodera > Tenodera sinensis. The sequence continues at coordinate 108,906,533 of CM060962.1, forward strand.
TTGGTACAGTTGAATGGAATCTGCAGCAATAAGGAAAACAAATTTTCCATAATGTAACATTTATGGGCTTCTCATTCAAAGTGGCAACTGAATCCTTTTTCAGACCTTGCTATGCATGGGTTTGACCCTCGGTGGAATTTAGCGAACACTGGAGCAATAAAGCTAAACTTTCCAAATGTAATTCAGCGACCACTCATATCAAAGTGATAAGGGAATCCCTTTTCAAGCCTCAGCGCGCATGGGTTTGATTCCCGGTTGAACTAGGGAATACAATAGCAATATACAATTTCTTCAACGCAAAGAGCAAATTAAACGAATACTTGTCTTCAGTAACATAAACTTGACTTTTAGATCCAATTTTATGCTCATACACGCAAACAATCATTTCTTGTTTTAGAAATAAGAAATTTAGTGAATCTTAGTTTATCAACCTACATGAGCTAAGCTCTAACTGTTCCTTATACATATTGGATAATGCACACATTTTCTTCAAATTTAAAAAGTCTTGTTCAAATTTGAATTGACTTAATACTGTCGAAAAAAACGTACACAAGAGTAATTTATTAAAGACAATAAAGCAGTTAATGCAATATTAAATACTTATATCCCTTTTTGGAATAGCATTATTTGTAAATCAACATTCGATTTTTAATTATTGTAACATTAAGAATAACTTTTATACTGTGTCATATGAAACAAACATAAATCACTGATCACTGATATAGCGGACTTCTAAACTAAAAGCACTAAATACAGCATGAAAAAGGAAACTACATATTTTGGTCTGCTAGTGTGGAATATTTGTGATATTGCCTCATAAAAAGAAAAAAAAAACTCTTCTGCGTGTTATATCTGACATGGAACATTTTTGATAATAATTAGATTTGTATCAGAAAACAATTTAAACTGAAGGCATAGCTGAAATTATGCTTCAAAAATATACGTCATTTACCACGGCATATGCTTGGTTAACACCATAAAGAAATTATTTTCTGCGGAACTGAAAAAGAGACAATTGTAAATCGTAATTTGTGATTATGAGACAAGCATCACATACGTAATATATATGTTGGGGTAAACATTGGCAAAGCAGAGAAATCCAAGATGCATATTCACTAGAAATAAATACCTAGAAATGCGTTAAAAGTCATATACAAAAATCATTCAGAGGAAGGAGAGAGAGAGAGAGAGAGAGAGAGAGAGAGAGAGAGAGAGCATTCTGTAGTTTACGAGGGAAGATGAAGCAGTGTGTGCTCCGACGGATACATATGCGACATTGTGAGAGGGTTTATAATTTTAAAGTATCACATTAACATTGATTTGCATCTGAACCCTACGTTATGCAGTAATTAAATTTTAAACTGAATTATAGTAATTAATTTTGTGATTTCCGTTTCACGCTCTTCATACAAATACATAAGGCTGAATATTCATGACGGTTTAATGACCATGTCATTGCATTCGAATCATTTTTAATATTGATTTCCTTTCGATATTGTTTTGGAGGGACAGAAATGCAAAATATATATATTTTTTAAAGTTCTGGCATGTACGAGAAACTCGGCCTCGACTATCTTCGTACTCGCTCAAAAAAATGCCACTTAAAGAACTTGGGTCGTAAATAACTATTTAACTGCCTGCGTTGAGAGATGGCTTCCACTATTAGTCTATTTCTAAAACAGACCAAGTGCATTAAACGCATGGAAAACTCGTGGAGCGAAAGTATCAAATTATGTGGAGCAAGAACGACAGTATGTGGTCTGAGAAACAAAACACTGCGAAACGTTACTTTTTCTCTGTCTTAACGCATTCTCGCGTTTGAAACAGCTATTTATGCATCGAGTACGCAAAGTAAGCGTTTAGTGAAGTAATTCAGCATTCCTACAGGGCGAGTCCGCCAAAGCTTTTTCTCTATAATAATTCTTCATACAAACTCTAATATATAAACAGTATTTATGAATCACCCCAATTTAGCTCGAATAGGTTATCCAAATGGTGGATAAAATATCTATATTGTTTACCACCACATCAAGTAGGTCTGCTTGCTTCTGTTTCAATTATTTTATTTAAAAGCGTTCTGGTATTGCTAACCTGTAACTTCGTTCGAAGCAAGTGTATTTGGTGTACTCACATTTGATTATTACATCGATTTACATACTGTTTGCGTATTATTATTTGCGCACTCCGTATAGTATTATAATATTCATAATATAATAAATAACCAACGAGCAACAGCCCTTCCCGGGCCTAGGCCTGCCTCCCAGCCGCTGGATTCCCCACCTCTGCTCACCACAGGCGTCATGAGTGGGGTGCAGTACTGGAGGATGGTATGTGATCAGCGCTCCGATCCCTCCCGAACGGTTATGTGGTCTATGCAACTAGGGCCGCTACTTTTCAATCAAGTAACTCCTCAATTAGCCGCTCAGGGATCTAAAGAAGCTGAGTGCACCCTGGACCAAGTCTCCCAGCGAGAGAAAATTCCCACGCCGTTACAAGGAATTGAACCCGGTTCTCCCTCTTGGGAAGCACCAGCTCTACCACCACGACCATATTTATAATATAATATAATATTCCGTAATAATAATAATAATAATAATAATAATAATAATAATAATAATAATAATAATAATAATAATAATAATAATAATAATAATAATAATAATAATAATAATAATAATGATAATAATGATAATAATGATAATAATGATGATAATGATGATAATGATGATAATGATGATAATGATGATAATGATGATAATGATGATAATGATGATAATGATGATAATGATGATAATGATGATAATGATGATAATGATGATAATGATGATAATGATGATAATGATGATAATGATGATAATGATGATAATAAAAATAATAATAATAATAATAATAATAATAATAATAATAATAATAATAATAATAATAATAATAATAATAATAATAATAATAATAATAATAATAATAATAATAATAATAATAATAATAATAATAATAATAATAATAATAATAATAATAATAATAATAATAATAATAATAATAATAATAATAATAATAATAATAATAATAATAATAATAATAATAATAATAATAATAATAATAATAATAATAATAATAATAATAATAATAATAATAATAATAATAATAATAATAATAATAATAATAATAATAATAATAATAATAATAAATACGTTCTTTCCATCACGAAGATTACATGTTAAATAGCTACTCTGACCGCCATATCCACAGTTGTTCTTTGCGTAAGGTAGGTTAAGGCAGTGGGTTGCTAACGAAGAGGTATAGAGTTCGAATCCCACTCCCATCTTTAGCGATTTATATTCCTTGATAAAACTATACACGGGAATGAACAGTACTGCAACTCCTAACGGATAAAACTTTGCACCACCCCTAAAACACTTTCCCCTGTGCACAACTAGCAACTACACATTCAAGAAGTGGAGAGACATTTGGTAATCCCGTGTATGAGCAATTTAAAGTTGTGTAAATTACTATAACTTCAGTTTTAGTTTGAAAATAATCTGTATAGTTTATAGAAATAGTGTCTTCATTACATTTGTTACCCTATAGACATAGTGTGTTCACTACATTTGTTACCCTATGTTACACAGTAACAAGTTAGTAATGAAAGAAAACGCACAATAAATAAAACAGTTATAATTTAAACTGTGATTTTTACATAAAATGATTATTATTTTAATGTGTATAGGCTACGTACGAATACGGACTTGTTTTCTAAACCATGCACATAAGGCACGTTATTTATGCAAAAGTTTGTGTAGTTTTGTGAAAATGTGAGAAGAAATTTTAATCCGAGCCAGAAGCACTGAATCGGAACGGCGCGGGCGCTGCACTGATTTTATTTAAAACGCCGCAAGGTTGCCATGACGACTATAGCGGTCTGGGCCACTAAAGGACTGTTTTTGCACTGTTAACAATCCGATAAGCAACTGTTTTAGAAAGAATACACTAAGAAAGCTTTAGTTTTCTAAATTTCTCTACTGCATTCATTTTACCGTACTGCACATATGTTAACAGACACAATATAACAAAAATTCGAAGCCCTTTTTCTTTTATGCACAAAATTGGCTTTAGATAAAGAAGTAGTATGTCCTCCTTATGGGAGCCAGTTTTAGATAGCACTATAGCGCTACAGATCTGGACATCGGTATGCGATTTTCTAAAACTGCACTTTATTAAATGAAAGCTTTCAGGGTGGAGAAAATACTACCAATGTTCTCGAAGCCTGCCATGTATATAATTTGTGTATAGAAAGATTGGTTTTGATGAGAAATTAATAGGGAATATTTTAAAAAATACATAAAATGATGATAAATTTGCCATTAACGTTTAGAAATTGGAAAACCAGATATAAAGAACACTTTGTATTTAAAGGTACTCGTTACTGAATTTTCGAAATTAAAAAAGAAACACTTTTCTAAAATTTTCATTAAGAAATTCACCAATATAGCGGAATCGGTATCCAAAAGCAGTTTCTCCCTTCAAATTATTTAAATGCCTAAAAGCGATATTTAAATGAATAAGAGCAATGTATTGCATTTTAAAACACTGGTTTCGCGGGAGCTTTTCCTCATTTTTACTATTGTTGTTCACATATTCTTCAACATTTCCCTATACGTTTTTTTAAGGACTGCTACATACTTTATTATTTTATTTCCAAGAAAAATAATTAAATTAAACAGAAGCTAATAGTATTTATTATTCTAGGGAACTATGTTTGATTAGTGATACTCAACATTTGAAAATTTAAAGACTTTTTGAGGAGGGGCATTTTTACGTTACAAATCGATTTTCATTTTTTGAAACCTATTTTCTATGTTAATCAGATAAGGTCACGAACATTAATTTTTTATTATATGGAACAAATCCATGATTTCAATAAGGTGATTCAATTGCGTATAAATTAGCAAGTTCAGTACCGAGTGCCCTTAATTCGGGCATAGCAAAATGCATATTTTCATGAAATTCCCCGTCCACAGGTAACCGTTTGTATGGAATAATTTTTTCATTAAATCTGAAAAATTAAAGGAAGACAAAAGCTTATCAAACATAACAAAGAGAATTCACCAAAACTTCGTGTAAAATAACATTTTTCGTAGCACTAGCCGTCTTCATAATATTCATTTCTGCATGCTTAAGTTGTATCATTGAAGTTTGTTGCACTATAACGTAATTGAAAAAGTGATCTTTACTTTCTCTTTTTAACTTCGTATGAGTTCGTTACAACACAAAAATCTAGTTGAGATTCAGACAGTTTCCGTGGGTTGCATGTAACAAAGTTCATATTGCTTAATTTGAAACCCTTTCCAAGCAGATATTTTTGTAATTAATGTAACTGGATAAAAGAATGACTTTTACAGACAAGAGTGGCCGAGGTCGTAAAGAAATGGCCTGCGAACGGGAGGTTGCGGTTCAAATCCTACGCGGACCGTCCTCCCTGACTGAGTTTCTTTTCTTATCTTGTGTTTTTTTTTTCTTTTCTTTTCTTTTCTTTTTTCCTTCTTCCCTTCAAATTTTCCCCAGTCTTTGTAACTGTCAAATGCAGGGAAGGCGCTCCAAACTTAGCTCTGGAACGTTTAATTCCCAAATGTCATGAGGAGCAATAGCAATTCTTAAGCAGTTGGCTTCAAATTAACTGTACAAAAATCATCACCAGTATACACACAGGACAGCAGCCAAGGGCCACTGACGGCAGGTAAAACACGGTCCCGTGAGTGATAGGCACATGCCAGCAGCTTACAAAGTCCTATGCCTGGTCATGAGATACCCTTTATCAGATTACTTCAGTTTCACTAGCGTTGTTTTATACGGCTAAAGGTGTGGTTTTTTATTACCTTTGCCATTGTGAGTAACTATGTGCTGATACCCGAGACAATCGACACAAAGACCTCTTTGGTGAACCTTCCAAACTGTCACACCCTCTGTATACAACTCTCTCTGGCATCCGTGGCTGACGTTCCTTCGAAGGAGTTCCTGCCCTTTCCAGTTTCCACGTTAAATCATGTATTGCCTACTTGGCTGGCTTACCAAAGAAGGTTTTATGATTCAATAGTACGTCAATGAACAATCGTTCTTCAAGAGAATATGTCTTTATTTACAGCAAACAATTGTTTGACTATTGGTGGAATACGATTACCAACTATAAAAATAACTTTGAACTGCTTTCAACAAAAGCATTTACATCTTAGGTCTGGTGGTTAGCGTGCTAGGCCTCAAACACAAAGGTCTCGGGTTCGGTTTTCGGCTAGGATTATTCCTCATTCTCCGAAGAGTCTAGACTCCAGAGGTATGACTGACAGGATGAATGTGTGTGTGTATGTGTGTGCGCGCGCGCGCGCGCGCGTGTGTGTGTGTGTGTGTGTGTGTGTGTGTGTGTACGCGTGAATTTAATGTAAATAATTGCTCAAAATAATACCGCCCAGCTGCAAATAGGAATAGGAGGAGCAATAGAAGAGACACGAGTCGGCACTGAAGCTGTGCCTATTATACCCATGCCCCAAGGGGCCACCCCCGGGAGGAAGGATGAGGTGAGAGGAGACACCGGAAGGCCAGGTCCAGACTAGCACCACAGACATTGGCAGAGGCCCCAAAGGTTTACCAAGTTTGACGACTCCTCGAGGTCTTCAGTGTTCTCCCAGGGGGACTTCGTGGAGCTTCAACGCCCCTAGATGCCGCCCCTCCCCGCCTGGAACCCACCGACAATGAAGAATGGAGAGAGTTTCTTTACAAAGCGCATATCATCCCTGCCAAGCCGCACCTAACGCCTTCGCTGACACTTGCAACCCTAAAAAAACCAACGGGATGAAGGATAAACGAAATGATTAATGAAGTGAAATGAAGCGACAGGAAATTCTCAGTATTCACCAAACGACCCGGGGAAACCACCGAAAAAAGTCCGTGGCTCAGGAAGGTCGACCACGGGAATCGAAAGAAGCACTTCCCAAATGCGAGCCTCACAGGTTACCGCGGTCCCAACTTTAGCGAGTATCACGGCTGATGAGCAATTGTTCCAAAATGCAAAAAGGCCTCTGATATGATGTGAGATGTTAAAGGAGGCATATAAACCAAACAAAAGGAAATACCTAAAAGTTGGATGGAATGTTTCAGTACTTGAGTGTCATCTATGTAACAATCCAGACATCAAGGGATCTTTTTCGCACCTTGAAAGTAAACGGTTACATAAACATCTAATTCCAACAAGTGGACCAGTTAGAAGTAGTTTTCATTCGTGCTTCATTTGTTGTGATTAGTTTTTGTTTCCCGTTGCTGTAAATGAAAAAAATGTGGTGTTAAGTTTCATCCAGATGAGGTTACCTTCCTTGCTCCCCTCTATCTACCCCTCAGCTACAATTTTCCACATTGTTTCTTCCGAATTAGAAGCATTAGTAAAGAAGGGGTATCTTTTCCTCGTCAACAAACAGTTAATTAGCAGAAGCGGTGAACAGGTATAAAGGAAATGTACAAAACCTAAAACATATGTTAAATACTTACTGAGGAAACGTAATTCCTTTGAAAATACTTTTCAAGGTGCTAGTAAACGCTGATTATTTCAATAGTAACTGATGTTCTTGATCATATTCTTGTGTTTGATATTCTTGAAGGTATACTGTGTCACAAAAGTAGACAAAGGAAGACATGAAGCCTGAATAAGGTGAATAAATATATATTGGAGACTTAGGAAGACTCACGTGCAGTAACTTGCAATTCGATACTTTTAGCCACTAATCGCGTTGTGACTTTCTTTTTTGCTTCCTCTGACGCTTACTTAAGGTAGAGGAAGTATTTCATTCAAAGCAGAAATATGGTCGCACCGTGATCGAGTGGGTAGACCATTCGCCTCTCACCAAAGCGGCCCGGGTTCGATCCCAGGCGACCACACGTGGGATTTGTAGTGGACAAGGTGGCACAGAGGTAGGTTATCTCCGGGTTTCCCGGTTTCCCCCACCATCTCATCCCACCAGTGCTCCTTCATTGCAGTATCATCAGTGTCACCGCCTGCGGTGCCGCATGCAGTAAAAGCGGGCGTTAAAGATACCAAAAAGAGAAAGCAAAGCAGGAATCCAACATTTACAGTAAAATTCAGACTTTGAGGCCTTTAAGTGAAATCAACAGTTTCAGAAGAATCACTCTCTCTCTCTCTCTCTGTCTCTCTCTCTCTTCCTCTTCCTCTTCCTCTTGTCCCTTCAGCTTCGAATTAGCCAAGTTCCACTGTACTATGCAACACAATTAAGAGAAATGTATAGAAATATAATCGTTTGTGGTGATTTGTAGAATCAGAATAAATGGTACAAATATTAGAGAAAATAAGATGATTATTATAAAGCAGATCTGTTAATATTGACCAGACCAGATAGGTATTCTATTCTTCCTGTATGTGAAAACATACATTAATTATTTTTCATAGCTCCTTATTTTAACATTTACGCTTCTACATACTTTAGGCAACCAATAACCATTAGATGCTGATTTGGTTGTGTCATACTTCTTAGTACCGGTCCTATACTGAACACTTTCCGCATGGGAGCATGGAGTCGTCTCAACATTCAGTAGAGATAGCAAATGTAAATGGGATAAGTAATGTGCATATAAAATGCATATACACATGTAATGTGTAACTATAGAAATTCAAAATCTTATTCATATCCAAAATAAGGACCAAAGAGGCCCATGTCACAAATATGAATGATTCGGAGGAGACGCAGTACACTTTTGAGCACACATATGGTCGGCAAGGATGAAACTAAGCCAAACGTGGATTATGTTCACGAAAGAAGACAATATTCAGTCGAGTGTATAGTCTAGACAGTACACTGTAATGTTTAATATGAATAAAACAACAGCGTATATTACAGCTTAGTTCTTCTGATTTATTTTTAGGTTTATTATTTTATTACTTTTAAAGTTTTTCTAAATTACACCGAAACTTAGTTTTTCGTGTGGAACATTTAAAAAATAGCATATTGCAGAAATTTAGTAGAGCTAATTTTTACTTGCTCTACCACGTATTGTAAGTAGGGGAAGTATTGTATTCGACCCAAAATTTTAATGTCAAGATTTCAACGCAAATATGTTTTGAGGCCCCCTAAATCCAAAAACAAGCATTTTTAGAAAAATATCTGTGTGTATGTATGTGTATGTGTGTGTATGTGTGTGTGTGTGTGTGTGTGTGTGTGTGTGTGTGTGTGTGTGTGTGTGTGTGTGTGTCTGAACAGCATAACTCAAAAACGAAAGATTGGTTAAAAACCAAAGTCGGTATTTAAGTTTAATATCTTTCAGGGATACGACACAAAGATTTTGAAGAAAATCCCTCTACCCTAAATTACCCTTTACATGGAAAATTTTTCGATAATTTTGATTTTCTCAAAAATGGCTCTAACGATTTTCATTAAAATGCCATATGTTTAAGAAATTTTTATGACAACTGAAATGTACATTTTGAATTCTCTGGCTACAGCCCATGTAGTCCTGTTTACCCTTGATAACTTTTGCATAACTGATAAACCGTCAGAGACAGACCAAATCTTACTGTAGAAAAATGAAGATCTCGTTAAAACACACAAGTTATGTCCAAATGCATTCTTGTGTGGAGGGAACCATTTCGGAGATATTCCTTGTTACTTGGGTAAGTTTCGCAATACTAAACTTTTCTCAAATGGAAGGTGGTTATTTATGTTTTTGTCTCTTGGCCGTGCGAAGAGAGCGGAATTTTAAAGTCTTCGTATAGCGAACAGCTTTAAAAGATTTGACTATCGCTTAAAGCCTACTGTATTCCGATATTCCCCTTGCACCTACAAGAAAATTAGCAATAAGATAATTTCTGCAAATGTTTATCTCGACTAACATGAAGAGGATAGAAGAATAAGAGTTTTAAAAATAGTACAAGAGTAGAGAAAGTCAGGCGAGTGCAACTCATCAGTTTTTTTTTTTTTTTTTTTTTTTTTTTTTTTTTTTTTTAAATTGCAGTGAAAATGTGTTTCCATCTGAGGGAGAAGAAACATTTTAAAATCGGGGATTGTCAACGTTTTCACTGAAGTTCCTCGTGAATGCCTCAGTTTTCGACTGTACAAATTTACATAACTTGTGTATCGGTGGTATATTTTGGTATTATAAAAAGAACTGACCTCTTAATTGGCCGAATAAATACGTGTATGCGTGCCATATAATGCAAAACTTAAATAATAATCGGTGAAATTAAAAAGAAACTAAAACATAATAAAATGTAAAATTTGAAATAAAAGAACTCCGGAATACACAAACTGTAATACTATTTGTTCTCCCTCATTATGAAGGTTATACATTTTCCTGCCTTATGGTTTGTTTTCTGGAATTATTATTTGATTGCACATCCGTCGTTAGCAGTACCAGAGTTAAATATGATCTTATACAAATATACAGCAGCAGACAATTCTTATTTCTTTGAAGTAGGGCCTATATTTTATTTTCAGAGAAGGATATGGCACTTTCACTACTTTCCTCCGAGTATTGCAGTGCAGGTCGGGTCCAATGACCGAATCGAGAGGAATTCGGATCGATTTCTCTGAAGACTGGACGTCTGTCTCCAACGGTAAATACTGCACGACACGACATCACGCATGTCTACCACCTGCTGTGACAAGGGCGTGATTCTCACAATGCAAGTTGGCCAACTGAACTCAAATGATGCATAAGTGACCACAGATACACACATAAGCTCCGGTTCCTACCTCAGTAGTCTTCACCCAAGTGCTGGGAACGTACCCGAAACTTACATCTGGACTGTTTCCTTCCAAAAGTTCCTTTCCCAAAATATCATTTCATTGCCTGTATCAGTATCTACCGCCTGCGGTGCCGTATTAGTAAGAATGGGCATTAATTACTTGCTACATGTAGCAAGTACAGGGAACTTCAACTCTTGTACACGCAGGAACATCGACAGTAAGACGAGGATAGTAGTGTCCACCTTCAACTTTTCAGACTAAAACGTACCTTACGTACAAAGTATAGTCATTATCAGAGTTAATAAACAGGCGATTCCACGGTGGTGTCTAAGACATACCCTCAATTTCTTAGGAATGTCCTCAGAAGACCTCTTCATTCTGGATGATTTTTGCAGAAATGGTAAACAGTAAGAGACAGAGAAAAGCTTACTGAATAAAAAATCTGATGTATTGCACCCACATTACTTTCTCTACTCTTGTACTAACCATTCTTATAAACTCTTATTCTTCTATCTTCTTCGTGTTAGTTGAGATAAACATTTGCAGAAATTATCTTATTGCTCGTTTTCTTCCACGTGCAACGGCTTTGAGCGATATCAAATCTTTTAAAGCTTTCAAATTCCGTTCTCTTTGCACGATTAACATATAAAAAATGAATAGCGATGTTCCATTTATTTTGATGGATGTATAAGTTTTCCAAAACTTACACAAATAACGATGAATATTTCAGAAATGATTCACCCTATAAAAAATTTACTTGGACATAAATTGTGTGTTTTAGCAAGATCCACATGTTTTGTATAGTAATATTTGCTTTATCTCTTACGGTTTACCAGTTATGCAAAAGTCATCCAGAGTAAATAGGACTTTATGGGCTATAGGCAGAAAATTAATTTGTGACAAAAATATCTCAAACATATGGCATCTTATTCCAAATCGTTAGAGCCGTTTTCAAGAAAAACAAAGTTTTCCACGTAAACGGTAGTTTAGGGTGGAGCAATGTTCTTCAAAAACTTCGTGTCGTATCCCTGAAAGACATTAAACTTAAATACCAACTTTGGTTTTTAACCGATTTTTTGTTTTTGAGTTACGCGCCCACAGACTGACACACAGACAGACACACACACGGACCTTTTTCTAAAAATGATTTTTCTTTTGGATTCATGGGGCCTCAAAACATATATTTCCGGTGAAATCTCGACATCGAATTTTTGGGTGGAATACAATACTTCCTCTATTTTAATATACGTAGTAGAGAAAGTAAAAATGTGGATCTCGATAAGACACAATTTAAGCAAAATACTTATTTTATTTATTTATTTTTTGAGTGAACCATTTCCGAGACTTCCTTTATTATTGGTTTGAATTTGTCAATACTTAAATAGGAATATGTTATTCGTTTTTATCTCTTGGCCTTGCAAACAGAATGGAATTTCAAAGACATTGCATAGCAACCAGCCCTTAAAACATTTGACTATCGCTACTGTATTACCGTAATCCCCTTGCACCTACAACAAAATTAGCAATAAGATTTTTTCTGAAAATTTTTGTGTCGATTAAACTGAAGTAGATAGAGAAATAAGCATTTGTAAGAATAATCTGAGAGTGAGTATAGCGCTACATATATTTGCGAGCAGATTGAACTATGTTAGAAGTCTGTATCACAATAGGTTACGCGACGATCACTTGGTGTATGCACTTGGCTGTGCACTTCGACTTTGTTGTCAAATATTGATAGACTTCTTAAACGTAAGCAGTACCAAGAAGTCACTAATTAACAGATGTTTATCGCATAAAATTTGAAAGTGCTTTCGTAAATCAAACGCAACGTACATTTAACCAACTCGCCACTGCAACATATTGCACGGCTGGGGGTTAAAGAGTGGCAAAGTCTGCGTGTAGCTGAAGGAGGTAAATCCAACCTCCCCTCTTTCGCAAACGTTGGACATCACTGACATACGCCACCCCTCGCAACGCAGCCGACATCCAACCCTGAGAGGCCAGATGGAAATAACACGAAATGAAATTAAAGGAAATTCGGGGATGTGTAGTTATGCTCCCCAGCATTCGCCTGGTGACCCGAGAAAACTCCAGAAAAGACCAGTTAGGAAGGGTGACTGCGGGAACCAAAGTCACGACCTCCCGAATGCGAGCCTCACACGTTACTGCGAAGTCATCTCCCTCGGTTAAGTATCTCTTGGTAATCGCCCCTTTTGCTGTGTCTGACCATATCCTTAGTCACTTTTTAATACCCTTCTTCCACTCAGTTTCTACTGTTTTACTTTTGGGTTATTTTCCTGCAGACAAAACTGTACCGGTCTATGATATAACGTAGTACCATCGTAAGGGACAATGCAATACATGGCTCTCCTTCAACCAATACGCGTCCAAACATAAACAAGCAATGGTGTACATCTCATCAGTACGACATGGTTCTTTCAAAACAACGAAAACGCAAGGTACACTTCCCATTCCAAAAGGATTGGGAAGAGCAATATTTTTGCTGCGCTATGGGCAAAAATGTGAAGTGTTTGTTGTATTCGAAAGTTTTGATTTGTGTTTACAACTCAAATATTAAAGGACAATACGAACGTTGTCGCAAAGGTCACAAGAAAGTCACAAATAGGAAATTTTAAGGCATTTTAAAAGAATAATATAAAACAAACACTTGTCCGTTAATGTAATGTAACGTTTAAGTATTACCTGAAGCTTCGTAGTCTAGCAAAGAAGTGGATTAGAAAGTACAGTAGTTTTAAAAAAAAGCCTAAAACCTTAAAGATCATTGTGTAAAATCACAATTAAAAAATAGAACTGGTTTAGATTTATTTAGAGAATGTGATATGGCAAGATTTCCATTCATTTGCAGCATATATTAGTGGTGTGACCGGTTGAACATATTTTTTTTCTAAACTGAAGATTGTAAAATCTAAAAACAGATGACGATTGACGGATGAAAACCTACGTGCTCTGTTGTACGACAGTGCTTGTGAAGTAACGTTAGATGTATGCGAAACTGAAATGACGCAGATGAAGTAAAGAATAAATTAATGAAAACCAAATGTTAAAACCTTCTCAATCTGCATACACGTATGTATTAAGCATATATAACATCAAACATGCGTTAGAGAAGTTCATTTACGCCGCCACTGCGAATTTGAGACCCCTCCCTGAAACCATGCACCATGTGCATGCCGAATTGCGTTCCGTGACGTCACCATTCGTACAATCGCGATGACCAATTTGCCGACTCCTGCTGTAGATTATAGGCATATTGCTTACTGCTAAGTTAATATATTATTTTTTGGTAAAAATCTATGAATTATAAGAATTTTACAGGACTGAGCACGCTGTAATTGTTAAAATCATTGGAATAATATCCGAGATCAAGTTAATGTAGTATTGATAAGAGCAGTTAATGAGATACAGTGTCATACAAATTTGTTCGCTTATGTGCTTTTGCTACTGTGTTAGCTTTATGCAGGATGAGAACTGCTCCCAGTGGAAGCTAGACACACATTTATCTTGCAAACGATCTTTCATTTATGAAAAGGAAATATTTATAAGAGGGGAGAAATGAGTTCCAGCATTCACACCTCTAATTGCTATAACGCTTTTTATACGTTCTTTTAAATTCAATGTGCCAGGAAGACTGCATCTCTTGGAGAGATGAAGGATCTACTTAAACTGCAACTTCCTCAAATATACACAAGTATCGTACATGTGCCTGCTATGAATTCTTCCCGTTTCTGCTTTAACGCAACTGAAAACGTTAAGGAGATGAGATACAAACGTATTTAACTTTAATCAATGTAATGAACATTTAGCAACTACTGCACATAAAATGCGGTGCTGATATTCATAACTTTTTAATTGCCAGACATAAAAAGTGAAAACTAAACGATGGTGTCCTAAAGCAGGTCAGCACAGGCATAAATAATCCAGGGAAATTGGTTTAGGTTCACATGTGTAATGCCTTAGCGCTCTTACCTCACAAATACTTTGGAGCACAAATAAATGCATTCACTCTGATGTTGCTTCCATAAGTATAGAGATGATTTCTCTTCGCTGTAGGAGGGAGAGAGAGAGAGAGAGAGAGAGAGAGAGAGAGAGAGAGAGAGAGAGAGAGAGACAGGGAGAGAGAGACAGGAAGTGCGAGAGTGTAATGGAGTCTCTCGGGTTTGTTGTTCCGCTGTATAATATCTAATAAAGAAGTTGTTTGTGGCTAAATAACTATTATTAAAATGTTTTTGATATTATTCCTGTCCGCCTAACTTCCACGATTGGGTCCCGACCAAACAAGCATTTATATATTCGGGTCTCTGTTCTCATTTCACGAGTTTTTTGCGATAAACTCCCTCATTGCCATTGCATGTTAATATCCCATATTGCCACTATGTGACTTACCTTCAAGTACCTTCACGTACTTTCAAATTGCGAGTGAGCTTACGAGTGCTCTTATAATTTTTGCGTTTCTTCTCCCTGATCACATAACCTTTACCTTTGCTCCTATTTGTTGATAGAGTTTTCCCAAAATAAGTGTAATTTTCTTGTTGGTGGATAAATACTTCTGTAACTCCCACACGTAGTTTTCTCCATGCATTTGAAACCTAAATGTTCCCATGTGAAATGGTGCTACATCAAGAGAAGGTGCTTCTCACAGGACCTTAATATTTGCCTATGATCCGTGGTTATATTGTCCTGGACATGCCTGCCGAACTTACAAACAATTACTCTGTCGACAGACTGGCACCTTGGAGAATATGTTTCTATAGTGTATCCAGTAGGTCTGTTTCCCCGGCGAAGGTATACATATTTACGTTTTCTCTCATGTAATATATGAATCTACCTGGAAGAAATACGGACCCAATTTCAGAGTAACCGGCCTGACGGGAATCGAACCCAAGACCTCACAAGTACAAGCCCCACACGTTACCTCGGAACCATTTGGTCCGGCATTATGTCCAGAAGAATTAAATATTTAATAAAATAGAATACGCTTTTCCATTCGCAGACAAAGCTATATGACCTCAGAAAGGATATTCGAAAGAATCGAAAAGGTGTACTGGAATAAAGAGAAAATATAGCTGGAACTGGAACAGCATGGGATACTCAAGCTCTTGGGAAGAAATTGTACTGTTTTAGATTACAAACACAGTGCAGCAAACATTATAAACACCAAACTTCCATTCATGATGAGGCAACAGAGAATTCGTATGTCTAAAAAGGGAAGGAAATAAAGTTTTGTCGAGAATACTTATTCAAGAGATTTTAATGAGCGCCAGGTACTAAAAAAGAAAAAAAAATGTAGTAGTTCGAAGAGCTTTTAATGTACTACAGCAACAGAATGAAATAAGTGCACAGGAGAAGAAAGTTTTCTTAGAAGTTCCGAAATTTGTTCGTTTGTCTGAACAAGCTCAATTATACTACATCCAAGCTCTGCAAACATTTTTCAATGAGACAGGTCTACCTGATCATACACAAATATACTATTTTTGTAACCATGGTCCAAAATTGCTTCTTCTTTCTGATGTTAAAACCATTTTGTTTCCATATGTTTATTGACCTTATGAAAGCCTTACTGCTTCAGTTAAACGTCTGTGCTAATGCTTCTCTTTGAGTTAGTATGTACTATTTTCCCAAGTTATAATACAACTATAATGTTAAAAATAACTATACTGAAACAATATCTAGGCTCAACAATTTTGGTACATTGAAGTTCATATTTCCACTTTCTTCATGTTGAAATCTAGGGGGATAAACACAAATTGAAATAAAAATATGTTTTAACTATTTTTAACACAAAACATTGCGCTGTATAAGTAAGAATTTTCTTTCAAAACTCACCAAGCCTGAAGAATTTTTGTGAATTTAGCCTGTCAACTGCCATTAAAAAGTAAACATTTTATAGAAGTCTAATTAATGTTCTTCCACACAATAGCCTTGTGTAGTAGAGGAGTGGAAAGAGTAGAGCGAGACTGAACAATTCAATGCCATTGACCGAGATTTGAACCAGAGATCTACCGGTTACCATCCGGCTGCTCTTCGGCACACCGGCGACGCTGATGTGATCCTGGCAATTGACAACGTCGTTAAACAACAAAATAATTTAATTTAATTTTCCGGCTGCTCTAACCACTAATCTATCTTGGTCGAGATGCCGACACGACATTAAATTCCCCAACTCACCCGCATGAGATCATCTTGTGTGGTTTACCGGGCAAAATGTGAATTTTGACCATGATAGCTTAGTGGTTAGAGCAACCGTATAGCAACCGGTAGATCCATGGTTCAAATCCCGGTCATGGCATTGAAATTTTCAGTCTTGCTCTACCCAGCTTCTAGAAAGGTGTCTTTCAGAAACATTGCCGTTTATACTACTCTGAGAATGTAAATAAAGTGTGATAGCGACTGCCTACACATTACACATGTGACCTAAATATCTCCATAAATGGGTTTTGTTCAATAGGCCAAATAGTATTGATTTGTGTTTTAGGGTAGCGACATTTTTAATGTTGTGGGGTAGCTTTATTATTGATCATATTAGAAAACCCAAGGGTAAAAAGTTTTGCCAAAATAATAAAAATGATGCTTCTAAATCAGAAGGAACTGCTCTGTAGGCTTCATCACACCACTGGTAACCCGAAAAACTGTAATCAATAATCAACGCCGTAAAAACTTCAAATCTGATGCACATATTCAACAAAACTGAAGTTGGATGCCATGAATATACCCCTCAAGCTCCGGTTTCAACATTTTGGACATGTTTTATCTTATATCCGTCCGGATGTACAGTGCTTGTCAGTGTTGGAAGAATTGTCTACATGGGCTCAATGGTTTCCTCCTAGATGCAAACATGCACAGAGACACCGACGGCTGGCCGAGTTCAAGGTAGACTTGTGAATGAGAGGTATGCGGTTCAAATCTCGTTAAGACCGCCCTCTCTGATTGAAATTTCTATTCAGGCTTTTCTCTGCTCTCAATGCCGATCGGCATTGCAATGTTTACTTCCAAATTTCCTCTCCCCATTTTATTTCTGTACCTTCAGTGTCCACCGCTCATTAAGCTGCTAAACACACAACCACGCACGCATACAAGCACACACACATACATATATAGATTAACATTCTGTCAAGAGTCAGATCTATTTAATTATATATTAATACACACACACAATAAACGTCCTCCAACGTAATGTCTTAACAGGCGGTGGATGACTGAAATGGGTGAAATGATGCTCAAATGAACCCGAAGTCCATGGAGCTTTAAGTTACCCGACATTCGTCTTCTCAGGATAAGGGAAAACCTCGGAAGAAAACCTTATCCGGATAACTTACCCTAAGCGAGATTCGAACTCGCGACCTCTTGAACGTGGGGCATACATGCTAACCATCACGTTACAGAAGCGGGCTCGCAAGAGTCAGTGCATGCATTCCATATTTTTAAAGTGCGACCTAAGAAAAGAGGTAAATTAGAGCTGAACCAGCTCTGTTGGTGAAGTGTGCCAAGAAAATGGATTACGTCCCGTTTCTGAGTGTTACCGTGGCCTCAAGTCACCTGTTCTTAGTGGAGCTGCCCCACTGACACAGATTTCTGTAGACGCTTTAACCCGGCTTGTATTTGTCATGGCCAGGAACCGTCCAGAAACAACCATTACTCATATCTAAATGAGGTGACAGGATGGTCTAGCACGCCTTAAAGATTAATACAATGTTTGTAAAGAAACCACCTTAAAACTGCTGTTTCTTTCCAAAAGGGGCCCATTGAATTTAGCTGCCGTGCTCAAACAATAACCACAGTTGAGAAAAATATAATTGAGTATCGACTACTTCAGTTCAAAGTAGGATCGCATTTTCGTCAATGAGTATGATTACCTTTTTGCTATAGCAACCAAGGTCTCAATTTAACTGTGATAGTTAAAGATCACAACCACAGTACCCTATAATCTTAATTTATATGATTACTATTTTATTTACTTCAGGCGAAATGTTCAATTTTTAGACAATTACACGCGAACACCTTTCAGCCAACGTATAGTCCCATTGATGTCCTGTTCACCAATCAGAAACCAACCTAAAGGAATACATCTGTGGAAATTGAAAAATCTAAAACTTTTGTTGAATTATACCATTTATTTGTTATGATAAACCTAAACCAAACTAAACCCCTTAGCGCTACAGCCCAGGAAGGGCCTTGATTTGCCGCCCAGCCGCTGCCTCCACCACCCCTGCCACTGCAGGCGTCATTGGTGGGGTGCAGTACTGGAGGGTGGGACGTGGTAAGCGCCCCTAGCCCTCCCGGTCAGTTATGCGGCCTTCGCCGTTACTTGCGGGGCCGCTACTTCTCCATCAAGTAGCTCTTCAATTGATTCCCCCGGGACGAGGCCGAGGCTGAGTGCACCCCGTGCCAGACCTCCCAACGGGGGAAAATCTCCATGCTGGTACCGAGGATCGAAACAACTGCGCTCCGGAGGTGGTAATTTGTTATGATAAGAATATAAAAATACAAGGTTTCAGCTTTTTAGCTCTAATACTTTCTGCAGAATAATTTTTTAAATCTTAATTTCAAGAACTTTTTAAAACGCCCTATACGCCACAATTTTAACTTAATGTATGGGACATACGTGTTTGCACTCAGTTTAATCTATTAATGACTTTTATTCATGTGAATTTCATGTCTCCACCATATTAATGAAGCAAAAGATAATAATTAACCATTGCTATTTTCCTATTTGTTTAAAATAAGAATTAAACATTGTACTTTTTTCAGTTCAGGTAACAAAATACAACATAAGTACAATTGATTTTGAGTCATTTTAAAATTGTGTTTAAAATTTCATGCAGATCGATAGAAAACTGCACCCTGTTGTATATTTTTTACTTAGGAAAACGTAGAAATTAAGGACGATGAGATAGCTGAGGTTAAACATATCAAAATATTTTGTCTACTTTCTGACCTGTTCTTACTCACAGATCTGTTGCGATGGAGATGAATTTTCATGTATGTGTTGAAACTTTCCGTGTCCATCTCTTAACTACATTTTGCTTACCCAATATACTTCTCTTCACTGGTCCTCCTCTGGTCCTTTAACCCTACTTCTGTTATATTTTATCCTATACATGTTATATAATAAATTAAGGCGTGCCCCTACAAGTAACTTAAACTACTGTTATACGCGGAAAATCGCGGTTGTATATTTTCATAAATAGGAGATTGTAATCTTAACAGTATAAGATATGTAAGCTACCGTTTTGTGTATGTAATAAACTTTCTTCACACGAGAGAAACACTATCACATGAAAAAAAAGCTCCAAACTCATTCACAAACAAAAACAATGCCGCGTAATGGGATAAAACATGCGATATATGGTAATGTGATAGTCAATTGTCTGTCATAGTCATACGAACTTCGCCATACCTCAAAACAGTTTAATTTTGAATACAGTATTAGTAATATCTACCAAGCGGGGGACCCAGGTTCTATTCCGGGTACCGGTGTGGAAATTTTCTCCCACTGGGAGACCTTGTCCGGGGTGCACTCAGCCTCGTTAGGACCTTGAGGGGCCAAATGAGGAGCTAATTGATTGAAAAGTAGCGGCCCCTGGTCGAAAAGAGCGCATAACTGGCCGAGTGGGCCCGGACGCTATCCACGTCCCACCTCTACTACTCTACCCCACTCTTGACACCTGTGGTGGTCGGAGGTGGGGCACGCAACAGTCGGGTGGTAGGCCTTGGCTCGGATGGGCTGTTGTGCCACGGGGTTACTTTTATTAGTAATATCACAAGTAATATTAGGTTTATCACGACAGTGTGTACTATACAGTGGGTGTGGCAACCAATGGCACATGTGTAGAGTTATTTAAATTGTCACGCGGCGCTATTTCTAGTGATGCTAGACCAAATAGCTTGACATTATTGAGTAAAAGTCTATATTGTTTTCTAAGGGACCTATTTTGGGACCTATTGTCACATAATGTGTCTGCTAAAGCTAATAAATAGTGGTCTTTTCCCCTGCACCGGTTTTTTGTTTGTATAACCTCTTCTTCGATTCGATTAGGTTTCTCGTGCATTTTACAATTAAAAACAAATGAACATTTGAGGTTATAACAACAGTCCATAGTACATTTATTTATTATAACGTGCGATTCTTCTTGGAGTAAAGGCTAATAAAATTAGCGCATGTTTTCAGAAAGAAGAAATATGTAAATCCATTTCAGTGATTATATCAAAAGTACAAAACACTGCATCCCTCTCCCAATGTAATTATATTACTGAATCCCCCTCTTGCTTATACCTTGTCTTAGGCAATTTAAAGCTCATGCTTGTCTTCATTAGACCTTCGATCTCGAAATAATTATCATGATAAGTGTTCATTAACCTCAATTAAATTACACGATAGCTTTATATGTAACTGAAAATGCTGTTTTAGACAGGAAGACCTAATTAGGGCATTTTGCTAGGCGATATTGACTGCAAAATATTACCGTTAATGACACCTAACCTGAATTGTGGTTAAGAAAACGAGATAGTGTGGGGTGGGTAGAGTTGCGCTCTACCAAAGCTACGGTTTGGTAGTTTTGGTACAGTAATAAATGACGTAGTAAATGGTAGGATTACCGGTGGTATTAGTAGCATTGGGAGGGAAAGGAACATAATAAAAGATGCAACGAATTAAGAAATTTAATGACAAATTAAAACATAATGGTCTCCAAAACCTGTGATAATGACTGTGGTCACTGTGATTATAACAAAAATTGTACTTTTCGATTCAAAATAAAATTACTCGTGACCACTATCAGTGTCTTCGATCTAAACAATAATCTACTTAGAAGCGCTTCCAAATGTTTTTGTTTCGTAGGTTAAGCGGGCCATCATATACTCTTTCAGATTCGATAAGGTTCAAAGTTCAAAGTTTCCGGTTTCTAGAAGAATCTAGTATAACATAATCAAAAACCGTAAACAACGCGATCAATATGAGGTAACGCCCGATAGGTATGCAACTCCCCTAACGTACATGTAATGCGGTTAGGTACTTAACTGACAAATTCTACTAGGAAAACGACCTTAGTCTACACTTACTTATGACTAGGCTTAGGACGCGATTACTGTTTCGTTGCACTTTGGCTGGAAAATGGTTACGTGCAGACAGGGTTTCACTGCTACCTCCCCCTCCCCAAGCACTGCCTGCCGTTCCCCTAAGCGCTCGCTTGTAAACTACCTACCGGTCGGCATACTGCAAGTACACCCATCCTAAATGCATGTCTGTGAGAAATCTTCATAGCCTACGCACCGTCGGTTTGAAGTAATTAGCATTGACGTTGCGGCAAATATTGACCAAACGTTACTTTTACGTCTCTCAAGTTAGATTTGTCATTGGTCTGAAAAACCGAGCATCAGTCCGTAAATTATGTTGGGAAAGATGAACTATGCCTTCATTGTGTGAATATACATTTGTCCTGCTGCTGAAAATTGTCAATTGTTTCAGCAACCGAACTTCCTGGAAAATCTTACTAATTAATTTAACATTATAAAGAATCCTACGACACAAATCCATTTTAATACATGGTTTTAAAATAAGGGAAATAAAGGGGTAGTTTAGTTTAGTTTAGTTTGACTTGCATTGCCATGTGTTTTTCATGTTTGAGTTCGCTCAGCACTCCCAACGTGCGCAGATTGTGCGGATGTACCCTAAGCTACATAGTCAGTACAACTGTGCTGCATGGTATATCAATAAAAGTTGTACACCTCAGCTTTAAATTGCACAGGCCTGTGATGGATATTATGATCTCAGATCCGCATTGAACTAAAGCGCACTTTCTTCCACATAACCATACATTTACAACATGTGGTCAATGGTTCACGCATGAAGAATTTCGGCATTCGATTTGTCGCATGACTAAAGGTTTCATCCTAGAAAGTGTGTTTATAATCTAGCTGGCTTAACACAGAAGCTGCAGCCGTTGGCTTATCTTGCACCGAAGATATTGGAAGTAAGTGCGCTTTTCAAGGTTATTTTCACTATATCATTTCGCTTTGAGTATTTCGTCTTGTAATGTAATAGATGAGAAAACGTTATATGGGTTTGATGACTTTTCTGTATCTTCACCCCAAGAAACTTTAGATTTCTCCTTTAGTACTTTGTTACTTCGTCAATTTCACTTAATTATGTTCATCACAATAACTTACATTCAGACTTTCTCCAGGTCCTATAGTAATAAAATATTTTGGTCCGGTAAGTTTAACAGTGCAGATTTCTACATGAGGGGTTGCAGATATGGTAAGGATAGGCTTTGAAATACATAAGTTAGCCTATAATTCTCCTTAGGTCCTACAGTGTATCACTATCAAGTTTTGTCCACTAGGCTAAAGAGTGCTGATTTGTGTGTCAGAAGTTGAAAACAGGGATGGAGAATAAGGGCAGCGAAACTTTTCATAAGTCGTTTCGTAGCAACTGTCAAATCCATATTCCTTGATAAATTCAGAGGGAAATTTGGTCATATGAACACAATAAGCAACTTTCCCCTCCAATAACTAAATATAACATGTAATATAAAGATGTTCACGATAAGGAGCCAAAACTATCCTCTGATATTTATGTACAAAAAAATGAAATTAAACTTTTGTGACATGAATACGAATATCATCCTAAAACACACTTGTACACATTTGCCTACACAAGCAGCCGAGGTCGTTAAGGCGTGAACTCGTGAACGGGAAGTGCACGGTTTAAATCCCACCACGAGTGACACCTCTATCTCTCTCTTTTCTCTCTCTCTTCTCTCTCTCTCTCTCTCTCACACACACACACACACACACACACATTTCATCCTAAGACTTTTTAGTTTCTCTGCTACGTATAGTAAGTAGGGGAAGCATTGTATTCGGAAGTATTGTATTCGACCCAAAATTTCCTGGTCTGGGTGGCTCAGTTGGTTAGACGCTGGCCTATCGATCCCAAGGTCGCGGGTTCAAATCCGGCCGAGACCGATGGTTTTTAAGTGTGCTTAAAAACGACAGCTCCATGTCAGTAGATTTACTGGCATGTAAAAGAACTCCTGTGGAGCAAAATTCCGGCAC
Source organism: Tenodera sinensis (assembly GCA_030765045.1). Taxonomy (NCBI): domain Eukaryota; kingdom Metazoa; phylum Arthropoda; class Insecta; order Mantodea; family Mantidae; genus Tenodera; species Tenodera sinensis. The sequence continues at coordinate 108,930,340 of CM060962.1, forward strand.
ACCGGCGACGTTGATGTGATCCAGGCGTTAAACAACAAAATATGAAAAATGAGTCAAAATTTCGATGTCGAGATTTCACCGGAAATATGTTTTGATGGCTGCTAAATCTTTTTTTTTTTAAGGAAAAAGAGCATTTTTAGAAAAAGGCTCGCGCACGCCTTTGTGTGTGTGTGTGTGTGTGTGTGTGTGTGTGTGTGTGTGTGTGTGTGTGTGTGTGTGTGTGTGTGTGTGTGTGTGTGTGTGTGTGTGTGTGTGTGTGTGTGTGTGTGTGTGTGTGTGTGTGAGAGCAGCATAATTGATGAAAAGTCGGTTAAAATTAAAGTTGTTATTTGAGTTTAAAATCCTTCAAGAATGCACCTCGAAGTTTTTGAAGAAAATTCCTCCACCCTAAATTACCCTTTAAATGAAACATTTTGATTTTCTCAAAAATGGCTCTAACAAGTTTGATTAAAATCCCATATGTTTAAGATATTTTTATGTCAAATGGAATGTATATTTTGAATTTTCTCGCTATAGCCTATATAACCCTGTTAACTCTTGATAACTTTTGCATAACTGGTAAACCATAGGAGACAGACCAAATCGTAATATACATAAATGTAGATCTTGTTAAAACAAACAAGTTAGTTCCAAATGCATTTTTTTTTTGTGGAATGAACCATTTCCGAGATATTACTTGTTATTTGTGCGAGGTTTGCAATACTAGTATTTTACCCAAATGGAAGATCGTTATTCACCTTTTATCTCTTGGCCGTGCACAAAGGGAACGGAATTTCAAAGTCTACATATGGCGACCAGCTTTAAAAGATTTGACTATCGCTTAAAACCTACTGTATTCCCATATTCCCCTTGCACCTACAAGAGATAATTTCTGCACATGTTTATCTGGACTAACATGAAGAAGATAGAGAAATGGGACTTTATAAGAATAGTTAGCATAGGTGTAGAGAAAGTCATATGAGTGCAACACGTCACATTTTTTAACATTGGCCTGAAACCGGAATGAAATGCTTGATTCTGATTTAGACAGTTTACTAGTTGATTATGCTATGGTAGCTTCTGTACCTATTAAGAAACGGTAATTTTCACTTTGTATTATCCCGGTACACACGTTAAATTCACTGTGTAGATAAAAACTAGTTTCTAGTTAAACATTACAGGTCAGATTCCTACCTGTGCCTGCTGCACGTTAAGCCATTTGTCTACCGGTGCTCTGAGAACTGTGCCAAGGAGGCTGTTGATCTTGAAACCAACAATATCGTGGGTGAGGAGTATTTTCGTACCTTCTAATGATTGATCTGATTAAAGCTTTCTGGAGCCTTGCTCTTAGGAAGTGTTGTGATATTCTGGGAGGCAATCTGTCAGTGTATCCAAGTATCTTCATGTGCTTGGCACCACGTAACAATATCCTAAGTATTATTTCTAGCCTAGATAATATACGAGGCGGCCCGGCGATAGTTTGGCGGTCTGCCAGTCAGTATTGTTACTCACAGGTGGTTCACATATTTCGTTGGTTCCGTGTGTGTGACGTAGATCTGTCGTCATTCACCGCCTCTTAGTTTTCCCATTTTATCGGTTTCCCTGACGTAATAACACTGGTTAGCTGAATAGTTTTAACTCGTAACAGACAAGGGAAAATGACGTCAACATAAGCTAAACACTAAAAGCGTTCCCAACTTCCAAATACAATAAAACAAGAAATAAACAATATCTTTTATACAAATTCAACAAAAGTTTATATGGTTAGCACAACTGAGATTAAAGTGTACGAAATTATGAAAGCAAATTTATTAAGATATCTAAGTCGTGCACGGGTATTTTTACTATAAGGTGTGAAGTATTTGGAGTAAAAGAATGTAAACAAGTGGTATACTAGCCAACGTCAACATTAGCATTCTCAAACTAACTAACTAACCCCGCGCCGCAACAGGCCATTCCGGACCAAGGTCTACCTCCCAGCCGCTGTGTCCCTCACCTCTGCCTATCACAGGCGTCATGAGTGGGGTGCAGTACTGGAGGTGGGACATGGTCAGAGCCCCGGGCCCTCCCGGGCCGCCACTTCTCAACCAAGTAGCTCCTCAACTGGCCCCTCAGGGACCTCGAAAATGCCGGTTCTCCCGCTTGGTAAGCAGCAGCCTTACCACCACGCTAAGGACACGACCTTCTCAAAGGATTATGTTACATGAATTTGCACACACCCACCCCACGGAATGAAGAAAAAACCGAAACAAAACGTTAGGAATTTCTGCTTCATGGAAGCATGTATTTAAGAAAGTTTGGAAAGTTTCCAAATTTAAAATTTGGAAAGTAACATTTAAGGAAAACTGTTATTAGGAGCATTTTTTTTTGGGGGGGGGGGAATCTTTCAGTAAAATATCCGGAAACACGTTACTACTAGTATATGTATTTTAGAAGATGATCTTCTTTGGTTTATTTATCAGGGAGAGGCAAATAAATTATAGTGCCGTTTAGCTATTTTTGAGGAATCTCCATTAAGTTTCTGTTAAATTTCGTATTAGCTTTTTTAATGTCAATTTAAATGTAGAATATGTTTAACAGAAACACTGTTTACTTCATAGAAAAAGTATTGTCATTTCAAACACAATAATTTAATGAAACAAAATATTTCCAAAATGTCATAGGGAAAATCTATAAGTACTGTAAAAACGGAAAGTATTTGTGCATTATTTTGAACAGTTCAGCATCTAAATTAATGGAGAGGATATTGTTATCTGAAGAGGCTATTTCAAAGAATCAGCATCTTGATGATACAACTTGCAGTAAGTTCAGATATCTCACTGAGGAATTATGCATATAAAATATAAATTGAAGCATAATTTTGGTCTTTTAAGGAAAAACAATTACTGAACTGGATGATACTACTGTATTGCCATGGGTCGTCAGACTGGGCGATCTCTCTCCTTTTGAGCTACTTAGAAACGGAGTGTGTCTCGAACTTAAAAACAATGTCACTATCGTCATTTGGACGTAATATTAGCTGGTTTACTCCAAGTTGCATCGGCAGTTACTCAAATCTCGAATAGAAATGTCAATAATTTCATTTCCTTCCTCCGTCTTCTTCGTGGAATTACAGTACACTTATCTAGTGGTATGTATGGCAGCATCTCTCCTTTGTTCCTTAAAATTGCAATCTCTCTGATATACAGGGTTCTTCATTAAAACCTAACGACCCCACGGCATTTCACTTGTGCGCGACTGAGTGTGCCACAACCGGCTTTGCTCCTACATAAGCTCCGCACGTGAAGTATGTATAACAATCTTACTTTATACCTTTCGTGTAACAGTTATTATAAATGGGAATCAACAAGCCTTGTTCACGCAGCGTACATTCAAACGTTCCCTGGTGAAGTGCCTCCTTCCAGATTTACAGTTCACGAGATTGTGAAGAAATTCGAAACCACTGGTTCTGTGCCAAACAAAAAACGAAAGCGTAAACGTACAGTTTTAACAGAGGAAAAGTTAAACGAAATAGGCGCACGTTTTGACGTTTACCAACCAAATCCATCCCAAAATTAGCACAACAGGTGGGAGTTTCAGAGTCTTCGGCACATAGAACAACTAAATTCTCAAAACTATAACCGCATAAGTGTACAAGTGTCCATGCTTTGAACAAGGTAACCCAGTGTCATCAATGCATTATTACGAATGGTTTCTTTCATCAGTGAATGACGATTTAATTGATCCACAGCTTCTGTTCTTTTCCGACAAGGCAATGGACGTGTCAACACTCATAAAAGTCGGTAGTGGGCCTCTGAAAATCCACATCGTGTTCAAGAAATCCCTCATTATGGTCGGAGAGTTGGAGTTTAATGTGCTGTTAGCGCTAGACGCATAATGGGTCCGATATTCTACTAACAATGTAAATGTAAAGGTACCGAAATGCCATTTTGACCCATTTTATCATGAACTGACAGAACAGAAATCATGTGGGTGGTTTCAACAAGATTCTGTACTGTCCATACAGCAGAGCAGTTCATTAATAAAATTAGGGAAGTGTTTTAAGATAGAGTGATTAGTGCTGGTGTATGGTCGTCTCGCTCCCCTGATCTAACAGTATGATTTTTGTAATTAATGTTTTTCCACACTAGCCGTGTGTAGGACGTAATTGGAAAGGGTAGAGTGAGACTGAAAAATTGAGCCGGACGGCAACCGGTAGATCCGTGGTTCAAATCCCGGTCATGGCATTCAATTTTTCAGTCTCACTCTACCCTTTCCAGTGTGATTTTTACTTGTGGGGTAACCTGAAAGACAAAGTTTACGAGACAGATCCCCATACATTGGAAGAACTAAAACAAAATATTATAAATAAAATTGAAAACATTACAGTGGCCCAATTTAATCGTGTGAATCAGAATGTGTTCTCCCGATATAATGTTTGTTTGGCCGAGGGTGGACGACATTTCCAGCATCTTCTATGAGGTAAGAGTGTTATACATGCTTTACGCGCGGAGTTCATGTAGGAACAAAGCCGGCTATGGCACACCCAATCGTGCACAGGCAAAATGCCGTGCACCCGTTAGGTTTTAAATGAAGAATCCGGAACCTCTAACACAAAAAAATCATTATACATTATTATCATTATACAATTAACGTAATAACGTTATTTTGTACCGTGTGTTTCATTTATAACGTTTTGCTAGTAAACTATTATGCCATTCAGCTTCTTGGATGTATTTAACTTATTTTTCATAATATTACATTGGTACTTCCTCGTACTACATCTCTTCATCATTGGATTGTAGTTAAAGTTAAAATTAATATCCTTAAAAATATTTAATTCTTCATTAAATTCATATAACAATTTAATAAATCCCGGTATTGCTACTATAGTTCTAAAAGCTGCTACAATGGGTCATGGGCATATTATGCACCTACGCATCTTCTCACTTCAGTTATGTTTTGTGGGTATGCAATTTTGCATGAAGTATCCTCTTTAGTTTTATTTTGGCACATCTATTTAATTTATTACCTAAGTTTGATTATAGGTACTAAAGAAGGCCTAGAAAGACTATCTTACAAGCAAAGACGTTTGTAATATCACATGTGTGTTATTATCCATTTTTTAGTTTAACACTAATCGATTCACTAACACTTTCGTAGGGTGTGGTACTATCATATAAATTACGAAATGTGCTAGTGTAACACAACTATACCAGGTGAGTCCGCCGCGCCTTATTTTTTGGAAGGTAGGCCACCCATCTAACGGCATGTGCACCTTAGTCCAGTTTTGCGCTTACTAAAATGTATTGCATGACGTTCTTAAAGAGAGGAATGCGCAACATTGAAAGCAACAGTGCTTTAAGGGACAGAACGTACTCCTCGCTAAAGTACACCTCAAAAACATACGACTCGTTCACTGAGAGCGAATTCCGGTTTCCAGCCGATTTTACAAACTCTTTCTTAGAGTATACATAGCAACGTAATTCAGTAAACGCCTCGGAAAAAATGGACCTATCATATGAGTACACTAACAACGTCAGCTAAGAAGAAAATGGCGGATTCTTGTACTTAGAGCAGGGATTGGCTGCTAAATATTAGGAAAAATTTAGACACGCCTCATCCATCATGGACCCGTACAGTCAAAACGGACATATTATTAAACAACAGTTTATTTGCATTTTTGCGTGAACTACGCCTCGTGCATCTCAATTAATATGCATAACAGCTTTTGCCATTTAATTAAGAATATTAAAACGCCCAGTAAGTGATTAAAACTGTCTTAAAAGGCTAAATCAAGCACGCAAACTTACGAGGTGGCAATGGCATAGCGCCAGGCATACAAGTCCTACTATTGGACGTGGTACGTGCGTTCAGTCAAGTCTCGAAATAACTAAATGGGATGGTAACGGGTCCTCTGGGCTTAACCCCCAATAACACAGGTTCGAGTCTCAGCATTGTAAATACTTTTTTTATGTTCATCAAAACTTGGAAACCGAATTCACAATAATCTAATTATGAAGTCCCTGAGGGTTTAGGACATTATAATTTAAATCGTTTTTGGTTGTCTGTATTTTTAATAGCACAATAATTCATTGTGTGCAAAATTGAGTTTAACTTCCATGTTAAACTCTGACAATGTAATTTCCTTGCTTTCTGTGTACAAATGTGTATGAATGATCCTTATTTCAATTGCACCTACCTATAGGTGTGTTTAAACAACTACATAATTGTAGTTCACCAATAAAGAAACATCAAACAATGTCATAAAACACAAATAAAACAATAAAAATGAATATAATAACAGTTTTCAGAATAATAGTTTGTAAATGGTGAGGATTGCACGGTAAAAAAAAAAAAAAATTAGGACATACAGGTGATTCGAACCACCTTCACCGCAGACAGATTACTTCAGTCTTGCGCCCGTTCCCACTGAGCTACCTAATAACGTGTGAGCTAAACAATCCGTTTAAGATATAATATTCGCTGGTTCCAGTGAACATTTGCAGAAGTGCAAACGTCAGCTGTCTAATTACGAATATATTAAAAGACTGTGTGACAACATCCGTATTAGTACTAATTTAATCGAGTGTTTAACATCCATGTTAAATACGCGGGTAGAACCTAGTAATGGGGTTGATGTTTTCATGTTGGACTATAAAATACAGATTGCATAAAACTCGAGAATAAGGGGCAGCTGACTCACTTGGTATATTATGGAACACAAAATCCAATACTAACAAATAAGAAGTAACGAAATAGTTTCAAATACTACTGTAGAACCCTAGACGATGTCTAACAATATATTTTACTATTAACAAACACCACACCCGTGAGTAACGTTGACAATAATAACGATAAGTGGCAACAGTGGTACTAACAGACAAATAACGTTAGAAATGACAGTTTTAGATGACCTGAGAGAACTATTAACACATTAGGACAAAATGGTAAAGTGTGAAGTGTTAAAAGAAAGATTTAAACATATAGAACATTATTGAACATTTCACTAGAATAGAGTAAGTAGTTCAAACATGGGCTAGAAACGTTAGTTTACCTTACAGTAATATCAATATGGAGGACTTTCGTCATTTTCTGGCTCGTAAGCTGGAACCGAATTGAAGCGTAGACGCGGATGCTTAAATAATACTGAGCTTCCGCTCTGTTGAGCATTGTCGCCCACTAGGGTTCCTTATTTACAGAATTGCTTACGTCAAGGTACAACTTGTCTAAATTCTTGATTTAAAAGTGATTAAGTTTCATTTAAAATGTCCTCTTTCCTCTGTACATACACAAGACATACACACATGGACAAAAGTATTCGTACAGAGGAAAATTATATGCATTTTTGTTTATTGCTACATAAATATGGCCCATGGGCAAAATTGCCCTTACTAGAATTATAAACTGTACATCAATGTACAATATAAACAAAAAAAGTCCTATACAAGTATAATTATATAAAATAAAAATATATCTTCTCTATGAATAGGAATTTTTGGCCGGACATAAGTATTCGTGCACATTCTATTATCAAAGTATAAATGACATAAAATGAGTTATTTTCACATTGTTCAATAGCGAGTTTGCTTGCCTCTTCTGTGTATAATCTCTCTTAATCTATGTGGCATAGAATATACTAATTTTTTTGTTATTTCTGACCCAATAAGTTGCCATTCCATTTGAAGTAGCTGTTTCAGTTGAGTTTTGCTTGTAATATGATGTTTTCTAATCCTGGTCTCTAATTCATCCCACAGATGTTCGATTGGGTTAGTATCAGGAGACTGTGGAGGTGTTTTCAATGTGTGGGGGGTGTTGTATAGGAGCCACAGACGAACAATTTGTGCTGTATGTTTGGGGTCGTTGTCCTGTTGAAAGTAATATCCCGGAGTAAGGCCTAATATAATAACAGTTTTCAGAATAATAGTTTGTAAATGGTGAGGATTGCACGGTAAAAAAAAAAAAAAAATTAGGACATGCAGGTGATTCGAACCACCTTCACCGCAGACAGATTGGGGTCGTTGTCCTGTTGAAAGTAATATCCCGGAGTAAGGCCTAATTTTTCGACGCTTTTCTTAAGATTTTCTTTCAGGATGTTCAAGTGCATATATTTGTCCATATTTCCCTCAGTGAAAACCAATTCCCCTACATCTGAAGCAGCCATACACCCCCATACCATCACACCACCACCTCCATGCTTTACTGTTGTCATAAGGTTCTTCTCATTGAGCTCTGTATTAGGTTTTCTCCAAACCAAAAACATCCATCATTGCGAAAAATATTAAACTTACTTTCATCTGTAAACAACACGTTATCCCAAAACTTACTATCTTTCTGCACAAACTCTTTTGCAAACTGCAACCTCTTCGTCCTATTAAGTTTACTAATGTAGGGTTGTTTTCTTGGTACCCTTGCTCGGTATCCATCTCGACGAAGGACCCGTCTTACTGTACGTGAAGATACTGGATTGTGAAAATATTCAGCTAGTTGTGCTGCTATTTCTGATGAAGTTGTTTTAGGAGTTTTTTAAATTAAATTAATCACGTACCTCTGCTCTCTTGATGAAAGTTTCTGTGGACGTCCGCTTCTTTCATTGTTAATCATCACTGTTTTACCTTTGAACCTATTTACTATACTTTGTATAGTAGTTCTGCTTCTCCCAACTGAGTTTGCAATCTCGGAATATGATTTTCCTTGATTACGAAGTCTGAGAATAATTTTTCTCTCTTCAACAGATGTTTCCTTCTGTTTTCTTCCCATTTTAACTAAACTGTATCTATCAGTGCAACCAGTCTGTCTGTCTCTCGGGGTGTGTACTACTCAACTGAACCAGCCAAACAAGGGTCACTCTGTTTACTCGAACGTCAAGTAGGGTAGTAACTAACTGTACGAATACTTCTGTCCGGGCATTAATCCATGTAAACAAACAGAGGCTCTTCCTATACTTCTATTGTACACAATAGCAGAACATTTGCAATATATCTGCATAGTGGGCATTCCAATATATCATCTAGAAATAAAATTGATACCCAATAAACATTATTATACATAATAACTGCTATGGTATTCTTAACATGGTTGTGTATGAATACTTTTGTCCATTTTGTTTAACTTTAGGTTAAACTCAATAATCTTTCTATTTCTCTCAAAAATCTCTACGTTCAATTTGTACTATACATAATATTAACTTGCTAGTCAGTTGCAACGCTTGCGTTTGGAATCTAAGATCATTAACCCTTTCTTTGCTTGCAACATACTTCTATATTGAATGACTTCCACGCTGATCGACATTCCAAGTTTGTCTCGGTTAAGTTTGCTGTTAAGTTCTGTTAGCTGTACTGAATGTTGGCATTGCATCTACTGACGTTCGGTGACTGCAGGCAAGAAAGCAACATAGTGCAGGGTGACAAAGCAATGCGCGGTACAATAATTTCCTGTCGGTCCACCCTGCAGTCAGTAGTGCCATTCAGCACAGTTGGGATACTTATAGACAAACTTACACGCATCAAGCTGTGCCTGTATAATAACCCCATGGAACCCTATGGCACAACAGCTCATCCGGGTCAATACCTACCGCCCGAATGCTGCGTCCCCCACCTCTGTCCACCACAGACGTCATGAGTAGGGTGCAGTATTGGAGGTGGAACGTGGTCAGCACCCCGGTTATGCGGTCTTCTGAACCAGGGACCACTACTCTTCAATCAAGTAGGTCCTCAAGTGGTCCCCCAGGGACCTACTGAGGCTGAGTGCACCCCGGACCAGTCTCCCAGCGAGAGAAAATCCCACGCCTGTGCTAGGAATCGAACCCGTGTCCCCCAGCCTGTATAATATAAAGGAAAAATAAAATAGCCTAAATTCCCAATATTAGATCATCCTGGCACTTGGCTTCCTAAGCTAGGACGGGTACTCAATATTTTATATTTATTATATCCTTCTGGTCGCATACTTAATTTCATTATAATTGTGCAGATAATTAAATCTAAATGATACTTACAACTAGTGCTAAGTCTAAAAATAATGAGAGTAAAATAAAATAAAAGAAATATAAATGAAATAAATAAAGTAAAGTCACATGAAAGTGAAATAATATCCTCTATCTACTCCTACTGCTACTAGTAGCCATAGGTAAGTTAACTGTAATCTCTGCTCGTCTATTTATTACTCTGAAACTAACCAGTGGTGTGCTTACTCGTATCCATCGCCCTTAACACAATTCTAACTATGCTTTGGCTCCAAAAACTATTAATGTTTCTATTTTAAAACGTTTAACCTTTACTTTCCGTTAATATCTGTTAGTAACCCATTGCTCTTCTAATTTCCCTCTGTCTTATTTCTATAACTTATTTAAGCGACAATTGCTAACTATTTACCAGTTTACCTATACGTGTCTTATATTTATATTTCTATTTGTTTATAGTATAGCATTAACTATTCCTACCTCTATTATTAAACCTCTGTACCTTCACCAGTTAGTCGCCCTCCATGGTCTAGGGGCAACATGCTAGCCTCTGATTCTCCCAGTTGCGGGTTCAAACCCGGCGGGGGGGGGGGGGGGAGATGGATTTTTTTCTGGCGTAAAAATTCTTAGCATGGGTTTCTTCGGAAGGGAAGTAAAGCTGGTGGTCCTGTGTTGCAGATTTACGGCATGTAAAAGAACCTCAAGCATGATAAACGGGCCTCTGACCAAAATTAAGTGGTTTTACACGCCCATATAGAGTGGTACGCTAAGAAAGACAGCAGTTAAAGAGTGTCCATAAATAAAACTCAATTTCTTCACTAATTATGTGTCGGAATTTGAGTTTTAATTGTTTCTTAAGGCCATTATTAAAAAGCTTCTGTTAATTTCAATCCGTGCTACATTATACTTAATTTATATAAGGGTGTATAACATAATTCTGTTCATTCTTTATTAACACTTCATCAATTTCTCCTCGCTATGTCACATACACTTATAATTGTGTTTCTATTTTAATATATTTGACATTATTTCGCTTCACTAATATTATACTTAATGCTATAAATTGTCTTTCTAATACTTCACTCATCTTCCTCAGTATTTCATTTTCTTCAACTTTATCGTTACTTCACTTAGTTTTTCTCTTCAACTACCATATTTACTTCCCTTATCAACTTTTATTAATGAAACATTTAAATCACCGTTATTGATATTAAACCTTATTTCTCCTCTCCCCTGTACAATATATATATATATACATCTATATATACATCTATATATATACATACATATACATACACGTGTATTCTATTGTATCAATACCAAAATCCATAACCATACAAGGAATTAGAACAAGCACCACAAATGCAGATCATTCAGACAACTGACAGTGCATTCCAGAGTACAAAGATGTCTTCGTGAGGAAGTTGCCATACTCAATCGCAGATGACAGGAGCTCCAATGGATGCATCTATACATCGTTAGTAATGGAAAGGTTGATTAAAAACTAACGCTACTGAGGTATAGAGTTATGCAACAAAACCATTCGCTGTATATTACAATTTTACAGTAGAATCCTCTCGTATAGAGAATGAAAACACGTTATAACAAAAAATGTATGTATTCTGTTGTATATGAAAAACTGCACCTGTCGTGTAAAACAATACAACGCCGGTGGAATCAGGTTGCAAGTAGATATTTTTTACTTCTGTTAGAGTAGATTTACAAATGGGGTAAATCCAGTGATGTTTAAACAAAAGTTACTACACTACATACTATCGTATTGCATCTCGCTTCCTTGCTTTATCGCTAGGAAGGGGATACGACATTCTCCAGGGAGACATCAGCTCATCCGGATTCACTGTGACGGTGGGTTAATGCACATAATCAATGCTAATGGGATTAATTTTGAGTACCTTATTTCCTTTAACACAGATTTTAACGCGCATTGTTGCTGGTATTTATAAGCTACCGCAACAATATTACCAGAGCTGTAGGAAACAATTTGTTATAATTACGAAGTGTTTCTGGAACCACATCCATTTAAAATATTTGCATCGACTGTATGAATAGGACATTTTCGGAAAGTTCTGAATAGACGCACTTTTTTTTTTTTTTTTTTTTTTTTTTTTTTTACATCAGTGATGTTCAAAACATCTGGCAGCAACTTTCCATTTCTTTGCTGTGTTCCTTTGTAGAAGGTTACATACTTAGAAGGGAGAGAAGAACATCTACCTAGCTCTGATCAAGTTAGAATACCACGTGCACTGCTGTCACATAACACAAACAGAAATACTGGCGCTAATGATACTCAATAGAGTATTCAATTCGGAGTACACAGGGATTGAGGATTTGTCCAAACTTTAAAAATCTTGACATTTTAGATTTCTGGTGTAAATATAACACATCACATGGCATACTTGATACATACTAGCATATTTTATGACGTTAGACTTCAAAACTGTGTAGCACTTAAAAAGGTTTTGTCGTATACTTTCTTTTGCATTATTCTCTAATATATGTTCCTCAAATCACGAATTATTCCTTGCGCATGATTTGTGCTCCAATTTAAATGTGATTTATTCATTATATCTATAAGAATATTCACACATCTAGTGGTTAGATTCTTTTACTCGTAATACTAGTAATTTCATTACATAAACATTTAATTGAAAAAAATTACACATTCTGATTACAACAAACGAATGAAAAGAAAGAAGAGGCAGTTTATAAGAAGGAAAACACATGCTTGACAACGGTGATAGCTCTGAAGATTTCACCCTGTACTTATGCTGATTTTACACACTGAGAGATGGAAATAAGGAGTACCTATGGATGGCAACAACATGTTGTTTTGCATTTTTCTCGTTTTCTTCCCTACCTTTCCTCCTTTTCCTCTGCCTCCTACACTCCTCTTCTGCCTACTTAATTCAGAGGTATGCTTGCGCAAACACACGGGCCTTGGAAAATTCCATTAATCCATTTTAATATCCGTCCGAGGCTACCTGCATATTCATGTAATCGTTAGGGACAGGAATTTTGTGCTCCAATAATCCGTGTAATATGTATGCATTTATGCATTGAAAACTTCAATTATACGCACATAAACATGTACATCTAAAAGGTATCAAGACATCATATTGATATTTAATAAAAGCTTAAGGGTATTTTATATTATCCCTCCGTGAATAAAACTAGTGTGGAAAACATGAATTAGGTGTTTAACTCTTTAAAATGTGTGTTTAATATTGAAAAGCTAGGATATATCCCTATGACTCAGCTTTTGTCACTCACTTTTACTGTTGGCGTGATTACATGAAATCAAGGCCTTCGCTATAAACAAATACTACACTACAAGTCAATGGCCTGAAGTTTCAAAGGGGAGCAATTGTGAACCTCCAGAAGTGTTTTCGAACTGCATTTCTAAAACTGTTGATTGTTGAATACTTTGACATATTTTCCTTTGTGTAAATGAGTAGAGTTCATCTTCCGCAGCTGGGCCCAAATGACCTCGTTGTCGACGGGCCGTTAAACCCCACACACTCACTCACTCTTCCGCACCTCGAGGCTGTGGTAGTTTCACACTGTCATTGTGGGTGGCATCTAGTGCCAGTCGATGTGCAGTGACGATATTGCCAAACTACGCATGAGAAGGTCAGTGTATTCAATATCGTGCATAATTGGCACGTGAGTCACGTATTTCCTAACAGCAATGACGCAACAGTGATTTTCCAAGTTGCCGTGGCTTGCAGAGAGAAGACATAACATTTTGTAATATTCTTTTCTCCAAGCAACGAAGATGCAAAAACCTCTGCCTATTATTAAGTATACAATAATTAAATTAAGATCTGAATTTATAATTACCATGCTGTGCTGAGAATAGAATACATCTCAGTCCATTAACATTTTTTATTCTTTAACACCCGCTTTTACTACTACGGCACTATAGACGATGACATTGATGATACATGGAATGAGTGAGTGAGTGATTAGGGTTTAAGGGCCCGTCGACAGCTAGGTCATTAGAGCCCCTACATGGAATGAAGATGGAGCACCGGTGGAATGAGATGGCGGGGGAAACCGGAGAACCCGGAGGAAACCCGCCCCAGCGCCGCTTCGCCTACCATGAATTCCACATGTGGTTGCCTGGGATCGAGCCCCGGCCGCTTTGTTGAGAAGCGAATGGTCTAACCACTCGGCTATGGCGCGGCCGCATCCATTAACACCTGTTCACTTCTCTTCCAGAAGGGAATATACACAATAGGTTGTCGTAGCTTATCGGTTCAACATACTAGGTAATAACGAATTAAATGCAGGGAGAGAATCCAACGTCTCATTTACAGACATATGAAGACGCACTTCGTTTTGTCAGCTATGGATGGCGGGTTATTTCATGATTTATGTCCTGCAATTTATAATGCTAAGATTGCATAAAGTGTTCTACCCAATCAATGAATAATCTTACTCGTGCCATAATCATCATGATTAACCAATTGTTGCATACATTACTGTTAACCATATGAGCTGAGTGTAGACAGGTCTATTGTCGTCCTTATTGTATGCAATGTGACATTCGATTTATGTTCTGAAGTGTTCATCTCGTATTTATCTATTTGAAGGATACAGAACCCTCTTGCACTAAACGATTAAACAAATTGACTTGCAAATTGCTATTAAACATCGGATAGCAAACTGTCTGCATGAGCTGACCGTGGGGACATCTCGAGTTTATCAACAGTCATTCTAAGCTGAAGGGAATTCTACGAAACAAATGCAGTAAGGTATTCACGAACATAAATTTACCGCCAGTTGGTGCTGTATATCTAAGCAAGGAGAAAACACTGCTTTTTCAGTCGGTTTTTCAACATGAGGTTTATTTAGAAAGGGTATTTCTGACATCAGTAAATGTTTATAGTGATACTCTTGTGTTGCAACCATTTATTTCTCGTGAGCCTATGGCGGTAATATCTGGTGAGTTAACGTAAACAAACGCAAGAGATTCTATATAACCTTTTCCCATGATGTTTATTACCTCACAGAAATAGACTTGTTTTAAGTGGGTGAGAGTTACTTGTGGTTCTCTGCGCTCCTGGAAGGCTTCAAAATGTAGAAACGGTTCGAGCCGCAACACTTGTGTTTTGTGTCTCGTATGGCCTCCATATACCAAAGGTACCGACATGGGCAGCCGATGATGTTAAGGCCCGGACTCGTGAATGGGAGGTCTGCAGTTCATATCTTCCAAGGACCGTCCTCCCTGATAGAGGTTTTTTTCCAGATTTTCCTCAGTCTTCATGTTTGGGAAATGCCAGTGAGGTGCTTTAAACTTGGTCTGCAACGTTTCCTTCCCAAATTTCATTTCATGCATCATCAGTGTCTACCCGGGCGGCGCCGTTTTGTAGTGATTAGACCATTCGCCTCTCACCAAAGCGGCCCGGTATCTATCCCAGGCGACCGTATGTGGGCTTTGTGGTGGACAAAGAGGCGCAAGGGTGGGTTTCCTCCGGGTTCTCCGGTTTTCCCCGCTATTTCATGCCACCGGTGTTCCATCTTCATTTCCGTGTATCATCAGTGTCACCGCCTGCGCTGCCTCATGTAATAAAAGCGGGCGTTAAACACTATAAAAAGTATAAAATATCTAACGGCTGTGTTGCCACATGTGGACAAAAAAATCGTTTATTCCACTCTCATTAATCCCAATTGATATTTGCCTACATTTTCACCAGGAAAATATGCGAATGCTTGATAAATACTTATGTATGTATACGGTTATGGTGTTTGCACTGCAGGTAGCGTAGAGATCATCGTCAGTCGCACACTTTAAGCTAGCAACAAGTACCATTTCTATGGTCAGTGTAACAGAATAATAAAACTAGGCGTGTCAGATTATGCTTCATTACTTATCTTTCATGACAGTCGTAGATGTCTCGTCTGGACGGCTTTCAGTTCTTTTCTCTTCCACTTTTGCAGTAATCCATATTTCACTATCGTACAACAAAGTTTCCATTGATTTACTAGATTGTTTCCAGAGTATCCGAATTTTCGTCAATTCAGATTATCTCCGGCTCCACCTAGTCCGCATAAACGAGGTTCTTGTGAACGGGTGTTAATTTAGCCCTCCCCCCAAAAGGAGTAGTTTAAGAAAACAGCTGCTTACAAATTTGTAGCCATTTCTCATAATTTTAACCGGAATTCGCTCAAAATTAAATTTTTAATACAGAGCTAGAAGTTTATCTTGGACTGCAATGGCACTTTCTCGCCTTCAGCAGTTATGGATCAAGATTCTATGTATTAGGGGGATTATTGGTGACATATTGAGAAAAATGCAGCCAGTTTTATGCTAGTCAACCGGAATTCCGCTACCGTGAAGAAGTTATTTCTCGAAATCAATTCTTAGTGATACGGCAATTTAATATTGGTTGGGAAACTGGCTTATAGAATATTTGTCACTTTTTCGGTTGTGTGAAAAAACACTGAACGATTAAAATATTTTAAATTATATTATACTTTGGGTAATTTTAAACTATAGTAAAATTATACACCGCGTTTTAGCGCTTTTAGCAAAACCTTCTGTGTGTTTATGCGAATAGTATAGCTCAAAAATCTGATGAGTTATATTCACATGATTCTCTGTTTTCTCTAGCATTTATTTTCATATCTGTTCTACCATCTATTCTTACAAAATCTTATTTATTTAATAAGTTAAATATAGCCTATGTGTCCCATGAAGGGCGAAGGCCTCCTATAAAGGGAAAGCTCAACTTTTCCTAACGTGGCGAGTTGTTCCTACTTAAAATTAATAACTGAGTTTCTTTGATACCAGGACGAAAATTGAAATCCGCTACATCCTGAGCGACAGGCTCGCCGATATAGGAAACATCCAAATAGTGCAACATTTAAAATTAAGTATCGATCACAGAATGGTAAAAGCTAAGATAATGGAAAAAATATTCGTAAACATGCGCAACCGCACAGACCAAGAATGGAAAGACGTAATCATAGAGGAACTACAACGAATTTTAAGGGATAAATTAACAGAGGAAAAATTTAAGCCAGAATAAAGTGTGCAACACACTGGAACAAAGCATACAACAGACGAGCAGAGAAGCAGGCAACAGGCATAGAAAGATTAAAAAGTGCGAGAAGCTAAGCCGTACACAAAAGGGCTAATTGAGCGTTGATCGGGTATGCAGTAAATCAGAGATACTTCAAAACACAACAGATTACAGTGTGCAGAATTAGATAGGTTGACCAAAAGAGCAATAAGAATGGATATACGGAAACATCGATCTCTACAAACGAGACAAATTCTAGAATACTCTCACTCGGTTAGGAAAGCAAAGAGGAACTTACAAAAGGGAAAACAATGAATGTTAGGAACAAAGAGTCAAACAGGGAAAATCATAACATCAAGAAGAGACATACTTAACGCAGCAACGGATTTCAACAAACTCTTCTATACTAGCGCTTCCGACAATAAAATTCCATAATAAAACCCAATCCTGATCCTACAACTGATAACCGCACATATATGCTCATAGCACCTATCCTACAAAGTGAGGCGGCGCCGTGGCCGAGCGGTTAGCGCGCTCGCCTACCACCTAGGTGGCCCGGGTTCGATCCCAGGGACCCGCATGTGCTATTCGTAGTGGACGAAGCGGCGTCAGGGCGGGTTTTCTCCGGGTGCTCCGGTTTCCCCAGCCATCTCATTCCACCGGTGCTCCATCTTCATTCCATGTGTCATCAGTGTCACCGCCTGCGGTGCCGTAGTAGTAAAAGCGGGCGTTAAACACTACAACAACAACAACCTACAAAGTGAAGTGAAGTTTGCAATCACCGAATTGAAGAACGTGAAAACCGCAGGCGAGGATGGAATGTGTAACGAAGCGCTGAAAGTAGCGAATGACCAACTAACTCCTATATTATGGAGAATATTTAATACAATTATTGGAACAGAGGACCTTCCAGAGCAATGGAAAACAAGCACCATCTTCCTCCTTCACAAAAAAGGTACAAGAGATAATATAAACAACTGCAGGCCTATAAGCTTGATGTCGAACTTCTATAAGTTATTTACAAAGATACTGACAAGAAGAATAACAAAATCTCGACGAAAACCACCACCTGAACAAGCGGGCTTCCGCACTAGTTTCCGTATGACAGACCATCTACAAGCTATCAACCAACTGATGTTTTACATACATCATATAAACCGAGATAAAAGTTTGTGGAAATGTTTTTCTTGAGCATTTCCTTGTAGATAAAAGGGATATACAGGTAGACGAAGCGAAACTCAAATCTTTAAAAAGCGAGTCTTTATTATATTGGCTTTAAAACGCCACTACACCCAACATAGAAGCACACACACACACACACACACACACACACACACACACACACACACGCACACACACACTCACACACATGTATGATCCCTTAGCTCTATATAAAGTATATCATGATATATAAATTGTTGTGGAATAAGTGTTCGTCTTGCTCTTATGGTTAAGTGAGTGAATAAGGGAGTGAGTGATGAGAGTGAGTGAGTGAGTGTGAGTGAGTGAGTGTGAGTGAGTGAGTGAGTGAGTGAGTGAGTGAGTGAGTGAGTGAGTGAGTGAGTGAGTGAGTGAGTAAGTGGAGTTTAAGGGCCCGTTGACGAGGTCATTTGGGCCCGACTTACGGTTAATAATTATATAAAATTATCAAACTTTATTCCTCATAAGTGACTTTATAGGCTATTTGAGGTATACATTTTATTTGTCTTGCAAAATATATTTTAAACATATGGTATTTTATTACATTTCTGGCAGACAAAATAACTAAGTGTTTTCGGTTTTGGGCGGGGGATTGTGTTGAAAATCTTTGTGTTCTATGTTTGAAAGATCGAATTACTTACTGCTAAATTTAACATTTTCTGACGCTTTGTTTTTGCTGTCCTCATACGTGCGCCAGCGTATCTTTTTCTAAAATTATTTTAGAAAACTTCGAAACGTGTACATATTTGTAGAGAAGTCATGTGATGTGATGTGTGTAGGAACGGAGGGGAGACAACTTGACCCACCGCGACCCCGACATGGATCTTTTGTGGGCTTCCCCCAGGGGGAAGGGATGAGGTGGAGTGAGAGAGGAGGCTTGTCAGAGACGGAGCCAGCGAAGCCCAGAGACGTACAGAAGTCCCTAATAGTTGCAGATGTTGACACCTGGCGCACGACCGAAGTGTTTTCTCTACCCAGGGAGAGGGTCACGAAGTGATCCTAGCCACCCGAGCGGAAACTTCCAGGAGGTGCCAGGGAAGGGGCACCTCCTGGAAGTTTCCAGAACGCAAGCATCTATGTCATCTGTCCACATTCGCCCGAACATACCGCGCTACCTGAAAAATGACAAGGGATGGAAATAAGAAAGGAAGGCGAAGGAATCATTGGAGAAGAGAATTCACCCCAATATTCGCCCGGTAACAAGGGGAAACCACGGAAAGGCCCGAGCCAGAGTGGTCGGCCGGCGGGGATCGAACCCGGGACCTCCGAAATGCGAGTCGCACACGTTGCCACGGCGCCACCTCAATCGATGCAGTGAAATCATATTGAATTGTTGGTTGAAGGACAACACTTCTTCCTAATATAAAGAGATAGCAGATAAAGCAAAAGAAGAAAAATGTAAACTTGGAATTGTAAACCAAACCTCGTAACCTTACGACCAGAACATTTAAAGAAAGCAGTGGGAGGATTTTTATAAAAATACCCCACCATAAAGGTCCATTTACATGAAACATTTTCGTAAGGGAATTTGACCGCCTCCATAGCGCAGTTGGTAGCGCGCTTGCCTCTGGCGCGGAGGACCCGGGTTCGATCCCCGGTACCAGCATGGGGATTTTATCCCCTCTGGGAAGTCTGGCACGGGGTCCACTCAGCCTCGCTAGGTCCCGGGGGGACCAATTGAGGAGCTACTTGATGGAGAAGTAGCGGCCCTAGAAGACCGCCGGGAGGGCTCGGGGCGCTGACCACGTCCCACCCTCCAGTACCGCACCTCACCAATGACGCCTGTAGTGGGCAGAGGGGGGGGGACGCAGCGGCTGGGCGGTAGACCTTAGCCCTTCGTGGGCTGTCGCGCCGGTGTTAAAAAAACAGGGAATTTAAATGTAAAGTATCAATTTTCTGTGAATAGTCAGCAACGTGATTTTCATTGTTATTTTGGATAAATGGAACGCTTTGGAGATGGGTAAGCGCTACTACATGATAAACACATAGTTTACTGAAAATAAATGTTAATTCAAACAAATTTTGTGTAGCAATATCTGTTTTCAAAATAGTCGCTACTTTTGAGCGTAAGAATTCCATTTGGTACACTTTGTATACAGCAGAAATGTAGTAAATATCAGTCGTGCAAGATGGCTTCAGGGGAAGTTATGCAAACCTCGAATTACTGACGAGTGTTTAAGTGCTTCCACAAGAAATAAAAAAGGGCACTGCCAAATAATGCTCTGTGATGGTAATAAAGCCGATGTGGAGGTTATCACTGTGCGTAATTTATTTGTATAAAATACACTGGTAAATTAAGGAAATATTGTGCTTGTGTGGAATATTAAAATTCCTCGGAATAGATAACAAATAGCAGAAATATCATGAAAAATGTTACATTAATATATCAGAACACAGGCGCATCTGCTGATAAGCAGCACTGAACCGTTTGCGATGACCATGCGCAAGAATTCTTGCAGTTGACTTCAAGTTATTTACACTCAAACCGTTATCAAAGTATGTAACAACAGCGGCAAAGTTCACTGGCGGGCAGGTGAACCCGACCTGGCGAGTGCTGTCTGTAAACGCCAAAAGACCATGGAGGTGGTTTTGTAACCTGCAACAGTTTAGTAACAGTGCACCTTAATTTATTTTTGTCCTGGCTTTAGCGCTTAAACATTTCTATGCCTGATAATGACATTGGCTTGATGTTGTTTGCTACATGAAAGACATCAATATCATCACAGATTTGCAATCTTAACAGTCGTATCTAATACGCTCACAATTTGCAATAGACAATGCTCGAAAACATACTAAAGGCTACATCAAAACCTCAGCTTCCAGTGTGATTTATCTGCATCAAGAACAGAAATAATGTGGTTGGTGACAAAAAGCTAATGGAATCTCTAGGTGATGTGTGCCACAATCAAAAGTGTAGCCAAAATTTGTAAGTGATACAATCCCTGAGAAGCAAAGAGAGCGGATGTTTTCGCAGACAGGAATATTAATAATTTCTGAAATACCTTTCACTGCGTTTAATTAATCGTACAATGACTTCATTCCTATTTGCGGAGATTTTCGACTGACCTTGTTTCTTGCGTATATGTCTCAAGCTACGGAAAATACTTATTCCAGCCAACTATGCCATGGACATTGCTGGCAACATGAGAAGTATGTTTTTCATGATTATTTTAGCTCTTGAGAGTTGTTACTTGGTTTAATTGTCCACAAAGGTTAATAAATACCGTAGAATAGATACCTCTATTATCTGCTTGAGATAACTTCTGAGAACAATTTGAGAAGTATCTATAACAACAGTGACACCAAAAAGAAAATTCTTCCAGTGATTCTCGAGATTTTCGACGATCATACATTTGTGTATGTATATGTTTTATATAACGTCTATAGAAATATATATAAAACCTAACACGTATTTTTCGGCAAATTCTAAAAGGGATGTATCTAAGTACATGCGGATAACTCACTAGCAACTCGCTCGATACAAAATCCTGGCAAAGCTGAAATGCAGGAGCAGAAAGAATGAAATTCATTTACTATCGATCTACCCTGCTTTAAACCAAGCGTTTAGGTCGACTAGCCCCAGGCTCCACAATCAACGGACTACAGTAGGGATTTTTAATCAAACCGTGAATCGTGAAGTTTCAAATCTATTTGAAGAAAGCACCCATTATTATCGCTTCTTTATAGGAGGAGTACTTGCTTTTAATGCTGTGCTTCTGGAAGCCTAATCTTTCATTAATTACCTGCATTTAAAGATATTTATGACCAACTCTGCTTCATAACTCCCCACAAAGAATTTGTACGGCATTAAGAAGATTTTGATTCCTTTTTGTTTTGTGTACAAAGATGCGTCTGCTAACAATAAAAATCATAATCCTTAAGAGTGAGTGTATGACATTTGGGGCTTCCACCTTCCATATATTTATTGAGAACTTGAAATTGGAAATTCCACATTTTCTGGAGTTTTCATTTAATATTCCTTCTTTACTTTTACACTAATATTGAATATCAGATATTCATTTTATTTCCATTCCATTCATTTGAGATCTTGAATGGGTGAGAGGGTTCATTACGTTGCATCTTTGAAGTAACGGTGCCGTCATTCGAATTAATTTGGAAACAGAGGATTATATGTGATTTCAAAAAAACTCAATGGATTTCCACAGATTATTCAGTACATTTGAGTACATTTGGGTAATAACGAATATGGTCAAGTTTTGGGCGGTAGAATTGAACGAAGCACTGGTTACTACATAATACTCTGTGATGATTATTTACTTTAATATGATGAGATATTTTATATTCTAACACACTATTTTCAACTAGTTTGTAACTATAAAATAAAAATATTTCAATCGAGTGAGTTACATTAAAGAATCTTAAAATGTTTCCTACACAGTAATTTTATACGACCATATTTATATGAATATTACAGAAGCTTTCAATGCGTAAAGGGATTAGAGCATAAAATTCCTATGCCTACTGACAACGCAACTCATATCATATAAAGAAATAACTGTCATGGTATTTTTCCAAAAATACTTTCTGATTGGAGAATATATCTATTTTCTGTTAAAGCACTATAAATAATGTGTGTCCATATCGATAACTTCAACCAAGTGTACGAAACTTTTTGATACCGTTTCCTATACCTCGGTCTTCAATGAATCTGATGCGGGCTGCTACAGTAGCAGACTATGGAACCTTTCTCGCAGGGTATGCATAGGTGAGTGTGAGAATAGGCAACAACAGTTGCTGTTTGTTTGTAGTGTTTAACGCCCGCTTTTACTACTACGGCACCACAGGCGGTGACACTGATGATACATGGAATGAAGATGGAGCACCGGTGGAATGAGATGGCGGGGGAAACCGGAGAACCCGGAGAAAACCCGCCCAGACGCCGCTTCGTCCACCACGAATACCACATGCGGGTCCCTGGGATCGAACCCGGGCCGCCTAGGTGGTAGGCGAGCGCGAACACCAGTTGCGTTGGAGGTTAATAACAGCGAGTTGCACTCTGAAGATGTAGAATTAAACTGTTTCTGAATTTTAGCACGAGAGTCTGTAATTATTTAAGTATTATACCTCCTAACTTGAGGTTTATCAATAACTTTACCTTTTAAAATAAATGTTTCGAACATGAGTCCCGTGTACTTTATCACTCTCTCACTAAGAGAGTCTTAATGTCTTAGTCGCATTGAAATACAACTTTACTTTGTAATTTGGTAAATTCTAAGAATTCTGTTCCCTTTCCAATTTTCAGAACTTCGTATGCGTGCATTTTGCAAATTCTGAATGTCCTGATTACCTAAATCTTGTACTAATTCTGGGCCCTAATGACCTAGCTGTCGACGGGCCCTTGAACAATACTCACTCACTCACTCACTCGTACTAATTCTTGTTGCCAGAGTTCACCTAGCTATACTAACTTATACTAATTGCTTTTCCTTAACACGGAAGTTAGCTAGCTGATGAGCTCTTTTTCCCTGAAAAAATTGGAATTTGTGCGTCCTATACCATGCATTGATTTTAACGAATGGAAATTATTTCCCTGTTTCCCTATCATGTTTCTACAACATTTCTATCTTACCGTCAATAATTTCAGTATTAATTTATAGGTTCAGTAACATCATGACCATATAAGTGACTAAACGTTGCATTTATGTTGGCGAGGTGTGTTATAACTAGAAGGCGGAAGATTGTACGAAAAGTCACAAGTTTAGTGCACATGTGTTCTACTATTGCTACTTGCGCATGTACACAGCTGCAGGCGTCTGCTGATGCGCATGTATATACGATGGGTGCGCTGTACCGGTTACGTCATTCATTCTCCGTGCCCAACTAACCTGTATTGCATGTGACCACACGCGGCTCCGCACTCTGGTTATAACATTAAAAGCAGTTATTTTTCTCTGAATTCCATAGTTTCGACAGTCTTCGTCACCTCTCCCCATTATTCATGTATTTACATACTTTATTGCTTTTATTGTGCAATTTACGTAAAACTCTTATATATTTCTACTATCATCATTTATTTTATGATCCATAAGAATTCGGACTACGTAGAAGTCTTACTTTTACCGCTCGGGTCTCTTTTTATCGTTTTTTGTTGGTGTTCACGTTTATTTCCATAGGTGAAAGTTATAGCCATGATTGCGTAAACTTCGAAATCCCTTCCAAACTTCCCACAAAATCAATTGTAGTTTTCTGCCCTTCATTGCAAAATAAGTCTCCTTTATTCGCCCCCCTTTCGTCTTCATGACTACAAGTAATTTTGAAACAGAATTTGCCGAGTAAAAATTAAGGAACTCAAATATTTGGACTCAGCATCACTTCACCATGTGGGTGTGGATTTTTTGCCATTGTAAAACACCGAAGCACACTCAGCATTGTGATGCATTTGACGACCCATGTTAGGTAGCGTTCTGTCGGGCATGAGAGAAAACGTCCGTGCTGGAGGAAGCATGGTGCTGACCACATCACCTCCCCGTACCAATTGGATGATCGTCCAACTCTGCCTTCCGCATAGCGAAACATGTTCCATCTAAACGGTAATTTGGGCTGGGGATTTTCTTGAAGATACTGCGCTTACATACCACTTTTGGCACTAATCCGAGATTTCGTTTTTGAGTTATGCCGTTCACAGATACACATTGTTTTCTAACACAATCTGGCACATTCGCAGCTTTATACAAGTCAAAACCAATAAACACAGACGTTAATAGCCGTTCATATCTTGAAAACGCCAGTTAGGTTTATCTTACAGGAAAACGATCACATTTTACTAACAGCCTAATAATTACACTGTTACGGATAATCACATTATAGCGGCTATTTACATGAACTATATTTCCAAGTCACTGAGAACGCAATTAAATATTCTGTAATAGATCTTCTAAACAGTATCAGATAATTAGCTACATTTTGGTTATAAACCACCGCATAACAATCGCTCTTCAACAGTGCTTCTTTACAAACACAAGCCACTACTTTTCCTAACGTTAATATACGAGCATAATAAATACAGTAAAGAAACTTTGTATATTAATATAATTACTTAAACTAACCATAAACACATTTAAAATGTATTTGATTTGTAGCACAACTACAAACTGTCAGCTTGTCATTGAATTTAGCTAGCACCTTGCTTGTGACGTCATAATATCCAATTGTCAACCGAACCAGGAAGGAATTTCTGGAACGTCACGTCGGAAGCAATGGAAATGTGTATGCAGTGGTGGAAGAGACTTATATAAAATATAATCAAATTTTGTATTAAGATTGCATTTTATATTATTCTTTATTGAAACGCACTACAGAATCGTAGAAAGTCCTGATAAAGGAAAAAGTGTATATAAGTTGGGCATGATCCGGAAGAGATTTTCGATAGTTAGAGATGATATGAATAATCACCAGAAATATACCCTCCGTAGCAGAATTTCAGGGGCTATTTATTAGTTTCAGTCGAGTTACAGGATTGACCTTGCTTCTAACCGACGTATCCTTTCTAAATTAATTTGTGAATGCCAAAGTAATCCATACATATTGTGAAGGTTTGAACAATAAACAAACTATGTTCCTCGAAATAAATTCTGTGTTATATAGATTTAAATTAGCTTCGTGAGAATACAACTTAACTTCTGTTTATTCATGTTCGGATTCCTTTGAAGTCGTTTAGTTAGTTTGAGAATTGCTGCCAAAAGTTTAATAGGTCCGTTTTACCATGTCCGAAACGTATTGACATTTCGCAGCCGTTGGCGTATTTTCAGCGCAATTTGTCTGCGTTAGTACGGTATGTTTTGTTGGGATTTCAAGCAATCCATGTGTTTGACCCAAAATGTGAAGAATTGTGTCGACTGAGGGGAGTGCGGGCAGGGCTCTCTCCTAGAAGACGTATTTAAATCACTTAATGAAGCCTAGCACACATCCCACAAGTAAATACATCCGATTTCTGATCGTTTGGAAGGGCGTTAATAGGGCATATCTTAAAGTATCTGCTGCTACTGTTCTCATTCTTAGTGGGGAGGACAATAACGCAAGGAAAGTTACTTAGATAAGAAAACAAGGAAAGCTGAATGGCACGAACCGTAGCACCTGACATGGTGCCTTGACCACTAGGTTTAGGAGACGCTAATATGCCAGGTGGAAGTAACCGCTCCGGGAATACGATAACCAGGAACTCTGCATGATAAGTTTAACAAATGTGTCCAATACAATTATTGTCAATAAAGAACCGTTTCGCCGAAAAAAATAGTGTCAAATATTTGGAATATTTTGAGCGATCTAGCGATCTTGACAAATGGATGTAAATGGTTTATTATTTCATTAACCGTCGCACAAATATTGTGTAAACAACGCTGTAATGCCTTTGTATTTCAATTAGAATTAATTTAGTCACATTTTAATGTTAACGCAACGTTGCCAAATCTCTGAAAAATTAAACTTTGCATGATATTTTAATTTTGAATAGTGACTAAATTCATTCGAATCAAGATAAAAGTGTCTTACAGCATTGTTCACACAATATTTGCATTACAGTAGTGCCATAATACGAAGTGAACGAGTTACCACTAATAAAAAGGTTTCTTGAAGCAGCGAGCGGGATGTGTTGGGATGTTTTGGGGGTGGGGGTTGGTTTAGTTACCTATAGCTTACTGGGCAAATGTTCTCCTGATTAGATTCAGTCGATGCAACTCTATGCTATCGCGTGCTCTATCGGTACCAGAGAGAACATGCTGCTGACCGAGCGGGATAGCTCAGGTGATAACGTCTGTGGGTCGCATTCGGGCGTTCGACCTTCTTGACCTTGGGTTTTTACGGGTTTTTTTCCAGGTTACTCAGGCGAATGCTGGGAAGGATGTTTACCTTACATCCTCGAATCGCCCCCTTTCATTTCATTCTCCCTCTATCCGGTCTTTCCAGATTGTATGTGTTAGTAGGGTCACCAGTAGGATGCGCTGCGGTGGAGCTTGTGCTCTGGAAACACAGTGTTTGGCTGAGGGGAGGTGCTGCGTTCGGCTGTCCGCCCACCAGGAGGACGATTGACCAGCTGGGCCTGGCTCTGTGGTGACCTCTGTGGCGACCTGGAACTCGGTCGGCCTGTATCTGTCAGGGACTCACCGTAGCAGTTCCGCCTGTGATGAGTTCTGGCCACGTGTAGAGTACTCTCATATCATCCTTCCTCTCTGGACCTGACACACAATAAGCCATCGGCTGACGTGCCGGAATCCCCTCCGTGACGGACAAGACAAGAATATATTGCTGCATTATTTTAAGTTAATTAGTCAAAAATCCTAAATAAACCCTGTTCCAACTTCAAACGTTTGCCTAAAATTAAATTCTTTTTAAAACAATATCTGACAACAATGTGTCCTGGGCACGTACGGAATACTCACCGCACCCCTATTCATGGGTGATAGATATCTAAACTCTGTTTATTCTAAGCTTATTGCGCTAGTAAACATACCGAATTGTATAGCTCCGCGTCCTCTTTACCCTGATTGGCTGAAATTGTTGGCATCTTAAAATACGCATTTCCTAACGCGTGGATACTTAGAGATCATGAGACGACATGACAAGGAATGACTGACTTATAGCGACGGGCACTCATACAAAGTGAAGGTACGGAATTGTGCAATTGTAAAGTATCATTAAATAATATTTAACTTACGGTTAGGGGTTTCTCACTAGTGGCGCAATTTCTTCCCTGTTATTACCCGATTCCGTGATTTCAGGTTCACTATAGGAATAACTTTTCAGTTAGGTTTCAAGTTGTAATTTCCTTCCGGGATTTCTCTACACTACCAAGTCCTATACCCAAATCCAGAAGCGAGCTTCTCAATTTGTCTGAGTAGTAGTATGGCTTTCTTTCCGAAAGGGTATTTAAAACGAATAGCACGATTTCTTTTTCTCGCCACCACGCAAGGTTTCCTCTTGTCATGTTTGAGTTCAAAGCTACCCGCGGATTCTGCCATTTTGCAGTATTTACATAGAGAATACGAAAAGCGCATGCACTTTTAATCGTCAGTGGGTAACAGTCAATTTTAATGTACATCGACTTTACGCTTAACTTAATTACTTATCTGCAATCAAGGACCAAGTAGTTAACAATCTGTGGTAATCTAACCAAAGTGCACGCTAAAGAGTAAATAGTGGAGGGGGACACTTCAGTACTGCGACCTCTACACAAATCTATTACGGCTAGCTACTCCCCCATGAGGAAGGAATGAAGTAACGAAACAGCAGAAGGCCACAAGTTCGCAGGCAGTAGGCCACAGAGACGCGAGGAAGTCCCACACAAGAGCTAAAAGAACTTCATCCCGGTGCCAGGACTCGCTGAGCAGTCACAAACATTCCTGGTCCGGTGTCGACAAGCGTTTCCCCTTTAGAGGACAGCATCCCCACAACGCCACCAGTGCCGAGAACAGCATTTGCAATGCACAAGCATCTGCGCCTTCTGTCCGGTACCGCCATACACCACGAACCTGGAGGCACACCTGAAAGATGGTAAGAAAGTGGAATGAAGGTAAACGATAGAAAGGAAATCGTGGTGTGAAAGTAAGTGTCCTAGGATTCACCTAGGTGACGAGGGGAAACCACGAATAACCCGTCAGAGTGCGCAGTCGACGAGGATCGAGCCTGCGACCTCCCTAATGCGAGTCGCATACGTTACTGCGGCGCCACCTCGCTCGGTAAATGGGAAATAGCCTCCCACATACTTCACAATGCTATGGCGTTAATATACAAATGAATCAATGCCGTCAAGTACTAATTTCATGCATGTTGTTGCATTTTCTTGCGATTCTTGGCATATGTGAAGGTGAGCCACTGTTTCAAACATACAACTATTTATGTTGCAATAAGTGTTTATAAGTCTAGCAACCAACAAAAAGACTAGATGCACTGCTTCTGTTTACACGTACAGTAAAGTAAGGAAAAACTTGGTATAGGTCAGTTACAAAATGAAATGAATCTCGGTTAGCAGTGTGCAAGCCATCTCCCATTCAGACAAGGAGAAAGGTTGTGTGCAAAAAGTATTGAATGGGAACAGGAGAAATTATAATATTGCATAGTTTTGTCACACAGTTGACGGCAAATTCTGGACTTTATAACGAATTAATTAAAAATGTGTTCCAAGCAACGCATCACGATGTACCTAAGACAAAAGTAAACTGTTAGGACTGCAAAATAGGTTATTCCTTCTTATATTACAGTGCATTAGTAGTGAATACATTAACAAAGGATTGCAATTAGGGCATCCTGTTATAAAAATGTTTCGCCAAGCACTGTGCTTGGTGAAACGTTAGTATCTACATGCCTTCTAGACCACGGCCTACAAGCCTGGAGGAACCAAACATTTCTAATAGTCAAGACACCGGCCGTGAAAGCCTAAGTACCAATATATACCAATGAAATGAATTAAGAAACATTATAAGAAATAGAGAGATACGGCAGCATAAGTATAATGCGAGAATACAATTTGTTGCACTATTAGTATAAGATGTCGTTTAGTTCAGCACAAAACTCGAAAATTGATTCCACGCCACCGTTTTGTTCCTTTCGACACTACGCGGCGTTAGATCTTATACCGCTTCTTTCATACCTACTTTGAATTTGCAGATCAAATCTCGCCATTTTTACAGTTTGTACCAACCACTAATAGTGAACAAAGAATTGATTAAAAATAGTCGAATCGAAGCAGTGGTTACGGAAATAAAGAATGAATGAAAGATAAAACACTATTAGTTACTGGTTTTGAGGCAGCATGCCCTGAATTGCGCTCGTTTTAAT
Organism: Tenodera sinensis; assembly: GCA_030765045.1. Taxonomy (NCBI): domain Eukaryota; kingdom Metazoa; phylum Arthropoda; class Insecta; order Mantodea; family Mantidae; genus Tenodera; species Tenodera sinensis. The sequence goes on from CM060962.1 coordinate 108,960,295, forward strand.
TATATTATAAAGAATATCCGGATGATGTTTATGCAGGTTTCTATTCCGATATAACGAAATGACTTTCGTATATATGTTGGACAAGATATGGAGAATTTCTTTTTGAAAATTTAACCTTAAACAGTATGATTGTCTACCTATCTCTGCATCTTACTTCCTTTACACATTACAATAATTTCTAAGAATTACTGTCCACGAAAGGTTTTAATGTTGACATTCTTTTCCGCCGCACTCTCATCTTACTTTCTTCTCGTATAGGTTTGCGTTAACTTCAGATTTGAGATTTTATCTATATTTTCACTATAATAATTCACTTACCTTCTAAATGAAATAACTGACTCATAAATATACTGTAATATTGTGCAATTTTGTGATTTCCGTTAAAGTATCATAGTAGTTGTAAGATAAACCGGAATAGTTTGAGCGAGAATAACATTTGAGATATCAAGCTAAAGTAAAACTATAGGAAAGAGTTTTAAAGCTTAGATACATTAAGTTCATAAAATATGGGTACTATTATTAGAGAGTGATCTCTGGATTTGTTGCTCTGGAGACATGCACCATTTCATAAGTCATGCCACGAGTGATTGTCAGTTTATCCAGAGAATTTTACTATCACGAGTTGCATTTATTAAAACTATCTCACGAATTAGAGGATGGTATAGCTTATGAAATGTTATTTGAATTCTGTACTGTGGTTACTAACATCTTAATAAAAACATGTAGTAGGTGGACATACATGAGTGTCCATTGACACGGCAACGTCAGAAGTTGGAGTATCTGCCATTAATTTATAATTTCATTCAATACAAAATTTATCAAATTGATATCAAACGTTTTCCCTGTTGTATTCGGTGTTCTGAGGCTTCCCTCTTCGAATCATTTCATCTCTTTCAGCATTAACTATTCCGCCGAAGGGGAAATCAGCCATAATTGACATCTGAATAGCGGCTCTGTTTCGTCATATTACGTAAGTTGTTGCGCAACTGTGGCACAGTGCAGCTAGATTCTCTAACCTGATCATAACACAAAGAAAGCAGAGAAGGTGATAATTAAAATTCAGAGGAGGTGATAATGAAATGTGATAAATTTTTCGCGAATGAAAGCTGTAATTAGTTGAAATTTGTAATTGTTATGCACGTGATTAGTTGATTTCAATCACGTCACGTATGAGTGGAATAGTCCATTAAACCATTCCGCTTTGTGCTTAAAGGCTGCTTTACAATGACCAAAAACGTAACCAGAGTGAGAACGACAAAATTAACCCTTTATTTGACGGTGTATCCAAATGGCTACAGGTAAGAAGTAATGAAAAAGATGAACGGATAAGCAGATACAGCTTTATATTTTATGGGATGATAACAGCGGCAATGGTGAAATGCAATATTGTAGATGTATTTGGAAATTCGTAAAATCGCAAAATTTTAAGAGACTCTCTGTATAAACTGCCCTTGAACGTTCACCCGTTTCAGTATAATTTGAATGTATTGAAATTATCTTTAAACTCTTAATTTATAACTTATCCTTATGTATGGCAATTTCTCAGATATTTCGTGGTACGCACAGACCAATTGTTTCCTTTTATAACAATACCAAAATAGGTTTCGTAAAGGAGAACACACCAAGAAACAATGGTCAACTACTCATTTGATGAACGTTCTGTAGGCCTCTGACGAGAAAATGTCCAAGGGGTGTTCTGCCCTGTGGAGGGGAAAGGGAAGACTCGTGTGGCAGTTCACGATAATATCACGAATAAATGTACTATGTACATTAACCCCTGTGTCCCTGTGACGAGAATGTAGTTGTAAGGATTGTGTTTGACATGAATAACTCCAGTGTTACTGAGAAATGTCAAACACGTTCCTTACAGCCACATTCTCGTGAGAGAGACGCGGGAGATACACATCAAATATGAGGAGGATTCACCAAACAAAAACTGCATTGTCTAACAAAGGGTTAAAATAATATATCATAATGTGACAGTTCACATTTAATGGAAGGCGTTCCTGGATCCCGGGAATGTGAAAGAAAACTTCAACCTTCTCGTTCTCTTTCCTGGGTACGGTATATTAGATCCATATCGTGCATACTAGACTTCACTGGACGAATTACTCAAGGCGATCGTGGTATGAAATACCCGCTGGATCTCTCTTTGGTCCAAGATGGGAAAATGGAAAGGGAAGAAAAATTCCAGAAAAGTGCGTCCTGACTCCATCCATTGATCGTTGGTCTGTACATTTGGTTCTTTTAGCGAAAGCGTCGTCTGTAGTTTATTTATATGTAACTTAAAAGCCATTATTGGCTCAAAAACAACTAAAAGTACAAAGAACAGCAAAGAACAAAAAACATTGGAAATTAACAAAGAACAAAAAACATCTCTAATGTACTCTATTAACAAAATATACAATAAAATAAAGATAAAATGAAAACATTTAAAAAAGAATAAAACTAAAATTGCTGATTTTTTTACTATATTAACAAAGTAATTAAACTTCATACGGCTAGAGGGCTCGGAAATAATAGTGAATTTACATTTAGAAAACTTTTACTCCTTCGAATTTTGACGCCGGTTAACCTGCATTATGTTGCCTCTATTGGAAACAGATGAATAAAAATATAATTGGCCAATTGCAAACAAATGATTTCCCCATGTGCAAATTCCACCTTCCACTTTGTTATCGATATGACCATGGATATGCATTCCCGTTCTCGTTCCCGGAGTATTGTGAACCAAAATGTTGTATGGAGTTTTGTTTCCTGTTCTCGTCTCTGCTTTAGCTTTCGTCTTGTGTAATTGTGAACTAACCTTCAAAAGGGTTTGTTTTCAGACCATAAAGCTCATCCTATAGTTCTACGTATTTAAGGTTATTCTTTTCAAGAAGAGTTGTAATTTACGCTTGCGCATTTACTTGAAATAATAAATTATCATACGTTAGTTTCTTCTCAGCATATATATGAATGTATGTCTATATGGAAAACTGAAGCGCGCGTTATCTTGTGAACAAAGGCTTTAGGCTCGGAGCATGCACCGTGTGAAATTCTTTGACTGTTATATTACTGGAGTTGCTCAATTGTCCGTCTGGTTCAATCGCATTTCAGTGGCAGCGTCTGCCTTGCATCCGATCATCATTGTGACCATAAATTAGAAATCTTCCATGATTACGGCTATCCTCGCTTGAAGTTTGACTTCGGTGCTTGCTGGTCCACAAAGCTTCCTCAGCAGCTTATGAGTGAAACCTTTGGTCAGCAGTCGGACGAGGATGAATCATATTATTAAGGGGGAGAGGGAATGAGAGGGTTGGATTTTTATTGATTTCCTTTGTGCTGGGGAATACTAGGGAAAGTTAAATGAGGGGACGAAGTCCTGCATCCGTAATATAGCAGGAGTGGCATAGCACATGCACCAGTCTATTATGGACCCAGACTCCGTTCCAACTTGAATGGATAAAGTTGCCGCCTCACTGACAGGATACAAAAACTTTTCAATGCTAGCGAGCGACAGCTCGTCTAAAGGCAGTTAATGGCAAACCTTTTATACCCACTGGACGCCTGTCTTGTCTGTCTTGGTTAAACGTATGCGGACTGGTTATTTCGCAAAAACTGCATAAATACGTAACTACAGTTTGCTAATTCTTCATTATGGTAAAACAACCTTCTTTTTCACAGACATAGGCTATAATATAACTTTCTAATTTAAATTTTTGTATTACCGAATACTCATTTGCAAGACTGGTATACTGGAATATAAACACAAGTAATTAAAGGGTATTTCTGGAAGAAAAAAGAAAAAAAAAAAAAGAAAAAAAAAAACCTTGACTTCTCCTTGATCATTTCATGCTGTTATTGTTGCTGTTGCTCCAAACCGTATAAAATTCCAAACAATGTAAATAGATGGTCACGATTAGCAGCTAAGAAAACAGAAGACAGAAAACCCAAATACAATCCAATCCTGTTCATAATGATACGATATTCAAATACAAAGCACCATAGGTTAATACGTGATATTTAAACCTCCAGAATATTATAAGCTGAATAATTAACATACGATCTGAATAGCTTTCGCTTCCTATGAGATCAAAACGTAAAAAGTAATATACATTCATATGCCTTTCTCCACCCAATATCCTTAATTTCTATGTCTTCTTCTATACCAGGTGAGTCAGCTGCCCTTTATTCTCGAGTTTTATGCAATCCGCATTTTATAGTCCAACATGAAAACATCGACCCCATTACTAGGTTCTACCCGCGTATTTAACATGGATGTTAAACACTCGATGAAATTAGTACTAATACGGATGTTATCACATCGCCTTTTAATATATTCGTAATTAGACAGCTGACGTTTGCACTTCTGCAAATGTTCACCGGAACCAGCGAATACTACGTCTTAAACGGAATATTCATCTCACACGTTACTAGGTAGCTCAGTTGGAACGAGCGCAAGACTCCGAAGTAATCTTTCTGCTGTGAAGGTCGTTCAAATCACCTACATGTACTATTTTTTTTATCGTGCAATCCTCACAATTTACAAATTATTATTCTGAAAACTATTATTATATTCATTTTTATTGTTTTATTTATGTTTTATGGCATTGTTTGATGTTTCTTTATTGGTGAACTACAATTATATAGTTGTTTAAACATACCTATAGGTAGGTGCAATTGAAATAAGGATCATTTATTCACATTTGAACACAGAAAACAAGGGAATTACATTGTCAGTGTTTAACATGGAAGTTAAACTCAATTTTGCAGGCAGTGAATTATTGTGCTATTAAAAATGTTTCACAGTGATATATTTTGCGGCGCTGGAATGACCCTTTTTCTATTCCTGGAACACGACTCCTCTAACGAAGCAAGTGCTCGAACTGGTGACCTCCTTGGGTAATGCACGCCTGGGCACGCTGTTGGATGGAGCCCCTGACTTGGTGTAGCATGGCGGGTTGAAAATTTCTACAAGCCACTGTAATACGCTGACGAAGGGTTTCTAGATTGCCCAGCTCCTCTGCATAAATGCGTTCTTTTAAATAATCCCAGAGAAAGAAGTCAAGGGGTGTCAGATCAGGTGATCTGGCAGACCAGGAGACTGGTCCTTGTCTTCCTATCCAATTATCCAATGACCAGGATGTGCAGCATTCAAATGATTGCAGACGATCCTCGACATATACGGAGGAGCGCCATCGTGTTGAAACCACATCGTCATTCGCTCCTGCAGTGGCACATTGGCGGCGCCGTGGCCGTGGCCCGGGTTCGATCCCAGGGACCCGCATGTGGTATTCTCGGTGGACGAAGCGTCGTCTGGGCGGGTTTTCTCCGGGTGCTCCGGTTTCCCCCGCCATCTCATTCCACCGGTGCTCCATCTTCATTCCATGTATCATCAGTGTCACCGCCTGCGGTGCCGTAGTAGTAAAAGCGGGCGTTAAACACTACAACAACAACAGTGGCACATTCCCTAGTAATAAGTGGTGAGCTACGGAGGAATTCCAGGTAGCGTGCTCCTGTTAGATGTCCCTCGAAGAATAATGGTCCAACAAGGTGGTATCCCAAGATTCAACACCAGACATTTACACCCCACTGTCTTGGAATGCTGCCTCCCTTACCCAATGAGGATTATCAACACTCCTATAGCGTATATTGTGACGATTTTCAGTTCCATTGTTAAGGCATTTTGATTCGTCAGAAAACAATATCCTGGATGCGGATCCTACATCACTTGCTAGTCGCTCCAGCAACCATTCACAAAAGGTTACTCGAACTTCGAAATCTCTCCCGTGAAGTGCAAACGATAAGGATGGAACTTATTAGTGTTCAATATTCACACTACAGAAGATCGGCTGATGTTCACCTCCTGAGCAACTGACCGTGTACTAGTATGCGGATTGTTCTGGGTGGCGTTCAAAACAGCTTCTGCATTAACACCCGATGTTGCTGGTGCGTGTCTATGAGGATACATTCTTGCAAGTGACGCTGTTACACGCAGACGCCTTTCAACATTTGGGAAGGTGTTTGCTGTTGGTTGTCGTCTGTTCGGATATCTCTCCCGATATAGATGCTGAGCCGCTGGTGTGTTTGTTCTTGTTTCTCCGTAGATCAAAAGCATATCTACGTACTCGTCTGTCGAATACATAGTGAAAGACTGGCACAAAATATCGCGCGACAGCATACGTGTGGTGAATGCAGGGGTCGGCATTCGCAACACACTACATCATGCCAGTCCAACGGTACAGAAGTCATTATATCTGTTCAATTACAAAATGCAGACAACCAAAAACGATTTAAATTATGTCCTAAACCCTCAGGGACTTTATAATTAGATTATTGCGAATTCGGTTTCTAAGTTTTGATGAACATAAAAAAAAAAATATTTATAATGCTGAGACTCGAACCTGTGACATTGGAGGTTAGCGGAGAGTACACCTCACGATTCTATTCAGCTATTTGGAGACTTGACCGTAAGCACGTACCGCGTGCAATACTAGGACTTGTATGCCTGGCGCTATGCCATTGCCACCTCGCAAGTTTTCGGGTTTGATTTAGCATTTTAAGACAGTTAAATCATTTACTGGGCGTTTTAATATTATTACTTAAATGGCAGAAGCTGTTATACATATTAATTGAGATGCACGAGGCGTAGTTCACGCAAAAATGCAAATAAACTGTTGTTTAATAATATGTCCGTTTTGACTGTACGGGTCCATGATGGATGAGGCGTGTCTCTAAATTTTTCCTGATTTGTGGCAGCCAACTCCTGCTCAAAGTATAAGAATCCACCATTTTCTTTTTAGCTGACGTTGTTAGTGTACTCATATGATAGGTCCATTTTTCCGAGGCGTTTACTGAATTACGTTGCTATGTATACTCTAATAAAAAGTTTGTAAAATCGGCCGGAAACCGGAAGTCGCTCTCAGTAAACGAGTCGTATGTTTTTGAGGTGTACTTTAGCGAGGAGTACGTTCTGTCCCTTAAAGCACTGTTGCTCTCAATTTTGCGCATTCCTCTCTTTAAGAACGTCATGCAATACATTTTAGTAAGCGCAAAACTGGACTAAGGTGCACATGCCGTTAGATGGGTGGCCTACCTTCCAAAAAATAAGGCGCGGCTGACTCACCTGGTATATCTTCTATCTACACACACGAAAGCTTATTTTCTATGTACTTTATATTAATCAAGATAAGTCCTTGTAAATACAAGGGGAATAGAGGAAATCGAACAGAGTCAGATGCTTAAAAGGGGCTGGCATAATGCCGGCCTGAAAATTCCACACTCATTCCATGAAATAGAGAGGAACAATCGAATAGTGATAATACTTTAAAAATAATAAAGTATTGAAGCATTCAAACAAATATTAATGGATATGTCCAAAGTGGTTGATATCATAAAAAGTTATTTGAAATGAGCTGTGTGTTTTAAGAGTTCTACAATCTTTGTGTAAAAATTATCTATCTCTTAACGTTTACTGGGTAAAAAAAATTATCAAAATTTCTTCGGAAAGAAAAGGTCTTCACAGTTTATTCCCAGAAGACATACATTTTATTTGTTATGTAATGTTTTCTCCGGGTTCTCCGGTCTCCCCCACCACTCATTCCGCGAATTGCTCCATTATCACCTTTCCGATCATCGATTTCACCTGCATTTCATATCATGCTCTTCCTCACTATCATACCTGTTGCTTGGCTGACCAACTGCTTCCAGGTCTTCACTTTGTCCGGTCCATAGATTCCTGTACTCCCCGACAGGCGTCTGACTCTAGGCATTGGCTTGTTAGTCCTAGGGGGTGTAAATCCTACATAAGGGGAGGGTAATCAGGTAAAGAAGAAGTACTAGTTACCAGCTACGTGGCTCTATACCACCCACCTCGAACTGTAGCTAGAATGCATATTATACTTTTCAGGGAATATTCATTCACCCACATAGTCGTTTCATACGGCGCTATGAGTATGAAGTATGACCAGGTTCGGGGCGAGGAACTTAGCACCTCGGCCTATTGAATATCTTCTGTACCTATGCCCTTCACAGGGCGTCCCCTGGGAATGAGGAATGGGGTGAGAGGAGAGGAGATAGAGCTAGGAGACACGACAGCAGAGGGTAGGGTTCCTACAGTTTTCAGGTGAGACTCGTCGGTGTTAGCTGATACAACCTGCTCCCCTCACCCCTGCAGGCTTGTGCGCCTTTGGGAACCGGATCCACCCCTGATCCGGTGGACGAAGGCTTATAGAGAGCATTCTTTTCCCTTAAAACTCTGAAACAGTCAAACAGGTTGAAGTGAAAGGAGAACTGAAGTGAAACGAACAGTGAAGTGAAATGGAGGGGCAGGAAGTTTAGTGGATCTAATTAACTTTCCGAGCATTCGCCTAGTGACCCGGAGAAATCCCCAATAAAACCTATGGGCTAGAAGGGTTGGCCGCGGGGATTGAACCCAAGACCACCTGAATGTGAGTCATACGCGCTAATGCCTGCGCTACCTTGCTCGGTGAACGACATTAACGGCTTGCGAGCAATGTCTTCCAATAAACTTTATTTTAACAATGTTTATTTCCAGTCAGAATTTACATATCCATCGACAAACGTTGCGTCGGGCCAGTTTAGTTCCATGCTCCAGTTCTTCTTGCCATGTACACACGATAATATCCATCAAGATTGGGATATGCCACAGAGAATGAGAGAGTATGTTTGCACAAACTGGATGACGAAGGGTGCCACACGTTTGAGGGCATCTGGTTCTATGCCATAATGTTTTACGTGTTATATCAAGGACTTCCTTTCCTTACCTTCCTCATTTCATTTCCCTTAGCATCTTTCGGGACCGGTTATCAAAGCGATGGTTCGGGCAGCTGCAGGCATATGGTGCTGGCGCTCTGCAAACCCTTCTCCGCTGGCTCCTCTTTTGGTAGCTGCGTACCGCTGCCCGAGTCACAAGGGTCGCTTCGATGCCCTTTCTGGGTAGCGGTGAGGAGTTTCAAGTGGTGCGCTCGGTGGCTCTCTGTCAACTTTTAGAGACTTCTGCATGTATCAGTGACAGTACCTTCGCCGCCCTGTGCCGGGGTTGTGGTCGCTCTTCACCTCATCCCTCTTTCCCAGGGGAGTTGTAGCTTGCAATAAATCCGGGCCATAGTAGGAGAATTGTCGCCCTCCGTTCCATACCCCATACGTCATACTTAATTTATTTTCATATTCTAAATTACGTGTAAAGAGATGGGTAGGATGAAGGAGGGCCTGTGTGTGCACTAAATGCTTTTTAAAAGAATGGCCAGAAGCAGTGTTATTTTAACGTTATACATAATTTATAACTCTTTTTTCTCGGGTTTTCATTTTTTTCGGTAAAAATCAATGATATTTTATATGCCTCCATATAAATAACAGAATAAAAATTATGAGATGAAATTATCATTACGGATAATAGTAATTAATGTATATTTATTAACAAGATGAACACAAAAGTACAATAAAAACAGGCAGTAGCCTTCGAAACAGTATCCATGCACCTTTGCCAATGAAGGGAATTGCGTTGAATATCGTCAGCTGCCTGCGATTCTACCGTTCTTCCAAATCGCGACTAAGCGGCAGGGGTAAGCAGCACGCTGAATTCATGTGATCCAATTACTGTACTCTGTACAGTGTGAACGAAGGCAATGGATGCAGCGGCCACTGGGCCTATTGCGTTACAGACTTGGTATGTGCCAGTTGTCATCCATTCACTGTTTCAGCAAAGTTGCTTGGAAATTCCTTTCCATATAACGCCATCTTCGATTATTCCAGAAAGTGAAATGGAGTTTTATTATAAGAATTCCAACCTTCACATGTAAGAGCCTTTCACAGGGTAGCAGCGTTATGGAGGATTGTGGTATTGTCCAACGAAGTTGTAGATTTCCTTCAAACTGTACACTAAAGACGGTACTGCAGGAATGACATGAGTGAGATCTTTATGAGTAGAATGTAGACTTTGGTTGCCAAAAGACAAAATTATATCCATCTTGAAGCAGGGTGGTTTGAAAGCGCTGTCATGTAGCCACCAATTCCCAAAGACGCCATCTACAAGACGTAAGTTTTTAAACATATATTCTACTCTTATTGGGCTGCAGTATGTTTGGAAACTAAAAACATTTGCCATGACTTATGAAGCGACATTCCCCTCCCCCCAGTAATCAGTGAGGGCGAGTGAAAACAAAGTCAAGTTAAAAGCAAAGCATACATACACAGTGCTAACAAGCAGACGGTGGATTCAGTGTAAACAGCGTCTCAAGTAGAAAACAGGGTAAGCTCCCCTCTTGTTTAACGTAGCTTAAGAGGTAATACGTCAGCACTATTGTCCCATAATGCAAGAGAAGTGGAAAGGGTTCTCAGATACGAACCAATCTAGTACTGAGATATTTCATTCAAGCAGAAATGCAGTCATTTGTTGAAAAATTATTTTTCCACTCAACTCCTTCCGTATTCTATGCATGTTTCTATGCATTAGTTAGCAAAGTGGAGATTATTACACTTAATGACTACATCAGTTGATACTATATGAGATACAAGAAAACAGTCGCGTCCTACGGCCGCCACTGATGAGCAGTGATTAAAGCACATAACTATGTCAGTTTCGTATCACTTAATTAATTGACAGTTCTTCGCGCGTTTTAATGACTGAGTGGTTTTATTATATTCTTCTGGACAGCCGTTGCAAATATAACGACGAAGCTGTTATTCATGTTATGAGTCACAGGTTATACCTCACAACTTACATTTTAGTATTAAAATGAGGTGGTAACTACACACTCTAAGTAAAAAATGATCCGAAGATCAGCTATGCGAATTAGGGATTTACAAAACAGCTCCGGACTAATATGCGGCTCTTATCAGATTACTAGCTGAAGAAATGTAGGAAAAAAATCTTGTCAAAGTGAAAGTTCTTGCCAGGAATAGACCGAGTACCTTCAATAGAAATCACACGGTGCAGCACTCTCGATTCTATTGGAGTGTTAACAGAAACCTTACTACCGGCGGGGTTTGAAGCCAATCAGTGTTCGATTCGGTAAACTTCGGAAGCATGTGTTGGCTGTTTGCGGCACACAGTACCACCTAAAGTACAAGGGATGTTATGTAATCAAGGGATGTGCGATAAACAGAAAACTGCATACATAGTCTATAGCCTAAGACAAACCTGTCCAACGAGGGGGCCGCGGGTCCCATGTCGCCCGCGATGCCTTTTATGGCGCTCTTCGCAATTAGTTTCAAAATTATATTTTAGTTAACACTTGAAGATACCTTACCTCTTTTTAAAAGAGGTTTAAATTTAGAGTTAGAAGGTAAAATGGCTTCACGTTACTTCCCTTTATTTGTAAGATCCAAGTTATACTTTTCGTGTTAAAAACACTATTCTCACGGTCAGGAAAATATATTGCAACAGAAGTTTTATCCTGCAAAACAGGCCGGCTTCCTTATGGTTCAGTTTATTGCAATGCTATGTACTACCGTAACAGAACTTCACAAAAGACAATGGGACACCCAATTTGACCACAAAGTATTTTTAATTCCAACAAAGCTGAGATTGTGAAGAAACGATGAACAAATTATTTATAACAATCTTACCATAAGAATGGAAAATATTTCATGTATACGTTATTTATGTTCAGAGGAACATTCAGTATTACGTCTGAGCTTGTGAAAAAATGTTGAGTGACTTGAGTTGCAACATTCAACATGTTTTAAGTACTTTCTCAATTTTCTTTAATGTGTTCAGTTAATAATCACTCATATTTTAAACATAGCTCCATGTGGGTAAAAGGCAAAGAAATTAAAGCTTTAACAGTGATTGAGAGGATGCTATGATGAAAACAAAGCAAATGCTGTGTGTTTATAGTGTAATGCTAGCGTGTATCTTTCTAAAAGAAGTAGCTAATGTAGACAGAAATTCTATGGTTAATCACAACAATTTTAAAACTGTATTTGGAGTAAATCTTAAATAAGAAAACAAAAATATCTAAAATCTAAATAAGCATTGCCACAATGTGTGAATCCCGAGCGAGGTGGCTCCACGGTAATGTGCAAGGTCCGCATTCAGTAGATCCTGGGTTCCATTTCTGGGGTTGGCTAATCTGACTTTGGGGTTTTCGAGTAATTTTTTCCCTGGTTGAGAAGGCAAATGTTGGTGTAGTTACTCTTTACCACGAATTTCCGTTCCCTCTTTCCTAACATTTCGCCTTCCCTTTCCGGGCTTCTCTGGGTCACTTCAGGTGGGTCGAGTTCTCCTCGGTTCCGCCAGAGAGAAGTTTTCTCTGAGCAGCCGCCAGTGTGTCCGAGTCAGCAAACTTAGAATCGTTATTGATCTCTGCGCATCTCTGTTATCCGGTCTCTCTGACGCCTATATGCTCCTGCGGTTCCCTCACCTCATCCGTTCCTCCTGGGGTGGTGTGTAACAGGAACATGCTGCTCTTAACACCTCATCCAGGTGTGAATCTGCCATGAAGGATCGGTGTTTTTATTTGCTCTGCTGCTTATTTATAGGAAATAGAGGAAGTACCGCATTTCACGCAAAATTTTGATACATGGATTTCACTGGAAGTGCATATATTTGAAGCCCGCTGAACTCAAAAGAAAGTATTTTTAGAAAATGGTATCCCTCTCTCCCTCTGTGTCTGTCTGTAAATGGCAAAGTCAAGCAGAAAATACCATTAAATATCAAACTTTGTGCTTAAGTTCAGCGTCTTCCAAAAATGCGACACGAAGCTTTTTAAAAAATCCCCCACCCCAAACGACCGTTTATATGTGAAATTTTTGGTTATCTTATAGTTTCTCAAAAATGCCTCTAATGATCTTATTGATTAAAATAGCATATTTTAAACATATTTGCATAACAAGTAAAATTTATATCCTGAATTTCCTACGAACAGTCTCTAGAAAGCTTCATTCTGAATCATATTTGTGTAACTGGTAAGCCGTAAGAAATAGAAAGAATCTTACTGAATAAAACAATTAGATATCGTTAAAGCCCACAATAGATATTTAATTATTAATTATTAATAGATATTTTACAGCATTAACCATTTCCGAGGTTACAAATACTTGTACCTTTTTCAAGTGGTAGTTTACTATTATTTTGTGATAATGCAAATAGTATGGAATTTCAAAGACATGTGTAATGATAGTGTTCTCGATTAATAAAAAAGGTATGTATGTGGAAGATTAAGTTGTGTGAATAATTTGTAGAAAGGTGAGAAGAGAAAGTAATGTGAATACAACCATCAGATTTTAGTATTGTTTCCTAACAAGATAGAATGTGTGGAACACACCTCAAATGTAAGGCTATAATTATGTACCTATATTTTGGATTCTGCTATTCCATACGTGTACACGGTGGTCTCCTTAGCACGGTGGTAGCGCTCCTGATTACCAAGTGGGCGACCCGGGTTCGGCATGGGAATTTTCTCCCACTGCGAGATCTGGTCAGGGGTGCACTCAGCCTTGTTAGGCACCTTAGGGGCCAATTGAGGAGCTACTTGAAAAGTTGTGGCTCTGGTCGAGAAGTCGTATAACCGACAGGGAGGGACCCGGGTGCTTACCACGTCCCACCTCCAATACTGCACCCTACTCATGACGCCTGTAGTGGTAGAGGTGGTGAACATAGTGGTCGGACGGTAGGCCCTGGCCCGGATCGGCTGTTGTGCCACGACATCACGTTTTTATAGGTGTACACACTTCGCATACAAGATGACCGGCCAGTACTATTCTTAACACTTTACCCTCATTCAAGACAGCAGGATTAAACAACAAAATATAGAATTCTAATATTCATGATACAAGCTTTACAATCAGGATTTTATTTTGCGTGTAGGAATGTTTGTGGAACGAGACCCCAGTCCGAGTATAGCAATCCTAAGAGCAAACTAAAATCACTTTTATCATATGTGGCATGCACTATTTAGACAGCCTTGAGATTTGTAAAACAACAATAAAATAATACTGTATTGATTCCAGACCTGTATACAAGTAAGACAAATGGCGCCAAGAGCTTTATCAACAGACTTTGCAGAGAGAAAATATATATTTTGTTGATTCGATTGCAGTGTTTACTATACATCAATGAAGTAAGCCATTAAATGCTATTTCATATTGTTTTCAGGATTTGTTTTGTAACAACTTCAATGCTAACCTTTGGCAGCTTCCAGAATTTTGTCCGACTCTTGCACTGCAGTTTCATCCATTCACCACGACCATTTTATCGATTATTCAGGTCATAGGTAAAAGAATAGCGATTCAGATCAAAGAAAGTACAACACTACCAACACAATTGGCCACTGGAGAACGCATTGCGATACATTTAAGTTGACGATTAGAATTCTCAACAAATAATGCGATCGCCATGAAGAAATTAATCTTATAATAGTACCGGGTGGAATGAAACGTATTACATTCCTTCTAATATGCGCTTCATAGAAGCATTACAAACAAAAAGGTCCAATTGCATTTTGTTCCAAATTGGATGCGTAATTCCACAAGAATGTAAGAAGAATATAGTTTGTTACTTGTAGATGCGTAGAGAAACTTATTTCTGACATAGTTTCGGTAGTAATAACGGGACATCACACAGGATTTCGAAATAATTGATCACTTAAAATAATTACAGGAATACTTTTTCAGATCTGAAGCAACTCGGCAACGCTGCGTTGAGGTTGGTCAGGGATCTGAACCGGTTTCTGATTGTAAATATATCGGTCGCTTGTAAACACGATCCAGGGTGGTTTAATGTTTTGGGAGATGACGAGTGTGACTGGTATTCTGATTCGCCTACACTCGCACAGTAAACACGGAAGGTCACGGCATGAATTTGTTTACGTTCACGGGACACCACGCTGCAGTGTTTGTTTATGTACTGACCTAGTAAAAGTGACACCTACACAATCTGCAGTGTTTCCAGCTTGTCTGTCTCTTTCTTTCGGAAAAAAAAAACAAAAAAAACAAAAAAAAAACTAAAATATCTCCGCAGGAAATGGTCAAGACAAAAACGTAAAATACAAAATGTGTTCCAAATACCGAGATCTATCATTAGTTTAAATTAATGTAATGACTTCCCTTCTACCTATATATTATGAAATGAGAGCATAATAGCAGCAATTATTGCTACCACTCGTTTCATAATATTCATACGAGCATTTTAATTGCCATTATACTCAAGTTTCATACGACTATTTATGCTCGACCATATGTTTAAGTTTAAAATATTTATAAAATATTTTAATATTCTACGCTGCATGTTATTGTCGCTGGTGACATTTTAACTATTTGTTACTCGATTCGATTGTAGTACGAGAATCGATAGTAGCGCTTTCAAATTTTGTTATGTTGGTCTTGACACAATGATACAGAGAGTATATATGCTATAACCTTAAAAGAGTAGGCTTTCGAAAACGAGAAGGCAAATTGAATTTATTGCAATGTTATTTATAATATTAACACTAATAAACAGAGTAGCTTTATTCGTATAATTACGCTTTCAGCTATGTGGGAATGTGCGCAGACGCCGAAGCATTGACGCTATATGCGGATCTTTTGAGTGACGGCTAGTAGTGTCGTCATGAACAGGTGCACCTTTGATTGGTTGATTAGCAATGTCATCATGAGCTGGTGCACCTTTGATTGGTGAATTGGCAGTGTCGTTATGAACTTGTGCACCTTTGATTGGTGCATAGTAATGTCACTGTGAGAAGGATATAATGAGGTCCATTACAGTGGCATATAAGCACTACATTATGGCATGGTCGAGCATAAAAGACATAATGAAATGTAAAAGTTAAACAAACCAAGTCGATTTATTGAACATGTGCAAATACACAGTATAATTACCATGTGATTGGACCTGAAACCAAACTTGGTAATAATGGGGTGACATAAACAGTTTAGCTTACCAGTGCGAAAGGAAGTACACATTTTAATTCATGTGTCTTTGCTAAAAGTTCTGCTTTTAGTTCCAGTTGTCTAATAAAAAGTTGCTTCAGAACAATAATAATATTGATTCGTAATCCAAGTTGAACGCCTTTTACACCTTAAAATGTAGATGTTGGCAGATGTAGGATAACGTGCATTGCCATGTTGGTAACAATTGTAATTGCAGGCAAGTTTTATAGCCACGACCGTCTCAGAGTGCATTTCACTGCGGCCCCGCATGTTAGCCAGGTAACGGGGTGCTAAACATGGGCGTCTTTCCTGACTGGTTTTGATCCAAGTGTTGTCTAAGTCTCCTTTGTGTTCGTTGGCAATTTCTCAGTTTTCTTATGTCAGCAAGAATGTCGCGTGCGTTTCTATTGTAGAGGCCGGAAGTGACCCTGTGTTGCTAATTATTTCTAGCGAACTCTATTTGCTGTTTTACACGACCGGGGCAAGATGAAGCCTGTAAAAAATGAAAATTACCGTGCTAATTCAAGCCAAGGAGGAAAGTACTGCTATATTAAATGGTTGTATGTTCAGTCCTGTACTCACAAAAAGCCAGAAGTGGTCCTGTCAACGTTTATAAGAACGAGCAGATTTATCGGCAAACATAAACGAGGCAAGTAATATTCTAATATAATTTCGTCGACAGTATCGAGAAGACTTCACGTCTCTTACGATTGGTGCTAAGGTGTGCGGGATTCCACTCATCTGACGAATACATGGTGAAGGACCGGCACAAAATTAATTGGGGCAGAAGCCATTATACATACTCTATTACAAAATGCAGACAACCATAAACGCTTTAAATTATGTCCTGAACCCTCTGGGACTTCAAAATTAGGTTATTATGAATTCACTTTCCAAGTGTTTTATGAGTATAAAAAGCTGCGTGCGGTTAGTGCACAGGGCATAGGTCACAATTCTATTCAGATATTTGGAGGCTTGACTAAAAGCACATGCCGAGTTCAGAGAGAACTTGTGTGCCAAGCGCATGCCATTACCACTTCGCGACTTTTCGTGCGTAATTTAGCCTTTCAGGGTGGGTTTAATCGTTTGCTGAGCGTTTTAATATTATTACTTAAATGGCCAAAGTTATTATGCATGTTATTTTGGATGTATTAGACGTAGTTTACTCCAAAATTTAAATAAATAATTATTTATTAATATGTGCGTCTTGACTATGCAGTTGGATGACTAATTTGTTGTAGTCAACTCGGCTCTAAGTGCAAGCAAAATTTAATGACAGCTGACTCAACAGAAGCTCCAATCGTAGGCTGGCCGTGCAATGCAGTATCATATAGTTAAACACGCTGTGAAATCATGCGGTAAGGTCGGTGATATAAACATAATTTGCATTCACAAAATGTATTTGTTCAACAGGAAAATAATAGTAATAGTCAACTATCAGCCGCCTTTAAAATTTGCGACTACCATAGCTGATGTTGTTAGTGTACTCATATGATAGGTCCATTTTATCAGAGGCATTTCCTGAATTACGTTGCTATGCATGCCCTAATAAAAAGTTTATAAAATCGACTGGAAACCCAGAATTCGCTCTCAGTAAACGAGTCGTATGTTTTTGAAGTGTACTTTAGCGAGGACTAAGCTTTGACACTTAAGCCACTGTGCCCCTGAATTTTGCGCATTCGTCTATGTAAGAACGTTAAGCAATACGTCTCGGTAAGCGCAAACTGGACTTAAAGCGCACATGCCGTTTGACGGGTGGCCTACCTTCACCCGGTATACAGAAGGAGTCAAACACTTAACAATTTTGGGTATGACTTTTTAATAATGTTTGAATCCGCTCTTGAAAACCCTGTTCTTGCAATTTGGCGCTGCACAGGATATTTTTCAAATAGTGGGGCAACACAATAAGGTAAGTATAAAAATATTTTAGATATACTATTGTCCAAAGGTTAGTGGACAACCCGTATAACTATTTATTTGCAGTACATGTTTCCATTCTCATATTTGCTTCCACTAAATGAACGCCTAACTTATTTGTATAACAATACAAATTTCTATTATGAGAGTAGTCTGGTCCAAGGAAATCGCAATAAAAACACTATCAAGTGGGAATATAGTACTAAATTACTGCTATTGGTATGAGCTACGTAAACGTCTTGCTAAACACATACTCATGTACTATGTTGTACTTAACAAGCTCGACAATTCCTATGCTGAAGTTAAAGATAGAAATATTGTCTACATAGTCTACAATTAACTTACAACCTTCTGATGCCGTTGCCTTTTCTTGGCAAGGTCCAAGATTTATGTGTGTGCACGATAACTCGCTACGACGGCCAGGTTCTACGTCCACGAGTCTAATTCTTCAAAGTCCAACTCAGCAGCGCAAGAGGGATTTTAATCCACTTGCGCCGCTTCCACATCAACTGGAATATCCAACTAATATTGACACTTTTGAATGGGGAAATTATTAGCTGTAGTTCAAACATGACATTACCTCTCGCGTTGCTGTTTATATTGGACATCCAAACATCAAGAAATGCTGAGTTTGCGTTGGTTGCTTTTAGCGTATTCCTCTTAACAGTTTAAAGTTCGTTGTAATTTCTCGGACCTACTGAGGCAATAATCTAATCGTGAGTACAGGCAGAGCATATTACCATCTATAATTAAATCAAATGAGACCTGGACTCAACAGCTCAGCAATTTTATCTTTTAAGCCGAAGCCAAAATACCGAAAAGAAACTAAGCTATAACGATGTTAGATGCCTTTCACAGGTGACCTATGATGAAATCAAAATCGAGTCCTCCAGAAGTTAGGAAAGAACTTCATTTTAGCCACGGAGCTAATATAAGATTCTATGAAAATAGAAAATTCTACTATAAATTATTGTAGATTTAACAAACACTTACCCATTAACATAACAAAAATCTTCTTTCTTCTTTTATTGGTTCTATAGTCGTCTTCCAGCCTTGATCGCCCCAGCTACTGTCCTCATTGCTATCCTTTTTCCAAATGCCCAGTCCGCTATTTAGCAGGTCAATGTCTACACTTTGTATATAACCACTTAATTGGGTGTCGTCCGACTTTTCTGTTACCATAGATAGCACCAAAAGCTGCCATCCTTGTAGGATCTTGCTCATCAGTTCTATAGACGTGCCCTGGCCATCTCACTCTTCTTGTTTTCACTTCTCTCATGCCACCAGGTTCTCTGAAGTTTTTGTACAGCTCATGGTTATATCTTAATCTCCATCTACATTCTTCACAAATAGATCCCTATAGATCCATATATCCTTCTCAGAATCTTCCTTTCAAATGTTGCTAGCTTATTTTCATTTACTTTATCAATACCCCATGTTTCTGATCCATATAATAACACTGGTCGAATGAAAGTCTTACAGAGTTTAATTTTGATCTTTCCGCTGATGAATTTAGATGCCAATTGTCTTATCAGTCCATAGCAGCTTTTATTAGCAAGATATACCCTATGCTTAATTTCTTCATCCAGTTTCCCATCACTAGTAATTTTAGCTCCAAGAAATTTAAATTCTTTCACCCTCTGGAATTTATACTGACCTGCACTAAAATAGTCACAATTGGAGTATGTTTTGGTTATTTTCATATATTTTTTGTATCTTTATTTATCCACAGTCCCATCTTCCGTGGTGCTGTTTCTAGCTTGATGAAAATTTCCTTTAAGACTCTAGTTGATCTAGGTATTATACGCATGTCGTTAGCACATATAATAAAAGTCAACTTCGTAATAATTAAACGAATTTCTCTATATGTTATGACTAGGGCTAGGAAGTTCATGCTTTCGCATGTTTTTTCATAGGGGTTAAAAACGTATGCTTTTACATTATGTGCACGAATTATGGAATTTTCAGTTATTTGGACATGATTTTATGGTGCATATAACTGCATATTTTCTTGATTTTTTATAAATGTATATTATTTCAATATTATAGCCCCTATATTGCATATTTTAATGATTTTTATGGTTTTTATTTTTTTTTCCATGTGTATAATACTTTTCATATTGGTAGTATTGCACATGTTGATGCAATGGAATTTTCAGTTATTTGGACATGATTTTATGGTGCATATAACTGCATATTTTCTTGATTTTTTATAAATGTATATTATTTCAATATTATAGCCCCTATATTTCATATTTTAATGATTTTTATGGTTTTATTATTTTTTTCCATGTGTATAATACTTTTCATATTGGTAGTATTGCACATGTTGATGCAACTCGCGAGGTGAGTCATGTTGTCATGCAGTGAACCCCCTGTTTCCATCGCTTCATTATGTGTTTGTGTGTAGAGAATAATCTGTGCGTTATCTGAGAGGTTTGTATTAACAAAGACAAAGTGCAGGTCAATGTTTTGAGCAGCAGATTATCACAACACTTCCCTGCTCTCCAATAGTTGTGCCATGATCTTCAAACGTAACAGTGTTGTGAACGGGTTCCCACCAAATTAAATTAGGTGTGTAACATGTTAAAAAGCTCTTCAAATGCCGAAAATAAAACCAACTTCGAGTGCTAGATTAATTAAATTACAGAACGAGTTTTCGAGTGATTTAATATCTACAGATAATAGGGTACTGTATTGTGGAGCGTGTGAGAAAAATATAGGGAGTGAGAAAAGATTTCAAATAGTTCAGCACATAAGCACAGCAAAACTTAAGGAGAATTTAATCAGAAAACTCGCAAACAAAGAACCTGTTCAAAAACAGCTAGTAGAGTGTTTAGGAAGTAGGGTTACTGAATTTTCCTATGACCTGTGCCAAGCATTTTTAGCTGTTGATATTCCCTTGTTCAAAATAAATAATCCGACATTTAAAAACTTTCTTGTCAAGTACACTCGACATGTGCCTGAAGAAAGTACACTGCGTAAGACTTATGTAGGACATTGTTACAATAACGTATTGTCAATTATGCAAAATGAATTAGCGGATCAGTTTGTGTGGTTGTCTGTTGATGAAACCCCTGATTCTGAGCGCCGTTCTATTGCTAATATAATCGTGGGTGCCTTAAATAATGAACAAAAGACGACACCATATCTTCTTAATGTGTGCGAATTGTCGGCCACTGACAATGTAACTGTAACCCAGTTTGTGATGAACTCTTTGAAATTATTATGGCCATGTGGAATCAAATACGACCGGGTACTTTTATTTGTTACTGATGCAGGTCCTTATATGGTAAAATCAGGACAAACCCTGAAAGGTATTTTTCCTAACTTAATTCATATAACTTGTTTGGCACACCCTCTTCATCGCATTTCTGAGACAATACGCGATTCTTTCCCATTGGTAGATAGATTTGTGTCATGTACAAAGAGAATTTTTGTTAAATCTCCTAAAAGAGTTAAATTGTTTAGATCAACAGCACCTAATATCCGACTTCCTCCTGCACCAGTGTTAACTCGATGGGGAACATGGGTCGATACAGTTTTATATTATGCTGAACACATAGAAATAGTCGAAGAGGTTGTTAATTCATTGGACTCGAAAGATGCTTCATCAATAGAAACTGTGCAAAATATTCTGTCAGGCACTGGGTTAAAAGAGGATCTTAGTTTCGTATCTGCCCGTTTTTCTTTCTTAGCAACAGCCATAACGGCATTGGAAGCTGTAGGATCTCCTTTGCATGAATCAGTTACTGTCTTTGGAAAAACAATATGTGATCTAAGTTCGGTTCCTGGTAGCATAGTGAAAGAGAAAGTGAATTATATCATTTCAAAAAATTCTGGTTATAAACAGATGTGCGATATTCGAGACATCCTTGAAGGAAAGCCATCTACCACACCAAGGGACTTGACTCTCTCTGTGAGGCAGTTACAATCATTTAAATATGCCCCGATAACATATTGTGACGTGGAGAGAAGCTTTTCACGTTACAAAAGTGTTTTGCGAGACAACAGTCGATGTTTTACAGTTGAAAATTTGTGCAAAGTGTTACTTGTGAACCGTAATTTAGCAGTGAGACCACTTCTGCTTCAACCTCTAAAGAATAAGGTAACTTCATTTATTATTTATACTAACTCGCCTTGCCTACTGCGAAGGGGCATTGTTTTAATTCAATAGTGCATATTTCTTGGCATATTTTCAAGTTTTTAAGAGCATATTTGTATGCATATTTCAGTGTTTTTAGGGCATGAGCTTCCGAGCCCTATTTATTATTTATACTAACTTGCCTTGTCTACTGCGAAGGGGCATTGTTTTAATTCAATAGTGCATATTTCTTGGCATATTTTCAAGTTTTTAAGAGCATATTTGCATGCATATTTCAGTGTTTTTTAGGGCATGAACTTCCGAGCCCTAGTTATGACATATTTTACGCCATTCAACACATTAAGTAGTCATTACTTTCTCTACCACACACAATGGAGTGTAATAAATAGGGCTAGGAAGTTCATGCATTTGCATGTTTTTTCATAGGGGTTAAAAATATATGCTTTTACATTATGTGCACGAATTATGGAATGTTCAGTTATTTGAACATGATTTTATGGTGCATATCTTTGCATATTTTCTTGATTTTTGATAAATGCATATTATTTCAATATTATAGCCCCTATATTGCATATTTTAATGATTTCAATTGTTTTTTTACTGTTTTCCACCTGGATAATATTTTTCATATTGGTAATATTGCACATAATGACACAACTCACGAAGATTTCAATATTATAGGCCCTATGTTGCATATTTTAGTGATTTTTATGTTTTTTTATTATTTTTCACATTGGTAGTATTGCACATGATGATGCAACTCGCGAGGTGGCTAGAACTAATGCTGAGTCATGTTGTCATGAAGTGTATCCCCTGTTTTTATCCTTTCATTATATGTATGCTCGTAGAAAATAATTAATCAGTGCGTTATCTGAGAGGTTTATAGTGGCAAAGATAAAGTGCAGGTCAACGTTTTGAGCAGCACGATTATAGCAACGCTTGCCTGCCCACCAGTAGTTGTGTTGTGGTCTTCAAACGTAACAGTGTTGTGAACTGGTTCCCACCAAATTAAATTAGGCGTATAAAATGTTAAAAGGCTCTTCAAATGCCGAAAATAAAATAAATTAATTTACAGAGAGGGTTTTCGGGTGATTTAACATCTACAGATAACAGGTACTGTTTTGTGGAGCGTGTGAGAAAACTGTAGGGAGTGAGAAAAGATTTCAAATAGTTCAGCACATAAAAACAGCAAACCATAAGGAGAATTGTATCAGAAAAGTCGCAAAGAACCTGTTCAAAAACAGCTAGTAGAGTGTTTAGGAAGTAGGGTTACTGAATTTTCCTATGGCTTGTGCCAAGCATTTTTAGCTGCTGATATTCTCTTGTTCAAAATTAATAATCCGACTTTTCAAATTTCAAATTTACAGTTGAAAATGTTTGCAAAGTGTTGGTTGTGAACTGCAATTTAGCAGTTACTACTAGCAGCGGGACCACTTCTGCTTCAATCTCTAAGGAATAAGGTAACTTTATTTATTATTTATACTAACTCGTCTTGTCTACTGCAAAGGAATATCAATGGTTTTAATTAAATAGTGCATATTTCATGACATATTTTCAAGTTTTTAAGAGCATATTTGCATGCATATTTCAGTGTTTTTTAGGGCATGAACTTCCGAGCCCTAGGAATAAAACATGCTGATGCTTCTGGTTTCCTATAGCGTTTTTGTTTATTTAATGTTGACAGAATCTCAGTATCATCAGTGTTCCACACCTTCCTTGGGTGAGCCAATCTCTTATTGGTTTGAATTCAAGTCCGACACAAACGTATCAGCCTATGAACAAATGTCAGGCCTGAAGAGCGGCGAAAGGGGAGGCAGTACGGAAACTTTCACCTGAGTGGCTGGAAGGCAAGCTTCACCACGACTGTCCACTATAGCCCCTGGACGAAACCATCTATGATTAGTTTGAAGTCAAAAGGCTGGCACTCCAATTATGACCATTGAACAAAGGTCAGTTTTAGGCTCAGGATCAAAGAAAAAGCGGTAAGTAAAACAAACTTTAAGTGGAGTGGCGGAAATAGGTAAGGGGACCAGAGCTGTGCATGACAGGGACGGTTCAGTATTTCCTTGTCCACACGAACCTGGCGCATTATATCGGCACACTTTTAAGCACTTGTCTGTATCTAATGGGGCAAGAAATAATTGCAATACATTAAAAAACTACAGTGGATATACATATTTTGGGGCCCCATGAGCCTAAAAAGGCACGTTTAGAAAAAGGTGTGTCTGTATGTGTGTGTGTGTGTGTGTGTGTGTGAGAGAGAGAGAGAGAGAGAGAGAGAGAGAGACAGAGAGAGAGAACACATAAGTATGTGTGGAAAGCGCAACGTCGGGTATATGTCAAACTTGTTATTTAAGTTCATCAGGTATCTTTCAAAGATGCAACACGCTTCCAAGAAAATACCCTCACCCCAAACTGTCCTTTATATCAAAATGTTTGATTTTCTAAAAAATGGCTCTAATGGGATTTTTCGGAAGTCTTCCCCTTTGTGGTTGGCGCGCATATCCACTTCCGTACCTGTTCACACTAGGTATTGTTACACCTGTAAACCACACGGGTAAATCCGTACTAAACGGATAGGTACCGTGGCCCCTTTACCATCCGCCTGGGTTAACCCAGGCGAGTTGATCTTACTCCTGGACTCCTACTCCTGCACTAGGTATTGCCCTAATGGAATGCCCGAGGGATGCCATTAGAATGGTGACTTTCCCTGGTTGAAGAGGGAGAGTTTCCGCTCTGGGAAGATCCTCTACCCAAACCTTCCGATAACGTGTGAGGCTCGCACTCGCTCGGTCCCGGATTCGATTCCCGGTGACTGGTCATTATGATCATGCGTATTCTGAGGATTCCTCGGGTCGGTAGGCCAATACTGGGGCGGTTCCTCTTCCTTGTTCCTCATTTCCTGTACCCAACATTCCCTCTGTCATTTGTTTAGGACTGTAGGACCAGGCGACGATGTTCGGCGAGTTGCGGCTGAGCGATATAGGTGTGCATTGTAGAGGTTCCTTTCTGGCATCGTTTGAGACTGCTCAGTTAGGGCCCACCTCCGAGTGCTCTCGGACGGAAGTCCCCTTAGAGAACCGCCGGGGGTTAGGGGCTTGCGGGTGGGCTTGAGTCGGATGCACTCAAATTGGAAACGTTAGGGACCCCGCCCATTCTTGCGCACGTCGTCATCCAGATCTCTTTACTCTTCGGGTTTCTCCTCTCATTCACTGTAGAAGCACAAATGGCAGGGTGGTGTTCGTGCGGAGCGCTGTAGTTAGTTAGCATTTACCGATATAGCTTTTTTTTTTTTTTTTTTTTTTTTTTTTTTTTTTACCTATGAGCATTTTTTCTCTTTACTAAGATATAAAACATTTTTATCAGGAACACCTTTGTTCTCTGCTGGGGAAAATCTCCAGACGCTATGTTTTTAGCACGTACTGTTTTGACTCCAATAGCAACTTTCAATATTAAAGGCGTATTCATCGTGTAACAAGCTATTAGAAATGGTAACCCTAAAATGGTTTCCTTCTGTTGCTTTCTTCCATCAAGTAGTTGCTACTCCTGTTGAGATCCTATAATGGTTTAAAATTTTCATGACGTATGAACTAACGCTTGCAGTTTTTCGTTGAAAACTTGCAAATATTAGCTATTTCCTTTCCTGAATGTACAAATAGAAAAACACAAGTTCGTCGATGTTTGCATTACTGATTTCGATAACAATGTTTTAGTGTGTAGTGAGTTGTTTTATATTAATCGTTAGAGTTGTTTGTACAGCTGTCATGTGATATCTCAAAATTCTTGGACTTCCTCCGCTCAGGGGACCAGGTAAAATGCTTTACGGCCTCCAAGGCAAACAAACACAAATAAAGAACGTGGCACAAATGAAAACAAGATGTTCTACATATAACCGATTTCTTAGTTTGCCAAGTACACCACAAGCAAAGTTTTTGTGAGAAAATGGCAACGTTTTCGTCGCATACAAGAAAGGATATTAATATGAAAGTCCGTGACCCTTTGCAGTAGCATCACCACAATACATCCCTCCGACTGAGGGAGGTTTTCAATATAAATAAAATTGAAAATAATTCCTTCCTGAAAGTAGCTTAGCAAACACAAGATTAGGATTAGCATTATTCAGGCGGAAGGGGCCCCCAACCACTGGAGCTCAGCACCACTCGTAGTGATTTTCGTGATATTTGGGAGGAAACGGAGATACGAAGGCGATCGGATACGGTGGACGATGCGAATTAGCAATCCTGTTGCCGGCGCGAATCTGTCTGCACCATCATCAATCCGGGAATCTCGGGAACGAGCCCCCAGTAAAGGGCACCAAGAAGAAATCTGTGCACAAAGCAATCCACCGTCCTGTCACAATCGCCGTCGCCTGGTCTTTCGATCCTGAAGCATATGAAGATAACACAGATTGAAGAAAATGACGAGGACAAGAAATGATGGACAGAAAATTCGTGATAGAAGAGGAATCACCCTAGCATTCTCCTATCGACCGAACATGCTCAGAGTGACCAGCCCGACGGGAATCGAACTCGTGACCTTCCGAAAGTCAGCCTCACACCTTACCACGGAGAAATTTCTCTAACAAAAGTGTAATACAATGGTAACGAAGATAAACTGAGGCCCAGACCATTTAAGGAAACCTTCAACAAACTGAATCAATTTCAACGCAAAGTACAACAGCGAAGTGGAGAGGCAGAAGCAGACGTTTCACATTTTAAATAACTGAAGTACTTAATCTAATCCAATTTCTAGTACTTTTGAGACTTGCCTGTAATATCTTGCTTAGATATTAATAGTTTCTACTCTTTTTCGCTTTCTTCAATTCTGTAGGATAATAATTGAGAGATCGCGGATACCGAGGACATATCGATCATTTCTCTCTAAAGGAAAAATCCAAGAAAACCACATGGTCATCAGCAGGGCTGGGATTTTGATGACCTAACAAATATTTAAAATTACCTAAAAATTGTGACTTTATTGCCTTAAATTTTATTAAAAATGACCTAAAAGAACAAAGAATTATTTAAAAATGACTCTCATTTGTCAATCTCCTTTCACATTTCACTTATACTTTATCACTGAATACTGAATTACAATATGTTACAAGCACATTTTGTAAGTTTTCAAATTTTAAGAACTGCTCAATGTTAGCTATTACGGACTTACACATAGAGACGTTTCTTTTAGTACCCACAGAAGATACTGGAGCATGATCAAGGCAACAAGTATTGCGGGTTGTTAGCTCTTCTTCATCGTGGGATTACTTCTTACCTGACAGTACATCAGCAATATTGCAATTGCATCATATACACTGTTCTTCAATACATTTTCCATTTTGACAAAGACAAGTTTGCCTACTTCACCTTTCACACGACTTAGATTACCTACAATTGATTTTACCAATTTTATTTGACTTTTTATTTCACGGAAATACTTTAGGCATAATGAAGTACAAAATATATCATCTGAACCACTAGTTTTTGCTATGTGAAAGCTGCGTTGCAACAGTAGGCGTGGTGCGACCCTCAAAAATAGATTTTTCATCAAGAAAATGCAGTATTATGTCCACCATACGATGCAGCTGTTGAGGAGGACCATGGTTAAGTGTGAAGCCAAATCGAGTGAGTAGAAGAGGGCCTAAGGGCTCTAAGAAGAAACAAACGTTGAAATACTTTGGATAAGATGGTTAAGAGACTAATAGGGTGATACAAATACGTATAAGTTAATAGTTTGTCTAATTTTGGTAATACTATTGTCATGGCGTATCCCTAGGTAGTAGGAAAGTAGGTTACTCGAATTATTGCGTTGTATATTTGTATTAAGAGAACCAGAGTTTTTTGCTAGGGTGATCATATCATTATTTTCTGAAATGCTGTTTATTGCATTCTGGACTTGAGCTTCTGTGCGGTACACCTATAGAGTTGGGAGACAGCTGCATTGGTTCAGGAATGTTTTCGATTATTTCCTCATTAAACTGTAAGTCTTTTGAAGGGTTTGTGTTGAATTGTTCTTGAAGGACTTCTTAGAACATGTAAAACTTTCCTTGTGATGAAATATACCATTGATACGAAGTTGAGGCATATGTTGCATTTGTTTTGTTAGAGTTTTGGTTTTCTTCTAAAGAGAGCCATCACTGGTGTCTACTGATACAGCATTTTGCAAAAACAATGTTTTTTACCTTCTTAAGCAGTTTATGGGCCTGTTGGGTGGCACGATTATATGCTACTTGATATGCTAGACATTTGGTTTCTTCCCAGAGTTTACGACGTCTTTTCTTCTTCAGTGAGTTTTAATATGTATTGATATAGCCAGTTTGAATTTAGTTTTTTTTTTTTGTTTTTGTTTTTTTTTTTTTTTCATGTTTGTGGCTGAACAATTCTACAGCACGTCGAATATATCTAATGAATGTACTAACAGCTATGTCAATATCACAATGAGCTTATAAATAAACAAAACGTAGGAAACATAATATATCAGTTTGTAATTTAGCTTGTGATCAACTTGGAATACCAAAAGTATTGTGTTGTTATTCTTGATGAAGTCAGAAGGCGACAGGCATTAAGGAAAGTAACATTATTTTAGTGACACGACTTTATTCCAAGAATGCATAATTATGCAATTTATCAAACGTCAAAATGGCTTGTTCAGTAAGACACTGAAAAAGTAAAACTTAAAGGAAATTCGAACCATTGTTTTAACAAATCCTTCCCAAGTGTTTTTAAGAACTGTTTGCATCCAGTTAAGTTAAGACATAACAGCTGGTTAACCTCGGCATGTGGCCGAACACACGTGTTCCACTGAGAAGGACGATGAGTGGTCGTGTTCCTGGTAGGCTGGCTAAATAAAACGCCAGCCCTTATAAATGTGGAAGTCGGGCGTAACCGCGGGAAGTAGATTACCCTCACGAGATGCTATGTCCCTACCAGATGGCCCTTCATGAGAACAAGCCTGGAGAGGGGAAGCATAATCTCATACTTGGAAGATACAACTGGAAAGCGTAAGGCTGTAGCTAGAATGAATGGAATATAATGAACATCTACAATTCCGCAAACATTCTCTTATTTAAGGGAAGACTAACAACCCCATCCCATCAATGTTAAATCTAAACATTCATGACTTATTATCTCAGAAATTATGTAAGATATCAGATGAAATGTTTACAGAGAATACATGCATGCCCTCTATGTACACTGATATCCTTTTACCAATAGACTTTTTATTAAAGAAGTAGGGATTTTTCCTCAGTCATGCCAAGCTCTGATTAAAATACATCAGCAGTCATTCTTTAAAAAGAAAAAGAAAAAAAAAAAAAAAAACCAAGTATCTTATTTATACCAATGTGGATCCACAACAGCCTTAAAGATTGTTTTTATTATCCTAAAATTTGATTTAACTATCTTCCATAGTTTCTAAGAAAGTGGGTCATTTATATCAGGAAAAGCTGTTTAAACTAGAAATAGAGGAAAGAAACCCACATATGTTTGCAAAGAAAGAACCATATGGTTTGAGCAAACAGAGATTGATATACTAAACAATGGTAACAGTTTTTGGACAAAAAATCTCCTAAAAGATGGGCTAAAGCTCACAATTCTACTCCAGTGTTTAATGAAGTGGTACATAATTCAAGGTACAAAATGGTGGGTGCTGTACCATTCTTAAAATATATTTAAAATATAACATTGTGCCTACAATTATTATAAACCTTGTATAAGATTAAAGAGGAAATTCCAATTTGTAAAGCTGCATAAAAAAAATCTGTGATTTTTTTTTTTTTTTTTGAAATGTTCACCATTTAGTCTGCTCTTAATTAATTTACCTGATGGGGTTTACTATAAAGACCGGTACTTAAATCACTTACGAGATTTTAACCCACAAATGGGGTATGTTATCTCGAAAAAAGTTCGAGAACCAATGGTGTTTACCGGAAAAAAATGTCAGTTGTGCTATGCCAGCATGTTGCCATGATAGCTCAGTTGGTTAGGGCAGTAAGGTAAGATAAGATCCATGACTCAAATCCCAGCTAGGGCATTACGTTATTCATTTTAATTCTACCTTTTCGTTGTCTTATTTTGCTTGTAGTTTTCAACGTTCACACTGTTATTTTTACTGATAAATCTATATAAAGGCATTTAAAGGAGCTTAAATGTTTATGCTACCTCTTTTTGTGTAAAATCATTATTGCACTGAATGAGATTTCTAAACGAGTATATTCTTTCTTAATTAAAGTAAGTTTAATAATATGCTTACCTGTGTGCATACAGGGACGCATTTGATTGGTATTTTGGAACAATTGTTTGGAATTTAGTATTTTTTGTTACGAACTGTGGGATAGTTTCTGAAAAATAACTATTTCCTCACCATGTACCACGAGCTACGTAACGTGGTCTGTTAACAGAGTCAGAAAAGCGAGTCGCACTTTTTGGGTCACAGTTTACAGTTCATGTCCGTTTGTTCCATGCTGTGTTCACAGAAAGTCAGTGAGAGTCCTATCAGCACTCAATAGAGATATCGACAGCTAAAATTCCTCTACAAATATCAGTATAAAATACATATAAAACATGCACTTTCTTGTATGTATATAGAAATCCAAAATAAAAACAAAAAAATTATCCACATTGCACTCCACCCAATATCGGTTATTTTTATGTAGCGTCTATAAACTATTTTCTATTTTTACGAAAGTTTAATTTTCTATATGATTTATGTTAATCGACACAAACCTTTGCAGAGCAATAATGTCATTACACATGTCATTGTAGCTACAAGGGTAATTGAGGAAATCGAATTGATAGTTTTAAAAGAGAATTGCTATGTGCTGGCCTTGATCTTTCATCTTCTTGCCATAGCACCCTGAGGAAAAAACTAAACAGAAAAAAGGCTTTAAACAAATTCCAAAAAGTTAAAGAATCCGATAAAATAACAACGGATACCTCCGAAATGGCTGATGCCAGGAAAAGATATTAAAAATAAATGTTGTATATTAAAGACAGCTATATTTTGTTTATAGTAAGTTCTTGTCTTTCTCGTCTATGGTTTGACCATTACGTGAAATTATAGTTTAAAAAAAAAAAAAAAAAAAAAAAAAAAAAAAAAAAAAAAAAAAAAAAAAAAAAAAACCTCCTCCAACCTAATGTCATATCGGACGGTGAATGAATGAAATGGGTGAAATGATGCTCAAATGAGGCCGAGGCCCATGGAGCTTTAAGTTACCCGACATTCGTCTCTCAGGAAAAGGGAAAACGTTGGAAAAAAACCTTAATCTTACCCGGATAACTTACCCTAAGACAGATTCGAACTCGCGTCCTCTTGAACGTGAGGCAGACATGCTAACCATCACGCTATCGAGGGGGCTATGTGAAATTATACGAAATTCCTTCCAAATGAGGAGGCCTTCACATTCTATTCCCAGAAAATTCAAGATATAGGCACATTTTATTTGTCATGTAAATATCTTAAATATGTGGTATTTTGATCAACATTGTTTGAAACATTTTTTTTTTAGAAAAACTGCATGTTGGAAACATTTTCTATGCTAAGAGTTAATTTAGGGTGGACATTCCATTGCATGATGGAAACTTAAATATCAAGTTTGCCATTTATTGGACACTTCCTTTTTGAGTTATGTCGTTTACAAACACACACACACACACACACACACACACACACACACACACACACACACACACACACACATACACACACACACACACACACACACCTTTTTTTTTTTTTTTTTTTTTTTTTCAAAAATGGCTTTTTGTATCTTGAGGGCTTCAAAACACATGTATCCGCTAAATTATCGTTACCGAACTTTTTGGTGAAATGGAATTCCTTATCTACCTGCTGGAGACGTGGTGGAATAAGTAAAAACTGCGTCCAATGTCACAAAAGTACATAAATCAGCAAATAGTCAATACATTCCAGAACATACAGATAGGTTAGGTGTAGGCTATACATAGGGGAAGGCAACTTCGGGCCGTGTGACGTATTTAAACGAAGATCCAGCTGGTACAGTCGTGTGACGTCAGGCGAGAGCGGTGTATTGCTATGCTGCATAGATCAGCGGCGCTACTTGCACGAAACTGAATGAATATGAAAAATGTTATTTGGGCATGTTTAGGGAGAACCCTCTTCAGCCTTGTCTGAGGTTTTTTATTTGTTGTGTGAGGAATCTCAACCACGTTAGTGCGAATTTTGTTTTTATTTTGTGTTTTTGTTGACGTTGTGTAGTGTTGTGTTTAGTGGTTTTGTGTTTGTGTTCAGTTCCCCGTGTTTCACACCAGTTTGAAACCAGTCTTCAAGATGTAGAGACATTGTCGCCTACGTTTCAGATCTTTGCGACCCCGTATTCATTGGATATTAACAATGTTTCTAGCAAGTAGCAAATTGAATTGATAAATTTACAGTGCGACGATTTGCTGAAGGAAGACTTGGCTGATTTTTATAAGAATTTTCCTTAAACCAGATTTCTGAATTGACAAACTAGTTAAAGAAAAGCGAAACGGCAAATGTCGGAAATGTCTACCTAATAGTTCTGTATAGCTCTCCTCTAGCTCAGGAAAAATAATTATAATTTCTGTTCTATTTGCGTTATATGACTGTTCACATAAACTAGAATATATATGGCATAAAGCCGAAATGTAATTATTTATAATCTGTGTCTATTCCGTAATTGAAACAGTCTGCATTAAAATTACGTTGTACCGAATGCCATTTCCTCTTTCCCGCTGTGACGTCACACGTTTAACTGGCCATTGATGGGAGCATGCGAGCTCAGTGAGCTGACGTCACAGCAGCGATACCTGTCTTCCCCTGCTATACCTTAAAGAGGGACACCTTGCGCAGACCTACGTAGACCTATTGTGGTTACCATCTCTAGGAGAAAGGGATGAAGTGAAAGGACAGGAGACTATGGACCGTAGGCAGATAGGTGGAAGTCCTTAACCGTTCCAGGTTTGAAGACCCGTTCCATTTCTGGAGCCTACAAAGGGTTATGAACAACCCGTCAACCAAGTAGTCCTCTGGTGTTCATGTGGAGTACTCTTTTGCTCTTTCCTTTGAACATGAATCTGTACCATCTGTCGGGCACCACACTACGCCACGAAACCCAGAAGCACACCCAAAATATGATAAGAAAACGGAATGAAAGGAGAATTATGGAAAGGAAATCGCGGTAGGTAAGCAGGAAAAATCAAGAAAAATCCAATGTACGAGTGGGCGGTCAAAGGAATTCGAATGCTGGACTTCGCGAATGCGAGCCTCAGATGTTACCAGGAAGCCATCTCTCGATGAGCGTACAGATAAACGTCACGAAGAAGGTGGCTGTCAATAGGAATGGGAGAGAGACGGATGGAGTTCGGCATTGAAGCCAGGCTTATTGTGCCTATCCCCTAAGGGGGCATCCCCAGGAGGAAGGATAAGGTGAGAGGAGACACCGGGCGGCCTGATCCAGACTAACGGTACAGACATTGACAGAAGTCCCTAAGGGTTCCCAAGTTTGACGACACCTGGAGGTCTTTACGTCTTCCGGGACCAACTCCGGGGACCTCAGCGCGGGATTCAACACCTCCAGATACCGCCTTCTTTCCCACCCGGATCCCACGGAAAACGAGGGACGAAAAGGGTTTCTGTGCGAGCATCACCCCTGCCAAGCTGCATTTAACGCCTTCACTGACATTTGCGACCCTGAAAGAACCAACGG
The DNA here is from genome assembly GCA_030765045.1 of Tenodera sinensis. Lineage (NCBI taxonomy): Eukaryota > Metazoa > Arthropoda > Insecta > Mantodea > Mantidae > Tenodera > Tenodera sinensis. The sequence goes on from CM060962.1 coordinate 108,993,891, forward strand.
GTTGAAGGATGAAGGAAATGATTAATAAAATGAAATGGAAGAACAGAAAATTCGGGATATGTAATTATCTTTCCCAGCATTCGGGAAACCCCGAAAAAACCTATGGGTCAGGAAGGTCAGCTACGGGAATCGAGCTCACGACCTCCCGAATGCGAGCCTCACACGTCACCGCGGAGCCATCTCGCTCGGTAAGTGTGGCTGCCAAACTGAATCAAAGACGACGTCCACTAACGAATACTGTGCTCCAACGGACATATCTATTGCTAGGAATAAAGGGGTTAAAGATAAAATGTTCTCCACACTTTGCAGTTTTCACCATGGAATTACATGAATGCATATTAAGAGATCGAAAAATATTGCTCAGTGCACACGCATAGTTTATAAATACGCAGAATTTACTGGAACGTTATGCCACTATTTACATCTAATACTGCTCGTGGCCGAAGTTTTCAACCCAGCAAAGAACCACACTTTCACCCGACCTCAATCGTCCTCATAATTTTGGCCATTAAACATTTCACTAACATGCGCGCATTAGTGCTATTTCGTATCAAAAGAAGTACCTGCATGAACGGCGGTTGGCCGGCTTGGCAGCTGTATAAGCAGCAGGGCTATATGCGTTGTAATTTATGAGTTTGTGGTGGATAATATTCTTGTTGAATACACGTGTTTAATGGCTATGTTCAAGATGAATACAGCCAACCAATGCCAGTGTAATTTTAGAGCAAAGAAAAATTGCGATGTAGGTGCATCAGTTATAAAATTACCGTAATATCTTGCGCTATTTTTGGATCTTTGTTTCTTTCGCAGATTAGCGCTAGTTTTTCTACTGCTGGCTTTTCGCTTGAGGAGGAAATATTTGTTGGTTTGAGCACCTGGAAAAACACTAATCTTGCTGCTAATGATGTGTCAACCCTTTACTTAAGTTTACTTGACCCAACTCAATGTTAGCTGCTGCATACTACGCTGTGTAATTTTATTTATAAAATAGGTTCTACCAGAAGCCACGGTTCTGCCTGCGTTATTGCATTAAATGCCAAGATCCTTCTCTCTCCGTGTGTCTCTCCCTCTCTCACTGTCTCCCTTCTCACAGTTTCTGCCACTTTCTCCTCCTCCACTACACTCACTTCCTCCTTGCTTTTCTCTGTGCAACATAGACGTAATATAGACTTTTAAAAACTTCCAGTAAAATTGGTATTTCTAGGTATTGCAGGTACCTGAAACTGAATTTTTGGCAATATTTTGAAAGAATGGTCAATTAGTTTTCAGAGAAAACTCGGGGTTATATTATAGTTTAGCGTGGGTGTGAGCGAGCTGCGTGTCGCATCCAAAAATGAGGGCTTTGTAGGAGTACTGTGGCGTAACGTACCCCTCTATCGGACCAGTGCCATAACGCGATTCTTAGGCTTAAAAGGAACGTTTGGTAAGGTCTAGTCGTGTTTACTTTGGAAAAAAAAAAAAAAAAAATACTGCCTTTGGAATGGGAGTCGAATATCGTTTGGGACAACTAGGTCGGTTGGATGTGACGAGGTTGAAAACGCCCCTCGCAGCCAGGAGCGTAAAACGGGATCTTGTTGTAAGTCCTAAAGATGGACTTGCATTTTAATTAGAAAACGGAGCAACGTGTGCATTGTGTGTGGAAATTTTAAACTGAGTAATGGTGTCTAGGTAAAGTGTGCACAAGTGAAATTTTCCTGCACAAACAGAACACGTAAAGTAGTGCTTCATACTGATGTGCGTTATTCAAAAGTGGTCAGTGTGTCTGGTGAGCATACTCATCAATCAATGACAAACGAAGGAATCTCTTTGGAAGTTATAAAGACTCCGACCAAAGGAATGGCAGAGGAGGAACTGCTCACAAAAATACACGCTGTGGTAAATATCGTTCTATCAGTCGTACATGAGAACATTTTCCACAGCTATCACGTAATAATGAGAAACACAAACGAACTCAACTAATAGAAAAGTATGAAGGATATAGATATGGAAAACTGCTCCTATTACAGTATTTGAAAAACGTTGGTTACCAAGCTGAAGTATATGAAGATTATCTTGACGCAATGACGAAAGTAACTTTAAAATACTTTCCAGTCCTCTGTTCTGTGCCCTTTGGAGCCACAGGGGTCAACTACCTGCTGCCATGCCCCACAGTTCACAGGCGTAAAGCATGAGGGGGATTATAAGAGCCCGGAAGAGGTGTAACTTGAGGTGGACTGGCCTCTCGGACTAGCCGTAACCCCTATCCAGTTTGACTTTTAGGTAGGTGATGGAGAATCAAATGGTCGAAAGATTGAGTTTTATAAATCTGCCGCGGCTGATCACCCGAGAATCAATTATTAGTAGCATTCGCCGCGAAAGTTTTTAATCTTATATTAACTACCGTTTTATCTGAGGGAGTTCGACTGTTTTGCCATTTTTGCGGACCTTTATTTTTTTTAAATTAAATTTTCATTAATTAACTCTTGCACTTCAAGAGGATAATTTATATTAAGTTTACCATACATACTAGATTTCACTGTTGTGTTCATCCAGGCTGAGTGCTGAATGTTAGCAGCCAGTTGATTAACTACCTACTTGTTCTATCTATCCTGGAGTTTTGAGTGACGTTCGGAGTTCAACGAGACTCTCCACCACTGACTTTTTGCTATTAAGGACCTTTCAAAATATATAATAAAGTAGATCACTGTGATGATCTTTCATCTGATCATACACATTAATATTGACTATTAATGATAAGGTGAAACAAAAGGAAGGACTACCTAAATTAACTAGTCAAAAAACAAATTGAAAATGATTCAGAGATAAACTAAAGAGTGTTTTTATAGTTTGAGGTTATTTGGTTTAGAAGGGAGCTGTTATGCCCCTTGACAACTGAATTACAGGACGTATTTTAAAAAATTTAAAGTTTTTAATTTAGAATTTTATGGGGGTAATTTTGAGAGCCGATCAACTCTCTGTTGGGACTATAGTTGGATGAGGATCCAAGCTCAGCTTTAGCTGCTGATGTTTTGTCTCCTTGGTTATGGGGCGTGCCCGCAAGCCATGCGGGGAGCCCTGTACGACCTAAAGCGGCGTGTTGAGGGGTCATAGTCCCCAAGAGACCTAATCAGGGCGCTTTGGTGGGTGGATTGGTAACTTGTATAATTTTGCTGCCCGCGCCTAATTTCATCTTCCACGTATGGAAGAGATGAGGCTTCGTGAAGTACTCTCACGGGGAAAGGTAGGGGAACAGAAAAGATGGACCGGAGTCCTCTCGGACCTCAGCATAGGGTACAGTGAGGCAATAGCCCCCTGAGTCCTCGCCGAGAGATCTCTGATGTGCTCGTACCTACCCCCAATAGGGTTTAACCGCAGATAGGAAATATATTAAGAAGGGTATTTAAGGGCGGTGTCAATGATATCTGGCACCATATTTTGATCAGAAGGCCAGTATGTCGGATAACCCGTAGAATAAAGGTCACAAAAAAAAGTCACAATTTACTTTCATTCCTGCTTCATGTAGTATTTCTCCTTTAGTGGTAATCAATTAAGTGTGTTTGGCGTTAAAATTTCCTCCTATAATAAATTTATTACCGAGTGATTTAAACATATCTAAGTAATTATCTTGTTGTAGCCTATATCATGGGGGACAATATATCGCGGTGATATTAATTTTGGAGTGTATGGTTTGCACTCTAACAGTGGTCGCTTGCATAGATTCAAATGTTGTTTGTATTTATTCAGTATGTTTGATTGACTCTTTAGTTATCACTGCCGAACCTGTTCTAGCTGTTTAGAAGGATGCATATGCGCCATTTTTAACAACAGAACGTGTTTGTTGTTAAACCTCAGTCATTGTACCCTTGTTGTCTTGTTTGTTTCACGGGAAATGGTTAACCATTCTCAAGCAGTTTTCAGAGAAATAGTTTCACTGGCCTGCCAGACAGGTAGTTGGCAGTTCTAATTTATCTTCGGATCGGTGAGTTTTCGGAAATACAGTCGCTTTTGCTTGGCTGCGAGGTGGAGAATAACTAGGAAGTAATACTGCTATGTTTGTTAATACCAGGAATGGGACCTCGATAATATCGATACCTCGTCACTCTTAATATTCGATAGTCGAGTTCTCACGTTATTGCTTCGCACGTGTCTCCAAAGAATTTCTGGACTATAGTTCTTGATAGATCTTGATTGTGTTTTCTGCGAGTGAATGAATGCAACATTCCATAGAACCTTGTGTTTAATGAAAACATCCAAAACAACGGGAGAAAGAGTAGAGGTACACATGCAACATGCAGCGTTTGCTAACATAGCTAATGCACTAAATCATGTTTCTCCGATAGCCTGGCTTGGTAACTCGTTATCGGTCCTTACATTTACCTGTTCCGGGAACTGAAATCTGTGAATCCTCAACCCAATACAAACAAATCAGAGCTTCAGACATAGATAATACAGCGCACGATCGTACCTTATAGGTGTACCGTACGAACTAGTTTCCATAACTACTTTGTTTTAGCAATGTACAACAGTAATATTGCATAAAACATGAGTGAAGTGCGGAAATATTTTGAAGTAGACGATACTAATAATAACAGGGCAGTGTGCAAAATACGTAGAAGACATTTCCGCGCATGTTACATCCATACATCGAGTGAAGATTACAGAGTCTTTGTTGAAGCTGTCAGAGCATGGTGTGACCACATCTAAAAAAAGCATGCATTTATGCACAAAAAAACTACTAACATAATTCAGTGAACAAGTTATCGTCTTTACAGCCTTTTATAAAGTGAATATGAGTATTGGTACTTAAAAATCAGTATCGGAATCAAGTACTGAGAGATAGTGGAATTGTCCCATCACTAGTTAATACAATTCATTACTAAATGAATTCCTCCCATGTAGAATGCAATACAATGCACGTACAAACACATTCTAAAACAAATAAGAATTAATTGTTGTTTTATTATCCACAGATAAATATCCTTAAACTATCATTCGGTTTATTTACGTGTCTACACTAGTTCGAATCCAACAGCGGTTTCCGGAGATCTTCCAAGCTATCGATAAATGTTGTTCATTCTGAAATTATATGCAATTGTTAGAATCCTTTTTTCCCTATTTCATGATCCATATATCTTATTATTCGCCAATTTATTGTTATATCTTAAAACTGTCATACATGTGTCATACAAATACACAGTGTCTCAATAAACACCGACAACGCTTAGTATGTTGTGCGGGACGGCAAACTGATCGGCATTCAAATAGCAACCCTTGTCCGGAAATGCACGGTTTTTACGCTGCAGCAAGCGTGTGTGTATACTATATATATACATACACACGTCTTTGTTGGCAGATAAACGATAATTAGCATTCAGTATTAATACTTTATCCTCACTTAAATGCACATCCTGTGGCTTTCCAGAAAATGGATGTATATACCTGTTTCAATTCCATCCATGAAATACTTGCTTTGTGTTATTTTGGGGTGGGGCTTAAAGTAAATAAATATAAATACACTCATTTTGGAAAGTTGTATGGCTTTATAACGCTGTCAAAACGAGCGTAAACCACAGATAAATATTGTAAAAAGCCAAGGTAACTAAAAAGAATTGTTAAAGAACACCGAAACATAGCACTGGATATTCAGTTTTGAGAGTATCCATCACCGAAAAAAAAAAAAAAAAGTTTCTAAGATCGATTACCTGTTTCAATTATTGCGACCCCCCCCCCCCCCCCCACCACCAGAGATAAAAATTAAAGGGGATTAAATCAGAGGAACAAGAGAAAGTTTCAGAAAGAAATACACACAATTAGATGAACTAAAAAACAGCATCCATTAAGAAATGTCTTCAATTTCTTAGACAAAACTACAGAGTGTAAGGACATTTCCTAAGCAGGCTCCAGAAATGCTTGAACAACGCAGGGAGGTAGTTCTAACAGCTCCTTGGTTGATATACGTGGGTAGTTTACTTTTTTATGCGTTTGTTTATGTGTGTTAGAATAACTTAGGTGACAAGCTGTATTATATTTATTGCGGATTTCCCGGCACTCGGACCGCCGACACAGCAATCACCTCGCCGGTTGGCCGCAAGGCTTGCAGCGGGTCCCGCCAGAGATTGCTCGCCCGATACATCAGAATGGAAATGTGAAATTAGACTTAACAACAAAATAATAATAATCTTGGTGGACACAATCACAAATTCAAATAGCCTATGGTAAAGCTTGATGCCATGTGTTTTCTAAGCACAATACCACAAGCGTATTCAGTAGTAGTTCAGAAATTAGAGCTGTAGATATTATTTTACTAAGAGCCCTTACAAGCTGTAAGCTTTCTCAATAAGAACAATTGTATTGGGTTTAGAACAGTTTATAAGAAGCAAGCACTCAAATTAAAGTTTTCGTATATCTCCTTCCTTCACCTTTCACCTAGAACTGGCCTTTATTCGTAACTTAATCTTATTCTGCTGAAAGTAATGTAAAAACCATATATGGGTGATTTTTCAAGGGGGTGGGGTGAACACCAAACGATAGGAAGATCCGCCAAAACTAAATAATGGTAAACACTAGGATACAAGATGCATCCGCACGTCACAGAAGTTACGCACATGCATCTTCTTTAGCGCCTGTAGAAAAATACAACACATCTATTTCCTGCCTCCCATAGTGCTTCTTATAAGTTAGTTATACACAGTTATCAGGAAGCAGGGATAGTAGTCTCTTATAGGCTACACGACTAAGGGGGACACCTCGCGCACTGCGACTAGATAGATCAGTTATGTCTGGTAAGAGCGCTCCGAATGCAACGGTTCTTCAACCTTCAGCACGCCAAGTGACTGTAGGACGAACTCCCTCGACCCCGCGAGGGAAATTGTACCTAGGGGTAGTCGTCACACTGAACTCAGCTTACGTAGCCATGGCTCTCTCAAAACCTACGTCTTGTGTTTCCAATATTAAATATTTTGTTTCGGATTCGGAGGAGTGGAATTCATTTGACACTCGTTATGTGACAAGAATTAGAAAAAAGTCTTATATTTTTGACACGCCCCTTTCAGCAAAAGTTAACGAGATTGAGGGTGCAGCAATTCAAATGGAGCTAATCAAGTTGAGATGTGACCGTCGATTGCTGAAAAATGCAACACTCTCAGTGATGTAGAATTCTACATAGACCTTCTTGATTCACGCTTTCCAATTCTTATCGACAATGCTGCGAAATAATAGCACTTACATGTGCGAGCAGACATTTTCCATAATGAAGTTGCTGAAAAATCAGCACAAGTCTCGGCTCAGTGACGATTATCTGCGTAATAGTTTACGTATATGCCTTGCCAACAACCTACACCCCAATTTTAAATAATTAGCAGATTCACATAGAAAGAAGAAAATGAAGTAAAGTTTTCAGTGACAACAATGCAACCGCATAATTGTACGGCAGTGCAACAAACCCTCTCCGTTGCTGCCCCGTGCTCCCAGTGCATTAAAGCCAACTTCGTAGCACCAAGGTTGACATGACTGTTGTAGCTACCACCTCCAGGAGAAAGGGATGAAGTGAATGAAACACAGGTTGCAGGCAGACAGGCTACGGAAACGCGCAGAAGTCGCTAACAGTATTAGGATCAAAGACAGGAACTGCCTAGCGAGGGAGGTGAACAACCCGTCGACCAAACAGCCCTCTGGTGTCCACGGGGAGTGCTTTCCTTCGGGCAAGCTTCCGTGCAATTTGTTCGGCACTCCCATACGTCACAAAACCTAGAAGCACACCTGAAAGATGAGAAGGAAAAGAAATTAAAGGGAAATGAGGAAAAGGAAGTTATGATAGATAATAAAACACCCAGCATTCGCCTACCTACCAGGTAAATTTAAACCCAAGTTCAGAGTGGGGAATTGACTCTGGGACCTCCCGAAAGCAATCCTTCCACGTTACTACAGAGACATCTGGCCTCGATAAAGATACTGAAACAGAAAACCCTTCTAAATGTATTCCTTTTTAACCAGCAACTTGAATTGCTCCTGAGCTGCACATTTTGGTATAGTTTCCATTGCTAAGATAATTCGTGAATTGGATTCAATCTGTAAATAAGTTCTGACACTATAGTTCGTTTATTAACTTCTTGTTGAACTTATTTTTCTAATTGCCTGTAATAAAAGTTTGTTTCATTTTCCGAAGAAACACATTTACTTATGTAATAAACTTATGACGAGAGATTATCGCTTTGCAGAAGAGAGATAAGTTATCTTCTTAAGGTTGTAGCAGAGCAGTGTCTTGAATGGAGACATTGTGTAAATAAGACAAAGATAATAATAGTGGCAACTCCCTCTCTGGTGTAGGACAGGGGTCTGCAAATCTCCACAGGCTGATGATATGACGTAATACCACAGTAAGGGGCAAAGCAATGTTTCGCCCTGCTTCACCCTCTCTCCTTCAAACAGCACGCGTTCAAAGGTACACTAGCAGCGGTGTACAGCGCATCGTTACGGCACGGCTGTTTCGAAACCACGAAAACGCAAAGGAACCTTCTTACATAGTAATGTAGGTATGTTTGCAAAGTTAAAAAAGAGTTGTAATACAAAAGGTTTTATGCTGTCAAATCAGTGAACATAATTTTCAACTTTTCACAAATCCTTCCACGTGGACATTCATACAGTAAAGCCACAATTACGAATTACGGTTGTGAATTTACAGACAAACAAATTTTGAAATCACAATTACAAAATACGGCTGATTTAGGTTTAAGACGACTGGATATGGCAACATTTCCATCTTCAGTAATATGCTGCGAATATTAGTGCTATGTATAGTCCAACATATATGCTTGTGAGCAATTCTTTGTCTAAAATGAAGTTTATAAAATCTAAAAGCAGATCGTGATTGATAGATAAAACCCTACATGTTCTGTTAACGTCAGTATGTACTTGTGAATTAACGTTAAGTATATGTGAAACTTTGACCACCTACGCAGCGCAGTGGTAGCGCGCCTGCGTCTGGAGCAGAGGACCCTGGTTCCATCCCCCGTACCGGCATGGGGATTTTTCCCCCGCTGGGAGGTGTGGCATGGGGTGCACTCAGTCTCGTTAGGTCCCGGAGCGGCCAATTGAGGAGCTACTTGAGAAATAGCGACCTCAGGTGGTGAAGGTCGCATAACTGGCCGGGAGGGCTCGGGGTGCCGACCACGTCCCATCCTCCAGTACTCATGACGCCTGAAGGGAGCAGAAGTGGGGGACGCAGCGGCCGGGTGGCCAGCCTTGGCCCTTCATGGGTGTTGCGCTGGTTTTTTATACGTGAAACTTTAAAGCTCTAAATGAAGTGAAGAATAAGATGAAAAATTAACGTTAAAGCCTTCACATATGTGTATGACGGCTTGCATTCTGTGGCGTTCCCATTCCTGTAGTCACGATGACCGATTTGCCGACGCCTGGTGTACCTACAGCGGAAGTAGTGGTTGGGAAAAGATCACTATTTCTGGCTAAAGCACACAATGAAATAAAGAATACCAGCTTGATTTCAACACATATGGCCATTCAACATCCTGGAACTTCATTGGCTACATAAATGGTTGGACAGTGAATCATATGCGGCCCGGGTTCGATCCCAGGGACCCGCATGTGGTATTCGTGGTGGACGAAGCGGCGTCAGGGCGGGTTTTCTCCGGGTACTCCGGTTTCCCCCGCCATCTCATTCCACCGGTGCTCCATCTTCATTCCATGTATCATCAGTGTCACCGCCTGCGGTGCCGTAGTAGTAAAAGCGGGCGTTAAACACTACAACAACAACAGTGAATCATGGCATTCTTTAAACCAGAGGGAGATCTCGATGTATATATTGGAAAGCTTTATGAGGTAGTTGTGTGACCTTCTGTAGATTTGTAGAAAGACGCTTTAAAACGCAGAGAAGTTTGACAGCAGCGCACTATTTCTCGCAAGTGGATGATTCTTTTTATTGGGTGGGGCGGGGGCGGGGGGGGGGGGTGGTAAGAGAAGATAGGAAAGGAAAAGGAAGGGATAACAAGGAAGTGGACGATTTGAGGAGTAACTACCGCTTATGTACATCCGTTATTGACAGCTATTGGCAGCTGCCCCCTGAATGACAAAGCCCTGACTAGGGTCTGGAGCACAGTGTGGATCAGGGAAGGAAAAGTTGAGTAGAGGACAAGAGTAGCATATGGAAAGAGGAACGTTATTGCAAAATAACAACTCGAATTGAGCATTCTCTGGTGGTAGTTAGGGTGCCTATTCTTAGATTTCATTGTTAAGATGTGTTGCTGGAAGTTCCTGATCTGAGTGTGACCATCGGTTTCTAGACAGTGCAAGCTGACGCTGGGGCCAAATGCCTAATTGTAGATGGGCCCTTTAAATCATTCACTCACACACACACACACACACACACACACACACACACACACACACACACACACACACACACACACACACACACACACACACACTCACACACACACACACACACTCACACACACACTCACACACACACACACTCACACACACACACACACACACTCACACACACACACACACACACACACACACACACACACACACACACACTCATTCACTCATTTACTCAAGCTGACGCATTGGCGTCAGACATGACAATAAAACATATTCCTGCACAACGTCCATTTCTGCACACAGAGGTACTCAACTATTCCATAAATATCTAGCACACAGCTATTACGATATGGTAATGAAATCTTGACATCTTTTAAATATTATTTATAAATTTATGTTCATAATTGTGTATAGGAATTGGATTGCCTTTTGTTGATTCCAGATTCGAATTACACAAAAATAAGTGATTGACACTGCTGTTGTGCCCGAGCGGGGTGGCTCAGGCGGAAACGGTTGGAACTCGCATTCGGGAAATCCCGGGTTCGATCCCCGGTAACGGACTGATCTGATCAAAAGTACCCTTTTCTCTGTTTTCCTTGGTCACTAGGCGAATGCTAGGTTTGATACTTTCCCTCCCTTTCATTCACTTTCATTTCAATCCGACATTTTCAAGGTTGGAAGCTTCGGCGATGGGTAAGTTCTGTAGAAAAATTCATAAGAATGGAGGAAGTTGTATTTTGGTAAAAAAGGAATTAAGTTTGAGGTGATGGATTTATCTTATTTTTGCATAGAGAGATGCTGTGAAGTGTGTGCCATTTTTTTTAGTGATATTAATGGTATAGTTGTATGTTTATACAGATCACCGATTGGCAATATTGAGGTTTGTTTAACTTTATTTGAGGAGTTATTAAATAATTTAGGTAAATACAAGGTTAAATTAATACTTGCCACTGACTTAACTTTGGATTTAAATGACTTCAGGAAACGAACTACAATTTTATAACATTACTAAATCTTATGGTATACATTGCACTAGCTTGGAACCAGCTAGGTTACTATCGTGTCTCGATTATATTTTTACTGACTATCAAGATTTTAGGTATCAAATTGAGGTTATTTATCCATGTGTGACTGATCATTCTGCTTTATTGATGGTTTTAAAAAGTAATACTCTTTTTAAGAAAATTATAAGCAACGAATTAATTAGGCAATAATTATATAATATTACATAAAACCACAAAGCTAGATATTTTCAGAGAGTTATGTATAACTTAACAAAATGCATAAAAGTAAACTGAAGCTGGCAAAAAGTAATGCTTACCGTGATTTTATTAATTAATCTGATAATAAGAGTGAAGCTACATGGAAACTTATTAATAGAGAACGAAATGTCAAAGTGAATTCCAACTGGGTCATAATACCTGATGACTTTAACAATTACTGCGTGCAGTTAGTAAGGAATATCACATCAGTTGTACAGTATAACTTAGATAAAGCTATGCTTTACGGTTTGGTTTGGTTTGGTTTAAGGGCGCTCAACTTCGAGGTCATCAGCGTTGTTTTACGGTAAGAAGGTTAAATTACAAAATAATATTTTTTTTTTTAGCTGGAATAGTATTACAGTGAAAGATGTAATAGAAGCAGCAAACCGCTTATCCCAATCCAACAGTTATGATTTTTATGGGTTTTCAAATCAGTTTATTAAGAAAGTAATTCTAGTGATCTCTAAGACCTTTGATGGTTATATTTAACAGGTGTCCCCAATAAGGAATATTCCGTGATTGTTTGAAAATTGCAAAACTTAGTCCTCTGTATAAAAAAGTAATGTAACAAATGTGAAAAAGTATCGCCCTGTGTCATTAGTGCCGATAATTCCAAAGGGTTTTTATACATGTTACATAAGCAGTTGATATTATATTTTGAAAATAATAATTTATTGGCATCTACACAATTTGGTTTTAGGAAAATGAAGTCCACTATTTTAGTATTACAAGATGTAGTAGATTATATTTTAGAAGCTTCTGAGACAAAACATTTCTGTCACTTATCTTATGTGATCTCATTAAAGCTTTTGATAGTGTAATATGAGAATTAATTATTTCTAAGTTAAAATATTATGGTTTGGATAAAAACAGTTTAAAAATATTACATTCTTATCTGACAGGAAGAAAGCAATATGTCTCTGTAAATAACAGAAGTTCACATATCATTGAATTAACTCATGGGGTGCCCCAAGGCTCGATATTAGGTCCTCTTTTGTTCATAATAATGATTAATGATCTTGTTTATGCTCCACCAGATGTGCCGAATCTGTATGCAGATGACACTACTTTGAGAACCAGAAACAAAAATGTTGAGGTATTAATTAATCTAACTTATGCTAATTTTACAGCTGCTAAGGACTGATTCCATGTAAATGGTTTTTTGTTAAATCAGGAGAAAATACAAATAATGAAGCTAGGATTAAAGATTCCATGTGATGAGATTACAACTGTAAACCTGTTGGATTTGTACTTGACTCGAAGGTTTCTTGGAAAGCACATGTTCATAATGTATGCTATGAGCTGTCACGAGCCACTTAGCTAATACGAGTAAGAAAATTAAAGTCTTGTATATCACTGGAAGTCCAGTCCAGTCCAATCCAGTCCAGTCAGTCCAGTCCTGCCAGTTGTTACAAAATATTACGAAAATTTGAAATATACCTACGAGAATTCATACCAAGTAACTTACTTTTCTCTATACCCCTGCTATACTTCTTGAGTATATATATGATATAATCGAATTGACGGTAAACAAGTATATTGCATGCGTTTTCCTTTGAGCACTATGACATTAGATATGACTAGGGCTAGGACGTTCATGCATTTGCATGTTTTTTCATAGGGGTAAAAAATGTATGCTTTTACATTATGTGCACGAATTATGGAATTTTAAGTTATTTGGACGTGACTTAATGGTGCATATAACTGCATATTTTCTTGATTTTGATAAATGCATATTATTTCAATACTATAGCCTCTATATAGCATATTTTAATGATTTTTATGGTTTTTTTTTCCACCTGGATAATATTTTTCATATTGGTAGTGTTGCATATGATGTAACTCGTCAGGTGGCGAGAAGCAATGCTGAGTCATGCTGTTATGTAGTGAATCCCCTGTTTCCATTCTTTCATTATATGTTTGTACTTAGAGAATAATCAGTGCGTTATCTGAGAGGTTTATATTAACAAAGATAAAGTGCAGGTCAACGTTTTGAGCAGCACGATTATAGCAACGCTTGCCTCTGCGTGGTCTTCAAACGTAACAGTGTTGTGAACTGGTTCCCTCCAAATTAAATTAGGCGTATCAAATGTTAAAAAGCTCTTCAAATGCCGAAAATAAAACCAACTTAGAGTGCTAGATTAATTAATTTACAGAAAGAGTTTTCGGGTGATTTAATATCTACAGATAATAGGGCACTGTTTTGTGGAGCGTGTGACAAAAATATAGGGAGTGAGAAAAGATTTCAAATAGTTCAGCACATAAACACAGCAAAACATAAGTAGAATTTAATCAGAAAACTCGCAAACAGATAACCTGTTCTAAAACAATTAGTAGAGTTTTTAGGAAGTAAGGTTACTGAATTTTCCTATGACTTGTGCCAAGTATTTTTAGCTGCTGATATTCTCTTGTTCAAAATTAATAATGCGATAGTTAAAAACTTTCTTGCCAAGTGTACTCAACAACATGTGCCTGAAGAAAGTGCACTGCGTAAGACTTATGTAGGGCATTGTTACAATAACGTATTGTCAAATATACAAAATTTAGCGGATCAGTTTGTGTGATTGTTGATGAAACCTCTGATTCTGAACGCCGTTATATTGCTAATATAATCGTGGGTGCCTTAAATAATGAACAAAAGACTACAGCTTATCTCCTTAATATGTGCAAATTGTCGGCCACTGACAATGTAACTGTAACACAGTTTGTGATGGAATCTTTGAAATTACAATGCCTATGTGGAATCGAATACAACTGGTTGCTTTTATTTGTTACCTTATATGCTAAAATCAGGAAAAACTCTGAAAGGTATTTTTCCTAACTTAATTCATATAACTTGTTTGGCACACGCTCTTCATCGCATTTCTGAGATAATATGCGATTCTGTCCCACTGGTAGATTGATTTGTGTCCAGCACATAGAGAATTTTTGTTAAATCTCCTAAAAGAGTTAAGCTGTTTAGATCAACAGCACCTAATATCCGACTTCCTCCTGCACCGGTGTTAACTCGATGCGGAACATGGATCGATGCAGTTTTATATTATGCTGAGCACATAGAAATAATCGAAGAAGTTGTTAATTCATTGGATTCGAACGATGCTTCATCAATACAAACTGTGCAAAATATTCTGTCAGGCACTGGGTTAAAGAAGGATCTTAGTTTCATATCTGCCCATTTTTCTTTCTTACCAACAGCCATAACGGCATTGGAAGCTGTAGGATTTCCTTTGCATGAATCACTTACTGTGCTTGAAAAAACAATATGTGATCTAAGTTCGGTTCCTGGTAGCATAGAACAAAAAGTGAAAGAGAAAGTGAATTATGTATTTTCAAAAAATTCTGGTTATAAACAGATGTAAGATATTCGAGACATCCTCGAAAGAAAACCATCTGTCATACCAAGAGAGTTGACCCTCTCTGTGAAGCAGTTAACATCATTTAAATATGCCCCTATAACATCTTGTGATGATGTAAAGAAGTTTTTCACGTTACAAAAGTGTTTTGCCAGATAATAGACGACGTTTTACTGTTGAAAATTTGTGTAGTGTTGGTTGTGAACTGCAATTTAGCAGTTAATACTAGCAGCGGAATCACTTCTGCTTCAACCTCTAAGGAATAAGGTAACTTTATTATTTACACTAACTCATCTACTGCAAAGGGACATGAACTGTTCTAATGAAATAGTGCATATTTCTTGGCATATTTTTAAGTTTTTAAGAGAATATTTGCATGCATATTTCAGTGCTTTTAGGGCATGAACTTCCGAGCCCTAGATATGACACTAGGTTGGAGGACGTTAACAAAAGAAAAAAAAATGTTACAATACAATGAACTTTCAGAGGCGTTTTGTCTTAACACGATTACTAAACCAACATAAATATATTCGTAATTTCCTTTAATCTTTCAAAAGTAGTAATAATTCGCAATTGATAACTCAATTATGCAATGGGCAGCAACGGCAATGTACCTGTATGCTATGACTGAGCGATCCCAACGGCAGTAAGTGTAAACGTTGAGCGTCCCGATCAGGAGTGTGAATACGTCACCTTGGATGTAAACCTTCATGGAGCTTGTGGTGATAGGCTTGCAGCTGCCATAGGCGACTGGTGATATCCGTGTGTGGTAACTTCAGGCCCGCCATGAGGTAGAATGCGCACTGTCTTTCCGATGGATGCAGAACATGTTACTATATTGCGGGAACGATGTGAACCTGCTAGTAGCGTTCAATTTCCAAGACAGCTCTTTGGCGTATTTTCAGCGAAACATTTAATGAAAGCAGCTAAAACCGAATCACACTTCTTTTAAGTTGGTAGAAACAGTAACAGGAAATAGAAGTTTTAACTTAATTCTTAAGCACTTAATGTAACACATAAATACATAATAGTAATTTAGACCAACAGATACAAAGAACCTTTATGTGGCTGTCAAGGCAATCGGGGAAAATAAAATTAACTGGACGATTTTATTTAATGATTTAAGGAAATACAACGAAACAAAATACAAACCTTTAACATACGACACAATATTTTTGTTTTATTTGCCAACTCCTTAGAATGTTGTAACCCTCCTTGAAAAAAAGACATGAACGAACACTAGCAAGCAAAACGCTGTCGCAACAATCTAAGGCGCCTGTGATTAATCTTTCAGGCCTCTGTTACAACGTCACAGCTACAACATAGTTATAGATTACAGAAACAAAAAATGCTACGTAATACCAAAACGAGGCAAAGGTAAAGAAAACAAAGAATGATATATGCTCAATAAGACTTGTCCTAATCGTTTACGTGAATTATAACACCAAAAGAAGTGTTCTTAGCTTATTTTCCTACCAAAATGAAGATTCAAGGTGGTATTCATTTTCTTTCATTACACAAAAAGTCCTAAGAGGATGAAATAATCGTTTGATCCAATATTCAGAAAAGAATACTCTTCAGGACCAAAGGCAAACGTTCTTTAAAATGAAAGTCCCCTAAAACCCATAGGTAAACAAGTCATCCAGCGTGTACATTACTTGTACTCGTTTCTGTACAAACGCATCGATGAGCAGGAGTTTGTGGAATTAAACGAATCGAGTAGATTATTGTGCTCGTGAAAGGGATGCAGTGTACCGGAGCCAAATCGTCTGGTAAAGAAATACCACTGTATTATGAGGAAGAGTCCTGATTGCAAGACCTACTTCTCAACAGAAGTAAACAGGAACCTCGTTTATTTATACTGTCAAACGGGGGAGAAAAAGTTGCTAATAAGTCTGTGTAGCAGTAAACTCTTCGTCCTAAATCTCTCAGCTGCTCACGTGCTTTGTGCTCTACTTTTTCACGAGCTTCACTCCACACTAAAAGACACACATTCTGAGTGCTGACGTAAATAGTACATGTTCCGGGATGTGAACATAAAGCGACTCATAATGTGTGTACGCTAGAAGAAAACAAATCAGTCAAAATGTTCAGAATTGAACACTCATACACGCCACACATGTGGGACTTGGTTTACCGTGACATGCAAACTAAATAAGATGCCGCAGTTACGGAAGCTACTGACTGGCATTATAAACGTATTTCAAAGAAAGATCAAGGCAATTGTTTGACGGTGAAGAAACGCGTTGTTTGTATGTGTTTTGAGTGCATTGGCCTCTAGTATATCTAAATCCGTCCCCAAGAGTTCGGTCAGTCATTTGCACCGTCGTCCGTCAACCGCCAGTGGATACCTTAGTCTGGTGCACTCTCACTGTTCCGTAATCGATGTTCCTCGACACAGTACTGTGCCGTCACAAGGTGAACGATTTGACCCGACATTTTACAATTACTGTAACACATTAATTAACTGTCGATTTACATGCCGATAACTGTTGTACTTTCATAGAAATTAAATGTAGTGTATTTGCTCAATTTATTGTATAGTTTGCTTATCTGAGGTTGCTTGTATTCTCGCCTGTAGCACTCGGCCGGTTAGTTTAGTGGTTACAGACTGCAAGCCTTGTTTTCACCGCAAAGTACACCGTGAAAGACTTTCAACAAGCATTTTAGTGACTTGCACCAATCATACAATAGAGTTCACGTGCACAGCTCGAAACGTTCTAAACTAGGAAAACAGTTTTCAAATATATATTCTGGTGTATTTTTTTGTAAAGCAATATTACTAACCAGTACAGCACCTACTTCAAATTGTGCACTTTTTATCTATTTGTTTGCTTTTTTCGGTTTTCAGCATTTAAATTTCACTTATCCATAACTTTATTTTTTGCAAACCATTCGTACTTACTGATACTGACATGTACTACTCTTCTGTTACGATCCTTGTTTATGGAAAGCTATTTCTCAATAATGTTGTAATTTCATAATGGTAATATGATAAATAAATCACGTTTAAAAGACCTGAAGGGGTGTCTTCGTTGAATATGTCTTCACTGAATATGGCTATGCAATTCTTATAAAAATGGTTATAGATCCTTACTGTAGCCGAAAAGCCATTAAGACCTCTATGATTGGCCCATCCGTTGTTCCAACTTGCACATACCTGTTTCAAACTCCATTCAAGAGAGTTCTTTGTAACACCAACCTTCTGTACGCGCTTTTAACTGTGCGAGGATTAGCAGACATTTCCTCCTCTTGTACAGTTTTATTGCCCTGTTTTGATTTTCTCTATCTGTTTGTAGGTGCTTTCTAAACTTGAGCTTTATTGCTCTTTTCCTTCGCCAAAGAACCCAGACAGTATCTGAGAATAATTATTATAGTATTTCCGTTCTAACACAACTGTGCTCCTCAGTAGTGTGAATATTGTTATTTGACGGCCGCGCCGTAGCCGAGTGGTTAGGCCATTCGCTTCCCACCAAAGCGGCCCGGGTTCAATCCCAGGCAACCGCATGTGGGATTGGTGGTGGACGAAGCGGCGCTGGGGCAGGTTTCCTCCGGATTCTCCAATTTCTCCCGCCATCTCATTCCACCAGCAAGCAGTACTTCACCTACCTACTATAAATAGTTACAAAAGGAACAAGGAAGCTGTTCACGCATTTACCTAAGCACTTGAAGAAAGCAAATTAATAAAAATGGCTAACTTATTTGGCAATACTTTGAATTACAATTATAAATTATAGAATTTCAGCATTTAATACGGTAGAATAAGAAGGAACCTGCTTTACTTCTATCGTGACCACGAAGCCTATTATCTACTTCAAACTTAAACCTGGTTGTCATGACAACAAAACACTTCGACGCCCCACCACCACGCGCAAAACGCATGCCTATGGAACTGTCAGAATTCACAGTTAACGTTAATTCAAGTAGGTATAGCTGCAATCTCTTAAGTCTCGCGAAAACTACAGGTGATACCACAAATTTGTGAGTCGAGTACTGAGTCAACGCGTGTTCAGCGCCTAGTTGCTACCTCTTAACTCTCGCGGAAATTACAATTTGTACAAATAAAGGAATTAGATTTCATTAGATTATGGCTAACCTTAACCTACGCACTATGGAAGAAAATCAAGACAAAAAGTTCATTCAGATTATGTAGTATTTTTCAAGAAAAATTACAAGCCCACAAGCAATTATTGAGCCTCGCATATGGAGTACAAATTCTGAAGGCTGCTAGGATGACTCTTCTGCACGGTTCACCTCATTAGTGCTGTTTTCATCACGTTATAGATGACTATCATTCACATTTCTCAGTTCAGAAGATGGCTTGTGTGTACAAAACTTTTGTTCTGAAGTCAATTTGACTTTCCAGCAATTGCTAGCACAGTAAGGCATGCAGCTTGTGCCTTCCATCGCCCACTAACCTAGATAGAGATCTCGTATTTCCTTATACGGTGACGGTTTACATTTATGACCAAATAGGAAACTAGTTCTGAGCTGTTGTATTTTAATGCACTCGGTAATCTTAAACTTTTTTTATAATGCAGAGCCAATAGTTCGCCGAAATCAAACTTGGGAGTCGAAAGAAGTAGTCAAATGAGTTTTTGAATAGAATTACTAGATTCTCTTTCTGGGAAAGAATGGAAAACAAGCGAACAGATTAACTTTAATCTTGGCCATCTCTGTAACTTATTCCTTTTCAGGAAATAATTTTACATTAAACACACCTTATAGATGTTAGCTCTTATGCCTCATTCACAATGAGAACGTAACATTGTCATGGTGCACTCATATAAGGGCAGGCAGGAGGTAAGACCATTCACAATGCAGCCGTAGGCGCAACGCAAGAACTTGGCACGGGTTTCTAGATACGTAAATTGTATGCGAAATTCTACCGAGTGTACGGCATTTTTCAAAGCCATTAGTTTCAAGTTATCTACATTCACACCAAACACGCACTGCAAAATAATGGGGGCTAAGTATCACTGACGGGCAGCTAAAAACCGATCCGAGTGCTCTTTGCAAACGTCAAAAGAATCCACGAGGGTTTTATTAGGTACCTGCAACATCTGTGCTCATAATCCAGTGAGAGTTCAGCTTTATTTTCTTCCGTTCTGGTTTTGATCCACATAAATTCTATGCCTGAATGCAGTCTGCCAGCCGGCAGTGAAGTGAACGGACCTGTGCTTACGTTGTGTGTGTCTGCTCTGCAGGGCAACACTCGACAGTCCAAACGTCAAATAGGTGCATTTGCAGTCAAATCTTCACCGTCTCAAACGTGAGTATTTGCACCTATACTTAGTTTTTACTAAGTATAGACCTTAATAACAGTACACAGGCACAAAAAATGGAACTTTACCAGCGAATAAACACGCTAAAAATTTAATTTCCACACGACGCACCCAGGCCGTCTGCCTACGAAATACACAAATGGATCATTAACACGATGCACCTTACGGCAGATCAGTTGGATACGCTTCAACTACACAGCAGAGATTTTGCCATTTACCTGAAACTGATTTCCGTCACAATATACAACAAAATTTTACACGAGCACCAGGGCTGTAAACAGTTCCAGTACGACTCCGGGGCTGTAGTACAACTTTTTATGAGTGCTGCGGACCTCCAGAGTGTAATCGTACGTGTGTTTAACATACCACCTGAAGTACCATATTCCATAATCACCGGTGCTCTTGGTCAATTCGGTCGAATTCACGACATACGTATGAAACAATGGAATCCGCAGCAGTTACTGCCCGTAAAGAATGGCGTAAGAGCCGTCAAAATGGACATAAAAGACCACATACCCGTTTCCTTGCGAATCGGCTTACACACAGCATCCATCAGTTATCCCGAGCAACTTAAAGTGTGTTTTACCTGTGGCGAGACCGGACATTTGAAACAAGATTGCAAGCAAGTCCCTACGGCCTTACCCCTTAAACCGCACAACAAACCTCGCTTGCTTAGTGAGGTTGTGACACACACAGTTGCGGCCCGCCTGGTTCCCACGTCAGCCACTGCACGTCCGCTGGCCGAAGAACTGCCCGACTCAGATACCCGAACATTGGAGCACCACAATGACGAACGCCTGGAGGTTCACGCTCCATCTGCCACAGATAACGCAGCTATGGACCGAAGTACCAACAGCAAAAATAACACTGACTTCAGAAGGTGGCGAACAGAGGGAACCAAATGTCAAGAAGTTAAGAACAGAAAACGTTCCTGACAATTCAATGGAGACACAGCTGGAACCAACTCCAAATACCGTGGCTATACGGAGGCCGCAATCACGAGATCCTCGCCTCAATCGACACAGCGTTTCTGATGATCCTCAAGAGACGCTGCAACAAGATGTAACGGTACGCCATATGTGCACAGCGGAGAATCAGCACATTATGACTAGTGCGTGGAGTTAAGATGGCATGGAAGCTCACACACATAGTGCACAGGTGTCAGCGTCAGAGGACCCTATGGATGACCGTGACCCGGTGACATTCAAAACGATGGCTGTGCATAATAAACCCCGGGGACACCCTTACAAGAAGGAAAGGCACAAATCACCGGACACGGTTTCAGCAGACTGTGTTAAACTTACGGCAATGCCACCGGTTGTGACTAAATTCCAATGGGTCCGTTTTCGCTACTTTGATTTTGCTACGCCATCCTGTTCTTAGTGCAAAACTATGCTACTTTAAACATCAACTGTCTGCGAAGCCTCCCAAAACAACGCCTACTCACGCAGTTACTGTACGATAACGACATAGATGTCTTGTTTTTACAAAAAGTTAATGTCGAGACGTTCAAATTCATAGGACCCAATTACACGTCAATCATCAACCTTGGTGATGCCAATAGAGGGACGGCGATAATACACCGAAGTGGCCTTCCCATCAAGTTTATAGAAAAGCACCCTAGTGGTAGGATACTCTTGATGATGACTACCAATGGATCCTTATTTATTAATGTCTATCTGCCATCCGGAACCAACAACAGGACGGAACGTGAACATATGATCGCACAGGAGCTACCTTTGTATCTCCGGCATAGGTACAACACATTGATATTAGGTGGGGATTTCAACACCGTTTTGCACGCGAAAGACCAGCGAGGCAATTGCACGCCATCACCCAACTTACAACCCTTGTGTAGTGAATTGCAGCTAATGGATGCTTGGGAACTCATTCACGATCGCACGGTACAGTTTACCTTTCAGAGGGGCGTATCTGCGTCACGCATTGACAGATTTTACGCCAATCGCCACAGTCGTAGCAAGGTATTAAACACTATAGTGCGGGCTGCTGCAATTAGCGATCACCAAACTCTGATAATCAAGATGACAGCTGAGCAGAAAATCCCTGCACCAGGAAGAGGTTATTGGAAGCTGAACACGTCCCTGCTTTCAGATGCGGCAATAAGAGCTGATTTTGCTTCCCAATGGGAGATAGCAAAACGACGAGCGACTTCCAGCAACTTGA
Organism: Tenodera sinensis; assembly: GCA_030765045.1. Classification (NCBI taxonomy): domain Eukaryota; kingdom Metazoa; phylum Arthropoda; class Insecta; order Mantodea; family Mantidae; genus Tenodera; species Tenodera sinensis. Next base: position 109,016,295 of record CM060962.1, read on the forward strand.
CTGCACTACAAAAATGGCTCCGGATTTACAAACCCACCATTCGCTCCTTTTTTAAAACTGTTACTTACTATAAATCCCAGGAGCACAGAAATATGCCCGAGTATCACCAGCAGCTATTGCGGGAACTCTTGGCAAAACAGCGGCAAGGTTTTCCAGTAGCAGAAGAGATACAAAATGTAAAGCAACTTCTTCTCCGATTTACACTTCTGTTGATAGATGGTGTTAAGATACGCTCCTGCACACGATCCGTTGCTGAAGATGAAAAAGGGTCCCTCTATCATATTGCAACTGAAAAGCACCGGGGAATCACACGCTACATCCACTCTTTGGTATCCTCTGACGGCGCACAACTAACCTCTTCTAAAGACATCCTACATCAGGCGGAGGCATATTTTGCCACACTGTTCGATACTCGGCCTACAGTGGTGGATGCACAGGACTCACTTTTGGCGCATGTTAACGTTGTAATTCCGGAGGAGGCAAACACCGCTCTCACCAGTCCCTTAACGTCTGAGGAGATACTGATTGCACTAACCACTGTCAGTTCCAAATCGGCTCCTGGTGTGGATGGTATTGGCTACGAGTTTTACAAACTCTACTGGGAATTCATTCAGCCGCCCCATCTATGTCTTTACGAAGAACTACTACACACACCAGGTGATCCAATGGGCTTCAATGAAGGAATAATCGTCTTAATTCCCAAAAAGTCTGCACCGAACTCGCTAGATGAGTATCGGCCTGTCACATTATTAAACGCTGACTACAAGCTGTTCGCCAAAATCCTAGGGAACCGACTTCGCCCAGTCCAGAGTGAGCTTATCGGCAAAGAACAAAAATGTGGTGCGCAAGGCCGATTGATCACTGAAAACCTACACCTCATTCGTGATACGATTTTACACTTTGACGCTCATTCACATGAAACTGCCAGTATTCTATCTCTGGACTTTCATAAGGCATTTGATAATATTGATCGTGCCTACCTGTTTAGAACGCTGCACAAAATGGGCCTACCGCAGCAAATTTTACAAACCCTCTCATTCTTGTATGCTAACGCCCATTCCCGAGTGCAGATTAATGGATTTTTTACCGATCCAGTGCCATTACGAAGTGGTATTCGACAAGGTTGTCCACTTTCCACGTTGCTGTATGCGGTTTGTACAGAACCGCTGATTCGTATGCTTCATAACAACTGCAAACGGTATTCTCATCCTGCTGACGTGTTTAACACCTTAGCGTATGCGGATGACATGGTGGTGTTGCTTCGTGACCTCCAACATTTGAAATGTGTGAAACAGGTGCTGCAATGTTACGCCAGAGCTTCATCGGCCCATATTAATTTTAACAAATCCAAATTGTTGCTGCTTGGAAATTGGCCCGCAGGCACTACACTGTGAAATTCTCGGCATACACTTCCATTCCGATGTGGTACAGATGCTGGAATTAAACTGGAAACCCCTTCTCAACACTGTTCGGTACCTGCTCTCGAGACATCTCACACGATATCTTAACCTTATACAAAAGGTCTGGAATGTGAATCTGTTCATTCTTTCGAAACTATGGTATATTGCACAAGTACTACCATTACCTGAGGATATTGCACAACGAATTGAATAGGGTATCACCTATTACCTTTAGACGGGACACGTATATAGGATTGCCAGGGCTCAATTATGGAACCCAACTGGAAAAGGAGGACTCGGCCTCATCGCCGTCAGCTACAAATGCAAGGCGTTATTTCTCAAAACCTCTTTGCGATCTACGATCTCAACCGATGTCCCGAACCCTGTTGCAGTGATTTCTGCCAAATTACTACATCCCATTTATAGGAGACTAAAAAGCTGTCTCACGAAACTGCCGGCAGAGCTTTTACGTGACCTGGACTCGTTGTCGACTAAGACTCTTTACCATCATCTCCTAGCAAGTAATGCAGTTACGCCGTACATCATGTCCAAATATCCAAATAGGCAGTGGGCTAGAATATGGGCCAATTTTCATCTGCCCCAGACTCCCTCGGATTGGAAGACCGCAGCATACAAAGTAGTGAACGACGTCATTCCTACCGAGGAAAAGAAATATCAGCACAACATTTCGTCCACGCCATGGTGTTCTCAGTGTGGCAATATGGACACGCTGCGGCATCGGTTGTTAACCTGTCGGCGTGGCATATGGACGTGGATGTCTGCGATCATTCGCAGTCTCCCACAGCAACAACCCCAATGATATTGACAGAATGGTGCTCTTCCTGGACATCCCTACTACTGGTAAACGATCTCTCTTAGGTTGGCTGATAATGGGACATCTTTATTACCTGCTGACTACACCCCATCCATCCACAGCTGGCTTGCAGAGTTTCTTCAGAATGGCACGCCAGAACATTCCTATCTTGGAATGGATGTTGACCTGCTACTTTCATAGCTCTACTCTGCACATGGCTACACCTTACAGTGTTCGACCGTAGTATCAGATGGACATCAAAAAAAACTATGTAATAATACTATATTCCCTTAGATAACTATAACATACAACCTGTCACCAACCGATTTTTTTTATTATTATTTATTATCTTTTGTTATGCAATAAGTGATTCATTATTGTGTTGACAGGAGCAATGTATTAGTTTCTAAAAGGCAATAAATTGTTTAAAAAGAATGTAACCGATAATATGCAATATGAAAATTCATCCAGTCTTAATAAACAAATAATACACAAAACGTTGTACCAAGCACACAACAGAGCAGTGTCAGAATTTAAAATGCCGTGGCAAGAAAAATAGTAGGCGCCGTTATTATACGTATAGCTGTTGGCGGAAAATCGCGTGCTTTTCAGAGGCTGGCAATGCATGGAGAAAGAAATGCAGAATTCTTCCTCTGTATTATACACGCAATGGAAGCATGAAGGTTGTATGTTTTCCATAGTTTGCAATCTTTTGCTTTGTGTAGTGCGTTACATGGCTCTATCTGTGAATGCTTCCATTAAATAACTTCGGTCCAATCTCTTATGTTTATGCTGCGTCTGCGCTTACTTTACATTGTGAATGTGCTTGCACTTATGCTACAATTGTGTAAATTTTCACCCACTAAATGTACTGTTTATACGCTTTATGTGCTGTTTTATACACTTGAATGATGTTTTATGTTAGCATATTCGTCCTTTCACAAACAGAACAATTTTAAATGTACACTTAGCGTCACGTTTCAGATATGTTTGCAACAATTTGTCATGCTTTTAGTATTTTAGACATTTTAGGAAACAATTCTAAAAATCATACATTTTTAGAAAATTCCCAACGTAGGTTTCTGTGTAATATCTATCAATTTCGAACAACTTACGTCTGTCTATATTCCTTTGGCATTTGTTAAAATTATTTATTTAATATCTTCACTTGTTCTCTCGCCATTTAAACATATATGGATATTTTATTTCATTGCAACGTTGTGTAATTTGTATTTTGCAAGCCTACCTACAAGAATGCGTTTTTATTGTGAGAATACTTTTAAATCTATGATATACCCCAAAATCTTATTACTTTAAGAAGTAGCCTTTGTATTGTTTTTATTTATGAACACACCATAATGGGGTGCCTAGGTAAAGCTAGCACTTCTCTGTGCTTATTGGGATATATTAATTTCTGGCAATAAGTTTAGAACAAAAATTCTAGTTCTGTCCCTCAGTCGAATTGTAAGAAACTGAAAATAATTTAAAGCATAATAAGCTAAATTAAACTGTTAATAGGAATTCAACGTGGAATCTAACCATAGTGTCGCGTGTGAGAATCAAGAGCACAAGTCTTACACCACCACAAATTATTGGGTAGGTATACATCGGAGGGGAACACTTGCAAAGTGTGACTTAAAGCCGATATTGCAAGCACCACTCCCCAGGAGGAAGGGATGAAACGAAAGAGCCACAGAAGGCTACAGGTCGTAGCCAAACAGGCCACAGAGGTGCGCGGAATTCCCTAAAAATTTCTGGCAAGACGCTCCCACTACTGGAGGTGCCCAGAGAGGGCGATGAACAGCGCGTTCAACCAAGTAGATCTCTATTGTCCAAGGAGAATGTAATTTCCTTTAACAAAACATCCGCGCCCTCTGTCCGGCACCAGCTCACGCTACGAAACTTAAAAGTACGACTGAAACATGAGAAGGCAACGATGAAAAGGAAATAGGAGATTTTACCTAGCGTAGATATCTGGTAGAAAAGACCTAGAAACCAGGACAAATCACGAAAAATCCAAGGTCAGAATGCACGGTCGACAAAAATCTAACCCAGGACCACCTAATTATGAGCCTCACACATTACCACGCAGCCATCTCGCTCGGTCACCACACAATATATGTTTCAAAAAAAGTCTGTAAACACGTTAACTGTGTTTATCGCACTATTCCAGTGGTCTATTATGGTCTGCATTTATTTGCTGCCGTCAGTTACATAGGTGTATATTTCATTGCAGCATTTCCTTTAGCTAGCATAGTTTCAAAGTCATTAGCTGTAATCTCGATTCGAAGTATCGTATGTAAACCTGATTTTTTACCGATTCCAAGCACATTCGACTGTCGGTAAATACTGTCCAAACTCCAGTGTATAAAATTGTCAACTCCATACGTGCAAGGCAAGTGGTGGTTCGCCTTAAATTTGAAAGAGTCTCTCCATCTAAGCTATTTTAATCCTGTGCTGATTGCAAGCAAAATATAATGAAATACAATGTCCATGTAGACTGGTTTGAAAAGGAGGAGGAAGAGAAGAAGAGGAGGAGGAGGAAGAGGAAGAAGAACAAGAGGAAGAAGAAAAAGAAGAAGAGGAAGAGGAAGAAGAAAAAGAAGAGGAGGAAGAAGAAGAACAAGATGAAGAAGAAAAAGAAGAAGAGGAAGAAGAGGAGGAGGAAGAAGAAGAAGAGGAAGAAAAATAAGAAGAGGATTTTTTTTTTTTTGTTCGTTAACGTCCTCCAACGTAATGTCATATCGGACGGTGAGTGAATGAAACGGTTGGAATGATGCTCAAATGAGCCCGAAGTCCATGGAGCTTTAAGTTGCCCGACATTCGTCTTCTCAGGATAAGGGAAAACCTCGGAAAAAACCTTATCCCGATTACTTACCCTAAGCGAGATTTGAACTCGCGACATCTTGAACGTGAGTCAGACACACTAACCATCACGCTACCGAGGCGGGTGAAGAAGAGGAAGAAGAAGTCAATGAAGAAGAGGAAGAAGGGAAAGAAGAAGAAGACGAAGACGAAGACGAAGACGAAGACGAAGACGAAGACGAAGAAGAAGAAGAAGAAGAAGAAGAAGAAGAAGAAGAAGAAGAAACCCCGTATCCCCTCCAGCTGTTGGCGAGCTCAGTTTCATTCGTCATTCGTAAGCAAAAAGGGAAATGCATGTATCATATATTTGTAAACAGCACACACGAAGAATTTAAAGCATCGGTGCAATTTTCGGAAATTTTGGAATACGAAATGTTGGGAAAGCGCAAAAGCACGTAAACTATAATGTTGTTTGTGTATTCTGCACATTAAAATGAGAATGTCCCGTGTGTCAAATTACCTAATAAACGTTTTTGTAAACATCACGAAGGAATTAAAGAAGGAATCCAAACTGAAATTAGGCCCATCTACAATGAAAACTGTGTAAGTATAACTTAAAAACTAGATTGTGTAATACACAGTGAGTTCCATTAGAATACACACAATTCCCAATGAATCACACAAATATAAAAATACACACTGAATTAAATGTAAATTTATAAGATTGCAAGGTCCAATCGTTCCAAGATTACGTTGAACATACGAAGCTAGCCAATCTGAGAGTGGTTCTCATCGCTTGATTATTGTGCCATCGGGTATTCCATCACCATATGTTGACTCGCTAGTTGCCTTTTGTGTGTGATTATGGGCCAGGAATCACTAGGATATCTATAAATAATTGCAGCAAAAAATCGTCATGACGATAAATGGTGCTCTTTTGCGATTTTAGTCAGGTAATCTTACCTGCTCATTTGATGCATGTGCAGTTAAGTACAGGAATTGTGCCTATATAATGCGCAGTAGTTAATGTTAGTAAAGAAATGCTAACCTTCATCTGCCATGTCCATGTCCATTTCCCTGACCTGATTCTAGCACTTTACACAATAATTGTCTTAATCCTCAGCTCCTGGGCCTGAAACCGGTATGCTTTCATAGGTCAATGTTTGGAAGTGCCAGACTTTTGACATAAAACCAATACGAGACAGTTTCTCCAGGGGCTGGTGTGGACTGTGGTTGAAAAGCGTGACTTCCAGGAACTTAGGTGAAATGTTTTCATACTCCTCCCATTTTGCCGCCCACCTAGGCCTGCTCTTTGCTCTGAGGCTTATGCGTGTGTGTCCGGCTTAAATTAAAACTAATAAGAGATCAGTTCATATAAGACTGGTGATGATAAGTGGTTTCTGCCAATATTAATTAAAGAAAAGCACTGTAGGAGACCAAAAGCATAGACATATTTCCATGCACTCGACCGTACACGACCTCTTTTGTATGAACTGTCTGTCGTCGCATCACAAGCCACCACATTTGCTCAGCTGTTTCAAGTCTCTTGCGATTGACTGCTGTTTATGTTTCCGTTTGCCGTGAATGATAGCATATCGCGTTAAGTTTATGCCTAGGTTTTACGACGCCATGTTTGTTTCTCAGTTTTACGGCGCGGCGTTGAAACTTACACATTTCTGTATAATCATATAGTCATAAGGATAACAGTGACTGGTTAAATTCCAAGAGACAAGAGGAAAGGAGTAACTAGGAGTTAACCATTCTGCGAACTCAAAAGTTCGGACGTGTCGGGCGTTATTAATGCAGCGGAAAATTCGCTGGCTTCACAACATAGTTGTGTTCTTAACTCGATTTCACCTACATTTCTCGTCCCCGAAAAATCCCCAAAGGTATTGGTATTACGAGCAGCAGAACTGTGTGCGGTAGATTGAACCACTGTTTTTGTTGCTCCTCTTTACAGCATTTGTTAACATTTGCCCCACTCTACACTTCATTTATCTGTAGTTTCGTGGTTTTGGAGGTTTGCTCTTGGCTGCAGAATATCGGATTTCTAATGCGCTGAACTTCATACCACTTGGAAAAGCACTGAGCAAGTTTTACTGCTCGGAAAATGAGAGAAATTCTCTCCAGTTTCTAATCCTTTTATACGCGCTTTTATGATACAGGGGAAGTTGAAATTATAGACTACAGTAGAACACGAAGGCAAGTACATGAAATATAACATAACAGGAATTGCGTTTTATACCTATAAACTGGGGAATACTAACAGCGTGAAACATTATTTCTAAGTTTATATTTTCAATGGTGTAATTTAATGTCTCCCATTGATTTCTATATATCTCGCTACACGAATTCCCTCTGACCTTCAGACTGCGGATGGGGCAAATGATTCTAAACAGAGAAAATGTCTCCTGTCCCCGCCGGTAATAGCACCCTTGACTTCTAGGTTAAGAAGCCAGGATGGTGACCACTAAACATTTTATTTGTACAGTAAGAACCTAACCCACCTCAGAATTTGCAGGAAGGTACCCACACGAGTGGTCTTTTCTTTTTGTTATTAACATCCTCCAACGTAGTGTCATATCGGACGGTGAATGAATAAAATTGGTGAATTGATGCTCAAATGAGCCCGAGGTCTATAGAGCTTTAAGTTACCCGACATGCGTCTTCTCAGGATAAGGGAAAACCCCGGAAAAGAAAATCCGGATAACTCACCCTAAGCGAGATTCGAACTCTTGGACATGAGACAGAAGGGCAACACCACGCTACAGAGGCGGGCGCTCTAGTGGTCGCCGAGGTCCTTAAGGCATGGGCTCACAAACTGAAAGTTTGCAGTTTAAGTCTCTCCAGGATAGTCCTTTCTGAAGTTTTCCTCAGCCTTTTCCTCAGTCCTCACCGAGTGAGATGGCTCTGCGGTAGCATGCGAGACTTGCATTCGGAAGGTCCTGGGCTCGATTTCGGCTGAGCCTATTCTGCCTATGTATTTTTCGTGGGTCGGTAAGCGAATGCTAGGGTGGTTCCTCTTCCACTATGTCTTTCCTGTATCCATCATTTCTTTCAACGTCATCATCTGTTTTGGAGAGGTAGTGTACGACGTGTTGCGGCTGGACGGTGGTGGTGAAAGATTCTTCCTGGCGTCAGACAGAATGATGTTCGACCGGCCCTCTGAGAGTGAGTTGGGACTTGTATGCAGGCTTGAACGGCGTTGGATGTGCTCAATTTGGAATCGCTAGGGACCCCGTCCACGCTTACGCACGTCGTCTGCCGGATCTGGTTGCCCTTAACCCTCGCTCCCAGGGATCGTGTTCGAAGTACAAAGTAGTATCTGTCTCGGTTTCGAGATCCCTCCGTCAATATCAAGCTGCTACTTCACAACCAAAGTGGTGTTTTAATGTGAAATATATTAACTGTATTTGAGTCATGCATGTGCTATAAAAATGTTGACTCAAATAATGAATGTATGGTGGTGTGCGGCGTCCGTGACAGTTATATTAGGGGCTATTTCTTTCTTCCCTGGCACGGAACCCTTTGCCCGAACTGTACTTAAGGATAGGGAGGGCATCGAAAGGGTGACCGGGGATGCATATTCAATCTAGAAACGTTACGGAGCCACCACAATACATCAGATTTGGCTGTTCTTCGTTCTCTCCAGCATTCCCCAAGCACCGAGAAAAACAGCTAGCCCAAATATTTGAGCAGGACATTGCAAACCACAAGCATCAGAGGTCACTCAGAATGGAACTTCCATATATAACGTAAGTATAACATGAAGATAAAAGCTTGTTTCAAGTTATTTTAACACACACGTTCACATTAGCTACGTTGACGGAAACTTGGCCATAACCTTAGAACGTAAACATAGAGGTTTGCATTCCAGCAATCCAGAGCAGGTCGCACAGGTTTACCTGAGCCGAGTGTTTATACACAGCACCTAGCCGCTTGGTGCGACTTTGTATGTGCGTTATATTATGGGTAATTATAATATATGCAAGCTTTCGTGTCCATGGGCTTAGGTTCCTCCAGCCTTCCTAAGGCGGTCTGAACCATGTGTGTGGTTTTTACCGTCCTAGGGGTTTGCAAGCTCCAAGCATTCGTGCTTGCGTCTAAGCCAAAGTCAAGAATCTAGTCAATCATAGAGTGATGCTCCATGCACCTCATAAGCTGATCATTATGTTTTCTCACATATGATTTTCCGTCGCCTTGTTCGTCGCCATGATGACATATCACGATACATTTGTGCCTAAGTTTTGAATCGTTATGCTAATACTTTATTTCCTGTGTGAACGGCCACTTAATCCTGAGCTATCTCGTGCGGTGGGAAGAGTTTCATGGGAAGCGGTCTAAGCGAGCCTAGATCTACACGATAAGGACACGTCTTAGCCTGGCTATCATCAATGGGGACAAACTACCATGACACATGAAGCGTGCTGAAACTTCTGTTGTAATCAATTCATTGGGGTCACAAAAGATTTGAACTTCGGAGAAGCAGTGGAACATTTACCCTTACATAAATTGGTACCGCTTTGGTATCTGAATTGCAAAGGTTTCCTGAATCTAAGTGAAAGCTTTTCTGATATCTTCTATAAAAAAAATTCTTCAATATACTTATATACGTTTCAGTTCGTGTTCTCTGATTTCCAGGCATCTTCCAGAAGTTTGTATCATACAACACAATAGATTATGTGAGCGCGGCCCTTTCAATGTATTGGAAACCTGAAAGCTCAAGGATCATACAAAAAAGTGGTCATCGCAAAAAGAAGGCAATTTGTGGAAAGACCCGCTCTCTGGAGCACTGCCAAACAGTTGTAAGATGTGCTTCGCTTCATAAGCAGGAGACACAATAGCACCGTCCCCTTTAGAGTTAATCCAAACTTTTAATTCAGAAACTAGGTCTGAGTTTCACACTGAGAAAAGCTTGTAAAATTGTTTGTGGCTTTAATTTATTCAAGGCCAGACAAACCACTTATCTGTGCTGATGGTAAGCTTGATACATATTAGTTTATAACTGTTTTTGTTCCTTAATATGTATTTGATCTTATGCTGTCTTGAAAAAAAATGGGAATTCTGCATTTTCTTTGTTCCTGTTTCAGGGCTTTTATCTGCTACTCTCCACATCAGTTCACTTTCTCTTGCTCTTCTGATTGCTTTTTTGTTTTAAATTTATAATTACATGTCCATTCTTTAACCTCAAAGTTATTGCAAACTATTCATTAATTTATTCCTGTATTCTGCATTTTAAAGAGCTGTATTGCTAATTCTGCTGTAATTTCTTCAGTCTTCAAAGAAATGACGCCTTTTCACAAGGCGTCAGAAACACAATTCTTCAGCTTGTACTTTTCGTTATCCTTTTCTTTGCAAACCAACACTTCACGTTCGTAATGCTGTAGGAGGAGGTGATTTTGGCGAAAGCACCTTTTTAAAAATCTCACCTAGTTGTATATATATACTGATGAGCTATGAACTCCTCAAGTTGAGTTCCGCTAGTATTACAAATAGAGGGAATTTAAAAAGGTACCTGGATCAAAGTCAACCCACCTTAAAGCAATTCACTAGAAGTCTCCTGATGGAATAAAATGTTAATTGGGCATCCTTCACCACTATATTTTTAGTGACAGTCTTATTATCCCACAAATTACATGAATGTTCTACATTCTCCCTCTCCTCCCCCCCCCCCCCTCTCTCACTTTGTCTCTCTTTTCCTGATATATTTTAGCCTTCTTCAAGTTGGATATCATTCAATGTACTGAAAATATCGCTCTTGCTATGTCACTTGATAATCTGGGATTACTTTGTTTTCTGTATTGAGTGTTAGTCCTGTAACTTCACTTTTTAAAATTTGTTTCCGTCAAGGAAGGGGTAGTTAGTTGAATTCACTACATGAACTAATTCTAAGGAAGGAACGTCAACATTTTCCAAATGTGGAAAATATTTTGATAGAAGTCACGTAGTTAACCTCCTCCAAATTTTTTTAAGATTAATATAACTATTCTTTATTCAACTTCTTATATATATATATATATATATATATATATATATATATATATATATATATATATATATATATATATGTGTGTGTGTGTGTGTGTGTGTGTGTGTGTGTGTGTGTGTGTGTGTGTGTGTGCGCGCGTGTGTGTGTGCGCGTGTGTGTGTGTGTGTGTGTGTGTGTGTTTTCCTTCTGTACTCGCTCTGGCTCGGAGTACCCGGGTTCGATCCCCAGTACCGGCGTGGGGATTTTTCCATCGCTGGGAGGTCTGGCATGGAGTGCACTAAGCTCGTTAGGTTCCGAAGGAGCCAACTGATGAGCTACTTGATGGAGAAGTAGCGACCCCAGGCCGCATAACTTGCCGGGAGGGCTCGGAGCGCTGACCACGTCCCACCCTCCAGTACTGCACCACACTCATGACGCCTATAGTGGGCAGAGGTGGGGGACGCAACGGCTGGACGGCCAAACTGGGCCCTTCATGGGCTGTTGCGCTGGGGTTCTGTCCTTGCTCGGAAAGGGAAAAGTTCTCCGTATTTATTGGCACGCATGCGCAATGCAACAGCCGTACATGAGGGAAGTGTTCTCTCTTTTTTGCCACATATGCGGATAGAGCCTGTTTACTCAACGCGCGTGCAAATCGGACGCTTGCTTTGAGAAACCGTCATAATCATTTTACAACTCAGGCCCATCCTCTTGAGTATTTTCAGGCACAGTTGCAACATCTTAACATGAACCTTGGTAGCTATGAAACAGAAAAGAACTGAAATTCAGAATTTTGGCCACTGAGACTCCACGCGGAGTCAACATGCAACTGTCACTTCTTTAAAATCAGGATTGCTATTGGTCTTCAAGGACAGGGATAGAGGTTTGCCTGTTCTGGAGTGTGGAGATAGATTTATGACAGTCATTAGTTGTGAGTAGCGCACATTTCCTTTGTGACCCAACTGCACATGCGTTGACTAAGCAGACTTTACTGTCATATATAGTGACATATCTATGGCAACATAGACAGATATTGGTAGTCAGTTATATTAGTCATCCTAGTCCGCAGTTTTTCTACCAATTTCTGAAATCGGTCCCTACCAAAACAATATGAATATTTTTAAGTTTAGAGGCGTGTCCCTACGGTTGGCAACGTTAGTTTGCTGCGAGACTGTTACAGTATATTTTCGGTACAGATTGGGTTTATGCCAGAAGCAGATATACTTACGTTAAATGAACCTGAGGTGAATCTCCACGAAGACATATTTTATCGTATATAAACATTTAAATAGTAGCAAGAACTACTGGAAGAACACAATGGGATGAAACGTAAATTGTGCAAAAATATTTACTGTTTCGTATTTTGTTGCAAAGCGGCACTTCATTTTCTTTTTGTAACGCTAAGATACTTATTAAGGCTGAGGAAGTAATTCTGTCAACCTAAAATTCGTTTACAAGCCTTCTCTAGAAAAAACCGTACTTGGGTTTTCCGAATTAAGAATAGGATTTTTAGAATAGGGTATGTATATGAGTCTGTCCATGACTGTCTGTTTCTGAACAGCATATATCAAAAGGGGAAAAAAGTATTGTAAGGCGATGATTTTCCAGAAATTTCATAATCTCAAATAACCTCTACATAAAATCCTTTTTTCAGTTTTTGATTTCCTGCAAAATAGTTATATTTCTAATTAACATATTATATATGAAATATTGGATGGTTAAATTATATATATATTGACTACCCTTAGTACGTTGTGCGGATGGCAAACTGGTCGGTTTTTAAATAGGAACCCCTGTCCGGAAATGCACAGTTTGGATGCTGGGGAGCGTCGAAGTTTGAGAACGAACACTTGTGACAGTTTGTTAAGATTCGTTTTAGTATCTTAATACGGAAGGAATGGAACTATTTAGTAAGCTTTGTACTGACATGAACAACCAGAGCATAATAACATACCTGCGCATGCGCTAAATTCCTCCATAGAGTCCTTGATGCACATCCTACTGCGTTATTTGCGTAGTTTTCAGTACAGTAACGTTGTAACAGTAGTGCGACACGTACCAGGGCACAGCTGCGGAATTGGCCGACATGAGCTCCAGCGCACTTTGATGTAAATGTGCAGAATAACTCCAACGTTGCATATCGAAATCGATGAATTGGTAGGGGTGGACCAGTTTCATGGTCAGAAGGTCGCCAGATCTGACAATTCTCGACTATGTTCTGTGGAGTTGTATGAAGAGTATGGTGTATGGCACTCCTGTGACGACAATGGAGGACCTTGTGGCTCGAGTTCACGGAGTGGTTGAAAATCTCCAAAGACAACCGCACGTATTGGGTCATGTGTATGAGGCTCACCACCGCCGATATAGGTTCTGCAATGACGTAGGAAATACACAATTCGAAGACCATTTGTAATGTAGACAGCTCGATGTTGGGTTTGTTGAAATGTGAACGTACAACCATCTCACACCTTGATGTGCTACAGCGTCCAACCCGTGCATTTCCGGAGAAGGGTATTCCCTTTTGAAAACGGAGTAACTGACTTTAAAAGCATTGCTCAATCTCATTGAATGCGATAAAGTGAAACATGCGACGGAGAGAAGACCTCGCACACCGCGAACTACACCGAACTTTTGTAGCAACCACCTCTCAGGGGAAATGTATGGCACTAATGGTCGTTGGATGCAAATTGCGGTAGGTTGTCGTTGTGAAATGAAGAATAGGTTCATTCGTGGCTATGTTATTCATGTTAGGATGTGTGATCATAGTATGCCCAGGATTTTAGAATGGTTAATGAGCTCTGACATATCTGTTCTAGGGATGTAAATTGAAGGAAATTCGATAAATTATTAATGCTAGGACTTGTGGTTCAAATCTCTATTTCATTGTCAATTATAATTCATCACACTGGACACTACCGACTTCCACTCGTTCATCTTAAACGTTTTATTAATCATACTTTATTGATCAAACTGTATAACGCAAGGAATGAACGCGTCCATCCGCCTATTGTGAAGTCTTAACTACATATCGTGTTTTCGTGAAATGTTCGCGTACTTAACACGTAACTTTTTTATTGTCTGCTATGCATATGGGCTTATTACCATCTGCCCCGCACATGTTCTTAACTTCTCTGCTCTCCCAGACTAGGAGACATCTCTAGGCCCGCCTATTTTCTATGACAACTCTCTCTTTTATATTTCATCGGCTTATACTTTTATGTGAAAATTTGTGATTTGAGAAACACTATTATTTGTTTCGCCCCACTTTACCGTTAGTTTCTGTTCGCTATTATTTGCTTTCTGAGAACATACTTTCCAACTGTTCTATATTATATGCTGTTAAGAGCATATTATGCTTTATTAAGAGCTGCTTTCATTGATGGTTATCTATTGCTGCTCTAGTTTGGCGTCACATACATTCATTGCAATGCTTAAGAATTTTAGCTATATACTCTTAAACAGTTATTTTTGTGTGCAAAGGGCTTACCTGAGTTTTCGGTTTGTTCTCACTTAGAGTATTCCCCTGCCTGAAGTCTTTCTGGTGTACTTATTTTCCTTGTGCTTTAATATGCTCCGGTTTTTAAAGATTTTGCCTTCCCCATTATATAGTTAGATGACTTAGTTCACTATGAATGTCTACATGCTATATAATATGTGAAAGGGTGATACGACTTCACATGAAGGAAGCGAAGGAAATAATGGTCACAGAGACGAGCAGAAGTCCCTAACATTTCCCGACTCAAAGACTCGACTGCTACCAGATCCATTGAACAATGAATGCCCATATAACTTAGGCAGCTTTCTTGATATTCATACTTCTTCCTTGGGGCGAGCTGCATCATCGGTCCGGCACTATCTCACACTGCAAAATCTGAAAGAACACATGAAACCTAAGGAAATGAGGGAGAGGAAGTCGTGGCAAAGAGAAACCAGCCCAGTATTCACCTACCGAACTGCGAAACTACGAAAAACCCACTCTAAAAGTAAACAAAACCCGAGGTCTCCCGAAACGAGCCTCACACGTAACCGCGGAGCTCGATTGGTTTTTAGAGTTTTAAGTAATGCAATTTGAAATATTGAGGACTATTTTTATGCGTAATGAGCCCTACAAAGAGTACTTCCACGATAGGCATGTAATGAACAACTTGCATTTTCAACAGTCAGGATGCTTAAGCCTATAAAATGCAAACCCCAGCACTATAAAGCTTTTTCCTGTAAATATTTATTATGATAGGCATAGGAGCTCTGAATCAGTTGGTCTTAAGTTATATGCACTCAAACCATTATATCACAAATAATACTGTAGTGATAATGGTTTGAGTGTAGATAAGGGTCACTAACACGCAGGTAAAAACCAGTCCGAATGCCATCAGCTAACGCACAAAGACTACGAGGGATGGGGGTGGTTTGTCTTCCCGACCTTCCTGTCTATAATCTTGTGACAGTTCAACAATCTTGGCTTTAGTACTTAGAACTTCTTACATTTGATTATGTAAGTAAATTGGAAAATAAGCTTCTACCTGGATATGTTAACGAATAGGTTTTTAAATTAAATGTTAACTGTTAGAGAAACGCCAAGTAAACAAAACATCAAAGAGTTCCTGTTCAATATAACATACTTATGTCTCGTTTAATGGAACCGATATTTAGAATTAAAATACTTTATTACTGTCTACATCTACACTTCTTCAATACATATATCAGTAAAGATGCCTATGTGTGGCCCTAGCAGCGTTTTTATGTCATTATAA
The DNA here is from genome assembly GCA_030765045.1 of Tenodera sinensis. Taxonomy (NCBI): domain Eukaryota; kingdom Metazoa; phylum Arthropoda; class Insecta; order Mantodea; family Mantidae; genus Tenodera; species Tenodera sinensis. The sequence goes on from CM060962.1 coordinate 109,032,030, forward strand.
TCTCTAAAATGGCGTCACTCTAGAAGCCGCCTATCTTTGATGTATATTTCAGACCTAAGACACGTGCGAGTAATCATTATTTAATAAATCTTTTGATGGTTTTACTTTTTGGCAGCGTTGCTGACTGTGAGCAACAAACGGCGCGATAATAAAACATTTTAAAGGCAGCAATCAAGAGAAGCTTTTTCTTTTATCTGAGGTGTTTGCACTCTGGTACCACTTCACTTGTTGATTTCAGTTTAATGCGTTGACCCGTCGCCTTCTGCTGCAATATAAACAGCACGCCAGTGACTAGATAGACTTCTACTTTTATAACAGCAGATTTCTGTAAGTTTACTCAAGTTTCACTCTTACTGATCTGTTGACCACGTTTTCTTGAACTGCAAACAGTTAATAATTAATTCATTTACAGTTAGCCACGATTGACGTCTTTGTATATTGACATTGTGGACAATGAATTGAAAAGCTTTTAGCAAAACCAACCTTAGTCGCGAAAAAATCGAAAAACAGTTTTATTTGCCTTGATATGCTGATCTCTGATGGACATCGTATATGCTTCTTCACTACAGAAGCTATGGATATTCCTGGTCATTTTCTCGTTCCTTTCATATACTTTCTTCTTTACTCGTCCATGTGACTTAAGTATTTTTCAGTTACTTTCATGTTTTAGTTTTATTGTTTGTAGTTATGGATCCTCATTGCGCGGTGCACCTCCTGTTTGTCTTGCTCTGTTATCACGGAAACCAACTGGGTGCATAACATCTTAGGAGAGTAATCAGCGTTTTTGTCAAATGTGGATCAGACAAAAGTAAGCCTGAAGTACACCTAAACCCCTATACTTTCGTTTATAAGCGATGAAAAGTAAACAAAAACAATTCTGTACCTATATCCAAAATATACCAAAAATAGGGGTGAGGACCACAAAACATATTTCAGAGTAGAGACTACCCATAGGAAACATGTGTCTCGTAAAATGTTAATTGAGTTCCTTTTTGGTGTGTTTTTTTTTTGTTTGTTTTTTGTTTGTTTTTGTTTTTTAAAATTTATCATTTATTCATTAGCGTTAATACTATTTTTCTGCAATTTATCTTTGTCAAAACATTTTGACCAAAATAAACAATTTGAGCTCACAAATGATTTCACACATTTGTTTTCAGATCATGTTTGTGGCATATAGTGTGTTTCCCTAATATAAAATTACCCTTGTTTGTACAACATTTAACAGTATATTATTTTCCTATCTGTTGTGCTTCATCGGCCAAATTGTTGCTTAAACTGTGTTCCTAGATGCATGTTACTTATTTAATTCTTTTGACCACCTGTGCAGAAAATGTCACACAAAATATTCACCCCCAATAACGTTTCAAATGTTTGGCATAAATACAACCCAACAAAATCAATTTACTTGGAGAGAGTGTCCAATGATAGAGATATATGTATTTCAAAATAAGCAATTTTCAGTACTTCATGTTTACTTCAATTTCTTAAATTACAATGTAGTTACATTTTACTTCTAACCTTACATATTTTGAAGGAACAAAATAAATATAATTTACAGTAAAATAAGCATAAATATACCGAACAGTAGCGGCTTCAGAAGTGGTGTTCGAAAAGTTGGCAGTACTTTTGTGTTCGCTCACCACTGGTCGACACATTTCAATGAACATTTCTGACATTACTTAGTTAGTGTTTAGTAGTGTTTAACGCCCGTTCTTACTACTGTGACAAATGACAAGTCCAGTTATTTTTAATACCACTTTAATCCCTTGTCTAAAACTGAATCACAAGAGCCAGTTCTCTGCTTTATCGTTAACACAATTTAGAGTTCGTTATGACCTTGCAACTAACGCCTGTTTTGTCTAATCGTAACATTAACACATACTTCACACAGTTCACACAGCTGCTCACAGTTCTACTACTACTCACTCTCACTCTCTCTCTCTCTCTCTCTCTCTCTCTCTCTCTCTCTCTGTCTCACAAAAAGCTGGCTTCGACGATAGACTCACTATAAACTAACTTCTTTCAACACTGACTCATTTATATAGCCGAGAATGACGCAGCACAGATTTTTCTCGAAATACACTTGTCTCGAAACTTCTCGTAAACAAGCACGTGAATAGCTTGTAGAACTACGGACCGCCCCATTGTTACCTTGTTTACCGTACCGCGTGTTTACAAGCAGTGATGTGAGGTAGCTAACACCGAGTTTCCCTTTCCGGCGGCCAGCGTCACACTACTTACGGCATCACAAATGGTTGAAACTGCTGATGCATGCAATGTAATGTTAATTGGGAAAGGAAATTTGATTAGGAAACTTTACAGACTGTGTTTAGGATACCGCTCCCGTATTTAGTAATTAAGACTGAGGAAAACCTGGAAATACCTCATTCAGGGAGGACAATATAGCTGGGATTTGAAACGCGGACCTCCGTTCACGTGTCTCTGTCTTGATGATTTCGGCCACCTATATCAGTCTGGTGTTATTGTGGTTTGTGAAGTGGTAATACAATCTTGCACTGAGTTTAAGACATAAGTTACATCAGGCATGTACAATATTGCATAATTTAATAGCTCAGTCAATATAGCATTTGCCTGCTGTACTAGGGGTCCCGGGTTTGATTTCCGGCTGGAGGCAGGAAGATTTCTCTAGGCAAGATTACTCTCTATTCTCTCAAGAGTCTGGAAGTGTGTGTGTGTGTGTGTGTGTGTGTGTGTGTGTGTGTGTGTGTGTGTGTGTGTGTGTGTGTGAGAGAGAGAGAGAGAGAGAGAGAGATCTAATGCATAAAACCCAAAGAGAAAACATCTGTATACGAGTTAACACCATTGCTTATAGGCAATAGGAATGTTCCAAAGGCAAAAGGCCGCCGATATTACAATTGGAGGTAAAGGTGGGACATAAATGGAACAATTAAAAAGAATATATAGGTATATGAATTATTTCTTTCACGTGACATTCAAACCACCAGTAGTTGTTTCTAGGTGTAGCGAACTGCAACATCTGCAATACGAATAACACCCGTAGAGGTTTCCAATAGCAAAGGTGCAATTTTTTACTATTTAACTAATCTGGAAAAAACTGGGTGGTTACACATTAGTACCAGTAAAACTTGTAGGTCACTAACAACTTTCAAAGGCAAAAGCTATACTTTTCATCCCCTTACTTAGAGAATGCATCCGTGCAATGCCGGGTAATATTTTATACAGACATTCCACGTAGACTTGCAGATAATGTACAAGTATGTACGATATCTCTTTAAAAACTAGCATCCTGTCACATTAGAAGAACGATACATTGCCTAAGATATGCAACTGTTAACCACAACATGGCATAAACTGCACACATGACAGCATCTCTTACCGCGCTACTTCAAAAGCTTTATGGTGTGTACAACAGTCATGAAAACACAATAAGCGCTTTAACGAAGTAGTTACATGCAAGGCGAGCCAAGCACGGACGGACACGAACAGAAGACCGCGTCACGCTATCTGTGTGAATCGTTCATACAACCCCCATCTTCATCCTGATATAATGCTTATTTTCTGGCGGTCCAAGAAATGTGAACCACATCATATAGACCATAATGGCCTCTGCCCCACGTTATTATTTCCCCAGTGATGAATAGTCCAGAAAATGCAGGACATTTCAGAACTCATCACCTATCAAATTACTTATCGTTTTCTATATTCGTAAAAGGTTCAGAAAACATTCATTTTCCAGTGACTATATCACAACAGCAGACGTCGTTGGTGAAAGCCCTGCTTCTGATTTTATTTAAAATTACTGTCTTACTCGTCAAGGCACGCGTGCCTTCTGTAAATAAAGGTTTGAAAATAAGATCCGGGGAGACTTTTTTAAGTCCTGAGTAGCTCACAATTTTCCCTCAAGCATAAGTCATAAGTTTCCAAAGTTTTATACAGGTTGGTTAAGTGGTACTAATGTGTACATAAGAGGTTGGACATATAAGTACTGATTAGTTTTTTTTAAATTGTGTTGTACCAAATTGTATAGCTCCAGTGCATAAAATTATACCCTGTTGACCAAGCAGTATGTTTTTACTCCCGAAATAAGAAGGGACCTGATGGGGACAAGATTCAATCTTAGCGCAGGTTCTGCAGTGGCGATACCGTCCAGCGCGACATGGGGGCCAGAGACCGAGTTTCTCCTGACACAAGGAGTCCCGACGTGGCACACAGTTGGATCCCGCCTCGGGAGCAGGATAGATGTGGAAGTCTATGCGATATATGGAATTGTAGCCTGTACAATGCATATAAATGTTTTGCATGCAAATGGGTGGGTATCACAATCTGCTCAGGTAGCACGGCAGCTTTGAAGGTCCTAATAGTGGTCAAAACCACATCCAAATACGTATGGCAATGCCAAACTATGTCACTCGGTGGGTGCCTAGGCACTCTGATATTGCAGGTAATGAGACGCCGGATTCATGGGACCCGAGCCCGTCTTTGAAGTGTTCCCCAAAAGTGTCAAGTATGAGATGACGCAGCCTAAGACTCGGGCTCATCTTGAGATCTGTAGTAAGCAAACTGCTGTCAGTGAAGCACATTATGCTATTATGGGACTTGCTGGTAAATCAGATGAGTTTCTTCCGAACTTAACTAGATCTAGGCTCAGAGATAATGTTGGCTATTTCACTGGCTACAACACCCTGCGCAGACATGTATACATGTATTATGGGCTCATAGAAGATCCCATTTGCAGGGAATGTGGAACGGAGTTTGAATCCTCCCAACGTTTGCTATGTGAATGTGAAGCATTCACTGTACACCGACATGTTATCTTGAGCTCCTTATTTTTAGAAACTCAGGATATAAAAATTGCAGATATCAAGGACGTCGCCCGTTTTATTAGATCTGGTTTAATGGTGGAGATTTCTATCTCCGAAAATAATCCATTACGTTACAGCTCTCGAAAACCACTCTTGCCGTGAGTTCAAAATATGGGTGTAGTTCTCAGGGTTTTAGTGTCTCTTGTAACTTTCCTAGATGTTATAATATAAGTGTACGAAGTTTTAATCATGATAGGCCAAAGAGTGCTTATTTGTATGTTAGGGGTTGAAAATTAAGGATAAAAATACAGGCAATGAATGGTTTTGAAACTTGTGGCGTAGTTTATAATTTTTTGCAGATGCTGAAACCTAAGTGTAACAAGTTTTTTCCGCTTCATATTAAAAGTGCTGCTTAGTAATAAAGTTAAGCAAAATCAACGATAAATTCATAATATTAATAAGATTCGTAATCCTGCTCTCCAGTAACGCAAGTTGACAAGAATTTAAGCTAGGGATCAAGCCCGGGCCGCTTTGGTGAGAGACAAATGATCTAACCCAGCGGTGTCAAGGTCATAGCGCATAGACTTGTGTTACCTGCGTGATGGATAACACTTAATATTATGTATACACATGTTTAATAAATGAAAATAGATTATGCTATCTCAGAACAACAATTTTCAGCTTTCGCCACAACACAACAAAATATAACTTGGATATCTACTGTTATCTTCACTAGCAAGTTATCAAGGCGGAATACATGCTTATTATTAAAACACTAAATGACGGATTAATCTGGTTGTAATAGAAATAATATTATAGCGCAGTTGCAATGTTGTCACATTCACTTGTAGAATGTTTTTTTCCATATCAACATCTGGTGATTTATTACTAGAACACTGGTATAATAGTAGTCACCATATTCTTATCGGAAGTTTAGTCCTTAATCTTGGCTTTGTTAGCCTCATCAAAAAAGAACTACTCACATATGTAAGTGCTGGCAAACATTGTCATAATTCGCGCTGTAAATTTGCGAATATTCGGATACTGTACACTTCTCATAGATTTGTAAAAAGCAATTACACCCAGGTCATGCTTTAATAGCGTTGTAATCCTTTGCTGCGTTCGTGGTTACTGTCAGTTGTCTTTTGTACACTCCTTCCTAAAACGCAGACTCACTGCTTAGCTACAGCCACGTGCTCTGTGTGCTCTCGCGGCGCATACCTGCTATCTGGCGCATATGCGCTCCGGCTGATATCCCTGGTCTAACCACTCGGCGACGGCGACTTGCTTTTCAACGGTGAAAAAAGAACACAATCACATAATTAAAGTTCCAAGATGATGAAATACACGCGCAAACGCGCGCGTGCGCACATACACATACACACGCATACATACACCATTAAAAAAGCACGGTTCTCCTGTGTGAATATAGGCTCCTTACAGGCGTGTTTCATATAAACGTCACCCGATTTCAAAAACATTTCATTAAAATGCGACTTTTGGATACACTTTGGTCCTTCATTGTGAGTATGACGGATGCGTTATTGTACTCCAGCCTCAGAGGGTGAACGGCTTGCCTATATTAAATATGTATTTGGAGGTGAGGACAAAAATTGAACAGCTGTGTTTTAGGGCTCTACAAAAATTAAATTCAGTCTTGCAGCTTTCAAGCATCCCATTGGCATTTTCATCTCCTTGCGTACAACATAAAGGTTTCTGCACTTGTTCTTGACTGCTTTCTGGAGTTCTAACTTAGCATGGTATTATACATAACTTTATCTCCTACTGTAGTTTTTATTTAAAACAAGATACACGCGCCACAATATCAGCGCATACTTCGTTCTGTGTGGGAAGTTCCTGGCTGCACATCAAGGAACGAACTGATTCTGTTGTTTTATGTTCCCCATAAATATCTGAGCTGGATATACACAAGCCCCTGAACATTATGCAACCGCTACTACATCTACTTCTGGTGTGAGTATAGATAATGCAACACTTGTCTTCTTATAACTCGCCGTGACATAAGAGAAAGACTCGGATCTAGAGTATGGATATATCCATATAGTGTTATATCTCCAGTTTGCCTGAATTTGAATGCATGAGTTTTACTAGTAGTTAATCCACGTTGGTTGGAGATAATCTCGGGGAACAACTCAAAATCTCCAGTGCGTTGATATTAAGGCTTTGGTTTTGTTTTCTATCCTAAGATATTGTTATCAACCTTCAACAGCAATTTCAAAAATATTATTGTCAGAAGAGACAGTAACTTCCCATGTTCTGCGTCTGTTTAAATATGCGGAACCTCTAAAGAAAAAACTCCTCAACAACAAAGAGACATCAGTAAACGAACCATATAAATAAAACACAACTATTATCACAAGAGGGTTTGTTCGAGTGATACTCATTAGAACTATTCAATGAATAAAACAAGAATTTAAATATGATTGGCCAAAATTCGACTTATAAAATAATAATCGTATATTAGATGTCAATAAAAGACAAATGCACGGCACGGGGTCAAAGGGATTTGGTAATTCCACTGCGGTATTCGTCTGTGATTGGTCAAAGTTCAACATTTTCTTTCATCTCGTTGGTCTATTTTATGATGACGTAGCATATGGATAAATCAATAAAATATAAAATTCTTGCTTGATTATTTGGCGAATTTTGAATCTTCTTCGCTTTCAGGTATCCATTGTATAATCCATTCTGAATAAATAAATCAAAGTTGAAGCTCCCACTTGTAAAATATATTTAAAAGAGACCAAGAAAACCATAGTGGCTATTAAAAACTCCAATCCTATCTATTTTTCCCACAAATACCCCCGTCTCTAATTGCAAATTATAAGCAAATTATCTAAGGGTTTGCAAATCGTTGACTTAACAGCTCTTCTATACTTCAATGAATCTTGTGTTATGCTTCCACGAAACTCCAACTCACCATCTTGAAATTCTGGATCTAGTTTATCAAGGAAAGAAAAACTTCCTGTTAGGAATATTTTCTTTCATTATTGTATATACGTATTGTATGCTACTACATTTTCCTCCGCGTTTTTGCAGGATGCAGCCGAGACTAGGACAAAAATTGTTGGCTTCAACGATTCTCGAAGTGAATTCTTATTTCCCGCTGCGATTTCATGCCACCGTAATGTATCGATTTTGACAACACGATATCCTGAATGTAATAGAAAAAATAAAGTACATTTAGTGGTCACGGATTTACTCATATCTGGCTTAGAAGTTAAAACTAGAAGTAACATGTACTTATAAAATATGGAATTCAAATTGTTTATTAATGCGGGAAAAATTAGAATAACACTAACAAATAAATTAGATTATCATCTATAATTTGAATAGGGAGCCCTTTTTCAGGGTAACCTAATTTGAATAAAGAATGATTTCATAATCATCATTTGTGCTGCTGTCTATATTAAAACGCTGTTTTAAACCGCTTAGTCCTCGCGTTTGTTGTGAATGTTAATACTACAACTTACGTGGTCCAAAGTGTCCTTTTTCGTGTTTTCGTACAAACTACACACAAATGATGGACTTTCTCCAGAATGCTGTACTATGCAGCACTTACGTAACACTTTCGACTTTTTTATTAATTATTTGGTATGCCTATTGTAGTATCCAGTTTCGTTTCTTTTGTATACCCATTTTTAGTTTCACTAGGGCTAGGAATTCGTTCCATTTTCGCCCTTAAAAATGTATCCATCACTTTTTAAAAAGCACTCGTATACACAGCGTGCATTTGACAAGAAAGAGTAAACCACACAGACCAGATCAGCAATTAGCTCCACTAGTTGGCAGGGAAAACGGCATAGTTTGTTTGTGTAACATGTTGTTACGGCTTGTTAAAAGGTTTTGTTTACAGCCTTCATAGTTTGCTTCTGAGGCAGATTGTTGTCACATTTTTGCGAATGCTGTTATAAAGTTCGTTGCATCCTTCGACTTCAAGTAGCAAAATGTGACAAAAGTGACTATAACTTAAACCCTGTTTTACATAGGACCATACTGTAATGTCAGTGGCTACAGTTTATCGTTCAGAGTACGTAACATTCCGTGGATATTAGTTGGATATTGTTGTATATTAGTTTGATTTGAATCTTAGAGGTATGAGGGATCTAAGCATTGAGAAGTGTGCAAGCATATCAGCAGAAACTATGTGGGTATTTACTTGCTGAAATCCAGCGGCTGATAGGGGAAACAAAATACACTGAGCTTTTCCCCAATATCACCCTTGTTTTTTAAGTGTTTAACACCCACTGTTACTTCATGTGGCACCACAGGTAGTGACACTGGTCATACATGACATGAAATGATGATTAGGAAAGGAAATGTAGGATACTTCCTCTATTTGTGAGGTATGATGACCGAGGACAACCTGAAAAATCCCTTAAGCAGGGAGGATGGTTCTGGCCTCTCGTTTACGAGTCCGTGACTTAACGACTTCGGCTACAGGTGTCGGTGTATCACCTTTGTTTCAGATACAGATCTTACATAAATTAACTGCGAAACTTCATTTTTATGCACACAGAAGGTTAACGCCTTCATACCCCAGCCATCCTCAGAGCTCGAGTTGACTAGACATTAGAACACAATTTGAAACTTTACATGCACCTTATTTCATGTGTTTCGACAGTTTTTACTTGCAGGAGGGCAATAATTTGGTTGATGGATATCATTCAGAACGCAAAAGAATGGATTGCATCTCGCACGAAAAGACATGAAATTTCCCGAATGCATATGGCGGAAAACAGAAAATACATGTTTTCATCCTAAACTCAGGCGATTCGAACAATAGAGAACCCTTCAAATAAATTTAGTAATAGACAAAAGAAGAATCAAACAGAGTGCTAAAGGGTACGAAGCTCACGAAGCTAATGAAAATATGACAGAATATTTTCTTTTCTTTAAAAATGTACAAGATGATAAGGCAATACAAACTGATGTAATAATCTTTAGGCAGTGTTGGAAACACGCAATAAACGTAAACACAACATTTTCCAAAATGGACCATAATACATTACATAATGTTTGGACTATTTACTTTTGGGTTGTTTTCATTGTACTGATTTGACTTTGAGCAGATAGAGGCACGGCGCAATAGCATGTCAATAAATCTTCCTTAGTCCCGTACCCCAACATTTCAACAAGCGGAGTGTTTTAATGTGAATATGTTAGTAACGCAAGTATATGCTGAGTTCAAAAATAAGTACAGGAAAGAATTATTACCTCAGCCTCTTCCATAAACTTGAATTACCCTTACATTTATGGAACACTGCCAAGTGCGGGATGTTATTCATTTGACATTCACGAGTATTAAACATTAAAGCTGAGGTTTTAAGGTTAATGAAGTTTCGCTCATTATTTGAGCACTTATACCCAATGAATCTTAAAGATATGCGATAAGAAATTGGATATCACTGCTGGCAAATATTCTTCCATTTTCTCCCTGGTAGAGTTCGAATAGCTGCATTTCGAACTGGTACATTTGTATTTATAGTCAGCCTTTGTGTAAGATTTCGATACTTGTGGGGCCCTAATGACCTAGCTGTCGACGGGCCCTTAAACCCTACTCACTCACTCACTCACTCACTCGATACTTGTTGCCACTATGCAAGAATTGGAATACATAAACAAACCATCCAAAAAATAAAAAAATGCAATATATATTTCATAAGAATTATGGCCTTCAACAGTTACCTTAAGACCTGCGCCTAGGTATATATACATTTTCTTGCATTACTTAATAGTTTATTGTTGCTAAAACTGTTTTATTCAGCTTAGTTCCTGTAAATGTTTAAGTTCTTTATAACAGTTTTTAAATTCCTAGGTTCAAAATATCATCAATGCTCACTTTGTTCCAAATTAAAAAAGAATGTTCAATTTAGTTAATCCTATTTTCATTTGTCGCAGTGTTTCCAGTCAAAACAAGGGTCTAATATTTTAAGAATACACAAAAGTATCTTTTATCTAGTAACTTAGCTGACAGTCTTACATATTATAAGTCATTTATTTGAGCAGCGAAATTGGAAGGGAAAATCTTACCAAAACATTTCCTCCCGACCGATATACGCCACCGATTAAATCTGAAGTTGTCTTTGAAATTGCCTCACTCAGGGGAATGCCAATAAGGAGAAGAAAAGAATACGTGATATATTCTATCAGCTTAACGCAGGCCTGGGCAACTCTCAGAATACCTTGAGCGACCTTCACTTTCTTTACCTGCTAAGCATACAATTAGCAGTGCTAGATCGTGAGCGGACTGCGCTGAGGGACTACCATTTGGCCAGGTCTGCCTGAACGCCTTTGATTTTCTGTAGTGCCGATAACGTCAATGAAATTCGGATATTTATAATTTTCTTCCAACTAATCTTTGAAGAAGCGCTTCATCATCTCTCAAGACTTGGTCTTCCGATCCTCCACAAATGGAGGGTTCATTCCATAAAGAGCGTACATATTCTAACTACTGTGAATGTTAGGCTGATGGAGCATGAGAGCTTACATCTCTTATAAATACACTAGAGATTAATTTCAACGATATAAGTGAGGCAGAAACTGATTTTGTACGACTTTTCTAATCCCTCTTGCAATACTGAGTATCAAGTGACTTCTAGTTACAAAAATGCTAAAAGAAGGGTAATGTATAAAGTTGTCGATTTATAAAAAGAACTCGAAGAGTAAGCAAAAGAGGTATTATATCGCGCTGCCCCTCAGTATAGTATGACTCTATCGTTGTTGTACACAATACATGCCCTGTAACACGTACGTAGGTACGTAGATACTCCGAATTCCTCGTATGTATTCTTCCATCTTCTTCGCCATACAACACAGAAGTCTAGACACGAATTATAAAATAAGCAAACCCAAAAAAACAACTATTCACAGGTGGATTTATTTCACATGCGTAGATAATTACGCCAAATGGAACCACGCGGGAAGAAAACTGTTCATAGAACTTTGCATGAATAATCATTACGAAAACACTTTGAACAATGGATGATAGTTTTAATTAGTTTATTGTTTTAAGTCTTATATTTTAATAATGGTGCACAATTTATACCACGATCATAATCGGTATGTGCTACACAGTAACACATTTTTGAAAGAGGCCTCAGATCACCAACAGACTTTTATGCTAAGTTGCCAACTAGAATCCGTGAATAACACTCCAAACATCCCCACCACGACTTCCTCTGGGATCGATCCTGAAACGTTCTTGGCACTTTGTTGTTCTAATCAAGTAGGTCATATTCTTGGTATGTTGCATTCTAAACATCTTAACGAAGTTTTCTGGAACCTTAAAAAGGCGCCATTTTCTTCGGTTCTTTTGGCTAGCACGTAAAACCAGAGTGAGATTAAATCACGATGTGATTTGGAACCACGACAAGAGGGTATGACGTCAACGCAGATAATCCACAGTGAGGCCAAACATAAGGGGGTGCGAATTATCAAAAGCGGTGACAGCTACCACATGTCCTTCAGAACTTTTAACGCCTCCACTTTTCAAAGTCTCTCTGAAAATACTGATTTGATTTCAAGTCAGCTTAGTGCTGCGTCACACTGTTTTCACTCCAGACCAGAGACCAGAACCCGCAATAGATGGAGACTAACGATTCCTGGATATTGAATAGAACAGCGTTTTCGAATTCAACGAAAAATAAACAAGTATAAAACATTGTTGATAGACTTCCATAAGGACCTTATTTGAGTAGTTTGCAGTTCGGCCAGTCATGGGCACTTCTTGGCTGTTATTTATCCTGAAGGGCCGCCAACATTTGAGGAAACAATACAATGAGTATGAGGTGAGTGAGCGTAGGCTGCCAGGCCATAAGAGCCACAGTAAAAAATAGTCCTATGGTTTTGAGATATACCCGAGCTTTGCTTAAGATTAATGTGTGTACACGAACTGGATAAAAATTATGGATATAACATCGCTAAATGGGCATTTACCACCTCCAACATCCCTATTCTCACATATTACCGCTGGAATGGCAGTTTCCCCCATGCATGTGTAGTATTAACATGGAGTAATTTGTTGACAAATCGCGATGGTTTTACCATTTACGATGGACGGGTGGGTGGGCTTGAGCTTTCTTAACTATTCGCCCCCCGCCCCTTAAGGGGAAGTTGGAAGCTAGTTTGGGTCAAAAATATCAGTTTTGTAGTTTTTACTGATTTTGCAATTTTAACCCCCATTTTATCATAATCTAGTCTTTTAACGCCTAAAAACTTGACAGAAGTGTCTTTGAAATAAATTTAACTGTCCAAGGACGGACATGTGGTATCCAAATGTTGGTTGAACGGAGTGGTAAACAGAAACGGCGACGAAGTTTATTAATTATTAAAGTGTGCGAGTAAATGGCTAGTACCTGTTACAGAATTTAGAATTAGCTGTTGTGGCTGACATTTATTAAGGAATTCGTAAAATATGGCAAAGCATCATCCTGATCTCATTTTTTGCAGAAAACAACCAGGAGTTGCTATTGGCCGCCTTTGTGAAAAATGTGATGGAAAATGTGTAATCTGTGATTCTTACGTCCGGCCTTGTACATTGGTTCGAATTTGTGATGAGTGTAACTATGGCTCATATCAGGGCCGTTGTGTTATTTGCGGTGGACCTGGAGGTCAGATGCTTACTACTGTAAGGAGTGCACAATTCAGGAAAAAGATAGAGATGGATGTCCAAAGATTGTGAACTTGGGTAGTTCAAAAACTGATCTCTTCTATGAAAGAAAGAAGTATGGTTTTAAGAGAAGATGAAGTTGTTAAGGAAAATACATTTATTTTGGAGTGTCAAATGCCCATAATGAACTTCATATTCTGTAGAACAAAAAACTGAAGCTATTGACATGAAGCAATATAAATTAACAAATTATAATGAATATTAGTGCCTAGAACTTCTTATGTTTTATAAAAAGAAAAATACATAATCATAAAAGATCAGTGAAGTTTTAGTCACTAATATTCATTATACTTTTTTAATTCTATTCTGTGTTTACAGTGATTTTGAATAAAATTGTAATTATAACAAATAATTTGTAGAATATTTATAAAATTCCATGAATGAAAAAATTATATATTCGTTAATTTTTTTTAAAAAACTGGAAATAATATATATGTGATATAAAAAGTCAGTACGTTTAAAAAAAGCATTAATTTATATGTGTACTAAATTTCACACTTCTAGAGTGAATAGTTTCTCTGCAAAGTGGAGTTCAACTTCTTAAAATTAACATTACAAGCATAGAGCTTACAACCTCTCCTAATTTTAATTGAGGTTTTTCTCAAACTTATTTTTCGCATACATATGCCCCATTTTCTCAGGAACCACTTATATTAGAGTAATGAAACTTTTACCTTTCATTTCTTGGTTATTTGTGTTGGTACTGACTTTTTCTTATAGCACTAAAACATCAAAATCATGGATGCTAGAAATTAAATTTTTTTAATCAAAATGGGTGAAAAAAGTAATATATTCATTATAATTATTTTAAAAATATGAATCAACATATCTATGTAATATAAAGAAGTCTGTATAGTTAGAAAGCATTGATTTATATGTGTACCAAATTTCACACTTCTAGAGCAAATGGGTTCTCTGAAAAGTGGAGTTAAACTTCTTGAAGTTAACATTACAAGCATAGAACTTACAACCTCCCCTTAAAGCCACTGTTATATGCACTTTTCTTCGCATAGTTACTCTGTTTTATCAAATTAACCAGAAGCTAAGTGGGAATTATTATGCATATTAAATACCCCCAGAACATAGGGATTAACATTGCTAGGAATACGTACACGTAGGAATAACCATGTTTAAAAGCGTCTCCTTTTATATCCGGACCATTCAGGCGACACCAAGAAAATGCCTAAGTTCCAAAAGTGTTTAAAGGAACATTTGAAGGCTTTAATTAAAACACACTGTCTTACTCGGCGTTGCACAGATCCATTCTAAAAGTAAGATGTTGAAAATAAGCTTAGGGGTGGTATCTGAAAGCCCCGAGTAGCCATCAATTTTCACTCATACCTAAAGCAAAAGTTTGATGAAAATAGATCGAATGGTGTAGATTTGTACAAAAGGGGATCTAAGGTAGCATAGATTGTGTTATTTTTAAGTTTTAAGATACTCTATACTTTTCAACACGTTCTATAGCTCACGTGCACAAGTTTGTGTCCTTATTGACCAAACAGGAAAATTTGTTATATAAAGTGCTTAAAATACATTGTATGGGTGGTTCTTAAAAGCTTCTAGGTACTGCATCATAGAAAATAAACAATTGGATAGAATAAACTATGAACTAAACATATCCTTTAGTAACTATGCAGTGTTTTGACCGGTACAGTCCATGAGGGTTTTAAAATACGGAGTTTTAAAGTATCCTGTAGGTTTTTTTGGATTCTGTAGTAGAGGTTTACAAAGTTTTGTGTAGTGGTTAATGTTAACCTCCATGTTAGGGTTTGAAAATAGGAATTGAATATAAAGGCAGCGGAAGGTTTCGAAAGTTGTGGTGCAATTGTAAGATCCTAGGACCGGTTCTGGCGGGATTCAAACGACAGATCTCCTTTCACCAGTCCGTGCCTCGATAGCTGTGGAATGAGTGGGGGGTTTAAGGGTCCGTCGACAGCTAGGTTATTTGGGCTGTGGAATGATGAGTAAACTTATTTTAAACAGCACATTGTGGAAAAATACTAGACTTTGGGAACTAATATCTCCGAGATAGGTAATTATAATTTCATTTTAGGTACTTGTGTACGCATTGGCGTTAAATTAACTTCGCATATAACGTTCTTTTTTCCCCTGCATACTGAAAGGAGTTCTCTTCATTCTAAAATTCCTACTGGGTCAAGGATAACATAAATGCTGACCGCAGTGCTAGGATCTTCCGGATCATTTATTTTTGGCGCCGTTTCCCTCCAACTCCAAGCGCTTCAGTGCAGATAATTTAATGTCATTTTTATGATACATTACTTCCAAATGCGAATTAGTAATTGCGAATTACAGATTACAGTATACTATTTGAAGAAATAAGTAGTTAGCTGGGCTTGCTCTGCAAGTATTACGTGAAAATGTCCTAACAACAGTTTGTACACATTTCAGGAGTTTCCAAAGAGATGGTCAAATGCCTGCCTTCTTTTTCCAAATTTATTTTCTTGAACCAGTTCACCAAAACATTGTTTCTTAAGTTGTACCTGAGGGGTTTAGTCTCTTTTAGAATTTATTTTTCTCAAGAAGTATCATAACTACTGCGGGTTTGCAGTAGAGCGGCATCAGATATCTACTTTACGCCGATTTCCTTCCTCCATTTTGTCAGGTAGAAGAAAATAACACAATTATTTTTTATAAATGCTAGGCTGTCCACCGTAACTGTAAAGCTTAGGCAAGGTAGATGTAATTGAGGCTATACTCCATAGGACAAATTCCCATGAATATCGGCAATTACTGAGTCTAACACAATACTAACGCTCAAGCACCACACAATGCTCAGCATGCACTGTTCGCAAAATAAGGGTATTTAAGTGACAATACACAGGGGATCGAATTCATTTTACCCGTTCAGATATGTTTCCAGTTCACTAGAGAAACCAAGTGTTTGATAGCGCACCGAAATTTATTCATTGTAGCATTAACGGAGATGGATTCGAATTTGGACATATACAAATGATGCGTCCAGATACTTCCATTCCTGGTGAGTTACGACTGTAATGTTCAAGAAAATCTTATGGTAACATTCAAAATATTTTCTGAATTCATTCCATTTATTGCCATAGCTACCACACAAGCTATTCAGTTATAAGTCCCCTCCCCTGCACTACAGTTGAGAATGATACGAATAAATAATCATCCTAACTTCTTTTCACTTTGGTAACACTATGGTGATACACATTTTGTGGTTTGAGACAATAGTTTGCTATTATCCATAATTATAGTCATGACGTTACCTTTGCTTTGCCCTAGCTTATAGGTAGAAAAAAGACCATGTTTTGTAAATAAAGTGGAACGTGGGATTTGTTTATACCCCTGGAATTTTCATCACGAGCTATTTTACACCATTTCAATTAATAAAATTAATTTAAATGTTCTTTAAATTACAAACATTATCTTTCTCCTCGTTAAGAACTTCCACTTTATCTACAAGTTGCATAAATAACTATTTTTTGTCAGGAGAGGTTTTAACGTTACAACAAATTTGAACACTGGTTGTAAAAGACTGTAGTCCTAGAGGTCAAAAACATTATCTTCTATCACGTGTGCATTTCAGCATGATATTTGATTTTTATCTTTTGAAAATTATTTTCTTGAAAACTTGGACATGTAGGTAAAAAATTCAAATCTGCGATAATAACATAGAATAACACCAGCGTTGATAAACATTTCAGCTAAATTTTGTGGCATTTGTTGCAAATATAATTTTCAGCACCGATCACTTTTAGCACACTCAAATGCCATTATCCTTAGGTGGGCTCGAAGCCATAACCCTTGCACATAGCACCACTATTCAGCCAAACGTGCAACCTAGGTCGACAAAAACACAAATAATACAAAGTAGGAATGACAAAGCTCATAATGACCAAGCTTCAAATCTTACATCATAATGACCAGATTAATTTAGGTTCTTTAGCTCAGCGTCAGCAAGTATCGGACTTGAGACGTATGAGCGGACAAACGCTGACGGAGCAATCTGAGAGGAGAAGGCACGAGCACTGCGAACACAGCAGTGGTAAGCACATATAATGCCATGACAACTGGTATTGTTTTATTTGTTACTAAAAGTAATCTAATTCTATGTGATTCAATTCATGATCCAATATGAAATGTTAGTTTATGATGAGTTAGAATTTATATTACTTTTGTTAATAATAAACACGTTAACTGGGGGTTGATTCAATGACGCAACTTCCCAAGATTCCTGGACAATAGCTGCTGTTATGTTTAACGAGCGTGAGTAACCTTACTTTATATTGTTATAATATTGGCGTGTTATCCATTAGGATAAATAAATAAACAAACGAACGAATTAATGAATAAGATATACGGATAGATAGAGAGGACGGACAGATAAGGGATGGCGGATGGACGGACCTATGGTTGGATAAATAAATAAATGAAACGGACGGATGGATAACTAAATAAATAAGTAAATAAATAAATTTTAAGTTTCCCAACAACGGTACCACTGCGCTACTGGTTCTCAACTCGCACAATTACACAGTGCAAAGGATGCTGCCGTTCAGTGGAGGGATAATGTCCGACTCTCCCCTACTTTGAAGCAGGTGCACTGAGTAAAGAGAAAACCTTCTCCGCGGAATGACGTCACAGAGCAAGGGACCTGCCGATCCCTGCTTTAGCTGATACCAAATTCAAACGGCTACTTTTCCCAGCTGCTTGTGAGAAGTAGAACGTTTTTCTTTCTCTCTGCTCCCCTCCCTAGAAACATTTCTGTTGAAGCGGCCGTGAAACAAGGTCGCGTGTGTCTTCAGCTGTTGTGATAATTTGTCGAAGTCGTTATTCACCTTGAATCACTACACTGGCCACCCTTTTCAATGAAGCAGACCTTGGTAATCATCTCTGAATGACACGTTTCTGCATACAAAGAGTGCTTCATATATATGCGTTCGCAAAGTTAGGAATATAGCAGACTAATTTTGAAAATTCAACACACACGACAGTTAAAACAATTTTTGATTTGAGAGCAAACGTATGAATTTATTTATATAAAACGATGCACAACAAAAATTCACAATGAACAGTTTGGCGAAATCAACATGAAAATATATTGTAAACAATTGAATAGCACACACAGCGTGTCTTATAGTAGTACTTTTGTATATTCATAAAATATTAGACCCTTGTTTTGACTGGAAACACTGCAACAAATGAAAATAGGATGAACTAAATTGAACATTCTTTTCTTTTTTTTTAATTTGGAACAAAGTGAGTATTAATGATATTTTGAACCTAGGAATTTAAAAACTGTTATAAAGAACTTAAACATTTACAGGAACTAAGCTGAATAAAACAGTTTTAGCAACAATGAACTATTAAGTAAAGCAAGAAAATGTATAAATACCTAGACGCAGGTCTTAAGATAGCCGTTTAAGGCCATAGTTCTTATGAAATATATATTTTTATTTTTTTATTTTTTGGATGGTTTGTTTATATATTCCAATTCTGGCATAGTGGCAACAAGTATCGAAATCTTACACAAAGGCTGACTATAAATACAAATGTACCAGTTCGAAATACTCCCAGGGAACTTCGAACTCTCCCAGGGAGAAAATGGAAGAACATTTGTCAGCAGTGATATCCAATTTCTTATCGCATATCTTTAAGATTCATTGGGCATAACTGCTCAAATAATGAGCGAAACTTCATCAACCGTAAATTCAAATTTGAAATAACAGGGGAAGGCTAATTATAGACAATGCACCTACATAAACATTTTCAAACCGGTCCTAGGAGCAAATCTTTGACCGTATCAGTACTTATCTCTACAAGTGTACAATGTTGAACAGTATCCGCCAGGAATTTAATATGTGGAAATTCTTTAATTATGGCGTAATCAAAATACCATCATAGACCTTATGTACCTACAATTCACCCATACCATCTATAAATATAAATGTTATGAAAAGATGAATTTAATTTTCAATAACTGCTCCTATTTTCTTCCCTATCTTGAGTGTTTACACAAGGAAACCAGGATTAATGTATTAAAATTAATATTTCATGAAGTACCTTTCAGCCAATGTACGGTAGCATTGGTGTCTAATTCGCCAAACAGAATCGATCTTAATCTATAAAACCATGGTACTCAAAAACTAACAACATAGGTTTTCTCCTCTTACACTCATTTTATATTCCTATTGTTCCTGCTTCGATTCCACTAGGTGTCCAGGAAAACTATTCTTATGCAGTTTCTTGTCCACTATCGGTGTTTGGTACGAACTGTATAAATGGCGAGATTTGGTGACACGGGAATTCATAGTGGCACAATATTTAACGCCGCATAATACAAGATAAAAAGGTAAGTCACGTAAGTCATTATATAGTGCGTTCTTAGATCAGCCGGACCGCCAGAATTACACATGAACGACCGGCAAGTCATGGGTGCGGGACACCAACTACTGTGCTAACTTACATTAGGCTTACCTGCATCACAACAGATGTTGAAATTGATGAGCTTTGACTTGAACATGTTCGCTATATTTCCAAAACAATTATAGTTTACAAAATTCCCATATTATACAAGTAGTTCTTCACCACGCTGCAAAAGTTGGGGGTTGGTGCGCATTGAGTGCGCGTAGAATTATCGGCCCCATAGTGTACGACACAATTGCTACATACGTTTCGATAAATTCCATTTTAAATATTTTTTTCCGTAACAAACAAGATATGAAAGATTGGTGGCTGGTTTCAGCAGGATTCAGCTACAGCGCATACTGCTGCGAATTCTGTGCATGAATTGGAAAGTGTGTATGGTGACAATAAATTAGTCGAGGATTGTGGCTACCTCATTCCCCTAACCTATCTCCATGTGATTTTTATTTACGAGGAATGTTGAAGAATAAAGTGTAAGTACCAAATACAGGGAATCAGTCAACATGAATTTTGGGATTAAACCAGAGTTGTTTTCGGAGATAGGGAATGTGTTCGCGTTAAAGGCCCTCAATTTTTTCACCTGTTATGGTGCAGGAAAGCCTAATGTAAGTTAGTACAGTACCCATGAGGACGGTCGTTTTCGTGTGACCCTGGCGGAGGTTGCGCCGGTCCTCGCCCGCTCCGATGCCGCTGCGGGGCGGTCCAGCCAATCTACGAATGCACTGTATTAAAGCGCAAACAATTGGCATCGCTCTCGCATTGTAATCCCTTCAGTGATTATACCAAAGGTACAAAAGTTTGTAACGTTCTCGCATTACAACTGCTTCAGTGATTATACATCGTTCTTACATTGTAATAATCTTACCGCATCATCCTGTTGCTTATAATTTGTTCTTAATTTATTAGAGCTTTCGGACTCATGTTGTTGCCATTACAGAATTATTTCTCGACCTGCCCTTACTCATCATGCAAAGGGTTCATTACTTCAATTACCAACAAACTATCAGCACTCATGGTAGGTATTACCAAAGATTGCTTTCTTACTTCAGTTAAAACATTCGTTTCAGTAATTTTATTTTGGAGAACCAGTACAGCTATTAAGCACCAGGTACAGAATCTACATAAAAACAACAACAAATAAAATAGTTGTGTAATTAACTACCAGAAAGCTGGCAAATGAAACACAATTTATTTCTTTGTTGGTCAGTACAAGGCCGATAGCAAAAACGCCAGTCTATATTTATGTTGCAGAGGCTGAAGCCCAAACTAACAGGTGGTGGCTGGCAGATCCTGCCGATTCCAAAAAAAAGATTAATGTTATCAGGAATGTCTATTCAAACCATTAGTTGTACTCCCTAAATTGAACACAAAGCTATTGAACGTGAGATAACAAAGGCTGTGTCTACGATTTTCAATTTCTGAAGCTAGCTTCTCTTAAATATTCACTGTATCACCTCGAAATTTTTACCCACTCAATATAAGAAGTTAATTGCAATAATTTTATTTATGCAAAGGTTTTCTCAAACGTAGGTATCTTCTTTTATGATTTTACTTACATCTTCTCAAAAACTATTCAAATAAGTTAGTTAGCTTCACAAATATAAAATTTTGTTTGCTTTTGTTTCCTAGGGACCTGCTTTTTTCCGTACATTAATATTTACGTTCCATTAATATGAGTTAAACAGTTTTTAATTGCTGGAGCTTTTTAAAGGTTTTTTGTTCAACTGTATCCTCTTCCATAAAATCTAAGTTAAAGAAAAAACATACAGCATTTTGACATGCATATGTTTAACAACTTAATATTGAAAGCATGAGAGATATAGAAAACAATAATGTGGATCTGAAAGTATGACTTTTTAGTCTATACATGGAATTTTCTATTTGTTTAATTTAGAAAACGTTTTCTTTACTCATAAGAAGGCTCTGTCGCTTTTAATTTCAGATTTGAGAACATGCAGTAAATATTTTAGGTTTTATAGCATGAGCATTTCAGCATTTTACATCTTTGAATGTGAGAAAGTGAAGTAAAGCTTTGGGAAAGTAATTATGATATTATGATGCCATAGAACACACTTTCCAAGTAGGACCTAAGGTATGTTATATACCAAGTTCAATTACAACTTTATTGTATGCCTAAAAGGGTTAACTAACATTGCTTTCTGTAATTATTATACAAGAGACAAAACAGTGATTATCATAACACACATTTTAATTTTATATCAGCAAGTAGGGATTCATTAACTAAAGGTTCGATATTATACGATAAATTAACATACGTTGAACTGCACATAGGAAACAAATTTAAACATGAATTTAAAATATGCTTTACTAAACATTGCATATACATACAGGATAGCTGAATTATGATAACTATTTTAGAACTAAGTAGAAAGCAGTAAAGCATTAGTATTGAAAGTCTATAAAATGGAAATAAACGGAACATACTGTAATGTAGCTCTTAATTATGTGTATTTATTTTATTGTACGATGTAAATAAAAAACCCTGACAATGTCTGAAATATTTTATATGTAGATTAGGGGCAACAAATTTACTAATTATCATTATCTGTTACTTATTATTATTATTATTATTATTATTATTATTATTATTATTATTATTATTATTATTATTATTATTATTATTATTATTATTATTATTATTATTATTATTATTATTATTATTATTATTATTATTATTATTATTATTATTATTATTATTATTATTATTATTATTATTATTATTATTATTATTATTATTATTATTATTATTATTATTATTATTATTATTATTATTATTATTATTATTATTATTATTATTATTATTATTATTATTATTATTATTATTATTATTATTATTATTATTATTACTATTATTATTATTATTATTATTATCATTATTATTATTATCATCATCATCATTATTATCATTATTATCACTATTATCATTATTATCATTACTATCATTACTATCATTACTATCATGATTATCATCATTATCGTCATTATCGTCATCATTATCATCATCATCATCATTATCATCATCATTATCATTATATTCATTATTATTATTATTCCTATTATTATTACTATTATTGTTATCGTTATCGTTATTATTATTGTTGTTGTTATAATATACTTTTACATTGAAAACATCGCTTCACATGCATGTTGCACAGGAGAGGGGAAGAAACACTGTGTTGGAGAGCTGGAGAATAATATCATAAGTAAACGAAGCAACGTGAGCGAAGCTGTGGGTTCTGCTTGCAAAAAGAAAAACTATGATAAGAATATATCAGAAAACATAAAAACGTTTCTTAGATTCTTGTTCCGAAATGAAATATTAATGTTTAAGTCCTCTGTGACAAAGAACAATAAGTTTTATTTATACAGCTATGTTTTCTTAGAAGAATGTAAAGGGACTTGAAGTTTTTGAAAGGCCTATTTCAGCCAGGTTTTCTGCTAGCGCACTGCCTTGATACTTTCGTTTTTCTTGAGAGAAGTTCGAGTTGCAGATCATGGCACCATCCCACTTACATAATGTTTGAATCCCAACAAAGTAAGTCCCTGAACTTGCAAGCAGCAGGTTCTATTTTACAGCCTTCCCACCAGATGGTCAGGCAAGAGAAACAAACAAGATTTTCTATGTAATAAGATGTTTATAGGAATCGGGAAATTGCCCTGACTATGGGGGATTTCTTAAAGCTGATGCAAACTCTTTCTGAGAAAGTGTGGTATAGCTGGAACACTACGATGATTTTCCCTGTCTGGTGATCTGTTGTATGTTATGTAGTCCGTTTTAACTTCCTCAGAATTCCAGCGTTTCTTGTTGTAACGTATTCAACCTCGAGAAGAGCCTTTCGGCGCATTCATATACTTTGATAAATTCTCTGACTACATTTCCTAGGATGGCAGAGACACAACCATACGTACTGACCTAAGCTATATCTAAACATTTTTCAGGAAACATTAAAACTTGAATGTGCAATAAAATATGTATTGCTAAGTTTTGGGTTATACACAATAGATTCAACAGCATTAATTTATTTGCGTACTTTATCTTTCTTTATCGTTTTAACTCTCTCACTAATAACATTGACATGACTTAGCAAAACCCCACACGTCACATCACGCTTGCGGCATTCTTTTTCTGATTCGTTTCTGGTTAAATTCCGCAATCCGTAATATTTTACAGGAATAAAGAGCACACATTTTTACTTTATCTACCACTTAGTGTGGTGGAAAGAGGAAGTATTATATTCCATCAAAATGTTGATAGGGAAATTTCAACCAAAATACAAATTTCGAGGTCTCTTCACCTACAACAGCTTTCTTGAGAATGCTGTCCGCGCACCGAGCGGGATGGTTCAGGCGGTAACGTCTATGGCCCAAATTCGGGAGGTCGCAGGTTCGATTCCCATGGCTGACCTTCCTGACCCATGTGTTTTTTCACAGGTTTCCCCGGGTCGTCTGGAGACTGCTGGGAAGGATTTCCATATTTTCCGACTTTCCTGTACCTCCATTTCGTTACATCAATCATTTCATTACACCCTTCATCCCGTTAGGTTTCTTTCAGGGTTGGAAGCGTCGGCGAGCGTCGCAGCAGCAAGACAGGGGGAACGAATTCGCTCTGGAAATCTCGTCCCCCGGATTGGAAGGCGAGCTTACTGGTTTCCGGACCCCCATGGGATGGCAAAAGCCCAGATTCCCTTAGGATCCATTCGTCTCATGCACTCCCTAACAGTTACAGATATTGACACCTGGCGCACAACCGAAATGTTACTCCCAACTAGGGAGAGGGCGACGAGCCGACCCTAGCGACCCGGGCGGCAACTTCCCGGAGGGGTCAGGGAAGTGTTTACAGAGTGCAAGCATCTGTACCATCTGTCCGCATCCGCCGGGACGTGCCGCACTACTAACCAAACCTGAAAGATGAGAAGGGAGGAAAATGAGAAATGAAGGAAATGGAACCCGTGGAGAAGAGAATCCACCCCAGCATTCGCCTAGTGACAAGGGAAAACCACGGAAAAACCCAAGTTAAAGTGGTCGGTCGATGGGGATCGAACCCGGGACCGCCCGAATGCAAGTCGCATACGCCGTAGTGCCACTTCGCTCGATGAACACCTTCGTATACAATTATCATCATTATTATTGAGGTAAAGTGGTGCTTGATGAACAAAAGTATCAATCAAGCGTTCTTTGTTCGCATATCTGAGATAAGTGTAACTTAGCTTTGTAATACAATAAATTGAATTTCAGGTGCATATTTCATTTCACGGTTAAGACAGGGAATCTCTATTGGGTATTATAACTTGCAAATTATAATCAGTTTTGGCCACTGTTGTGTTTAATTTCCTCCGTGGCTAAGTCAACAAAAGGAAAACATAGCCGCAATTTCAGATTTATCCATAAGGTAACCATTTTGTGAGTTCATTAAAGACTCGATTAGAGCAGTGGGCACAGGAAACAAGTAAAACGTAATAAATAGTTTGATGAAAGAAACAAGCTGGCAATTATGTCTCGCCGTAACGGCCATGGCTCTATGAATCGCTTTGGTTATAGTGCCTGTAGTGCCTGTGTTCCGGCATTACGGTGTTAATATTTCACTAACAAAAACCGCATTATGTTATTTCTCATGTTTCTTTGCCAAATTTCTCGGACGCGTCACTATAGCATTATAGTGTGTGAAGTTTAAGTTGAAACATAACCATTATGCTGATACCTGAAGGTTCCAGAGGGGCGGGTTTCTTATTGACGGTCTAAGTGCTGAGAAACACTGTCACAGTCTCCCTTCACTGCCTAGTCTCTAGTTATATTTCTGAAATATGGACCTGCTTAGTCGTACTTGCTTCGCTGGTTTTCGTATTGACAAATGGGTTTTGGGAATTAGGAAAACCTTTACAATCCAGACTTTTAATTTTAAACTTCTATAGTGAAAGTTTTGAGATTAGGCAGTTAAGAATTATCAGCTGTCGTGTGGAATATAGTGCTATCTCTTTCAACTGTTTCAACTTAAACCTCACACACTATAGATGATTATATACATAGAGGTTTAGCAAGTTGTAAGTTTCTAAACATATTTAACAGCATCGATGAAGTTTAGCGCGCGCACACACACACACACACGCA
Organism: Tenodera sinensis; assembly: GCA_030765045.1. Lineage (NCBI taxonomy): Eukaryota > Metazoa > Arthropoda > Insecta > Mantodea > Mantidae > Tenodera > Tenodera sinensis. Next base: position 109,058,046 of record CM060962.1, read on the forward strand.
CGCACGCACACACACACGCACACACACATACATACACACGAACACGCACACCCACGCGCGCGCGCGCACACATGTGTGTGTAACGTGAGTTGATATCTGGTATTTACCTTTTCCAAGAAATTAAATGCTCTGTAAGGCACACGCAGGTATCGTGGCCAAACTGGACTCGGGCCCATTGGTGTAGAAAAGCTCTTTGTCATCTGAGTCACATCCACACATATAACAACCTTTACAACGTGAAAGGTAGCGCAAAGACAACTGCAGAGAATTTATCATGTTAACACATTTTTACTTTTCTAAGTTTATAGAAGTTATTAAGCCTTCTTTTCATGGTATGTATTTGCGACTTTGTATACGGATTAAAACATTTTAAATTTAGAAAGAAGTAGAAAAGTAGTCCATTTTCGAACAATTTTCTTCTAGCTGCTGCATCTTCGATCCCCGTCTTTCGCATGTTTATTTTCTGAAATACAAAATTAACAAACGTGCTTAATTCTCTACAGATTTTTATCAGGTATGGAGAATCCAATGAAGTCACACTGCTGGAAATTGAGTTGCTGAGGACAGGGCAACATTGTGTAGTGCTTTGAAATAAACGACATGGCAACCTTGCTAGGTGCAAAGTTGCTTCCGCTGAAGTAATCTACAACTGCAATGTGTTCTGTTTAATGTATCACTAATTACATCATTCCCTGGCATCCAGATCTTGTAACAATGCATTTTATGACCATTCAAACCGCATTTTACAACATTACGCGCTTATATTTTTAATATGGTGATAGTCTACGCAATTTATAGAGATGCGTTTGAATGTGAATATCTAAAGGGAAATATTAATTTCGGGAGGTATGATTAACAGTTGAGGTAGGCGTGTTCCCTGCTTTATTTTCAGCAGTTGCAATTAGTATCTTATAAGGCATTCAGTTTTAAAATTGTAATTGTACTGCAGCATTCATAGGATGACGGGAAAGTTACAATGCTATGTGGAATAAAAATATGTAAAGAAATTGATTTCATTAGTTTGTATAATTGTATATTTCACATGGGTTATATAAATAATGATATTCGTATTAAGAAAGAAACAAGGAAAAGGGAAATAAAAAACAATGTCGGGTGGTATTCGAACAAACGTTGGCCCACCACTATAGATTTGAACGAACACGCCTTAGTCAGTTGCGCTATGGGGAACACACGAACTTCATCTCGCTGATTAAACTCACGTCTCTAAGTGTAGCACTCAACAGTGGAATCATTTTAGTTCTGGTCTACAATTTAATAAAACACCACAGGAACATATTTTCTGCAGTCGCGCTGAAGTTAAATTTGCAATGTTTGCCCGTTAATGTAGAAGGACTGCTGAAATGTTGCTTTTCAAAACTGTGAGGTGAGTGAGCTACGAGGTGACATGACTGCCATGTCCTTTGGACAGCAAGAGAAGCACACGACTAATTTAATTCCCATACCATCTACACAAGCACGCCTGAGAGTTAGGTGACCCTTCGCGCAGGTTTAGCTGAAGTTGGGTATTTACTCTTGTGAAAGAGAGTACGTTGGCAGTGCTGCTTTTTGGTGTAATGTCCACTGCAGTTTAGTATAATGTTGGCCATATTGAATTCTTGGGAACTTATGATAAGATGTTTCTCCTATATCTGAATAAATTACAGCGCTTTCTTCCAAACGCTAACATATATGGGCAGTTCTATAGGGAAATGTGTGAACACTACAGAGAAACACAAGGCGATCAGTGGCAACGTTTGCGCAACACTCTTCATCACGGGGGGAAAAATAACGGAGAGCGAAGGGGGGGGGGGGGGGAGCGTGGACAGTAGCAAGGAGGCGGGAAAACCCTTGCACACCAAGCGAGGAGAAGGCCAATTCCCAGAGTAGCGGTTATTTCTAGTGTTTAACGCCCGCTTTTACTATGGCGGAGAAAATCGGAGAACCCGGAGGTAATCCGCCCCAGAGTCGCTTCGTCCACCACAAATTCCACATGTAGTTGCCTGGGATCGAACCCGGGCCGTCCCAGAGCAGAGTGACGATGACATTATTAAGACGTGGTTTTGCGTTATCGTACGCTTTCAACTCTTACTACGTTCTAGGGACTATGGAAGAATAAGTGCAAGGGCTTAATTTCTCCGCCTGAGCACCTTTAAAGCAGTTCTCTTGCACTGGGTATAATACAAGAAAACTAATCAGAGACATGTAGAACAACCACACACGTGAACCAAGTGCATACGGCTCGTGAGTGAGGATGAAATTTTCGTATAGAGTATTAAAGTAAATGTTAATCAGTACAGTGGCAGAGCCAAAATGTTCATCACCAGGTGTTGATACCAACCAGCTCGGGCTTGAAGAAGATTGTTGTAGGCACGAGACAGGAAATGATTGTATTATGTATACACAATGACCACACTGGTAATTAATATGGGGCATTATTGAATGGTTTCATGCATTGACACAAATCAGAATCAATCATATGGGCAATTTTGCAGGAAAGCTGTTTAAGGTAATAGTCAACTTTACCGAAACTGTTTGTTCAGTCTGAAAAATGATTGCCTTCATAACCGTATGATGTGCACGGAGCACCGGCAAGTTCATTACAATTCTCCGGTTCTCCGAAAACGGATCTTTTGCAGTGAGAGCCAATGGTATTGTAATTCTGAGAAGTAAAATATAATGCTTTCATCTGCGGTACTTTCATATAGTTATGGAGACTGGGTCAGTGAGACTGGCACAACAGTGCAAACTTAAAACCAAAAGGAAATCCGAATCAATTCAAGAAGATACAGAACAATTGTGCAAAATAATGTTTCCCTCTTTCTCTACGCTACTGCTAGTTCGTTATTTTCTAAACGATGGCAAACGTTGGTTGTTTACTTTGAGACTTGTTTTTGGGTCAGTGGAAGTATGTGGAAGGTAAAGAGACAAGTGCTGCTACCTTTCTTCATAAAGACCCTTATTAAAAATTAGAAATCGAAAGAATTAATCAATTATGGCAGTACTCAAAGAGAACGAAATTGCGAGTTCCTTTTATACCATTCGCAGGATACATGCAAACTTGATCCCTAATTCTAAGATTCAGATATTTCATTAAGTCCCAAACATATTACGAAGAAGTTCATCACTGGTGAACTGGAGGAACCATATATAATACATGCTTCCTACTTGCACACCTAATTTCTTTTCTTTTGTTTCTGTTCTTACAGAACAAAGTGTTAGGTGCAGTTATATATAAAAAGACTAGAGCACCAGTGAGTAATACGTGATGTTTCGTTTGTGGTGTGGTTCTAGATGTGTATAGTCCATTTCATAATTAGACTGACATTGCCACTAGGGTGTTTACAGCAGTAAAGCTGAGCCAGTTCCTATCACGTAATTTACTCCGCGTGGGGAAGGTATGTTGATGACTGATTGGATAAAGTTACATATTAGTCGATTCCTACTGGATGGAACCTTACTCCAACCAATGAAGGTGGCGTAGGCGGTAGCGCATTCGACTCGCGCTCCGGAGATCGTGGGTTTGATCTCCGCTAACTCTGATTTCGGGGTTTTCTGTGGTCTCCCCTTTGTCACTTAATTAGATGCAGGTGTGCTCATCCTCATACCACGGCTTTCCTGTGTACCTTTCCCTGTCCCACCGTTTCTTTCTTATCCATTTCAGGGATGAAGGACCAGGCGACGGGCTTTGGCGTGTTGCGACTGGGCGTTGATCATGCGCTCTGTATAGGTTGCTTGCCTGGCATCGTTCCGCGTCGCGTTTGTCGGTCTGGGTGGCTCAGTTGGTTAGACGCTGGTCTACTGATCCCAAGGTTGCGGGTTCTAACCCGGCCCAGGCCGATGGTTTTTAAGTGTGCTTAAAAACGACAGCTCCATGTCAGTAGATTTACTGGCATGTAAAAGAACTCCTGCGGGACGAAATTCCGGCACACCGGTGACGCTGATGTGATCCTGGTAATTGACAGCGTCGTTAACAAAATAATTTAATTTATCGTTCCGCGTCTGTCCGGTGAGTCCCCACCTCCGCAATGGCCCTTGGAGGGAACCGCAGGGGGTGAGGGGCTTATAAGGGTCGAGCAGCGCAGCGTCGTATGCATTCCTACTGTAACCATTTGGGACCCTTTCCATGCTTGCGCTCGTCGTCATCCGAGTCTGGTTGCCCTTCGGATCTCTCCTCTAATCCTTCCTCCGAAGGTTGGTGGTAGTGGCACAAAGGGTCTATGTACACAGACAGCTATGCTTCAGTAACGTGGGGCTCCCTTTGTTATCTATTTACCTTTACCTTTTGCCTCCTCGGCATTTGCCAGTTATATAGACTGAGGAAAAGCTGAAATGAAAAACTGGTGGGATTTAAACCGCAGATCTCCCGCTCACTAGTCTGTGAGGATACGTCCTAGGATGACATTTACCGCACTTCCAGCGGTACATACCTAAGCAACATATGAGAGAGCAATATTAATAAAACAATGTTATAGCATTGGAGTTATACAAGAAATAAATTTCACTTATCGAATAAGTCAAGCAGATTGCTCTGTAGGAAACTGAGAACGCCGCAGCAGCACCAAAGAAAAAGTGGCACCAAAGTACATTGGAGACTGTCTCGCGCATCGGCACTTTTGGAGACTTCTTTCCTTTTATTCGAAGAAGGTGCTTCAAGCCATTGAAAATAATCCTGCCGACAGTACTTGAAATCCGAGAGAAATCGATAACCTAGAGAAGCAGCGAATGTACTCACAGCCTCACGTATTTGGCACGCTTCCAATTTACTACTGAACAAATAAATACTTTTAACCAACTATTAGTAAAATATACCTAATGCCAATTCTTTTATACATGTAATTATTTTCGCATCCCATAAGGTTTGGCATGCCACTTAAAAATTGGCAGAAGGATCAAACCTGGAAGATCCCTACTCGTTGATTTTATTTTCCAGGAAGGGCCACCAATTGTCCCGCCTATCCAACAGACAAGTTTTCCAACCAAACATTAACACCTCACTGCTCTTGGAATGCTGTCTCCCTTACCCAATGAGGATTATCAACACTCCAATGGTGCATATTGGGACGATTCGTGCTTGATATAGCCTTTTAAGACAGTTTTAATCATTTCTGCATGTTTTAATATTATTACTTAAATGGCGCAAGCTGTTATGCATGTTATTTGAGATGCACGAGGCGTAGTGTACGCAAAAATGTAAATAAAGCGTTGTTTAATGATATGTCCGTTTTTACTGTACGGATCCATGATAGATGAGGTGTGTCTCTTAATTTTTTCCTAATTTTTGGCAGCCAACCCCTGCTCTAAGTACAAGAATTCGCCATTTTCTTTTTAGCTGACATTGTTAAAGTATTCACATGATAGGTCCATTTTTTCCGAGGCGTTTACTGAATTACGTTGCTATGTATACTCTAAGAAAGAGTTTGTAAAATTAACTGGAAAGCGAAATTTGCTCTCAGTAAAGGAGTCGTATGTTTTTGAGGTGCACTTTAGCGAGGAGTATGTTCTGTTCCTTAAACAGTTGTTCCTCTGAATTTTGCACATTTCTCCCTCTAAGAACGTCAAGCAATACGTTTTAGTAAGCGCAACATTGGACTAAGGCGCACATGCCGTTTGATGGTTGGCCTACCTTCCAAAAAATAAGGCGCTGCTGACTTATACACACACACACACACACACACACACACACACACACACACACACACACACACACACACACACACACACACACACAGGGTGGAAGGTACTGCTTCGGCCAGAATAATCTGGCTAGCAGATGCAGCTGTAAGAAACATAAAATGTTAAGATTCATTTCGGTAGGTTTAATAGTTTTGTAAAAATTTAAGTTTTTCGGTGGTGTGGATGGCAACGCTGTGCTGTCTTCGCACACGCCAACGACCTGTGTTGAATCCGAGCAGCGTGTGGTTCCAGCCAGTACTGCCTCAGATGTAAACAGAACACCTGACTGGCGTGTGCCTCACGGTCAACAGTTGTAAACAAAACACATGACCGGCGTCTACAAAGCGCTGCACTAAGACATCAACAAAACACTGGCCCAGTGGATCGGATCAGTCCTCTCACTCCGATCCCCGTGTGCCATCAAATATAAACAAAACACTCGCTTACGTATTAGTGAAGCAGTCACAATCTCGGGCGAATCGGCAAGAATCGATGTCATGCCTGAAAGTGTGAATATAACTGAAATGACGCGTTCGTTCAAGTAATAATGAAGGTGCAGTTTTCCATAGCTAAGACAGCAGAAGTCGATCAAAACCACGTATTTTAGGGTAAAACAATGCCGACAAAGGGATACAGATTTTCCTAATGGTGGACCTTCTTCTTCGTCTTCTTCTGCATCATTACGATTATCATCCGTCACGAGCTAAAACAATAGTAATTGTCTTTAATACACAAGTAAATAAAACTCTTCCCCTTCATATTTATAAAACAATTGTGCTCTTCTGTGGATTATTGGGCTGAAAGAAAACTAATGATCTCGTCATAAATTGCAGCTGTCGTCACGAAGGCGCCTAAATAAGAAGACAAGCAAAACGAAATTTTTCTCTACAAGTAAACATGACAGTGATACTATCCTTAAAAGACGGTATGCATAATATGGAATTTCTCTAGACATATGACAAACCGAATTCGTATCTAATACGGGGTTAAAACATAGTTAATGTACTCTAAAAGATAATGCTACGTATTTAACATAGGGCACAAATACCAGTCAGCATTTTGAAACAAATTCCATAAGCCTGTCTAAATTTAAAAGCAGTTTACAACAAGAAAGACTGAAAATATGCCCATTATGTGGAGTTTATCTAGGTTTTATTATTACTTAATTCAATTTCTTAATATTGAGTCGCATTTCAGCTCACAAAGGACGTTAATCTTATGTTGTTTTTGTTCGGTGTTTCTTTTTTTTTTTTTTTTTTTTCTTGGAAAGGGGGAAAACAGAAGAAGAATTGGAGGTAAAGAGTGGCTAGATAAGGGACGAGGAAGAGTGGGAACATCTGGCTTTATTTACGTGATCTCATTGTTATGCTTTTAATTTTATTTTGTATTTCTTATTTTGTATCTATCTTTTTATTTATTTTTTATCCTTAAGGGGAATCGCCCCCTGAAATTAGTAGTACCATGTCTAAGTACTCCCTTGATGTGAGCGGGATCACGATTCTAAGCTAAATTCTTTCGTATTGCATGAAGTTGTACCTTAACCTTTCCGCCGACCCTCACACCGTGAAGTGATACTTCCCCCAACACCAGCAGGCAATCGAATTTGTTGTGAGAACTCGGGACAAACACGCTTGAACTGGCCTACGATGTTGCCATATTTCGCGTAGAAATTAAACTTTGCATGGCAATTTTAACATTAAATTGTGGCTAAATTCATTCGAATTAAGATAAAAAGACATTACAGCGTTGTTCACACAATGTTTGCGGGACAGTCAGTCAAATAATAAACCATTTATATACATTCGTCAAGGAGCTAGACGGCTCCAAATGTTTGACACAAATTATTTTTTTTCGGCAAAACGGTTCTTTATTGATAAAAACTGTATTGGACATATCTGTTACATATGGAAGGTACTGCTTCGGCCCTAGGCCGTATATATATATATATATATATATATATATATATATATATATATATATATATATATATATACACGTCAAAACTATATGCAATGAAATGCTTATTTCCCCATTATTTCTTTTCCTATGTGGTATACAGAGACAGACATAAATATTCAGACAGACGTAATATGTAACATTGAACAAGAGCAATTATATTTGAAAAGGCCCATATATTTTTATTAAACAAAAATGTTTTTCTTTGACAAGATGTGCTCACTTATTTACCATCATCTAGTATTATGGTTGGACATATGGAAGTATTCAGACGCATCCCAATTTGATGGTAGTAACGATGTAAATAGTACCTAGATGCAGTGTCTGTTACCTCAGTATTGTGCTTGCGGCCGTCCTGTACACATACAGCATTCGGGTGTGATTTTCCGCATTTAAATTGCGATTGGGCGCTAAGGACTGAAACCACGATTGAGGAAATAAAAATCATCGTTAACCTTAATAACCAAAGAAAAGAGTTTGCGGAAATAGATCTTGCTATTAAAAGGAGTCGTAAAACAATATCCAGCATATTAAAAAACTACAAAGAAAGGGAAACAGTAATCAGCAGTGCAAGATAAGGACGCCCAAGTAAGCTTAGCCCTACGTATAGGAAGACAACTGTCAGAATGGCGCAGAAAGATCCACGAATTTCAGCATCCGAAGTTACAGCCCATTTATGACAAAACCTAGGAAAAACGGTACATGTCCGAAATGTCACCAGAGCGCTCAAAAGTGCTGGTTTCAATGCTAGAGTACACAAGTGAAAACCCTACATCAGTAAAGCAAGTCAGAAAAGGTGCAAAGAGTTCTGGGCGAGCTTATTGTGATCGGATGAAAGTAAATCTAACGTGAACCACAGTGATGGCCAAGTGAAAGTATGGCGACAGAAGAATAAAGATTGGGATTTTAAGAATATGCAAGCCACAGACAAACACGGGGTAGCTAGTGTTTTGGTTTGGGAATGTATGGTTTCATCAGGTGTGGGTATGCTTGTAATAATTGCTGGCATCATGGACAAGAATATCTATGTGTATGTAATGAAACAAAATGTGAAGTGAGTACTTTTTTCGTTATTAACGTCCTCCAATGCAGTGTCATATCGGACGGTAGGTTTAGGTAGGGGTTTCTACTTTCAGCAGGATAATGATCCCAAGCACTCGGCACTTATACTCAAGCTTTGGATTGTATATAACGTTCCTCATATCCTGAACACCCCACCTCAGTCCTCAGGCGTAAATCCTATTGAAAATATCTGCAATGAATTCCAGAATAGGTTAAACAACCGGATAATCCAAAGACCATCTGAAACAGGTAATTCTAGAAGAATGGAACCAATTAAGTTCTGGCGTCACCAGGAGGCGTGTGCACTCCATGCCTAAAAGATTAAGGACCATCATACAAAGAAATCGGCAGATTACCGAATATTAATTTTGTTTAGTTATGTGTCTGAATACTTTTGTCACAAAGGAAAACTGATTTTTTTTATTAATTATTAAAATGCATTTAAGTTCATTGAATATATATAGCGAGTGAGTGGGTGGGTGTTTGGGTGGCTGAGTGAGTGAGTGAGTGAATGAGTGAGTGGAGTGGGTGGAGTGAGTGAGTGGAGTGAGTGGAATGAGTGGAGTGAGTGGAGTGAGTGAGTGGAGTGAGTGCGTGGAGTGAGTGAGTGGAGTGAGTGGGTGGAGTGAGTGGGTGGAGTGAGTGAGTGAGTGAGTGAGAGAGAGTGAGTGAGAGAGAGTGAGTGTTTAAGGCCCCGCCGACAACTTGGTCATAAGGGCCCCTTGAATATGTATATATTTGTACTCCTTAATAAGACATAATTGTGTCATGTAAATGAAATGTCTAGCTTTTGACTTTACCAGAATAGAAATGTATGTTTAGTTGAATTATTGGTGTCTGAATACTTCTGTCTGTCTTTGTACTCCCCTTTTCAGTGGTCCGGACACTCGGGAAGTTTCGTAAATCCACTAACCCGTCCCTATATGGCAGAACTTGGTTAGATAAAAACTGCAGTTGAATCACCATGCACCACCACTATATTGGAATGCTGAATACATATGTTAGTGTCCGTGTTTTTCTGTAAGCGTTTTGGGAGACGGCTGTAAACAATAGAGCAAATGTTTCGAGTTGTTAGTGCCACGCCTCCTACAGTCAAATTGGGAACATCACCTCTTTGAATTGTATGTGTAGCAATTCAAATGGGCGGGCAAAAATGTGTTTGGTGCTTTTCTCCTCCACGAGTAAATAACAAATTGGCAGTTCTTTGTTTTCGCGTCACCACTCCAACAGCACAGAGAGGGAAGGAAGAGCTATTTATTACTTTAAAATTGATTACCCCAAGCTGAATATTCGAGGCTTAGAATATATTGAGAAAACTAAAAGATACGGGGCAAATTTTGATTCTTATACTCGTTTACTCGTTATTTAGTTTTAGAAAGCCAGCAATAATTAATGAATTAGTAGAGCAACTTAACAGTTTAATCTGTACAAAGAGCATTCAGTAATACAGTTTACGTATTTTGGTAATTTTCAGTGTACTTAATTTTATGATTTCTGTATTTTTCTTAGTTGCACTTCTTTGTCAACTTTTTACAAATGTGAGATATTTAAAACATGAACTTTCATTTTTCTGGTAGTTTAAATTATAGGAAAAAAGTAGATACATTCTATCTTCTAAGTGCATCTAAGTTTATGTTTTAAACACCGCTCATAAAACGGTATCAAATTGAATTATCCAAAAACAGGGCCGGCAAGACAGACACTGGAAGTGTGAAGTGCTTTACCCCTACGATCACCTCTCCCTGTTTCCTTCTATGTGGCAGATAAACAGAGAGGGGGGCGTGTTTCGGGTGGAGCCTTTTGCGACGTGATCAAATGCATTCTTTTGAACTCAAGAGTTGGCTAGGAAAGCACAAAAGGGGTTAATGACACTACAGAACATGAGTGAAGGACATAGAGACAATGCTAGGCGGCTCATATTGGCATTGTGTGAGAAACCGCTCTCTCACCACATTACTGAATCTAGCCAAACCTTAAGTTGACGAGAACAGTTCAACAGAATTAACATGTTTATTACCCTTGTTTTGTTATACAATAGTTGTTATGCAGTTCCCTTATACTACTAAGGACATTTAAAAGTTTTTATACTGTATTCTCAAAAATAAACGTTATAATTTATATGAAAAGTGTATTGAAATTGTTTACAATGTATATGTTATTAGACAGTGGCGTGGTCATAATGATACTCCCCTAGTTTACACGATTGGTATCCTTGCTGGTTTATTTTTAAACATTAGCTTTTCAATGTCCGGCTCAAACTAGATGAACTTAAACGTAGAATACATTGAAAATGTTTATCCGTAGCAGGTTCTTGTTCAATGTCAATATTGTAACTTTTTTGGTTGTGGTTGTGAAGTAAAGAAGACAGATGTAGTCGAGATAAAGAAACACTTTTATTTCCGTAAACAGTAACTTTGTACACTCGTTGCAACAACAAGAAAGTCTTTTCCCATTCATCAACAGCACGGCTCCGAACTAGTAACACAACAACTGTCCCTTCTCCGTCGGCACGACTACTCAACCTTCACATACGTCTGACTGGCTCTTCTCACACTTTACCGCTATTTATATCTCCCAGGCACTATTCTGGAAGCTTCAAGAACGTTCACTTATTGCGCTGGAGTACAAAGTAGAAGACTCCAGTAGCCTCTATCCTTTTCTCTCTTTCGGCAAGCGCCCCAACAATGCGGCCATTCTCTGTCTCTTTCCTTTGGCTCCTTTGCGGTAGTGCCGACAATAATGCGATGGGTGACAATTGCGGCTGTCGGCAATTAGATGCGGCGGGCGCGGTGACACTGCTCCCTCCTCAGAGCTGGTCGTCCCGACCAGCACTATCACTGCGGCATCTCCCTTGCGCCCCGGCGGACTATCCCATCGAACCTCTTCTCCAGGAGGCACGATCCTAGGTATCGCTGTTGGATAGTGTCCCTTGGTCTGGGTAGGACGATGTATGCCATCCTGCTTCGAAATTCTGCAACAGTACCGCCGGTCTTGACGGTCCCTCGTCCAGTTGCCCTTCTTCCTGGTGTGTTGACGGGCCATCCTGCGCACTTGGAAAACGGCTCACTGGGTACCATGTCCGCCGACCTCTCTGGCGCACCTTCGCAGCCACCTTGCTTCCGATGGGTCCGGCAACAAGCCCCGCCACATCCGCGCGAGTCGCGTCCACCGCTGCACTCGTGTTCACTCGTGCTCGGCACGGCCTCTCCTGTATCCTGCCGTCCAAGATGATGTCCACCATTCTTTTGTTCACGGCACTATGCGTCAGGTAATTGGATGGCTCCGACGGTCCCCCCATGTCACACGCCAAGTCGGTTCTTGCGTGTTGCTCGTTTGCTTGTGCGCTTCCCTGCTGATCGTCCTCCACGTCATATCCTGGTTGGTTACGTACCCGACACACTCCTCCAGGGGATCCTCGACGACGCCCCTGAACTGTCCCTTTGTCTTCCCCGAGACGTACATTTTCGTTATCTGAAACGGGCGCAACTGTCGCCTCGGCCACTAGGTGCTCCCTCCCCGGGTCCGTGCTATTCCGTCTGCCCCTGGCATCCAGTACTTTGACGCTCTCGTCAACTCTTACTACCAGGGCGCCAAGACGTTCCCCGTCGTCCTCCACGACGTCCACATGCTGGCAGAGGTCTTCCACCTTTTCGCCGAGTTCTTCCACGTCTTCCGTCACGCCAATCAGTTTGCCGAGTTGTTCCACGTCTTCCGTCACGCCAATCAGTTCGCCGAGTTGTTCCACGCCTTCCATCACGCCAATCAGTTCGCCGAGTTGTTTCACGTCTTCCGTCACGCCAATCAGTTCGCCGAGTTGTTCCACGTCTTCCGTCACGCCAATCAGTTCGCCGAGTTGTTCCACGTCTTCCGTCACGCCAATCAGTTCGCCGAGTTGTTTCACGTCTTCCCTCACATCATCTGAAACGGGCGCAACTGTCGCCTCGGCCACTAGGTGCTCCCTCCCCGGCTCCGCGCTATTCCGTCTGCCCCTGGCATCCAGTACTTTGACGCTCTCGTCAACTCTTACTACCAGGGCGCCAAGACGTTCCCCGTCGTCCTCCACGACGTCCACGTGCTAGCAGAGGTCTACCACCTTTTCGCCGAGTTCTTCCACGTCTTCCGTCACGCCAGTCAGTTCACCGAGTTGTTCCATCTTCATCTCTTTCAGCTCGGCAGCGAGGTTGTCGTTTGACGTTTCCATTTTGGCAGCGAGGTTATCGTTTGCCGTCTTCATCTCTTTCAGCTCGGCAGCGAGGTTGTCGTATAACGTTTCCATTTTGGCAGCGAGGTTGTCGTTTGCCGTCTTCATTTCTTTCAGCTCGGCGAATAATTCTTTCATCATTGCCATCATCCTGGTTTCCGAATCTCCCTCCATCTTGGTTCTAACGTTGCAACTTCTAACGACGAAGTAACGAAACTAGAAGCAATTCGACGAATCCCACTTCTGACACCAGTGTAACTTTTTGGTTGTGGTTGTGAAGTAAAGAAGACAGATGTAGTCGAGATAAAGAAACACTTTTATTTCCGTAAACAGTAACTTTGTACACTCGTTGCAACAACAAGAAAGTCTTTTCCCATTCATCAACAGCACGGCTCCGAACTAGTAACACAACAACTGTCCCTTCTCCGTCGGCACGACTACTCAACCTTCACATACGTCTGACTGGCTCTTCTCACACTTTACCGCTATTTATATCTCCCAGGCACTATTCTGGAAGCTTCAAGAACGTTCACTTATTGCGCTGGAGTACAAAGTAGAAGATTCCAGTAGCCTCTATCCTTTTCTCTCTTTCGGAAAGCGCCCCAACAATGCGGCCATTCTCTGTCTCTTTCCTTTGGCTCCTTTGCGGTAGTGCCGACAATAATGCGATGGGTGACAATTGCGGCTGTCGGCAATTAGATGCGGCGGGCGCGGTGACACTATGCTAAACAGTTGTCCACATTGATAAGTAGTGCCAAACATGGCCAGTAATTTGCTTGTAAAAAGGCGTAGCTTGGGAAATCTTTTCGGCAGTGATGTGTACAAATTCAAATCAAGTTTTCCTGAACTGCGCAATAATGTGTTGCTTTGAAGGTTAATTAATTCCAATTCCAGTTCATCTTGGGCCACCAAAAGTTCATATGTACATGGATCTTTAATATCAGTGGTTTCGTCTATGGCAAGGGAAAATGAACAAATAAGTACTTGTTCTTCCACTCCCGGTTAAGCCGTAAGCATGTGCAGCCGACACTGTTCTGTTTACATTGCCACGCGACTATCGCCAGAAACAACTGGGTTAGCTGGCTCTACCAGGCAGTTGAAAGACCAGTGGAGATGCGACGGATGGTAAATTCACACCTTGAGTGCCTTCCTTCCCACCCCTGTCCAAAAATGATGGGACCAAAAATAGTGAGCATCATCAGAAGATGTAAACTGTGATATCGCTTGTTCTTTGCACATATTAGAAATGAGAATTATTTCTCTATTAATTTTGCTGCTGAAGTTTGGTTTAAATTGATGTCTGAATAGTTTCTCCTCTAACTGTACATTTTAACAACTCGTTGTCAGATCTCCAGAGGCGCTGAATTAAATGAATGTAATTAAGTTCAAAGATTTCGAGGTTCACTGAGATGTGAAATAATCGAAATTGTCTTTTGAGGAAAAAGAAAAATCTCCAACGATACCTTTCCAGTCAACTTCCTATAACCAAAATTCGAACTTGGAAAGCGCAGGTTGAAACGCAGATGGAATACCTTTATACCACGAGGCCGACACAATATAACCGATACAAAAAACGTGCCAATAATCAACATATTGTAACATTGCTTAAAGTTTCTATGTAGAAAGCATCCCATAAATTACATGTTCCTTCGCTGACGTCAGGTTGGCAAGAAGGCAGGAGTAATTGTGAGGCTAAATGTGAAAGTAAGTTTGTTTGAGTGTAAATAGTGTTACACAAGTTCACCAATTACATTTCCTTTTCTAAGTTGAATAAAATAAACAATTGAGAAAGTGAATACCGTCATAATTGATGTCAGATGGAAGAAATTATGAAACAACTATTGGCTAGAATGGCATAAATAAAGACAAAAATGAATTCCGTTATGCAGCAGATGGAGACAAAAATGAATTCGGTTATGCAGCAGATGGAGGCAAATATGCAATCCAGAATGTAGCAGATGATAAAAGAATTGTCCGATATGTAGTTAGAATTATCGGCAAAGATCGACGGGCAACTGTTTAGGTGAAGAAAGGGGAGAAGGAATTCGCCCAGCGCGTTAACGCCCCCGAGGCCGTTGGGGAACATCTTAGTGCCGCGGAAGACAGTGTCGACGGCAACACCATGAAGCCAAACGCGAGGGGAACAAAATAATTGGTGAAAGTTACGAGTAGTTCTAGATGCGACGGTACATCGACCTTTGAAGTCTTCCGCCGGCAATTTGCCACCGTCACCGCCCGCAACCGTTGGTCCACAGATGAGGAAGCTGCGCAGCTGACAGCTAGCCTCCAGGGACGGATGGCAGAAATAATGAACGTGATTCCGACGTCGGTGGCGTCCCAAAACATCTGGGAGGCTCTTGGAACCCGGTTCGGAAACCAGTGCTGCAGTCCATCGCAGTCAGCTCAAGTTGAGGTTATAACAACCAAGGCAAATGCTGCAGGAATTCACCGGTAATAATGAAGAACTAGTGAATAAAGCTCTGGTGAACCTCCAGACCGGATAACGTACCAGGAAGTCACCTACTCCGTCGACGGGTTGCACGACGCCGAGATATGTCGGCGCTTCCCAATATCCCGTGAATATTAGACCATCCACGATGCGCTGACGACCGCTCAAACGACCGCGCTGACGAAGGAGGCGGTCAAGGTAACGACTGCCTTCCTATGGAAGATCCGGAGTATGAGGTTTGTGTGGGAGGGTGGAGAAAACCCAGAATATCGACGATCTCCCAAAGGTGTGTGCTAGGAGTGTGTTTGGCCAGGACATCCGATGAGGGACGTCCACTCCTTGGCAACAAACTAGTGGAAAGCGAATAAATACCGGCGTGATAAGGGGCACGTCGAAGCTGTCATCGCCAACCCCTAGAGTGATGATGTGCGCTTGTGCAGGATAATGGACGACATCATCGCGGACGGATGGATACTTGGGAGGTGGTAACAAATATTGGTGGACGCGGGTGCAGCTGTGACGGTGGTGTGACCTGACATGGTGGAAGGCTTGCCATCGAAGAAACCACATTGGTCCTACAAGAGTGCTGACATTGGAGGACACCTTGCACGTGGAGGAGAAGGCCTTGTTGGAGTTGACCTTAGGGCAGAGCGTTACAAGTCTGTGGGTGTACGTCGCGAGGGTGTTTATGGTGGTTCTGGGTTTGGATGCCATTAGGATAGCACGCAATAGATTGCTGTCGGGTCGTGGTGGGTCGAGGTGTCCCCCCTCCCTCCTAAAATCACAATCACTGTACTCCTTTTATTTATGTCAGTTTTTTTATGTTACGGGGGTAATATAGGCTCCGGCAGAATAAATGGACCGATTTAAGTCACATAGTTCGGCGTCGCTGCTTGCGCATGCGCAAAATTAGTGTGCGCGCTTTATTGAGGAAGGATTTCCGTTTGTAATAATGGTCTGGTGGAGTTCAGAGCATCGTAATTCACCGTAGAGGCGTATTTAAAAAATAACGAGTCTCCCATCACAATACAACGACCCTTTCGTTCGCCCGCTGGAACGCGATGGCGACCATCTACCCGGTGTCACATTCAAAACCAGGTAATGCCGTATTTTATGATAAAATGTCGTATATCCTTCTGCGTTTTCACTGTGTGTCTCAATAAATTTGTCAATTAGTTTCAACGTTCTGTTCTGTTTATGTCCTACTATCCATTCTGCTGGATCCTGCACAATTAGCCATTTATGGCTTACTCCACTACATTGAAATTTGTGGGGATTACATTAAAGAACTTGTGTCGACGAGAATACTGAGTTAAAACAAAGAGCATAAACTCAGGAAGACGTAGCGATGCTGCTAGAAATTATTAAAAGATACTCCCCCAGCGCAACAGCCCATGAAGGGTCAAGACTTGCCACCCAGCCGCTGCGTCCCCCACCTCTGTCCACTACAGGCGTCATTGGTGGGGTTCAGTACCGGAGGGTAGGACGTGGTCAGCGCCCCAAGCCCTCTCGGCCAGTTATACGGCTTTCTCGACCTGGGGTCGCTACTTCTCCATCAAGTAGCTCCTCAATTGGTCCCCCCGGGACCTAACTAGGCTGAGTGCACCCCGTTCCAGACCTTCCAGCGGGGGAAAAATCCCTATGCTGGTACTGGGGATCGAACGCGGGTCCTCCGCGCCAGAGGCTACCAACTGCGCTACGGAAGTGGTCATTCGAGTGTGATAGAAAATTAAGCCATAGTGCAGCTTTTATTAACCAGAGTAATTTTACAATCTCCTTATCCCTTTCCTTTAATTTATTTTTCCGAGATCTTTTTGGTACTAAATAAATTCTTCATTCTCGCTTCATTCTCGGCATCGCTACTTAAGGCATACTGTAAAATTAAAACATGTCAGGACTAAATTAAATAGGTTTTGCTTTAACACACTCTGTGTGGTTTAGTGGAAAAACACTAATCGTAATGAAGTTATAAATAAATGCTTACGTATGAAGGTGAGTACCCGAACATACTGGTGCTGCTGGAAATAAAAAAGCTGATGTTTCCTTTATAGGACTCGAAACTGTCTGTGGTATAAGCACTTTAGTTGAAAAAAAAAGTTCAAAATAAAACCATAAAGAAGTGGAAAACAATTTGCACAAATAAAATCTACAGGCAAATAATTAATGAGACTTGATAAGTAACTCACTTATCGGGCTCAACAAGCCTGTACTTAGACGAGTTATTAGTTTTATAACTGGACATGAAAAGTTCAGAAAACATATGAAAACAATGGTGTTAATTCAAATAGGACCCACAGGTCGTCTGTGTTTACGAGCCGAGGAAAAGGGAAAATATAGTTTACCAGAATGCGAGGCCACAGAACGAAGCAGGTAAGTACCAGTTCTTGTAAGTTCTCCTAAACTCACACAAATAGCAAGGCATATTTCCGAAATAGTTCACTTTACAAAAAATTATTTAGGCAAATTGAGTATTTTACCAAAATCTAAATTTTTTGTATAGTAAGTATCTCTTGCGGTTTACCAGTTATGCAAAAGTCATCCAGAGTAAATAGGATTTCGTGGGCTATAGCCAGAAAATTCAAGTTATACATTTCATTTGTCATAAAAATCTCTTAAAAATTTAATCAAAATCGTTAGTCATTTTCAAGAAAATAAACATATTTGAAACATTGCCCATGTAAAGGGTGGTTTAGGGTGGAGCAATGTTCTTTAAAATCTTCATGTCGCCTCCTTGAGAGACCTCAAACTTAAATACCAACTTTGGTTATTAACTGACTTTTCGTTTTTGAGTTATGTTGTCCAAAGATTGACAGACACACGCACAGACCTTTTTCTAAAAATGTTTTTTTTTATTTATTCAGGGGGCCTCAAAACATACATTTCCGGTGAAATCACGAACTCGAATTTTTGGGTGGAATACGATACTTCCTCTACTTTTCTATACGTAGCAGAGGAAGTGAAAAAAGGAAAGGTTTAAAATTACGGTTCAATCATTACCAGATGTTGTTATTAGGTGTCAGCAAAAGCTCTTCCATAACCACACTAGCCTTCGCATTACCAAGGGGGTACTTTTCTTATTAAAGGCATGCAGTTAATAGTTATTGTCAATCATTGTTTCTACTGCTGGATTGCGTATTTGTTTCAAATGGTTCATTGTTGGTCTATTTGCGAAGCAATGTGATTATAAAGTACTGCCCCGTCAGTATGACGTGCTTCATATAAAAAGGAAAAAAAAAAAAAAAAAAAGGAATACTTAAACAATGTTAAATATTACCTTTATAAACATGACAAGATATAATAGCCAGTTTTAAAATAAATTTGTGTTAAAAGTGCTGTAAGAAGGTAATGGCTAAACAGTGTTACATATTACCTTAATAACATGACAATGTATAACAGCCAATTTTAGGAAAAACGTGTTTTAAAAATTGCTCAAACATACTGTTACTAGTGGTGGTCATGAGGTACCCCTTGGTAATGCCAGGGCTAGCAAGAAAGCCATTCGTTTATGAAATGTGTATATTTCCGAGTCTTAATATGTGTGTTAATATCCATGATGGATTGTTCTGTAACTCATTGATACAGTTTGAAGTTTTTCAAAAGTTATAATTGTGATTAAAAGTTACGTAACAGAAAGTCTATAGTTTTTTAAACATCGTTCTCCTTAAGGGTGCAACACAATAATAGTCCAAACTACTCATAAACTGGTACAGTATGTATATAATATTTTGTGTCTATTTTAACACTACTTGCCTAGAGGTCGCAAAAAGGACAAATATAAGGATCACCTGGATGGAAGCAAAAGCCAACAGGTA